>BTHU01000023.1:58551397-60951397 GCA_036184795.1 Tokudaia tokunoshimensis
AAGAGGACGGCTTCTGGGAGTATCTAGAGCCATGGTTCCCAACCTTCCTAATGCAGTGACCCTTTAATACAGTTCGTGTTGTGGTGACCCCTAATCATAAAATTATTTTCACTGCTATGTCATAACTGTAATTTGGCTACTGTTATGAATCTTAATTTAAACTTTTTTTTGGAGATACTGGTTTGCTAAAGGGGTCATAGCCACCGGTTGAGAACCACTAATCTAAGAGTCTGTTCTCTTCAGCACTCCCTCTGCCTCCTACTGTAGCATGTTTAGTATACTTGGAGGATCTTCACTCTTCATTCACTGCCTGAACCTCAATACTATATGCAGGGACCCTCTTGGTGCCCTCTCTTTATTTCAGTTTAGCAGCCTTTTCAAACAGCAATTTTTGATTCCAGAAGTACCAGGGGAACAAGGATTGTTTACATTAGAGAAAACAGTGAAATAGTCCCCATTTGTCATTACATTCCTTTTCAGTGGAGGACAATGACTGACATTAATCTGGTGGATTTGGAACAGACAAATGTCTCTGTTAAGGAGTAAGTCTATCTTTAAGACTTAAATTTAGGGATGCTTTTTGCTAAACTGTTTGTCCTGACAAGTCTCCTGGTGTACCTAGTTTCGAACAAAAATAGTGATGTGAGGATGGATAGGTTACTGGGTTTCACCTGTTTATGAGGTCTTGGCAAAGAGTTGCCATTTTACTGGCTTCAATCCTGCTCAATTTATGTAAAGATCATAATCTTGCTTTCCTTGAAGAAATCTCTCTGTATACAAAACAGAACAACAGCCAAGTACAGTGTCATGTTATTTCCCCAAAGAGCCTTTGAGTTCTGGGGTTTGCTTCTTTGCTACTATTCAACTACTAAATATGTAGTAGTTAAGCCTTCATCAATGAAATGAGCATATTTGGGCAACTTTTAACTTTCTCATCCATCTATAGAAAAATCTTAGCTTCTCAAGGGAGAGCAAGTGGAGATGGTAACAAAGCCTGACCATTGCAGCACCCTGTAGTAAACAGAATGTCATGGCACCACACAAAAGTAACCTAAACTAACTAATTAATTATTTTAAAAAGACACTCAACATCAATTCGGCTGCACCCTTGCAACTAGATAAATTCTTTTTGTCCTTAAAATCTTTAAAGACTAGGGCTTAGAGGCTGATCCTGAGAAGTTGTTATGGGGGGGGGGGAGTTCCTTCACAGTACCCCATTTTCACTCCATATCCACAAGTCTCTTACTAAGTTTCATAACAAAGGGAAAGTGCCCCTGGCCTTGCATGCAGGGTGATAGTGATCCTTCCAAGGTCACTCACTGACTGCAATGATGACCTTGTTATTTTCTTTAATATTAAAACTGAGCATCTTAGAAGAGATTTAGCCATTAGTTCTATCCCTACCAGCACATCAAGGCTGTGTCCTCAGCCTGGTTTCCACAGTTGCTTATTTAGATTTCAGATCTCTGGCATTATATTCTTCTCTCATTCACCCAAATCAATTTTTCTGTTCTTTGCCCCAGCTTTCTTTACTGTAGTCACAATACCCAAGGATCTTTACTTAAAGGAAAGGGATTTGTGTTATTATTTCTCTTTAAAGTTAATTCAGCATTGATTCCGTTTTTAAAAGGCTTTATAGGTTGCTATTGGGAGATCTCTCAAATTGTGTAGTCCCTTATGAATTGCATATCCACAGATTAAGGCAAATAACCTAGATCCCATTGCAAAACCAGTTCTCCCATCACAAGCTGAGCCTAACTGCTGTCTGTACTACCTGAGAATACAAGAGTTGGCCAGTTGCTATATACACTTAGGTCTCTCATTCCAAACTGCTGTATAATGGTGAGTGTGTGTTCAAGACTGTTTAATTTTGTATTTTACATATGTCTGAGGTTAAATATGGTCTAAGGGGGTTCAAGTTGAGCGCTGGATTAGCCTCCATTTAAAATTTTATTTTCATTTTTGTATAGAGGTTATAATACCCTTAAGTTTTCAGTAGAAATGCTGATTGCCCATTCTCAGTGAACTCTAAGTACATAGAAAAAGCCTGTGCCCATTAGGCAAAAGAGGCATCTGTCATCTCTAAAGTAGTTTCCAACTTGATTTTGTGGAAATGAACACTAGCAGTGCATGTTCCGTGCCTTGCTATAAAGCTCAGGCTGGACTCAGACTTCCTTTGTAGTCTAGGCTGTCTCAAACTCATGCTCCTCTTCATATACCATCATCCTTATAACCACCTTAATTCTTTTAAATATTTCTTTATTTGTGTGTGAGATATAGAAAGAAGGAGAGAGAGAGAGAGAGAAAGAGCACACATGTCTGCCATGGCAAACGTGTAGAGGTCAGAAGACAATCATGAGTGAGCTCTTTCCTTTTACCATGTGGGTCCTGGGATTTGAACTGAAGTTATTAGTCTTCATGACAAGTGCCTTTACCTACTGAGTCATCTTGCCAGCCCTTATAACAAGTTGTAATATTAGAAATAAGCAATATTGGTAATGTTTTGCTAAACTGGTTACTGAAGGGTATAAGGTTAACTTTTTATATAATAGTATAATCTGTTTTCTCTCCCTATGAGCAGGAATTGTTTACATTTCTCAAAAACAAATGATTGCCTAGAAAGTATTTCCACAAAGGAATGTGATATTTCTTCTATTTCTCCCAACCCTACATGACTTGTGTGTCCTCACCACCCCTCCTGTGTTTCCAAAAGGATTAGGGAGCCAGAATAACTGGCCATTCCATCTGAATTGCATTTCTACCTTTCAAATTCATGTCCTCTTATTCTACAACTGTTATTAAATATACTTAGTGTTGTCCATATGTACATGAGTTTCTTTGGTATGGGCTCATCAAGGGGCTCATCCCTGAAGAAAACTGACTGTCCCTCCCCCAAAAGCTGTTGGTTTCTTGTGGATATTCAAGTAAGAAGTAGGATCTTTTGAACCTTTATTTCATCCATGTATGAATGTCTATCAGTGTAGTTTCAGGTTGATCTTGTGCAGATAAGACACTATTTAGAGTTCAAAGGGCATGAATGCATCCTTACCCTCTGGCTCTTACTGTCATTTTGAATCCTTTTCCATTAGTAATAGGTGAAAGGATTGTATTACAGATCTACAAATTTGGGATGCACACCCCATGATCTACACTCTACACTCGATGAGTTACAGATCTCTGTAGGAGCCCATGTCTGCTACAAAATGAAGCTTCTTTCGGAAGTAACATAAGTGAAGCCCGAATTATGTACTATGGGTTTAAGGATAAGTATTTAGAAGGTAGTTGGATACTCTATCAGTTTTGCAAAATGATAGTAATAGGTTCTCTTCTAGTGTCTATGACCTCTCCAGCCACAGGTTCTTGGCTAGGTTTATAGTATCAGGCATGAGTTCTGTACTATTGAACAGAATTTAACCCACAGCAGTGAGATGCTGGTTACCCCTAGATATTAGTGCCACTATTACACTTCTGAGGATATCTTGCTAGTTGTTATTGTAGTTCACAGAATTTACAACTGAGTAGAACCATTGATATTTTTTCTCTTCTACCAGCTTGCATATTAAGTACCTTAAAGCAATATTAGGAGGCTTGCAGGTCCATCCCAGCTCTATTTATCCAACTCCTGTGACCAATATAGTATCTTCAGCAACAGGTTTGACTCTTTTAAGTACTAGCAAGCAATCAAGACTAACAGCAATATCCTGTATTGTTGAGGGAAGTCTTTAGTGGCCTGTGGCTAATAACTTGTTGCCTGGCACTGGGCTTAAAACCTGAATTCCCATGTCAAGTGTATGTGAAAATGGTTCTTCTAAGTGAGAGAATTGGATTCAGTTCAAATCAGTTCCCATGCAGAGGTAGTAACTTTCTTTGAAGATAATGAAAAATGTGTTCTGTGCTGTCTCAGAGAAGCCCATTTCCCAGGCACCATGGTTAACCCAAATGTGATCTTTAAATCTAATTCTCCAATTGAGGAGGAAATTGTTGCATCTTCAACCTTTTTGTATGTAAAATAAAATTTCATCCCATAAAAATATAGAACTAGGAACTTTGGGAGTGTTTCCATTTTGCACCTGTAGCCCATATTTGGAGTTGGACTTGCCTTGAATTCAGAGAGTGATGCCAGAAGAAATATTTAAAAGTTACCTCTAGTTTGATGATACTTGGAATTCTAAACTTCTTCTCTTTTTTCTGATATCCTTTATCTCTTATAGTCTTCAAATAGCTGCTTCATTTTTTTCTGTTTAATTTTATATTGGCATTTAGTAGAAAGGACAGGGTACAATATAGTAACCTCACCCTATCTGAAACCAGGGCCCACCTACAGATGCTTTAAACAGGAAATGGTATCCTGTAATATTTTTAAAGGAATTAAATTACAACCATTTTAAAACATTTTCCAGAGAGCATTTCTTTGTTTAGATCCAGGCTTCTGTCTGAGATATTTTTTTCTCCATGAAGAAATCCCTTTTACATTTAGTGAAATGCAGGTTTTCTGGTATGACTTCTGTTGGTCCTTGTATGAACAAAAGTATTGTTTAATTTTTATTTTAAAAGATATTTTTGCTGGGGCAGTTCTGGATAACAGGTTTTTATTTTTTTTGTTGTTGTTTTTTGCTCCCATGCTCTATTAAGTGTCACTCCATTATATTACATAGTTTCTAACAATATGTGCCATAATTACCTTTGTTTTCCCATAGGATTATATTTTTTATTCCTGTAGGTACTGTCAAGATTTTATTTGTAATTTAAAACTATTTGATATATCTGTATGTTTTTAAATGGTATTTATCCTTTGAGGCATTTTCTAAACATCTTGTATGTATGTTTTAGAGTCTTTCATTGGTTTTGTTAAAGTTTTTAAAAATATTTAATATTAATTTCTTTTTAATTTTTTGTTAATATACATACATATATGTTAGGTCTTTTGATATTGTTCCTCAACAATTGGATATATTTTCCTTACTTATTTTCTACTGTTACTATTAAAGTTTATCTTCAAATTACCTGAGGCAATTAAAGGCATTCTTGGTTATTGTATTGGTTACTTTTCTTGTTGTTGACAAGAAGCAACTTAAAGAAAGCAAAGTCTATTTCCAGCTCACAGTTTAGAGTTGAGGGAGCCCAATATGGCAATGACCTGTGGCAGTAGCTGGCTCCAAAGTGACTGGACCATGAGTCTGGTACTCTTCACCTCATCACATTTGGGTGGAAGAGGATGTGGTGGCCAGTTGAAAGAGGTTCAGTTCTAAGTCTCAGAGTGAGCACCCTAGAGATCTACTTCCTGCAGGTAGGTCATACTTCCTAAAGGCTCTCAATCTCCCCAGATAGTGTCACTCACTAGGGATCAAGTGTTCAATCAAGCACATGAACCTGTAGGAAACATTTCATATGTAAGCTATAACATTATTCCTGGCTCCCTTAGGCTCATGGACATCTCAACACATTCAGGCCAACTTCAAAAATCCCCATAGCCTTATACTCCCAACAGTGTTCTATAGTTCAAAATTTGTGCTGGGGATAACCTAGTTGGTAAAGTGCTTACTTTGAAACATGAGGGGGTTATTTTGGATCCCTGGTACTGTATAAAAATTTAAACATGGCAGCATGTGAGCTTGTAATCTTAGTGCTAGGAAGGTAGACTCAGAAAGATCAATAGGATCTACTGCCTACCTAGTCTTGCCAAATTGGTGAGTTCTAGGTTCAGTTAAAGACTCTATCTTAAAACATGCTGTGGATAGTGATAGGTGATGCAGGTGCCCAATGCTAGCCTTTGACATTCACATATGTACATGTATATGTACATATACATACATGTATATGTACATGTTTATGTATTCCCATAAACACATGCACACTCAAGCACATAAGCATGCATACATTGCACACAATGCATGCACACACATATAAACATATACATATTCTATACACACAAACACATACACACACACACAAGTCTCTTCTGAAACTCAAGCCAGTCTATTGATTGTGAACAATTAAACAAAGTAAACAAATTAAGTTACACACTTCCAGCAGAGTGGTGGTAGTACAAACAACTTCCAACATACAATCACACAGAATAGACATTCCCACTCTAAAAGGGGGGACAATACTTTTAGAAAAGTCATGATCCTGACCATCATTGACCGTGTTTCTATCAGCATTTTTAAAGGGACAAGTATCATCTGCTCAGGACACCCCAAGACCAAGTTCTTAGCACAAATGAGCTTTATTTGCCCCAGAGGGACAAAGGGTATGGTTTAAGAGACAAAGACAAGAGATTGAGGACAAGGGCTGGGATATTTGTTCCAGGGGGACAAAGGACTGCCTCTGGAGAGAAAGGTGGTGATTTATCTTTATAAATAAACCCTATGTTAGGATGAGGTGTTTAATTTTAATTGGACAGGTTAATTAGGTGACCCAAAAAGGGCTTTTGATTGCTGGACTTAAATTCTTTGATAGCTGGACTTTGGTAGTTAGCCTCAGAGGGAGGAAGTAGCCAAATAATGGAATAGACCTTGTTGGCTAGCTTTAGGAATCTAATCTGGTTTTAGCAAGGCAGAGGAAATGGGGGAGAAGGGCATAGTCTAACAGAGCCATGTTTGCCATGCTCAGGCTAGGCTTCTGTCTTTGGGTTTTACTGCTGTGAACAGACACCATGACCAAGGCAATATTTAATTGGCTTACAGGTTCAGAGGTTCGGTCCTTTATCATCAAGGCAGGAACATGGCAGCATCTAGGCAGGCACAGTGCAGGAGGAGCTGAGAGTTCTACATCTGAAGGCTGCTAGGAGAAGACTGGCTTCCAGGCAACGAGGATAAGAGTCTTAAAGTCTATACCCACAGTGACACACTTCCTCCTATAAGGCCACACCTCCTAATAGTGCCACTCCCTGTGCCAAGCATATTCAAACCACCACAAGTCCCTTCAGTTTTGATCATTGAACTCCCACTATAATCACTCATTAAGCTCTGATTATGGCATTCTAGAGGTTCTCTAGTCCCCAATTCCAAACTCTTCTGCATTCCACTTCTAAACTAAATCCAAAGGCCTATGGACCACATGATAGTTTTACCATAGCAGTGACTCCATTTTGATACTAGTGTTCTATAACAGTTGCTTTTCTCATCACTGTGACCCAAAGCCTAAAAAGAAGCAACTTAAAGGGAGGGTCATTTTATTTTGGATTATAATTTGAGAAGATATCAGCATCATAATGAAGAAGGCATGGTGGCAGACATCTCTAAAACAGCAGGAGCATGAAAGTCAGAATCATCATATTTTCACATCATGGCACAGTAACCAGATAAGTAATAGAAAAAATAAGGAGAGGCTATAAAACCTAAAGGCTTCCTCCTCAGAGACCCACTTCCTTCAACTAGATACCACATTCCAAAGATTCTACAACATTCCTAAATGATGTCACCATCTGGGGACTAAATGTTCAAACACATGAATCTATAGGGGGCATTTTATATCCAAGCTGTAACAATTAGTGCATTTCAAAATTTTTTTTTCTGGTGTGCTGTCCACCTTTTTCATTAATGCCTGTAATAATATGAAAATTGCTTAAATTTTATTTTCTTGTATATTATTTCCAAAGTCAATATAATTCTCTCAATTTTCTTTTGCCAATTTAATATTCTCTCTCTGTCTCTCTCTGTGTGTGTGTCTCTCTCTCTGTCTCTGTCTCTCTCTGTCTCTCTGTCTTTCTCTCTCTCTCTCTCTCTCTCTCTGTCTGTCTCTCTGTCTCTCTCTCTCTCCCTCTCTCTCTCTCATATGGACTGCATCTAAGTGTTTGGTGGTAGATTTTTTTTAATAGAGTAATGGAGATTGTTATAAACAATAATTGTTTTAAAGGCAGATGACCACCCACCCAATATTTGACAAAGGCATCAAAACATATGCTGGGGAAAAAAAGACATCCTATTCAACACATGTTGCTGACAAAATTGGACATCCAACTACAGAAGAATGATTATATCCTGACTTTTCACCATGCAGAAAATTCAATTAAACTAAGCCAAAGACCTTAATTTAAAACCCGCAGCTGTTAAAAGAAAACAGGAAATATATTTCAAGTTATAGGGATAGTCCAAACCTTTCTGAAAAGGCTCTAATAGAAAAATCAGGAAATAGTCCTCAATGTTAACAAATGGAAATATGTAAAACCAAAAAGTTTCTACATAGAAAAGTAGCTATCACCCAAGTGAACAGACAACCTGCACAATGGAAAGAAAACCTTTCTGAGCTATACTTCAGATAGAATGTTGATAACTATATAAAAACCATACAAATTAAACACCCACACTCAAAAAAAACCCTACCAATCAGTAAATAGGCTAATGAAGTAGGCAGTTTTCAAAAGAAGAAACAAATGGCCAATAAGTGTTGTTTTAAATATTAATACTATGAGTCATCAAGAAAATGAAACTTGAATGAACTTTGAAATTACATCTTTCTTCTCAGTTAGAATAGCTATTATAAAAATATAATACAATGCTGTGTATGAAGATAGCATCGTCACTAAAATAACTATCATTTTGAGAAATACCTTGAGGACAAAACCTGAGGACTTCATGGTTCTTATTGATTATTTTTCTAAGGAACATGCTTCATTATTTATATTTGAGAGAGTTTTTGCCTAAATTGATGTGTAAAAATTATTTTTCACTGATTACATATATACTGCTGATATAAGGGTGTGTTGAAAGAACCTGTTTTCAACGCTGGTCGGGGTATAAGCTAATACAAAACCATTATGGGAATAAGTAAGGAGGCTTCTCTACCTCTGGGAAAATGTCCAAAGGGCTGAATGTCCCTACCACAGAGATGCATGTTTATTTCTGCTCTGTTCACAATAGCAAGGAAATGGAACCAGCCTAGGTATCCATTAACTAATTTTAAAAGTCTCATAACTCCAATGAGAAAGTGCATGCTTATGAGTAGTATTTTCCAGCTTCCAACCCCTATGTCCAGCCCTTAGTAACCAAACATATATTTTCTATCTCTGTGTTTACCTCTTTGAAATGCTTCATATAAATAGGATTATATATGATCACATATAAAAATCATATATAAACGATCATATATAAAAATATGATCATTTGTGACTGATATAAAAATGAAAGAAACTATTTTCAATCTTTATCTATGAAGTAAATAGCATTCTCCGCATCCCATTGTATCTTACTGCTGACTAACAGTACATTGTACACTTACACCAATTTTGTGTGTTCCTCAGATGAACATCAGAGATGTTTCTACCTTTTGACTATTGTAAGTAGTACAACAAAATATTCTCATTTTTTGGTTAATTTTTTGATTAAATACCTAGTTCAGTTCATTTGGACATGTACACACAGTTGGAATTACCTGATTATCTATATTTAACTTTTCAGGGAAATCTTTGCTGTAACATTTTGTGTTTCTGCTATGAACAATTGAAGATCCTAAGTTCTCCAACATCAGCATTTATTATTGTCTCTATTTTCCATTATGTCTAGGCTAGTGGGTGGGAAGTGATATCTCTGGAGTTTTGATTCAGAGTTTCTTAATGTCTAATGATATTAAGAATATCTGTGTGCTTTTTGATTATTGTATTATCTACTCCAAAGAAGCATCCACTCAAATACTTGTCCCAATTTTTTTTTTATCATCTGCATTTTTTTAATTTATTTTATTTTATTTTTTTAATTTACATTCCAAATCATTTCCCCTTTCCCTTTTCCTCCCTCCCTGAAAGTCCCATAAGCCCCCTTCCCTCCCTCTTTTCTCCATTCAACCCCCTCTCGTTACTCTGTCCTGGCGTTCCCCTACATCCAGTCTTTCCAGGACCAGGGGTCTCTCCTTCCATCTTCTTAGAAATCTATTGATATGCGGGTTGTGTCTAGGGTATTCTGAGATTCTGGGTCAATATCCCCTTATCAGTGACTGCATACCATGTGTGTTCTTTTGTGATTGGGTTACCTCACTAAGGATGATATTTTCAAGATCTGACCATTTGCCTAGGAATTTCGTGAATTCATTGTTTTTAATTGCAGAGTAGTATTCCATTGTGTAGATATACCACATCTTCTGAATCCATTCCTCCGTTGAGGGACATCTGGGTTCTTTCCAGCTTCTGGCTATTATAAATAAGGCTGCTATGAACATAGTGGAGCATGTGTCCTTATTGCATGCAGGTAAAGCCTCTGGATATATGCCCAGGAGTGGTATAGCCGGATCCTCCGGGAGTGTCATGCCCAGTTTTCTGAGGAACCGCCAGACTGCTTTCCAGAGTGGTTGTACCAGCTTGCAATTCCACCAGCAGTGGAGGAGTGTTCCTCTTTCTCCACATCCTCGCCAACAACTGCTGTCTCCTGTGTTTTTGATCTTAGCCATCCTGACTGGTGTGAGATGGAATCTCAGGGTTGTTTTGATTTGCATTTCCCTAATGACTAAGGATGATGAACATCTCTTTAGGTGCTTCTCAGCCATTAGATATTCTTCAGGTGAGAACACTTTGTTTAGCTCTGTACCCCATTTTTTAATAGGGTTACTTGCCTCTCTGGAGTTTAACTTCTTGAGTTCTTTGTATATCTTGGATATTAGCCCTCTGTCGGATGTAAGGTTGGTAAAGATCATTTCCCAGTTAGTTGGTTGCCACTTTATCTTTTTGACAGTGTCTTTTGCCTTGCAAAAACTTTGTAATTTAATGAGGTCCCATTTGTCTATTCTTGATCTTAGAGCATAAGCTATTGGAGTTCTGTTCAGGAAATTCTCCACTGTGCCCATATGTTCAATGTTCTTCCCTAGTTTCCCTTCTATTAGTTTCAGTGTGTCTAGTTTTATGTGGAGATCTTTGATCCACTTAGAATTGAGCTTAGTGCAAGGAGATAAGAATGGGTCAATTTGCATTCTTCTGCATGTTGACCTCCAGCTGAGCCAGCACCATTTGTTGAAAAGGCTATCGTTTTTCCACTGGATGGTTTTAGCTCCTTTGTCAAAGATCAAGTGACCATAGGAGTGTGGATTCATTTCTGGGTCTTCAATTCTGTTCCATTGATCTACATGTCTGTCACTGTACCAATACCATGCGGTTTTTAACACTATTGCTCTGTAGTACAGCTTGAGGTCCGGGATACTGATTCCCCCAGAGGTTCTTTTACTCTTGAGAATAGTTTTAGCTATTCTGGGTTTTCTGTTATTCCAGATGAATTTTTGAATTGCTCTTTCTAAGTCTATGAAGAATTGAGTTGGGATTTTGATGGGGATTGCATTGAATCTGTGTATTACTTTTGGTAAGATGCTCATTTTTACTATATTAATCCTGCCAATCCATGAGCATGGCAGATTTTTCCATCTTCTGAGGTCTTCTTCAATTTCTCTCTTCAGAGACTTGAAGTTCTTGTCATACAGATCTTTCACTTGTTTGGTTAGAGTCATGCCAAGATACTTAATATGGTTTGTGGCTATTGTGAAGGGTATTATTTCTCTTACTTCTTTCTCAGCCTGCTTATCCTTTGAGTATAGGAGGGCTTCTGACTTGCTTGAGTTGATTTTATATCCGGCCACTTTGCTGAAGTCGTTTATCAGCTGTAGGAGTTCTCTGGTGGAGTTCTTTGGGTCGCTTAAGTATACTATCATATCGTCTGCAAATAGTGATAGTTTCACTTCTTCCTTTCCAATTTGTATCCCTTTGACCTCTTTTTGTTGTCTAATTGCTGTAGCTAGAACTTCAAGTACTATATTGAAAAGATATGGAGAGAGAGGGCAGCCTTGTCTAGTCCCTGATTTTAGTGGGATTGCTTCAAGTTTCTCTCCATTTAGATTGATGCTGGCTACCGGTTTGCTGGAAATTGCTTTTACTATGTTTAGATATGGGCCTTGAATTCCTGATCTTTCCAAGACCTTTAGCATGAAAGGATGCTGAATTTTGTCAAATGCTTTCTCAGCATCTAATGAGATGACCATGTGGTTTTTTTCTTTGAGATTGTTTATGTAGTGGATTACATTGATGGATTTCCTTATATTGAACCATCCCTGCATCCCTGGGATGAAGCCTACTTGATCGTGGTGAATGACCGTTTTGATGTGTTCTTGGATTCGGTTGGCAAGAATTTTATTGAGTATTTTTGCATCGATATTCATAAGAGAGATTGGCCTGAGATTCTCTTTCTTTGTTGGATCTTTGTGTGCTTTTGGTATTAGTGTAATTGTGGCTTCATAGAACGAGTTGGGTAGTGTTCCTTCTGTTTCTATTTTGTGGAACAGTTTGAAGAGTATTGGTGTTAGGTCTTCTTTGAAGGTCTGATAGAATTCTGCACTAAAACCATCTGGACCTGTGCTTTTTTTGGTTGGAAGACTTCCAATGACAACTTCTATTTCTTCAGGGGTTATAGGACGGTTTAGATGGTCTATTTGATCCTGATTTAATTTTGGTACTTGGTATCTGTCAAGGAAATTGTCCATTTCCTCAAGATTTTCTAGTTGTGTTGAATACAGGTTTTTGTAGTAGGATCTGATGATTTTTTGAATTTCCTCAGTTTCTGTTGTTATCTCTCCCTTTTCGTTTCTGATTTTATTAATTTGGATACTATCTCTGTGCTCTCTGGTTAGTCTGGCTAAGGGCTTATCTATCTTGTTGATTTTCTCAAAGAACCAACTCCTCGTTTTGTTGATTCTTTGTATGGTTTTATTTGTTTCTACTTGATTGATTTCAGCCCTGAGTTTGATGATTTCCTGCCTTCTACTCCTCTTTGGTGTATTTGCTTCTTTTTGTTCCAGGGCTTTCAGGTGTGCCATTAAACTGTTAGTGTATGCTGTCTCCCGTTTCTTTTTGGCGGCACTCAGGGCTATGAATTTTCCTCTTAGCACTGCTTTCATTGTGTCCCATAAATTAGGGTATGTTGTGCCTTCATTTTCATTAACTTTCAAAAAGTCTTTGATTTCTTTTTTTATTTCCACCTTGACCAAGTTATCATTGAGTAGAGCATTGTTCAGCCTCCATGTGTACGTGGGTTTTCTTTTGTTTTTGTTGCCATTGAAGACCACCCTTATTCCATAGTGATCTGATAGGAGGCATGGGATTATTCCTATCTTCTTATATCTGTTGAGGTGTGATTTGTGACCAATTATATGGTCAATTTTGGAGAAGGTACCATGAGGAGCTGAGAAGAAGGTGTATTCTTTAGCTCTAGGATGAAATGTTCTATATATATCTGTTAGTTCCAGTTGGTCCAAGGCTTCAATTAGATTCACTGTGTCCCTGTTTAGTTTCTGCTTTCCTGAACGATCCATTTCAGAGAGCGGGGTGTTGAAGTCACCCACTATTATTGTGTGTGGTGCGATGTGTGCTTTGAGTTTTAGTAAAGTTTCTTTTACGAATGAGGGGGCCCTTGCATTTGGAGCATAGATATTCAGAATTGAGAGTTCTTGATGGTGGATTTTTCCCTTGATCAGTATGTAGTGTCCTTCTGTGTCTTTTTTGATGACTTTAGGTTGAAAATCAATTTTATCCGATATTAGGATGGCTACTCCACCTCGTTTCTTGGGGCCATTTGCTTGTAAAATTGTTTTCCAGCCTTTTACTCTGAGGTAGTGTTTGTCTTTGACACTGAGGTGCGTTTCCTGCATGCAGCAAAATGCTGGGTCCTGTTTACGTATCCAGTCTGCTAGTCTATGTCTTTTAATTGGGGAATTGAGACCATTGATATTAAGAGAGATTAAGGCATAGTGATTATTGCCATCTGCCATTCTTGACGCTATCTTTATGTTTGAGTGGTTATCTACTTTTGGGTTTGATTCAAGAAGGTTATTATCTCATTTTTTCCAGGGTGTTGTTTCTCTCCCTGTATTGGAGGTTTCCACCTATTATCCGTTGCAGGGCTGGATTTGTGGAAAGATATTGTGAAAATTTGGTTTTATCATGGAATATCTTGGTCTCTCCATCTATGGTGATTGAGAGTTTTGCTGGGTATAGTAGTCTAGGCTGGCATTTGTGCTGTCTTAGTGTCTGCATGAGATCTGCCCAGGATCTTCTGGCTTTCATAGTCTCTGGTGAGAAGTCTGATGTGATTCGGATAGGTCTTCCTTTGTATGTTACTTGGCCCTTTTCTCTTACTGCTTTTAGTATTCTTTCTTTGTTTAGAACATTCGGTGTTTTGATTATTATGTGATGGGAGGTATTTCTGTTCTGGTCCAGTCTGTTTGGAGTTCTGTAGGCTTCTTGTACGTTCATCGGCATCTCTCTCTTTAAGTTAGGGAAGTTTTCCTCCATAATTTTGTTGAAGATGTTTACTGGCCCTTTAAGTTGCAAATCTTCACTCTCATCTATACCTATAATCCTTAGGTTTGGTCTTCCCATTGTGTCCTGGATTTCCTGGATGTTTTGGGTTACAGGTTTTTTGCATTTTGCATTTTCTTTGACTGTTGAGTCGATGCTTTCTATGGAATCTTCAACACCTGAGATTCTTTCTTCCATCTCTTGTATTCTATTGTTTATGTTTGCATCTATGACTCCTGATTTCTTCCCAAGGTTTTCTATCTCCAAAGTTGTCTCCCTTTGTGATTTCTTAGTTGTTTCTACTTCCTTTTTTAGTTCCTGGATGGATTTGCTGAGATCCTTCACTTGTGTGTTTGTATTTTCCTGTATTTCTTTAAGGTATTTTTGCATTGCCTCTTTCAGGATTTCTTCCTGATGACCCACGTTCTCCTGCATTTCTCTGAGTGATTTTTGTGTTTCCTCCTCATGGGAATCCATCTGTTGATCCATTGTCTCCTGCATTTCTTTAAGCAGTTCTCGTGTTTCCTTTGTAAGGGCATCTAACCGTTGATTCATTTCTTTAAGTAATTTTTGTGTTGCCTCCTTATGGGCATCCGTCTGTTGACCCATATTCTTCTGCATTTCTTTATGCCAATTTTGTGATTCCTTTGTGAGTGCATCTACCCGTTGATTCATCTCGTTAAGCGATTTTTGTGTTGTCTCCTTGTGCGCCTCCATCTTTTGATCCATGTTCTCCCGCATTTCTCTAAGCGATTTTTGTGTTTCCTTTGTAAGGGCTTCTAACCGTTGATTCATGGTCTTCTGTAACTCTATATGAGATTATTTGTGTCCTTCTTGTGATCCTCTAATAGCATCATGAGAAGTGATTTTAAATCCAGATCTTGTCTTTCGGGTGTGGTGGGGTATCCAGGATTTGCTGCTGTTGGAGAGTTGGGTTCGTATGGTCCCACATTACTTTGATTTCTGTTAGTACCATTCCTACGTTTGCCTTTTGCCATCTGGATACCTCTGATGTTAGTTGGTCCTGCTGCCACTGACTGTTGGTTGGACCTCCTGTGAGCCTGCAAAGCTATTTCTGCCCCCCCTGGATTGCCAGGATTCCCCTGTCACCGATTTCTGGGGCCTGCCTGCTCCTGAGTGACTTTGGAGCCCTAATGTGCCTTGCCCCAAGTGATCTTATATTGGGGAGGCCTTGCACATCCAAAGACTCAGCCTAGTGGATTCCTGGAGCAGAGGTCGCCAAAGGGAGGCTGGTAGGCTCCTGCCCTGTGCAGGGGTGTGTGATCTCTCCTGGGGGGGGGAGGGGGCGTCCCTCTGCCAGGCAGAAGTCCCACAGCAGAGCTAGCACGCTGGTTATTGCAGATCTGCCCAGCACTTGGGAGCTGCACACACACAAGCCGCCCGAGACCCAAGCGATATTAAGCCTGTCTGTCTCAGAACCTGGCTGTCCCAACTTCCCAGTCACTCTTGTCCCAATTTCTAATTGTTTTTCTTTTTTTCTTTTGTTTATATTGTAGCAAATATAAACAACATAAAATTTACCGTTAATCGTATAGTTTTGTGGCATTATTTTGGAACCATCTCTTCTATCCATTTCTAAGAACTATGTCATCATTCCATGCTAAAACTCTAACTCTCATACACCCCACTCTCTGACAGTCATCATTTTCTTTTCTCTACAGTTTTATATAGGTACAACATATAAATAGAATATTACAATAGCTATCCTTTTGTGGCTGGCTTATTTAATTTAGGAGAGTATCTTCAATGTTCATCCATGATGAGGAATGAATCAGAATTTTATTCCTTTTTAAGGCAGAGCAGGAGAGCCATGTCAAACACATGGCAGTATATTCCCCCAGCGACAAATATCTATACCCAACTACAATTAAAATTACCTTGGGGGATCCGTAGAATTCAGGTAAGAGAACTTTGGTGAACTTTGGTGGGAAGCTTATTTAAGAGGGTGGGTTCTTGCATAGGTGGCAGACTTACCAACCTTTGTCCCAGCTCCTGAGGCTCCATCTTCTAATTAGCTTAGCTACAAGTCTACTTGGTATTGCTATTGCTACTAAAACCATCTGGTGGGGTTCTTTTGAAGGAGTTACATATACCAATGCCTCAAAGGACAAGCCTGCAAACATTAAACCTCACCTGTCCACTGGAAATATCAAACATTCTTAGCTGTAGACCAAGGTCAATTGTGCTTGTACAAGTATCCAAAGAGAGGTATACCCCTGCATTTTGGGATCAGCCCCTTGCCTGCCTATACGGAAATTCAGAGACAAACAAGCTTATCTTATAACCAGGCAGTTCTTGTGGGATATCCCAAAATGGCCCTGAAATGTAATTCTAGCTCCTCTCAACCATGAACTGAAAACAATCTACCACTCAGAGATTCTGCACACTGGGAGGAGCTGTCCACACAGCAAGGAATACACCCATCATGCTCTGGTAGGTGGACCCACAGATGTTCTTACCACTATGATTCTTGAAACTGCATTAGTAACCAGCTCTAGCTTCTCTCAGCTATGATCTGTGAGCAGATCTTCTTGCTTACCTAGGGAACAGTCGGGAGCCTTTTTCATCCATGAGTACAGAGAAATATATTTCACATTTCCAGAAAGTATTTAATTGTCCAAATTCAGTTATAAGATGCATGCACACTTCTTGGATAAGCACTTGTAAATGTCAGAATGTAAAAAAAGTTAACTGGGATTCTGGATGCTTTTTCTGCAGAACAGGTTAGTTTCAGGTATAAATGCCCTCCCTTTGTTAGATATGAAATAATATTCAGTTGTCTTTCATCTTCAAAAGACTGACAGTAGGTGGAAACTTTGCACATGAAGAATGTCCTTCGTGAGTTTTGTTTTAGTAGTAAATGTTTCTGAGTTATCAATTTCAAATTCCCTCAAAAGAAATCGATGGGAAAAACAAATATGTTGACCCATGTCACAGCACTGGGAAGAGGGGACAGAAGCATCACTAGTTATTGCATAACAAATTCCAAGGCAGCCAATAAAACATAGTGAGACAAATACACACACACACACACACACACACACACACACTGTATGCATGGGAGGGAGGTAAGATGGAAGAGCAATAAGAGAAGGTGTGGAGGAGAGAGTTATCAGAATACATTATAAACATGTATAAAATTGCCAGAAACAAAACTGATTAGAAAAGCTACATGGCATGGCCTCTCTTTTAGAAATGAACTAACAAAACTATCACATTTATACCATGACTACAGGTACTATTGTCCCAACAGACCTGGAAACCAAACAGTTTCCCAATTACAAAGACATATTTCAATGCTAGGATTAATGAATTTAAAACTGAAGATAAAACTCTTTGAGAAATGTAGAGATCATGTAGTATTTGGCCCACCAATTTTTAGTATCAAACTTTGAAATGAGGCTCCCCATTTTTATATGGAGAGACTTCAAATAAACGATTAAATTGTCAGCTCCTCTTGAGAGCCAGACATTCTGGCAACACTTGACTGCTTGGCTGCTGAGAAGTCTGCAGATTATCGCTCACTGTGTTGTATGTGATGCTAAGGTGCTTGTCTCCTACCTATCAATCATTACAGTTACACTTATGTTACATATAGTCAATTTCATTCATTTATGCTACCTCCTGGAGCTTTAATCACATGTAACCCAGCTCTCATCCCCTTAGGTTTTTCCTAAGAATGCCATAAAAGTTACTATGAACTTGGTCCCTCAAAATAACTATATGTGTATATGTAAGTTTATATATATATATATATATATATATATATATATATATATATATATATTCTCATACTCCTAGAGGTCATAAGTCCAAAACCAAAGACTATCCAAGGCTGTCTATGTCATGCTTCTGCAGTTTAGTTGCTGTGGTCTGCTAGCAACCTTAGGTATCTGTTGGTTTGTCTTTGTCCTCACCCCATCTTCTCATGTGTGTCTGTATGACTGAAGTTCTCCTTTGCCCATTTCTTATAAGGACACCTGGATTTGGATTTGGATTTGGAACTTACCCTAAATGCAGCATACTATATCTTAAGTTCATTAACTTATATCTGTAAGGATCATTTCTCTAAACATTTACAGGCTATAGGGTTGTCATATAGGCATAGTTTTTGTAATCACTATTCAACCCATCACACCCCCATTTACAAATAATACTGAAAGCAAGGTAGGTTTATGCATGCCTGCCAAAAATATACAATTATTTGTGACAATTCATTCAAGAATCTTGATTTCCTTGACACTCAGAGTTTCCTTTTCACTGATTTACGCTTATATTTCACTTCTGATCAACTCATGTTCTAAATAAAATAAAAAAACAAACAGAAATAGTAAGTTTCCTTTACCTTTGCTAGAGATGTTTAAGGGTGCAGTTCCTTTTAAACTTTGTGTTATTTTCTTTAAGAACATGAGAACTAATTGGGTGTGGTAACATATACCTGTAATTTTACTTAGGAGATAGAGGCAGGAGGATTTGAGTCCAGCTTAGATCACACAGTGAGACCTTATCTCAAACCCTGCCCTCCCCCCGCCTAAAACAAAACAAAACACCCTGATAAAGTAATAGGAAACAAATTACATGTTAATTAAAATTTCCCCAAAAAATATTTTTTTTAAGTTCAAAATCTGGCTCTGTGACTAACCTACTGTGTTACCTTGGGGTACCATCTTCTTGGGGTTTCAGTTTCTGAACTGTGAAACAAAGAGCTAGACCTGATGATGTCTAAACTTCCTTCTACCTTTAACTCTCTGGGATCCCACTCGTACAAAATTATCCTCAATGGGGTTACATAGCCATTTCTGAGGCTTTTATTGTCCAGCTTAGCTTTTAGAAACAATAGTCTCTAGCCACTAGCTCTAGTTTAGTGATGTTACTTAAATTTGAGCTGTCTATATTCCTCTCCCACATCCTATCTTTGTAGCCTTCTTACTCTCTCTCTCTCTCTCTCTCTCTCTCTCTCTCTCTCTCTCTCTACTGTACAGTAGTTAGTGCATATACCCTCATGATCATCTTCTGATCTAGAATGTAGTGATTGATATATCAAGCCAACTGGCAGACTAAGATATCAGCCCTGACTTTAGATGCAATCTTAAATAAACTTTGTGCGGATAGACTAGCCTTTCTGGCTGCTCTTTGCTGTATTCCTGTGTTTCAGTCCCCTTGACTGAAGCACATATCATGAAGCCTACACATGCTGAAATGAAGAGCCACAAAAATTGATCTTCTATCAAAATCACCATGAGCACAGTTTATGATATGATGTAAAAAAGTCAAAGACACTTTTGGTTTTACACAAAGAGTATATGCTGTTCATTTGCTAAGGCTATGTGGAAAATTACCACAAAGTAATCTTACAATTCTAAAGGCTAATGGCTGAGATGAAGGTATCAGTAAGGTTAGTTTCTTCTGAGGTTTCCCTTTTTGGCTAGCAGATGGTTACATTGTTCCGTTTTCATGTGATCTATCTTTTATGAGTGAGTACTCCCAATGTTTGTGTTTCTAAGAACACATGCCATACTGAATTCTGGTCCACATTATCAGCCCTGACACACTGCTTGGTACTGGCACTTAACCCTTTAATGGATACGAATTAAGGCAGACAGTTCAGCCCACGAAATGCATTACAGCATGTACTATGAAATATTGGAACTAGACTTTAGAGTCTGCTTATTCTTATTTTACAGGCCATAAAGATTAAGATAGAGGGCAGTTAAGAACCTAGCCTAAGGCAAGTCAGATGAAATTAGTGGTAGAGGTAGGACCAGAAATCAGATCTCTTAGTTCTTGTCCTTCCCGGCATACCATGTTGGTACATCATTTCATCTCACTTATTCATACCTGAAATATCCCATGCACTTGCCCTTGCTTGTTCACCGCCGACTGCTTGGAATAACTTTGGCAAAAGTAGGAAATCATATGCTTTAAAAACTATGTTTAATTTTTCTTATACTTATTTAGCTTCACAACTTATATTTTAAAAGACAAAATAGAGGTTTTCAACTTAATTGCTTTCCCTCTTTCCTTTAATACATATGTTTTTTTCATTGAAAATAATAGCAATTTTTTCCTAAGGTGAATGAACTCGACTTTGTCAAAACTGACAGTGGATTAAAAGAAAAGCAACCTCAGCTTTAAAAAAATAAATCACCTTTCAGATCTGAAGTAGCAAAATGTGATTAGGGCAAACTTTTGCCCCCTACACTCCCCTAGAACAGGAATTCAGACCTTCTAGAAGCCTTGATGTGCACCCCTCCACCTACAGACAGTAAACATCAGAATGGAGCTGATGGGGTAAAAATTCTGGCCTGATTCTTTGGTCAGGGGTATTTAAGCTCAGACCTTGGACTCTAAAAGGAAATTCGAAATGCAAATGCTTCTTTTCTTCACTTGTAAATCTTCTGTACTTTTCGTGTTTTTAGACTGAAATATCAAGAGAGAAAAATGGAAAAAATTTTGAGTTATACAGAAATGTAAAAGGTCTGATAGTTCAAAAGATTTATCAAAATCAAGTGTACTCTTCCATTTAATCCTCGAGGAGTTTGCTTTTACTTAACTACTGGCCCAGCTATTTCTTCTCAACAGCAGTTAGTTACTGCAGTGGACCATAGAATGCTTAATTCTATCATCCCTAAATCCCCACTTATTTGCATCTTGAGAGGGAGAGGGGTGTTTAATGACAAAAGCTTTTCTTCAACTGAGTTCCTCTGAGTAGCATGGCCCCAAGGCTGCCCTCTCCAGTTGTCTTCTACTGTGGAGATTAGAGAGACAGATTTGCACCTCTAGAGGTGTATTGTGTCAGAGTCCCATCCTGCTGTCCACTTATTCAGGACAGACAGAAACCCTGGGAAGTACAAAAATATATACAGTTGTGCCTTTGAGGTAGAAAAGACATTCAAAATTCAAAAACACTTCTATCAAGCAGACTCTCAGTAATTTTCACTGTATATGAGATACAAATATAGATTAAATTGGACTGATATGATTTTTTACTGGTCATGAACATGGGGTAAAAATCAGTACAGAATCATTTAATTCTATTTGAACAAATTGAAATAATAAAGCAATAATTTCTTTATTAAACCTTAAAGTTTTATGCTTTGTGTATGTTAGTAACCTTGTTTCTATTTAATAATTCATTTGAACACAGTTTCTTGGGTCTGACAAATATCCTAACGTACCATCAAAATTTCTTTCTGACTTATAAAATAGTTTATGTAATTTTTCTAATTAGGGTTTCTTGTCACCTGAGAAAGAAGAACCTCAACTAAAGAGTAGTCTGATCAGATTGGCCTAAGGACGACTCTGTGGGGCTTCATCTTAATTGCTAATTGATGTAAGAGGGGTCCGGAACACTGTGGGCAGTACCGTCCCTAGGCAGATACAAGTGGGCTATACATACCTAAGAAAGGTAGTTGAATGTGAGCCTATTACTGAGCCAGTCAGCAAGTGCTGTTTCTCCATGGTTTCTGCTTTAAGTTTCTGCTTGAGTTCCTGCCCAGACTTTCCTCAGTAATGGACAGTGTGACCTGAGAGTGAAGAGCTAAATAAACTCTTTCCTCCCCTAAGTAGCTTTTTATCAGTGCTTTATCACAGCAACAGAATGAAAACTAGAACAGTATTTAAACAATTGAATGAAAATAAAATTAAAGTTACAATGGCTGTGCCTGTTGAGCTTATTCCCTCCACCTGCATAGCCACTTTCCCTCCATTTGCATTTTAAGCAGTCAGGTGGCAAACATCACCATATTCTTTATGTTCCTAGAGTTAGGTAATTAGTAAAGGCACTTAAATGCTTGTAAAGACTCTTGCTTTGCGTTCTTGTCTCTGCATTTACTAAGGCTTTTGGCAGATATTTGTACTCCTTTAAGTCGGTGGCTGCCACTCTTACAATGATTTTTAAGTGTTCCTTGAATATGATTTTACTTGTAAAGAATAGCTGTTGCGCCATAATAGAGCTGTTGAGCTCTGCTTGATGCTTGTTTCCTTAAATGTGAGATCATAGCATCCAAAAAAGCCTGAGAGCAATATATTATAAAAAGATGTGAAAATCACTTGCATTCATCTGTAGCACTACTGCTCATCATAGGGATGGAACTACTTCAGTGAGGAACACAATAAGAATATACCTAATAGGTCACACATGCTGGGATGGCCTCATCAAATGGTCCCTGTTAATCACACCAGTCACTGATTGCCATCACCTGGGTTACCGTTTAAAACATTCTTCCATTGTTTGGTAATGAACGGTCCCTAATCTAACTACTGATTTCAGGTACATGTGCCAGACTTGATATCATCAAAAATATATCATTCATCATAGCATATTTGAGAATTCTAAAAGGCCATGGCAAATAGGAAGGAGACCATGGGTCTTCTCTCTTTTTTTTTTAATTTTATTTTTGAGAAAGAATAACTTGTATCTCAGTCTGGCCTCATATTCCCTGCTTTGTCAAAGATAACCTTGAACTCCTGATCTTTCTGCTATACCTCTCAAGTGCTGGCATTATAGAAGTGTGCCATTGTGACTGGCCAAGAGATCATAATTTTTTCTGATTATTAGAAATTCAATTTGTTACAATATATATGCTAGCTATTTACATATATAGTTAGTAAGTATATAGAGAGTAAATATGATGATATAGTCAATAGATCGTATATATTATATATGTATATAGTTAACTGTTCCTACATGCTTTCTGCAATAATTTCCTATAAATATATATCTATATACATACATATATGTAAATATATACCTATACAAATATATAAATATATAAGCATACAAATATATACATTCTTGAAAAATATCTTACATACATCTTCTCTTTTAACTTTTAATCCTTAAAGACTCTCTATAAGTAAAAAAGGAAAAAGTCCTGTTTCATAGGTACAGAGAGTAAGGCTAAGAGATGTCATATATCTTACAAGGTTTCAGAGCCAGGAAGCAGTTGGTCCTGGGTCAGTTTTCTAAGTTCTTACTCTACTATTTTGCCTGGATGCCACTGATACCATTGTTACAGAGGTAATGTGCTAAAATAGAGCCAGACTGCCTGTATTTGAAACACAGATATTTTACTTCCTGGTGGTATTATTTCTGACAATTTTAAGCATCTCTGTGCCAAAGATTCCTCATCTGAAAAATAGGGGCAATAATAGTACCTACCCCATAGTGTTATTATAAAGCCTAAATAAGTAGATTTAGAGAAGGCATTTTGAGTGCCTTGAGTAGTCAGCATTATCTTAGTGTTTGCTGCTATTTTTGTGTTATCTTTATTATTCTCATTATGATCATCATCAGCATTATTGCATAGCATGGTGGTTAAAATTCTCAGTCATTATATACAAACTACCTTCATCCAAATCCAAATCCATTAATTATGTCAACTTGCACAAATTTCTTTGATTCCCAATGCCTCGGTTTCATCACAAGTATATCAGATAGTAAACACATAAAGCTAAAGCTGCTGTGAGTCTTAATCTGTGAAAGATGTCTGATGGACAGAATCTCCACTTGCCTTTTTCTTGGTGTCTTGCCTGCAAACTCAGAGCTGCGAGGTGTCTGTATGGCAGTTGTATATTGTATGTGTCATATGTAACTCATCAGTCCTCTGTAGTCTAATCACAGAAGCCAGTGGTTTAGTTGTCATGGCAGTCCTTTGGTAGGAATGTATTTGTCATATAAAAGTTATTTTGGTCAATCAGTACGGTATGGTGAAATGAACATTTGCTGGAGATTCAGTTCTACTGCTAAATAGTTTTACAAGTGAAATTCCAGAGCATGAAGAAATCACTTAGAAAGAGTAAGAAATAATAATTTTCTAGTCAGGCCTGTTTTTTTTTTCTGTGAAGAGTGGTGCTATGTTTTCCAACATATAATAGTTTTGGTTTATATTAGTTAGACAATGTGATAACTGTGCTCGGGGAAAAACATACCAAGTTTGATGTTTTTCCTCCACAATTATATTAGAAATTAATTAGAAAATGGGACACTTAGCAGTTACTTCAGAAATGACTTGGTAGGCTCTGTTCATTAAATACTACTAATTGGGATACTATGGATACATTCATAGGCAACACCTCTGTTTATGAAGTGATCTTATTCCAAAAGATTATTTCTAGGCTATTTAATTTGTTAGTTTCCTGTAGAAACTATGTTATTACTGTGAGGGAGTGCCCAGGTTAGCTCACACCCTGTTATAAGCCTTGCATGTGCAGTTTACATAAGAACACTGCTCTGTGTTAGTAATTAAAGCAAAAAAAAAATATATAATTGAGCAGAAAATAACACCTGAATGCTAAAATGTAAGAACAGTAGAATTAAAGGTTGAGGAGAGAGATGGCAGATTCAAGAGAGTCTTTCTGAAGAGCACTTCTAGCCACTTTCAGAGGACATTAGGTGTTGATGTCCCAGGGTTTTGTTTTTTTTTTTTTTTGTTTTTTTTTTTTTTTTTTTGTCTAATTTCAGTTCAAAAAGGATAGCAATCTCACTAACATTGCTCTTATAACTGTCAGTCATAATTATAGTCATTTAGGGTCCACAAATAGAACAAAAGGACCGATAGAGTTCTTGAAGATACTGGACAAGGGAAAGGGGAAGTAAGAATAAAAGGGGTGATCTGGGTCCATGTGATGACATACAAAACTGTAAGGTAGAATTAGCCCCAGCAAACGATGAAAGAAGTGAAATGGAGAGCTCAGCTTTTATGCAAGATCTGGGTAAAAACAAAGACGGGAACATTTCCATAATACCTGAGCACCTGCTTAACTTTTATTCTCATTCTCTCCTCTCTACTAGGCTGGCTCTTAAAGGGCAAAATGATTTCTTATTCATCCCTCTGCTGCCAACAATAGCTAGTACATAAGTGTTGAATATGCTAGATGCTTAATGAAATCAGATTTCATCTCACAAGTGAATTTCTTTGCTTGTATCTGACCAGAGCTTTTAAAATCTGCAAAATTATGCCTTTGATCAGTATGAGGTTCATAGTTTTAGAATTTACCATAATTGAACTCAAAGAATTTGGAATTGTGATATCGCAAATGGAGAACTGAGAATCCAGTCACAGGTTGTTGATTTGGTGACCAGCAAGGTCCCTTCTCCCCATTTCATAGGTTACAGCTCTTCTGACTCCATATCTCTCCTTGAAGAAAGATCTGACCAAAGTAATTTGTAACACTCTGCACATAGGCTCCCTGATTGACAAAGCTCTCTGACTGCTATAGCTTCTCACAACATGCTGTCACACAAAAAGGTGATAGAGAGTTTGACTATTGATTCTTTCTCTTCCTCACTATTTTTTTTTTCTGTTTGACCCCCTTCCCTGATGCATTCCTGCTGGAGACAAAACCACATGCTGAACCCTGGGGAACAGACTGCAATGAAACAACAAGCTGCTCCCAATTTTAAATATTGCGTGTTGGGGCAAAGGCAGAGTTCCTTTTACTCTAAAGCTATAACATTAAAAAAATTCTGTTTGATATTCAGAGTTATTTGATCTGGCAGTTTAACAACTGTTGATGTTTTAATTGCTTCTTTAAAGGATTTCATCTACATTTTAAGCTTTATTTTTATTTTACTCTGAAGGAATGTCAATATTAGCCATCACTTTGCCCAGTAAGTTACCACTGCAAGATCTTAGAGTAAAATCCAGTAATTACTGGTGATGGTAACTTAAGACCCTGCTGAGAAATTTGGCATTTTCCCTTCTGCTGAGGAGGCTCTCTTCCCATGGAGCTAGCAATCTTTTATTGTTCTGAATCAATTTTAAGCAAGTGTTGTACCTTCAAGATGAGCTTTCTATGTCCCTTTGGAAGAGATTGAGGTCACTCTATTCTGAGTGAAAGAGAAATCTTAAGTCATTCTTAACATGGACAAATGTACAATTGTAAGATGTGTTAACATGAATGACTTAGAGATTTTATAATCCCTTGGGGGGGTCTTAGTTCATTTTTATTTGTCTATTTGTTAGTCTACTTCCAGGACCAAATAGAATGCTTAATTGGCATGCTACTTACATGCATGTAACTATCCATTTAAATCTTCTGAACAAAACTACTAACATTCAAAGTGCTTTCGAGATGAAAGTGCCCTCGGAGATCATCTGGTCCAGCCTCTTCTAAACGCTTTAGCTTGTATTCATTAATAATAATAATAAAAAAAGGATGCTTGCTCTCAGACCTCATTAGAGGAGTTTCTTTGTGTAATGGGTTGTGATTAACTCAGAAGCTCACAACTGGATGAAGTGCATAGGATAATGTCTGTGGAGTGCTCAGTCACAAAAAGGGCATCTATATCACATCCAATGCATAAGGCTCAGGGATCATCTAGGAAGACCAGGAAGAAAGCTTCTAAGAGCAGGTTTGAGAAGAGCTGAGCAAAACAGTGTGTTTTGGACATGACAAGACAATTGCACTCATGAACTCACAGCAGCAGAAGTTGCCTGTACAAGACCTCCATAAAATCAAGCCAGTCAACATTCCAGCATGAATGAAATAGAAAGTTCATGAGCCCCTACCACTAGCTGAGGAGCTATGGAATGTTGAATGCTTCTAGGAGAGGGAGATTCTATTTTCTTTAAGGGTATGGATCCTAGTATTCCAATCATACTCCAGTGAATGACCCCATGCCCAGGAGTATGTAAGTCAATGGATTATTTATAAAAAGAACATGAACTTGGGGGCATAGGAAGGTAGTGGTGGGTCTAGAAAGTGCTGAGGGGGGGAACTTTGAGGAAGAATATGATCAGCATATATTGTGTGAAATTCTCAAGGTATTAATAAAAATATTTTAAAAGAAAGCACAGAAAATAAAGAAGTGTGCTAGAGCTTACATCTTCATCTATTTGTTATATGTCATTTGAGTTATTCACATCAAGAAATATTTATAAAATGCTTACAATACTGAACCCAGTCTGAATCAATACTTAGAGTCTGAGCTTACACACTAAAATGAAAAGTATTTTGAGAATTACATTCTCTCTTCTGAAGCTTCTTTACACTCTGTCCAACACACATACACACGCATACACACACACACACACACACACACACACACACAGAGAGAGAGAGAGAGAGAGAGAGAGAGAGAGAGAGAGAGAGAGAGAGAGAGAGAGACTTTGAGGTGATAGAAACTAACCTCTAAACCATTTGCTTTTCTTCATGAAGCAGCTAAGACTTCCTTTTTCAGGAATACTTTATCCTTGCCAAGGATAATCAAAAGTTAAAGGATCAGCCAACTGATTGATGGGGGCAGGGGCCCCTGGCTAGGATATGTGGAAAGCAGTATACTTAAACATGAGGTATATTATTCAGCCCTATTATCCTTTCCTGCCTATACCCTATCTCTTCAACACAGGAACCAACCATATGACTTCGTGCTTAGAAACATAATGCCTAAGTTTTCATACTTTATACTTATACTTACATATCATTCTCAACCACCTTTTTGGGAAAGTGGGATCAAATACTAGTTTAAATAATATTTACATTCAGAAGCTTCCAAAAGGATCTCTTGACTTTCTATTGCTTCTTTCTGGTATGACTTCAATAGGCTTAAAAAGCCAGCTTCTTTTGTGGGTAGTGATATAATTATAACTCTTGGCATCCTTTCCTGATAGACATCTCTCAATCTTTGGAAAGTTTAAATATTACTCTGTGAAGAATTTTGAAATATAAATATAAATTATGGTGTTTAAAAAAATTATACATGGAGCTGGAGAGATGGCTCACCACTTAAGAGCACTGACTGCTCTTCCAAAGGACCCAGGTTCAAGTCCCAGCACCCACATGGTGTCTCATAACCATCTTTAACTCCAACCTTAGGGGATCTGATGCCCCCCTTTGTCCTCCATAGGAACTGCACACTTGCAGTGCACAGACAAAATACCCATCCATATAAATAATAAATGAAAATTTAAAAATTATACACATATAACATATTAAAACTTAGTATTTTCCTGGATCGCTTTTTCTGAGTCTATTGATATACATCTAACCTTCTCTGCCTAAGATTTCAGTTTATGTTTCTGCTTGAACTCTCTAGATCATAAGCTTGATAGAAGAGGAGACTACCTTGTCTATTTTAATTTTACTAAAAAGTCTTTATTATCTCATATACCAAAGATAGTACTTAGCAATAAATGGCATTCAATATTTTATTTATCCATCCATTCATTAATTTTTGAGATGTATTCTCACTATGTAGCCCTAGGTTGTCTCAAACTCTACATCCTTCCTCAGCTTCTCAAGTCCTTGAATTGTAGGAGTGTACCACCCTGCTCATCTTAATACTTAGCTTTAGACTGGTCTATAGTCTCAGCCTCATCCCCATGTTTATGTCTATCTTTTCTCTGATTAGATGTCTCTATCTGAACTCTGGTATTTATTTAGTGATAAATCACAAGGTTCTTTCTGGGCATTTATATTTGATAGCAAGTATATCTGGTATTTTCCCAAATTCCTTTCTATTTCTGAAGACATTTCTCTGATCACCTACTCTTGAAAGTGTTTAAGTGTTCTGTTCTCACACTAGATTTCTCTCCTAATTAATAATTCTCCTTCATTTCTGACTCATCTATTCCTTTATCTATTGTTCGCTGTTTAACTTAGGTTGTATTTTGGTTCAAAGCATTTTATATATTACCATCCAGTCATGTCAGTCTCTTGTTTGCTATCCTATAAAGTACAAACTAGCATTTATGCTTTATTTGTGTAATAAAGTACTTTTTACCTCCAATTTATAAGCAGTAAAAAGGATCTTCAAATACAAAGACAAAAACTAGCTGAGTAATTCTGGTTTTTTTTAAATCATAACATTGAGATAATAGTATGAAAGGACTTTCCTAAAGTTAAATTTGTAAACTTCTACCTACCTTATTCATTTCCCTACATATGTATTGCACTGACACATCTACCATTTGAATTGGATTTTGTGAAACTTTTAATTTGGGAGTTATGACATAAAATATTGTGACTTCTAGAATGTCTTTGTATTATTACCTCCTGAGAGCTGGGATGAAGGCATATATTACAGTGATTCTGTCTGTATTCCCAATCACCAGTGTAAATTGATAGCAGTACCATGAACTTAGGTATATTGGCAAACACACACACACACACACACACACACACACACACACACACACACATCGCAGTATAAGTTCTACAATATGCCTTAAAAATATATCACTTCTTTTGGCTAGGATAAAATATAAAAATATTTATAGCTAAAAGCAATCTCTTTTCTATTTCCATGCATAGCTTAGATCAGAGAAAATTTCAGCTAAGTAGATGGCAAAGTTAGAATTGTTGCCTTGATGACAATTTCATTTCTCAGCATGTAGAATAATTCAAGCGAGTAATTGCTACTGTGATCATAATTCCAAACATGAAGGAATAACTGTTTGGTAAAACAGTGGTGATAAGAACCTTGAGAGAAAGCGGATGTGCATCTTAGAGTTTGCAATAATGATGGATGTGGTATTGATGGCCTCTCATCCTTACAGAAATATGGTTCACAATTAGACCAAAATATAGCTTTATCATCCTGGTACTGAAATCATGAAGTCTTTCAGAACTGAGCAATTCTAATTTCTGGACAATAGACAAGGAAAAGAAATGTCTGAAATAGTCATATTCCACCTTTCTTATGCCCCAATACACCAGAAGGGACATGACATATATCACTCCAGAAAGTTCATGAGCACACATCACAATTTTCAGAGAAGCATATATAATTTAAAACTCTACCCAAAAGGGCATTCTCGATTCCCTAACCCCCTCACAAAGACATTATTTATCTGTGTGACTGCATAGTACATTCTTCAATATGTCCATATGTGACATGATACAAAAAGTACACAAATCTAGTTTTAGTGTAGAACATAATTCTAAGAATATTGTCACAGAGGTCAGAGCCTTACGAAAATGCTAAGGACCTCTGAATGTATGCATAATAAATAGAACTAAAAATAGTTCTCTTTAAAGCAAGAAAAAGAAATATCTGGTCCTGCTTGGCATCCTGTTGAGAGTGACAGCTGGCAGTACTAGTACCCAGACCTCTATCAGTGAGAATGGTATCCAAATAGAAAGGTATGGATAAAATAATTAAGAGAGAAATTGAAGCTCAAAGTAAGTGAAAAGTATGAAAATGTATATCTTCTTTTTTGAGTCTCTAAGACCGGACAAACTAAGGGTACAGAAAGAGGCTGCAATCACAAAACCACTACAAGGTGACCATCCTTAATATGAAAATATAAAATATACAGGAGCATTGGCATAAGCCTATAATCCCAGCACTAGAAAGGCTGAGGCCAGAGAATCAGAACTTCAAGGCCATCCAGGTCTACAGAGTAAGACCCCTACCACCAAATATAAATAGATAAGTAGGATAGATGGTTGGATGAATGGACAGACAGGCAGATGAGAGATGGATACATATATCTGAAATGCAAAATGTACTGGATGCTAAACTATTTGAAACCCACCATGATACTACAAGTGGAAAATTCTATGTTCAGCCTTATGAGACAGGTTACAATAAAAGACAGGCATATTAAAAATGTATTACCTTTCTTTCAGGTAGTTATACATGAAACAAATGAATTTTATTTTTAGATTTAAGTACAAATCCCAGGATATCTTATATGAATATACAAATAGAATTATTTTTTAAAAAAACAAAATTTGAAACTTTGATGACTACTGTAATTTCAAATAAGTAGTATTTAACCTGTACTCCAAATTTTAAGACATTATATTAAGAATAAGCTCCAAAAGACAAGAAATAAACAAACTCTTTTTTCTCAAACTGAGAGGCTGGGAGTGATTTAGAAATACTGTGTATCTCTAAATTTGACAATTACTATCAGCAAAATTCTAAAAATACTGTTTCAGTGAAATGCTTTATGTATACAGTGAAGAAAATGTTTGTCATTAGAACCTTCAAGTTCATTCTCTGAGGATAAGTCACTAAGGAAAGTATAGATTTTTTTGTTATTTGTTTGGTTTTTTGTTGTTTGGTTGGTTGGGTTTTTTGTTTGTTTGTTTGTTTGTTTGTTTTTTTGAGATAGGTTTTCTTTATGTACCTCTGGCTGTCCTTAAACTCACTCTGTAGACCAGGCTGGCCTCGAACTCACAGAGAAATTTGCCTGCCTCTACTTTCTGAGTGCTGGCATTAAAGAATGCACTACCACCCCTCACCGATGCATCATTTTTTGACAGGGTTACTAAATTAGACATAGAAAAGAGGACATGAGGAAATTCTGATCCTTGAGGGGGGCTTATTAGAGCTAGTTGAACTTCATTTATTTGATGTAACCTAGAGAGTGGATTACAGTAGAACATTCAGTGGATTACAGTAGAACATTGTGCTGTTTAATATTTCTATCAATAACTTGGACAAAGGTATTGAAGATTTGTATATTGAATATTTAGAACATAGCCATAAATAATTACATATTGGAAAACTGGTGTATATAGGAAAAATTAGGATGAGATAATATTTGAGAATAAGAGAAAGAAGCATAGAGTTTTTTTTGTTTAGTGTAGAACAAATTTCTAATAGGGTTTGACAGTTTAATATTTAATATTACAGCAGTATATCTGATAAGATAGTGAGTATCCTCATTTCCAATAGATGAATTTAAACTGAAATTAGATGACCAACTCTCAGACTGACTGTTAATGTGAGTCACTGGGTAAAAAAGTTTAGGAAACTGAGTTCTAAGATTTCTTCCAGCCATGAGATGGTATAATACTCCCTATACAGGCTGTTTTGACAATAGCTATTTCTATCATTCTTTTCAAAAGCTAAAATTCAATAATTCCAAATGTCACACCACAGATACTTCATTCAAATCCAACCAAATGGTGATATTTACATTTTTGTGTGGAAGGGGTATGTCCTCCTTGGTCTTGCAAATATCAGACAAATTTCTACCACTGAGCTACATCCTCAGCCCCCATATATATTCTGCATGTAAAGCTCCCCTATGTGATTACTTTCCCCTCTCATCTTCATTTGCTTCCAAATATCCATTAAAAAGGGTTCATTAAATGAGTAGTAGACCATTTGTGGTAGATTTCTACTTGTTTATGTCTCTTTACAAAACATTCCTACCATCAGAGTAAACAACAAATAGACCTAGTCTTTTATTTTGTACATGTGTATTTCAAAAATAAACATCATAATCATGTTTTTAATAAGTCAGTGTTTCCTTTGTAGAAGCAGCATAGGCTCCATTTCCACATCGAGCCAGTGGAATACTCTGTCTTGTAGAAGTACCAAGCACTGTTTTATAATTTAGGGTGTTTTCTGAAAGAAGTCTAGTATTTTGTATTAAACTACTGTAGAGTTATCATTTAACTATGAATGTACATGAATTTCTTAGACTTTCTTTCATATTTATGTATCTAGTCTAATTAATTTCTAAATATGATGTTGAAAATGTACCCAGAAAGTTTATGTAAAGTAAAATATATTTTCTTCAGCACAAGTGTTTGTCATTGTTGTTTCTCTCTTTTAACAAGTATTGAGCCCTTATTATGTGCTAGACAGTTTCATAGTCATTGTCTATTCTTTTCCAAAAATATTTGTGGAGTAAGCAAACAACACTCACAGATTTTAACTTTAGTTTTCCACAATATAAGCATGCATGCTTGCATGTAAGAATTACCCTTAGATATTTGCTAATCATTTTCAACTTCCTGCTAATTGTTTCTGCTAATTTTTTAGGTTCTTACTATTTCTCAGCAGTGAGTTTCATTTTATAAAAAGCAATAAGTTTGTTGCCTTTTTTTCAGGGACCTTTCCAAATGATGCCTTAGCAAAGTCTTCGTAGAATGGGTTATAGCGTTCTTGGGTATTGCTATGTTAAAAGTAGAAGGTGAGAGAGTTCAATAAATTCTCCTCCTTAATATGGTACCTTATTCACTCATAAGAAACATTTTCTTCTGTTTCATTAGATATCTTATTTTTAAGTTTTTGTGTTTTAAAGTGTTATAATTCTGAGGTGTGGTAGATTTAAAACAGCATTACAACAGTTGCAAGTGTGTGTGCAAGTGATTTTGTGAGTGCCTAGTATCCTAGTCATTCTGGTGGGATAGGGAGCAAAACAGACATAGTGCTCACCCTGCTGAAACTCTTCTGATGTACTGTAAAAGTCCCTCAGGTAATCAGCAATAATACAACAACAAGTTCTTTATATGTGTGTATGCTATAGATAACCTTTTTAGGGTACTTTAGGGAAAAGAAGACTCTAAAATGAAGGCATACATTCCGATCCCACTTCTAATTTCTTTCTATAGCTTCCTTGTCACTGATTCTCTCTAGCTTCTTTTCTCTCTCACACACACACACACACACACAAAGAACATGTTGGGCAAGACTGCTTTCAACTTCTTCCCTAGTTAGTTAAATACTCTCAGTCTCACTAGTGATTCATAAGTACAGGCTTTTAAGACAGATACACTGATTCGCTCCCTGCTTCCCAAGTCCAATTTGTATGATATGTAAATGAATAGTTCAGATCTTGGGTAAGAAAATTGATCATTTTTATTTTTTAAACATTTATTTCATTTATGTGTGAGTATGTATCATGCTACTTGCCTTTAATCCCAGCATTTGGGAGGCAGAGGCAGGCAATGTTGAGGCTAATCTAGTCTAGATAGCAAGTTCCAGACTACCCAAGGCTACATAATGAGACCTTGTCTCAAAAAAATAAAATATATGTCAATGAATAGATTTAAATTCATAAAAGTTTGAAATAAAAATGGGGCCTTTGAGATGGCTCAATGGTTAAGTGTACATACTGCTCTTACAGAGGACCTGAGTACAATTCTAGGCACCTATGTCCAGTAGCTTACAACTGATGTAACACCAGCTCCAAGGTACCTAATGTCCTTTGGTCTCCATGGACACTTGCATTGATGTTCACATACTCCTAAATGCTTGGATTAAAGCATTTACCACGATATTTGGGCTGATAAGAGAATTATATGAAGTCAAATATGCAACCTTGGCATCAGAAGAAGACCCCATTTTCCATTTATGCTTATGTAAAATAAGCAGTTTACAAAAACAATTCTTTTAATAAAATATACTTATAAAATGCAATTTAAAATTTGCCAATTGTTAATAAAAACTAAAGTAATTATTACTTTTGCATATACCCTTTGTCATTACCAGCAATAGAACTCTTTGGCTTTAGTAGATGCTTTCATTGTAAAGTTTTAAGAAGCATTTCATAAAAGTACCTACTACGGTGCATAGTACATATCGGGACTTCAGTAGATGCTAATCCTTATTATCAACATAGCTCTCAGAAGTGTTCATTGCTTATACCTTCCAATCCTGAGGTAATGTACACCATTGATTTAGAGCATGATCCTTGATTTGCTGACCTTAAAATTGTTTTCCTGGTTGTACCTCTTCATTAATTCATTTCGATGTTTAAGCAATCATTGGTTTTGACTGTGGAAAAAAAGATAAAACTTCCTTAAACCCAAATAAATTGTGCATCCATTGATTTTCCATTGGCCACATCTTTCTTTACCTCCTTAACGAGCTCCTACAAATTTAATCAGCATGATTTCTACTTTCAAAATGTGTTGCTACTTCCCACTGAGTTATTACCTTGTAGACATTTGTTCTTAGAGATTAAGGTGTTTAAACTCCAAAGAACATTTCAGAAGCACAGCAATCTAGGTGAGGTTCAAATCCTAGTGTGTGGCCGGTGGTGGCGCACGCCTTTAATCCCAGCACTTGGGAGGCAGAGGCAGGTGGATTTCTGAGTTCGAGGCCAGCCTGGTCTACAGAGTGAGCTCCAGGACAGCCAGGGCTACACAGAGAAACCCTGCCTCAAAAAAAAAAAAAAAAAACCAAAAAAAAAAAAATCCTAGTGTGTGCATTTCTAGGCAGAGTTATCATAAATAAGAAGGATCCACAGGTCAGTGCCAAACTCTCCCTTATCTGTTGCTCTCTTTTTTCAGAAGCCCCTTGCCAGAAGACAAAATAATCTAATTCCATTTCTCCTCTGGTTAAATAATACCACATTTAGTCTATTTTGTGTTAATAATGTATTATCCCAAGTTTTCTTATACTGCAGTTTTCCAGTTTTCTTTTGTCATGGCATAAAGACTTACTTTGTAACACAGGCTAGCCTTGAACTTGCTGTATAGCCTAGCATTACTCAGAAATTTCACTGTTCCTACCATATCCTCTCTTCTGCTTTGGTTTTAGATATACACCAACAAACCCAGTTAAATTTTAAACAATGGTATTATTTTTAATTATATAAATTTTAAGGCAATTGCAGGATTTCATATACCTTAGATTTTACTAAAAGATCATAAGCCCATGTGACATGGTGGCATATGCTTCTCATCCCATAGTTTGGGAGATAGAAGCAGAAGGACCAGAAGTTCAAGGCCAGCCTAAACTTCATAATCAGTATGTAGCCTGGGCTGCATGCAATTTGTCTCAATCAAAATGCCAATGCCATCCTTCACAGAAATAGAAAAGATAGACTTAAAATTCATACAGAATTATAACAGCCAAAGTCACAAAAAAGTGACAGTTACAAAATCATCATGGCACTGAAACAAAATAGACATATATATCAATGGAGAAGTGATATTGTCTCCAATAAATGGTTCTAGGAAAACTATTTATCTACATGTAAAAGGAAGAAAATAGACCCATCTCTCTCTCACCATACATAACAACCCATTTCAAATGGTCAAAGACCAAAACTTTTGACACAAAATCTGTTCTGTCTAAAAGAAATTCAGGGACAAAGATGGAGCAGGGCTGAAGGAATGGCTTGCCAGCGAGCAGCCCAATTTGAGACCCATCACAAGAGCAGACACCAATCCCTAACATTACTGATGGTATACTTTGCTTGCAGACAAGAGCCTAGCATGGTTGCTCTCTGAGAGGCTCTACCCAGCAACTGACTGAGACAGATGCAGAGATCCACAGCCAAACATTGGACTGTGGGTTGGGGACCGATATGGAACAGTTAGGGTAAGGATTGAAGGTCCTGAAGGGTATGGCTACCCCACAGGAAGACCAACAATGTCAACTAACCAGGACCCCTGGGAGCTCCCAGAGGTTGAGCCACCAACCAAAGAGCATACATGGGCTGGTCTAAGGCCCCTGTTCATAGGTAGTAGACAGGTAGCTCAGTCTTCATGCTGGTCCCCCAACAATTGGAACAGGGTTGTCCCTAAAGCTGTTGCCTGTCTGCTGTGGAACCCCTTCCCCTAAATGAGCTACCTTGTCTGGCCTCAGTGGGAGAGGATGCACCTAATCCTGCAATGACTTGATCCACTAGAATGGGAGGAATAAGGGGTGAGGGTGACCCTCTCAGAGGAAAAGGGGAGAGGGGATGAGAAGAACTCTGTGATGGGGAATCGGCTGGGAGCAGTATTGGTGATACAAATAAATACTACTACTACTACTACTACTACTACTAATAATAATAATAATAATAATGAGAAATAATAACTATTAAGAGAAAAAAGTAAGGAAACATTTCCAATTACAGGCAAGGACTTCAGTTACTCAAAAAACGTCAGCAGTCAACATATGGAACCTCATGAAATTAAAAAGCAAGTAAAGCAGTTAATTGGGTGAAGAGGTACCCTACAGAATGGAATAAATCTTTGCTAGCTCTAAACCTATCAAAGTACCAATAGCCAGAGCATACAGATAACGAAAAGACAAAGCTGAGAAATGAAATGTCCCAATCAACAAGTGAGGTAATGAAATAAGTCAATAGTTCTCAAAAGATGAACTACAAATGGCCAGTACACTGATAAAAAAAATGCTTGTTCTCATCAGCTATCAGAGAAATACAAGTTCAAAATACACTGAGTCCAGTTCATGCTACTCATAGATTTACAAATTTGGGTTTCTCTGATGGATGATGATTTTTTAAAAATGAGGACACAAAGTTGGGAGTATGGAATGTGGATGGATCTGGAAGGAATTATAAGAGGTGATGAATATGATCAAAATATAAGACATGAAGTTCCCAAAGAATTAATATTTTTTAAGATTATAATATAATCATAACATTTTCTCCCTTAAGTAGTCTTTTTAAAAACTATATTGGTGGGCTAGAGAGATGGGGGTCAGCCACCAAAAACCCTAGAATACAGAGCCCATTTTAATGTATATCTTATGGCTGCAGTATAGTATGCTCTCAATAAGTGCCAATTAGACTAAGGGGGGAAAATCTACATTGAGACCTATCTCAACCTAGTCAAAATGGCAACTATCTTGGTCAGTGTTCTATTGCTGTGAAGAGAAGCCATGACCATGACAAGTCTTATAAAAGAAAACATTTAATTGGAGCTTAGTGACAATTTCAGAGGTTTGGTCCAATGTCATGTCAGGGAACATGGTGGCATGCAGGCAGAAATGTACCTGAGGGTTTTACATTTGGACCCTTAGGCAGCAGGAGACAGACACTGAGACTGGCTTGGGCTTTTGAAACCCCAAAGCCCACCTGCAGTGACATACTTTCCCAATAAGGCCAAACCTCCTAATCCCTTTCAAGTAGTTCACTTCCTGATGACTAAGCATTCATATGAGCCTATGGGGGTCCATGTTTATTCAAACCTCCACAACCACTATTAAGGAAACAAATATTAATAGAATTTAGACAAAAGAGGACCTTAAGAATATAAACTAGTCCAACTACTGTGTAAATCTTAAACATAAATATACCATGCCCCAGCTTTTACCCAAAGAACCCTTAAGTCAACAAATTACAGAGAGTCTTACATATTAATTATTTAATTGAAATCCTATTCATAATAGCTGCTGAGCTATGGAAACAACCTAGGTATTCATTAACAGAAAAATAAAGAAAACATGGTATATATGATTGTGTGTGTGTGTGTGTGTGTATGTGTGTGTTTGTGTATCTAAAAAACAATCCCTATCAAAAGTCTAACACCATTCTTCACAGAAAAACTATATATACAAAGTATATTCACATTGTAAATAAATAAGAATGAAATTTTGTAGGGAAAATCAATGCACGTAGAGATAATCACATTGTGCAAAATAAGGCAATGTCAGAAATACAAATATCATATGTTTTCTCTCATTTGTGTTTCCAAGACTTTATTTAGATACCCAAAATCATAATGTACAAGTAGAAGAAAAAATGTCTGGGGGGGGGATAAAGAACTAATGGGAACAAAGACATGGGATGGTGGGATTATAGAGGAAATATGTTCAATAAACTATATACTTATATAAAAGGGTCCTTATGTTTAAAAAGCACCATGTATAATAAATGTAATAATCAAAACCATGAAATTTTTAAATAAAAAAGAATAAAAAAAAATCCCAGACTCCTGTGCAAGCATGAAATATATTTTAAGGTTCTCCTTATTTTTTCTGTAATGTCTGTAATTTATAAACTTCTAAATAATATAGGTGTTTAATTAGTGTTAACTGGCTTTCCATTGTCTCATAGCTGTAAGTACATTAAAAGGGAGCAAATAAGTATTAGCAAAAATATACATGAATGGAAATTTATGATGGCTAATAATTGTAAGGATGAATTAGCACCAAAATAACTTAATTCCCAATATCAGGAGTAAACTAATTCATCCTTTCTGCTAAAGGAAGCTGGATTCCTATTGAAAATGAAAGGCAATTTGAACAGTCTGCAAAGATATCATTATTCGGCCTGGGAAATATGAGACCCTGCATCTCTCCCTCAACCCCCAAAAGAAAGAAAAATAAATCACTATTCCAAGATAACTTGCCTTTCTGTGAAGTGACAGTTCTTTAAGAAATGCATTTACCTACTTCCTACAAAGGAAAGTGAGTTAATATCCTTTCAGCTTTGTCAAAACCATTTCTATACCCCATGTTAGTTTGTGAAGGCAGTTAAATCTGGTAGCAAAATACTGATTTGAAAAGAAAATTTCCAGAAGAATTAAACATAAGGTTCTTTTCAAAGCAACTGGCTAGATTAAATCTAAATAAATGTATTTTTAATATATACTGGAGACATTTGTGACTGCTTAACAGTGGGACTATAATAGATTTTGTAGTGTGACAGGAGCTGAAACTTGATAAATGGACATGGATGAAAACACATAACTGGTCAATAATTAACCATTTGGAGTTCTAAACATGGGACAGAAAAGGCACTGTTGATTTATTATATTTTTGTTCCTTCTACAAAAGCCCATTGGGTATATTTACAAACATGTAGACACCAAACATACCTAGGATCACACCTGGGTTATACAGCTTCTCCAAACTCATTAACTGAAAAGATATAGATTAATTGGAGGGAGTTCAGAGAAGAGTAACAGAAATGATTAAGGGGCAAGAGGGATTGATTTATGAGCAAAGATGAAAAGAATTTTGTCTATACAATTTAGCTAAGTGATGACTAAGGGAGAAGGGGGTGGGGACGCAACTGTCTGAAGGATGTAAACACCAAGGAGCAAAGAGAATAATTTACTATGCAACATGAGAATATAAATAGGGCTAATAAGCTGTAATTACCCAAAGGAATAACAGAATAAGTATTTCAGGGAAGCTTAGAACCAGGAGACTGCCAACTTGTTTCACAAGGAGACACCAACAGACATTTCTAGTCTTATCCAAATTAACAAGTATTTCGTGTGAAATAATCATTTGATGCCACTTAGTTTCCTCTTCCTCAGCCTTGTTAATGATCCTGCCTTTTCTATCAGTATGATACAGTTCAAGTCTAGCTTACTACACAGTTCTACATAATTTGCTTAGCACTGGTGGGTCTTTGAACGTTTTATTCTAGTAGTAGCCATGTAAGAATTTCTCCTTTTGGATGTACTGTGAACTTAGCTGTAAAGCACCAGAACAAGGGCTCAAACTTGGAGGAAGGGAAATCTTGAATTCAGTTTAGGAGTGTAAACAAGCCAGAATTCAGAGTGTTTATGTTTGGGTCTCTAGTATAATTTTTCAAAATGTAGCTCATGTTGAGAAAAGTTCAATTTTAGCATTATTGGAAAAAGAGGACACTAAAAATAAATCTTTGTAAGCTTCATGATTTGTGTAAACTTTGGAATGTGGTTCTTCAAAAAAACAAGTTAGTCTGTGGGTTACTGCAGGCTAAATTATTTGGCTAATTCCTATTGTGCTATCATGACATTCCAAAAGCCTTGCATTTAACTGTGCCAGATAAGATTTTGCATGTCGCTGCAGTGAAAGCAGTTTCTTTTGTATGCATACTTTTCTTCTTTTCTTTTGTGTTGAGAAGCTTCACAGCATGATTCAATTCTGGAAATCATTTTGGGGGTTGAATTAATGTTTTTCCTTCGTCATTGTGTTGACATGTTCCTCTGGTTTTGCCTTACATTTTATACTTCTTTGTCATCATCTTTGGGGGTAAACAATATCTTAATGCAACGCTTTATTTGTCCTGTTAAAGTGTGTTTTAATTTTTACACGGAGGAGTTTGAACTCTAAGATTCACACATGCTAGGCAATTGTTACTGATTTACTGATTTGATCCTAAATATTTGAAATTCATTCTTTTTTTTTTGTTTTAGAGAAGCTTTAAATTTCCAGAAAAGCAATGGAAAAGACACCCTGTCCCTGGTGTCTTTTATTTCTATAGTGCACATGCCACACCAAATTAACATTAACAGAATTATCAACTGTAACATTCTAATGAACTAAAATTCATGATTGAGTCACATTCCCTTAGATTTGATCTAGTATCTAAAGTCTGGTTTATTTTCCAGGGTTCCATCTTGGACACCATAGTGTATTTAATAGTCATCATGCCTCCTTAATTTCTTCTCAAATGTAGTAATTAATTAGACTTTCCTTGTTTTCAAAAACCTTAACAATTTTGTAGAATGACAATCAATTGGATTAATCTAATGTTTGTTTCATGATTAAGTTTTGGAAGGAACTAAGACCATAAAGCTAAAATATATAGTATCAAAATACATGGTTTATGTTCAGAGTTAACCTTGGTCACAAGGTAATATTTTTTAGATTTCTCAACTCTAAGCTTATTCTTTCATCCCTTTTAATACTTTATTCTTTGTAGGGGACTTGTGATGTCCAGCCCCCACTTAAGAAATTAAAATTTGTGCTCTATCTCCTTGAGAGTAGAAATAGTTACGTAGATTATATGGAATTATGCAAGGTTGACTTTTCTGATTTTATATATATATATTTACTTATATATAATATTAACATATATTTAGTTTATAGTTTATATTATAATCCAATACTACTTTGTTCAACTCATGCTTTGGACAATGAAAAGTTTTTTACTTGACTTCTATGCCACCTTGTACTACTCTCTTTCCTGTGAAATTTATTGAATACGAAGTAATTTTATGGCATTTCAACTTACTCCAAGACAAGCATATATATAATTTCCTTTTCGGGTCACTTCAATAATCATCTCAGTCCTCTTAAGTTTTCCTAGTTCCTTTAATTCGATACTGGTATAAGAAAAGAAGATCTTGGTGTTAGATATAATTACTTCTGGCTGATAGAAGAAAACATATATGTGTGATAACTTATATACATATAATCATACTTATAAATATTTCTATATCTAGACTTCTGTGTTGATAACTTTCATTATTTTTATGACATAATTTAAGGAAGGTTTCGTTTGGCTCAATGCTTCAGAAAGTTATAAGTATGATTATATGTATATAAGAGAACAGGGGATTCTGCTCTCCAACTAGTTATCCTCTTTTTTCTTTTCTTCCTTTTATTTTTTCTGTTCCTCAAGCCTTGGCAACAGTAATGGTGGGTCTTTCCGTTAATCCTCTCTTACCTTACGGACACACATAGAAATCACTAATCTCTTAAGTGACTTTAAGTCCAGAGAAGTTGACAATGAACTTAACCATTACATCATCTAAAGCTCTATTAAACTAAAATTTAGTCCATACCAATATCTGCAATGCTAAGCTATTATCATATGAATCATTCTACCCTTCTGTTTGCTTATAATCTCCTGTTGCCATCCACTGTCTATCAACTTGGTCCTCTTATTCCAATATGTATGTATATATGTGTATAATGTGTATATATACACATATATGCATAGTAGTTTAAAATTAACTCAAGTCTCTGTGGGAATGTTACTATATTAGTATGCATGGTTATCTAGAGTTTCTTTACCATTATGAATAACACTTATTCCCAAAGTTCCCAAATTAAACTTCATTACTTAAACCGTTTTAAAACAATTTCTCGGAATGAGTTACATACGACTATTTTCATAAAAGTATATAATATACATTGAACATCTTTTCTCATACCTCCCTGTGGTTCCTTTATTCCCCTAGTTAGTTTGACTTCTATTTTCATGTTATATGTGTGTGTGTGTATGTATAATATAATATATAAATTATATATTGTATATAATATATATATATGATTTTATGTATGTATATAAATTCTATGACCCACATATTAGAGAAAATGTGCAACATTTTTCCGAAACTGGCTTAAATGACTTAAGCACTGTTCTTACCTTATACTTCAGTGAAGTTGTTTCAAATATATGTAATAAAATTCTCTTATCAAATTCTGCATTCCACACTCTGATCAATCCCATGATGACTTTTTAAATATTTTTTTTCATTCTGTAAGGTTCCCTCTGCTATAATGTTCTGTGAGGTTTGAAAAATGCCATATATCTAGTATCTGGCAAGTGTTATTTAAAATCTATTTATCATCTGTATAGGCCATCCCTTTCTAAAATGTCATGTAAATAGAATGATAAAGTATATAGTTTTTAAGCATTTTAATTTATTGTGGTGTGTGTGTATGTGTGTGTGTGTGTGTGTGTGTGTGTGTGTATGCATGAGTTACAGTCCAAGGCGTACATATGGTAGTCTGAGGACAACTTGCAGAAGTCCATTTTCTCTCCATCACATGAGGCCTCGGAATGGAACTATGGTCATGAGACTTAGTGTCAGGCACCTTTGCCTACCCAGTTATCTCTCAAGTGGTTTACTTACCTATCAGTATGGTTTTTGGGTTAATCCAGGTTTTGTGTGACCTCATAACATACTCCCTTTTTATTAAAATAGCATTCTATTATATGGATATATACTATATTTTATTCATATATTCATCCATTTAAATTACATCTTGGTTGCTTTAAATTTGGATAAATATAGGTAAATCTGACCTAGGCATTTTTATTCATATATTGAAGTTGTTGGATAAATGCCATTGGTAGATTAGTACATTTAGTACATTCTTCCAAGATGGTTCTACTAATAAGCTTTATCATTGCTGTTACCAAATTACCTTCCAGGCACAACTTTAGAAAGGAAGGATTTATTTTGACTCTTGGTTTCAGAGACATCAGTCTATCATAGCAATGAAGGCAAAGCAGAACAGTTAATATCAATTTATACCAGGAGGTGGAAAAGGGGGGGGGGACCAGTACTCAGCTGATTTTTCCTTTTTCCTATTTTATTTCATCTTAACCCTCAGTTCATGGGATAATGCCACCCATAGTCACAATGGGTCTTTTCTATACATCATATAATCCTTCCTTGCAACACAGAAGCATACTGAGGTATATCTCATCAATCTAATAAATTCTTCATCCAGTCAGGTTGACAATGAAGATTTACTACCACAAATGATTTATCATCATTTCATTCTCACTAGCAGTGAGTGAGGGTACCTCTTGTTCTGCACCCTTGCCAACAATTGGAATTGTTTTAAATTTTTAACCTTTTTAATAGTACCTTATTGTCTTTATATTTCACTAATGACAAGCTAGACTTCTTTTTCTTTTTTTGGGGGGGGGGGGGTTCGAGACAGGGTTTCTCTGTATCTCCCTGGCTGTCCTGGAACTCACTCTGTAGACCAGGATGGCCATGAACTCAGAAATCTGCCTGCCTCTGTCTCCCAAATGCTGGGATTAAAGGCATGCACCACCACTGCCTGGCTAGACTTCTTTTAAATAGTAAAAAGGTAAAAGCCTCTCTCTTTCCTTCTAGCCCCTGACGTGTGTGTGTGTGTGTGTGTGTGTGTGTGTGTGTGCGCGCGCGCATTCATGTATGCAGTACAAACACACATGTAGTCCAGAGAGCAGCATTAGTTGTCTCCCTTAATTGCTCCTAGCTTTATTATTTTTGAGACAGGGTCTCTCACTAAACCTAGATCTCATTAATTCAGTAGCAAAGTCAGGAATCTGTTAGACTCTGTCCCCTCTAAATGCCCAGTGCTAGGATTACAGACACACCACATCTGATATTAATTTGGATGCTCAGTATCACAGCTCAGGTCCTCATGGTTGAAAGGCGGGTGCTTTACTGAGCTATTTCTCTAGCTTCTCCAAATTGAAAGTTTTAAGCAATACTTTTAGTTTCACCATTTCTTCCTTTATTGAAATTGAAAGACCAACTGTTTATAATGTGTTAGAGTTAATTTATATAGGAAAGGGGTTGCTTAACATTCAGGCTGCTACATTTTTTTTTAACTGTGTAGGTTTTGTGCTTCTGTATTAATTAGCTACAAGATAAGTAAAAGAAACATTTACTAAGGTGAACACTAAGTCACTGGTGGCAGAGAATCAATCCTATGTGGTCATTATGAAGAAAGTGGAAGCAGTTTGTAGTGGCTCTTCCTGGTAGTCAACTTGGCTATATCTGAAATGAACTATAATCCAGAATTTGAAGGTTCACCTGTGATCCAGATCTTGAGGCTGGGAGATACAAGTTTCTGACCTGGATCTTGGCATGGAGATCTTGAGGCATAGTGGCTATGAATTCCAGAAGACTAAGGCAAGGAGATCTCTGAATTCAAGGTCAGCCTGGAACAAAGCAGGTCCCAGATCTAGGCGTGGTGTTAAACACCTCTAATCTGGGGCCACACCTCTGCTGGAGACCTACATAAGGACACTGGAAGAAGGAAGATTCACTCTCTTCTTCACCTGCTTGCCTTGTGGGACTGAGCAACTGCTAGATCCTTGGACTTCCATTCACAGCTGCTGCTGACCACTGTTGGGGAGTTGGACTACAGACTGTAAGTCATCAACAAATTCCCTTACTATATAGAGACTACCCATAAGTTCTGTGACTCTAGAGAATCCTGACTAATACAGAGTTTTATTAGTAAGCAAGATGCCTATAAGATCATTGTCTCCATCCTTACCATGTGAATGTGGAAACAGTGGTGAAACATACTAAAATGCACTCAGGATATATGCCAGCATAATTTCTTCAGTAACTTTAATTCCTTTTAAAAGTTATTATTTAATGCCTGACTCTTAAACACACACACACACATACACACACACACACACACACACACACACACACACACACACACACACATTTACTAGGGATAAAACCAGGGCTCTCATGCATGCTAGGTAAGCAGTATACCTCTGATCTCTACTCACAGCTCAGAATCAAATTTTGTTTAATGTTTTTTAGTACTAAGGATTTAACTCAAGGTTAAACATATCAGGCAAACATTCTATCACTGAACTACATCTTAAATTCTATTATATTTAACATTGACTTAGCTTGTATTTTGTGAAATATATTTAGAGTGTCTATGTTTTGTTTAGCTCTTCCAAGCTGCAAACTTGTATTTCCGTCTTCAATCTATATTACATCTTTTCAGTTTCATGTAAGGTTAAAAACTGGTTAAACAAATTTTTATTTTAAGTATTAATAGAGAACAATACAGGTAACACTGATTGGACATCTATAAGCACCAGACACTTTTATACATATTCTCATTACAACTCTGTGAAGTAATTGTTACTCCATCTTATAGATAACAAATTTCAGAGGAAAATGACATGCTCTAAATGAGACATTTACACATGCAATTCCTTCTGCCTGGAATAGCACTTCCATTCCATTTCTAATAGCAAAGGATAAAACCTACAATAATCACTTCAGATACCATCTATCTCCCTGTCTTAGCCCTATCCATGCCAGTTCATCAGAAATCTGATACTTGCCCTTGTTAAGAGTCACCATACACTGAATAGTGCCATCCACAAGCAGGGATGTTTTTTTTTCCTTCCTGTTTGTAGTCCTTCTATTTCCTTATGTTATCTTGTTACTCTACCTAACACTATTCTGAGTAGAGATGGTGAAAGTGAACATCCTGGTGTTGTTCCTGATCTTATTGGGAGTGCTTCAAGTTCTTTATTTAACACAATAGTGACTATTTGTTTATCATATATATCCTTTAATATAAGATACCCCATTCCTAGTTTTTCCAGGTTTATTTCTATCATGAAGGGGTGTTGTATTTTGTCAAAGGTCTTTTTTTCATCAATTGAAGTAATCATGTGATTTCTATGTATGAGTCTATTTATGTAATATATTATATATAATATATAATTCTAATTATATAATATAATGAATGTATATAATGTTATATATGTAATATTATATATATAATCATCCCTGAATGAAGCTAACTTGTCTTCTCAAATTTTGTTTGCAAGTATTTTGTTGAGAACTTTTGCATCTATGTTCACTGGGAAAATTGAGTAGCATTGGTGTTAGTCCTTCTGTGATGGTATAGTAGAGTTCTTCATTTAACCCATCTGGCCCTGAGCAGTTGGGGGATATTTGCTTGTGATGTGGACATTGATTAATGCAGAAAAGACACTAATGGCCCAAGTGCAGAGAAAAAGAGACTTCTGGGAGATTGAAAGTAAGTTTTCTTTAAGGGTGTGATCCTGGTAGGTGTAAATGCTGCTTTCATTTCTTCAGATGAAGGGTTGAGATGAGAGCTGTACCCAAATTGTGTGAATACACAGATTGGGCTAAGCCCAGAGCATTTCCTTCTCTGTTCTAACCATCCCTAAGCCTAGACCTGGAAGTTTCTAGCCTCTGTACAATCTAATCTTCCAAGCTTACTTATTTGATCCTGTTGTGGGTTGCCCTGGTGTTGTTTGTATTTTGATGATAATTTTGTTTCCTTAAAAGGGGCTACCCCCAACTAGGGGTGGATCACATACTCAGGTGATTTCATGTGAACCTTCTCCCAGTTCTAACTGGTCAAATAAAAGCTAGGACCTGTGATTGAGCAGTGGAAGGAAAAGGTAGGGCTGGAGGATTGAGAGAGAGGAGGAAGAAGGACAGAGGAAGAAGAGGTGGAAGGAAGATCGAGCAGAACCACATGGCCTGGAGAAGCTGGAAGTAAAAAGGGATCTCATAGCTGGGAATAGATTTGTGTAGTAGTAGATCTGTCTGGCTTCTCTAAGCTTCTGACTGAATTGCATTGCCTGGCTTCATGCTAACTTTGGCAAAATGTTCTAATCTTCTGGCTCTTTCTCATTCTCTGGCTCCTTCTGTCTTCACCAGTATCTAGCTTGTTCTCTCTGTAAAACTATCCTGGTAAAACTGCCACACACACACCATACCACCACCCCCTTTTTTTTCTCTCACTGTTCTTAAGTAGCCTCTCTTCCCATGCTGTTCTCATATGAGTTGGATGTAGCTTATCTCTGACTCATTCTGTCAAATCTTTCTATGATTCATCACTTTTCCCCTTAATTAAATGTCACTTTCAAACACATCTGTGTTCTTGTACACACTAATCTTACTTTCATTGTTAGGGACTAAAAGTGTATACTAAGGGTGTTTCTATATTCTTTGGATGTGATCCCTTGCCAGAACAACCATGTTGCTAGATTAGGATTTCTTTACAGGTAGGTCTATTAGCTCCATGGATGGCTTTACACCTGTGGGTATATGAGCAGCACAAATTGAACTTGGTAGATTATTACAAAATTTAAAAAGAGGACATGAATTTAGGAGGGGGGAAGAGTTGAAGATGAGTATAACCAAAATACATTGTATACATGGATGAGATTCTCAAAAAGTTAATAAAATACTATTTATAGTTGTAAAAAGAATCATCATACAGATGTGTGTATTCTTATTGAATTTATCAGTCCCTTTTGCAGAATCCAGTAGTTTGTCACTCAATACATTTACCAAATGAATCAGGAGCTTATAGAAGTGCACTTCTTTCTTGTGGTGGTGGTGGGTGAATGGATGAATGGACTTAGAGCCTCTTGAACAAACTTACTCAAATAAATGCTTATTCTTTGGGAAGAGTAGAAGTGAAAGATTATTATAAGATAGTATAAGTGGGGTACATATAGACACTAAGAAAGTTAGTCTACCATTAAAGAAGTGGTTTTCCTATGTATATTTTTGTAAACAGAATTAGTTATTATCTTGTACGCTATAAAAATAAATTTTGGTAGTCTTTTGGCAAGTAGAGATAGGTAATTTTACATGCTGGGGAGCAGGGTGCCATCAGAAAGAAGGACTACACATTAAAGCAAATGTGAGTTACATATTAAAGTAGTTGATGAACACTGTATTAGGATCACATAGAAAATTTTAAGAAATGTACCAAAAAACCTAGTTATTCATACTTTGGTTACTTTACTGTATTGAACATTGCTAGCAATATGGATATCTTTTAGAGTTTATTTTAATTCAATGAACTCAACTTAATGCTTACACACCAACTTAGTAGGATAACAAGAAAGGAAGATGAACATAAATAATACAATTCCTTCTTTCTTATAGTTAACATCTAGTTCAATTTTCATTGTGTAAAACCTACATAGGAAAATATTGCTTGCACAATCATGCACGTGCACACACACACATACATACATACACACACAAGCTCAAACACAGGGGGAGAATTTTATAAAAACTATTTGTTTACATTACATATCTGGGATATTTTGCAACTTACAAACTGATTTTATAAGAGGTCCTAGGAAGCTAAAATTAGTGATATGTGTATGTTTGTGTGAATATATTTAAGGTACATTTTCATAGTGTGATGACATTGTAAGTAAATGACATAATAGCTGCTACAGGATTGACAGCTATGTCTAGCAAATGCCAACCCCACTTTAACTATGTTTCTGCATTTGAAGGATATGGAAATTTTGTTATTCTACAAAAGTTTCGAGCCAGGGGTGGTGGCAAATGTCTTTAAGCCTAACACTGGAAAGACAGAGTGAGGTAGAGCCAGTCTAGTGTACATAAGGAGTTCTAACCCAGCCAGGGCCACAGAGTTTCTCTTGTATGATAAAGGTATTTGTTGAATACAATCTCACTTCTTGGCAAGGAATGATACAAGATATTTTCAAGGCAGCACTCTCCATACAACTGTGTATGATCTGAGGTAAGGATTTCAACCATTAGTGTAAATCAGACTGAAAATTGGGACTGACCCAAGGATTTCAGTACTAACATGATTATTTATTGCTTAGACCTTGACTCTGCATAGTTCCAGTTCAATGACAATTCAAGACCCCAGGAAGATACTGTACAGCTGACTAGATTTGCTAAAGAATTTTGAAAACTTGTTTAAAGCTATTTAAATTCTTGCTACTTTTTGGCAGTGCTAGGTAGAACTTGGCTCATCTTGGAGCTTGGATAATCAAAGAGTGAGCAAATGATAATTTAGATCCTTAGGCAAACTTACAAGCTTTGAAGCTACAGTATTTCTAATTGCATGCCTAATGGCTGATTGACGTGATTCTCACAATTACCTCAAAATACTACTCTTAGTTGTTGATTGTTTACCAGTCACCTTCCACTCCTCCACATAGAACTCTGATTCACAGACTGACAGTGATCTGCCAGGGTTCAGGTTGTATCTTGCTACATTGTAAATTGTACATGGGATTAAATGAAAGCATTTCATATTTACTTGAATGTATATTATATGTCATATATGCACACATATACATATATATTCTTCTAAAGTAGAAAACATTCTAAGACTTAAGACTGTCCTTCCTTCTTCTGCCATGGGAGAAGCAGGGGTAAAGGAAACATTGGGAAGTGTGGAGAAACTTAAAAGGCACTGCTGTGACTTATGGCCACTTTTATGGCGTTCCCTTCTCTCTCAGACCTGCTCATAAATCTCTGCTTACTTCCTAAAAGTCAGCTCACAAGTTATCCTCCCCAACTTCCCTACATTTTAAGGAAAAACTTTCTGTTCTGTGGCTCCACTGACTTCCTTCAGTGACCTTACTATATAGCCTTGGTCCCATTGGAGTATTTAGTCCTACGTCCTCACTAAATTGTAAGCCTTGGAAGAACATCTACAATACTTTAGATGTGCATTGCTGTGCACAGTATTTGATTAAAACAAGTAATCAGTGAATCGTTGAGAAATGGAGGGATGGATAAATGGATAAGCAATAAGACGAACAAACAGGAACAAACAGGACATTTATCAATGTCCGCATACTTCAACAAAAGTCTGAACTCTCTTCCTGATGTTCTATTTCAGGAATCTGCATATAGGAATGGGTGTTCACTATATTGTTTTCAATTTATATATCAGCTATGATGTAATTTTAATATGTAAAAATTCAATGTAATTTACTTCATTAAAAATTTCAGGAAGAAAGTCATATGATCATATAAGTGCATGCAAATTAAGCATTTAATGAAATCAAACAAATTGTAATATACAGATATATTTTTCATTCTTATAAAGGACAACCTATGGTTAGCGTTATCTTGGGATGAAAATTTGAAGATTTTTTTTTCTAAAATCAGAAACAAGGCAATGATATCTACTGTCATCACTTCTAGTTAATGTGCTAGAAGTTCTAACCAAATATATAGAAAAAAGGCAACTAATTATGATGCTATTTATTATAGTGTTTGAAAATGATACTATCTTTATATGCAAACAGCATGATCGTCTTTGTAAGTCATAAGAAAGTTACAAAGCAATTACAAGAACTAGTAAGTCAGTATAACTAGTTCACAAGATATGTCACTTAAAATTAATCATATTCCATATTAAGCATGCCACACCCTCTGCCACTAAGATCCATTTGTACCCCATTTTCTTACTGTTTTATTGTCCTCAGATCTGCACTTTGTATGATGTAAGATCTTTTGACATAATAATCCAATTATTTAAAATTTGTTCCTTGAGAATAATTCTTATTTAAGAATTAAATAAACTGGTTAAAACTCAAAATAACGAATCATATTCCAATATATATATATATATATATATATATACTAATAATAAACAATCATAAATTTTCCAACAATATAATAAATAACATTAAAATTTTGCAATATTAAAATCTCAGTTTTGGTTTGCAACCTCATAAGAACAACAACAATATCAATCAATCAAAGAGTACACAGGGGGTACCCATAGCTCTAGCTGGATATGTGGCAGAGGATTGCCTTATCTGGCATCACTGGGAGGGGAGCCCCTTGGTTCTGTAGAGGCTTGATGGCCCAGGATTGGGGAATGCTCGGCCACTGAGGCAGAAGTGGGTGGGCAAGTGGGGGAGGGAGAAGGGGATAGGGAGCTATGGAAGGGAAACTGGGAAGGGGGATAACGTTTGAAATGGAAATAAATAAAATAAACAATAAAAAACTGAAAAAAGAACAAACAAAAAAAACCTCAGTTTTCACAAACTTGATTTTATAAATGTAACTTAATCCTAGATTTTGACAAGAAGATGATTTTAAAACTTCTCTTGACAAATGATCCAGAATATCTAAAGCACAAAGAAAAAGTTGAAGGTCTTATGCTGACTGTTTTCATGGTGTATTACAAAGTTATAGTAATCAAAACAGTGTGTTAACAAAAATCCCAACACAAAGGGGGGAAAGAAACACAAAATTCTACTTCTAAGAAGTTACTTGCAATTGGTACATGTTGGAAGACAGAAAATCAGTTTTCTTCAATGGAATGACACTGGGTATATCAGTCGCACTTCAGGGCAATGCCGTGCCCAGGAGTAGAGTGCCAACTCAAATCTCAAAGTTTTTTTGTTTTTTTTTTTTTTTTAGTGCTTTTAGTGACTTTTTCCTTTTTTAGAGGAAAATATCATAAGTTGGGTAGTCAGAGAAGGTGGGGTGTTCTGGGAGGAATTGGAGGACAGAGAATAATATGATAAAAAAGAAAAAAGACATTGAATACGTGGCATAGATTAGAATAAAATATTTGCATACCATGTATCTGACTTATATCACAACTCTTCAGTGAATTATTAAAACCCAGATAATAAGTAGATATCTCATTATTTGAAAATAAGTAAAAGGTTTGAACAGAAATTTCTCCACAGAAATGTCTGAAAAGATGTTCGGCACATTAGTCATCGGTGAAATGCAAACTAAAACAACATTGAGGGCTGAAGAGATAGCTCCATTTGTAAAATGTTTGAAGACCTGAGTTCAGATCCTCTGCACCTGCACAAAAGCCAGGAGCATATGCTACATCTGTTGCTAGATTTTTGAGGAACCTCCATACTGATTTTCATAACAGATGAACCAGTTTGCAGTAAAGAAGTGTTCCTGTTTGCCCACATCCCCACCAGCATTTGTTATCATTTGCTTTGGTTTTTAGCCATTCTGACTGGGCAAAGATGGACTTTCAAAGTAATTTTAATTTGCCTCTCTGCAATGACTAAGGATGTGGAACATGTTAAAAAATATTTCTCAATTACTGCATTTCTAATTTTCAGAACTGTCTATTTCCATGCCACAAGTTTTTTTTAAAGATTTATTTATTTGTTATATGAGTACACTGTAGCTGTCTTCAGACACACCAGAAGAGGGCATCAGATCTTGTTACGGATGGTTGTGAGCCATCATGTGGTTGCTGGGATTTGAACTCAGGACCTTCGGAAGAGCAGTCGGTGCTCTTAACCACTGAGCCATCTCTCCAGTCCCATACCACAAGTTTTAATTATGTTTATTTGTTTTCTTTATGCTTGTGTGTTTATTTTTTAGTTCTTCCCATATTCTAGACAGTAACCCCCTGCCAGATGTATACCTGATAAAGATATTTTTCCCATTCTGTGGGCTGTCTATTCATTCAAATGATGATATACATACGTTTTTCGGTTTCATGAGGTCCCATTTCAGTTGTTAGTAGCCTGTGCTACCAGTATCCTGTTCAAAAAGTTCTTTCCTTGGTCTATAATTTGAAACATATTCCCTACTTTAACCTCTAACAGATTCAGTATATCGGATCTTATGTGGAGGTCTTTGAATTTTTCAATTTTTTAAGTTTTCCTTGTTTATATTTATTCCCAGATAATTTTTGAGGCTACTGTGAATGGAATTGTTACCCCAATTTCTTTCTTAGTATGTTCATTATTGGTATATAAGAAGACTATTTCAGCTGTCCCACTCCTGAGCATATTCCCAAAGGACTCTATCCTACTACAGAGACACTTAATCTTAACTCCATGTTCATTGCTACTCCATTCACAACAGTCAGGAAATGAAAATAGCATAGTTGTCCATCAACTGAAGAATGGACAATGAAAATATGATACATATATGTAATGATTGGATTTTTTGTCACCTTAATACAAACCAGGATCTTTTGGGGAGAATAAACTTCAATTAAGAAAATGCCTCCATCAGATTGGTTAGTGGGCATGGCTGTAGAGCATTTTCTTGATTAATGATTGATGTGGGTGGAGGACCTGACACACTATGAGCAGTGACAGCTCTGGTTGGACTGTCATGGGTTGTATAAGAAAGCAGGCTGAGCAAACCATGGGGAACAAGCCAGTAAACAGACTTCCTCCATGGTCCATGGTCTCTTCTTCAGTTTATTCCTCTAGGTTCTTGCTTTGAGTTCCTACCCTGACTTCCCTTCATGATAGACTGTACGTTTGAAAGTAAAATAGACCCTTTCCTTCCAAAATTGCTTTTGCCCATGATGTTTATCACAGCAAAAAAAAAGTAAACTAAGAAGTATTCAGCTATAAAGAAAATGAAGTTATGAAATTTGCAGGTAAATGGATGGAGCTGAAAAATTAGGATTCTAAGTGAAATAGGTAAACCAGACAAACCATATAACATGTTCTCTCTTACATGTGGATGCTAATGTTGAGATGTATATTCAAATTGAAGTACCCATAGAAGTCAGAAAACTAGGAAGGAGCCAAAGGGGAGGATTTCAACAGAAGAGGGATAGAACACAGGTGGTATGAAAGTCTAAATTGGAGGTCTTCATTGAGTCCTTTCCCTAGGATCTCAGAAAACCTCACAGAAGAGGGGGAGGAGAGATTGTAGAGGTCAGAAGTGGTGGAGGACAGCAGAAGAATGTGACCCACTGAATCAACTAAGCAGGGCTCACATGGGCTCACAGAGACTGAAGCAGCAAGAAGGGGCCCTGTATGGGTCTGCACCTAGTCCTCTGTATTTATGTTACAGTTGTGTAGCTTGCTGTTTTTGTGGGACTCCTAACAGTCGGAGCAGGTATGTCTCTGACTCCTTTGCCTGCTCTTGGGACTCTTTTCCTCCAGCCTTAATATGTGGACTTTTGCCTTGTCTTATTGTATCTTGTTTTGGCCTGTTTAGCCTGTTTGAGGCCTGCTGTTTTCTGAAGGAAAATGGAGGAAAAGTGGATCTCGGGAACAGGGGGAGGGAAGAGGATCTTGGAGGAGTGGAGGGAGGGCAAACTATGGTTGAGATGTATTGTATGAAAGAACCTGTTTTCAATAACAAAGTTTTGCTGGAAAAAAAGAAAGAGAAATAATGGAACAGGAAAGATTAAATGGGGAGGGGGATAGAAGATCAAGGTAAAGAAGGGAGTATGGGAAGGGATTGCTAACACTAAAGACTTTTGAAAATATCATATGGAAGTCTACTACTCTAGAAGCTTCCTGAAATATATATGTATACATATACAAAAAGAATTAGAGTGGAGTTATCCTATAACATTTGAACAACCTCTCTCTCTCTCTCTCAGATACCATAGACTGTCAAATACAGAGCCCAGTGGCAGGTATGGGTTACCTCATTTTGTGTTGTTGTCATGTCTGACACCATTAACTGGTAAAAAACCGTGGCTGGCTAGGTCATAGTAGCTAATGCTATTATTACTCTGCTACACTGCCCACTGCATAATCTTTTTTTTTTTTCATATCGGGCCTTTTTTTCATATCGGGCCTGCCAGTTATTTTTTTTTTAAATTTTATTTTCTAAGTTTTTTTTATTTACATTCCAAATGATTTCCCCTTTCCCGTTTCCTCCCTCCCCAAAAGTCCCATAAGCCCCCTTCCCTCCCTCTTTTCCCCATTCAACCCCCTCTCGCTTCTCTGTCCTGGCGTTCCCCTACATCCAGTCTTTCCAGGACCAGGGGTCTCTCCTTCCATCTTCTTAGAAATCTATTGATATGCGGATTGTGTCTAGGGTATTCTGAGATTCTGGGTCAATATCCCCTTGTCAGTGACTGCATACCATGTGTGTTCTTTTTTTTTTTTTCCATTTTTTAAAGTAATCAATGATTGATTTTATTTTAAAGATTCCAGGATGGTTCACATATTGTCATTACAGATATCAATCAATTTGAAGGAATGGAGGCATTTCATATCCTCTATATTCAAGGAAAACTTGCATAAAAACTCACAGCTTTAATATATATGTATTTGTTGGATTTGTTGGAGGGTCTCTAGGAAGACTGATTCAGATAGACAGACTTGCCATTAAACTGTATTGGAACAGCGAAGCCACTGACCCTACTTACCTGCATGCAATAAGGACACATGCTCCACTATGTTCATAGCAGCCTTATTTATAATAGCCAGAAGCTGGAAAGAACCCAGATGTCCCTCAATGGAGGAATGGATTCAGAAGATGTGGTATATTTACACAATGGAATACTACTCTGCAATTAAAAACAATGAATTCACGAAATTCCTAGGCAAATGGTCAGAACTTGAAAATATCATCCTTAGTGAGGTAACCCAATCACAAAAGAACACACATGGTATGCAGTCACTGATAAGGGGATACTGACCCAGAATCTCGGAATACCCTAGACACAATCCGCATATCAATAGATTTCTAAGAAGATGGAAGAAGAGACCCCTGGTCCTGGAAAGACTGGATGTAGGGGAATGCCAGGACAGAGTAACAAGAGGGGGTTGAATGGGGAACAGAGGGAGGGAAGGGGGCTTATGGGACTTTCGGGGAGGGAGGAAACGGGAAAGGGGAAATCATTTGGAATGTAAATTAAAAATAAAATAAATAATTAAAAAAACAAACAAAAAAAAGGAACACTGGATGAGACACAAAGGTACTGTGAGGTGTCAACAACCTGCATAATCTTTATACCCATAGAATAGTGCTCTTTCAACCCTTATTGGAGACGCTTCTTTTCAGCTGATGGCAGTTAATACAGAGAATAACAACTGATCACTTTACAGAGACTAGGGAATTTCAGGATACTCAATTCTCATTGGACATCTGTCTTACACCACTACTCCAAAGCTCAAAAAATATTTTGGAAGAAGGGAATAGAAGTATAAGAAGAGTCAGAAGTTTAGAGTGCCTGCGGCAAAACAATGTTGTTGAACATGACAACACCATTGCATAGAAGAATTAATAGGGAGTGGATGGGTCTATATGTCTCAGACCTATACAAGATCAAGCCACCCAAAATTCCAGCATGAATGGGAGAGGGGGTTATGAAGTTCCACCCCTACTGAGAAGGTATTGACAATTGGTATCTGCTAGGAGAGAGAGATTTTCTTCAGGGATGTGTCCCCTGAGAAGTTACCCATGCTCCAGTAGACAGTCCTATACCCATGAATATACAGGTAACATTAAATAGACTCTGAGGTGGACATGAAGTTGGGAGAAAACTCTGGTATGGGGGATAGGGAGTGAATGGGGATGAATTTGATCAAAACACATTATATGCATGTATGAAATTCTCAATATATAGATATGCATATATATGCACAATGACTTATAATTTCAGCTCTTGAGAGCATGGAGACAGGAACTTAGAATGCTTGCTGAACAGTCAATCTAATTAGAACTTGAACTCTGCTCCACATCTGCGGGATAGCCTGTCTGAAATATACAAGGTGGAGAGCCCACATTTCCTCCCCTCCAATTCCTCCCATCCCCATATTGCATCAATCAAAAGGAACACACATGCGCACACACACGCATGCACGCACGCACACACACACACACACACACACACACACACACACACACAAAACAAATATTTAAACAGAATGGAGAAACATTTCTGGGTGTTGGACATCATTATTTTCATTGTGATGATAGTTTTACACATATGCCAAAATTTACCAAGTTTTACTCTAAAGTATTTCCAGGTTTTATAAATATAAAAGAAAAGAAAATAACCTCTGGATGAAAATAAAGCAGGCCATAACTGTATCCATAATTTGTGTTAAGTTTCAATGGGCTTTAAGGCAGATGACAGAGGGGGTATGTAGAGATGGCTCCTTGTCAACACTCTTTCAGGTGAAATTTCTCAGGCTGGTTTGAATTTAGAGTTCTATTTTAAGGTTCCTGGTTGATTTTGAAATAGACATATGATTATTTTTATATCTTATGAAGTAGTGAATGCATGTGGTTTCAGAAAGTATGAACTATGTACAAATGCATTTATATGGAATTCACTGGGATCTATCTCAAGGGCAGGCCCCAAGGTCTGATACTGTTACTGATGCTACTGTGTGCTCACAAAAAGAGGCCTATCATGACTGCCCTGAGAGGCCCAACAAGTGGCTGAAAGAGCCAAATGCAGGTACTTAACACCCAACCAATGGACAGAAGTCGGGGACCCCTGTGGTTGAATTAGGCAAAAGCTGGAAGAAACTGAGGAGGAAGGTGACCCCATAGGAAGACTAGCAGTCTCAACTAACATGGACCTCTGGGATCTTTAGACACTGGACCACCAACCAGGCATCATACAACAGCTTATATGAGGCCCCCAACACATACAGTAGAGGACTGCCAGGTCTTGACTCAGTCAGAGAAGATGCACCTAACCCTCAAGAGATTGGAGGCCCCAGGGAGTGGGGAGGTCTGGTGGAGTGAGGGTTGGGGGGAGCATCCCCTAGGAGACAGGGGTGGGGGAAGAAGTGTGGGAGGTGGACCTATTGGAGGGTGTACTGGGAAGGGAATAAAGTCTGGACTGTAAAAAAAGATTAAAGAATAAAAAATAAATAAATAAAAAACACCAAAAAAAACCAAAAAAAGTTGGAAATTTTTAAAATAATTTTTAATTAAAATTTTTCTCTCTCTGTCATTTTTTCAAATAGAAATTGTGATTTCATTCAATTCTTGTGTGATTTTTTTCAGTTCTCTGATTCTGTTTTTTATTGTATTGTCTATGATACCCATAAGTTTCTCTAATTTCTTCATGATGAATGTAGTTAGGAGCCCCTGCTCCTGCTTCTTGTGGATGCTACCCTAGTTGTCATTAATTGTCAAGTTGACATAGCCCCATGTCATCTAAGAAAAGAGGCTTGATTGAGGTACTTCCTTGATCAGAATAACTTGTGAACATGTCTATGGGCCCTGTCCTAATGATAATTGATACAGGAGGCCCGGCATTCTTTGGGTTCCTGTTCCTAGGCAGATGGTACTGGGCTGTATAACAAAGCTAGCTAAGCATGGGCCTGAGAGGTAGCCAGCAAGTGGCAACCTCCACGGTTCTGCTCTAATTTCTTGGCTGTAGTTTCCTCGTCAGAAGTAATGTTGTGTGGAATGACAGTTCTGCCTCCAAGTTCCTTCCTCATATTCCTGCCCTGACATCCCTCAGTGGTAGACTGTGATCTGCAAGAGTAAGATGAGGCAAATTCTTTCCTCTCCAAGTTGCCTTTGATCAAGATGTTTTGTCACAGAAACAGACAGAAAATGATTACAGGTACCTTCCTTTTGAGAGCCTTGATTGCTTCAATTTGGATTTTGTGCTCCTCAGGCCTGCCGTGTAGCCCTCAACCTTGGCCTTACTTTCATTAGTCTCTGATTTTAGGTCCACTGTTTTCAGAAGCTAATATATGTGCCAATCTTTGTTTACTCTCACTTTTTCTAGAATATATCCCTAAGTAACTTTGTAGGGATAGAGTGTAAAATGTGAAGCTTGAGGATTTGTAAAATAAAAACATCTTTCTTTTGCTGTCAGACTCAGTTTAGAGTTAAGAGACAGATTATATTTTCAAAATAATTTCCCTTCAGATCTTTGAAGGTGTTTCTCTATTGATTTCTCTTAAAAGTAGTTTTTCTGGTAAGAGGATAAGTTTATTCAAAATCTTGGCCATTTAACTATTGATGCTTTTCCTTTCTGAAAGCTCTTAGTGACTTTATCTTGTGATTTTCTGAACTGTTAAAATGTGCCTACTTGTTGAAGAAAAGTGTCTAGCATACTCTATATGAAACTTGCAAGACAATAATAAGCCACACCCTTCTCCATAGTCATTATGCTTGGGGACTAATAAAGTATTCTGGAGCAGTAGTTTTCATACTATGTACCTCAATTCTTTCACAGTTTATTTAATCTCTTTAGAAAAAGCTTTCTGATTAGGAGGGGAACACTTGGAACTAAATGCCTGATTACTAGATTGTATACATGGGGGAAAGAGGTGATTGGTCTGGGCTGGAGAGATGGCTCAGTGGTTAAAAGCACTGATTGTTCTTCCGAAGGTCCTGAGTTCAAATCCCAGCAACCACATGGTGGCTCACAACCATCCGTAATGAGATCTGATGCCCTCTTCTGGTGTGTCTGAAGACAGCTACAGTGTACTTAGATATAATAAATAAATCTTTAAAAAAAAAAAGAGGTGATTGGTCTGTATGTAGATGTTCAGTGAATTCCTCACGTCCTCAGAAGCACACCCTTTTTTATGGTTCTATGACTCAAACTCCAGGCCTGCGTGCTCCATGATGCACTGTATTCCCCGGATCTCACTCCCTCTTCTACTTTCTCTTGAGTAGTCCACTTTTATTATCCAGAATTCTACCCACTTTCTGTCTTTCAGAGACCTATTGAAATCTCTTTTCTGCCGATATCCTGTATTGCTTCTATGTTTTTAATGGAGTCTTGGGAGGCAGTGGTGCTAACATGGCTTGGTTAGTCAGCTACCTTGTCTATATCCCTATTAAATGTTAACTTTTATTAGTTTTCTGATGATTCTTTTGGAAATATTTGCAATTAGGGGCAATTAGGCATGAGCTGGAAAAATCTACACTGTTTACCCATCAGTAGAAACTAGAGGATTCATTAGAATAAAAGCTCTATGAGAGAGATTAGTAGACAGTGATGGAATCTGATTCTCCATTGCTCTGTGGGAAGATGGCTTTCTCCAACAACTAACAGCCAAACATAGGATAAACATAAAATTAACTCTACTTAAACTGTTGTTTTGCTATAAACGTCATTTGATTATATTTTATCCTAATTTCTTTTGAGTGGATAGCTCTGCTGTGATACTATGGGAAAAAAAACTTAGCAGACAATATTCAGCAAGAGGCTTTCATTGTGCAGTAGTATGACCACAAATGAAAGGCAGGAATTTTCCTCTGAGAAAACAGATTTTTCCATAGACACAGTCTGGAAGTGGACTCTAATCAGCAGCCATGTTGAATTTTGTTTTTTCTTGTCTGTTATAAAGCTACGGTAACAATTTTGGCCCGCCATTATGTCCCATAACCAGTTATTTGGTATTTACGACCAGTAAGCCTGGCCCCTTTTGGACAGAAGAGGAACAAAAATGCCAAGTTGACTGAGAACTGAAGTACAACTTTGGATTTGTCTAATCTCACAGTGAAATGGTCTTTCTTTCTACCCTTGCAACTTTCTTGCCAATCCCTTTATGCCCCTAGTGGATCTAGTTTTATGGTATTTAAAATGGTGAATTTGAGCCTCAGGTCTTCTATTTTTTTTTTCTAATCCTTTCGCTTGTTTCAGACAATTATTATGGGCTGAATCTCTCCTAATCATATCACTAGTGATTAACCCGCTGTCTTTAAGATATTTGTATCTCAGACTCCATCTTATCTTCCCTAACCTTTCTCTTTGAAGTTATCAACTGGTCTCTGAGATTTCTCTCCCTCCCTCCTTTCCTTCTCCCCTACACCCTCTTTCCTGCCCTGTTTTCTCTCTTCATCTTCCCTCCCCTCCCTCTCTCCTTCTCCCTCTCCTTTTGCTTCTCTCCCTCTTTTCCCCCACCCTCTCCATCATCATGATCCCCCTACCCTAACCTTTCAAGTACTTGGATTGAAGGTCTGCACCACCATGGCTCTTGAGATTTGTTTTCTATATTCTCATTTTAGAGAGCCAGTTTTAGATTAAAACTAGTTTACAATTTATTTTAGCATCAACTTAAACAGAATGTGATTTGTGTCTCCCTAAATTCCTTTCCACTGCTTAATTTTCCTAAGATATCTGAAACATTTGTTTCTATCTCAGAATCAGTAATGACCTGTTTCTTACTTTTATTTTACCTAGTCCTCACTGGTAAGTTCTTATGGTTACCACTTTCAAGTCACAGGCTACCTCATTTTACCCTTCTTCCATACTTGATTTTTAATATCATGGCCAAATATATTTTAATTTACATAGTTTACAGGGCTTGGGTCTATATAAAGAACAGAACAGATTTTATAGAATACTGTTGACAGAGAAATTTTGAACAAGGGGGAAAGTTCTAGTTTAAAATAGATTATACACACAATCTCATTTGGTCACCTTCATGCTCTGACTTATTAGTCCGGCTTTAGGAAGGTAAGCTATAACAAAATTACACAATTTTCAGTCTTTAATTCACAATCAAGAAGATGCACTTGAACTTATTTTCTTAACCCAGAGTGCAGCTGGTTTATAATCCAGTCCTACTCACAAATAATAATCTTTAGTGATTAAGTGCTTCTTTGTTATTTAATATACCAAAGTGCTTTGATCTTTAGAAGTATGAGGAATTACAAATTAAACTATCAGACAATTCCTAAGGGAAGGAAGTGATGTCCAGTATATATCGTTGTCCTTCCTCTTAATTAAATGTCAATTCTAAATCTTCAACCAAAAGTCCTCTCTATATGACATACATACATACAAATGCTTTTTGATTTATGCTTGCATATGCTATTTGTACAGTCTGTCACTGCCTGTATTTCTGTGTTCAACTTGTGGTCAGCTAAAAGCCTTTCTCCAAAAAAGTTTCCAAATTCCACATTGGATTCTTAGCTGGTCTCTGCTGCTATTGTCCCCAGCAGCCCACAGCTATGCTGTGTTATTTGAAGCTATGCTTTAGTGCATCCTTTATAATATGTCTTATGTTCTGCCTGTTTGTGGTTATGCTATAAAGCTTGCCATACCAAAGATGCTTGGGTATCTTTCTGTCATTGTGTCTCCACATATGTCACCAATGAACATAGCTTTAATGCTGATAGGCCAACTGACTTCCAAAATCCCAGTAGTGGTGGTCCTCTCTTGCCATTTCACATTAAGCATGATTCTGACTCTAACAATAAAATAGATCAATGAGATAAATGTGACATCTGTGCTGGTTATGAATTTCAAAGTCATATAAAAGCTGGACATGCTTGTATTGTCCATTGATACAAATCAGTTCAAGAAGCTTGTCTTTTTCCACCTCTGTTTTGGATATCAGGAATGGAAATGAACATAGGATTTGGAAAGCTGAAAGCAGTGCATTTCTCCCTCTTTCATTAGTACTCATGTTTTTATAATAGCTCACCTTTCCCCCTTGATATGCATCATAAGCAGATTTCATACTTGTCCTACAGACAAGTCTGAACGCATTCTGAACCCTCTTTGAGGTGCCTATAAAGAGAATAAAATTTATATTAAGATATATAAGGCATTATTTAATAAAGGTTAGGTAACTTGTTCATGCCCAAACTGAGTAAGAAAAAACTAAACATTGAGCTGGTTTGTTATGTAATTTAACACTGATACCACACTAAGATAATCTTCCTAAGCAGAGGTACTGTACTTTCTAAAATTTTCTATTTTGCAATAACTTGCATTGTTTGGCATTGATTTTTTTTTTTGCCAGACTGTCCAGGAAGCAGTATCCAGAGACTGCTTCTAGCTCTATGTGTGATGCAAAATGTTCATTGTGTTTAGCTTTCATGTTTAGCTTTACTACATAATTTCACATGCCTTCCAATGTATCTATCGCATGGATGGCAAAACCTAGCATCCACATCAAAGATATCCAAGGAGCCCACTTCATTTGGTGTATAGGCACACTGCTACCACTGCCACCCCAACTCAGCTGGTGGTATCTCCTGTGGGATGACGCTGTGATCAATGTCGAATGTTATTGTTTGCTTACTCCCAGAAAGTGTTACACTGCACTGCACTCTGTTCAGCAATCAGCAAATACTCTACCTTTCTTCTTACCACTGAGTTGGAAACATTTTTATCTCCAATGAAGTACTATCATTACATTGCAAATAAATTGTGTTATTTACCCTTTGTCTATGAATGTTTAAAATATTGTCTAACTCAGTACCTTCCATGTGCAATGTACAAAATGTTTGCTCAAAAGACAACACTCTGAATGACCATCTGCAGACTTACTGTTTATAATCAAAGCATGTTAAGTGTTCATAATAATATTAAAAGTGTGTTCAGTACCACCTTTTGATTCGTTTTATATCTAAGATGTGTTTGCCAAGCTCAATGCTTCACTAATTACTACAGGAATACCCCTCCCTATCTTGCTATGATGGAAGCACTTGAAGATTTTGTTAAGCATTTAAAATATAGCTCAGTAGTAGAATGCTTGCCTAGCATTGCAAAGCCCTGCCCAATCCCTAGCACTGCAAGGAGGAATGACAGACATTTCAGGGAATAAATTACCTTATTTTTAAAGATGTATTTTGTGTGTGTGTGTGTGTGTGTGTGTGTGTGTGTGTGTGTGTGCGTCTGTGTGCGTGCACGCGTGCGTGCGTGCGTGCGTGCGTGCGTGTGTGTGTGTGTGTGTGTGTGTGCATGTGCATGTGCACACACATACACACACACACCTGTGGAGTTTCAAAGAGGGCAAATGATCCCCTGGAATGGGGTAATGGGCAGTTGTGAGATCCCTGAAATTGGTGCAAGTAACTGAACTCAGTCTTCTGAAAGAAAAGCAAGTGCTTAGCCACTGAGTCTTCTCCTCAGGCCCTCAGAACATAAGGCATTTTAATGTTTCAGAAGTCTCAGCCGATTATTGATAGATGATAATGATGATGAGATGACATTGGCTATAATAAGAAGATAGATTAAATAAATTAACTCCAGAATATTGAAAGAGAAAACTTTTTAAAGTAAATGATGTACTAATTTTAGAAAGCCTGATGTGCACATGTCTCCTGTTGAGATGAAGTATTAACCTTTCATAACCTGATTAAGATTGACAGAAGAAAAGGTAGACAAACACTAGCTGTCCAGGAACCCTGTTTTACTAAGGAAAAGAAAGAGAACTTAGCCTTTTCAGTCTAGGTTATAAACTAGTTATGGAACACACAAACGATGCAGAAGTCTCTTGAAATGTGACTCAGGGATTGTGTGTGTGTGTCACAATCCCCTAAAGAACAAATTTGGGTCAGGTTCTTGGATTTCACTTCAGGTCTACTCAATCTAAATTTAGTTGGGGGATGGGGGTAGAGATCTGGAATTCTCTACTTTTAATATTCATATGTAGTGATTCTGATGTATATCAAGAATGTATAACATTTACCTAACAAAGTCTCTCAGTTTTAGCATCCTATCAATTTGATTCATTATTAATCATATAAGAGTTAACCTGTCCCTTCCTGATCGGTCTCCAAAAGAGACCCAATTAGGATGAAATTATACTGTGACTTCAAAAAATGCATAGTAATACAGTTTGAATGTGGACTCCCTAAAAATTCAAGTATTGCTCATAAGATGACATCATCAGATGGGGGGACTCTAAGATTTAATTGGGCCATGAGAGTTCCTTCCTTATAAATGCGATTAAGTCCATATAAAAGAGTCTTGGTAAAACAGTCTGTTCTCCTTCCCTTCTGCTTTCTACCTTCCAGCACACAGCATTCCTTCCTTCTAGGGGATGCACTAATAAGGCACCATCTTGGAAATAGAATGTCATCTTAACATTAATTTTGTCTTTTCAGCTTTCAGAAAAATGAGAAAATGAAGTTATGTGCATTATAAATTACTCAGATTTAAGTGCTTTGTTGTAGCAGCAAACAAAATTAACTAAGATAGTTTAGATTTTTCTCTTAACAGAAAGATATTTATTAGGGGCCTACTGTGTGCTAGAACCAGGTCTAGGCACTAGTTATAAAAAATGGATGAGATGTGCTCCTTCCCTCAAAAGGCTTATGAGTCATTTCCTGTGAATCATCTAGTACAATCCAGTATCTTTGCAATAAAATAGAAAATGAATTAAATTCAATTCATTCTATGCCATGTGAAAAGTATCCAATAAATTTATGGGTTTTGACATTAGAAAAAAAATTGTTTGTAGTAGTAATCCTTGGAGAGTCACTACAATAATGTATGTATCCTTGGTGTCTCACTGTTAACAAATTGTTTCTAGCTGTGATCCCTGTAATCTGCAGGTGCTGTTTACCATGTAATTTTACCATAAGAAACAAGAATGTAATCACATAATAAAGTGTAAAGAATTAGATTTTCTTCCCCTTGAGCAAAATGCCTGACTGTGGCCAACATTCCTGGTGCTTTCTCCTTGTGCAATAGGAAAGCAATATGCTGAAGGAGAAGACTATTTTGTTCATATTCTACAACGTGCCTCTGGAGACCATGCTAATGAACACAGAACTAAAGCTAGAATTCAGACTTCTTGTATGAGAAGCTACTGAAGAGTTTTTTGTCTTTACCATTATGCTATATAGAATATAGTTTTCCCTCCTACCTTTAATTGAGGCTCAAATAGGGCACTGTGAATAGGGAATCATTTTGATTAAAACGTGTTTTATGTTGTTTTCTTTCAGTGTCTGAGAAAATATAACCTATTCAAAGAATTTTCATGTTCAAGCAATCCCTTTCTAATGAACACTTGACTTATGAATATCCTGTATTATCAACAGCTTCTCTTTGAGGGACTTTGAGATACTCCTACACCTGTGGAAACTGGAATTGTTTCTGTTGACTGCATAAATTTGTTTCTTCCCCAGCGCTCCTGTTCTGGAAGGTTGAATTCTTGTAAGCTGTCATCAGACACTTTGGAACAGTTAATGTGTGAACAACTTCTCTTTCTGCCACCACCAGGACATAAGAACGCACAAAATTCCATACCAGACCTCACACAGAAGTTGTGCTTAAAAGGAAACCCAAAGCACAGGAAGCCAATGTCTGGGGGTGTAGTTGGCGATTGTAGGGAGGTGCTCCACTTACATTTGGAGTCCTTTGTCCCAGAAATACCATTATATTTAGAATTTGGGTATAGACAGACTCATATTGCAGCCACAATTGAAACAGTAAGCAAATGGTCTCTAATACAGTGTGCATCTTACTGAAAGCACCATTCAAAACTATGTTGCTGCCTGCTTATTATTTTTACATGAGCTTAATCGGTGCTTTAATTAGATGACATGCCTGTAGCCACTAAGTTGAAGGATCTAGAGAATAGGTTCTAGGTGGGTGACTTGAAATCTAGTAGTTGGCAACAAGGTGACAGTAGAAAAGAAATTTAAGAACTCAAAAAACAGCCATAATGAAACATTGTTTTTATATCTACCATAGGAATAAAATAAAAATTATTGATATTACCAAGTATTAGTGAAGATGGCAAACACCAGGACTCACATACATTGATGGTAGACATACAAAATGCTGCAATCACTCTAGAAAGCAGTTTTGGTACCTATCACAGAAACCACAGGGTTAATTCTTAGATGTCTTTCCAGGAAAAATGAAGATGTATCTGCACAAAACTTACACATAAATGTTTGTTTGTTATAGCCACAAATAGAAGTAATCCAGATGTACATCAGCAAGAGGATGCATTTAAGAAAGAGTGATAGCCCTATGCTGCAAGCTCGGGGATATTTTAATATCGTGGAAAGAAAGGTTGAAAGGACATATGAACCAGAGTTCTGGGAAACACTTTTCTGGACAGGACATGAATATAACACTCATGAATTCATAGCATCTGCAGTTTCCTACATAGGATCTGTATAACCCTAGACCCACTAACATTCCAGCATGGATGAGGGAGGGCCATAAGATGCCCTTAGGAGCTATTGGCAGTTCATGCCTACTGGTTGAGAAGGAGTCATTTTTTTTCAGGGTTTAGCCACTGGTAAGAAGGCGAGACTCCATTAGTAACACCACACCCATGCACATGCAGGCAACCCTAATGAAACTCAAAAGAGTTGGAAAGAGAAATAAGAAAAAGAAATACATAACACTAGGAATAGGATGTGTTCTGAAGAAGTTTCCGAAAGAATAGGAAGACAACAAGAGAAAGAAATGGGGTAAATAGAATGAAAATACATTACATATATGTATGAAGTTGTCTAAGAAAAACTTTTAAAAATTCAAGGGACAGAGTCTTACAATAAAATACCACTAATTATTAAAAATAATGGAATGCTTATACATATAACAGGAATTAATAGTCATAGGTATACTGAGTGAAAAATTATGCATATGCATATGCGAGAGTTTAGTCTAGGATGGGAGAAACCAAACTGTGACAATAGAAATCAGAACTGAGCCAGGCCGTGGTGGTGCACGACTTTAATCCCAGCACTTGGGAGGCAGAGGCAGGCGAATTTCTGAGTACAAGATCAGCCTGGTCTACAGAGTGCGTTCCAGGACAGCCAGGGCTACACAGAAAAACCCTGTCTCGAAAAAACAAAAATCAGAAGATACTAGAGGTTGACTAGACAGGGTATAAGGGAAACTTGTGTAGTCATGGAAATGTTCTATATTTTGAGCTGATAGAGATTATAAAGATGTGTACATTTGTCAAATCTCTTGCTTTAAAATAACATTTTTATTATAGGTAAAACGTATCTCCATTTTCACATGGCAAAACATTTCAGGAAGGAAAAAAACCTTCACCTGACCTCCTGCTGTTGATTTGGCATAAATTCCTTAACCTGATCTAATCCCATAACACCCCCTGTTCATTCTCACCATTCCTCTCCACCTCCTACCACATATTCTAAGTTACAGGTAGTTTAAGAAACTCTATTTGCTTTTCCTCTGGGACTTTCCATATGATGTTCTGGAATTCCTTTTCCCATTAATCACTAAATCCTTTCCATCATTCAGGGCCCATGATGTTAACATCTTCTCTAAGAAGCCTCATTCATTTATTAGCAATCTATAGTAGGTGCTTCTCTCTTGCCCACCAGGTGATCTCAAGCTCCTTTTTAACAAAGCATGTATTCATCTGTAATATAATTATAATCACAAAACCCCTCAGGATTATAGTAGACTGGGGTCATTTAGTGTACAATCAAATAGGCCTTCACTTATTCTGAAAAGCCTTGAAATAAAAGTAAATAGCTCAGGTTCTAGTACTCAAAGTTATAAAAATAATGAATAAATAATTAGGTAGGTAGATGGATAGATAGATTAAAAAGTACACAGTTGTAAAAAAATAAATAACTAAATAGGTAGATTAACGTACTCAGTTATAAAAATTAAATAAATAAATGAGTGGGTGGGTAGATGATAGACAGACAGACAGACAGACAGACAGACAACAAAAGCTTGTTCTATCCCAAGATTATTGGCAGTCTTTCTGATTTGGGAGTTTGATTTGAGTCTTTACTTTGTTTATTTGATTGTTTGTTTGTTTTCCAGACACAGTTTTATTAAGTAGAACAGCCTGACCTTGGGTTTATGATCTTCTGTCTCAGCCTCCAGAGTGCTGGGATTATGAATATGGGCCACCACACTTGGCAGGATTGAGATCTTATTTTAAATGCTAGTTTGATTTCATATTATTAGTGTTGTATTAGCTCATTTATATGGTGGTTTAAGTGACATTTCTGTGGGCTTAACCAGAATTTTTTTTTGATTCTACGGGAAAATACATTTTATATTCCAGTCAATTGACCCCAAAATACTAACCATACCAGTTGCATACCATACCAGTATGCATGTGTGGATATATATCTGTGGAAGCACCCCAGTACTGGGATAAATATAAATATACATATTTAGAAGGCAAGTTGACTGCATGTTCATTTAGCAAAACAACAAAATAGTAAGCTTCCACCTAGAGCCTATGACTTCCCAAACCATGGACTTTTGAGCACGGGTTTCCAGTACTAACCTTGCATTTCCTCCTATGAGGTAGGCTTCAAATCCAATCCAAAAACAACATGCTGCCCTCAACTATGGCACCAGTGGACAAATCTTGACTGAATAGTCAGTTTTGCTACATGCAGGGTTCATAGCTGGATAAGACCATTGATGACTTTTCTCCCTAAATAGCCCATATAGCATCTTCTAATATTATGAATGCTAGCTACCAGGGATGATGCCTCTAGCTCAGTTTCAACCTGATTTCTCTGTGTCCTCTAACCTAAGTGTGTTTTGTCTTCAACAATAGGGTCTTATCATCTAGTTCTGATAGGTAATGAAGAGCAATGGGCAATAGCCTGTACTGTAAATGTTTTGAAATGCAATGTGATTAATAATATATAGGTTAAATATATTCATTTATTCTTTGATACTTAATAAATGAATCTATTCTCCTAGATGACTGTGCTACTGGATATAGTTGTTTGATATAAACAAGGAATCATAGGAACTTAAAGAAAGTTTATATAGACTGGTAGGGTTTTCATGGGGCCAGCCCAGTTTTTTCAACTAATAAATGCACCATACATGAAGACTCTGGAATTACTATTTTTTCCAGCTGACAGTGGAATTAAAATGCATTCGTTTTAATTTTTAAAATAATTAAGGTATTTAAAAATAGCATTATCTAACATTTATTGGGTATATATTATATGAGATAGGTCCTGTGATGATCCTATAACTGCTTTAGGAGTAAAGTGCTATTATCATCCCTATTTTCAAATGAGGAAATGAAAGCTTAGGAAATTTGTCCAAGGTTACACAGCAATAGGGTTACAGCTCTAAACCTCTGTGCATTGTTTACCTTATGCACATCTTCTCACCTCAAGTGTGTATGTAATGAAGCAGGATTATCATTAGTGAAACCAGACCCATTCACATAGCAAACATATAAGTAATTATTATAAGATAGCAGAGGACCAAATATCAAAATGAGTACTTTTTAATACAAGATTTCTTTTATTCAGATGTATTATTGTATAAAAACATTAGTAGTTGAATGAGAATAGGTTTATGTTTTCCTTAAAAACTGTCAAACAGAATGGGAAAAATAATCAACTTTTGTTTTTCACTAAAATGAGTCTTCTAAAATACATGTTCTGGAGTTTGGGAAAAGGCAGCTAGTTGTTGTAACTTTACCATGACTTAACTCCCATAAGACAGCTGACATACTGGCACCACAGTATTGTGCTCTCTGCTCTAGAAACGAGTTTAAAGCAGAGCATAAATAAGAACATGACAAAATCAGATGTATGTGATAATGAAGTCCAAGGGGTAATAGAAAATCCAAGGCTAGTTTCGGATAGCCATCAGTAATGTGGAAGGAAAATTAGAAATTTATTGCAAATCCCAGAAGTTTGTGGACGAATGTAACCTAAGGAATTTCTCATAGTGCTATTCAGAGCAGAAGAGAGAGGCTTCAGATATTAACCAAAAAATCATACCTCCATGATAAGAATAGCAATGATTAAAGTCATCTGAAAAATAGAAGGAAAGGTAGGTTCAGACTTTAGATATATGAAATTTTAGGGAAAGATGAAATATGTATTGAAAGCTAGTTGGTTGGTTTTTTTATGTAGGATATAGCTAACAAGGACCAACCTTTGACACATCTACTTGTTAATTTTACAGATGGCCCTCCTGAATTTCTTCTTTCCTGATGAAAAGGCATATTCTGAAGAGGAAAGTAGGCGTGTTCGCCGCAATAAGAGAAGCAAAAGTGGTGAAGGAGCAGATGGTAAGTCTACTCAAGTGATCTTTTTTCCATGATGTGTTAATAAAAATATTCTTCATTCTCATGTATTATCCAAAGATCACGGATTTCTCCAGCCTAACCTGATAATCAATCTTTTAACATAGAACTAACAATAGAAGGATCCTTCATCTTCTAATTCCAGATACCTTCAGTCCATTTTCAGTATGTTTGGAGGCCATGGTAGCATTTATGTCCCTCAAGGTCACTCTTCGTAAGTACCTCCTCTCTTCTGGGGGCACACCATATCAGCTATGTCCACCAAGATAATTTGATCCTATTTTTGGAACTGATAGTGTTTTCTCATGCTGGCATTTACAGGATGTATTGTTTCCAATGATAATTATAACAGTTTTAGTATCTGTTACTATGGCGAAATCTAAACCAAAGCATGTAATATTACTCTGGAAGTTCCTTGAGAACAAAGATCCCTTCCCCTTACATAACCTTATAATATGGCCTAGTATTTGTCTCATTATTAGTATCATAATGTAACTTGACAGAGTTTACTGTCCCTTCAGCTAAGCAGTGATTCACCCAGGAAAACCATTCCCATTATGGGTGTAATAGCTTTGAGTTAACTAGTAGTACATTCAGAGGATGACAAAATGTTGAGGTAGCTCCTGGGCAGGGACTTTGAATCACTGTATTTCAGTGTTACTCTGTCAGTTGACAGAATGCTACCCCTTTGGCACAGAGGTTGATAGGATACATAGCTCTGGGCTGTTGAAAAGCCATCTGGATTCAAAGACAATGTGTCTGGCTACATCTGCTGATGATATGTGTCTGTAGGGGTTTACAAAGTAATATGATTTTATAAAGATCAAAATGAGATTTTTAAGCTGACATTTGTCAGTGTGAGTAAGAGCCAATGATGGAAGCAGTTCCAGAAAGTGGAAGCAATTGAAGAAATGGAACTAGTACTGCCTTAAAGATAAAGAGTACCAGGGGATTATGAAATCTAAGTCTAAGATACTTAACCTTTCACCTGGGAAGCTATAGAACCATTTCTTAGGATGTGATAAGTGACTCAATGAGTTTAAAAGGTAGCAAACAAATCCAAATCTCCTCTTAGAAAGCCATTCTTGTTATTTTTGCTGGCTATGTTCTGTGTTTGTCCAATTCATTCTAAAAATATTTACTAAGTAAATAGATCCAATTTATATCAAGTAGGATAGAAACACTAGAAGATCTGTGTTTGTTTGGTTAATGTTTATATTCTTACCATGTAGACAAGGACATGGTACATAACAGACTTCAGTGACTATTTCTGGTTCCTCAGGGGACTTCATTTCTAGTGCAAAAAATACACAGAAACCAAAGTTTGTGGTGATAAGTACTGTGAAGAAAGATACATCAAGGAAACAGTGAGAGAGGGTAATGTTGTTTACTGAACAGTGATGGAGGGGGGGGGGGTCTCTGTGAAAAGGGAGCAGCTGAGGACAGACCTGAGTGAAATGAAGGTAAAGCAAGTGGAAGAAAGCAACCAAAAGTTTAAAGAAAACTGTCTAAAACAGAGAATGCATGATATGTTTCAGGAAGATCAGTTTGACTGGAATCATAGGAAGAGAAAGAAAGGAGATGAGGGCAGACAGTAAAACTCACTCTACAGCCTTGTGAGCCAAAGGAAAGGTCCTGGTGTCTTATTCTGCATGGACTGGGGAACTATATTGGATGAGTTTAAATAGACGAATGACAGTATTTGACTTATATTTTAACAGAATCCTTCTGACTTCCAATGAAAATGCTTTAGAAAGAGCAGAAACAGGGAGACTCAAAGAGGGTAATATCTAGGTAAGAGATGATAATGGCTTAGAATAGGGGGAAGCAGTATAGTTAGTAAGAAGTGCTATGACTCTAGAAGGATTTTTGAAGGAATGCATGGTAGGATTTGGTGATTTATTAAAGGATATGAAGACTACAGAGAAGAGTCAAGAGTGACCTCGAGAGTTTGGGATATAAAGAACTAAATGACTTGAATCGCTATTTCTGAGATGGTGAAGGAAAGGGAGGAGAAGTGTAGAGATGTGTGGGGAAAGAGTTATGAATTTAGAAATCAGATTTGTAGGAGGATGATATAGATAGAAGAGGGGGTATCAGTGATGAATATCGTTCAAGTTTATGACATTTGAATTTGTCTTTCTGAAGCTAATGACTATGTACAATGAATATATATTAGTATTTTAATTAAAAATACCAAAACATAAAAGAATTTAACTAGGCCTGTTAAATTTGAGATGCTCATTTAGATAGCTAAAGAGATATAATTCAACATCACTATCTCAAGATAATGAGCAAGTTCTGTTTTATACAAATATTGAACTTCCCAATAAAGAGTAAGCCTATTAGTAATTAATTTTAAGTCTATAGTTATTTGATGTTACAAGTTTAGATTATCTATCTCAAGTTTGCCTCACAAGTGTCAAAGAAAAAGCGATTTGCCTTAAATAGTTAAAAATGTATTTAAAAAATATTTTTAAAAGATCAAAAACAGGAATAAGGGCCAGCATGATGGCTCAACAAGTAAAGATCTGACAACCTGAATTCAACTTCTAGGACCCACATGGCAGAAGGCAAGCACCCGTTCCTGCAAGCTGTCCTCTGACCTCTACTTGCATAATAGCAGGCACATGCACACACACACACACACACACACACACACACACACAAGCACAGGAATGCATTACAGATGTACAAACACTAAAAAACAGAAACACATTTAAAACATAGCAGGAAAACAGTTCTAAATATCTATTAGTTTTGTAATCTATTGATATCCTCAGATTGAACTTCAATTCCCAAACTATTTTACAGTTTGTTATTTAGTAAGCCTTCTACATACAATTGAAAGGAGTAAAACATGAACCAGGCCTCAGAGAAGTTTACAGAGGAGCTTTGATAAAGGAGCTGGTATATTTCTAGGCAAGAGGTAAGGGTGAAGCACATATATGGTCATGTGGTGGATTCCTAGAGTCTCATATAATATGTTGATAACATTTCTCCCCAAAAGAGAGAAACTTAGCTAAGAAAATATTTCCATAAGCTTGACCTGTATGCAAGTCTATAGGGTACTACTGATTAATGACTGATGTGGGAGGGCCTAGTTCACTGTGGGCAGTACCATCCCTGGGCTGGTATTCCTGATTGTTGAGCAAGCCAGTAAGCAGCAGTCTTTCATGGCCTCTGCTCCAGTTCCTACCTTCAGATTCCTGTACTGAATTCCTGCCCTGACTTCACTCAGTGATGGAGTGTGACCTGAAGAGTTGTAAGAAAAAATAAACCCTTTCTTTCCCAAGTTGCTTTTGGTCATTTATGTTTTATTACAGCAATAGAAACCATAACTAAGGTACTGACTTTCCTGTTCCATTGGTTTTTTTATACTAAATGATTAGAAGTGTAACATAAGCATTCCCTGTCTTACCTTCAAAACAAAAGCAGGGCCATCAAGATAGCTGAGAGGGTAAAGGCACTTGTCAACAAGCCTGATGACTTAAATTCAATGTTCTGAGGCAACATTTAGTAGAAGAGAACTGACTCCTTATATTTGTTGGCTGCCCTTCACATGTGGTACATGTATACACACATGCACACATATACACACACGTGCATGTACACACACACACACACACACACACAACTAAATGTTGGGGCTGGAGAGCTGGCTCAACAGTTAAGAGCAGTTACTGCTCTTAAATGAGTACCTAGGTTCAATTCCAAGTGCCCACAATTGGTAACTCACAACCATGTGTAATTCAAATTTCAGGAAATCTGATACCTTCTTCTGGCTTCTGAGGGCACTTCTATCCATGCAGTCCACTACATATACTCAGATACACATAGATACACATAAAATTAAATAATTAGCATAATAAATGTTAGCTTTTCTTTAAAAAGATAGTAGCTATCTCCAAAATGTATCAGTTTTTTCTAACCTGCAATTTAAGAATGATTACATTCGCCAATTTCTCAATTCTGAGTCCTCTGTGAGGGGATTGACACATAAATAGTAGTCACAAACACAAGGTTACTTTCTCCAGTATAAATCTTACAATGTTATTCTTATAACAACTTTTAAAATGAATTTCTTTTTGTTTTTATTTTTTACATGTGTAAATTTTTTCCTGCATGTCTATCTGTGTACCATGTGTGTGCAGTACCCATGGAAACCAGAATTGGAGTCAGGTCCCCTGAAATTGGCATTACACATGGTTATTAGATGCCATGTAGGTGCTGGGAATTAAACCTAGCTCATCAGCATGAGTAGCAAGTGATGAGCCAGCTTTCAAGGCCATAGATTAATATCTTTTTCTGTTCTACATATCTGCATTAAATTTATGTGTTTGGTGGCCAGAAATTTTTTGGTAGTTTCTGAATTCATTTATTTTAATTAATGAGGCTTTTGGGTCATTGTTATGTTTCATTTTATGGTGTCTGCTGAGGCACAGTACATACAGCAATTTGTGTCAAGATTTTTCTGATGAAGTCTGTTTTCTGAAGTCATAATTGCTCCAGTGGCCATCTCTTATAGGCTACTACATGGACTGTGGAATGGATTCAGGAGCTCATGAGGCCTTAAAACCAGATAATATGTATCAGGAATTATCAAAGAGTTTCCATAGTTTACAAATACTACTTTTAAAACATCCATTCTGTTCATATAGGAGCAACCTCAGGAGTCAATGAAAAATCTTAATATCACCTCACAACCATCTTTTCCTGGTATTCCTATCCTCATAAGGGAAAAAAGTACAGTGTGGTATAAGAGAAAAGGTACTTGAACAAGTTACAGTCTGTGGATTCTAAATCCTAATATCCCTACTATATTACCTGTCATATGATCTTGGAGAAGTCACATCCCTCTGAGCTTTCCTTTTCTTGTTAGTAAAATAGAGACAATGAACATGAATTAAGACATGAGGTTACTGTATTAATCCAAAGTGCCACTAGATTTTTAAAAAGGAAAGAATTGTAAATAACTAAACATTATTACTCTGTTCTCTCAAACATTGTCATTATTCTTATAAATAAACATTGTAACTCAGAAGTGATGCTATATTTCAACAAAATTCTCTTTCTTCTCATTGGTACTGCTCAGTAGGATAGCCCATAGTGGCCTAGGGAGAAAACTCTAAACTTTATATTCTGACCTACTTCGTCCCAACAAAGATTGATCTCAACTGTACATTTTCCCATGACAGTTCCTTGTTCTTTCTGCTTGGCTTTGTCTATCTACCTATTTGTCTATCATACCAATATATGATAAAGACATAGTTATAGAAATATGTGTGTATGTGTGTGTATCTTGGAATTTTTCTTCTTTGATAATTACTTTTGAACATACCAAAGAAGTTAGTATCCCTTTCTACTATTATAAATAAGTAAAGATGATAAATTAAGATTAAAATGTATCTTTTGTTTGTAATTTCTTAAAAATAAGAATGATTTAGGATATAACCACCATTCAATTGATATAGCTGATCATAAAAAGCTATGGCATCAAAGAAAACAGATGTTTTATTTGTAAATTGTTAGCTAGAATTAAAAAACACCTTTATGCTGGTATTGCTACTATATTTATTGCTTTTCAGTGCCCCATCACTGAGCTACTGTCAAATGAGAAAGACTAAAACCATTTCAATAACTGATAGGATTTCAGAGGCTTATTCACAAGGTGAAATTTAAGCTTTTGAAAGCTTACCATGTGTGGACTTGAAGAGGATTGTTGATTTCAGTTGTAGAATCCCCAAGGTTGCCTGCTGTTTGTGGCTGCCAACAGCTTAAGGGCCCACAGTAGAACACTCTAGAAAGTGGCTTTATATCAAATAAAACATTAAGCAAGCCAAAATATCTTAGCTTGTTCATACCCCAAAATAGCCTTTAAAGCTCTATTTTCTTTGATAGAACTAGCCCCACAGTAAATGATCTCAACAGGCCATCAACATTGACACTTGGTTAACAAGCATTTTTTGAATAACAACTATTTTAGACTCTCTAGTAAGACATTATTCTAGACTTTGTAGTTGGTATAGCTACAAAACTCCTATTCTTATTATATATAGACTAAATTGAATTGAATATTAAAGTTTGTCTCAGAAGACACATACATATCCTGAGGTTCTCTAAATGTCCTCAGTCTTGTTTTCACTATAACTGTTTGTTTCTCAGTATTAGGAAGACTTGTAATCACTAAGCCAAGGAACTTGGATTCTAATCCCCATGCCATTAATTGTCAACCAATAACTGTTATTTCATTCATCTCAGTTTATTATGGACCATCTCAATGTAGGAACTAGTAGTTCCTAACTGAGATGTCAAGAGCTTCAAAACCATATAAGGAGTTTTTTTCTTCTAAGTATATGCAATTCTAGAAATTCTTTTTTTTTTTTTGGTTTTTCGAGACAGGGTTTCTCTGTGTAGCCCTGGCTGTCCTGGAACTCACTGTGTAGACCAGGCTGGCCTCGAACTCAGAAATCCGCCTGCCTCTGCCTCCCAAGTGCTAGGATTAAAGGCGTGCGCCACCACCGCCCGGCTTAGAAATTCTAATCATTGTATACCATGCTGGGAAAACTCTAGTGGGTTAGGTACTATTCCTGATGAAAATTTGTCATATTCCTCAAATATATAGTGATACAAAAATGATGCTGAATTACTAAAATAGAAAGTCTAATTATTTCCTTCCAGTTCTGATTCAATTTCTATTTGTGATTTCTATAATATTGTAATAACATCCAGGCTAGTTTTAACCAATTAGATGGTATTGGAATGATTAAATACTCAGGATTTCTATTTGGATGGTCAATGAGCCTTTTCATTAGTATCCATGAAGAGGCTCAGTAACTCGTAAGAGCATGCAAATGGCTTTAAGAAATGAAGGGTAAGAATGTTAATCTGTCAGCTAAGTGGTGAAGTGTTTCTGTATGGCTCCTCAAAATACCATAAACAGATGTAGATGTGTAGGCAAAGGCATCTGTTGGCTCACCCTGAATTACTTTGGATATTCTACTTCTTAACCTTCTGGGCCTCTTTGGCCTGAAAAATTACAGAAATTCTACACTGTGTTGTTTTTGTTGTTGATGATGATGTTGCTTTTATTCATTGTTTTTATTCATTTGATGCATCTTTATTAAGTACAATGTTTATTGATCATTGCTCTGGATACTAGGAACAGGGTGACGAATAAGATTAGCCCCAAGATCTCCTTCATTAAATTCATAATAGACGATTATACTGTAGTGTACTAAGTGGTACAATGAGGTAAGCATAGGGTGTTTATCAAGCACACTGGTGCCTGAACTAAACTAAGGAAGTCAGGGAAGATCTCCTAATGAAGGTGACATCTGAGCTACAATCTGAAAAGTGGCAGAGGTAGCCAAGAGAAGACTTGAGGGACGAGTAGAAAGAATGTAAATGTTAAAAAGTCTTGAGTAAGTAGGGAACTAACTAATAGAAGGGAAACTAGGGAAGAACCTTGAACATAATGGGCACAGGGGAGAATTTCCTGAACAGAACTCCAATAGCTTATGCTCTAAGATCAAGAATAGACAAATGGGACCTCATTAAATTACAAAGTTTTTGCAAGGCAAAAGACACTGTCAAAAAGACAAAGCGGCAACCAACTAACTGGGAAATGATCTTTACCAACCTTACATCCGACAGAGGGCTAATATCCAAGATATACAAAGAACTCAAGAAGTTAAACTCCAGAGAGGCAAGTAACCCTATTTAAAAATGGGGTACAGAGCTACACAAAGAGTTCTCACCTGAAGAATATCTAATGGCTGAGAAGCACCTAAAGAGATGTTCATCATCCTTAGTCATTAGGGAAATGCAAATCAAAACAACCCTGAGATTCCATCTCACACCAGTCAGAATGGCTAAGATCAAAAACACAGGAGACAGACAGCAGTTGTTGGTGAGGATGTGGAGAAAGAGGAACACTCCTCCACTGCTGGTGGAATTGCAGGCTGGTACAACCACTCTGGAAAGCAGTCTGGCGGTTCCTCAGAAAACTGGGCATGACACTCCCGGAGGATCCGGCTATACCACTCCTGGGCATATACCCAGAGGCTTTACCTGCATGCAATAAGGACACATGCTCCACTATGTTCATAGCAGCCTTATTTATAATAGCCAGAAGCTGGAAAGAACCCAGATGTCCCTCAACGGAGGAATGGATTCAGAAGATGTGGTATATCTACACAATGGAATACTACTCTGCAATTAAAAACAATGAATTCACGAAATTCCTAGGCAAATGGTCAGGTCTTGAAAATATCATCCTTAGTGAGGTAACCCAATCACAAAAGAACACACATGGTATGCAGTCACTGATAAGGGGATATTGACCCAGAATCTCGGAATACCCTAGACACAATCCGCATATCAATAGATTTCTAAAAAGATGGAAGGAGAGACCCCTGGTCTTGGAAAGACTGGATGTAGGGGAACGCCAGGACAGAGTAACGAGAGGGGGTTGAATGGAGAAAAGAGGGAGGGAAGGGGGCTTATGGGACTTTCGGGGAGGGAGGAAACGGGAAAGGGGAAGTGATTTGGAATGTAAATTAAAAAAATAAAAAAAAAATCTAAGTTTGAAAACCCCATATGTACCTGCCTATTTCTCTTTAATTGCCAGGTCTTTCCTTGGCTTCAGCCTTGAAGTGTCTTTATTTCCTTCTAATCCTATATAAACTCTTCAGAATCATTACTTATTGTTGATCCACCTAATAGGCCCAAGTTCACATTGTTTTTTCCATGAGAACTTGCTATGCAAAGCCCTAGTTCCTAAGGTTTTTATTATTGGCTCCATACTCTTCCACTTTAAGGTACTCTAAAACAGAAAAAAATAGAATTTTCAATCTTTTTATGCTCCAAAGTCAAACTCTTCTTTTGTTCTCCCAGTACCACCACATAAAATCAAGTAGAGAAAGATGGCTTAGGAGGCCCACTCAGAACAAAGATAGGTCTCCTAATCTCTAGATCGCTGAATAATTTAATCTAGGTTATATTGGAATAGGAACACCAAGATATTCCTGTTACTATTCTTTCAAGCTCTTGCCCAATGTGTTCCATCCCAACAATGGAAAAAAATTATTGATAGTGTTTCTTGGGCTTCCTCAAAGAGCCTTACTCCTTCAATTGCTTAACCTACTGGTTGTTGCGCTTGTTTTGTTTGTCTGTTAACTTACTTTGTGTTCTCCCACATCTACTAATTAGTTATCTCACTTGGGGATGAACTGAGAAGTCATAAATCTCCACCCAGGAGAAATTTCTTCCAGTGTGCAATGGGAGACATATAAAAATACACAACAACAAAATCTATGTCTATTATGTGTCATACAATGGAATATTTTAACAACAGTCAAATCAGAGTGTTGTAGTAACACTTATGGATGTAAGTCTTACCAAGACAGTTTAAGCTTATGAAAAGGAAGTTCCTCAGGGCTCAGAGTTGTTGTTTAGTATTCATGAGGCTTCGAATTCGATCCCCAACAGCACAAAAACATATTCTCTAGGTTACAGTTGCCACCAGAACAAAGGAAGGATGAGTTTAGAAAGTCACCTTGAACCTACAATAAAGACTGGTACTTCAAAAAAATATAAGTTCCAAAACACTAAATATAGTAGCCATTGCAAAAATTTACAAACAACAAAAATTTTTAAATCTTCTATTTATGAATACACATGAATATTAGAAAATTATAAAAGTGAAATTGATAGAATTATAAATAAAAAGGGTTCAAGATAAAGTTTGCCTTGGTGGGAGAATTTTAAGGAGATGAAAACTAAATATAAAAAGTTGAGACAAGATCCCAGCTTTTGTTTTAGATGATTGGTTCCCAAGGGTTTATTGCATTTTTAAACTAACTACTACATATAACCCAGTGTGAATTAAGATCTTTAAATATAAAACATATCCCATGCTTAATCCACCAAAAGCAATGTAAACTATCTAATATATATGTATAGATGGATAGATAGATAGATAGATAGATAGATAGATAGATAGATAGATAGATAGATACATTGATAACATACTGAAATGAACATATTTTAAATATATGCAGCTCAGTAAAAAAGTATAAAAACTTCAACTATGTGTACTTATTGTATTTATGTATAGTACATACATACATGTGTATTCAGGTATACATACCCAAGTAGGGGCAAGAAGAGGACTTTGAGTGTTTTGTTCTATGACATTCCTCGACCTTATTCCTTTCAGATAAGATCTCCACTGAACCAGAGCTAGGCAAGCAGCTAGCAAAGCCCCCAGAAATCTTCTTGTCTCCAGCTTTCTCACATAGAGTGTTCCAGTTACAAGCGCACTCAGCCACACATAGCTTTTTATATGGGATCTGAATGTAGGTCATCAGTCACCTCAAATCTGACAGTACGGTGTACTCTGATTTTTATTTACTAACAAAATTATTTAGGGTATTATATAAAATTACTGCCAGATACTGTAAATAAAGCTTATGTGAAATATAATTGAACGTTACATTTAGACTTCTGTCCATTCCCAACAACTTTATTATATATATATATATATATGAAGATATTTCACAATCTGACGGAAAAAAGGATCCAAAACGTGAAGTCATTGTAGTCCCTACATATTTTGAATAAAGAATATCAAGCCTTTATAACAGTTCTGTAACACTGCTCTTTGTATGTATACACTGATATTTTTGGCAAAAATCTATCTAGTTTGTATTTGAGGACTTAGTAGCTCTAATGTACTTTATTTTGGGCTTTCTGAAGCCTCAATTGAAATTTTTTAATGACTACAACAGAATTCAGCATTAGAAAAACATATAACACAATGAAAACATCAACCCAGTTTCAGCTCCTACACAGTGTCAATATTAACAATTAAACGAGTTTTCTAGATATATTCACTTTAAGGTCTTAGAATCTGAGTGTTAATGTTTTTGTTCTTCCTTCTCACTTTATCTGATACTATACATGCAATAGAAAGCTATAAATCTATGTGTGGTCAATCATAGAATTAAGGCAGTGGTTTGCACCACTAGAATTACAATGCTCTGTTGTTCATTGGAGTTTGGATTTATTTTCCTGACCATATCTTCTCTCCCCTCAGCAAGAGACATGCCATTTGGCTTGTATTTATGCTAAAAGCTACAGTGAATACAAATCAATGTTGCAAGATTTTCTTAACACCCTTTGGGGAAAAAAATCAGAGACCTAGAGGCATACTATAAAACTAGAACTAAAAATCACTGTTTTAGTGTATTGATCTCCAACAACGTACCTGATCATTTCTCCCAGTGGGTATGAAACAGGCTTCTGAGGGGAGCATAATGATTTGGAGACATTACATATATCCATTTCACCTTCAGTCATAGGCTTCTTTCTATTCTTAGGAATCTGCTTAACAGAGGTAGTTTATAAGGGAGAGAAAAGAATCTAAATGTGAGATTTAGATTATGTGATACATCTTGACATTTTTCTTTCCGAAATGCCCAGAGGTCTATACAAAAACCATTAACAGAGAAACAACTAAGTACCATGGACATTACAGAAGCTATTTTCTTTGTTCATGCTACTGACTGACAAATTCAAAGATTTTTGCATACTTTTTCTTCACTAGATACCAAATAGTTATATTTTCCTTTTCTTTCCAATTAAGCTAATTCATCTATTCAACATCATATTCTCATTGCAAAAGTAGATTTTACAATTTTAAACCTATTTTTATGTATATGGGTATTTTGGACTGCATTTATGTCTGTGTACCATGTTTACACAGTGCTCATGGAAGCCAAAAGAAGGCATTGGATCATGTCTTGAATCCCTGGAACTGGATCCAATTCAAGGATCTTAACCACTGAGCCATCTCTCCGGCCCCTACAATGGGATTTTAATCATGTGCTATGTGATTCCAGGCCCAGAAATAGTTGAAACCTAAAAGAAAAATAAATATTAAAAAACACTCTCTTGCGGCTATTCTAATGAGTTTCTCTTTCCTTTCCCTTTAGAAAAAAAAATGACACACTTAAACTAGGAAACTGTAGCATGGCATTCCTCTAACCTGACCCTATTTACTCAGCACTTCCAGTTTATTTTTGTAATACATATATCCAACTTCAAAGTAATATAATATACAGGCTAAGAAAGGGCTCCTTAGAATTTCTAACCATAAACTGTTTTACACCATCCTGCCTGGAATCATGGTTATTCATTGTTATATATGATCCCATATAAGAATGCCAAGCTTGTTCAGAAATAACAAAGAGATAAGTTGAAATTAGATACCAAAAGATCACTTTCAATAATTTTAGATATAATTGTATTTATGTATTTCTATGATTTTGGGTTTTTTGCTATATAAAATTACTGTATTTATGAAGCACCATGTCTATTAAACAGAATGGTTGTTACATAGAACATTTAGGTAAAAATATATCTAGAATGCATATCTAATTTAGCCATTAATTGGCCGTAATGCTTAGATCAACCCTTCTTAATGTTGAGAGCAGAGGAAGGAAATAGCCTAACTCTAGCCTAACAACCATAAGGATATTATTACCAAGATCAATACATCAGGAATATACTGGATAATAGAATACTTGCTTAGCATATGGGGAACCCTTTGTTCAATCGCTATTCCTATAGAAAATGGGAAAAATATAAAGAGTTTCCAGAAAATGCTTTGTAAATTAAACATTATGTACACATACGACTCTTCAGATGTGATTACATTTTCAGCTCCAACATTCAAAAGAATATTCATTTCCTGTTCACTTCCCTTGTACTGTGAAGATATGACCACAAGGTCCTCTGCCCTTGTCAGAATAGTTAGAAATGCCAGCCTTTATACAAAGATATATTTTATTTGAGAAAAAGAATATTGTATCACATTATCTCTTGTAAAAATTAGAATAGAACATTTTGTTAAAATGACTAGATAAATAGAAATGCTATATTATATGTGGTATGCACAAAACAAAATTTCTAGGAGCCTGAATAACACTTTGCTTAATGAAATATAATATAATTTCCTTTTTAGTCTTTTTAAATTAATTAATACATGTATTATGGGAGCCAGCATAATGTTTTGGTCTACATATGTATTATTCAGTGATTCCATTGAGCTAATTAAACATATCCCACCAAGTTAACATTTTGATGGTGAAAATGTTAAATGCCAATTTTAGCAACTTTAAAATATTTATTACATTATTATCCATTGTGGTCACTATATAATATAATAACCAAAATGTATTTCCCCATTATAATCAAGACTTTTTAAAAATTAAGTTTCTGATTCATTTTTTATTTGTTTGTGTGTGTGTGTGTGTGTGTGTGTGTGTGTGTGTGTGTGTGTGTGTTGTACAGGTGTGGAATTCAGAGGACAACTTGCAGGGAGTTGGTTCTCTTCTCCCACCAGATGGGTACTGCAGATCAAACTCAGGTCCTCAAGCTTCGCAGAAAGTGTCTTTGCCTGAGCCATCTTGCCAGCCCTAAAACTGAATCTTCTATATTATTTGTTCACTATCTTCCCTTTTTCATATCTCCCTCTTGGATGGAGAAGGTACCCATCTACCTTTTGCAACCCCTTTTCCTCTATCTTTTTATGAATTCTACAGTTTATAAACTCAGATTATACAGTGTTTGCCTCTTTGTGCCTGGTCTATGTCACTTAGCATAATGACCTAGGGAAAAAATATCTATATATACCTTTTGAAAAAACAGCTTTGTTTTTAGATTTACTTGTTTACATTTATATCTATGACTGTTAATTTTCATTATATATAGACACTATATGCATGCCTGGTGCTCACAGAAGTCAGAGGTCATCAGATCCCCCTGGCACTGGAGTAATGAATGGCTATAAGCCACCATGTGGGTGTTGGGAAACCAACCCAGGCCTTCTGCAGAAACAATACGTTTTCTTAACTGAGCCATCTCTCCAACCCCAAGAATTTCCATTTTAGTTATATAGTTTGAATTTCTCTCTCTCTGTGTCTGTCTCTCTCTGTCTCTCTGTCTCTGTCTCTGTCTCTCTCTCTCTCTCTGTGTGTGTGTGTGTGTGTGTATGTATGCAAAATGTTTGCTTTATCCATTCATTTTAAAATTTTATTCCTTGACAACTTCATACATGGGAATAATGCATTCTAACTGTACTCATCCTACCACCACCACATGAATTTCCCCTCCCACTTTCATGTCCTTTTGTTTTGAATCTGTTCTGTGATCTACAAAGTTTAACTAGTGTCTCCTGCTTAGGGATAGGTGTGCAGCTATCCAATGGAGCATGAGCCATTCCGTATAGGCAATGACTGCCCCTGCTCTTGCAGCCACAAGATGTTTAACATAGCAGTTCATTTGAATATGTAACCAGAAGTAGAATTCTTAGGCCATACAGTAAATTCTATTTGTAGGGTTTTTTTGAGAAGCTTCCATACTATTTCCCAAAATGTTCATGCCAATTTATAATCTTACTAACATGGAAGGCTTCTTTTCTTCTCATTTTCTCTTGTTTGCCAGCAGTTATTATTTATCATGTTTATAAGAGCAACTCTACAGGAGTAAGGCAATATGTGGGTGTGGTTTTTATTTTCATTGTCTTCATAATTAAAGATACTGAATGTTTTTTTCATGCACTTGTTGTCCAATTGTAGCTTTCTATTCAGGAATGCTTATTCAAATTCTGGTTCTACTTTGAATTGGGTTGTTTTCTTGTTGAGTCCTTAGAGTTCCTTCTGTTTTTCAGACTTTAACCCCTTCCTAGCTATATGGTAGGTTGCTCTCTACTGTTTCCTTTGCTGAGAGAGGCATTTAATGTTAAGCAATCACACTTGGCTTTGCTTTTGTTCTCTATCTCCTTACAAATACTTGTTCCCATCCTTTTTTATCATAGCCATTCTCGTAGATGTGAAGTGTGTCTCACTGTAGCTTTGTTCTTGTTTTGTTGGGTATATTGTGTTACTGACGACTGAAACACAGTCTTTTTGGAGCTAGGTAAGCAACCTACCAATTGGACACATCCATAGCCTCATCGTAGCTTTGATTTACATTCTGTAATAACTAATTATGTCAATCACCATTGGCCAATTGTATCTTTGGAGAAATATAAAGACAAAGAACAATTAATAATAAACTAATTACAAATAAATATATATTAAAATCCTTGACTCATTTTCAAATGAGTTATTACTGTTTCTGTGGTGACATAAGAAAGTCTAGGGTATGTTTTTCACTCTCTGTATGATTTGATGTTCAGTCATAACTCAAGTGGCTCTATGATTTTGTGATGAATTTATAGCTCTGTTGCTTCTTGAAAAATGCTAGCCTAGCTTTGCCATCTTCCTTTCTATTTTGTTTGCCTCCCTGTGGAACTAAATAGTCTGAACTTGAAACAAGAAGTAAATATTTCATCTCCATGACACTTCTATGAGGACCATTTCTTTCTGTCTTACATTTAACAGAGATGAAACAATATTATAGTCATAGAAGTATATCTGTGCCTTAACAGCTAACCAATGTATATATGGCCTCTTTAATAATTTATTGAATGTCAAGTTTAGGAGTATAACTCAGGGGTTCGAATGTTCATGAGGCCTTGGGATCCATCTCTAGTGCTGCTAAACAATTGATTGAATTTTGCCTGTAGAGTCTATTCTTTTCTATGATGTTAGCTGGTAGGCCCTAGCAACCTGTGCTTTTTCTGAACAGCTTAGTTACAGAATGCCTCAGCAAAAGAATCTGTCTGCTGATTGCTATAAGATACCAAATCTCTGCCAGAACAAAACTGTTACACATTTAAATCAAAAGCCTTACCTAACCTCTGGGATTTCTCTCAACCATGAAATTATATTGCTTTTAAGTAAAGTTAAAATTATTTCATAAAAAAAACTACTTGACATACCTAACTCATTTATTCTTTATTCACTGAGCTAAAGGCTATAATAAAGCCCTCAAGATATGATCCAATAATAGCAATCATCTATTGCACTTCTACTGTGTTCCAGGCACTGTGGCAAGGACTCTCATCCTCACATCATCTGTCACATGAAGCAGTGTTCTCTCATTTTACATAGAAAATCAGACAACAACTTGAGATGTTAAGTCATTTGAACAGAGGTATTAGGGGTGAGAAAGGGTACGAAGATAATCTTGTATTATTTCCCAGCTCTGGGAAGGTGTTCATTTGCCTTTTTGATGTTCCGAAGTCCTTATCTCCACATTGAAGTCTTCATGTTGACTTTCTGTTGCCCAAGACTTGAGTAAGCTGTTTTTCCTTGTAGTTGCTTGGCTGAAAGCCTTTTGTTGTTTTGTTTGTTTTTCTTTTTGTTTTGTTTTTGAGACAGGGTCTCATGTCACCTAGGCTGGCCCCAAACTTACTCTGTAACTGAGAATAACTTTGAACTTTGTATCCTGGCTAGGAGCTTTTTTATGCATAAGCATTCCACTGTACTTAAGTAGGGTACAAGATCACTTTTACTGGCTGTTGAGTCAATCAACTTAAAGTGAAATTTTATATTAAAGTTTAGAATCTTAGTAAAGTCTCAGAAGCAAGACTCATCCCTAAACTGTCTTCTTAGTGATATACTTCTTGCTGTATCACTTTAGGTTAGGACCTTGTATTATGGATTATTGAAAATTATGTATAATATCACAGTGTGACAAAGTTAGGCCTCACATCTTCCATTCTTAAAATAAAAAAACCAAACTTTACTATAAAAAACTAACTAGATTATACTACAGAATAGGAATGAATTGAGCAGTGAATATTTAGTTTGTATCACAATGTTTATTCTTTATTTTTTCTTGCTTTTACATTTTGAACTTCTGTTCCAGAGGTACTAATTATAACTACCAAGATGAGCTGATTGTAGCATCTCTTTCATTTCATTTCTCTTGTTATGATAAAATATTCTGACCAAAAGCAAATAAGTAGCAGACAGATTAATTTTAGCTTACAGCCCTAGGGGACATCATTTCAGGAAAGTCAAGGCAGAAACACAGCAGCTGGTCACATCACATCCACAGTCAAGAACAGAGAAACATGAACACGCCTGTGCTGCCTTCTTGCTCTTTTATCCACATCTTGCTGTCTTCACTCTTATGACGTTTGAAGCCCAACTTATGGAATACTGCTGCTTGCATTGGCCTGAGTTTTCCTACATCAATTATCCAAAACAACCACCCACAGACATGTTTACAGAACAACCCGATCTAGGTAATTCTTCATTAAGACTATTTTCCCAAGGGGATGGTGACCCCATAGGAAGACTAGCAGTGTCGACTAACCTGGACTCCTGGGAGCTCCCAGAGACTATGCTACCAACCAAAGAGCATACATGGGCTGGCCCATGCTCCCTAGCACATATGTAGTAAAAGACTGCCTTGTCTGGCCTCAGTGGGAGAGGATGCACCTAAGCCTGTAGGGACGTGATGCCCCAGGGAGGGAGGATGCTGGGAAGGTCAGATGGGGGTAGATAGATGGCTGAGTGGGTAGGGGAGCACCCTCTAAAGGGCAAAGGGGAGGGGGAGGTAGGAACAACATTTGGAATGTAAATAAATAAATTAATTAAAAATAAAAAAGATTATCCTCCCAGGAGATCCTAAATATGCTGATTATGATTACCATAACCCAGGTTGTGGTAAATTGGACCTTAACCTCACCAGCACACTTTTTTTTTCATATGATTAATATCTTTTTTGTCCCATAAGCTATAACATACATAAGTACTGACTGGCTGAAAGTTGAAGGTCTGAGAGAAGCAGGTTTCTGAGAGAAGCATGGTCACCTGGGAGAAACATTCATTGAATACAGACTTAATTATTCATTGAATACAGACTTAATTATTAGAGGGCAGTCCATCTCTGGAAGCCTTTTCAGACTTGTGTACTTTGTGCCCTAAGTGTGAGTGATCCCTGTCATTGAATACTTACAACAATCCTATGACATCATTATCATTCTCACTTTACAGATGAGCAAACGTGAGATCAGAAAGATTAAGTTTTATAAAGGCATACAACTAGTTATTGGCAGATGTGGAAACTGACCCTAAGTCTTTTTGATTCCAAAGCTCTTTCAATTATCATGCCTCCAGATGACTTGGCATAGTCATTCACTTGCTCCTCCCTTGAAATGCAGAATCATAATCAGCCTTGTGCTAGTGATGGAGCAGCATTTGAAGTAAATGAACTGATGTTATCTAAGATGAGGATTATGGGCGACAATATGAATCTCTCTCCTGAAACCAGTGACACCATATAGTTTGGACAAAGAATGCCAGTAAGCAAAAGTCACTAGTGCAGGACTGAGATAGAGCTCAGTGGCACAGTGCTTCTTGCCTGGCATCCATGCATCCATAGGTTCCATTCTGAGCACCACAAATGAAAAACATAATCACCAGTACTCAGAGCACACATACACACAGGGAGGGTAGATGCATTCTTGCCATTGTTTTTGAGGCTTAGAGCTCTCCTATTGCAAGCTCCAAAAGGACCAATGTTAACTTCTACTCTACAGTAATTGTAAATGTCAAAACTTGCTTTGGACACAAGGAGCTAAAGTTTCCTGCCACTTATTTCTTTTCCCGGAGAAAAACAAAGAGCTTTACAAACCTACCAAGAAGTATTGTGTAGAAAAAAAGTTGGCTCATACCAAAAATGATCAGTTTAACATTCAAAAAATTTCTAATACGTGCCTTTCAGGTCTAGAAAATCTCCATCTCTGAATTTCCTCAGAAATTCTTTTGCTATCATTTGTCCCTTCAACTATTGCTACTGTCACAGATAACTTTAGACGTTCCTGAAAATGCTTTCTGAGGGTGTTTGGTTCTCTGCTGAATTATAAATAAATAGAGAGAATAAGAGTGTTCTGCTCTAAATTAATGGGACTGCTGCATCATAGCCCCTCTTTCCAAAGCTCAGGAATCTTCCTGGAAGAGGGAGATGAAAAGATTGTAAGAGCTGGAAGCCATGGAAGACTATGAGCAAGTATTCTGTGGCCCTAACAGGGCAGCTGCACACATGAACTGCCTGCCACTGTGATCACCTGCACAAGATCAAGCAGCCAAATTCTAGCACATATGCTGGAGAGAATCACAAAGTCCTGCCCTAGCTGAGGAGATATTAGCAGTTGGTAGCTAATATCTAGGAAAGGAAATGTCCGTTTTCTTCAGGAATGTAACCCTTGGCAGATCATGCTACAGTGGATGACCCGCATCCCCATGTACATACTGGCACTGAGTGGACTAATGGATTTTCAAAAAGAAAACACACAAAGATGGTAACACAAGGTGGTAGGAGAAATGGGAAACATTTTGGAGGGAAAGAAATTGGGGGTCGAATTGACCAAACACATACATGTATGGAGTTCTCAAACAGTAAAAACAACTAAAAAACAAATACAATATAGTCCAGGTATATCACAAAAGCAAGACTGAGTGGTAGAAGAAGAAAGCAGATTGCTTTTGAACTTGAGAAACACTGTGACTGTAGGCTCCATGGGTTTCCTGTTGCCTCCCAGACAGCTCAGTAGTTCTGTACAGAATCCTCCCATCCAACCACCAGCAGGCACAGGAGAAAAACTGATTTAAAAAGCCCATCCTTTATATCCAAAGGAAAGCAGGTATGGGTAAGATTACAACAGGAATGTTTTTGCCAATACCTGTTCTACCTATTCAAGCCAAAAACCAATGAGAAAAAAAAATCTATTTTTCCCACTGCTCTGTGGTTTCAATGAGGCACATCCAGAAATTAATCTTCTACACCAATCCCTTCCTCTACAAGGACAGAAGTGTATTTCTCTTCCACCACTGGGGCATTGCTAGCACGTGTGAGCAGATAGCTGATCTTTTCCCACTATCTGACCAAAACAGATGGCACCCCTATTCTGCTGCTGTGCTGTCTTAAATTGGTCTAGTGATGAGCTAAGTTGTCATTCCCACTGAGCAGCAAGGCCAGGTTAGTTGCTGCTAAACTTCACAGCACTGTCTTCAGTGCTGATAGAGGCAGGTACTGAGCTTTCACCCCTACCCACTATCAGGAAGATTATACAGTAAGCTCCTGGCTTTTCCCTACACCTAGTGTCAGAAAGGCCTAGTGAGAAGTTGAAACTCCATACTCAGGGGCAGCAAGGAAACTAAGAGGCAGCATGAAGTAGGACTACCCACCACCCCCAGCCCCAACCTCTGAGGTCAAAAAATAAAAAGACCCCCCTGGGGATCTGAGCTGCTAATTCAGTAAGGCTTAAGGTGGTAAAAGGTAGAACTACTTAGCATTCTTCATTCCCTATATCCTGGTGTCACCAAAGCATAGTTGGAAGCTGAGCTTGCTCCCTGCTTTCAGAGATTGCAGAAGCCTCGTGGGTTACTCTGATTTCACCTGCCTACTGTCAGCATGGTCAGGAGTGGCTGAACTTATGCTTAACCCATTTGTGACAACAAAGCATAACTTAGTTGCAGTTGCTGCACATACAGACTACCTGATTTTTAAAAAATTAAATAAGATCCAGAGTTTCATAATATAGTATCTAAAAGGTCAAGGTAACAGTTTTAAAACTCACTTTCCAATCAGATTATATCTGAAAAGGATATATAAAACCACCAATAACAAAATAACCCACTAACAATAAAAAAGTTCTCTTGAAACAGATATACAAAAATCTCACCAAATAAATAGAAATTATAAAACTATGCAGATTGAATTTTTTTTTTTTTGGGTTTTTCGAGACAGGGTTTCTCTGTGTAGCCCTGGCTGTCCTGGAACTCGCTCTGTAGACCAGGCTGGCCTCGAACTCAGAAATCCGCCTGCCTCTGCCTCCCAAGTGCTGGGATTAAAGGCGTGCACCACCACCGCCCGGCTTGAAATTTAAAAATCTCAGTTGATAGACTGTATCAGCTAGAGACAACAGAAGATGGAATCAGTGACCTTAAAGACAGATTTGTAACTTTAATTCTTTCAAATCCTACTTTTAATGATGGTTCTTATAAATGCTTTAACCTCCCTTCTAGCCTACCACCCACCAGAGGTAGTGGAAAAGAAAGGATATAGGGAAAGTGGAACTGTTTAGAAAGGTTCTTTGGAGCCACTCCTGTCTATGTTGTTCAGTACACAGGTTAGCAGCAGCAGCTCGATCCACTCACAAACACTTTACAGATACACTACCAGTCCAGTTCAGTAGAGTAAGGATAGCAAACACAAATCAGTAGCGATGGCACTACCTACCACCAGAGGCAGCCAGGCTTCATTCAGCCTTGGCTCAAGTCAGCAGATAGGACACCAGGAGTTCTTGGCTATGCCTCTCTTAGCAAAGAAAAATCAGTGAAGACTCGAAACCCACAAACATTACATAACTAACTCTATAAGCAAGTCTAGCTCAGTCTCCATTACTGGCCATTAAATTCTATTTATACTCCCTCCAAACATGCATGCCCTCCATGTGTCTTGCTTTAGCGCCAGTTGTCTGTCTCAGCTGACATCACTCTACCAATCAGCCTGAGCCTGCTGAAGTGGCAAGAAACTACAGCACACCACCAGAAGTAGTTTTTTGGCATGTTTCTCTCTATAGTATCTCTACAAATGCAGCTCAACTATGAATTGTAAAGTGGACAAATACATGTGTGTTAGCAAAGAATTTTTCATCACGTGTCTTTTCACATGCTTGCTTTAGCAGAATATCATCCCTCCTGTGTCTGCTTCAGCCAAATGTTCCTTCATGAAATCTGCCTTAGCCTTTCACCTGTGTCCACTTCAGGAAAACACTCCTTTCACGTGTTTGACCCAGCAACTGACTTTCCAAAGAACCCTTATATTTCCACCTCATAGATCAGTAAAACCTGTTCATTTTGAACAACAGAAAGAAAATAGACAAAAAACTGACTAGAGCCTATGGTGGTTTGAGTAGGAATGGCCCCCATAGGCTCATATACTTGAATGCTTAGTCATCAGGGAGTGGCACTATTTGAAGGATTTGGAGGTGTGGCCTTGTTAGAGGACGTATGTCCCTGGGGGTAAGCTCTGAGGCTTCAAAAGTGCACAACAGGTGCACATATCATCAGTGTCCAAAGGATAAGAGAAAGAGGCGTATAGTAAGGACTTGTAAGTTAACGGATGATTTGAAAGGGAATTCTGGCACATAAAATGTCAATAAACCTTCAAGACATTGTGCAAAGTGAATTTAGGCAATGAAAATAGACAAATACCATACACTTCTGTTTATCTGACGTTCTGAGAATAGTCAAATTGATAAAGAGAGATTGTAGAAAGGGGGTGGTGACTCAGTGGCTAAGGGCAATTGTCACCAAACCTAAAGAGCAGAATTTAATGCCCAGGACCCATGTGGTGGAAGGAGAAAACTTCTCCCAGAAGTTACCCTCTGACTTTCACGTGTATGCTGTGACACACACTCTAACACACAAAAAGGTTAAAAAAAATTTTAAGAGAAAGGAGAATGATGAATGTAAGGAGGTTGTGGGTAGAGGGTATTGCAAGATAAAAAGAGTTTACAAATACCAATATATACTAAACACTTCTGATCTATACCCATAAAATTGTTACAATAGTAAATGATATCCTGTATTATTTTATCACAATTAAATTGATTGTTTAAAAAATAAATTTTGGCTGAAAACTCCACAAACTTGGCAAAATACACAGTTACAAATTTAAAGAGCTGAGCGATATCAAAGAATGATAAATCTGAATAAGTCAATGCTAAGGTATGTCATAATTAAGCTCTTTTGTTTTGGGGGGTTTTATTTTATCTATCTATCTATCTATCTATCTATCTATCTATCTATCTATCTATCTATTGGGAGATCTAACAAGTTGTCTGTGAACTCCCTAGGTAGTCTAGACTGACACTAAACTTGCAAATCTCTTGGTACAACTTCCTAAATGCTACCATGCCCAGCTCTCATAATTAAACATCTGAAGACTAAAGGTAATGAAAACTATTGAAATAATTCAGGAGAAAAGATGCATTAGTTATAGAGGAATACCAATTTAACAATGACCATATTTTTGTCTAAAAGTATTGAAGCCAGAAGAAAATGTCATATTTCTCAAGTGATAAAAGAAAACAGCTGTTAATTGCAGATTCTATATCCATAGAATCCCTTCAGAAATGAGGATAAAATAAATGAATTACCATGCAAAGAAACTTCAGAGTATTTGTTCTTGGCAAATATATTCTCAAAGATTATCTAAAACAAGTGATAATAGAAGAGACCTAAGAACTTCAAAAAGAACAATGCTGAAAGAGTAGATAGAATAGAGGATCCTAGTTCTCATAAATTTCATAAATTATTTTGATAGTTGAAACAAAAAATGTGCCACTATCTGATGAAATGTTGAATGTATTTAGAGGAAATACCTAATCATAATACCTAGAGTCCTAAGTACATAAATACACAGAAAATTAAAACCATTACTCAAATAAATACTTGTGCATAGTTATTCATAGCACTATTATTTATACTATTCCCAAAGCAGAAACTACCCAAATATCTATCCACTAATGAATGAATAAAATGTGGTATATGTTTGCAACAGAACATTATTCTTCAGAATACCAATTTGTGCTGTAATGTCCTCGAATCTTGAAAGCATTATGCTAAGTGAAAGACACCTGTAACATATTGTATGATTCCATTTGTTTATGAAATATTCAGAATAGCAGATTAGTGCTTCCTTTGGGACAAGTATGGAGGTTGGAAGAAAATTAGGACTTTGATAAGATATCGAATACAAGGTTTCCTCTCAGGACAATGACCATGGTCTAAAATTTATGATGGCAGTGTTCGACAGCACTAGAGTCATTAAATTTTACATGGAGCTCTTTTGCTTCTTTCTCTCTGTTTTTCTTTCTTTTCTGTTTTGGTTTTTGTTTGCATGGATGGCCCAGGTAATGTCAGTAGAGAACTCTAACAAATATTAGAATTAACACAAACCTTATTTTCTAGAAAATAGGAAAGGAATGAACATTATATCATTTACTTTCTGAGTCTAATGCCACCCTAATACCAAATGAGATAAAACACCACAAAATGTAGAAAAATAAGGACCAAAGTCTTCATCAAATTTGATATAAAAATTCTCAACAAGATATTAATACTACAATGTACAAAACAGTTGTACTTCATGGTAAAGTGGAATTTGCCCCAGCCTTTATGCAAGACTGGTTCGGTATTTGGAAGTAAGTACATTTAGCCCCACATATTGAAAGGGCCAGTGAAATAGCTCAGTGAGTAAAGGTGTTTGAGTTCAGTTCCTGGAACCTACATGGTAAAAGGAGACAATGGACTCTGCAAAGTTGTCCTATGCCTTGATACATGGGCGCTCTCTCGCTCTCTCTCTCTCTCTCTCTCTCTCTCTCTCTCTCTCTCTCTCTCTCTCTCTCTCACACACACACACACACACACACACACACACGTGCATGCATGCGCACTCACGCACACGCACATTGCACATGCACACAGATCTAGTGCAGAGAGATGGCACAGCAGTTAAAAGCACTTGCTGCTCTTCCAGAGGACCCAGGTTTTATTCCCAGCACCCACATTAGGCAGCTTACGATCATCTGTAACTCCAGCTCTGGAAGATCCAATATCTCTGACCTTTGCAAGCAGCTGCACTCAGATATAGATAAAAAGAAATACAGCTAGCATCATACTTTATGAAGAAAAAAAAAGGGACTGCTTTCTTCCTAAGACTGAAAGAAACAAAGCAGTTGTAATTTCTTATTGTTATTGATACAGTACTAGAAAATGCTAGCCACTTCACTCAAACAGGGTGGGGAAAGTCTACTTGTTCAGTTCAGGTTTATGTTAATGAGACCTTCTAGGTGTTGCTTCTAACATTCCTAGGAGACAAATCTCATAACAAACTCCCTGATCCTCTGGCTCTACGATCTTTCCACTCCCAACTTCCATAGTGATCCCTGCACACTTGATGGTTCTCCAATACTAAATGATCATCCCTAAAAGCATACATGCAAGTAACATGATATGACTAAGCAGGTTGTATTTATTTAGGAATATACATTTATATATATATATATATATATAAACACAAAATTTACTGAAAGCAGGCCATGAATTTGAAAGAAAACATGGGAAGTTTTGGAGGGAAGAAAGGAAAGGGGGAAGTGATTATATTATAATCTCAAAAATAAAAAAAATTAAGTTTAATTAATTAACTGAATTTTTAAAGGTATAACTGGTGGCTTTTTTTTTTTTAAGGAATGGAGATTTTTGCTGGATGGTGATGGCTCATGCCTCTAATTTCAGCACTTGGGAAGCAAAGGCAGGCAGATCTCTGTGAATTTGATGCCAGCCTGGTCTACAGAGCAAGTTCCAGGACAGCCAGGACTACACACAGAAACCCTGTCTCGAAACAAAACAAAACAAAAAGAATAGAGCTTTTTGTCTGGCTTAAGCTTGAGCGGGTTCTGTGTACACTATCACCACTGCTGTGAATTCTTATGTGCTTCCCTGCTGTCTAGAAAACAGTTTCCTATAGTCCTCTATAACCTCTAGCTTCTACAGTCTTACACTTCTGAAGTGATCCCTGACTCTTTGGAGGAAGGAGTGTGACACACATGTCCCATTGAGGGCTGATCATTCCATGGTCTCTTATTTTCTGCATCTTCACCAGTTGCAGGTCTCTGTGTTGATTACCATCTGCTGGGAAAAGAAGGTTCTCTGAGGAGGGTTTCAGAGATCAACTGCTCTGTAGTTAAAATGTTAAATCATTAGAGTCAGCTTAATTAATACTGTTGTCTATCTTGAAGAGCAATGGTAGTATGTACCCCACCGAAGACCTTAGGTTCTTGGCCCCAGTAATTATGCCACATATGAATTTCAACTAGCAGATTAAGTTAGAGAGTGGTTGTTTACTCCCATGATATTATTTCTATTAGTGCACCGTCAGGCATGTCTTGGAGGCAAGCACTTAAGTGCTACTCATTACTAAGGAACTATTGGAGTCTGGTAGCTGCTGTAAGAGAATTAAAAATGTGGCCCCTGGTAACATCAACCATGCTCCAGTAGACAACCACACATCGCAACACAAATTTTATTTAATGAGATTTTTCTGAAGTGAAGCAGTGTGGAACACGGTCTCACTGTGTAGTTGTAGCTTTCCTGGAAATTCGCTCTGTAGACCAGGCTGGCCTGCAACTCATAAAGATCTACCAGCCTCTGCCTCCCACGTGCTGGGACTTAAGGTGTATGCCACATGCTTGATGGGGTTTTTTTTAATAATAAAAGAAAGCCACAAAGTTAGTTGTATAGGGAAAGAGGGGTTGCTATAGCAGGAGTTGGGGAAGAGGCATGAATATGACTAAAATACATTGTATGAAATTCTCAATGAACTAATAGTAAGTGAGAAAAAGAAATAGAGTTGATATGCTTCTCGTTTAGTAGAAAAGAAAGTAAAACTGCTATTTGTAGATTATGTGATTGTCTATATAGGAAACATCAAGAAATCTATAAAAGAAACCTAAGAATTAATATTAATTCAGCAAATTTGCAGAATATAAAATAAAAACACAAAAACCACTTCAACTTCTACATGCATTTGTCATATATGAGTTTCTTAGTTTAAAAAAAAAACTGTGGTTACACCATAGGTTTTTGTTTGTTTTGACCATTGCTTGGGTTTCGATTTTTGAGACATGGGCTTGCTATGTAGCCCAATCTGGCCTCACACTCACTAAGTAGCACAAACAGATCTTGAACTTAATAGTCTTCCTTCCTCAGTCTCTCATGTGCTGCTGTTGCAATCTGGCACTAATGTGTGTGGCATGGAGGTTAGCATTTCTATATTATGGCTCAAATCTACCAAATGTTACATTTTTGTCATTTGGATTTTTATTTTTTATTTCCTTTTTTGCTGTTTCATGAGTTATATTTCCATTTCAGTGCTGCATTATGGGTGTATTTCTCTGCCTAGATAGTTTGGTGGTGGTGGTGGTGGTGGTGGTGGTAGTGGTGGTGGTGTGTGTGTATGGCGGGGGGGGGAGGGAGAGAGAGAGACAGACAGACAGACAGAGAGAGACAGAGAGAGAGACAGAGAGACAGAGAGAGACAGAGAATTGTATAATGCCTATGAATTTATTATATAATACATGTGAATCATGCCTCTGTTAAAGTCATCATTTTACTTCCATATGCAAAGATAGAAATCTTACCACACATAAGTCCCTTCATTTATATAATACATTCTAATTACCTTAATGTCCTTGGCATATGTCAGGAACTACATGACACAATATTGCAACTTGATTTTTTTTTATTTAGTTCTTTGCTATACTTCAGAAAACAAGATGAATAGCATGCATTGAACTTTACCTATAATCTTATCCCTTCTTCTACAGGTTCCTATGTAGTTGTACAAGATTCCATCTTTCTCACTTATTTTCATTTTTTAGACCATTCTTCAGGGTAGGTCAACTGGTAACACATTTTCTTTGTTTTCCTCTGTCTGTTAAGTTCTTGGTATATCTTTAGCTCCCTCTTTGACTAGGTAGAGCTTAGATTGGAGTTTAACAATACTTTTGACAGTTGAAAAAGTATGCAGTTCTTCCCCATGGCCTTCCTAGTGTCTGATGTTGTATACATTAGCATTTAGGTTGCTTTTTCACTACACAGAAGGCTTCATTCTTCTTTAAACTTATGATTACTTTTCAGAAATGTAGATATTGTATGGTTGCTGTTGACTCCATCAACCAAATTTTTTAAACTCTTTTTTTTTTCATTTTCATTTCTGATATTTCAATTTGATTCTTATTTATAGCTTCAATTTCTTTACTAAGACTATTTATTTGTGAGATGATTCTTTCAGTTGTATCAACTGTGTTCATAATTATTCACTGAAGCATTCCTTTGATGCCTACCTCACAAATATGTGTCATATGGTCCTATAATCTCTGTTGTCTCACAGGTGGTGCCTTTTGGTTTTAATTTTTTTTTTTAGTTTAAGTTAGTCTTTGTTTGTGGTATAATGTGTGAGTTCATTGAAACTTCAACTGTTCATATTTTATTCAATGTTCTAGATTTTGTTTAAAATCTTTTGCCTTAATTGTCTTTTCAAGACACCATTACAGTAGAAGAGAAGGTTTCCACCTCATTATTCTCAAGTGTCATTCCTCTTTGACACTTAAGGGAGAAGGGGCCTTTTATTACTCCTTGGTAAAAATGGAAGTTCTAGCTACCAGTAACTTGACTGGAGTCTACTTGAAAGTAGCTGAGCGTGAAAGTGATTCTACACATATAATGGTGTGATTGCCATGTTCTTACTTTACAGGCCATTTCTTTGTTTTCTGATTTTTAATTTCTCTCAAGGGAATTTATAATTAATCTTTAGAGGAGTGATTTTATGATAGTGCTTTGAAGCTTAGATAGTCCCAACAATCTGACTTATTACAGTATTACATCAAGTGTTTTTTCTTTTCTCATTTGCATTGTTATGTGCCTGGTTTTTACTATAGATGGTTGATATTAATGAACCCTCGACTTATAATACTTTTTCTTATATTTTTTCTAGCTTACAGGAATTCAAAAGATATACACTCAATAAAACTGTATTTCAGATTTTGAATGTTGGTTTTGCCCTAAGCTAGAAATATGTGCTATGATTCTCTTGATGGTTTTCAGGAGCAGTGAAACAAGGCTCTCAGTTAGCTATGGAATCACAGTAGGAAACAACCAGTGTTCTACATTCTCAGTATGGGTATATTGGCTATATTTTCTCCTCATTATATTTTCAATTTGCAATGAGTTTATCATTGAACCTCTACTGAAAGTCAAGCAGGACCTGTACTATACTAGGAGACTCTTAATAAAAATTATGTTTTCTCCTCAAACATTTTTGGGTATAGCATATCAATACTGATCTATTATTTTTAGAACAATTTAGTAGAGATGGAGAATATCCCCTCTCTTCTGGTGGCTATAAAAAGAAAAAAAACTTGCCTAATTGTGTTATCTTTTGCTGCCAGGGAAAGAGTCAATAGACAAAGATTTTGTTTGAGTCTTTCTACTAGGTTAAAGTTCAGGAGTAACTGAAAGTGATTTCCCTTCTGGGGCTCATTAAATGATCAGGAGATATCAGGCCTTGGTTGCTTTGGACATTGAGTAGAGATTTGGCAGACACCTTGCCTTTATTATCTGATTCTGCTTAGTGGTGGGTCAGGGCCCATTAGGTCTGGGTAGAGGGTTATAAAGCACATGGACATGTAGCAGTCTGCAGGGCAAGACAAGACTACCTGCTACTGACTGGCACAGAGCAAGGGATGGGCTAGCTTGCTTGAGTTCCATTATTTCCGTTTTGTTGAAATGAACAGATACTCATTTCTCTGATGAGTACCTATTAGTCTTCCCCCTTCCTTTCCCTCTGCCAAAGCAGATATCATACTTTCCCCCTCTATTTTTGTCTGTGCTTGCTGCTAGTAACTACTTGTAGGCCCATCCAGTAGGTACCCAGGCTGGGGCATAAGTGAGAAAGAAAGAAAACCCAAGGACTTCACACTTATATAGTTCCATCTGTATGAAATCCGCAACTCATCTTCAGCTTTCAAAGTCTTTTTATGACTGTCTTTCCTAAGGTTCCTACAGAGCTGGAGTTACAGGAAATGAGCCATTATTCCAGAACCAGAAGTCTAACTTATATTTGTTTTAAATTATGATAAATGATAGTGTCTTTATATTTTTTGCATTTAATTCTTCATATAATATCACCTTTTTGAAATCCATTTATCTTGGTAAACATAGATATATAATGCATTTGTTTTAAATACTGTAGAATTTTCTGTTGTGTGAATGTACAGCAAGTTGTTTATTTGTTCTCCTGTTGGTGGGCAGTGAAGCCTCCACTCCTTTATAAACAAAGCCAGGATAAATGTTCCCATACAAGTCTCCTTGGATACTGACTGTATTTGTGGAGAGTTTATCTGAGCCTGCATCTCAAGCGGAACTGCTAAGCCATAGGAGATGTAGAGCATTGTTATCTTTATCAGATAGTACCAAACTGCTCAGCAACTGTGTATGAGCTACTGCATTTTGTCACAGCTTCACCGAAACCAGTGCTGAAATAGTCAATTTGATTCTCCTTTAACCTATGGATTTGGTTTTGACCTGTTAAAAAAAAAATCATTCCATAAACTAAGGTCATAAAAATATCTTCAGTATTTGCCTCTACATCTACTAAAATGTTTTTTCCCCAAATTAGGTCTTTAGTCTTTATCTGTAATTTACTTTTGTGTATAATCTAATAAAGAAATACTATTCTACTTTTTCCAATATTGATAGCTAATTATTCCATCACTAATCATTTATTTAGAATTCCACTTCAAACATATATCATACTCCCATTTTACTGATGCTGATTCTGAAGTTTACAAATAACCCCATATGAGATTACCTAAAATATTGAATTTAAATGCATGTGTTACAATAAAATAAAATAAAACCTTATTCTTAATCTCATTTTCTATTAGTACTGGAACTTTGGGAGACAGAAATAAAGATTAATGCTGATTAAGTCCCTACTAACATCAATTAATTACTGATTTTGTATTAGGTACTGCTAGGCAAATTAATGCTAGGATAATTTTGATTTATTCCTTGTAACAACATTGAGGAGCCATGATGTTATTTTTCTATTACAGATAAAAATACAAAAATGTTGAAAGTCATGTTAATTTTCTCATTGCTGTTCCAAAAGACCTGACAAGAAGCAGTTTACGGAAGCAAGAGTTCATTTCAGCTTACAATTTGAAGGCATATCATGGTGGGGAAGTCATGGTGGCTGGTCCATCCACAGTCAGGAACCAGGGAGATACCGATTTTCATGTTCAGCTAGCATTCTTTCTACTCAGTCCAGGACCTCAGCTCCTAGAATGTTGCTACCCACAGTTAGGGTGGGTCTTCCCACCTCAGTTAACCTAATCTAGGCAATTCCTCTTGGGTATACCAGGAAGCTTGTCTCATAAGTGTTTCTTAGATTCTATCAAATTGACAACACTAGCCATCACAACTATCTTTAAGAGAAAAGTGACATCCCTCCACTGAGAAAGATAGGAATTTGTAAATTATAAGTAAAGTATATTTGGCAAGTAGTATTGTGCCTTGAATGACCAAGTTCAAAGAATGACTGTTTTGCACTTTATATACATGGTCATCAGGAAACATCTGCCTAGGATGAATTCTTGGTTAGTCTTCCATCACTTCCTCATTTCTTTTTTTTTATTATTTATTTTATTTTATTTTTTTAATTTACATTCCAAATCACTTCCCCTTTCCCGTTTCCTCCCTCCCAGAAAGTCCCATAAGCCCCCTTCCCTCCCTCTTTTCTCCATTCAACCCCCTCTCGTTTCTCTGTCCTGGCGTTCCCCTACATCCAGTCTTTCCAGGACCAGGGGTCTCTCCTTCCATCTTCTTAGAAATCTATTGATATGCGGATTGTGTCTAGGGTATTCCGAGATTCTGGGTCAATATCCCCTTATCAGTGACTGCATACCATGTGTGTTCTTTTGTGATTGGGTTACCTCACTAAGGATGATATTTTCAAGATCTGACCATTTGCCTAGGAATTTCATGAATTCATTGTTTTTAATTGCAGAGTAGTATTCCATTGTGTAGATATACCATATCTTCTGAATCCATTCCTCCGTTGAGGGACATCTGGGTTCTTTCCAGCTTCTGGCTATTATAAATAAGGCTGCTATGAACATAGTGGAGCATGTGTCCTTATTGCATGCAGGTAAAGCCTCTGGGTATATGTCCAGGAGTGGTATAGCCGGATCCTCTGGGAGTGTCATGCCCAGTTTTCTGAGGAACCGCCAGACTGCTTTCCAGAGTGGTTGTACCAGCCTGCAATTCCACCAGCAGTGGAGGAGTGTTCCTCTTTCTCCACATCCTCGCCAACAACTGCTGTCTCCCGACACACTGAAACTAATAGAAGGGAAACTAGGGAAGAACCTTGAACATAATGGGCACAGGGGAGAATTTCCTGAACAGAACTCCAATAGCTTATGCTCTAAGATCAAGAATAGACAAATGGGACCTCATTAAATTACAAAGTTTTTGCAAGGCAAAAGACACTGTCAAAAAGACAAAGCGGCAACCAACTAACTGGGAAATGATCTTTACCAACCTTACATCCGACAGAGGGCTAATATCCAAGATATACAAAGAACTCAAGAAGTTAAACTCCAGAGAGGCAAGTAACCCTATTAAAAAATGGGGTACAGAGCTACACAAAGAGTTCTCACCTGAAGAATATCTAATGGCTGAGAAGCACCTAAAGAGATGTTCATCATCCTTAGTCATTAGGGAAATGCAAATCAAAACAACCCTGAGATTCCATCTCACACCAGTCAGGATGGCTAAGATCAAAAACAGTTCCTCATTTCTTTATCCCTTACTTCTTGAAGTTGGAATATATAATTTAGTTGTTGATGAGCTTCCTACTAAGCTGTAAGTTTTGAGGAGAGGAAGGGCAAAAATAAAGTATGATTAAAGGAAGGTTGAATCACTTATCCTTGTTATAATTTTTATACAAGAACAGATTCCATCCATTAAAGGTACCAAATGTAGTGCTGATATGATATCAGCCTTTGCATGATTTTATCATATTTTCATAATTGATTTCTTATTGAGCTATCATTTTCCCTCATTTGAAATCAATGCCCTAATCTAAGACTGTTAAGAAGTTATAATAAGTAGCAAAAATAAGAGATTTGGTGTCAGTCTTAACTGAGCCTTTTACTGAAAGATCCTAGGGCTCTTCATGTGTGGAGCAAGTGGAACCCTGTCACCAGAAGGTTGTGCTGATTCAAAACCCCAATAATTCTCATATCTGAGAATAGTAGGCATTTCTTCTACTCCCGACCGGCTCCTGTCCTGGAGCATGTGACCACAACACCCCACATGAGGACTGTGACAATTAGTCACAGTAGCACAGAGCCCAAGAGTTCTCCATGCTAATGAGGAATCTAGATGGGACCGCCCTGAGGATTCAGTCAATAAGCTTCCCTTCCCGGACATTCCATCCTGCAAAAGGTGTTTAGTCTCTGGTCCACCCTGAGTAAGTGGTATGCATCCATTTTCCACTATGAATAAACAGTTTGGACGAGCAAGGACTGTCTCTCTCATCAAGAGAAGACTGTGGGAAAAGCCTTCGTCGTACAGAGCCATGTTGCCTAAGTCTCTGCGCTCCAGACACTTACCCTTGAGCTAAGCTGGACTACCCCTCCCTCTGGTCAGAGCTTGCCATTGGCCCAATGGCCCCTTAATTCTCAACTCCTTGCAGTTTCCATCTGGGTGCCCAGGAGTATGGGAACCCCAACCTTGTCTTCAGCCTGTGCTGTTTCTCACCCAGGCTGGGATCTTAGGCTGTGTTCTGCCTCGGAATTCCTCAAGCCCAGCACCCTGAGGATGGAATGTACCCTAGCACCTCCCCATTTTGTCTGCCAGAGCAGTGTTCACACACCCCAGCGGCAAGGCGGAACATGGAACCACATTCATAGAGGTTTAAATTGTTATCTGTAGACTGGATAGTAACAGAAAGGCAATGCTAGAATTAAATAAAATGGCATTTGAAAATATACTTTGTAAGATACTGCATGCTGGTTTTCTCATGTATCCACTGTTCTCTAACTTATTTTTGACATATGTCTACTGCTAGTACCCTGCTAGATAGGCCTAATGCTGCCAATTTCATAGTTTCACTGATTCCTGACTCTTGTCTTCAGATTTTATTTAGTAGATCTGAGATGAGGCCCAAAAATTTGTGGGTTTTTTTTTCATTATCTCTAAATAATCTCTTACACACAACCCAGATATGAGGCAGACACACTTGTTCTGAAACACTTAGCATCATATATACAAGAAACAATTTACTGCCCCTGACTGGGATTCCCAGCTAAAAGCAGGTTACAATAAGAGTATGCAAACCAGCTTTCCTTAACGCTCCAAATTCCTACCCCTCCTAGTTTATAGGGAACCCAGCCTCATGATCTCTTAACACCCCCTCCCACTTCTGTGACTCCAGCTGCATCCTGAGTACTTCGAAGCAAAGACTGGTAAATTGAGCCAGCAATTATTGCCTTTTAAAATGATTTTGAGGGTTTTCTTTGAAAAGTCTTAGTCAATAGGAACAGAAGACTATGAATAACACCAAAATATTTAGCTGTCTATTGAAACTTCTTTACAGTATCATGTAAAATGGGAACAGATGCAACTAGACCAGAACTTGGTTAGTAGGTAACAGATTTATGGACTTGCTCATTTTAAAAATTAAGGTTATAAACAACATATGTCAAAATCCTATAAAACTGCTCTGGAAAGCATCTTCCTAGAAAACCCAAATCCCTGTTAATGTTCCGAATTTGCTTTCAGAACTGAAAGATGACATTGTATACATCTGCTTAAAACCATGCTTCCTTGAAACAAAACGGACTCTGTGAGTGTGCATTCAGTAGCCACCCTAAAGTTTCAAGCACCTAGTCTCTTCCTAGAATGGAATCTATCCAATCCCTTGAGAGAAGAAAGCTATTTCTATTTACAAATACAGGTGGCGTTGCTATGAGTTACAGTTTTCTGGAAGCCTTTGCACATAGCTCATGCTTTTAAGACAAAGGAAGTCATATGAGAGTGAAATCACCAGGTCTTTGGTCTATCCTGAAGCCTAGAGACTTGAGAAGAATCTCAATTGGCTCCTTTTCCTTTTACTGTCACATCTGCAAGTCTCCTGTTGAATCTCTCTAGTCCACTGTTCCCTCTAATGAAGTCATGTTCTGTGCTCAGGGCAGTAATATCCTCAGAAGCAGATGTCTCCCATAAAGCATGACCTCATTCCTTGGAATGGGAAAAGCCCGTAGTCAACTGTTAGGGTAATATTGGGAAGGACTTTGTTTAAAAATAGTTTCTGTAAATAATGTGTTCAACTTTTTATATATTTCTATTAAAAGGCAAGTCTAGTTTGTTGCTGTTTTTTGTTAACCTTGCTCTTCTCTTCCAGAAGAGGCAGTCACTGAGCTAGAAGTAACAGAGCCCTCACAGAGCTCAGACACTTCCACCCAGTTGTTTGGACAGATGGGCAAAACTTAGGCTTTGTCTAGATGGTAAATCTATGCTCTGTATGAGACCCCACTGAGTCACAACCTACATTTCAACTAGCCTTTTCATAATATCCCTGGAGCTTAGGAAAAATAAGCCAAAGTGTCCAAGGAAAGTTACTGACCCAGATGTTCCCAGCAAATGAGGCAAGTGAGAGGATCACTAGACAAGGAAAGGACTGAGGAAGAGCAGAACAATTAGAAGGATGCAGTTTAAAGCCAATCCAAAGTTGCTTAGAAACTTAGATGTATGGTAGTTCTTAGACACTGGCCTCACAAATCATTGCAGAAACTTAGAATACATGACAGCTGCACACTCGGACCCCCATAGTCAGGCCTTTTATTTATAACCCGCATGTGCCAGTGTGTTCCTCACTTCTCTTTGTGTCTGTGCATAAGGTAAATGCAAAAGAGGAATAAAAGGTCCAAATATTGAATTTACTAAATATGGAAGGATTTTACAGGATCATAAGGCAATAAAATACGTATCAGTTAAGTCTGATACCTGCTATTTGTAAATTAATTACTATATTCCCATAAGATGTCTGTTTCAGGAACATCTATGCATTAAAAATGAAGAATGCTAATAATTCTATGAATATTAATTGATGAAAATAAATATTGAAAATACATTTCCTTTCCCAATTCCCATATTAGTCACCTTGGCTAGCAACCAGTCCCTTTCCAATGATCTATTAAAGCTGCATCCTCACCATAATGCTTTTCCATAGCAAACCTCCAAAGAATCCATTTCTCCTTGAAACTTTTCTCCACACTCTAACCTTTCATCCCTCGTATTTCTTTTTTTCCTTTTTTATTAGATATTTTCTTTATTTACATTTCAAATGTTATCCCCTTTCCTCATTTCCCCCTTGAAAATCCCCTATCCCATCCCCCTCCCCCTGCTCATCAACCCTCCCACTCCCACCTTCCTGCCCTGGCATTCCCCTACGCTGGGATATCGAGCCTTCACAGGACCAATGGCCTCTCCTCTCATTGATGTCCAACAAGGCCATCTCTGCTACATATGCAGCTGTAGCCATGGGTCACTCCATGTGTACTCTTTGGTTGGTGGTTTAGCAACTTGGGAAATAGAGGATTTATTTCATCTTACTGCTTATAGTCCAAATGAATCTGGACAGGAACTAAAGGCAGGAACTGATGCAGAGGCCATAGAGGAGAGCTGCTTATTGGTTTTTTCTCCAAGGCTTACAAAGCCTGCTTTGTTATATAGCACAGGATCACCTACCTGCCCAGAAGTGGCACCTTCCACACTAGACTGGGTCTTCCCACATCAGTCACTAATTAAGGACATGTACCACAGGTAGAAGGCATTTTCTCAATTGAGAATCCCTCTTCCCATGACTCTAGCTTGTATCAAGTTGATATAAAACTAGCCACCACAGTAACCAACTACTTTCTGATTAGATTTAAGGTTCACTCCACAGAAGGAATCCATACCTGGCACCATTATCAGGAGCAAAAACCCATGGCTAGATAGCTCATCAACCTAGGGAAGAGCCCAATGCTATTATTATTATGCTCAATGAACTTAGTATTGAATCAGCTCCTAGTGAATTTTCATTATACCCACGAATGAGTATATCTCTCACATGTTATCAGAGATGCTGCTTTTTACAATAGATAATGATTAAAATCTGAGACCCACAACTGGTCAAGGTCTAGAAAATAGGAGACCATAGAATAATTAGCCCTAAATATGATGTCTACATCATTCCTCCTCCTCCTCCTCCTCTTCCTCCCAAGTCTTGGGGATCATTGAGGAAGAAGGAACAGAAAAGTTGTAAGAGGCAGTAGATGACTACAAGGAAATAATGTCTGACAGAGCAAAGCAGTTGCACAAATGAACTCACTGCAGTTGTAACAGCTTGCCCAAGACCTGCATGAACTCAAGCCAAACAAAATTCCAACATGGAGAGTGGAGGTGGGGATGAATTCTCACCCCTATCTAAGGAGCTATTGGTAACTGGTAGATGCTAGGAGAGGAAAAGTCCGTTTTCTTTAAGGATTTTGGCCCCTGGTTAGTCAACAAAGATCCATTGGAAGACCACACACCTAGGAGTATATAGGCAGCACATATTTTATTTGATGGGTTTTCTTTTCTTTTTTCTTTTTCAAAAAACAAGGTGGGCCCAGAGGAAGTTGGATGAGGGGTGAATATAACCACATATATTGTATTAAATTCTCAAAGAACTAAGCTTTTACATGTGAAAAGGGGTTGATAGGTATTATAAAATAATTTCTAGAGATTTTTAAGATTATTTTTCTTTGTCTTCCAATAAAGGAATAATTTATAAAAGCCATCAGAAAAATCTGAAACTAGCAAATCAATCCTGAAAAATATTTATTGTATCGTGTCATGGTCATTTTGAGCTAGGAATGTAAAGATGATTCAATGATATGAAAAAGTTTAATGGTTCATTACATCAACTCAAAGGATATAAGTCAATGATCATCTCAGATAAAAGGCACTTGATAAAAGTCTAGCATCCTTTTATGATACTTCTTAGTAATCCCAGCATAGCTTGGTCTAATAAGCATGGTGCTTAGAGGCCTTCTTACTAATGTTGGGATGCTCAACATTATTCTTGAATTTCTTTTTTAAAGATTTATGTTATTTTGTTTATGTGAGTGTTTTACCTGCATGTATGTATGCATGTACATCCAATGCCATTGGGGGCCAGAAGAGGGCATCAGATCCCCTAAAACTGAAGTTACAGGTGGTTGTGAGCCAGCATAAGGTGCTAGAAACTGGACCCAGGTCCTCTGGAAGAGTGGCCCATGCTTTTAACTGCTGAGCCACCTTGAATTTCTTATTAATACAATGGAAGAAGTATGAATATCAGAGAATTATATAAACACTCATCACTTACTAATCAGATTCTGTAGCTAGTAAACACAAGAAATCTAACTGAAAAAATCCTTTAAGTAGAAATCCCCAAGGTGGCTAGGCCATGTGTGTCCATTTCTAATAGTACAAGGACAGTATCAGCAAATCTTCTGTTCAAGCAACATTTGTAAGTTGAATATAGTTGAAAAACTCAGATGGAAACAGTTTTTATAGGCAGCTAAATCCTTTAAGGCCATTTCAGAGTCATGTATACCTTGAGATCATGACCCGGAGTAGCAATTTGTATTAGATAAAAAGGCTTGGTTTTTTGAGCTTTCTGCTTACTTAGATTTAAAATGATTGATGTTTGTACAGTACTAGATTTTTTTCCCAAAGTGGTGAGTTTATATTTAATGTCCAGAGATTATTTTACCCATTTTCTTTGTTATCTTGTGTAATCCTTAAAACACCTCTCTCAAGTAAATGATACTATCCCCATTGGGCAAATGTGGCTGCACGAACTCAGAGATGCAACCATTTCCTCAATGTCACACAGCGCTTGGTAAAGAGAGGAGCTTCAGCTTGAATGTAATTCTGTGACTTCAGAGACCATGCCTTTTCCAACACTAGTTCCCATCCCTGTGCACAGTCTTCCCTCCAAGTATTTCCTGGAACATAATTGGAAAACGTGGCGATATCAATAATGAAAACAGAGAAGGCAAGGAAAGACCATGTTCAAGAATAACTAGTAACCTCAACTCTAGGGCAGTCACTAAATGACTAGAGTACACTCATACTGGACACCAGAACTCCCCTGTTGATCCCACTGTAAGAAAAATCCAGTAAGTCTCAGAATGCGTCTCATCTCTGGTTAAAGTGAAACAACATGCACAGCGGCAGAAGAACTAGTCATCTTGAACTGTTCTGGGATCCAATCTAGAGCCATATTGTAGAAATGTGGTTCTCAGTGTAACCAGTTTGTGGTTTGGCTGCCCAGCAGTTGTGGCTGTATTCCTCAAAGGCGAGGCTTACAAAATTACTTCTGGGAACAGCACATGTTACCTACCATCTGGGATCCTTCAACCCATGGATAAGTTTAACCTGTCCACAGGAAGATGGTGTAGCTTTGATTAATTACATCATGTTCCAACAGTAGATTCTCTCTGATTCCTGTGCTTTGTTGGGCAGGAATATTTGGATGATGGATTGCTATTATAACCTTTAACATATTTAATGAATTAACACATCTCAACTACTAAAGCAATCCATTTGATTCATATGCATGCAGCTCAAAATAATTCCTTGAATCTGCTTAACACTTCACACTTTCCCAAATTGTTTTTATTTCTATTGTCTCATCGATCCACGGAACTGAAAGCTTAATATCTCAGATTTTGAACCCAGATAAAGGAGAATAGTGCAATTAGTACTCAGCATTTGACCTAGGTCAGGGTTGTCAACCCCAGCCAGGCATTAGAGTCTCCTGAAGAGCTTTCAGGTTGTTTTCATGCCCACCCAGCAGGCTGAAGGCATCAGAATCCTCAGGCCAGAAGTCTGTACAGTGAGAGGTGTTGACTTTCTTCAGATAACTCAAAAGTGTAGTCAAATTTGAGGCAATGAATTTAAATCTAAGTCCCAGGTGACAGAAACGCATTCAAATTTCAGTGTCACCATGGTAGTCAGAGGCTGGGATTTAGAGAGTAGCATTGTCTATAAGGGTTGCATCTTAGAACAGAATGTACTCATGAGAAAGTAAGAGAAAGGAGAAAAACAGGAGCCTGAAGACTAATCTTTAATATTCATAGTGGTTAAGAATTTTACATCTGTTAACCTAGCTTTTTGAAAAAAAAGACCGCATGATTTCATAATAAGAAAAACACACATGACTAATCAGAGGCCTTTGTGGAGAGAACTGTGCATGTGTCTCAGGGGATCAATGGGCATAATTTAGTTAGACTTTCAAAATGCCTCTAACTGGCATTCGCCAGCAAAGGTTATTATGCTTTAGGTTGTGTCACCATGCACCATGAAATCAGAGGGGCCATCCTGTGAAGAGGGCTTGAAAGGCAGGAATCATGGGCAGGGATGAATGCATAGCTTACCAGAGTGAGACACATAAACAGTAGAGTTTTGTAATCTGTTTCTGGTTTTATTTAGTATTTTTATATACTGATTGGGTGAAAGACTGCAGCAAAATCTTTAACAAACTCATCAGGACTCTGCCACTTATTGCTGTGTGACCTCTGGCAAGTCTCTTAACCTCTCTTGTTCTATTTCCTCTTCATCTGTAAAATAGTGGTTCTGGATATAAAAGTCTCCTACAAATTCTATAGATGAGCTCCTCTCTATGCATCTACAATGAAAGCAACATATAATCAACTTCTGTAATTGATTAGAGCAATGTTAGGAAGTGACTAGTACAGGGTCAAGGACCAGAGAAACCATTTGTTATACAGAATTATGCACTATATGAAATTCATTGTAACCAGATTGGCAAAGCACTCTTTCTGCCAGCCATCTGCTAGAACATAAAAATAGCTTTTTTGTATAGGACTGTTCTTTATAATTGGATTTAACGTTTACCACCGATTTCTTTAACAATAAATTTATAAATCTCTTATAGCATTTTATAGTTGAGGCTTGTGAAACATTAGAGGAAAAAGTTATCTAGTGCATATCTACATTTAAGAGAATTGTAGATAGATGAAGTGATTCACCTAAGGTCAGAGAACAAAAATAACACTACAGAGCTGTCTCTGGGCAACTTGCTCAGCTCTCTTCACCTTCTTCCTATACTTGGTTCCAAAGCAATAAAAATATGGCTTTAGAAAAAGTTGAGTCCTCAGGACAGACTTATCTTAAAGTTGTTTTGGCCACCCTTTTTAGCTAGGTATGTGGTTTGGTAATGATGGCAATGACATATGAATATGAAGATTATAGTTATCTAGGATAACTTGCTTAGATGTTATCTTATTTACTATGCATTTTCTCACTTATCATTTCTTTTGAGGTAGATACTATTTTTGAGAATCCTACAGGCAAAATATATTACATCATTTCCATCCCTCTCACACCCACTCCCACTCCTTTGTCCCTCCCCCACACTCTCTCTCAAATTCATGACCTCTTAATCTTTAACTATCGAGCTATATATGCATACATATATGTGTATAATCTGCTAAATCCATTTAGTGATGTGCATATGTATATGTATTTAAGGCTGACCCCTTGGTATTTGATAACCTCTAGGAGGGAAGGTTCCTGGAGAAAACCAATTCTCCCTTTCTCAGTAGCCATTAATTGCTTGTACCTCTTCCTCTAGAGTTGAAGTCTGTTGACATTCTGCCCATCCATATTTGCATGTCAACTGACGCTGTCATTATTCAGGTCTTTTTCAGGCAATCATATTGTTAAGATTTCATGTGTACAGCTTCACTCTCATATGTAGAAGACACTATCTCAAAGCCCTCATATTACTACTCTACAATCTTACTGCCCCCTCATCCTCAACACACTGAGGGGTTGTTTTGTCGATGTTTCTTTTGGGATAAGACATCCTGTGATCTGTTGCTTTCTACATTTTGACAAGTGTGGATTCCTGTAGTCTCCATATGCTTCAAAGATAAGGTTCTCCGGCAAAGAATAAAAATGGCAGGGTATAAGTAATTAGAATGGGTATAAGTGATTAGAACACAATTACAAATTACACTTGTTTAAGAAAGTAGCAGTAGTAGATTCTCCCTTAGGATCCTTGACCTCAACAGCCTATGGTAGTTAGCTAAGTTTACATTACCAGGCATGAACTCCTACTTATTGAGTGGACCTTAATTGCAATTAAACAGCTGTTGGTTACCACCAAGATGTAAGTGCCACTGTTTGACCATTGGGAATATCTTGTTAGACTGCTGACTATTGTAGTAGATGGGCTTTAGACAGGTATTACTATCACTAATTTTTAAGTATAACTGATTCATAGGACTAAAGTAACTTGCCCAACATCATATAGGTATTGAATATTAACACTAGAAATTAAAGCTGGCTCAGAAAGGATAACAAGGTTAATGATATTTCTACAATCCAATTTTCCCAAATAGTATAAGCCAGAGTATTAACTCAACAAAAAAAATAGGTAATTCTTGGAAAAGATTCTTGGCCAAACAAGTTTGGTTTATGTTGTTTCCATTTCCCACTGCTGAATTTATTGAAATTTTTGAGAAGTCTTCAGCTGAATATATATATAATGTTGTGTTTCTTAAACTCTTTTTAACCAGCTATTTTTCCAAGAACATCTGTTAATATCACAGCTCTTTCATTTCCTATAATGGAGGACTACAAAATGTATAAAACTTGGGAAATAAAAACAGGAGAATCAGGGTTTCAAGGCCAGCCTCAACTACATGACACCCCATCTCAAGTTGCCAAAAAAAATAGGGATACAACAATAACTTAGTAATGTACTTATTGTACAAGCATGAGATCCTGAGTTTGGATCCCTAGCACCTACCATCTGGGTATGGTAGTACACTATTGTAATCTCAGCACTAGAGAGGTGGAGACAACAAGATCCCTAGAACTCACTGGCCAACTAACCTAACACAATCAGAAAGCATCAAGCACCAGTGAGAGAACCTTTATCAAAAATCAAAATGGGGTCAGCAAGATGATTCAGCAAGTAAACACACTTATCACCAAGCCTGACAATCTAGTTCGAACCCTGGGATTCATATGGTAAAAAGAGAGGACAGGTAACTACAGATTATCCTCTATCCTCCACACAAATGCTATGGCACACATGTCCCCGTGCTTATACAAGCAGTCTCTCACAGAGAAACTCCGGCAATAAATGAATGTAATAAAAAAAGAAAAGCATGGTGGACAGCCCTCAGTAATGACCCTGATGTTGGCCTATGGCTTCTACATGCACCTGCACATATGTCCAAACACATGGACATATGTGTATGCTCACATACATTCAAGCATGCACACACACACACACACACACACACATTTAAAGCTGTACTACTTCTTGATTCATCTTCATAGATTGCTTCCTAGGCCTAGCTTTTTTCATCTTAACCACTTGTGACCAAGACTCAATGTTGCAGAATGTTTCCTTAGCAAGAGCACATGCTTGTCACTTTGAGTATGTCTTTGATAACAAGGACAAACCTATCCCTTATGGAACTTTAAGGCACTATTAAACTTCTGAACTGTCAGCAGTTAGTGGGGCTGGTTTACTGTTGCCCTAACCACAGTAATATTTTTTGAGTCTTTCCCAAACCAAGACAGAAGTGAGCCAGAAAATTTCATAGCTGCTAATAAGTTAAGTCATGTTTGTGGAGCTTGAAACCCAGATACGGACCTCTGCTCTAATGCATATAAAGGAAATTGTTGGATGAAAGATTCAAACCCTCTCACATCAGAAATAATTGAGATTGGGGTGGGATGGCATAGGGGTGAGATCAACTTGCACAGTCCTACCTCTTCTGGCCCTTTCCCTCATGCTCAGAGCAGATGTTGGAATCATAATCTGGGTTCTGAGCATGGACATTCCATGTGGTTTACATTCAGAATACTCACTCTTCTTTGAAGCTAATGGCTTCCATCTTCCACAAATGTATTGAGCTCTCCACACTTATCTGTGCATTCTCTGTTTATAATTCTTATGGTATAAAGTGAAATATTAAAGAAACTCTTAAGATTTCAAGATTTGAAGACATAAACTATGTGGATACTTGTTGTTTGTTTGGTGGTTTTGGTTTTTTGAGTTTGTGGCACTAGAAATTGACCCTATGCTATCACTCTACCACTGAACTATACATGAAGCCTCCTGCTTTGAAATAAAAAAAAATATCTAGTTCTATACTTACTCATCTGCTATCCATACCTTTTATTTTCTTTTATCTCTTTACTAACTTGTATTGAGGAAAGTTTGGTCATGCCTACTCCCCAGTGTTACTCTCTACATAAAAGAAGATATGTGTACTACCTGTGCAACTAAAAAACAATAAAATATACATTTATTGAGTACTTACTTCACATAGATCACTTTCAACTATTTAAATTGAAAAATCTCTATAAATTGATGCAATTGTGCCAGTTGTACAGATGGTCAATTTTGGAAACTATTTGTCTATATACTTGGTACGGCTGATTCAATGTAATGGAAGATGAAGTAAGTTGGAGTCTGAAGAATCCTGGTTCACATCTTTATCACCTCCTTCAGCCATTCATTTGTTCATCAAACAATCATTTTCGAATCCCTATTATAAATAGAAATGCTTTAGGAACTAAAGACACAGGTGAACAATTCATAGCTCTTACCCTCAAGGAGTTAACAATATTGTAAGTAAAACAAACACATAATAAAAGATTATAATCTGAGGGCTGGAGAGATGGCTTTGTAGTTAAGAGCACTAGCTGCTCTTTCAGAAGACCAGAGTTCAAAAGTTCATAACTCCAGTTCCAGGGGATACAACATCCTCACATGTACATAAAGGCAAAACACCAATAAAATAAAATAAAAATAAAAATAACAAAATAAAAAATAAAATGAGTACAATGTGATAAATGTATCAGTACATTATGGAATACAGAAGAACTGATGTCTAGGATGCATCTTAAAGGATGAGTAGGCACTGGAAGAGAGTGGAGCTGAAAAAAGGTTTCAGGCACATACAATGAACAGAGGCAAAAGGTGTGGCATGTTGGGGGTGTACCACTAAGATCTATGCTGAATTACATATAGTATGGTTTTACTTTAAATCAGTAGATATTTTATTAACATATTTTTATGATTATACTCTATTTTTAGAAAGCCATGATCCACAGAAAATTGAACAGAAACAGAGTTCTGAAATATTCTCTTCTCCTCCTTGGCAAACATTCATTGTTTACCCTTTCTACAATGTCACGCTGTAGAACATACACTTTTCAGCCTAGTTTCTTTCACTTAGCAATATGCATTTAAATTTTCTCTGAATCCTTCTGTGTCTTGAAAGCGCACTTTTTACTTATTGATGAGCAATATTCCGCTGTATAGATATATCACAACTTCTTTATCAGTCACTTGTTAAATAATTGTTTACAGTTTGAATCAATTATGAATAATGTTGATAAAAGACACCTGTATGCAAGTTGTGTGATCACTCATTTCTAGCTCTTTGGAGTAATATTTAACAGTGTAATTTCCGTGTCGATTTCTATAGAATTGACAAACCATTTCCCCAAATGTGCCACTTTGCATTCACCCAGCAGTGTGACAGCAGTACCTGTTGCTTCATATTCTGTCACAAATTTGATATCAGTGTTTTACATTTTGCCATTTGTGGACTGCTCTCTCCTCACATTAAATTGCAGTTTCATCATGGCAAATAGTATCTTTTTTCCTATCTTAATTATCTCCTTTGGTTAAGTGTCTGCTCATATCTTTTGCACATTTCTTTTTGTTCATTTATTCATTCATCCATTCATTCACTTTACATCCAGATTGCAGCCACCACCCCTCCTCTCCTCCCAGCTCCACCCTTAAAAATCCTTGCCCCCATTACCCCGTCCGCTTCTCCTCCTTGGGAAGCACACCACCCTGGCACATCCAGTCACCTTATGCCTCTGTGCATCCTCCTCCACTGAGGCCCAACTAGGTGGTCCAGTTAGGGGGAAGTGGATCCAATTGCAGGGAACTAAGTCAGAGACAGCATCCATCACTCCAATTGTTAGGGGACTCACATGAAGACCAAGCTGCACATCTGCTACATATGTGCAGGGAGGCCTAGGTCCAGCCCTTGCATATTCTTTGGTTGGCAGTTCAGTCTCTGAGCTGCTATGGGCCCAGGTTAGTTGAATTTGTAGGTCTTCTTGGGGGTGTCCTTGATCCCTCCAGCTTGCTCACTTCTATCCCCTACTCTTCCTCAATACTACCCAAGCTCTACGTGATGTGTGGCTATGGGTCTCTACATCTGCCTCTATCCCCTGCCGATGAAGCCTCTCTGGAGATGGTTATGCTAGGTTCCTGCCTGCAATTGTAGCCGAGTATCATTAAAAGTGTCAGGAGTTGGCTATCCTACATGGGGTGTGTTTCAAGTTGGGCCAGTTATTGACTGGCCATTTCCTCAATCTCTGCTCCATCTTTATCCCTGCATATCTTGTAGGCTGGACAAATTTTGGGTTGAAGGTTTTGTGGATAGGTTGATGTCCCTCTCCCTCCACTGGAAGTCCTGCCTGGCTACATGACGAGGCCACTTCAGTCTCCATATTCCCAGTTGCTAGGAGTCTCAGCTAGGGTCACCCGCATAGACTCCTCAGAACCTCCCTCATCCCAGGACTCCAGTTACTCCCGGAGATGCCTCCCATCGATTTCTGTTCCGTCCCCCAACCCTCTCACACCCACCTCTCCCCACACCCAATCCTCATCCTTGTTCCCCTCCTCACCCATCTCCCAACCAGATCCCTCCCTCCATCCACCTTCAATGGATTTTTGTTTCCCTTTCTGAGTGAGATTCATCCATCATCCCTTGGGCTCTCCTTTTTACCCAGTTTCTTTGGGTTTGTGGAGTGTATCGAGGGCATTCTGTACTTTTTTTTTTTGGCTAATATCCACTTATAAGTGAGTACATACCATGCATGTCCTTTTAGTACTGGGTTACCTCACTCAGGATGATATTCTCTGGTTCTATCTATTTTCCTGCAAAATTCATGGTGTCAATGTTTTTAATAGCTGAATTCCATTTGTGTAGATGTACCACCTTTTCTTTATCCATTCTTCAGTTGAGAGACATCTATGTTGTTTCCAGTTTCTGGCTATTATGAATAAAGCTGCTAAGAACATAGTTGAGCAAGTGTTCTTGAAGTATAGTGGGTGTGGCCCATTCTTAATTTCATTCGTTCTTAATTATTAGGTTTTCTGTTTAGATGACTGTTTTCTTCTTTGGTTTCAAAACTTTAGTTTCAAATATCTTTTGGATAGAAGTAGTTTATATCACATGTACCGTGTATTTTTGGAAATATTTCTCATGGTTCTTGTTTTTCGTTTGGGAGTTTTGTTTTTTGAGACATTCTATGTGTAACCCTGCCTATCCTGAAACTCATTCTATAGACCAGGCCGGCCTCACTCAAGAGATCTGCGTACCTCTGCTTCCATTGTGCTGAGATTAAAGGTGTGCATTATCATGCCCAGTAGCCACAGGTTTTTAACAGTTCACTTAATGATGCCATTTTCTGAACATGTTTTAATTTTAAGAAAAGTCAAGTCAACTTTTTTCTCAGGTTGTACTTCTAGTTTTCTGTCTAAAAACTTGTTACAAAGGGTAAAGTGGACTAGAGGTTTATTATTTTGCCTCATGAGATTTTTATAGTTTTTGTGTTTAAGGTTTGGATCTCTGATCCCTTTTGAGTTAATTTTGTGGAAGGCACGTTAGTCTGTGTGCATGTAGATACCCAGTTGTTAAACCACCATGTATGAAAATAACTCTCATTTTTACTGTTGTGTTGCCTTTTGTCCTTTGTCAAAGATCAGTTGACTCTATTCTAAGTCTATTTCTATGTTCTGTGTTCTGTTTCACCTGTGTGTGCTATTTCACCAATACCACGCTGGTTTGATTGCTATAGCTTTCTAGTAAATTTTGAATCGAAGAATGGCAGTTCTCCAACTTTGTTTTTAATTCCACAATATCATATTTGATAGTCTGTATCTGTTCCCTTTCTGTATAAATGTTTGATTTAGTTTATTAATATCTACAAAGCAACTTTCTAAGATTGCATTTAGGTTAGGTTATGTTTGGAAGAAGTGACATTTCTGCAATATTAAGTTCTTTTCCATGGACATGGGATATCTTTCCATTTAGATATCTATTTCTTAAATCAAATTTTTTTCCATATGGATACTCATATTTTGTTAAATCTATTCCTAAATGATACCCTCCTCTCTCATTCTAAGGTAAATAATGCTATACCCTTTTATTTCAAATTTCAATTTTTCATTACTGATATGTAGGAAAGAACTTGACTCCAATATATTAGACTTTAACTGTGAAACATTATGTTAATTGGTATCTAGTTTCAGGATCCTTTTTCGAGATTTTCTATCAGAAAGTTATGGTATTTGTAAGTAGACAGGCTTAATTTTTCCTCTTATTTTATTTCTTTTCTTAACTTGTCACATGAGCTAGGATTTGCAGAATGATTGCTGAATTATAGTGTTGAGAATGGACATCCCCTACTTGTTCTTGGATCTAAGGGGATAACATCTGGTTTTCTCATCACTGTGCTATACAGGATTTCTTATAGATTTCTTAATTAAATTGATGGAATGCCCTTGACTCCTATAGGGTGGAATTTTTCATCATAAAAGGATGTGGAATTTTATTTAAGATATTCTCTACATCTAGTGATATGACTATTTGTTTTTCTTCTTTAGCTTATTGATATAAGGTAGGTTAAGTAGATTAATTTTATGTTTTTCCAACCTTACATATGAGAAATAAATCCTTCCTGGTTGTTGTCTCAGTCCATTTTCTGCTATTTTAATAAAATGCCTACAGCTAGAAAATTTACTTTAAAATCTTATAGAAATTCATTTGATTTTTTTGAGTTAGTATTGGTATGTATAATGGTGGTTAGGTTTTGTCATGACATAAACTGGAGTCACCTAGAGAGAAGGAATCCAACAAGCCAGTAATCAATCCTGCCTCTTCTCCTTGAATCCCTGCCCTGACTTCTCTTCTGACTGTGTTTGAGATGTGTAAGTCAAATAAACCTTTTCCTTCTCAAGCAGATTTTGGTCAGTGTCTTATCATAGCTACAGAGAAACAAACTAGACTAGAAGTCAGTGCCAGAGAGAGTAGGCTCTTGCTGTGAAGGATCTAACCATGTGGTTTTTATGCCTTGGAATGTGTTGTGGGAGAAATGTGGTGAAATTTGGAGCTTTAGGCTAGGAAAACCATTGAGTGCTTGAGCTTAATGAACTGTTTTGGGAATTTAGAAGATACTGCTAAGAGAAATACAGGTGATGGAGGTCTGGCTTTCGAAGTTTCGAAAGGAAGCAAAGATCCTTAACAAGGCTGTTCATATGATATTTTGGATTAAGAATCTCTGGAAGTAAAACCTTTGTATAACTGAAAATGATATCTATATTTCTCACCCTGCATAAAAAATAAACTCCAAATGGATCTGGAATCTCAATGTAATGCCTGAACATTGTAAATTGCTAGAACATACAAGGTGTACGCAACAAAACATAGTCACATGTACAGGCTCTCTGAATAAGGCAATGTAAGACTAACAATTGACAAATGGGATGTTATTAAGTTAAAAGCCTTTTTAAAAAGTGGTCAACATCTGTAGCCATCAGGTAAATGCAAATTAAAACCCACATTGAGAGTCCATCTCACCCCAGTTCTGGTGGTCTGTAGGAGAAAAATAAGTGACAACCAATGTTGGTGAGGGTGTGGGGGAGGAGACTGTTTGGGGAGGGGTGTTAACTTCTACATCTGCTGTGGAATCCAGCACTGTGTTCCTCAAAAAGGCTAGAAATTGGATCTACCACATGACCCAACTAGACCATTCCTGGGTGAATGCCCAAGGGACTCTCTATGACAGAACTACCTGCCCAACTATGTCCTTTGATGACTCCTTCATAATAGCTAGGAGAACAAATCAGCCTAAACAGTGTGTTGGCTTTGGCTTTTTTTTTAACTTGACACAAGCAGGAGCTATTTGGGAAGAGGAAACATCATCAACAAAAATACCTCTAAGCAGACTGACCTGTGGGTAAGCCTGTGGGAGAATTTTCTAGAACAATGATGACGTGAGTGAACCCATTCTATGGCAGGGCAGTGCTACCACTGAGCATGTTGTCCTGAGTTATATAAGGAAAGCAGACTGAGCAACCCATGAGCAGCAAGCCAGCAAACAACATTCTCTATGGCCTCTGCTTCAGTTCCTGCCTCCAGGTTCCTGCCTTGAGTTCCTGCCTTGATTTCCCTCATTGATGTACCTGAGAGTTGTAAGCTGAAATAAATCGTTTCCTCCCCAAGTTGCTTTTGAATATAGTGTTTTATTATAGCAATGGGAGCTCTAAATAAGGCATATGAATATCAACTGATAAAGGGAAAATGAAAATTTGTGATACAGTTGCACAATGGAATTCTTTATAAAACACTAAAACATGTAATTATGAAATTTTTAGGAAAGTTGGTGGAACTGGAAAAATTATACTGGGGGAAAAGCCTAGAAAGATAAACACTGAATGTTCCCTGTCATATGTAGATCATAATTTCAAAATTTTAGATTTTTGTATTTAACTTAGAATATCCAGAGAACAAGAGGTTATATAATGGCCATGGGTCGGGGAAAGAGGCTTGAATGGGGCAAACAGTAAGAATTCATGTTAAATAAAAGTACAGGGGGAAGACTACTGTGGTGATGAGGTTTAAATGGGAAGGGGTTGTAAAGGACAAAGATCAGGAGGAGGTGGAGACAGGAAGTTAACCAAAACTAAGGATGTAAGAAGACATGTAGACATCTCCCTACAAGTTGATGATCAAGAAGGTTGTACAAGCCTCTTAACAACATAGGCTGTTACCATCATCCTTGGTTGCCCACCAGAACTAGACAATAATACTCTATAGCTGAGGACATCACATACCTTGGTTTCATGACACAGACAAATCAAGTTGGAACTTAACTAGAAGCTCCCTCCATATTGGCTAATATATATTGTGTCAAAAATGCAATACAGGCTACTCATCAATACAAAACTCATCAATATTTTCAACCATATGTGGACCTTGTGTCCTACAATGCCACCTACCTATCAACACATGCCCACTGGTGCAAATGACTGTTGGGAGCACAACTTACCACCCTGTGATAAATTTGAGACCTGCTCCTCAGAAGGAAATTCATGCCTGGTACTATAAATCTGGTTTAAAAAAAAACTCAGGGAGTTTGCTAAGTGAATATGGCATCAAACTACTTTCTAAATATTTATAGTTAGATTTATACAGATCACACATGGTATTCTCAGCTTTGATTAGAGAAACTTCTTTTTATAATGAATAGCAGTGAGTGAAAACTCACGGCTGAGAATAATTGACTGATAAGTACTCAGGCCTAAACAATACAATACCACCTCTTCTGTTTCAGGGAACATCATGACCCAAGGGTAGAAAGAATATAAGAACCAGATGATAGGGAGAAGGGCTGTGAAATGCTACCTTCTGGGCATGACACAGCCATTGCAGTTGTGAACGCAGAGCAGTTGCAATTGCCTACACTGGGTCTGCACAAGACTGAGCCTGTCAGCAGTCAGTCAGGAGGCAGAGAAGTACATGAGGCTCTGTTCCCTGGGAAGCTATTGGCTATTTACAGAGGCTCAAGGAGGGGAGTTGTCTCCTGTTGTGTAGCCACTGATGAGCCTACTGTGCTCCAGTGGATACAATGGGCACATGGGCTCCATGGTCACATGGGCAGTCCTGGCTATCATTTCTTCCACAGATCCTTAAGCTATAAATAAGGAATATATGTTTGCTATTGTTATTTTGAACAAAAAAATTATCTACTAAATTGAGATTAAGTTGAATGTTTAAGGCATATTTCTTCCTGAAGTTTATTATTTTTAGCTTTTAGAAATAAAATTTAAGTACACCATTTTCCCCCTGCCTTTTCCTTCCTCCAGCCCCTCCCTGTACCTCCTTACCTTCCTTCCATTCAAAGTCATGGGCCTTGTTAGACTTAAATATGTCTGTGCAGCCTACTAATAAGTCCATTGAGTGCAAGCGAGTGTTGCATGTGTGTACATGATTTCAGGGCTGACCACTTGGTCTTGGATGATCAACTAGGGGACTCATCCCTGGCAGGGACTAGTTCTCATCCTCTCAGCAGTCATTTCTTTGTCTGGGTGAGGCCTGTGGAATTTCCCCTTCATGTACTATCTATCTGTTGGTGTTGTACTTCTTCAGATCTCATTTCTTTATTTTCCTTTATCTGTTCTTTTTATGTAGATAAAAAAACTTCTGGCCTGTGTCATACTCATTCTCTGTTAACATTTCTTTGATGGTAGATCTACTGTCAATAAACTTCCTCAATTTTTATGTGAAAGAGTCTATTTCTCCTGTTTTTAAAAGGATAATTTCATGGGATACAGGATTCAAGCTTGTTGGTTTTATTTCACTGATCCTAATTCTCAAAGACAAAATGTGTAGTGTTCCCTAATGGAGCAAATGAAGAATGAGAAGGAAACTCACTTGCCTTGGGGTTATTTTGTGTTTGGCTGTGTGTTAGCCCCAGGTCTATCATAAGGCACCCTTTTCCTAATGTCAGCAAAGCAGATTGTCTTCACGTGTTAGAAAAGCCTGTCTCATCTCCATTTTACTTTTACCAAAGCAGTCTGAACTACTTAACAGCTGTCTGTCCCTCTCTGATATATCTATGGAGTTTTGCATGTAGAAAGTATGGTGGTTACAAATAGAGGGAATAGGAGAATATAGAAATGTTGGTTCTTATCATGAAAGCAACACGTGATGATGATAGTACTCAGAATTAGGGAAGAATAAGGTTCTGAAGCATATTAAGAAGACAGATCAGTTTATCTTAAAAGCTATGGAATTGAAAAGAAATTATTGACAAATTGACATAAAACTAGCTAGCACAATAGCTTATGGCTGAGCACTCCACTAACACTTATTCCCTGCACTTTGACCGCTTATAAGTTGCTGCAATAACCATCCACTGCACAGAGACATTTCTCTGATAGAGTCTGAAAGCAGCACCAATCTGTGGTTAAGGAGATAGCAATTTAGAGAACAGTGTGATACTATGTCTATTTAGGAAAGCAAGTAGTAGGTAGGTTAACACATGGAGTCTATGAGCTCCACAACCATAGATTCTTGGCAAGATTTATAGAAGAAATCATTTTTTAATTTCCCTTTCCCAAGTCAGGTGCCGCGTGACACATGACTGTAAATCCCAACACTTGGGCTGGGGGGAGGGGGGAAGCAGGGGGTGTGAAGCAAGAGGGTTGCTCTAAATTCTGAGTTCAAGGCCACTCTTGGGACACAAGTGAATTCCGGGCTAAACAGGGTTGCATAGTAAGATCTTTTGTCCAAAAACAAACAAATGAAACTTGTCCTCTTTCCCTTTTATTGCCCATGCGTTTAAGGTGAAGCTGTTTTTTTTTAAGTTTTTTATTCCTCAACTCAACTAGCAAGCATGACTCCTGGGTCCCCCTAGAATGAAAAAAGTAGAAGAAAAGAAAAAAAGGAAAGGAGATATTATTGTTCCTAGTTATGGTGTGCTCAAAAAAAAATCAGAGCACAAATAAAGATGACAATGGGTGAGGGGGGAAGGTGTCAAGAAAAGGAAGATATAAAAAAAGAAAATCATGATCTTCAATTGCTCCACCGAACCTGAAACATCTTCTGCACAGTGCATGCAATTCCTACTGCTGCACATTTCTTTTTGAGGGAAATCTAAACAGACTTTGGGTTTTTTTAAGGGACATATTTGCTCTGGGGCCACACTGGAGATCTTCCAGGTTAGAGACTCTATTAGCTTCCTATGAAACCTGATTTCATCGATGAAAATCTTTCTAGACTTTTACAAGAATCAAGTTAGATAATACACAGAAGCATGATACAAACTGTAGACTACAGAAATGCCCCTGAGGACATTGACTGTGGTTTAGAGCTAGGCTATATTGGCTTTGTGGCAGTTTCAAACAGAATTTAAGTACCTGTGTCTAAGGAAAGTTAGATTCATCCAAAGAAAGAAAAAGCCTGAGTCCCCATGAATAAAAATGAGCTCTACTGATTAAAATGGCTTTCTTTAAAAACAATACATGAGAAGACACTTCTGATTCTACTACAGATGAAACTGTTGGCATTTCCTTTAGAGTACCTATTAAGTTGTGGTAAATTGTGGGAGTGCATGTGGCCCCACATGAATGCATAAAGCTGCATGGTTCTAATAACTAACAAGTTAAATCACAATAAGGAAGTGACTAAGAAGGAAACTACTACTGCTCTGCTCCTTCTATAAGAACACTGGTCCTGGAAAGACTTGATGCTGTAGTGTAGAGGAATACCAGGACAGGGAAGCGGGGGGGGGGGGGGGGGGGGGGGGGAGGGTTGATTGGGGAAGGGGAGATGGCTTATGATATTTTCGGAGGAGGGGGGAACCAGGAAAGGGGACAACACTTGAAATGTAAATAAAGAATATATCTAATAAAAAAAGAAAAGAACACTGCCCTTTCTCTTCTAGTATCCAGCTCTGAAACTTTGCATCATGGCTTCACCTGAACGCGTGACTCTGCAACCTTTGGACTTGCAGAATGAAAGGAATGCTGTCCTGGGGTTGTTGAGCTGTGCGTTTCTGGGCATTTCATCTCTACAAAAGAATACCCTTCTCCCTCTTGACTAAAGTGGGAAGAATTGTTATTTCTCAAGGGAAGAATCCTTCATCTATTTTTTTGTAGTCTCTATAATCAGCAAACAGAAGAATTTTGATAGTTGGGTGGTAGATAACTTGGCTAAAATCTGAGGTTGCCTCTTACTGGCTTTTTGGAGAATAACCTTTTTAAAAATTTTCTACTAACTTAATCTTCCATCTTTTATTTCTACTAGGTCCTGTTAAAAACAAGAAAAAGGGTAAGTTGAGTTTCATGATTTTATTAAATTGTCATGTCTTTTTTAATTAGAAAAAAATGAATGAGATAGGATTTTGCATTAATTTCTTTCAACATTGATTGTCCATTACTTTATTCAAGCATTTACATGAGTGTTGTACTTTATAAAGAACAAGAATTAGTTCTTCAAAAAGTTGTGGAAGATAGAATTGACTCTCGCAACACATACACATTGTCCTTGTTGGATTATTTATTATTTGTTTGTTTATGTATTTATTTGTTCTGTGTATACCCTTCCTCTTGCCCTGGGGATAAAACCCAGGACTTTTTGCCCTAAGAATATTAGGCAGAAGCTCTACCATTGCATTTGACTCCAAGCCCCTTTTGTGGTTCTTCTTTCTTATTCCTTTTACATCTCCGCTTCCAGTTCATATTTATTTCCTTCTCTTGTTCTGTCCACTGCCTTCTTTTTTCCTTTTTTCCTTCTTTATCAGATCAGTTGTCAGACATGAATGAAGACCTAAGACTGCTTGTAGAGAAAAGAAACACTACCTATGGAAAGGTATCATCAATACATTGGTTCTTGACCTAAAAGCTGTCTTTATTCAATTTCCCAGATGATCAAAGATGATACCTCTTGCTCTGAGAATTTAGCATCATTTGCTCTATGATAAAAATAACAATCTATACCACTGTGTTACTCTGCTCCTGTCCTGTTTTTAAAGTAGATGCCAGTTGGAGCTATTCACTGTGTTGTCCTTTGCTTGTTTGCCTAAAGAAGAGAATCCAAAGAGAAAGCAGGTTGTAAGGACTAGGCAAATAAAATTCACCCTTTTCACTAAAAAAAAAAAAAAAAAAAATCAACTGTGAAATCAGTTTACATACCTGTCTGTTTCTGGGTTCTGACATTAAAGGAAGACAGAGATAATGTGAAACTAATGAGTTTCCCTTTAGAAATTCTTCCTTTTGCTTTTGTCTATATGATACTGGGAATTTAACCCAGGGCTTTCCATGTACTAGTCAGATGCTCTATTATTGGACTACATCACTTGCCCTCTTTTTACTTTCTTTGAATGAGACAAGATCTCACCTCATTGTCCAGGCTGGCCTTGAGCTGATTCTGTAGCTCCAGCTGACCTTGAATTTAGTGATCTGCTTTCCTAAGCTTCACAAGTAACTTAGATGATGGACCTTAAAATTCTTTACCAGGCTTACAGAGATAACTCCACCCTTAAGAGCACTCATTGCTCTTATAATGGACTTGGGTGGTTCCCAACTTCTCCTTGATGGCTCACAACCATCTGTATTTCCAATTCCAGAAGATCCAGTGACTTCTTCTGTCCTCCTCAGACAACAGGCATGTGTGTAATGTACATGCACACATACACGCAAGGAAAACACTTAGACACCTAAAACAAAATAAGTAAATACTTAAAAGTACTTTAAGTGATTTTGTCTGTTTAGATTTATGGAGCTTTCTAGAGCATTCCAAACTGCATAAAATGGCTAACTACAGAGGTAACCTGGCAATCCTCTGAGCATTAGGGTACTTTATCACTTCAGGTTCCCTTAGCTACATATCAAACTCATGTTCCTACTGAAAAAGAAAAGCTGGAAAAATGCCCAGCCTTCTGAAGACCTGAATTGAGCAAAGTTAGTAAACACCAGAGAGCCAGAGTAAGTGCAGAATCCTTCTGCTGTTTCTTGGGTGCTCCCTCCCAAGATGCTTCATCATTTAAAGAAGTAAATTTGAGTTTCAAGTATTGGGTTCTTGACTCTTGTTGCATCTCTTCAAGATAGAAATTATAGCTCACGTCATTGCTTAGCATTGCTACCTTATATAGAGAACATTATTGAGAAGAAAATGCGTATAAGCCTTAACTATCTACTTTATTTAAAAGTGATTTAGAAGCCAGTTAATATGGGTTTCCTTGGACACAGTGAATAGGCACATACTTGAAGGGGGAAATTGAATTGTTCACTTAATTTTCATTCTTTAATGGAATTTTCCTACTCACATAACTCTCCCCCTCTCTCTTCCACTTACACCCCCTACCTCCCTTTACTCACTTGCTTTCCATTGTTCTTTCAACATTTAGAACTTAGCTGAAAAGGTTAGGCAAATGCCCCTTTGATGAAATTTGGCTTTGAAATGATGTGATTATTCTTTTATCTAAGACTGCATGGGGTTACTTTCTCAGTACAAACATCTCTAGGCTTTTGTATCATGAAGAATTCTGTCAAAGTTGGGGAATCTAAAGACGGAATTCAATCTCTTGGTCCAGAGGTCATTTTCTGCATAGTCTTCTCTGCCCCTAACTTTCTGTAGGAATGCAAGTATGAGGGGCTTCTTTGTCCAAGTGCTGAGAAGTGAAGAGGGCCAGCTGCAGAAGCAGATTTCAGCACAGGCTTTTTCTCAGATGCCTTCTAACATTTTCATAAGGGATCACTCTCTGTTTACACTGCAACTGTTATTCTCTTGGACTGGAGGATGCTCTGGATGTAATTCTTCTAAAATTACATTAAACACTTATAGGGGACACACATTCTCTGAGCTGAAGTTTGTGCTATTCACAGAACACCCTTTAGCTGGAAAAACTCTGTGAAGCCTGGAAATACTGCAACCCAGCATAGCCAACTCCTATGTCTACTCCATCTATGTCTATGTGTCAACTTCTTTGTCCACTCCAACTGAAAAATAAGGAGGGAGGCACACACTTTACACCCAGGCTTGGGAGTTTTCCCAGTTGACATTAGGTCAGTCTTTCTTGTGGAACCTCAGTCTCAAGGCCAAGCTCCTTGTCATTGGGTTCAGAGTGTGAAGGAAGGACTGTGTGGAAGGACTGGGGTTTACATCCTTATCTCCAGAGTTCAGATCCTATGTTCTTTCCACTACACTAACTACAATTGAAATTTGGGTTCCGAATAAGACTGATTTGGAAGCTACACAAATTCAAAAGGAGATGGTTTTTCCTATTTAGCATCTTAAAATTGGCTAGATCTGGAAACTGGGTAGATCCAATCTTAAGTGCTAAGCTCAGGGCCTCTAAGTCTTTAAGGCCCTATAGGCCCTCTTGAAGGACCCTCAGGACTACTCTTTCTTCTCTGAAGAAGAGGTCCCATTCTGACCCACTGTTTCATTCCAAATGAGCATGTGGTTATATGTGGATAGATGGCCTCTTTTTTTTTTTTAATTTTTGCATTTTTTAGGTTTTTTCTGGGTGATATATCTTTTATTTTTTTTTCTGAATCCACTTTTTTTTAATTTACATTCCAAATCACTTCCCCTTTCCAGTTTCCTCCTTCCCCGAAAGTCCCATAAGCCTCCTTCCCTCCCTCTTTTCTCCATTCAACCCCCTCTCATTACTCTGTCCTGGCGTTCCCCTACATCCAGTCTTTCCAGGACCAGGGGTCTCTCCTTCCATCTTTTTAGAAATCTATTGATATGCGGATTGTGTCTAGGGTATTCCGAGATTCTGGGTCAATATCCCCTTATCAGTGACTGCATACCATGTGTGTTCTTTTGTGATTGGGTTACCTCACTAAGGATGATATTTTCAAGTTCTGACCATTTGCCTAGGAATTTCATGAATTCATTGTTTTTAATTGCAGAGTAGTATTCCATTGTGTAGATATACCACATCTTCTGAATCCATTCCTCCATTGAGGGACATCTGGGTTCTTTCCAGCTTCTGGCTATTATAAATAAGGCTGCTATGAATATAGTGGAGCATGTGTCCTTATTGCATGCAGGTAAAGTCTCTGGGTATATGCCCAGGAGTGGTATAGCCAGATCCTCCGGGAGTGTCATGCCCAGTTTTCTGAGGAACCGCCAGACTGCTTTCCAGAGTGGTTGTACCAGCCTGCAATTCCACCAGCAGTGGAGGAGTGTTCCTCTTTCTCCACATCCTCGCCAACAACTGCTGTCTCCTGTGTTTTTGATCTTAGCCATCCTGACTGGTGTGAGATGGAATCTCAGGGTTGTTTTGATTTGCATTTCCCTAATGACTAAAGATGATGAACATCTCTTTAGGTGCTTCTCAGCCATTAGATATTCTTCAGGTGAGAACTCTTTGTGTAGCTCTGTACCCCATTTTTTAATAGGGTTACTTGCCTCTCTGGAGTTTAACTTCTTGAGTTCATTGTATATCTTGGATATTAGCCCTCTGTCGGATGTAAGGTTGGTAAAGATCATTTCCCAGTTAGTTGGTTGCCGCTTTGTCTTTTTGACGGTGTCTTTTGCCTTGCAAAAACTTTGTAATTTAATGAGGTCCCATTTGTCTATTCTTGATCTTAGAGCATAAGCTATTGGAGTTCTGTTCAGGAAATTCTCCCCTGTGCCCATATGTTCAAGGTTCTTCCCTAGTTTCCCTTCTATTAGTTTCAGTGTGTCTGGTTTTATGTGGAGATCTTTGATCCACTTAGAATTGAGCTTAGTGCAAGGAGATAAGGATGGGTCAATTTGCATTCTTCTGCATGTTGACCTCCAGCTGAGCCAGCACCATTTGTTGAAAAGGCTATCTTTTTTCCACTGGATGGTTTTAGCTCCTTTGTCAAAGATCAAGTGACCATAGGAGTGTGGATTCATTTCTGGGTCTTCAATTCTGTTCCATTGATCTACATGTCTGTTACTGTACCAATACCATGCAGTTTTTAACACTATTGCTCTGTAGTACAGCTTGAGGTCCGGGATACTGATTCCCCCTGAGGTTCTTTTACTCTTGATGGGCCTTTCTTGGTGAATTTTTTTTTAGATATAAGGAATTATTCTTTTTTTCGATTTTTTTTTAACTTTTGTTGATTCTTTGTGAATTTCACATCATTCACCCTAATCCCATCCATCTTCTGCCCCTCCATATCCACCCTCTGCCCTTTCATCCTCCCCCCCAAAGAAAACAAACAAATAAACATCTCTCCACTGTGTCACACAGTCTACCCTTTTATCCAAACAACTTTTCTTGCAAAGGATCATTGCAGTGAGTCATTGGTTTGGTTTGAGGCCTCTGGGTGAAGCATTAGTCTTAAAGGAGAGCCTGATAAATCAGGACAGAATTTTCTAAACTAAACTATTTAAGGAATGAGTTGTTGAAGTCAGTAAGAAAGTGTTTAAAGGGAAGATGGCCAGGTTGTCGTTGTGTTGTTGTTGCTGTTGTTTGATTTGGGAGGTTCATTTGTTTGTTTGTCAATGTGACATAAGTTAAAGTTCTTTGAGAAGCAGAACCACAATTGAGAAAAATGCCTCTGTTGGATTGTCAGTAGGCCACTCTGTGGGGCATTTTCTTGATCAATGATTGGTTTGGGTAGGCCCATTCATGATGTGTGGTGACATCCCTGGGCAGGTGGTTGTATAAGACAGCAAGCTAAACAAGCCACGGGGAGCAGTGTTACTCTGTAATTTCTACTTTGGTTCCTACCTCCAGGTTCCTGCCTTGAGCTGCTACTTTTGGCTTCCCTCAAAGGACTGTGACTCAGTGTATATAAGCAAAAAGAAACAAAGCAAACAAAACCACACCTTCTTTCCCAAGTTGTTTTTGGTCACGGTGCTTTATTGTAGAAACCCTAAGACAAAAGGTAAAGAAATGTATATTTGAAATTGAGAAACTGTCTCAGGAGAGGGCATTGTAAAAGATTTCCAATCCTGGGACTCCCATTAAAATTCTAAGACAGAAGAAAGAAGAGAAAGAAGCCTACCATGACCACCTACAGTCCTTTGGTGAGTCTGCGCAAAAAAGAACAAGTCTATAGGAGGAACAGCTATGAGTCACTTACCATGACTACAGCCTAGAGGAACTGTTAGAAGGACTAGAATATGAAATGGGAAGGCTGAGATTATTCTGGAAAGACAGTAAGAAAGAAAGGAGGAAAGGCTGGTAGACAGGATAAACCGTGCATTTGAGAATACAGCCTCTAAAGAAAAATCTCTGGGAAGGTGGATTGTTTGGCATGCAATGATAGAAATTGATAGATAATCTAAAATCTTTGAGCATATGAAGTTTTATGTACATGGTGCTAACTACTCTTCTCTAGCTACACAAAGAATAGAATAAAGGTTCAAACAGCTACAGGAGGGATTTCAGTTAAATATACCAAAAAACTTCCTAACCGTGAGCAGTGAGGGGTGATCAACACTGGAACATGTAACCAAGAGAGTTTGCAGAATTTCCGTTCTCTATGAAAGCCAGAAGATCCTGGGCAGATCTCATGCAGACACTAAGACAGCACAAATGCCAGCCTAGACTACTATACCCAGCAAAACTCTCAATCACCATAGATGGAGAGACCAAGATATTCCATGATAAAACCAAATTTTCACAATATCTTTCCACAAATCCAGCCCTGCAACGGATAATAGGTGGAAACCTCCAATACAGGGAGAGAAACAACACCCTGGAAAAAATGAGATAATAACCTTCTTGAATCAAACCCAAAAGTAGATAACCACTCAAACATAAAGATAGCGTCAAGAATGGCAGATGGCAATAATCACTATGCCTTAATCTCTCTTAATATCAATGGTCTCAACTCCCCAATTAAAAGACATAGACTAGCAGACTGGATACGTAAACAGGACCCAGCTTTTTGCTGCATGCAGGAAACGCACCTCAGTGTCAAAGACAAACACTACCTCAGAGTAAAAGGCTGGAAAACAATTTTACAAGCAAATGGCCCCAAGAAACGAGGTGGAGTAGCCATCCTAATATCGGATAAAATTGATTTTCAACCCAAAGTCATCAAAAAAGACACAGAAGGACACTACATACTGATCAAGGGAAAAATCCACCATCAAGAACTCTCAATCCTGAATATCTATGCTCCAAATGCAAGGGCACCCTCATTCGTAAAAGAAACTTTACTAAAACTCAAAGCACACATCGCACCGCACACAATAATAGTGGGTGACTTCAACACCCCGCTCTCTGAAATGGATCGTTCAGGAAAGCAGAAACTAAACAGGGACACAGTGAATCTAATTGAAGCCTTGGACCAAATGGAACTAACTGATATATATAGAACATTTCATCCTAGAGCTAAAGAATACACCTTCTTCTCAGCTCCTCATGGTACCTTCTCCAAAATTGACCATATAATTGGTCACAAATCAGACCTCAACAGATACAAGAAGATAGAAATAATCCCATGCCTCCTATCAGATCACTATGGAATAAGGGTGGTCTTCAATGGCAACAAAAACAAAAGAAAACCCACGTACACATGGAGGCTGAACAATGCTCTACTCAATGATAACTTGGTCAAGGTGGAAATAAAGAAAGAAATCAAAGACTTTTTGAAAGTTAATGAAAATGAAGGCACAACATACCCTAACTTATGGGACACAATGAAAGCAGTGCTAAGAGGAAAATTCATAGCCCTGAGTGCCGCCAAAAAGAAACGGGAGACAGCATACACTAACAGCTTAATGGCACACCTGAAAGCCCTGGAACAAAAAGAAGCAAATACACCAAAGAGGAGTAGAAGGCAGGAAATCATCAAACTCAGGGCTGAAATCAATCAAGTAGAAACAAATAAAACCATACAAAGAATCAACAAAACGAGGAGTTGGTTCTTTGAGAAAATCAACAAGATAGATAAGCCCTTAGCCAGACTAACCAGAGGGCACAGAGATAGTATCCAAATTAATAAAATCAGAAACGAAAAGGGAGAGATAACAACAGAAACTGAGGAAATTCAAAAAATCATCAGATCCTACTACAAAAACCTGTATTCAACACAACTAGAAAATCTTGAGGAAATGGACAATTTCCTTGACAGATACCAAGTACCAAAATTAAATCAGGATCAAATAGACCATCTAAACCGTCCTATAACCCCTGAAGAAATAGAAGTTGTCATTGGAAGTCTTCCAACCAAAAAAAGCACAGGTCCAGATGGTTTTAGTGCAGAATTCTATCAGACCTTCAAAGAAGACCTAACACCAATACTCTTCAAACTGTTCCACAAAATAGAAACAGAAGGAACACTACCCAACTCGTTCTATGAAGCCACAATTACACTAATACCAAAAGCACACAAAGATCCGACAAAGAAAGAGAATCTCAGGCCAATCTCTCTTATGAATATCGATGCAAAAATACTCAATAAAATTCTTGCCAACCGAATCCAAGAACACATCAAAACGATCATTCACCACGATCAAGTAGGCTTCATCCCAGGGATGCAGGGATGGTTCAATATAAGGAAATCCATCAATGTAATCCACTACATAAACAATCTCAAAGAAAAAAACCACATGGTCATCTCATTAGATGCTGAGAAAGCATTTGACAAAATTCAGCATCCTTTCATGCTAAAGGTCTTGGAAAGATCAGGAATTCAAGGCCCATATCTAAACATAGTAAAAGCAATTTACAGCAAACCAGTAGCCAGCATCAATCTAAACGGAGAGAAACTTGAAGCAATCCCACTAAAATCAGGGACTAGACAAGGCTGCCCTCTCTCTCCATATCTTTTCAATATAGTACTTGAAGTTCTAGCTAGAGCAATTAGACAAGAAAAAGAGGTCAAAGGGATACAAATTGGAAAGGAAGAAGTCAAACTATCACTATTTGCAGACGATATGATAGTATACATAAGCGACCCAAAGAACTCCACCAGAGAACTCCTACAGCTGATAAACGACTTCAGCAAAGTGGCCGGATATAAAATCAACTCAAGCAAGTCAGAAGCCTTCCTATACTCAAAGGATAAGCAGGCTGAGAAAGAAGTAAGAGAAATAATACCCTTTACGATAGCCACAAACCATATTAAGTATCTTGGCGTGACGCTAACCAAACAAGTGAAAGATCTGTATGACAAGAACTTCAAGTCTCTGAAGAAAGAAATTGAAGAAGACCTCGGAAGATGGAAAAATCTGCCATGCTCATGGATTGGCAGGATTAATATAGTAAAAATGAGCATCTTACCAAAAGTAATACACAGATTCAATGCAATCCCCATCAAAATCCCAACTCAATTCTTCATAGAGTTAGAAAGAGCAATTCAAAAATTCATCTGGAATAACAGAAAACCCAGAATAGCTAAAACTATTCTCAAGAGTAAAAGAACCTCTGGGGGAATCAGTATCCCGGACCTCAAGCTGTACTACAGAGCAATAGTGTTAAAAACTGCATGGTATTGGTACAGTAACAGACATGTAGATCAATGGAACAGAATTGAAGACCCAGAAATGAATCCACACTCCTATGGTCACTTGATCTTTGACAAAGGAGCTAAAACCATCCAGTGGAAAAAAGATAGCCTTTTCAACAAATGGTGCTGGCTCAGCTGGAGGTCAACATGCAGAAGAATGCAAATTGACCCATCCTTATCTCCTTGCACTAAGCTCAATTCTAAGTGGATCAAAGATCTCCACATAAAACCAGACACACTGAAACTAATAGAAGGGAAACTAGGGAAGAACCTTGAACATATGGGCACAGGGGAGAATTTCCTGAACAGAACTCCAATAGCTTATACTCTAAGATCAAGAATAGACAAATGGGACCTCATTAAATTACAAAGTTTTTGCAAGGCAAAAGACACTGTCAAAAAGACAAAGCGGCAACCAACTAACTGGGAAATGATCTTTACCAACCTTACATCCGACAGAGGGCTAATATCCAAGATATACAAAGAACTCAAGAAGTTAAACTCCAGAGAGGCAAGTAACCCTATTAAAAAATGGGGTACAGAGCTAAACAAAGAGTTCTCACCTGAAGAATATCTAATGGCTGAGAAGCACCTAAAGAGATGTTCATCATCCTTAGTCATTAGGGAAATGCAAATCAAAACAACCCTGAGATTCCATCTCACACCAGTCAGGATGGCTAAGATCAAAAACACAGGAGACAGCAGTTGTTGGCGAGGATGTGGAGAAAGAGGAACACTCCTCCACTGCTGGTGGAATTGCAGGCTGGTACAACCACTCTGGAAAGCAGTCTGGCGGCTCCTCAGAAAACTGGGCATGACACTTCCGGAGGATCCGGCTATACCACTCCTGGGCATATACCCAGAGACTTTACCTGCATGCAATAAGGACACATGCTCCACTATATTCATAGCAGCCTTATTTATAATAGCCAGAAGCTGGAAAGAACCCAGATGTCCCTCAACGGAGGAATGGATTCAGAAGATGTGGTATATTTACACAATGGAATACTACTCTGCAATTAAAAACAATGAATTCACGAAATTCCTAGGCAAATGGTCAGAACTTGAAAATATCATCCTTAGTGAGGTAACCCAATCACAAAAGATCACACATGGTATGAAGTCACTGATAAGGGGATATTGACCCAGAATCTCAGAATACCCTAGACACAATCAGCATATCAATAGATTTCTAAAAAGATGGAAGGAGAGACCCCTGGTCCTGGAAAGACTGGATGTAGGGGAACGCCAGGACAGAGTAATGAGAGGGGGTTGAACGGAGAAAAGAGGGAGGGAAGGGGGCTTATGGGACTTTCGGGGAGGGAGGAAACGGGAAAGGGGAAGTGATTTGGAATGTAAATTAAAAAAATAAAATAAAATAAAATTAAAAAAAAAAAAAAAAAAAAAAAAAATAGAGTTAGAGAGGTCAGCTGAGAAAGCAGCGCCTGCCGCCTCTGTCAGGAATCTCTGCCTGCGATTCCTTCTTTTCTGTTGTTTCTTGATATCTTCAATCACTCACCCTCTCTCTCTACCTCCATTTCCAAAACTCCTTCCCACTCGTCTTTTCAGCCAGTGTTGCCCCTATCCATCCCCATCTCCTGCACATCTGACTCCTGACAAATCTTCCAGGAGCTGATCCTGTTCCTGGGATCAGACTTCCACTAGTCTTTTGTTAATAATAGCAAGTCCATGCAATTGAACAGCTAAAATGAAATCCTGCACTCATCAATGGTAATCAAATTCTAAAAAGAACCATAAAGTGACCCCCTAAGTCTGAGTTCCTAATAGTCCTTTGGACTCAGATCAGAACCTCTCTTTTGAAGTCTTGCCTGACCTGTTTCAGCATTTGGCCTGCCTCATTAATGTGGCACTCCTAATAGCTTAGAACTTTTCCCCTACTATGCTGGACTCCTTGAGAACTCTTTATCTCTGAGTCCTCTAATCTATTTGGAAATATGGTGCAGAAAAGGAATTATAAACATGTCCAGCTCTTTAGCAAAAACTAGATGGCTGACTTTGTGTCATTGAAGTCTCTAGAACTCCCTGAAAGTATACTCCTGACTGTACACTCTTGACAGTAACTTAACTCCAAATATAACACTGAATCCTGTGTTTTAGGAAAGAAGGCAGGGCCACCTGGGCCCAACGGCCCCCCAGGACCTCCAGGACCTCCAGGACCCCAGGGACCTCCAGGGATTCCAGGAATTCCTGGGATTCCAGGAACAACTGTTATGGGACCACCTGGCCCTCCTGGCCCTCCTGGTCCTCAAGGACCCCCTGGCCTCCAAGGACCTTCTGGTGAGTTCTTCTCCCATCCCTTAGAAAACTTGTCAGTACTTTTTGTAGAGTAGGAACAGGTAATCTTCAGGGAATTTTCAAACAGTGGCAATGCACAGTAGTAAGAAACCCCTAGTCCAGTGTAGAGGCAGGAACTGAACAAGCTCCGATAGGGTCTGGCCTGCTCTAAGTTTTGTTGAGTTCAAGCTGCGCCAAACAGGCCATCTGTTCTTGCCCCATGCCAATCCTTCCATCACATTCCATCTTTGGCTCTAGTCCTCCATATAGTGAGCCAATAAGCTCATATGAGCCAAAAACAGAGGTATGAGAAAGAGGTCCCAGCCATTCACTGGAGCTCCTGTAGTTATAGATTTGGCTTACTCTGATTTCCAGCATAGAGTACCACATGACATTTGCATGGAAATAGTTTGTGGGAGGAATGTTGGGGACTGGACAAAATGGCAACCCTATTATAGTTTCTTCCCATGTACTTTGAGACTCCTTTCCTATTGGTGTAGACAAATAGCCTCTTCTAGTCAAGCAGTTAGAAATTTATGAATCACTCAGACTGTGTCTAACAAAACCAGACACCAAGATCACCCTGTTCCTAAGCCAAATGCGTCTCACACTAGACCCTTAAATAACCATGTTGCTCTTCAAATGCCATTCCACCCCTTAGCATTTTTCTCCTGGAGCCCAGTGGGGCATGCAACAGGTATAGCTGCAGATCCAAACCTGCCTAATTAGAGTTGACAGGAGGAAGACTGCCTGAACTCATGCTACTTGTTATGTTTTCTCCTGCTCCTCTCCTGTATCCTGAGGTTTCCTTAAACCTAATTTCTCCAGGTCTAAGAATTCAGCAGCAGGATTCAGATTCTTTCACTTGTAATTCAAACAGGCTCAGCAGTGTTACCATGGCCACAAGAGATAAAAGTCGTTTTTTTTTAAATCCAATCATTCCACAAATATTAATTGAACAATTTCTGTGTACAAAGAGATATATTGCTAAGTGGTCCCTGTTCTCATAGAGTTTATTTCCTAGAGTCAAAGAGACACACTTAAAGAAACAAGATCTTTATAAATGACAGTGGCCCTTGTGAAATCAGTAAGAAGAGAACAAAGGGCTGGAAAAGCAAGTGCCATTGTCCTGAGGACATACAGTGACACACACAGCCTCTCATTCCTCTCTGTGGGTGCTCAATGGGGTTGCCTTGAGCCAATGTTGGCCAGAGGACAGCTTCCCTGCTGGGATCTAGACCCTCAGAAGGTGAAGATCAGTAGGGACAGGAATGGGAAGGAGGGGATGTTCTCTCCCATTGACAGCCCATGTAGTACTGTGACTCCCTCCAGCTGTAAGACCTGGAGAAAGAAATTCCTACAGGCTGGCTGTGGAATTCAGGCTCTGAACCCCTGGCTGCTGAAATGGGAATGGGAAGTAGAAAAGAGCACAGCACTCTGACTGCCCCCATCCTATCTTGCAGGTGCTGCTGATAAAACTGGAACTCGGGAAAACCAGGTTGGCTCCGGATTACTTTCTTCCTGGGGAGGAGGGATGGCCTCAGGCTTGGGGGTCACCTAGAAGTCCTCTGCCTATGAAATTCTCAGAGGCTTTATTTTATGTTGTCCTGGAGGTTCTGAGGTTTTCACTAGAAGCCATTGTCAAGGTCTATGAATTGAAAAGTTTCACCCCAAGGATGTGCTTTTAGCTAAGGGAACACAGTCTTGCCTGGACCATTTTAATCATTTCATGAGTGACAGAGGGTCACTACAGCCAGATCCAACAGTCCGTAGAAATAAAGCCCCTCTCAGGCCTATATACCTAGGCCTCTGACTTCCAGGCCACCCCAGATGCCCGATGGCGTTCAGACTGCCTAGAATCTGAGTTTGTGTGTCCGTGTGTCTTCTTGCAGGTCTACTGCCTAGCCTCACCTTGTTCCCTCCAGCAACTAGCCTCATTAGTTATTTGGCCACAATGATAAATCTACAGAGCTGCACAGTCCTTACGTTTTTGTGGGCAATTTTATATTCACTACCTTATTAGATCTCACCCTGTGAAAGTGGTCAGCAGAGATTCTTATAATTCCAACTTTACAGTTGGCGATAAAGCTCAGAGGCCTCACGTTTGACTGAAGGTCACATAGTGAAGAAGTGGTAGAGCTATAGAGTCTTACTATGTTTTAGGAGAAATATGGCTACTAATATCTCAAGACAGAGGGAGAGGGACCAGAATTGGGATACAAAGAGTCTAGAAGCCAGAGGTAAGAACACAGGACCTCATGACACGGCAAGCAGCCATTATAGTGACTCTCTTCTTCTCATCTTCTCAGCCAGCTGTGGTGCATCTTCAGGGCCAAGGGTCAGCAATTCAAGTCAAAAATGGTAAGAATCAAAGTAGTCTCTCTCCCTACTAGGAGTTTCTCCCTTTCCTCATTCCCAGACTCCAAATAATCAGCCAGCCTAGCTCCTCCCAAGTCCCTGAATATCCTTGGCATAGAAGGGCATTTCCTACTACGTCATGCCCTCTACTGGTTGTCCTATGTAACTGCTTGCACCAAGACCAGATGCTACACCCAAATTGCCTTTAATTTTGTTTTTGCAGTATAAGGGAGCAAACCCAGGGCCTTGTGAAGACTAACCAAACATACTACCTTTGAACTACATCCTCAGCCCCTAAATTGTATTTTGAATCCACTAATGTGGGATCTGAAAAGGACCTGGGAAACCATCTTCCCTTGGTGGTGATATCAGTCACCATGGAAATATGTGTAATTTGATAAGCATTTTCACAGTGCAAATGAAGGAATTTAGAACTATACCAAATAAATTATTTGTCTGATTGCTTTATACAGAAAATGGCTGGAGAGAGTGCTTTTCCCAGAGAGGAGACATGTTAGTGTCTAGGAAGTAAGAGACACTGATGTCTATCAAAAGCAAAAACATGTTAATGGGGCTTATAAATGCTGATTTCATGTTATACCTTCATTTAAGAGATGTGGAAACAATAGTCCCAAAGAGACTAGAAATACCAAAGTAAACCATTCCCAAATGGTTTGTCTTTTTATTTAACCTTCACAACCACCCTATGAGGTAGGTGTTGCAATGCTCCTTTTTTTTTTTTTTTTTACAGTCACAGAAACTAAAGCTCAGAGAACTTAATTTAACTAGCCCAAGATTTTGTAGTTAAGTTAGGAGCTGAGATTCAAAAGCATATCTTTCTAGGTCTCGGCACTGTGCTATGCTACTTCAGTGATGTGTGTACAGCCCAAAGAATGATTAGGTTCATTTTCTTCCCCCAAAGAGACATGAACATTCATTAAAGAACAGCACTTTGAAATAATGTCCAGTCTCCAGGGTGCCCAAAGCCTAAAATGCGTGAACCCCCAGGAGTCTTGGAAAGCAGCAAGCAGCCAACATACCAGCTACTTACAGAGCTGGAAGTGGAAGGGAGGGGCTGTGGGCAGAAACAGTAAATGAAGGTTCCAAAACCTCTACTTGGGGACAGCTTCTAAGAGCACAGTCAGTCCTGAAGTGTCTGTGCTGAGTTCCTCTCACCATTGGACTTAGCTACTCCCTTGACTGTCACTTGAATACCCAGCCTAATGGCCTTTGCAAGTACAAGTAGGAGTAGAGGAAGAGGAAAACACTAGCAGCCCTGTGGGAGGCCACGCACTGTGGGACCCAGAGTCCTGGGTGGGCCATGATCACCATCCTTCCTGGAAGAACATGGTCAGACAGGAAATAGATTTGTTTGGGTTTCTAAGTGGTGGCCTTTGTGTTCATTCTATAGCAGAAGCTGTTCATTTTGCCCCCACTGCCATAACAGAGCGAGACAATTTCCAATCCCTGCGGGCAAATTCCCAGGAGCAGTTTCTGCTGACCAGCAGACAAGAGAAGCAAGGCCGCAGTGAGAGGACACTAGGCAGAGCAGTCCGCTGGAGCCAAGACTTAGATGGCCTTCTTTTCCCCATGCATCAGAGAGTCGGACCTTCTGAGACTGGCCAAGAATGGATGTTTAAAACAATCTTTTTGTGTGAAGAACAAATGGCTGAGAGAAAATGCCTCTGTGAACTTAGTTTCCCTCTTCTTGTGATAGGAAGGACAGCTTTCTATCTGCAGGATGGGAGGAGAAGTATTCCTCCATCCTCTCATGCTTGTGTCCCCAACTGAATTAAGGATATGAAGCAAACACTTTGCCAGGCTGCCTCAACTCCTAGGCACATTCAGTCTACTGAAGCCTGGCAGGCTATCCCCCAGTCTTGTAAAGCTCACCCTCTTTGGGGCCTGGTTACTGGTGGTCACTATCCCCAGCTGCCTTGGAGTCTGAGTGATCTCCCCTGATACTGAATTACCACCATCTAGTTCTCCAGACAGATGGATTGTTTGATTAAGTGGTTTCCTGGGGCCCTTGGGAGGCTTCCCAGAAAGGAGTGGGTGTGGAGGAGCCATAGAAAAGAATCTATTAAGAAGAGACAAAAACACAGTTACCTCTGAGACAAGAGAGGAATTCAGGTGATATTGCTAGCGAAGTGAAATTGAATACTAAGACTTAGCCTGCCACTCAGTGTCTGGATTTTGCCTGTGCAGTCACCATAACAACAAAGAAAATATGGTTATGTGCCTACTCTCCTCTTTCACCATCACCGCCTCAGATTCCAGCTAGAGGGTAAAGAGCCATTGATAGAATGGTCAAGAATGCTAGGACAAAGACTGCTATGCAGATTCACAGCACCCCCTGCCCCCCAGGCAAGCCTAGAAGCCACTTTACGAACAGTACACCTTTCCGGCTTCCAAATGTTCTTTTACAATCTTGGCCCTTGAAACTTTTGTGGTCATTGGGATTACATAGGGTTGGTGGGGAAGGGGGTTACTGCTTGGTATTTATTTCTGTTGCCCAGATTATTTTGACATGTACTGAGTGACTGCCCTTCTCTCATACTGAGATCTTTCAGGTGGAGTGCTCAATGACTGGTCTCGCATCACCATGAACCCCAAGGTGTTTAAGCTACATCCCCGCAGCGGGGAGCTGGAGGTACTGGTGGACGGCACCTACTTCATCTATAGTCAGGTAGAAGTGAGTACGGTCTTAGGCCTAACTCTTCTTATATCCAGGGTGCAGATATGGTGCAGGCCACCTAGGGGCACTGTGGAGCAAGCCAAAACCATCCAATGGCTAACTTCCTGCAGTGCTGGGGAAAGGGGTGGCGGATTTCACACTGGGAGGGAGTTGAAGGGAGGAAAGACCAAGGAACCCATTTCCTTTTTCCCCTAGAAAAATATCACTGAAAAACTGTAAAGAGGCCTCTCCAACACCCTGCTGTCTGATTCCCTGTTGCAGGGCCCCAGGCCCTCATTTCCCATCTGAGTTGTTTGGTTCCACAGATGGACCTGACCTTGCTCTAAGTTTTTAAGACTAAGTTCCAGAGCTGCGGAGACCCCTCCCCACAACACTGCTAGCTTGGGCGTGATAATGAGCAGTGCTCCTGTGAACCTTCTCTCTGCCTCAAGAAGATTTCTGACTGTCTTTCCTTCCTCTTTCTCCCATTTGTTTCTGTCTGTTTCTGTTGTTGTCACCTCCTTCTTGCTGTCATTCTCCCAGACCTTTCTCCCCTCCACTTTTGTCCTTCTCCTGCCCTGGGCCCATTCCCCACAGGTCTGCCAGTGACCATTCATTTCCATCCTCATTGTGTGCCTCCATCAGGGCTCTCCTCAGAGCTACAAGTACATAGGCCTTTAGGTCAGGGTTACCAGGAGGCAGGCAGCAAGCAGGGAGATGAACGGAAGGACTATGGAACTGACAAATAGCTCTCAAGAAAAAATGACTAGAGAAGCTGGGTTAACCAGCACTGGTCTGGCACACAGAGTATCCTTTCATTGCTTGGTTCTGACCCAAGAGATGATGTACAATTTAAATATGCTACTTCCAACCAAAGAGCCTGTGGAGTCATTTTTCTGAAGTGATTTAAGGTGTCAAATGAAGAACAGTGCCCATTCTTATGGGGCACATGGGCATAACCCCAATATCCTGTGGACTAAATTCCATTTAGTCATGGTGAAAAATCGGAGCTTAGGGTGGGATGTGCTGGTAAAAGGTAATGAAGGATGGAGATTAAATGTCTGGGCTCAGGAGAGGATTAGGAGTGAGTGGTCCACATGAGCTAAGAAAGTCTCCATGAGGCCAGGCCATAGGCTCCTACTTCCTCCTGGCCACAGAATGAAGTCAGGTGCCTAGGATTTGCATCCATTGTCTCATTTGAATAGGCCAGCTCCCCATCTCTCAGGATCTGCTTCTTCAGTCAGCAAGAGAGAGAGTGCCAAGCCGTGCTGAGTCTGGGAGAGGACTGCAGGACAGAAGAGTACGCTGTGAGCTTAAGAAGCTCCTGTTCACAGCCTAGAGAAATGGGAAGTCAGTACTGCGACCTCCCTGGGGCACCAGAGACTCCTAAGTGTATTCCTAAATTGTCTTTAGTGTGGGAACTGGAAGTTGGTGTGTCCAGAGCATTGATCAAGCACCTAAGGAGTGTGAAGCACTGCTTCGTGCCAGGGTTATGGAGTGGAGCCAGTGAAATGGCAATGTAAGGCAGTTCTCGGCCTCAGGCAGTCTATAAGAAAGGTTTGCTCAGCCGTCTGAACCCATGGAGTAGGGGAAGGACAGTGTGATCCTTTCACCCTGCTGTTCCTGCTGACCAACAGGCACACTTTCGGGTGGCACTGCCCCTGCACAGGGTATACTGGCAGCTCATCTGAGGAGGTTTTATCTGCTCACCAGGGGAGGGCCCCACCCTCTTGTTCCTCTCTCCCCCAATCCCTTCTTGTTGCCTCTCACCCAGGTGTACTACATCAACTTCACTGACTTTGCCAGCTACGAGGTGGTGGTGGATGAGAAGCCCTTCCTGCAGTGCACCCGCAGCATTGAGACAGGGAAGACCAACTACAACACTTGCTATACTGCAGGCGTGTGCCTCCTCAAGGCCAGGCAGAAAATTGCCGTGAAGATGGTGCACGCTGACATCTCTATCAATATGAGCAAGCACACCACCTTCTTTGGGGCCATCAGGCTGGGTGAAGCCCCTGCATCCTAGATTCTCCCATTCCATCCTGGCCCATGCCCCTGCCCCAGGTTTGGGAGCCAGGACTCCCAGAACCTCTAAGTGCTGCTGTGTGTGGAATGAGGTATATTGGCGTTGCAGCCACAGAGAGAAATGCCCCGTGCTATTTATTCCCCAGTGACTCCAGGATGACAAGACCTGTGTGACTTCCCACAATGACCTTGAGTTGCCAGGACAGTTGATGGAGCCCCAGGGTTCTCAAGAAGCAGAACCTTCCTAGGCTCCCTGCTGACTGGCTTATGGTGATTTCTCAACTCCTAGGTCCCTCACCAGATGTATCATTTGTTGCACTAAAATGAGGATCCAAGACAGTAGGCCACAAAAAGCCAAAGTGCACTCCAGATTCTAGGGATGATGGGGGGCTTCTTCTCTCCTGGCTGGGGGTGGCATTAGGCTGCAACTTAAGGAGAGGGTCAGGTCAGAAGAAGGCAAGTCCTTGTGGCAAAGACCTGGGCAATAACCTGCCGAGTAAGTATCCTTGGCAGGAGAGGCATTCTTGCTGCATTGCACTATAACCTACTAGAGACTCAAAGAAAGCTTCCCACTCAGGCTGAGAGGTATGCTGTGGCAGCTTGCTGGACTCCAGAGATGGGAACTTTGCTTTGCCTTGGAATCATTGTAGGAATGGCCACAAGCCTGCCTATGTAAGAAGCTATATTCGGGGCCATGCATGTCTCACTGTGTTTACAGCTATGTTCTGCTCTCAGAAAACTACCTGGGGTCTTCCCACCTGTCACCCCCACCCCAGACTGACTAGAAATTATGTCTTCTTTCTCTACAGTGCCTACCTCTGTTTGAGACAGGTGCTTCATGGTGTATTCTTTAAATTACCTGGGCACAAAGAATTTTCCATTGATTAGGCAATACAATTATTATTCATCTAATTCTAATCAAATTGTGTCTGGGAACAGATGGTTAAACTGGATAACCTCCAAAAGCCCCTTAGAGTTTGAACATAGGTGGTGCTCAACAGTTGCCTGCCACAGTAGATTTCAGAATTCCCAAACCCTAGACTCCCTTGGGCATCAGCAAAGTATAGCTTTTCTACCTTTCCCAGAGAGGGGGTGAAAGTGAGGATAGAAGAAGAAATGTTGTCCATGTTTGTTGAAACCCAAGGTCTTATCTGAAAGAACAACAGGTGATGGCCCACTAGCCCAGTCTTTCTGTGTTGCTTTCCTAGAGCATCTGTCTGGCTATTGAGCAGGGCTCTGACATCTACTTCAGATCCAAAGGGCCTTATGCTAGATTCGGGAGCCTTCTTTCCAATTGCCTAGCTTCAGGGTACCAGGCAGAGCCCAAAGCTGGAAGGATCAACCTTGTCCAGTCTGTTCCTCTTGCTCCTGAAGTGTATTTCTTTTTGAAGAGATAGATGGGGAATACATCCCTGAAATTCATCAAGAATATCAGGTACTGAGTTCTCAGCTGTACCTTCATTTCCCAGTAGCCATATTGCTTGGTCCTTCAAGGGTCAGGACAAGAGGTGGTAGGCCAAGGCTCCTTTATTTAATGCTAATGACAGCCTTACAACCAGAAATGAGGTCAATTTTATACATGCATCTGACCCTGGAGGCCTTGAACAATCAGCAATGGTAGAAAGAACTAACAGACCTTCTCCTTAGTGTTTAAAGGTTGCTTCCTTGTAATTTCCTTTGAAGAAGATGGGACAGAGAATTATCACAGTTACCATTGTATAGGTAAGGCTGGGAAAGGAAGTGCTTTCACTAAGAACTTACCCATAAGTCACAGACCTGAGCTCTTAGTGAGGTCTGACTCCCAAGTCGTCTTAACCACACAGAAAATTGTGTGGAATTCGGGTCCAGAAAGAAAAATTAAAAGTGATCACATGGAACTGACATCATTGTGGAGTCCTAGGGAGAAACTTAGCAATGCTCCATTTTCATTGCTATGGTACTGCCTGTTCTCTTGGCTGCCACAGGCTCTGGAAGAAGTCTTGGGTGTTTTCTAACCCTGAGTTGAGCTCTGGAACCCACAGAACTGGTAGCCTTCATGACCTTTCACCCATCTGATAAAAGCAACAACTATTACACAAGGAGCTGCTATGTGGGACAAGGTCTTCCATCTTCCGTTCCTGGCCCTAGATACTAGTTCTGGGAGCCAGTCTGCGTCCTGGGGTTAAGTGTGACTCCTTCTCTCCTCCTGCCATATTACAAAGACCTCAATGTTGCCAGAACATCTTCGTCATGTTGATGTTGAGAGGTTGCCCTCTCAAGAATGGAGGGAAAACCTAAGAGCACCATTCTAAAGCCAGATGGCTATGGGGAAATAGAGGAAGTTTCCTGACTGTGCCCCTACAGAACATGCGAACCCCAACATATGCTCTGTGCATGGAGATCATAGGAGAAGTAGGCTTCTCACTACCCTTTCTTCATTCTGAACCCTCACAAGGAGCCCCAGATGAAGAAGGCTGGAGGAAGGAAATAGTAGAGAATGGGGGCCTGCTGTGCTATGCTCATTGGCAAAGTAATGAAGCATTTACTGATAGGAGAATAGGGATATAGATTTACAGTTTGGAATTGTTGTGATGTGAAGTTATCCCAAGGTTAGCATAGAGAATGGGATAGGGACATGTTTGTGTCAGCAGATGACATGTTAGAAGAAAAACTGCACAGCAGGAGCCTCTACCAACTGCTTGAGCCTCAAAAGCCAAGCTGGCACAAAATTGCACCTGCTGGATGTTATTTGGCTACTGGTTCCCTGGAAGATATATCATTTGCCTTAGTTGCCCCTGTATCCATCCTGAGCCTAATCTCTGCAGCTTAGCAAGGAAAGGCTAAGGACCCTAGAGACAAACAAGGGCTTTGGTCCTCATGTGAGTGCTTGCATTTTATGTGTCTTCTAGTGGATGCAAACAGATGTAGAGAAATCTTTGACCTAGAAAGGCTTTTAGAGAAAATGCAGCCCAACCTACATCCTATCCTGTTACTCATATGCAATTGATATCCAAACAGGGAAACTGGCCCACCTAGGACAGTGTGCAGGCAGGCCCCCACCTCTAGACTCAGCAGGAAAAGGAGGCAGAGCAACCTGTTCCGTGGGGCCTCCTCTTTTATACACCGACAGACTCAAAGCTAGAAGTGTTTATCTCCCTTCAGGAGCCTGGCGAGGCAGGGAGTGTGGCTACAGCCTCCATCAGAACTTGCCTCCCGACACATAGTCCCCCAAGATATTTGCGCACCTCCTGCCTCTGGGCTGGAAGTTTTAGGCTGACTCTGGGCCAGACAGTTTTTAGGCCTCCCTAGTGTTGCCTGAGGTCCCACCCTTGCCTGGGCTCTCCCTGGGCCATGCCTACTACAGAACCTGATTTGTTTTCTTAATTAATTTCAGGGCTCTCTCCAGGAGAGGGTGAGGTGTGTCATTTCTTTCTTCAAAAAGCTTCCAGCTAATGAGGATAAGGGGAGAATGGCCTGGAGCAGGCCCAATGCTGCTTTGGGGAAATCAGCATCCTGTGTGAGATACTGTGTATATAAACTATATATATAATGTATATAAACAGGGATGTAAGTTTGTGTAAATTAATGGTTTATTCTTTGCAAATAAAGTGCTCCCCTCACCATCCTTGAAATCATCTTGAGCTCTTCCCACATGACACATGCTTCTTCGTAAATGATGCCACCACAAATGAGATCTGGGGGAGGATCAAGAAACCCACTTTGGTGAGAGCACCAGAAGGAAGCTGGTCCGAAAGTCCTATCAGTGTATCCCACATGGTCTCTCTGCACTAAACTACATACTTCCACCCTATTCACCTTAGCTCTTCTAGAACTACAAGTCTCAGGGACTCAATGTGTTGCCAGAAGGCATATTGCCACAGGACAAGAACACATAGCATGGGACTACTTTCAACTTGAGTGTGACATCTACAGCACTCCAAGCCTCCCCCAAAACAGCTTGGAGACATCCAAGCTTAGATTCCTCAATTAATATACGAATTGACTCATTTGCAGACAAAACAAATGGTCAAGGTTGTTAAGTAGCTCCCCCAAGACCACTCAACTAGTAAATGTCTCAGCCTGGCTTGTTCCCTGGTATGCTTTCTACTGTGCCATGCTGCCTCTACTGCCTGACCCTATACTGTTGGCTGGAAGGTATTCTAAGGAAGAAGATGAGAAGAATAGCAGCCAGTAAGTAATAGGTAGCTCATAATAATTATGAGAACATCTCACAACCCAGCAACTTTGGCTGATTATGGAGAACATGACTCTCAAGGCATGTGAATGAGCCCCCAATGGCCAGATAAGCATGGCTTGGATACCCAGGCTGGTCCTCTGACTGCTTTCAAGAGAGGGTTTCAGTCACAGAAGCCTGAGAAACTTAAGAACACCTTTGGATGTTGCTCAGTGGTAGACCATATCTTTAGTGTGAGACCCTGGGTGGTTTTACCCCTAAATAATAATAATAATAATAATAATAATAATAATATCTTATGGAAGTTTAAGGAAAGTAGAACCTCTGGCACAAGAAACAGCACAGGTAGAAAACAGCAGGAGACCACGCCTTTTGCCATACCATGCACAAACAACCACAGAGGGAGAGTGCCACACTGTGGTTAAGTACACAGAATGTCTTAAACCAACTTGATAAACTTGATGCGAGTAAATAATTGGACCAGATGACATCCATCCAGGAGGGTTTATGTACCGAATTGGGTAATGTGATTGCAACAACCACTGGGCTAAGAGGGTGAGAAACTTGACACTCAGAGACTCAGAAAACAAGCTCTTCATGGGTACTGGAGGCCAGGTATCCCATTTGATTATCAAAGAGCATTGTTAATAAGGCCAAGCTAGTGCATGCAAGTTTCTGAGGGGGAAATAGGAAATTAGAACTAAACCACTGATCCTTCTAGTATAGCTTTAGGAAGTGGGAAGTAGGTATGGACAAGGGTCACTAAGGGATATAAAATTACTTCAACGTTCAACACACCACCCTGTACTTTCTTTTAGAAATTGAGACACCATAAACCTTAGGACTTTTGTTTTCTTTGAAACAAGAAATGGATTAGCTAGCTGGAGGAGAATAATTTTGTGTCACTCTCTAGTTTATCATGTTTAGTCACATGTAGTAGCAATTAACTTGACAGAAATCTTTGAGGTAAGCAAGGGAAGGATAGTCCCATTTTATAGTTGAAGAAACAGGATAAAAGGTGATGATTTGCCCTTAAAATCATAGGTCTTGAACATGCTACTCACTGAACCCAATGTCCCCTGGCTCTTGAGATACCCAGTCCTATAAGAGTCTTAAAGCCAGGACAATGACAGACACACAAGGTCTTAGAGCCCTCCAAACAGACTAGCTAGAGCACACAGTACCAGAGATGAGCTGTTTATTCTACTCACAGGTTTCCTTGCTGCTAACGCTTTCATGAACTTCCAGTGACTTCAGTGGACCTCTGCCTAGGGTCTTCTCTGTCTCAGGGGGAAAGGACAAAAACTAAGAGAAAGAGATGGAGGTGGGAAAGGATAGGCACAGAAAACAACCACATGGACACACACCCCCACCTCCCTCCAGTGAGGACTGGTCAAGTCTGAAGTGAAGCTCCACAGGTAACTTTGACCTGTTGTCATGGGCTCCACACCTCCAGGCAAGGAAATGTCTTTCAAATTATCACCAGCTCCTGGGTCTCTGAGATGCCAAACTTGGTCTTATGCTGATCAAACAATTTACGTAGGGCATCAATATAGAGCGTGTGGTATTTGGCCACAATCTCCTGGCTCGGATTCTCAATCTTGGGCAATGGTAGAGGTTCACCAACTGCCAAGGGGAATGGAAAAGGAAAAGGGAAAAACATCAGAATAGTTTACTCCTAGGGACAGCTTGGAGCCCAGCTCACCCTGACCCTCACCCTCTTGCTCAGCACTTCCTACCCAGCCTCCCTGCCTCCAACCACAGTTGAATCCTAGAACTTAAACTAAGCCTTCTAATAGTAGGGCCCACTCACCAATAGTGGTTACGGGCTGAGAATAGGGCAGAAGGCCCCAGGAGTTCTTGGTGAAGCCACGCCCATAGAAAGCACAGGGGTAGATGTGTACCATCTTCTGGAACCACTTCTGGAAGCGATTGATAAGGCTCCCAGGAGTGAAAATGTGCTGTTTGTAGAGGTCTGTCTCTCCAAAAGCATAAGCGGGGATTAGAGACACCCTGCAGAAGAAGACATCATAAACACCAACATCCCTTGGGTTTACCTACAGGCTCCCTAGAACTTAAGTCCATCTGTATCAAGGTCCCAGCTAACTATGGTGCCCCATGGCCTAGACTAGACTGCCTTTAGGGACAAAGCATCAGCTTCCACAAAGAAGCAAGCACAGTGATTCTTGGAATGCCCGAATCTGAAGCACCTGTCTGAAAACGCCCAAAGTCTATTGCATATGCTTTCTTCCCTATAGTCCACATGGTAAGAAGTTTTGCTTTCTCTGCCCTAAGGTGCAACCCCAGTCCTTTTGTAGAGAAATTGGCTAGTGCAAGGCCTCTAAGACAGCACCCTGCACAGCTCTATTGCAACCCATAAGTGGATTTTCCCCTTTGTACTTTATTTTTAACTGACAAAATTGAATACAATTTGTACACAGAAAGCTGGAGAGACAGCTCAGTTGGCAAAATGGTTTCTATGAAGGTATGAGGACCTGAATTTAATGCCCAGAACCCACTTTTTTTTAAAAAAAAAAAAAAGCCAAGTATGGCAACATGCTTGCAATCCAAGTGCTAGGGCAGTAGAGATGGGTGTATCTTTAAAGCTTGTTGGTTCAGCCTACTCTACCAGGTAAATTCCAGGCTAGTGATCTATCTCAAAATGAAAAGTACACACACACACACACACACACACACACACAAACACACACACACGTACACACTGCATCTATTTTTATGGTGGTTCTATTTAATAACAATTGTTTGCATATGTCTTCCTTTTTCTTTAGATACACTTCCTCAAAGTCCAGTATTCTTCCCTGATGAACTTTTGGACAGCCTCCCCATTCCATCCCACCCTGTAGCTATCCTTACCCATGTTGAAGGGCTGTGCGCACAAAGCCTTGCCGATTCTTCAAGAACAAGGTGGTAGAGCCTGGCGTGCTGTATCTGCACTCAGCCAGGCCACCAACCACCACAACAAGCATGTTGCCTGTGCCCCTCTGGGTAAGCAGAAAGTCCATGGAAGATCGACTCACAGAGCAGGACCCTAGTGTGCAGAAAAAGCATAAGGTCATGGGTTCCTTACCAATCCCTGTAAATTATCCCTCCCCACTTCCTCGAATACAAAGAGCATCTTCTCCAGCCTGTGATTTTGGGAAGCTGGTTAGCACCTGAGACTATCTCAGATTTGAACTTGCTCTCATACATCCTCTGGTTCTCCTTATGGTAGCCCTCTATGTGGCTTTATCCCCTATGAGCCACTCACCTGTAGACATTACATAATCTCTGAGGAAAGGCACCCAGAAAAAGGCTCCTAGTGTGAGCATATAAGGAGTGATACCAGGAAAGGTCTTGGAAAAGCCTGTTGTGTCAGTGGCAAAGTGACCAAAATATGAATGGGCCATGAGCCCGTGAGGATGGCAGGCAAGGATGTAGTTGTGGTCGGGTGAAATATCTTTCGTCTTCACAATCTGTAGAGGAAAGTGGAGACAGGAGAGCTGGAGACAAAGAAAAAGAGAACTGGAAGAGAAAGGACTGTGAATTCCAGCAATTCAGGCTGGGCAGCCTGCATGTCCAGGAGTCATTGGTTTCCTGGGCCCCCTTGTGACCGCACCCTGTACCCCAATTCTGACCCAAATGCTCACTCAGTGAGCCATTTAGCTCTATGTGGCTTACCTTGAGTGGGAAGTAATTGCTGTAGTGTTTCCACAAACACCACCTCCTCACACAGGTAAACCGGCGGCCACCTGAAAGCACAGAAAACCTCTGTCCACCCCTACTCTCCCTTTCTGGGCCCCTTTAGGGCTACCAGGGGTCCTCTCACTTTCTGCCTTTTCCTGATCTCCTACATGGAAATTAGAATAGGCATATCCAAACCAAACTAGAATAGGCCCAGTCTCTGCTTCATTACTCAAACCCAACCCTATCTTCCTCACATCAACACCAGTTCCAAGACCTTAAAAGGACCCCTTCCCTCAGCTTTCCTAGCCCAGGGAGGGACAGGCTGAAATATTGCCAGGAAATTATCCAGAGCCTCTCAGGATTAGGAGAGGAGCAGGAGGAATATATGGCAATACATCCCTTACCTCGCTCAGGGGTCTTCCAGTCAAAAGCCAACCAGGTGAGCATCAACACAGTGACAGGCCAGTAAGATGTGAACACCACCAAGTAGAGGTTGACAAGGATCACAGTGGTGACTAGAGGGAACCCAACCCAAAGTCAATGAATTTGTAAACAGTCCCTCACATTAAAAGTCCCCCTGCTGAGTTCTGTCCACCTCAAGGTCACATACACACTCTAACCTAGGCCTATTCAACAGTCACTTCCCCACCCTACAGGTGGCTCACATGGCCATGTGCTTCGTGCTGTCCCCCTTGACCTTCTGAGCCTGATTTCAGTCTGGAAGAAAAGTGTGTTCCTCATAGCTAAGCTTCAAACAACAAAAAGGCTTCCCACCCCCAGAACCTGTCCTAGCACTGTGCTAGGCTCTGTGTATAGTGTAGTCAAGTGGGGGAGAAGCCACTGAGAGCCACTGAGCATTTGAAGTCTTAGAGCAGTTTTTCTCCAACTTCTATTTTCTTCTCAGCATTGGCCCTGTAAGTCAGCAGTTCTCAACCTGTGGGTCATGGACCCTATGGGGTCCAAGGACCCTTTCCCAGGGGTCACCTAAGACCATTGGGAAGCACGGATATTTACAGTATGACTCATAACAGTAGCAAAATTGCAGCTGTGAAGTATCAATGAAAATGTTATGGTTAGGGGTCAGCACAACATGGGCAACTGTATTAAAGAGTCGCAGTGTTAGGAAAGTTAAGAAGCACTCCTGTAAGAGGTGATGCCAGAGAAAGGCAACACCCACCTTCACCAGATTAGAAGTGCACAAAACAAAGAGCAATGATAAATAAAAGCTGGACTAGAATAAGATAAGGGACTGTGCTCAGCTAAAGTAAGATAGAATTCTATATTAGGAAAGAATGACGTAAGAGTGCTAGGGTTCCACATTCAATTGGAATTATTACTGGAAATGTAAGCAGCCAAGGCTAAGATTATGTGGGGAAGTGGGTCAAAATAGAGGTTACGAAAAGCAAACAAACAAAAAATCTATAATAGAGTGACTACATTTTGTCTTGACTTCTTATTGGAGCCTCATGAAAATGATTTAAATATTTTAGGACTATAGGCCCACAAGTGAAGAATCAGAAATGCACCTACGGTAGATGAGAGACTTTGGTAAAACATTTGCCCATGTAAAGTGGATGAAGAGAGAAATAACAAGCTTACAAAAAAAGCAAGCTGATCTCTCTAACCACCTGCAAAGGAGATGCCTACAGGAAGTTTGCTTGCTTCTTTGGAAAAGTCAGGAAGGACTCAGAATCTGGAGGATCGGGCGTCCCAAGAGGTAGGGACGAACAGGTTCCAACATCAGAAGCCTGGACAAATTCCTGACAAGAAATTATTTAGAACTCTAGGTCTTTTCTCCCCTGCTCAATGGTTGATGGGAGAATTATTCGCTGAAAATTTGAACTAAAATGATTCTGGATTCAGACACAAATGATTTTCAACTTACAACAGTTTAACTTAACAATGTTTTGTACTTTCTGGTGGTGGAAAGGCAGCAGGAATCTAGCAGACACTATATTTTGGTCTTTTCCTGGGCCAGCCATATATGGTACCATTGTGTTTCATGGTGGACAGCAGCAAAAGGTCACATCTTCCAGTCAGCCACACTACCATGGGGATACAGGACAGTGTGCTATGTGACTAAGTTATCACAGTAGATGTATCAAATGTATTGTTGGTTGGTTAGTTTGTTAGTTGGTTTGCTGCTTTGAGACAAAGTCTCATAGTACAGTATGATAGCCCACACTGGTCTCAACTCATAGCCATCCTCCTGCTCCAACTTCCAAAGTGTTAGGATTACCCTTATAAGACACCTTGCCTGGCTAATGTATTCATGATTCATGGTATTTCAAACTTAATACATTTGGAGAACTTTTGAACTTACATGAGCAATAGCTGATGCAGCAAAATTACTGTTGAAATGAGAGGACAGAGAATTTTATATATACAGCCGCAGATAATTTGTCTCCCATGTCTTTTTTCCCCCTGAATACTACTAGATAACATGCTTCACCAAAATGAGGGAGAATACATAGAATCCATGGTGGAAAGAAAGGTCCAACAAAGGAGGAAAACAAGGTGGGACAGGACTGAAAACAAGCAAGGAAGGCACCTAGGGTACCAATTTAAAGAGACTCCCGATCTTGGCCACATTCAAGTTCAGCCTAATATTTGCATAACCCAGTAGAGAATACCTTAAAATTTGCACCCAGGTTGCCTCAAGCATTCTAGTTATAACAACCAGACTGTAATAGGGAGATGCTAGGTTCCAGCAATGCTGTTCCCAAGGAAAAAAATGTGAGAGATATTAAAGATTCCCAGTGTGCTTGCAGATATTGAAAGGTTACTGGCCTGGAGATGTAGCTCTGTGGCAGAGCCCATGCTTAGCAGTATGTGGTCCTGGATTCGATTCCCGGCATCTCCAAAGACCTACTTTTGCTGGAGAGTTGGCTCAGCGGTTAAGAGCACTGATTACTCTTCCAGAGGTTCTGAGTTCAATTCCCAGCAACCTCATAGTGACTCACAACAATCTGTATGCTGGGCAGTGGTGGCACACGCCTTTAATCCCAGCACTTGGGAGGCAGAGGCAGGTGGATTTCTGAGTTCGAGGCCAGCCTGGTCTACAAAGTGAGTTCCAGGACAGCCAGGGCTATACAGAGAAACCCTGTCTCAAAAAACCAAAAAAAAAAAAAAAAAGGTTACCATGTGTGTGAAATGTTTGTGTGTAAATTAGTAATATGTAAAAGATATCTAGTAAATGAAAAAAACGAGGGAGCTGGAGAGATGGCCCAACAGTTAAAAGCGCTCATTGTTCTTGGAGAGTTCCTGGGTTCGATTCCCAGTACTTACACATCATGGCTCACAACCATCTCTAACTCCACTCTAAGATGATGCAACAGGCAAGCACATGATGTACATACATGCATACAGGCAAGACATTCACACAATAAGGTGAAAAGTCTTTAAAAATTATTAATTAATAAAAAATAGTCAACTATTAGTTCCAAGAAAAAATCACACAAGAAAATACAGTATTGGTACACTATATTTCCTAGTAGTCAGATATTTAACCAAAACTGTGCTATAAGAATTTTGGAAGGGGCCTTACGAAGTGATACATGCCTCTAATCCCAGCACTGGGGAGGCATACGCAGATAGATCTCTGTGAGTTGAAGGCCAGTCTGGATTACACTGTGAGTTTCAGGACACCCAGGGCTATATAGACTCTATCTCCAAAAAGAAGAAAAGGGGGGGAGGAGGAGGAGGGAAGGAGGAGAGGGATGGGGGGGGGAGGAAGAAGAAACTACAGCTTTGGAAGGAAGAGGTAAAAATATCCAAGCAACATCATATAGAGCTCAATTCTCATTTTTCATGTTGGGAGGTCAACAGATAATGCCTAAAATTCCATCACACAATAGCAGTGTTTAGAAATTCGATATAGTAAACTTCAGTATTTTTTAAAAACCACAAACTTGAAAATGACCACCACTGGGATCAGGGCACTGTGGACAGAGCAAAGGCCAGCAGTTAGTGCCTCTGGACATGGGCCACAGCAGAGTTCTTGGATAATTAGAGGGGCAGGCCTAGTTCAAAGGACACCTCATGTCTCTTAGGGTTTGCTCAAACTCATGCACAGCTAAAGCCATCTCATGTTGTCTTTCTTTTTCTCACTGGCTTTTTTTATCCCCATATTATATTTATTCTCTGATTCCTTGACTCTTTTGTAACCTTTCTTCTTCTCCCCATCCCCATCACTACTAGCCTTGTTCAAATCCCACCATTTCTCAATAGCCTGCTAACCCTGGTATCACTGCTTCCCTCTCTAGCTCTTTGTAATTGGTTTGCTTCAAAGAGCTACAATAGACTCTTAACCCACAAGCCTCATGCCATCGTCCCATGTTAAGCCCTGTTCTGGTTCCTCGTGACCTTGCGGAAGACTAAATTCCTTCCAACAGTTGTCAGTGCTCTCTATAACCTCCCCGGACCTGTTCCTCTAATTCTTCCTCCCTCCCTCTGTCTCTCCTTCCTTTAGTAAAAGTAGATTAAGAGCAATTCTGAGTTCACTCCCAACTCACTTAACCTCGTCAGCCCAGTCAGCTTACTACTCCTGACTCATTGACCCTGGCTTTTTCGAGTGCTGTGCATTTTCTGTTCCTAAGACTCATCCCTTCCTCATCTCTTTCCTATTTGTCCTTCAAGAATCAACTCAATCTGGGTGTGGTGGCACACAACTTTAAACCCAGCACCTTGGAGGCAGAGGCAAGTTAGGTAAGCTTGAGCTCAGCCTGGTTTACATAGTGATTCTGGGCTAACTAAGGCTACATCATGAGATGAGTCTCAGACAAACAAACCAAAAAACACCAAAAACAAAAAACAAAAAACAAAAAACCCCAAACCAACCTAATTACCAATGAACATGAAAAGATGCCCAACCTCATTTATAATTGAGGATTTTCAAATTAAGGCTGTGGTTTATTTATCACTTCAATCCACAGTAGCTAGGACTGCATATAGGCTCTCTGTGCACTTGTCTTCCTGTGCTATGGCAGCCCCTGAAGCTACATTTTCCAATAGACAATTGGCTGTGCCGGTACCCATCTGAACAATAGAATCCACAGTGAACTGAGACTCCTACCAACCTGTTCTGTGAATTTAGTGTGAACAGGAAATGATCATTTGTTCACTTAAGCCACTAGAGGGTCACCTAGAGGATCCTGACAAATATACCAAAAATATACCCATTTTTCAAAGAAAAAGGGTAAATAGCTTGCTAAAAGTTGTACACATAATAAAGAGTAAATCTAGACTCTGAAGTTAGACTTCAAAAACTGTTTTCAACACTCATATGTATATTCCATGGCTTATAAGTATGTATGTGTGTGTGTGTTATATACACATATATAACGTATGCCCATTTATTCTCTCTCTCTCTCTCTCTCTCTCTCTCTCTCTCTCTCTCTCTCTCTCTCTCACACACACACACACACACACACACACTGTTAACATAGCTATGTCTGAGGAGTGTGACTGAAGATTCAGTGAAGACTCATAAGGGGAAGCCAGCCAAAATGTTCACACTTCCTGAACCTTCAAGGAATAATCATTCTCCCCAAATTCAAACTCGGTTCTTTGACCCTGGAGACTTTGCTGTCTTGTGGAAACAGTTGCAATGATGATGGAAAGGTGGATAGTAACAAGACTGGGGGTAAAAGAACTTGAGAAAAACAATGTAAGTTGAACATCCCTAATCCAAAAAGTCCAAGTCCAAAATGCTCCAATAGCCTAAAATGTTTGAACACTGATATGACACTTCTAGTAGAAAACTCAATACTTGACCTCATGTGACAGTCACTGTCAAAATACAGGTATACTAAAATATTGTATAAAAATTGCCACAGACAGAAATGCAATTTTGGCAATACCCTGGTATAGCTCATTCTGTGTTTGCAAATATTCCACCCTATTCCCTTCCAAATCCAAAATCTGAAACACTTCTAGTCTCAAGCATTTCAGATCACAGGTACATATCCATTAAACAGAAGTTTTGCAGGTGCCACAAACTCAAATTTCTAAAACTCCTACAACCAAAGTCTGTTAACCTAGTCGAAGAAGCCCTGCCTGTGCTGGCACGGTGCGCTCTGCAGTTTCCAGTCACCTCAGTCAGCAGCTGGAGGCATGACAAGACAGCTGAGCTTGCAGCCAAACGAAGAGCTTGGCCCTTACTTGAGAGAGGTCATTGTGAACTGGTCTTTTTTACCTTTCAGTCAAGAGCTTTTGCAAATGTAGAAGGCCTGCCTGCCTCCTTCTAGACTCAGTTATAATAATATGATTCTTATTAAATTAGGTTGTGGCTTATTTAATCACTTCAATCCACAGTAGCTAAGACTGCATATAGGTTCTCCTCGCACTTGTCTTCCTGTGCAATGGCAACCCCTGAAGCTACATTTTGCAGTTGACAATTGGCTGTACCTGTACTAATCTGAATAGAGTCTACAGTGAACTGAAACTCCTACCAATGTGTTTGGTGCACTTAGTGTGAACAAGAACATAGTCTTACAAGACTGCCAGTCTCGTGTGCACACCAAGCTCCACAACCAACCTCCCAATCTGCAGTGAGCAGATGCAAAAGACAAAGAAAGGGACTCTCAGACAAAATGTTAGCCTTTGTGTGCTCAGTGACAGTCCAGCTCTTCCACTGCCTAGCTGTGTGAGCTTGGGCAGATCACTTCTACTACACGGAATTCACCTCTTCAATTACACAATGCACATTATTAGCTGCATAAGGTGATTAGACTAAAGAGGCTAATATATGTTAGCTAATACTATGTGCATGTTATTTAGCTTTATATGTGTTGTCATCATTATGACTTAAGATTAGCATCAGCTGAAATGAAAGAATACATGTAAAATGAGCCAAAATAATATAAATGGTTCTGGTGACTAACTCTACCCCTCCCACTCTGTGTCTTTAGTCTGGTCGTTGGTAGAGGTAAGAAATGCCTACTGTACTATTCATTGGCATTCCACTATACCAAGCTCATATTCCCAAGGACTACCTATATTCTTCATTCCCAGAGTACTGACAAGATCGCTAAATTCATGTCTTTGACTCCTGTCAGTATTCACATGAACAGTCACATGAAATTGCTTGAAGTCACATGAAATTGCTTGAACTTTTTTCAGGCCCCCTCCTGCAGTGAAGGTTAGTTCTAGTATATAGAACACCATAACCAACATATACTTTTTATAAAGGGTCAGTGGTATAGATGTTGAAAATGGTGGATACATAGTTAAATTCCTTTGGACAGCAGGTTTCCAAAGACTCCTGTGCCATAAAATTAACTCATCACAGTTTGCCTGATTTCCTGTGGTTGCAGCCACACCCCTCTTCTTGGCTTGCTTCAGTGATTTTGCTTGCCATGACTCCATGACTCTGCAGCTCACTGTAGACCTTGTGGTACTCACTAGGGACGCCTAAAGCAAGGCACACACACACACACACACACACACACACACACCTGCACAGACACATGCACAGATACCACAAATACCCTGCCCAGGTGGGTGAGGCCACAGGCCAGCGTATAAACAACTGTTTTAGTTTGCCTAGAAGAACACAAAATTTAATCAGTGAGCATCGTACCACCCTAAAACTTTCAATACCAGGCAAGCCCATGTTGTTGGATTGCCCCAAGTAGCTTGAAGACTCACCTATAAGAAAGGCACTGAGGGCCCACTGGAAAAGAGCAAAGACCTCCATGGCGGTCTTGAGGTCCTTCTTGGTGGGCCAGAACATGATGTCCAGAATCTCAGTAGTTCCAGGTAAACTCTGTTTGGCTGTCCAGCCCTGACTGCTCTTGGACTTGCCATGTTGTCTCTCCTGGTCTTTCTGCTCCAACTGTTGCATATGCTCCGCCCCTTATCCCACCCTTCCACAAGACTGCAGGGCCTCCTACCGCCTCTGCTTGTCCAATTCCTTCCAGCTGCCTACCCACCTGCACTTTTACCTACTTGAGCTCAGTCAGAGTTGGGATTGTGACAGCCCCTTGCGCACCTGGATAGTGGATGAATCCCTGATGTGGGAAGTGAGTGGGTGAGACAGAGCTAGGGAGCAGCTGCCAAGCCCAGTCTGAAAATAGGGGAGCTGTGGGTAGGAAGAAATCCTGGACTCAGATAGGAGAGACTCAGTGCTTACATTCTCTGTAGGTCCAACTGTTGGTGATCTTGGTAAGAACATAGCTGGAAGGCTGACCAGGTCACAGGCTAGGCCTAGAAACACTTTCAGCCTTCGGGTCATTGCTCACAGTAAAGACATCACATGTATTACCGTGGGCAGATTGAATTTGCTGAGCAAAATTCCTACTGAGTATTTCCACAAATGTTAGTACATACTATGCTGAAGTTGTCTATCATGAAAAATCAGAGCACTTGTTGCTTCTGCTTAGAACAACTGAGAAGTAATTTGATAGAAATTGGGGGAGGGTCAGTAATATTCTCAATATTTTGATGGGATTTTGAGTTACACATATCAAAAGCAGATGTTAAAATACAGTGAATGGGGGTGTGGGATGCAGAGATCACACAATGTTTAGGAGCACTTGTTGTTCTTAAAGGACCAAGGTTCAATTCCCAGTACCTACATGGCAGCCCACAACTATACATAACTCTAGTCCAAGGAGAGTCAACACGCTCTTTTGACTTTCTTGGCACTAGGCTTTCAGATGGTTCACAGACATACATGTGACCAAAACATGAACATAAAAGTAAGTACTTTTTTTTTTTTTGGTTTTTCGAGACAGGGTTTCTCTGCGTAGCCTTGGCTGTCCTGGAACTCACTCTGTAGACCAGGCTGGCCTCGAACTCAGAAATCCACCTGCCTCTGCCTCCCAAGTGCTGGGATTAAAGGCGTGCGCCACCACCGCCCGGCAAAGTAAGTACTTTTAAAATTATTTTTTACAATACAGTGACTCAGGCTGATGAGAGGGTTGAGCACGTAGAGGTCACCACCAAGCCTGACAAGCAGAGTTCCATCCCTGGGACCCATGTGATAAGAGAGGACTGGCTCCTTTAAGTTGTCCTATGACTTCCATACATGTGCCTTGGCATGCTCATGCCCCATCTCAACACAATAAATGAGCGCAATAAAAAGTGGTCTTCTAAAATAACACCTTCTGGTGGTGGGGTCTCTCTAGGGTCTCTCTGTTTACCATAACCAGCTGTCCTGGAGCTTGCTCTATAGACCAGCCTCAAACTCACAGAGATCCACCTGTCTCTGCCTCCACAAGACTAGTCTTTTTAAATGCAGTACATACATGCTTACAATTTCTGCATTTCACCACATGTAAATTTTACCTAAAAAATAACAAATACTGAACTTATATCAATGCTGATGTGCTTGGGGTGAGGAATATGATGTTTGCAATTTATTTTCAATGTATGTAAAGTATATATGTGTAGACAGAGGGATGTATTGAAGGACCAGTAGATGCCATATAAAATAGATGAAAATTTAGTCTGCATGGTTCTTTGAAGCGTTCTATAGGTTCAACTTTTTATAATAGAATTTTTTTTCCAAAACGTTCCTTTGAAGTCAGTAAAAAATAAATTAAATTTAAAATCTGATTTCTCAGTGCATGCACCTGCATCACTTATATGCTGATATATGTGTTATAAAAGTAGATACACATGTAGTTGCCAACATGTTTGCTACTTATCCCTGTAAGTTGGCAATATCTCCAAGTGAGCATGCAGTGAAGAAGGAGTAAAGATGTGGTGAAGATGTGGTAAAGACATGAACATGAAAGCATCTCTGTCCAGCCATGTGTGCTCTAGGTCCGGGAAACAGTGAATGAAGAGGAGTCCTTCTTTGGGCAATATAACTATTAATGGTATAGTATGTGCCAGGCACTGTCCTGCACAGCTGGGCTGTATTCAGGGAAGAAATTAAACCAAAACAAATTAATACTCTCATGAAGTTCACATTCTGGTGAGAGAAGATAGATGATTGAGATTAATTACCTAATTAGAGCATAAGGTGATATAAGTTAGAGCAGAGAAGAAAAGATGCAGACTACTGAGTTTTCACAGATTGAGAAGGCTTGGGTAGGAAGAGCAGGATTTGTAGTTTCAAAATGTGTGTTGTGGAAGGCCATGCTGTGAAGGTAACACTTGAGCACAGGCTTGAAAGGGATGAGGAAGCAAGTCATGGAGCTAATGATCCAGGTATTGGGACCAGTTGGCACCTAGCCCTTGAAATAATGTGTGCTTGGCAGGTTTCCAGGGGCATCAAGAAGACAAATTCATGACAGGAACTAAAAACCTAAGGTTGGTGAAATTGGTAGGGCTCACACTGAGAAAGGCCTTGTAGGACGTGGTATGGACTTAGCTTTTCATCCTGACCAAAATGGAGAATTAATAAAGGGTTCTGAGCAGTAAAAGACGATTGGATTATATTTTTGAAGGGATAAGAAAGAAAGAGAGCATCTTTGAAGAGTTATTTCAATAATCCTCTGGGGCACAATGGTGCCTCAAGCTAAGTTAGCAATAGTAGAGGTGATGAGACATGTTCAGATCTTAGAGACACGTACCATAATGTCTCTCATAAAACACAGGTCTTCGCCACCTTCCCCTTTATGATTTTCAGACACCTCAAGAGGGAGGTTATACTACTGAGTGCCTGCCATGAGCCTTTCTCTGGTTTAGAGCGATTCTTGCATCTGGTCTTGAGTCATGCAGTTCTGAAGAAAGCATGCAGTGGATGTTGAGCACAGTTCACCTGCCTGGCTAGATTTCTGGTTCTGTGAAGGGCTCAAGAAAAGGGGGGATAAAAAAGGAATCAGGGCCAGTCTCCATAATAGTCTGAAACCCAACGCAGGGAATCTACAATTCATATTATTGGCACTGAAAAGGTGTAGTCAACTTCTAAACAAGGAGGGTGACTTGTCTCAAATGCCAGTGAAGGCAACTTTGGAACAAAGAGTAACTGTCAGAATCTTGCCACCTCTGTGATGAACAAATGTCTCATACCCTTCCTCTTTATTGCTTACTTGCAGTGCCAGGTCCACTGGTACACAGAGTAGATGACTACTGGTCTAAGTCCCCCTAAGGGCTTCTGGGGACTTGGCCAGCATAGAAAGACCTGTTGTCCCAGGTCACCTCTTTATCTGACTTATGCCATTGTTCAAGACGGGAGTATATCACATCTGATTAAGATCCAGGCTCTTGTCAGGGAAACTTGTTTGATTTGAGGTCTGATTACATCCTTGAGATGGGTCTCATTATGTATCCCAGGTTGGCCTCAAACTCACAATCTTCATGCCTCAGCCTCCACAGTGCTAGGATTATAGACGTGTACCATTACTTCTGGCATGTTTGGGTAACTTCCTGAGACTATTCCCATTGGGGAGACAAAGCTCCATCAACACTGAGAATGGTGAAGGACAGAATAGGCACAGGAGGCAAGAAAGAGGCTGGCTCAAGGATGTGGTATGCTGGTGCAAAAGAAGGGTCACTAATGTCCAAGATTCCAACTTTGTCCAGTGAACAGTGGCTCTTTGGAACACAGGAAAAAGGACATTCTATAAACACACCATTAGTGATAGGGGCCCATGACAAACAGGTCCTCTGACTAATAGTAAAGGAAGCTGCTGGTTTGGGAAGTATGTACTATCAACTCTGGGTTTTCAGAAACTTGTTCCAGAGGCAACTGTAGCAGAGAAGTAAAGGGAATACTGAATGGAAGATTCTGGACTCAGCACGCCATGGAGAAACAGAGCACCAAGCTGGATGTGGTGGCACATGCCTTTAATCACAGTACTTGGGAAACAGAGGTAGTGAATTTCTGTGAGTTCGAGGCCAGCCTGATCTACATAGCAAGTTCCAGGACAGCCAAGGCTACACAGACAGACACTGTCTCAAAAAAAAAAAAAAAAAAAAAGGCAGGGAACTAGCTGTGTTAATCTGTTCAATGTTGGAATTACATGAAAGGTTGCATTTGACAAAATGGTTGGAGCCGAGTATTCAGTGATGGCCTTTGGGAGTCTAATGGAACAAAGATCTGTACTTCTTCATTAAGAAGAGGTTGTTTCAGTGGTGAGCTGTGAGCCAAGTGCTTGATGACTCAGGACACCAAGAAGGGCCAATGCCAAAGGCAGTAAAGAGAGACTTGCTGAGAGAAAGAACTGCCCGCTGGAAAGGAAGAGTGCATTCCCTCCAACAAACTGCCCCTGAGGGAGAATCCTCATTCCTGTCAAAGCTGGCCCTATGAAAGAGTGCTGCCCCTGTTCTCCTGACCCTGCTTCCTAACCACCATTCTGCTCTGGAAACTCTCTGGTCCTGGTCTTACTCTTCTCCTAGCCAAGCTGCTAACACAGGCCATGGAAAGAGATGCTCACTGACATTTGTTATAAAAATGCCTACGTGGATGAAGGCTCAGTCTAGGAGTCACTGAAAAAAAAACCTTTTGGTTTTCTCACTTCTAAATAGGAGGCACTGAGCAGTAACAGATGGCCAGTCAGTTTGTAAACTGGAAAACGGTGTTCACGTAGGCTGCTGATGTCACTTCCATTAAGAGAAGGAGGGGAAAAAGAATGAAGGACATTAAGGAAAGCCCAAAGCTAAAGGATTCCTGCCTCAGAATGGCGTTCCTTCTGGGTGGCATTACCTTGTAGGTGTTGAACACTAAAGAGCTCGCACTCACAGTCCGAATAGTTGGAATAGTCTATAAGCTCTGCCCTCCTATAGCTGTACAGAAAAGACCATGTGCTTAACACAGACATATCCATCCTTGTCCTAAGCTGTGGAAATGGCCAAGACTTCTTAGGATCTTCCAATCTTTAGTCCCCCCCACCCCCTTGAATCACTTCTCTGCTCTGTGATCACAGATCCTTAGAGATTCTGAGACAGTTGTGTTCATGCTACTGGGGAGACATGAAAAAAAAAGTTTGTTCATTCTAGATAATGCACCAAAGACAGAACCAAGGAAACATTCCACCCAAATCTAACTTGGAGAGTTCATTTGGCTTAGAGGTGTGTGGGTCAGGGTTACTTACAGAAGAAGGGTTACCATGAAAAAGCTATATCACCTAAAAGTTCCATCCCTGCATGGTTGATAACTTCACAGAAGCTGCATGGATGAGATCTACCTTCAGTTAACCTACCTCTTACAATCTAGCATCTACTAAAATCACATAGAGCTGGAGGGTGTAGGAGAGAGTAGTGTGTTCCAGGTGAGGGTTCTTGACCCTCCCACTCCTCCTCCATTACCATAGAGCTAATTATCACTGTATTGTTTATTTCATAGCTATAACTATGAGGCTAAGCATTGTATAGGTCACCATGGTAACCTCTGATCCTTGATAGCTGATATCCATGGGTGACCAAGAAAACAGCTATTCTCCAATAGAGCCACAACTTGTCCAGTTGAAAGCCAACACTGGAGAGGGCCTGCTCATGACCTTCATTGAACCCTTACTAGTGAAAACGTTTTTCCTGCTTTGGAGCCAAGGCCAACCTACACCAGTTCTGCTTCAGGCCTCTGAAAATAGACCAAAAATAAAACCAGTCCTTTCCTTACATAGTAATTTTTCACTTCACCTAGGTATGGTTGCCAAATAAAATATAGGAGACCAGTTAAACTTGAATTTAAGATAAACCATGAGTAGTGTTGTCAGAATATATCCCATGCAATATTCTGGATATATTTGCTCTAAAACATTCACTGCTTCAGAAAAAAAAATTTATTGCATAGGACATACTTATATGAAGACATTGTTGTTCATATGAAATTAAAATTTAATAGAATGCTATACCTTCATTTGCTAAATTTGGCAATGCTCTGTGTGATTCAGGATCATATAACTGAGGCAAGTCACACAATAGAAGTCACATTGTGGAAGATCCCACTTCGTGGCTTAAGGAGGGTTTGCATCTCACATGTACTTTCTCAGTTGCCCCAGAGGTCAGGCCATCACTTATTCCCTGTTTAACAGAGTCTTCACCCGCTGGGGGGAGGGGGGATGTTGTTCTTGAATGCCTGGCACCCAGACTCATACTTCTATGCTGCTCATCCCTTACAAAGTGGGGAGGGCGTTTAGGTATTCTGGCTCAAGTGTCACTTTTCCATTTCTCTCATTTGGCAAACTAAGGATGATCAGGGAAAGAAGCCTGACAAAGAAAGCAAAAGATTAATGATGAAGGGGGAAAGAAAGGTCTAACTCAGTTCAGAGGAGCCAAGGCGGGTCGCTGACAACTTAGGGGTCTGGAGATAGCTAGCTCCTCTACTCTGGCATGCAGGTTGACGTAAATGTGCCATGCCATTCTACAGGTCCTGGTTTTCATCTTTCTGTTCAATTATAAACTCCGTGAAGTTATAGATCTCTGTCTACTTTATTTATTGTTATTTTTGTAGTACTTAGAATAGTGCCTGGCACATTGTACAGCTGACACCCGGTGGCAGAATGAATGAATGGACGCAGCAGCCCAAATCTAGGAACATGGTCAGAAACAAGGTTGGGGGTCAGCACAGAAAAGAGGCCGAACAGTACAGAAACAGCTTGTGGACGTATTGCCCTAGGGAATAGGTGGGAGGATGAGGAAAGAGCAAATCTTCAGTGATTTATTCAAAAGCTTTCAGAGAGGCCAGCTCTCTGTTGCTCAATTACCCTTACCTCCGTATTCACATCCCAACACCTACAGCCCAGTAAGATAACCCCTCTCTCATCTGCCTGCTAAGACAACTCTCCAGATGCCCAAGTGCTAGGATACTAGGCCAGGAAGGCAGGCTTTCCTCACATCCCTGCTCTCTAGGCTGAATAATATCCTGTACTAATGTCTCTAATGAGGATGACTTAGACATGCCTTCTATATGACAATTTCTCAGTGGCCTTCTGAACACTCTTTTCAACAGCTCACTGAAAATTCACCTTTGACGTGGGCTAAAAATCCAGTGCAAACACTCAGGGACCGTTATATATCAAATGAATGAAAATACTGATTACCATGTCAAACCACCATCTCTAACAGTCTTTGGAGGCCTTCACGGGGGTGGGAGGGTGATAAAGTCGTGAGTGAGAAAAAAAGATGTGGGATTATGATATAGGGAGCAGGAACTAGGAGGTAGGGACTGGGTGTGGAAGAGGAAAGGAATTGCCACTTATTCCTGATTTCTTTATAGCCAAGACATCATGGTCCCTTGCAGGACTGGTTCCAATCTCCAGCTGTCTCCATCTCACCGACTGGCAAAGCTTACCTTTAATCAGCCTATACTATTTCCAGCACTTCTTATTAGGGAAGAGAATTTTAAATTCTCTACTATCTACTCCTTATCAAAAGTTCAGTTCAGAGGAAGGCCTAAAGAGCAGACAGCTAATCTAGTGCAAGTTATATAGACAAAGCATGTGCTATAAAGCTTAGACTATAATTTCAATATGGGTGAGTATGTTGAAAGAGGGAATTTCAGTGTAGAGATAGAGAAGGCATATTGGATATTACAATAATTACGGCTTCCTTAACAAAGAGATGGAGGACAAAGCTCAACATTGCAAAGCTGCTGGTTTTTGTACTTCAAGCCACAGAAATAAACCCACACGATGAAGCTTGCCGTTTACAAGGATCTCAAGGATCTGCCATTCCTTCTGCATAATATGACAAGGTAACTTGATTGCAGCAGACAAATATGACATACGTGCACATTGATATTGAGCTATCAAAGCCCAAAAGATTTCTCTTTCAGGATCAACATAATGACTTTTCTAAAATAGTGTTAGAATCACTTTAAGTCGTGGTATTTCTCTGAAACATTAATGACAGGAAGGGAAGGTACTTAGCATTTCTATTTAAGAGAAAGAACATAAAGTTGCATGGTTAGGGAGGTAGGTAGGACCTAGGAGGGAAGGGGAAGGGGAAAACATGATAAAAATACGTTAAATGAAAAAAGTATAAATTAAAAAATAGAATAGAAGAAAGGGGGCAGGAGAGACGGCTCAGTGAGTTTGCCATCACCACACCTGATAAAATGAGTTCAGTCCCCCAGGATTCCTGAAAAGGGGGAAAAAAGAAATTGTTCCCCAACACTGTCCTCTGACAGTTTGTCCTTTGTTCGCTGACAAACTGTCCATGACTTCTGTCATGGCACACACACCTCACTACAAACAAACAAACAAATAAATAAATAGTTAAATAAATAGATAAATAAATGTAATTTAAAAAAGAGAAAGATGAACTAGAAATCCTTTGCACTCCTCTCCCTACTATTACAACTAAACTCCTCTACACTGTGTGTTGAACAAAGAGAATAGGGGTCTTAAGAGTATAAAGAAGGCAGACCACTGAAGCATCTCAGGATGGGATGAATGACAGCAATCTTCTCTTTTTCTTACCTATGTCAGGCTTGGAGTTGAAAAATATAGTGACCAAAAGCATTAACAGGCATTGAACAAAAAAAGTCAAGGAATTACAAAATATATCTTGCAAGACACAAAATTTGCAGACTAAAACCACCCTACACCAGCCAAAACTGGAGAAAAACCAGTGGGCCCACCCACATACACACACACACACACACACACACACACACACATCCATATCAGCAAAGAGGAATAGAGGAGCCTAGCCTTCTTCTCAGGAGGCTGTGTGACATACACCGAAGCTCTGAGTCCTCTGACAATGTAAAGTCATGGAAGGTCCAGTCTGGGACAGAAACTATCATTCCTATAGCTGGATAGGCACCAGGTATCACGGATGGATGAGGACCACCTATATATACTACACTGGCAGAGACATGAGGAGCTTACATTTCTGGTTCTATCTAGAAGCAAGTCTCCCTTCTGATGTTGTATAAGAGGGAACTTAGAGTTTAAATTTCACTATCTAAAGACACCACACATTTTGTTTGTAGGGCATAGATAAATCAATCTGGGAACTGACTAGGAAACTTCCCCCTCCATGGATAACTTACATAGTTCCAGAGAGTGCTATGCAAACTTCTGGGTATCAGTTGGTGATGGTAATTGTGGAAATGATGGTCTTGCCCAGTGTTGGATCATGCATGCTATAATACCAACCTGCCATGAAAGACTTGCTCACTTGTACAATAACATCATGATGGTTATGTGGTAGCCAACCACTTTCTCCCTGGATTTGAGGCCTACATCATAGGAGGAAGACATCTTTGCCTTGTACTGAGAACTTGGTCAAAAGCCTATAGCTTGGGAGGTCATAAGCACTATGGGGAAACCTACTATCATTATCTTGCTAAATGGTTATGTTATTAAGCTGTCTTAAATATTTATGCCTATACCCCTAGATGTGCTGTTCTCAACCTTGTTCACAGAAGCATATATTTGTAGTGAGTGGAGGTTAATGGTGAGAGTCTCAACTAGTCAGAGTGACTGGGTGCTCAAGTCTAAATGAATCATCTATACTAAACACCCTCCCAACCCCAAGGCTCTGGGAACATCATGGAAAAGGAAGGGGGAAAGAAAGTAAGAGCCTGTTCATGGAAAAGGGAGCTATGAAATGTCATCATTGGGGCATCACATAGCTATTGCACCCACAAACTCAGGGCATCTGTGCTTACCTGAATAAAACCTGAAAAATATATTGATCAAGTGGCTTAATCAAGCCACTCAAAATTCCAGCATGGATTGGGAAATAAATGCCTCTTAGCTGAGGAGCTATTGGCAGTTGATGGTTTCTGAGAAAGGGAATTTTTCCTTGGGGGTATGGTCACTGGTAGGATGCCCGTGCTTCCGTGGGTGACCTCATATGCATTTTTCATGTGCATAAGAGCAGCACTAAGTGAACTCTGTGAGACACCAAGAGAAGATGGCATGACATTGGAAGAGGGTGCATTGAGGATGGTCCAAGGTGATGGGATATAGCCTCTCAAATCATGAGCTGAAATAAGTTTTTCCTTTAGGCTGCTTTTGTCAGGTATTTTATGACAGCAGAGAGGAAAAGTAACTAATGTAAGTGCCATACATAATCACTCAAAAATAGAAATTTAGGAGAGCAAATCTAACAAGACACACATAGATTTACATGCTGAGAATGATTAAGTGGTAATGAAAGAAAACATCAAAAATTATTTGAATAAATATAGATATGGGCGCAGTGTTCATAGGTTAGAAGGATCAACATAAAAAATGTCAACTTTCCTCAAACTGATTGATAGATACCTTGTGGTGGTTTGAATAAGAATGGCCCACATAGGCTCATGTATTTGAATGCTTAGTCACCAGGGAGTGACACTGTTTGAAAGGACTAAAAGGATTATGAGGTTTGGCCTTGTTGGAATAGGTATGGCCTTGTTGGAGGATATATATCACTGGGGGTGGGCTTTGAGGTTTCAAAGTCCCATGCCAGTCCCCACCCCTGTTTGTCTGTCTATGGATCAGGATGTAGCTCTCAGCTACTGCTCCAGAGCCATGCTTGCTGCCATGCTCTCTGCCATGATAATGGAGGACTAATCCCCTGAAACTGTAAGCAAGTTCCCAATAAATGTTGTCCTTTCTAAGAGTTGCCTTAGTCATGGTATCCCTTCACAGCAATCTGACACTGACTAAGACAAAAATTGGTACCAGGGACTGACCATGTTGTTGTTTGGAGGAATATAGAAACTTTGGGGGCTTTGGACTAGAAAAGCAATTAAATGCTTTAAGTGGGGCCTTACTGTGCCATTCTAGTAGGAGCAAGGTCAGTGGCACTAGGAATAATGTGCACCCATCTCAAGAAGTTTTAGAGAGGAAGAATATTATTGACAGGTCTAGAGACCATTCTTGTGATGTTTTGGTAAAGAATGTGGCTGGGTTTTACTCTTGTTCTAAAAATCATCCAAAGACTAAATTGAAGAGTTTAGGATTAATGGCATCGGCAGAGGAGATTTTGAGACAGTCTAGTATTGACTGTGTCAAGTGGTTATTAGTGGTCATTCACACAAATCTACAATAAAAAGGATCAAATTGAGCAAGAAGAAATACAAAGTGTATGAGAAGAAAAAGAGAATCAAGAAATGTTTTATTGGAGTCCAGTGTTCAAGGAGATAGAAATTTTATATGAAATCTTGATACTAAATGGAATAAAAGGAGTGGTGACCTCAGTGTAAGACCTCACCCAACTAAGCTTCCAACCTGTACAAAGGAATTAAAGAAAAGCATAAGCACTGAAGGAAACCATCAACAATAGAAAGCAGATGCCAATGTAATTAAAGGAGGGGGCCATATTTCAGCTCCAGTGAACAAAAGAACTTGACAGTTTCAGCCACATGGTCCTGGCTTTATCAAGGAATATACAAGATAGAGATTGTGGACTCTCCCTTGGTGGCCAAGGAAAGCTGCTGAGGCCATGCTTGTGGCAAGGAAGCACCTGAATGGAGGCATAGAAAGGCCATTAAGTGAAGCTGTGAAGGTGAAGGCTAGGCCATGTTGGAGACTGCCAGGTGTTGGAGATGCCAGAGTCATGGGATACCTCCCATTTCCTCCTTCATGGTAGCAGTGTCCTAATATCCACCTCTCTAGAATTCTTTCCCCTTGCCTATGGTTCCTTTTTTCTTTCCTGGTTTCTGTGGTGTATGAGTAGGGTTCTCTAGAGGAAAAGAACTTATAGAGTGAATCTATGTATATAATATAGAAAGGGAACTTATTAGAATGGTTTACAGGCTGTGGTACACCTAGGCCAGCAATGGCTGTCTCCCAACAGAAGGTCCAAGAATTCAGTAGATGTTCACCCCACAAAGCTGGATGCTTCAGCTGGTCTTTGTATACACCAGAATCCTGAAGTAGGCTCTAATGCCTGTGAAGAAATTATCGAGAACAAGCTTCCCTTTTCCATGTCCTTTGTATAGGCCACAGTAGAAAGTGTTGTCCATATTAAAGTTAGATCTTCCCACCTCAATAGATCTGGATTAAAGATATATCTTCCACTAGAAAGTGTCATCCTGAGTGAGGTAACCCAATCACAAAAGAATACACATGATATACACTCACTGATAAGTGGATGTTAGCCCAAAAGCTCAGAATAAACAAGTTACAATTCACAGACCACAGGAAGCTCAAGAAGAAGGAGGACTGAAGTGGGGGTGCTTTGGTTCCTCTGAGAAAGGGAACAAAATACCCACAGGAGCAATAAAGGAGACAAAGTGTGGAACAGAGACTGAAGGAAAGGTCACACAGAGACTGCCCTGCCTGGGGATTCATCCTATAAACAGTTACCAAACCTGGACACTATTATGGACAACAAGAAGTGCATACCAAAAGGAGTATGTCATGGTTGTCTCCGGAGGGGCCCTGTCAGAGCCTTACACATACAGAGGCAGATGCTAGCAGCCAACCATTGGACTGGGCGTGGGATCCCCAATGGAGGAGTTGGAGGGTGGTCCAGAGGAGCTGAAGGGGTTTGCAGCCCCATGGGAAGAACAATGATGTCAGCCACCCAGATGCCCCAGGACTCCCAGGGACTAAACCATCAACCAAGGGGTACACATGATTCCAGCCAAAAATGTGGCAGAGGAATGCCTTGTTGGGCATCAGTGGGAGGAGTGGTCCTTGGTCAGGTGAAGGCGCAATAGATGCCCCAACAAAGGGAAATTGGGGGGGGGGGAGGTGGGAGTGGGTCGGGTAGAGGGCCATATACTTGGAAGCAGGGGGTGGGAGAAGGGGTTGGGGGTTTTCAGGAAGGGGGGAAGCCGGAAAAGGTTTTAGCATTTGAAATGTAAATAGAAAAAATTAAAAATTTTAAAAAAATTTTAAAAAAAGATATATCTTCCCAACTCAAAAGATTCTGATTAAAAGTGGGACTTCCCACTTCATATGATTTAATTAAGAAAAAAATTCTCACATGTGTGTCATTTGGGTTTTAGTTAATTCCAGGTTTAGTCCAGTTGAAAACCAAGAATAGCCATGACAACGTGCCAGTAATACTTTTTTGCAGCTACAGACAAGAGTATTCTAAAATTTACAAAGAGAGTTAAAGGAACTAGACCACTGAAATAACTTTGAAAGAGAAGATTAAATTTAAAGAAAATTGTTTACCTGATTCTAAAACTTACTACATAATACAATTAATCAAAACTGCCTGGTGTTGGTAAAGGGATGGTCTTTCAGATCATTCCTTGTAACAGAGCAGAGTGCCCAGAAACAGACTCACAAAAATATGCCAAATATGATTTTTGAAAAAAGTATAAAACAAATTCAATGGCAGAAATTTTTGGAAGCTATTGGATATGTCTAGGCAAAACTCCAAAAACCAAACCAAAACAAACACCTAATGTCTAAGTTTCAAAACTTAAAACAAAATATAAAAACAAAATCAAAACATATCACTATGGAACTTTAAACCCTGAAGCTATAAGTCTTTTAGTTAAATAAAAAGACAAATTTATCTATCTCAGAGTGTTTTGGAGAATGTTGGTGGTTAAACACACAATGTACATGTGTTCAAACACTATCTATATCTATGAATACTACTCTACAATTAAAAACAATGAATTCACGAAATTCCTAGACAAATGGTCAGATCTTGAAAATATCATCCTTAGTGAGGTAACCCAATCACAAAAGAACACACATGGTATGCAGTCACTGATAAGGGGATATTGACCCAGAATCTCAGAATACCCTAGACACAATCCGTATATCAATAGATTTCTAAGAAGACGGAAGGAGAGACCCCTGGTCCTGGAAAGACTGGATGTAGGGGAACGCCAGGACAGAGTAACGAGAGGGGGTTGAATGGAGAAAAGAGGGAGGGAAGGGGGCTTATGGGACTTTCGGGGAGGGAGGAAACGGGAAAGGGGAAGTGATTTGGAATGTAAATTAAAAAAATAAAATAAAATAAATAATAAAAAAATATAGGGTACAGAGCTAAACAGGGAATTCTCAAGTGAGGAAACTCGAATGGCTCTAAAGCACCTAAAGAAATGTTCAGCATCCTTAGTTATCAGGGAAATGCAAATCAAAACAACACTGAGATTCTACCTCACACCAGTCAGAATGACTAAGATGAAAAACTCAAGGGACAGCAGATGCTGGAGAGGATGTGGGGAAAGAGGAACACTTCTCCATTGTTGGTGGGAATGCAAGCTGGTAAAACCACTCTAGAAATCAGTTTGGCGACTCCTCAGGAAATTAGACATAGTACTACCTGAGGACCCAGCTATACCACTCCTGAGTATATACCCAGAAGATGCTCCTACACGTAATAAGGACACATGCTCCTCTATGTTCATAGCTGCCTTATTCAAAATAGCCAGAAGCTGGAAAGAACCCAGATGCCCTTCAACTGAGGAGTGAATACAGAAACTGTGGTATATATACACAATGGAGTACTATTCAGCTATTAAAAACCATGAATTCAAAATAAAGATTTAGTATAAGACCTTTAACTTCTAAAAACTTCTAGAAGAAAATAAAAAAAATTATGACTTTTTCCTTTGTGGTGATTTCTCTGTTATCACACACACACACACCCCTAGACAATGAAAACAAAAAATAAATAAGTGGGGGGTTACAATAAAATTTGGGGAACTGACAAAATATCTCAGTGGGTAAAGAAGCCTTCAGCGAGTCTGATAATCTGGACCCACATGGTAGAAGGAGAGAATTATCTGTCAATTCTTACCTTCTGACTGTCATGTTCACACACTGCCATGTATGCAAGTACGCACACATACACTATATAAATATATTTTTAATTTTTTCTTTGTCATTTTAAAAAGGACATCACCTTTGAGATTTAGGATTACACAAAGAGTTCTTTAAACTTAACACTACAAATAAGACTCATGTAACCACAGCTGGATAGTTATACTTAGTCCAAAATAAAAATGTTGCCAAGCATGATGGCTTACATCTGCAGCCCAGCACTTGTGATCATAATGTAGAGGATTGCAATTTTGAGGCTAGCCTGAGCTTCATAGCAAGCCCCCATCTGAAAAATTAGTTATAGTTAAAATCCTTTTGAGTCACTAGTAATCCAAAACATGTCCTCACACATGCTAGGGAAGGTGGTCTACCACTCAGATACAAAACTAGTCTTAAAATTCAATGTTTTTGCTTTGAGACTGGTCTGGCTAAGATGAAAAAGCAAGTTGTAGACTGAGAGGAAATATTTGCAAACTACACAGTTGACAAAGAGCTAGTTTTAGAATATAAAAAGACTCAAAACTAACAGAAAAAGGTGACCCATTTAGAAAATATGCAAATTACACATACATTTTATTAAGAAATATATGTTATAGTTGGAAAATGAGGCTATTACAAGATGAACATCAGGCAAGATATCTCAGTGGGTAACAATGCTCGCCTCATAAGCCTGACATGACCTGAATCTAATCCCCAGAATCCCATGGTAAAAGGGAAAAACAACTCCACAGATTTGTTCTCTGACTTCTACACATGCACAGCAGGACATGCAGGTTCACACACAGATATCTTACACACCAGACACACATACCGTTGCCACAACCAATAATAATAATAACAACAACAACAATAATAATAATAATAATAATAAATTTAAAATTTTGAAGATGACCATCAAGGTACAGCAAATTCCTAGTACATGCAAGACTCTGGATCTACAGTACTGAAAACAATTACACAGGGGACATTAAAGCCATAATGAGATTAGCATGGCACTTATCCAGTGTAATCTTTTTTTTTTTTTAAAGTAGAAACATCAAATACTGGTAAGAATGCAAAGAAACGGGATCACTCCTTCACATCTAGTGAAAATGTACCAGTTGTAGCCTTTCTGGAAAATAGTTTCTTAAAAATGTAGATGCACTTAGAATACAGCACAGCAATTTCATTCCTGGGCATTTTGTAGAGAGGAATGAGGACTTGCGTTCACACAAAAGCCTGAATATCACGTGGAGAATAGACTTCAGTGACAGTGTCTAGTATGGTTGATTTGTTTTTGTTTTTGAGTTTATTTTTGGTTTGTTTTTTGTTTTTTCTGAGACAGGGTCTCAACATAACCCAGGCTGGCCTGGAACTTGCTATCTCTCTCAGAATGAGCTTGAAAATTTTAATTCTCCTGCCTCCACCTCACAAGTGCTAAGATTATAGTAGTCTTGTGTTTCCAACTGTGGTTCTCAAGTGGGGAATGGGGCAGTATCTAAAGGCCAGTTTGGAAACTAAAGGCAGAGCGGCAGATTAGTGCGCAATAAAAGCGCGTTTGAAATTTTTTCCATAAATCTTGTGAGAATCTTCTGAAACAAACTTTTTTAAAACAGCCAAGAATAATTTAAAGAGCCCATTTAGGGAGCTGGGGGCCCAGAAGGAATGTGTGCGTGATTTCTGTTGGTACAAACAAGGAGAACTGCTTGTTGCCGTCTTACATTAAGATGGGACACATTGGTTTTGAAAAAAATGTAAAAGACTCTGTGTTCCCAGGAATGTAAGGAAATGCCTTTGTTCTGGTGCACAAAGATTAAAAGTCAAGGTCAGGTCAAAAGATCTGAAAAATTAGAGAAAGCCACACTGCCTCCTGGACTCTTCAGGGTCAGAACATATTCGGCCGATAATGTTTATCATGTAGTTGTTAAACATGGGCTTTGCCTGTGTTCTGTCCAAACTTGGGAACAAAGTAGGCAGTATGAGGGAACAGTTCTACAAGCCCTCTTAGGGCACGCATTGTAGAAAGGCGGACTCCTGGGAGTGACTTTTAAGTCCGTTAAAACTGGCGCCAAGAGGAGGCAGACACCTAGCCGCGCCTTTTGAATTCCTTTAAAATCTGGCGCCATTACATGCTACGGGGTCTCGGGAGACCGTGGTCAGGGGTTCTCAACAGTCAGTTACAAAGGCAGGCGTGTGTGGGGGCGTGACCCTGAGAGGGCAGTAGCCAATAGCAGAGAAGGCTGTGAGTAAAACTCGGGGCCACCACAGTCTGAGGCAAGCAGACTGCCACAGCTACTCCTCCTAGCGGTTGTGTCGGCCTGTCTGGCGATTTGAACTGTTCCTCCAGCCTTGAACTCCCATCTTCCGCTGGTAAGATGGAGGACATCAACCATGAACTCCAACGGATGATCCGTCGCCACTATCGCGAAAAAAGGGAGTTGCAGGCTCACATCCAGACCCTGAAAGCTTCCATCCCGAAGAATGACAAGGGCAGACGAAAGCAGACGCTCTCTGACATCACCTGCCTCGAGGCCGAGATGGAGCAGAGGCACCAGCAGGAGCTGGAGAAATTCGGAGAAAACCCTAACAGCGGTGTGGATTCGGTTACAGCCGACCTCGAAAAGATGAATCTCGAGAATATGCCTCCGCGTCCATCAAAGTCCCAGAAACAGCGCGACCGCGACCGAAGAGCTAACCTGGACAGACGGCGCCATGACAGGATGCCTGCGGCCCAGGCTGAGCAACTGGCTGCCTACCGTCATGAGGAGGAGGAGAAGGTCACCGCCATACTAGCGGCCAAAAATCTGGAGATGAAGGCCATCCCTGCTGACGGCCACTGCATGTACCGTGCCATCCAGGACCAGCTGGTGTTCTCCGTGACAATAGAGAGCCTACGGTACCGCACTGCCTACTACATGCAGCAACATATTGACGACTTCTTACCTTTCTTCACCGAACCCGAGGCTGGCAACTTCTACACCCAGGAGGACTTCCTGAGGTACTGTGATGACATCGTGCACAAGGCTTCGTGGGGAGGCCAGCTGGAACTGAGAGCCCTGTCGCACGTCCTGCAGACCCCAATCGAGGTGGTACAGGCCAACTCACCCATCATTGTCATCGGCGAGGAGTACACCAGAAAGCCGCACACGCTGGTCTATCTACACCACGCCTGCGTCTTCGGAGAGCACTACAATTCGGTGAAGCCCATCGAGGTGGCTGGAGCAGCTGGAGGAATGGCGCCGCGCCTCTTCTAGAAGTTTCCTGCAGCGGCGAAGGAACTCTGCCCTGGGCGCCATCTTTGTCACCTCTGCCGCTGCGGTTCCTGAAAGAACTGAAGCAGCTACGGCGGCGTCTCTTAGTAGGAGCAGTTGCTTTTCCTTCGCTGATTTGTTTTCGTTTGTTTTTCAAAATTTGTTTAATGTCTATGTCCTGTTTCTTTTTTGTTTGTATGTTGGGGGGGTTGTTAGGTTGTTTCGTTTTGTTTTGGGGGTTTTTGTTTGGTTTTCCCCCTCTCAGATTTTTTGTGTGTGTGTGTGTGTGTGCTTCCTTTCATGTGATGGGAATGGGAGGTGGTTTATACACAGGATAATATCTCCTTGGGATACCTAAGAGGCTTTAAGATTCATGGACTCTAACTTCATTTGGTCATAGGTACCTTTGTCATGGTGAGGTTTCAATTAATGTTAGACTGAAAATGGAAATTGGGTTTTTCTCATTGTTTTCTCATTACCTGGGCTGAAGTAAGTTTAGTAGAAGGGTTCAGGTTGTGGGATTTTCCCTGCAAATTTATCAACCAACTTGATAAAAGTAGAGTTGATATGGCTGAAATGACTTATAAGTGTTTTTCAGTAAAAAAATAAAATAAAATAAAATAAAATGCCACAGCTGGCTGGCTTGCTCTTAACCAATGTTAAAAAACCTGGGTTATGAACAAGTCTTCAAGAAATAATTAGCTTGTTTGATTTTATTTTTCATTCAAACTTGTGAAGCCAGCCGCAAATGGGTTTTAATTGCTCAGATATTTTCTAAGCACACACACAAAAAAGTGGTTTCTAATAGGTAAATGTAACTGTTAGATATAGAAATTTAATTTCAACGAACCAGGAGCTGAAGTAAGCTTTACCTGAAAGATGTGAACACTCTGAACTTAGTGACAAGGTTTTTTTAATTTTTAGAGAGAAAAATATAAAAAGTTTTTGTATAAAGGAAAGCAGTGAACAATATAGCTCTGTTTCTGTTAAAAATTAGTTGTCTTAAATGTGACATTTAAAAGAAGAGCAAGAATGGAATGATTTACAGTTTAACATTAGCTCCTGTATGTTAGTGAACTTACTTAAATTCATTTTAAAAATGCATTGTCCCTTCCAAATGATCTCTAATAGTATATGTAAGTTTAAATACTTTTTGAAAACATATGCAATGTGTTAAAAATAAAAGCAGTTTTTGAAATACCTGGTTTGCATTTCTTGTGTAGCTGACTTAGGCCTCGTGAAGTTTGTATCCCAGATGGCTTTCAGCAAAGGGCTCCTGAAGAATAGGAGTAGGTGCGGTGAGAGCGGCGGCTTTGGGTGATACACCTGCAGTCCAGGAGGAGGCCAGGAGCTTCCCAGGCTGGAATTTAAGGAGGAGTTTGTACTAAGGATGCCCTGGGCTGATGTTTCACTCAGTGAAACACATGAAAGGCTTCCTTTAATAATCTTTGCTGTGTTTTTAAAAATCCCTGACAGATGGGGTGGTGATAACCAGGGAGGGGCCCACCCACTCAAAGGAGAACGGAGGGGGGATTGTGGGAGGGGGTAACTGGGAGGGGGCAGTGAGTGGGATGTAAAGTGAATAAAATAATAATAATAACAATAACAATAATAAGCAATCTAAAGATAATAAATCCAAACTAGACTGTCATAAAGACTTGGGAATTTTACTTTCACAAAAGAAAAAAAACCCTATAGTAATTGCAAATTAATGAAAAAAGAAATCATTCATTTTATTCATGTGTTTTATTCCTGTAGTTTTAGTGAGTTACATTCAAATCATATTTAAAAAAAAAAAAAGACCCCTGACTTCCAAGACCTCAGCCAAGCCAGGGGCTACATTGCAGGAAGGGAAGAAATGGTACTATAGACTACTTCAGGATGTTTCCGAAATACAAATATGGAAATCCCAACAGAGTTCTCACTATGGAAACAGATAAAGTTCCAAAAACACACTTCTGAGGTACATTGTGAGAAGTCGTTTGCAGGAACAGGAATACTGCATGGGGAAGGGATTGTGAGTTAGGGAGGAAGGGGGACAAGCTTTGGGAGGCTGCATGGGCTGGGGAAGGGAAAATGCTTGGAGAAGTGATGTAATCTAGGAGGCTTGCCTGGGAAGGAGGGTAAAGCCTGAGTACAGAGACAGCCCAGGGAGACCTGTATAGGCTGGACTCTGAGGGGTCATCAATCATAATAAGGGATAGGATGAGAAATAGTCCTTAAAGTGTTTGGGGGATTTTGTTTTGTTCTGTTTTGTTTTGAAGAAGTCTGGCTAGGGGAGAGGACATGGATGGGGTTTAGGGAAGACTCACTAACATCCTGACTAAGGATGTGAGTGAAGGCCATGGAAGGGCTCTAGAACTGAAAGAGGTGCTTTATGGGATGGACCGTGTAAAGTGGGTGTGGGGGGCCCTGCTTGGCTAAGGCAACGGGTGTTGATGGACAGGGTTTCCGACTGACTAGAGGCTACACACTGCTGAGGAAAGGTGTGGCTAAAGGTCAGAGACACAGAAGCTGGCTGGTAAAGGACTCCTGATAGAGGTGAGTCTGCTGGGGTGAATTATATAGGGAAAGGAAGGAAAGAGACGTAATGTGGGGGAGGGGGGCCAGGGGAACGGAACCGAATGTCCAGGGAAGAGGTCCTGGCCAGGGTGGGATTGTGTGCATAATATGGCAGGGAACTGGGCTTCCCAGGGAAAGCATGCTCAGCCATGGACAGAGGAATGGGCTGGTAACTGAGCAACCACTGAAGTAAGAGGCCGTGTTGGAAAGAGCATACATGGGCTGGACTGTGGCCCCCCCCCCACATATGTAGCAGATATGTAGCTCAGGCTCCATGTGGGTCTCCCAACAACGGGACAGGGGCTGTCTCTAAAGCTATTGCCTGTCTGTGCAGTCCGTTCCACAACTGGGTTGCCTTGTCTGGCCTCAGTGGGAGAGAATGCACTAATCCTGCAGAGACTTGATGTGCCAGGGGGTATACCCAGGAGGTCCTCCAGCCTCTCAGAGGAGAAGGGGATGGAAGAAGGACTCTGTGAGGATGGATGGGGGCAGCAATCAGGATTTAAAATTAATTAATTAATGGAAAAATGAATTTTAAAAAAGAGGCCAGGCTGAACGGGTACAGCAGATGATGAACAAGTCCATGACTCTTGAATGGGGAAATGATCAGGGCAGGCAACCCGATTGGGCAAGGGGCACTTGCTGGAGACACTTTCTGAGGAAGGGGCTCTGGAAGAAGATGAGGCCTTCCTGGGGAAAGAGGCGTTGACTAGGGAACCAGTCAGCCTGGAAGAAGAGGACTAAGCAGAGGATCCTGAGAGGTAAACGCACCGCCAGATTTTAGTGTGGCCCAGTTCAGAGTCCTGGATCTGGGCCTGGGTGGTAGCTGAACTGTCAGCAGTCTCCCTTATCCACAGCACCAGGGCGAGCTCTCCAGCACCGTTCAGGTTAGGTCACCCAAGGCTCCATCGGCAGGAGGCAGGGTCAGCTCTCCTGCTCTCATGCCATTAAGGCAGTTCACTTGTAACCCGTGCCTCCAGAGTCAGCTCCACCGTGCTGCCCGGTCAAGGCACGGGCCCCACTCTCCCAAGTGCTGCAGCCTGCCAGGGATGGGCCAGCTCCCACACTCTCAGGGCCCACTCACCCAAGGCTTCGCCATCAGGGCAGCTCCACTGGGCTTCCCAGGCGAGGTGCAAGGCCCACTCTCCTGAGTTGCTCAACATGTTTTCTTATAACAGAGGACTACTGGCCCAGGGATGGCACAGCACCACCCACAATGAGCCGGGCCCTCCCTGATCAATCACTAAGAAAATGCTCTACAGGCTTGCCTACAGTCTGATCTTATGGAGGCATTTTTTTTTTAATCGAGGCTTTCTCCTCTCGGATGACTGTAGATTGTGTCAAGCTGACATAAAATTAGCCAGAGCATACAGCTTAAGAGTCCCTGGCAGATGAAAGGATCCTGGCTGGGGTCAAGTTCCTATGTGGTTGAAGTGGCGCAGGGCTAGAGCTGCTAGTTCAAACTGAGGAAGGTTGCCTGGTTACCAAAGAGGGCCTGCCTGTCCAAGGAACTCAGTCCAGAGAAGGGTAATAAATGTATTAGCAGGCCTTGGTTTGGCTCCTGCACAAGGGCTGAGGAATGGGTCCTGAAGGGGAAAGGGTATACAAGGGCATTCTGACTAGCAGAAAGGGGGACCAGGTTGAGAATGGGCTTGAGAACGGATTCTGGATGTGGAAGAAGGCATAAAGAGATGAAGACAAACTGACTATATCAGTGCTGAGTGAATGAGGAGAGGAGTAAGGGAAGCAAGCACAGGTAGGTTAAAGGTTATGGGGAGTAGGTAGAAGGCAGACTGAAAGGTGCCTAGTTAGGACAGAGTATATAAGTTGGCCTAGGATGAGAAAGGAATTCCTGACTTTTGAATGGGAAAAGGATTATGTGATTAGAGGAGGAAGCAGACAAGTGCTAGACAAGAGGTTCTGGAACTATCGACCCACGAACTGTGGCCTGAGTCTGAGGACTGCACATTGCTGGAGGAGAAGGATGTGCTGGAAAAGAGGCATAGGTCCGGCATGGAGACTAACTGAGGGAGGGGAGGAAACATAGTTTGATGAATAGGACACTGCCTGCTAATGTGGCAGTAAAGGGAGCAAGGAGCATTTCCTTCTTTTTAAGACATGATCTCCTTATGTATCCCAGCAGAGCCTGACCTTCATTAGGTAGCCCAAACTTGAGATCCTCCTGTCAGCCTTTAGAAAGACAAAGTGACAAATATGTGCTACCATGCCCAGCCCTGCCCTAGGAATTTTACAACCGGTGTGACCAAAGATGATAAATTCTCATTTTATGGCTTTGTCCTGAATACAAGAGAAACAACTACTCCTATCTTGGGAACCTTTAAGATCTGACTTGACTTGCCAACCACTGTGACACTGTGTCTGCCTTTACAGAAGAGAGCAGGATGTATTAACTCAGACCAGATTCTAATCCTGCCCAAGACACAAACCAAGAGAGGATCTGAAAGAACACGAGGTATTTGTAATCTGTTCTTTTCCTATAAGCACGACTATTGCGAGCCGTTTTGTATATGCACATCATGGAATACTAGTCTCAAAGGGACCCAATTTCAGAAGTAATTTTCACTATTTACTGATTTAACTCCTGTTTGCTTTTGACGCATTACTGTACCTTCTTTCTTCTTGCCTTACTAACTGGAGATAAGGTGTTTGCTGTATACATACTTCGGTTCTGAAGGCACACATGTTTTCAGGTTTGAAGGGGTTTTTTTTTCCTAAGTTTTTTTATTTACATTCCAAATCATTTCCCCTTTCCCGTTTCCTCCCTCCCCGAAAGTCCCATAAGCCCCCTTCCCTCCCTCTTTTCCCCATTCAACCCCCTCTCGCTTCTCTGTCCTGGCATTCCCCTACATCCAGTCTTTCCAGGACCAGGGTTCTCTCCTTCCATCTTCTTGGAAATCTATTGATATGCCAATTGTGTCTAAGGTATTCCGAGAGGTTTGAAGTTTTAACTCATCCACCAAGTTTCTAGTTTTGTGATCACAGTTACCTAATCTTCTTAACATATTTCCTCCTAGATAACGTGTCATGATTAATACTTACCCAAGTTATACTTAAGGATGTTAGAAGCATTAAGTGAAAATACATTAGAAACTGTCCAATATGTGCTAGTTGCTATTAATCTCTATATAAGTGCCCAAAAAACGATAGTATCAGCCCTGGCAGCAGGTATCCTTGATTTTTGTTGATAGTGGCATTTTGGAGCCACTTGACCTTTTGCCACAGGTCCTGCCATACAGAAAAAAACTTCACGGGATCGTCTTCCCCAGTGATTACAACCACAGCTTCCACTGGGGCCTGCATGGGAACAGAAGAGCCTCCTTGCAGAGACTCTTCAGTCCAGAGTATATTCCTTCCAGACTTTTTCTATACATGATAAACTCATATGTTTAAAAAGCACTGTTCTATTATTACTTGCTTCTTTAAAAGATCACATTATAAGCATTCCCCCATATCCTTAAATGATTTTCAATATGATGGTTCTTAAAATGTTATTAAATTCTTATTTGTTTTGTGTGCTTGTACATGTGTGTGTATGTGGGTCCCCAGCACAATTGCAGAAGTCTATTATCTCCTTCTACTATGTGAGTCTTGGGGGTTGAACTCCTGTTGTCAGTCTTGGTGGCAGGTGCCCTTACCCCCTGAGCCATCCTGCCAGTCCCAATATGATGCTATGATGCTCTTAATGCCTACATTCTTGTTTCTGAACACAGCATAATTTATTTATCCAATTCTGTTGTGGGACATTCAGATTGCTTTCAATTTCTCACTACTATAAATATGCCACTGTAATGTCCTTGTAGTAAATCTTCTTCTATATTTTCTGACAATTTCCTTTTGATTAGTTCTCAAAATGATCTAGGTCAAAAGAGAGGCTTTTTTTTTATTTATAAATTTAATTTTTTTTATTATTTATTTTATTTTATTTTTTTAATTTACATTCCAAATCACTTCCCCTTTCCCGTTTCCTCCCTCCCCGAAAGTCCCATAAGCCCCCTTCCCTCCCTCTTTTCTCCATTCAACCCCCTCTCGTTACTCTGTCCTGGCGTTCCCCTACATCCAGTCTTTCCAGGATCAGGGGTCTCTCCTACCATCTTTTTAGAAATCTATTGATATGCGGATTGTGTCTAGGGTATTCTGAGATTCTGGGTCAATATCCCCTTATCAGTGACTGCATACCATGTGTGTTCTTTTGTGATTGGGTTACCTCACTAAGGATGATATTTTCAAGATCTGACCATTTGCCTAGGAATTTCGTGAATTCATTGTTTTTAATTGCAGAGTAGTATTCCATTGTGTAGATATACCACATCTTCTGAATCCATTCCTCCGTTGAGGGACATCTGGGTTCTTTCCAGCTTCTGGCTATTATAAATAAGGCTGCTATGAACATAGTGGAGCATGTGTCCTTATTGCATGCAGGTAAAGACTCTGGGTATATGCCCAGGAGTGGTATAGCCGGATCCTCCGGGAGTGTCATGCCCAGTTTAAAAGAGAGGCTTTTAATAATACTGGGAAATTGCCCTCAAGAAAGATGCTACCAATTTATACTTTTACGTGTAGTTGCCAGCAATGAAAATTATCACCTTGGCTAAACTGTAGGTGAAATCGTATGAATTGACCTTCCTTGGTTCCTAGTGAGATCAAATAACCTTTTGTTGCTGGCATGTCTGTCTGGTTCATGCAGGGATATGTATTTGTTGTCTGGTCCTAAATTTTCCTTAGTTTTCTATGGATGCTTGTCTTCTCCTTTGAGCTTTTTCCTCTTGTGATTTATTTTTTTAAGATATGGTCTCATTCTGTAGCCCAGACTGCCCTAAACCCCAGTGTGTAGCATAGCTGGCATCAAACTCACAGCAATATCCGGGTCACAGTACTCTGAATGCTAAGCTTCCTGTTTCCTGTGTTTTAAAGAATTTGGCCAGGTTTCCTTTGAGTGCTTTAAAAGCTAGTTTGGTCATACAATATTAGCCTTTCAGAATTGTTTCTGGTGTGATAGGGCTAAACTTTTTAAATTGTAATGAAATTTTATCAATTTTAAGGCTTTTATCTTGAAGGTTTCCCCATCCTGAGGTTAGATTTGTATTCGTGAGTATTTCATGTTTTCTATGCTTTCTCTTTATCTTCAGCTAAACTTAATATATCTACCCAGGTTAGGACACAGAATAGTGTTGAAATATTTGTTGAAGAACCCATCATTTCATGGTGAATTTGAAGTGCTATCTTCTACATATAATGCATTCTTATAAGATAATGACATAATAAAGAGATTTCATGAATTCATTGTTTTTAATAGCTGAGTAGTATTCCATAGTGTAAATATACCACATTTTCTGTATCCATTCCTCTGTTGAGGGACATCTGGGTTCTTTCTACCATCTGGCTATTATAAATAGGGATGCTATGAACATAGTGGAGCATGTGTCCTTATTACATGCTGGAGAGTCCTGGTATATACCCAGGAGTGGTATAGCTGGGTCCTCAGGTAGTACTATGTCCAATTTTCTGAGGAACCGACAGACTGATTTCCAGAGTGGTTGTTCAAACTTGCAATCCCACCAACAATGGAGGAGTGTTCCTCTTTCTCCACATCCTCACCAGCATCTGCTGTCTCCTGAGTTTTTGATCTCAGCCATTCTGACTGGTGTGAGGTGAAATCTCAGGGTTGTTTTGATTTGCATTTCCCTGGTGACTAAGGATGTTGAACATTTCTTTAGGTGCTTCTCAGCCATTCGATATTCTTCAGGTGAGAACTCTTTGTTTAGTTCTGTACCCCATTTTTAATAGGGTTATTTCGCTCTCTGGAGTCTAACTTCTTGAGTTCTTTGTGTATATTGGGATATTAGCCCTCTGTCAGATGTAGGGTTGGTAAAGATTTTTTCCCAATTTGTTGGTTGCCAGTTTTGTCCTTTTGACAGTGTCCTTTGCCTTACAGAAACTTTGTAATTTTATGAGGTTCCATTTGTCAATTCTTGATCTTAGAGCATAAGCTATTGGTGATCTGTTCAGGAAGTGTTTCCCTGTGCCCATGTGCTCAAGGCTCTTCCCCAGTATCTTTTCTATTAGTTTCAGTGTGTCTGGATTTATGTGAAGGTCCTTGATCCACTTGGACTTCAGCTTAGTACAAGGAGATAAGAATGGGTCAATTTGCATTCTTCTGCATGTTGACCTCCAGTTGAGCCAGCACCATTTGTTGAAAAGGCTATCTTTTTTCCACTGGATGGTTGTAGCTCCTTTGTCAAAGATCAAGTGACCATAAGAGTGTGGGTTCATTTCTGGGTCTTCAATTCTGTTCCATTGATCTACCTGCCTGTCATTGTACCAATGCCATGCAGTTTTTTTCACTATTGCTCTGTAGTACTGCTTGAAGTCTGGGATACTGATTCCCCCAGAAGTTCTTTTACTGTTGAGAACAGTTTTAGCTGTCCTGGGTTTGCTATTAGAAACAATGTATTCATGAAATTCTTAGGCAAGTGGGTGGAACTGGAGAATGTCATTCTGAGTGAGGTGACCCAGTCACAAAAGAACACACATGGTATGCACTCACTGATAAGAGGATATTAGCCCAGAAGCTCAGAATACCCAAGAAACAATTTACATATCAAATGATGCCCAAGAAAAAGGAAGGAGAGGCCCTGGTCCTGGAAAGGTTTGATGCAGCAGTGTAGGGCAATACCAGGACAGGGAAGCAGGAGGGGGTTGATTGGGGAACAGTGGGAGGGAAGAGGGCTTATGGGAGGAGGGATCCAGGAAAGGGGAAATCATTTGAAATGTAAATAAAGAATATATCTAATAAAAAAAAATCTGTAGCAAAAACATCAAGGGGGAAAAAAAAGAGATTTCAACCATTCACACAGAATAGCTGCATTTCAGGGCCCTTAGTCTGAAATTGCTAGCTGCCCATGCATCCATTCATTGGGTATTTACTGGAGAGCACAGTGACAAACAATAGCCTAGAAAGATAAAAGCTACAGTCTTGGCACTCAGCATCCTGAAGGTAACAGACTGAGAAATAGAAGAAAACGTTGTCATTGGGCTTATTGGAAGGAACACAGACCAGAGCACTCAGGAAGGAGTCAAAGAACAGAATATCTCCCTATTCAGTTTAGCCAGATGGTAGAGGAGATAGTATGAAAGGAGATGGGGGAGGCGTGGAAGAGATCTCTCATCATAAGTAAACACTGTTTTGTTCATCACAATACATATTAAATAAATACAAATCCAATGAGAGACCATCCTTACCAGTGAGATCGGTACCGAAGTAAAGCGTGAGAGTACACTGTGCTGATGAGCCAGTTCCGACCTGGAGCTCAGGAACACTGCTGATAGTACAGACTCCAAAGGGCAATCTGGCAAGAGCCATCAAATTTAAACTGCACAAGCCACCATTGTATTTCTAAGGTTATAAACAAGCAGTGCATGATTTGAGTATATCTTAGAAATGTTAACTTGTTGCTTTTGATAAAGGGCAGCAGATTTCAGGAGGGAAGATAGCAGGGAGATTTTTGGTGTTTACTCTTTCGAATTTGATAGTCTGAACTGTATGAATAAATGACAATTAATTACAATGTAAGCAGCAAAACTAAAAGCATATGGCTTTTTCACATAGCAGTACACTTCAGCTGATATGCGCTGTGCAAGATTATCTTTCAGTGACATTTGTCACAGCATTGTGTACCATAGTAAATATTTAGATACAGATGAAATAATTTTTTTAAAAATCACATGTATAATCATCTCTAGGGAAAGGAAGAAATGCATAAAAGAGGAAAACAGTAAACTTTCACTTTTTTCTCTTGTCTATTTTTTTTTTATTTTTCTTTTAAACTGATAGGGAATGAATGCAGGGCCTGGCACAGAAAAGGCAGGTCTGTAGCACTAAGCTATGTAGTGCATCACCAGGCCCAACATTACTTCTAAGCAATATACTACTGTGCTGTATCATTGAACTGTTGTATTGTGGTGAAATATATATGACATAAAATTTACCATTTCAATAATTGTGTTTAGTTTTGATTGTGTTTTTTATATTTATTAATTTTATTAGAATATATTCATTGTACATAGTGTTGGTCTTCATAACGACATTTTCATTCATATATGTCACTTGCTTTGACAGGATAGATGCCCCCGTGCCCTTTCTTTTCTCCCTCCCTGCTCTTTTCATGGGACCATTTCCTTTTCCCAAATAGTCTCCCCTCTACTTCTATATTTGTATATTTAATATACAGGAGTATATGTTTATTAGTATATAAAATCCAGGATCTACATATAAGAAACAAATGTGATATTTATCTGCATCTAGCTTATTTTAGTTAGTATGATGATCTCCAGTTCTGTCCATTTTCCTGTAAACAATAAAATGTCATTCTTCATCGGGCAGTGGTGGCAGACGACTGTAATCCCAGCACTTGGGAGGCAGAGGCAGGCGGATTTCTGAGTTCAAGGCCAACCTGGTCTACAGAGTGAGTTCCAGGACAGCCAGGGTTACACAGAGAAACCCTGTCTCGAAAACCCCCAAAAAAGTCATTTTTCTTCACAAAACACACTCCTCTGTGTGTGTGTGTGTGTGTGTGTGTGTGTGTGTGTGTGTGCGTGCGTGCACGTGAGTGTGTATGGTTTTGTGGTACTTGAGATTGAAGTCATGCACAATTATTCTACTACTGAGTAATGCATTTTAACTGTTTTTAATGTACAGTTCAGTGACATCCAGTTCTCTCATGTTTTCTTACAGCCATTGCCACCACCCATGTCTAGAATTTTCTCATATTTCCATTTCATTGTTGTCTGGGGAAGGGATTCTTGTCCAGGTTGTCCGTCCACTGGTCTCATGTGATACTTTTGCTTCAGCTTCCAGAGTAGCAGCGACTACAAGCCATGGAAGCTCATTTTCCATACCCAGTTCCCCACTGTCCCTCCCCAGCCATGGAAATCACAATTCTGCATTCTATCTCTGTGCATTTCAATATTAGTGGAACCTCATACAATGTAATCACACAGTATTTGTGCTTTGTATCTACCTTATTTTATTTATCCTCAAATTCTCTAGTCTTATTTGTGTTATAGTATTGGGGGGAGGGATAGAAATATCAAGCCCCTTAGAAGCTATATGGCTCCAGCTAGATATAGGAGACAAATAAGAGAGGGGTATACATGCTTTATTCGATTTACACATAGGAATGTTCATAAGAGAATAAGGTCTGAAGATGAGACCAAGGCAAAGTGTTTCTACTCTATTTAGATGAGGAACATACATTTGTGAAGGAATGACGGGACAAATGGAAATTCTAGAGATGTCACTAAGAGGTATATAAAGAGTGCAAAAAGCTAATGGAAAATAAGCCCTGGACCAAACAAGTTCATCTATTTCAGCTTGTTACAGTCCTAGTGTGCAAACATTGGTGAGAGAGGTCATTTTCCCACCTTTAGGGAGGACACTTCTTCCAAAAGGATCTGTATGGCATGTTGCCTGTGAGAAAAGACAGGTCCAGGGCCAATGAGATGACTCAGTGGGTCAAGGTACTTTCTGTGCAAGCCTGATGCCTTAAGTTCAATACCTGTAAAAAGCCAAATTTGATGGTGAGTTTCTGTAATTCCAGCACTTCGATAATATGGGAGAAGAACCATCATGAAACTCGTGGGCCAGCTAGCCTGGGGGTAAGCTGCAAAAGCAAGAGAGGCCCCTGCTTCAGTAAGATACAAGGAGAAAGTTTACTGCCAAAAGTTCTCCTCCGAGGCCCCTGGTCCTGGAAAGGGTCGATGCAGCAGTGTAGGGGAATACCAGGACAGAGAAGCGGGAGAGGGTTGATTGGGGAGCAGGGGGAGGGAAGAGGGCTTATGGGACTTTCAGGGAGAGAGGAAAAGGGAAAGGGGAAATCATTTGAAATGTAAATAAAGAATATATGTAATTAAAAAGAATTTCTCCTCCTCTGACTTCCTCAAATGTGCTGTGACACAAACTAACGTGCATCATACACACACACACACACACACACACACACACACACAGGCACACACACACTAAACAATTTAAAAAGAAAGGGTGTTGACTGTCCTTTCTGAAGTTATTGGTTCTTGGGTGATTTTAATTTGAAGGAACTGATGTCTCTATTCAGTATATTTTGAGACAGCACATCCTTAAACTTCAGTTTCATTTGTCTCAATTTCCATTGGAAGGAGGAGACATAGGAAGAGTTGGATAGGAAAGAAGGTAGAGTAAGTGATATATATATATATATATATATATATATATATATATATATGTTTTTTCGAGATAGGGTTTCTATGTAGCCCTGACTGTCCTGGAACTCACTCTGTAGGTCAGGCTGACCTCAAACTCAGAAATCCGCCTGCCTCTGCCTCCCAAGTGCTGGGATTAAAGGTGTGTGCCACCACTGTCCGGCTGTAATTATATTTTAATTTTTAAAAAACAATTAATAAAAAGCTAAACATTTTGTTGTTTGCCAGTGCCACATTTTATTATATTGCCAAATAGAAATTTGTATCTATGTATTATCTAAAAAATAAGAAAATATGTATGTGTGTATATGTATGTAAATATACACATATACATACATACTTATATATAAAGTGCTTGCTTAGAATTTAAAAAATCCTGGAGTTTCCTTAGCACAAAGCCAAACCAAGCAAAAAACTGACCTGGGATGAGTTCATAAACTTTTTTCTTCTGCAATATTTAAACACCATGGGACCTGTCTACTCCTTGAAAGTTTGGAATTATCAATTTACTTATTACAATGATCCTGAATTTTTTGGTTTTTTTCTATTATCACTTTACATCCTGATCACAACCCCCGAGTCCTCCAAGTTCCTCCCTCACAGCCCCTCCCCCTAACTCCTCTCCCCTGCTCCTCTGAGAAGGGGGAGGTACCCCTGGGTATCAACCCACCCTGGCAAATCAAGTCCCTATAGGACTAGACATATCCTCTCCCACCAAGGACAGATAAGGCATCCCAGTTAGAAGAACAGGATCCACAGGCAGGCAAGAGAGTCAGGGACAGCTTCCCCCGTCCAGTCCAGGACCCACATGAACACTGAGAAATTTTATATATTTATAAAATTTTATATATTTATTTTTATATATATAGTTTAAAATAGATTGAGGTTTTAAAAGTGAACAACAAAAAATCTGGAGCGTAAAAGTGAGTGCTTTCTCTTCTCTTAGAGGGTAAATCAGCGCTTCCCTTTTGAGGATGGAGTGCTGAGACTTGTAGGCTTAGGCTTCACATCATAAAAGAGCAGCCAGAAGAACAGACTCCTGGGCTCCCATTTAGAAGGAAAGGAACTTGAGCACTTGGAGCAACAAATAGAAAACCAAGGTAACAGAAAATGGTTCCTGTGTGCGGTGGGAGGGGGGCTTAAGCCGTGCGTTTTCCTCAGGTGTTTTCAGTTTTACTTTGCTTTAAGTTATTTTGCATGTGGCAATGATGAGATTCTGGTAAGTTGTAGTTTGTACCTAGTTTCAAACAGACATAGCTTCTTAAACCATGGGTCATGACCCCATATGGGTGTGTGTTACAAAAATATTGGCAATAATAAGAGGTTTCTGAACAAGCAAAGACCAAAATTTAATTTCAACTTAAACACATAATGAACCAGAGGGATTTGTGGCAGTAAAAGTTTGATCTGTGTGCCTGTTTTATTTCTATGTAGTCAGGAAGTCAGGGTCTTATAAAAATACCTTAGGTTTAAAAGGATCACAAGTGAGGACAGCTATCTTCTCTTCTGCTTTAGGTCCCTTTTCATTTTCAAAGGGTTTTACCTAGGTGGATGGTAGGAAGAGACATTTACCATCATGCCCCATTTTAACTTCAAGTAAAAAAAAATACCCTGAATATTTTTATTTTTAAATTATTCTCTATAATCCCTCCCAACACATGTAAGCACACACATGTGAACACACACACCTAAAATATGCCTCTTAATGTTATATGTGAGCCCATAATTATACAGTAATTTTGTAAATACTATATAGAAGGAATAGCAGAGCAGTTTTGACAAACATTCTGATAATCAGAGAGTATGATTTCTAAAGAACCATCTCACAGGGTGGTGATGTTTGTGTTCCTGAAGCTGAATACTCAGTATCTCACAAAGAGGTTTTCAGGCCAGTCAAGCACCCAGTGGGGCCTGTGGAGCATTCTGACCATCTTACAAGAGAGATCTCTTCTGTTTAAGGACAGACAGAAAAGGAACAGGAAAAGATTCAGTGTTTGTCTTTCTGAACTGGCTAATTTTGTTTAACATGATGATCTCTAGTTCCATCCATTTTCCTACAAATAACATAATACATATATATTACATACATATGCATATACATATATTACATATATATGTATACATATATGCACATATATAATACACATATATAGTATACAATATACATATATTACATACATATGTACATATATATACAATACATATATTCTACTCACCTGTTCATGGGCATTTATGCTGATTGTATAGCTTGGTTCCTATGAACAGTGCTACAGTGAACACAGGTGAGCATTGTCTAGACACAGTGATGCACATCTTTAATCCAAGTACTCAGGAGGCAGAGACAGGAGAATCTATGGGAATTTGAGGTCAGTCTGGTCTACACAGGGAATTCTAAACCAGCTAGATTCACATCATAAAATTCTGTCTAAAAATGTTTTAAAGTGAATGAGCACTCGCCTCTATTATAATCTGCCTTTGATTCATTTAGGTATATTTCCAAGAGTAGTAAGGCAGAGACATATGTAATTTTAGTTTTAGTTTTTAAAGGACACTCCATAGAGACTCACTAACTTACATTTACCCTAACATTGTATAAGGGTACCCCACGCCCTGACAAGCATTTGTTGTTTTCTAACTAGAGTAAGATGAATTTTTAATGTAGTTTTGCTGTGATGGCTAATGATGCAGAACATTTGTGTATTTTTGGCAAATTGTATTTTTCCACTTCTGGAGAACTGTCTGTTCCATTCATTTGCCATTTATTTTTTAGATGACTCTGTATTTTGGTGTTTTAATTATCTTTCTAGTTCTTTATATATTCTGGATATTAATCCACTGTCAGATATATAAGTGGCAAAGATTTATCTCCTTCTCTTCTAAGATAATTGTCTCCATTGTTGAGAAAAAAAAGTTTTTACATTTCTTGCAAGCCCATTTGTTATTACTTGCTATTATTTCCCGAGTTGTTGTCAGTTAGAATCCTATTCAGGAAGTTACTACCTATTCCTATATCATGAATTGTTTTCTAATAGGAAAAAAAAAGACAGGAGAAGAAAAGGGAACTGCTTGAGAAGATGAGAGATTGGAATGCAGACGAAAGAGGCCAATGGAAGAATGAATATGACCAAAGCATGTTATACTTGAGAGCATGTAGTAATAAGGTCAGTATTTTGTACAGTTCACATAAAGGGAAGCAGATAAGACAGACAAAGCAGAGATATCCAAGGTCTGGAGGAGGATTTCTAGGCCCCTTTGATCCAACTGGGTCCTATTTCTGGGACCACACGAATGCCAATCCTCTCCCAGACTTTGCTCAGTTTCAAGTATGTGAAGCTGTGGAAGTGGCTGCCCCATTTCTACCATGTGCATTTCAGTCTTTTCTCCTAAATACAAAAGTTCTCCTTCAGCCTGGGTTGGACAGTCACTCAAGAGACCTATTCTAATGAATGCCTGGAGTGGCAGGAACACATTCTCAAGTGTGTAAACAGTGCCTCTGAAATATTTGAGGGGACTTGCAAATAGACTGTTCTCCTAAGTATCCTTTTCAGTTCAACAAAACACATTGAATATCTCTACCACTACCTGCTAGCTAGGGGCTAAAGAAGATCCAGTAAGGAGCCCTAAAGTAGATCAAAACTGCCATTGGTAGTTTCCATGGAGGCCTGACCTGAGTTGAAGTCATTATAGAGCTGAATGACCCCTCCCCGTCCCACATGGTCTCGTAAACAATAAGGAAATCTGATGGGAATGGTGTGGGTAGAGCACAAGGGAATGGGGAGTCTTGAAAGCCTTGATTTCTGCAGCTTAGATTTCTCAGCTTAGCTTTCTGCAAGGAGTTCGGAAGGGCAGAGAGAGGGAGCAGTGTTATAGCAAGCACATGGCATGGTAGTGCTTGGATGTTCAGAATCTGCTTTCTTTCACCTTCACAAATGCCCCACTTTGCTTTTTAGGGCCATCTTTTTGTCACTCTCTTGAAATGAAAGAGATCTACCACCGAAGCCGTCTCCTGTCAGGCCTACCAATCAAAGTACAGGGCCCTGGGTTCACCCACCAGAATGAATCCCAGTATCTGATCAATTCATGCACTTTGTTACTTAATTGCTGTTTTGGAACTGGGGCTATCTCCTGTCCACTGTCAACTGCCTGCACTTACTAAGGGTGACTCTTGTTGAAGCCACCATGGGAAGTAAACAAATTGAATCACTGCCTAGGAAGAGGCTATTAAGACCTTCCTGTGACCGGAAATGCATTCAGAATTTTTAGAAAAGCTCAATCAGAATTTGATTTGAAAGAAGGAAAGAAATAGGTAGCAACAGTGTTTCCCCCATCCTCTGATCCATGCTAATGAAGCAACTTTACCTGGGTTTCTCAGCTGTTGGAAAACTAATACTCAGTGTACTCTAGTCCCATAGTGATGCCTCCCAGAGGCATAGTAATTGAGACTCATGGAATCGGAATCAGTCTCGGGTGAATTGGGTTTGTCCATTCCCAGGAATGCAAACCTGAAACTATGCAGGCCAACCTCCTAAACACCAGCCAGTGTAGCAGCTTTGTGAGCTGCCTTTCCATTAGGACCCAACCCCAGAGTGATGGTTTGCATCAGTATGGCCTCCATAGACTCATTGTTTGAATGCTTAGCCCATAGGGTGTGGTGCTATTAGGAGATGTGGCCTTTTTGGAGGGGGTGTGTCCTTGTTGGAGGAAGTGTGTCACTGTGAGGACAGACTTTGAGGTCATATACGCTCAATCTATGCCAGGTGAGACACACAGTCTTCTGCTGCTGCGTGTGGATCAGATGTAGAAATCTCAGCTCCATTTCCAGCACCATGTCTGCCTGCACACTGCCATGCTTCCCGCCATGACAAAAATGGAACAAACTTCTGAAACCTCTCAAACTGTAAGCCAGTCCCAATTAAATGTTGCACTTTATAAGTGTTGCCATGGTCATGGGGTCTCTTCACAGCAATAAAACCCTAACTAAAACACCCAGCCACCACTCCAAGACTCAAATAAGAAATGTTTCTGCAACTTGCTCACTTTGGAAGGAAAAATATCTCAGTATTAACAGCTTAGAAACTTACTCTTAAGAGTTTGGGGCTCTATCTCAGTTGATAGAGTACTTGCCTACCATGTAGGAAGCCCTGGTCCACTTCCATTTATGATACCACTTTTAGTTTATAGGAGCCAAGCCTGAGATATCACACTGTTTTAAATAAAAAGTTATTCTATAGTCAATAGTGTTCATTAAGTTTGTCAGAGCCAGACATGGTAGCACAGCCCTATAATCCCACACTGAAGGAAGTCAGGCAGGAGGATCTGTATGCCCTGGAAGCCAGCCTGAGCTACCCAGTGAGACTCTGCATTATAACAAAGCAACAAAAATATTTTGCTGTCAGAAGTGAATATCAGAGTTATGTATTAGGGCTGATGAATACAATGACATATGGGGAGAAAAGACAGATTGCAAGGAGACATTAGAGGCAAAGCAATGACGTGATGCTGCTGACCTGGACTAGGACAGTGGCAGCAGGAAGAGAGAACAAGAGGATGGACACTAGTACAGTTGCTGTTGCTGTGGAGTACAAGGATAGAACAGGCCAGAGACTGAAGAACTCAGGAAGCGGCATTTAAAAATCCCTCATTACTGGCTGGAGAGATGACTCAATGGTTAAGAGCCCTGAATAGTTCTTACAGAGGACATGAGTTCCTATACCTCCCAACGGCCTGTAATTCCAGTTCCAGCGATCTGACATGTCTTAGCCTCCATGGAACTTTATACATACATACATATACATATATATATATATAAACATAATTTGAAAAATGATTTTTTTAAAAAAATCTGTCACTTTGGACTAGGAATAAGTTCAGTAATAAATAGAATGATTGTCCAACATGTGTAAAATCCTGGGTTCTCTCCCCAGTATTATAAAATATTCCTTAAATTCTCCATCAAATAAAATCTGCAACGTTTGCATACTACTTTTTAACCTCTAAGATAAACTAAAAACAGGTGTGTGTGTGTGTGTGTGTGTGTGTGTGTGTGTGTGTGCATGTAAAAAGAGGTATAAACAATCCTAGAAAAAATAAAATGGAAAACAAGGAAAGGGAATGAGTGACTAAGGGACAAAGTATGAACACACAGATTATTCAAACTATAAATGCAGTTACAATTTAAATATGCATAATTACAATTAAGTCAGTAGCAAGCCAAGTGTGTCGACAGTCAGCCAGCAGTAAATGCTTAACAATATTATTGCCAAACTCAGAAAATTTGCTTAATAATCACCAGATAGGAGCTTCAACAGGACAATGCAGGGAGGGCTCTGTCAAGCTCTCTGCAATGTAGCATGCACTGTGTCCTTCCTGTAACTCTTCAGCAAATAGCTATTTAACTGTGTGTGAAGCCTCCCTCTTTTTCATGTACACATCCCATCCCTTTTCAAGGAAAGCCATGAGTCTCAGCAATAATAAAATCTAAATCTACATTCAAAAGCAATTATTAATTTTCCCTGAACTCAGACCTGCGGAGGGTCATTCAGAAGGATCAACAAGCAGCTCTGGAACTCACAGAATGCAACCCAAAGATTAGCACAGCCGTGATGGGTGCCCCTCGATTGAGCCACAACCCTAGGGACTACGAGTCCTGAGGACTTCATGCTGTCGTGGAGTTCTGCTCTGCTTGCTGCCCTCACATCCCTCTTAGTCTAAGAGTTATATGAAAACTCTAAGGGGGCTTCCAGCCCCTCACTGGGCAGTATCCCTGACACAATAATAGTGCTTGATCTCTTTCAGGCATTGCTGCTGGGGCAGATTAATGATTCAATCACCACCCCAGGAAAGAACTTAGAGATGCAGATTGTCGGCAATGACCACCATTCTTAGAAAGCATTTGGAAAAATAAAATTGTTTGTGAAGCTAGGTTAAGATGGTTTTGCTACTGGCTCCTATGTAGAAAATCTTAGGGAACAATTTGAAGTTCAGAAAGACACCCTCTTATTAGTTAAGCTAGGGACCTTTTATGGTCAGGGAACAATGGCCACACTGGCTGACATGACTCTCACTGAGGCTGAACTGGTGATGATTGATTTCTTATACTCAGTTTTGCCCTCAGCTTCCTAATGTGATTTAATAAGAATTGCTGATGAGTAGATATGCATTCTGAGGATTTAAGGTAGATATAACTGATTTTTATATAGAAGTTCAGATTTGTGATTCTTTAAGATTCTTACAAGATTACTTTTAAAGATAAATAATAAAAGAATTCATCCTTTCTTTGTAACCACAAATTGCTGCTTACCAGTAGGAGAAACTGGCTGAGAAAACTATGTTCCTTGCTCACACTTTGTTAATCTATAACAAGTTGTTTGGTTACAAATGTACGTGGGTTCTTGGGAATAATTTGTTTTCCTTACCTTTACTATGTAATGTTATTTCTTATAAAAGTATTGGAAAACACATTGTTTTTTTTGTAACCATTCACTAGAAGAAAACTAAAGCATAATCACATCGTTATTGTATACTGTTTGAAAGATTTCTCTGGGATATATAAGTCATGAGAGAAAGAATAAACATGTTCGAATATTGTTCCTTCCACCCATCAACTATGTGTATGCATGTATATATGTAAAGCTTGTATGAGAACGTGTTGGAACTTTGGTCCATCCGTCAAATCTGTATGTCTTTCCGTGTGTTGGAGCTTGCTCTATCCACCAATTGTGTGTATATGTGTGTATGTGTGAAATGCTTGGACCTTGCTTGCTGGAGCTTTGTGCTAATCATTGGGTGTGTGAATGTATACGCATTTGTCTGTCTATATGTATGTATGCATATATGTATGTATTTGTATGTATAAAGCTATTGGAGTCTGCCTTTTGCTTCATATATTCAATGTGTGTGTGTGTGTGTGTGTGTGTGTGTGTGTGTGTGTGAATTTTCTCTCTTTCCTTTTCTTTCTTGCTGGCCCCAAGGAGTTAAAAGAGTTCAGAGTTTTTCACTGGCCACAAGGAGGGCCAGCCCCAGCAAATTAAGCTTTGTTCCCTCAGAGAAAAGTCTGCTGAGTAATTCCTCTAATCCCTGGCTGCCTTAGGGAGCAACTCTGTCAGTTATCTGGACTGACTCCTATTAGCAGCTGTCGTGGCTCTTCCTGGTTGTCAACTTGACTATACCTGGAATGAACAATAATAGTGTTTAATCCAGAATTGGAAGGCACCCCTGGGATCCAAATGTTGAGGCTGGAAGACACAAGTTTCTGACCTGGATCTTGGCATGGAGATCTTGAGGCACAGTGGCCATGAAAAGCTTAGACCCCGCCAAGGTAGTACATACCTTTAATGCCAGGAGACTGAGGCAAAGAGATCTCTGAGTTCAAGGTCAGCCTTGGACAAAGCAAGTCCCAGATCCAGCATGGTGGCACACATCTTTCATTTGGGTCATACCTGCTGCTGGAGGCCTACATTGGGACATTGGAAGAAGGAAGACTCACTCTTCTTCACCTGCTCTCATTTACTTGCCATCGCATCTGTCGGAACTTACTTCTGTAGGAGATGTGGCCTTGTTGGAGTAGGTGTGTCACTGTGGGCATGGGCTTAAGACCCTCATCCTAGCTGCCTGGAATCCAGTCTTCTCCTAGCAGCCTTCAGATGAAGATGTAGAACTCTCAGCCCCTCCTGCACCATGCCTGCCTGGATGCTGCCATGCTCCTGCCTTAATGATAATGGACTGAATCTCTGAACTGTAAGACAGTCCCAATTAAATGCTGTCCTTAGAAGAGTTGCCATGGTCATGGTGTCTATTCACAACAGTAAAACCCTAAGACAGTGGCTCTAAGCACTGACCCCATCACCTGCCTGCCTTGGTTTACTCACCCAACAGATGCCACAGCTGATAATTGGCACAAATGCATGGTGGAATCTGCCTTTTCTATCCTATTGCACAGCGGCTTCTGTTCCCTTCTTCTGTTTCTAGTGATGCAGAGACCCAAGACTGAAACTACAATGCCTTTTATAAAAACAGAACTGAAGCCCCACTGACACAAACAAATAGAGGCCAGAGCAATGAAAGTAATGAAAGCAATGAAAGAATCTTTTGGTTTTGTTCCTTTTTCCATGTTCTTTCTATTTTTACACTGCAGACCAGATAAGATGTTTACTATTAGTGTTCAAGACTCCCAGTGAATACTTGAACCCCATACTGTTTGCCATACATCATATCTGTGATATTTTATAATTTATTTATGGTAAAGTGTTATCAGTAGTTAATAAGAGAAAATTTATATATTATAACAATTATTTAACTTGTGAATTCTTCTGTATTTTTTTCATGTAATAATTCATTTTAGTGTCAAACTTTGGTTAACTGAAACTATAGAAAGTAAATCATTGGTAAGAAGACATTACTGTAATTCACCATACTCCCATGATCCTAGAAGATAGAAAAAGAAGTCTTCAGAGGCCACATCAGGGAGCACGGCATAGGTGCTGCAGGAATTGGCACCAAATGCTAACAGAGTTTTCTCTTGGTTTCCAGAATAATGGGTGGAATTAATTTCTCCACATTATCAGTAGTAATCACATATTACATTTTCTTCTATATTATATTTTAATAAAAACAAATCAGTACAAAGAATCATTTTGTCCTAAGAGTTACCAAATTAAAGCATTTTTTCTGCAAGCTAACTTGTTATTTTACATTTTTACTGTTTTTAATGTTTTCAATATTTCCCCTCCTGCAAATCCTCTCAGATTCTTCCTATCTTCCCACTCACCCAATTTCATGCTTTTTCTCTCTAAAAAAAAATCTCAAGAAAACAAAACAAAAAAGACAAAAAAAACATTAAACTATAACCAAGAAGAAGAAAAAAGAAGATTGAGAAGAGGAGGAGAAAGAGAAGAAAGAGAAAAAAGAAGAGGAGGAAAAATGGAAGAGGAGGAAGAGGAGGGGAAAGTGGAAGAGGAAGAGGAGGAGAAGGTGGAGGAGGAAGAGGAGGGAGGAGGAAGAGGAGGAAAGGCACACAAAAACTTGATGTCTTTTTGTGTTGACTCCTGAGCACAAGGCTTGCTCCGTTGTGCAGTTGATATACCCAGTGTCACTCCATTGGAGAAAACTGATTTCCCATCTCCGAACAGCCACCAATTGCAAATAACTTCTTGGTTAAGGGCAGAACTTTGTGCTCACGTCCTTGTCTCCATTCTGAGATTTTGTGTGGCTTAAACCATTTAGGTCTTACACGTGTTGTCATGGTCTCTATGAGTTCTTATGTGTTTTCAGTCTGGTGTATCTGGAAAACACTATTTTCCTGGAGTCATCCACCCCCTCTGGCTTTTAAAATCTTTCCACCTACTCTTCCACATAGATCCCTGAGCCTTGAGGGGAGGGGTTTTTATCTGCTCATGTCAAACTTTGACTTGAATACTTTGGATATAATACTAAATTTTATTTTATTTAATTCAATGAATATTATAATAATTATGATATTGTATTATATTATAATGTTTGTAATATAATTACTTGTTATCCATTATAATATATAATATACTATTATAAACTCCATCCTACAGATAAGGAAGTGTATTAGTCAGGGTTCTCTAGAGTCACAGAACATATGGGTAGTCTCTATATAGTTAGGGAATTTGTCGATGACTTACAGTCTGTAGTCCAACTCCCCAACAATGGTCAGCAGCAGCTGTGGATGGAAGTCCAAGGATCTAGCAGTTGCTCAATCCCACGAGGCAAGCAGGCAATGAAGGAAGAGTGAGTCTTCTTCCAATATCCTTATGTAGGTCTCCAGCAGAGGGTGTGGCCCAGATTAAAGGTGTGTGCCACCGCGTCTTTAATCCCAGATGACCTTGAACTCGGAGATCTCCTTGTCTTAATCTTCTGGAATTCATAACCACTATGCTTCAAGATCTCCATGCCAAGATCCAGGTCAGAAACTTGTATCTCTGAGCATCCAGATTAGGATCATAGGTGAGCCTTCCAATTCTTGATTAGTTCATTCCAGATATAGTCAAGTTGACAACCAGGAATAGCCACTACAGGAAGCTTGTGTATAGAGTGATAGAGTAACTGGTCTAGGGACATTATAGACTATTCTTTCAAGAAGTTTACATAGAATACTCTGAAAGAACAGCAATTCATATAGAAGCAGGATGACTGACTCTGTACCTTTGTGATTGGAAACTAAGAAGAGAGTGAAAATATCTGACCTCACCATGAAGGCGTCAAGAAGGAAGACACAGTCAGCTTTCCCAAGAAAAGGGGACCTACATTTTCCTTTTGATGATTTTAATAATAGTTATCATAACATTTTAGATGCATTTTTTTTATTTTACCAGATTACTTTCCCATCTAAAACTTACAAGCTTTAACTCATCTGCTTAGTCAGTAGCAACTCATCTACTTTCATTTTTCCTTTATTGTTTGAGAATATCATTCATATATGTAGTGAGTTTTGATCAAATTCACCACCTTCCCTCCCACCCAATTCTTTCCCTATCACCCAGCTATTGTTTCCCAACTTTATGTGCACTTAAAAAACCCTCACTGCGTCCCCTTAGTGCTGCCTATATGCATGTGTGTGGAGGATCATCAACTTGGAGCATGGGTAGCGCCTCTCAGGGGCTGCAATACCTGAGGAAAACTTACTGTCCTTCTCCAAGAAGCCACTGATTATACTTCAATATATACTTCATGAGTTCCTTCCCAATTCATGCTGGGATTGTGGCTGACTTGGTCATGTATACAGTCACTGCTGCTATGTGTTCATTCATCTATGCAATGGAGCCGTCATGCCTAGCAAACATTCTTTCACTGCAGACGTCCACTACCTCTAGGTATTACCAATCTTTCTGCCCCTGCTTCCCCAATGATCCCAAGCCTTGGGAAAAGGAGGTTTTATATAGTATGCCCATTTAGACCTGAGTACTCACTCCATGGTCTCTTAATTTCTTCATGCTGACCAGTTGTGAGTCTCTGTATTTATTACCATATATTGTAAAAAAAAAAAAAGCTTCTGTGACATGTCTAGAGGATAAAATAGTACAGCAAACTTACTGCAAACTTCCTGCTCTTACAATCTTTCTGTCCCCACTTCTGCAATGATCCTTGAGCTTTAGATGCAGTTGTGTTGTTGTAAATGTATCAACTGGGGCTGGGTACCACACAATCACTTGTTCTCTGCATTTTAATTGGCTCTGACTTTCTATAATGGTCTTCATCTGTTAAAAGAAGCCCTGTCTTTGATGAGGGATGAGAGGTATACTTACCTGTGGGTATAAGGATAAATACTTACAAGGTAGTTAGGAATTAAACTGGTGGTTATAATTTCTCCTCCAAGATCCATGACTTCACTAGATCTGGCTATCAGGCTAGGTTTCCAGGAACTGGCATGGTTTACCTCTAGTTGAGCAGGCCTTAAGTCAATTAGAGAGATGTTGGTTACCATCAAGGTATGTATGCCACCATGGCACCCTTAGAGATATCTTGTCATGTGAGTCATTGTTTTAGTTCATGGGCTGAGTAGGACTCTTGGCTGCTTCCCTCCCTTGAAGTTTGAATGACACTTCTGGTACTATGAAAGCTTCAGGGAAAATGGAAAGAACCCAGATGTCCCTCAACAGAAGAATGAATACAGAAAATGTGGTATATATACACAATGGAATTCTACTCAGCTATTAAAAACAATGAATTCATGAAATTCTTAGGTAAATGGTCAGAACTGGAAAATATCATCCTAAGTGAGGTAACCCAATCACAAAAGAACACACATGGTATGCAGTCACTGATAAGTGGATATTAGCCCTGAAGCTCAGAATACCCAAGACACAATTCACATATCAAATGATGCCCAAGAAGAAGGAAGGAGAGACCCCTGGTCCTGGAAAGGCTCGATGCAGCAGTGTAGGGGAATACCAGGACAGGGAAGCAGGAGGGGGTTGACTGGGGAACAGGGGGAGGGAAGAGGGCTTATGGGACTTTCGGGGAGGGGGGATCCAGGAAAGGGGAAATCATTTGAAATGTAAATAAAGAATATATATATATATATATATATATATATATATATATAATTTAAAAAAAGAATATATCTAAGAAGAAAGAAGAGCTTAAAAAAAAAAACAAAAGAAAGCTTCAGGGAAGAGGTTTTCAGGTCAGAACCAGCTCAGATTCTCTGAGCCCTGTATCCAAAGACATGGTGCCTCTGGGAGGCCCCCAAGGGCAACTGCAATAGCTTAGAATGGTTTTGGACCTTCTTGAACAACTCTGACCAACAACTCAAAAAGGAGTTTCTCATGTCTACTACCTGGTGTGGGGTTCTTGTTAAGTAGTCCATGGCTCTTGGGAGAGTATTTTCAGCTCAAGTAAGAAAATTTCATTTAAACTATATATACATATATATGTACACACAGACATATATTAAAAAATATTAGGTAGATAAATAATATGATTCCTTATGGCTTTTACAAATGTCAGAAAAGCTACACTTATGAAGTATCATTAACATGACTGCCTAAAAACAAGACCTGAACAAGGATGCCACCAATAGTCAAACTAACATGGAACAAAAAATATCTCATGGGGTTTCAACTTTAGACAAAGAACCTCAAGCAACTAAGCAATGAGAGCTGGAGAAATAGTCTTCCCCAGGAAAGAGCGATGCAAACTGGTTATCTAAAACCAAGTGATTAGCCCTGAAATAATAAACATTAAAATAGGATGCAGACTGAGAAGGTTGTACTTACATATTGAGGAGTTTGTGTGTGTGTGTGTGTGTGTGTGTGTGTGTGTGTGTGTAAAATGACAATCAAAAAATAGAGGCCATGAATTTGAGAGAACAATGGGTGATTCCTAGGAAGGGTTGGAAGGAAGAAAGAGAGCAGGGAAAAACAATGTAATTATAATTTAAGTTCAAACAACTTAAAAATAACAATATGGACTTTAAAAGGAAGTTTCTCTGGTGAGAACTGAAAGATGAGTATAATGATGAGAATTTGGTGGCAGTCTATTAATATGTCCATGTAGCAGAATTGCTAATTAACAGAATTTAGTATTGAGGGGCTCTCCTAAGGCCTACAACCTAGCCAATCACAGAGTTTTGGACAGTTAAGAGTACCAGGCATGAGTTCTGCCCTTTGGAATAGACCTTAAATCTAATAAGAAAAGTCCTTAGTTACTCCCCTAACATTTATGCTAGTGTTGCACAGCTGTGTGAGTTTGTTATTTTTAAGTGTGTGTGTGTGTGTGTGTGTGTGTGTGTGTGTGTGTGTGTAAAATGTCCTGCATGGTTTGGTTCTGGAAACCTAACTGGTGACAAGGGTAAAGAAAGAAGAGATATATGTATAGAAAAGTGGGACTCACACATTCTGATGGAGCAGCACCAATTACGGCACAACTGGAAACTCAGGCATGTCTTAAGGCATGACTAGCACAGCTAGTCTTGGTAAGGGTCTCTGTAGGAGACCACTCTCAGGCTGTAAACATCCAAAAGTGGGAAGATGCAGCTGCTAGCTTTTTAACACACTGGTCAATTGTTCATAAACCCTTGACCTTGCACACACTGTCAACATTTACACTTGGACCAGAGGACGGATTCTCATAGGTCCGAGGCATTGGTCCTTGACATGGCCATACCCATGTCCAACAATAAATATTTACTCAGGACTTCATCCACTCTTTACACATTTACTCTAGGCTTCTTAGGGTCCCCACAGGCAATAGTTAAATTTGATATCAGATATTGTGATACCTTCAGCTTTGCTCTTTTTTATCAAGATTGATTTGGAGAGAGAGAGAGAGAGAGAGAGAGAGAGATTGATTCAGTGTAATGAATAGCCTTGGGAGAGACCCCCAATACTAAATTCTGTTAATGAGAAATTCTGCTACATGGACATATTAATAAACTGCCACCAAATTCTTATCATTAGACCCATAGATTAGTTCATCTTTCATTTCTCACCAGAGAAACTTCCTTTTTAAGTCCATATATGTTATTTTTAATTTTGAATTATAATTACATTGTTTCATTCTTTTTCGTGAAGTATTTATGGGAATTCTGGAATTCTGATGGGGATTACATTGATTCTGTAGATCCCTTCCAATAATATAGTCATTCAATAATAACAATTCTGTCAGTTCATGGGTATGGGATGTTTTTTGATGTTCTAGGGTGTTCTTCAATTTTTTTCTTCTTGTTTAACCTTCCATTTATTTTCATTTAGTTTCTGTCACCTCCTTTACTATGTTTATACTGAGGTATTTTATTTGTTTGAGGGTCTTACAAATGCACCCACCCAATTTCTTTCTCATCACAATTATTGTTTGTCCCTCAACGGAGGAATGGATTCAGAAGATGTGGTATATTTACACAATGGAATACTACTCTGCAATTAAAAACAATGAATTCACGAAATTCCTAGGCAAATGGTCAGAACTTGAAAATATCATCCTTAGTGAGGTAACCCAATCACAAAAGATCACACATGGTATGCAGTCACTGATAAGGGGATATTGACCCAGAATCTCAGAATACCCTAGACACAATCAGCATATCAATAGATTTCTAAAAAGATGGAAGGAGAGACCCCTGGTCCTGGAAAGACTGGATGTAGGGGAACGCCAGGACAGAGTAATGAGAGGGGGTTGAACGGAGAAAAGAGGGAGGGAAGGGGGCTTATGGGACTTTCGGGGAGGGAGGAAACGGGAAAGGGGAAGTGATTTGGAATGTAAATTAAAAAAATAAAATTAAATTAAATTAAAAAAAAAAAAAAGAAGAGCTATTGATTTTTATGTGTTGATTTTGTAAGCCCCTGCTTTGCTGAATGCATTTATCAGATCTCAGAATTCTCTGGCAGAATTTTTTAGAGTCTTTTAATAACAGGATCATATCATCTACAAACAGGAACAAAATGAGTTCTTCTAGAGAGGTAACTCCTAAGATGGGCAAGAAGAGCATTCTGTTCTGTGGAGAGCAGATGGCCCACGACAGGTGAATGAGATGATAGGCAACTTTTGCTGAGCAAAGGGGAGGCCAGGAGTAGATAAGGAAAATTGGAAAAAATCTACAATAAAGACTGCTCGGTATTTATCATGGTTAAAATGACAGCAGTTGCTAATTTCTGGATTCCATCCCAAGCCTCCTGTCTGAAGAGGAGTTCCAGCACCTGCATTTCAATGAGCTTTAAAGGGGGCTTTTGATGACACCTAAATGTGCAAAACAGATTGACATCTGAGATACACACCCATCAAAGGATGAGGAAAGATGAGTCTACATTGAAAGACAGAACACAGGGGAACAATTTTCTCTAGGATCTGTTACTTTTAAATAAGCCACCCCTAATGATTTTAATGCTGATGGCCTGTGTATCACACATGAGAAAGTTTGCCTCTAAGGTGACATGGTGCTGAGCATGTGGGCTTTGGATCTGCAATCTACATTTTAAATGCAGATAAATATATTACCTATGAAATCTCCGGCAAATGAATTAATGTATATGAAAATATGGCTAGGGCTAATGAGAATGCACTCCATCGCATTGTTGTAAGAATTAAATAAACGTCTGTATGCAAAGTGTTTGAAACAGAAATGCTCAAAAGCTGGGCATGGTGGCAGATGCCTTATAATCCTAGTGCTCAGTTGGTTGAGGTGGGAGGATTGTGGGTTCAATGCCAGGTTAGACTCCATAGCGAAACCCTGTCTTACAAACAAACAAAAGCCTATAGCTATTAGTTTTGCTACTTTTATTGTCCCCCATAGTTAGAAGTACAGGGCCAACAAAAGTATGACTTATGAAAAGTAGGTTAGGCAATGGAACGTTTAAGCAGATTAGCAAAAGTCAATCAGAAAGTGAAACGGATGGTCTTATTACCAGCTAGAGAGGAAAAGGGGGAACTTAAAAACCTAATAAAAAGACCAAGTGAAGGTTCTCCAGTTAGTAAAGGAAGTCACTGGGCTGTATGCGTGAAGGAGAGGGCTGGGAGGGCAGAGAGGGCTAGGGAAACAGACAACACTACTGCCAGCCCCTCCCTAGGGAGGATGTGCTACTAGTTACTAAAAGAGACTCAGTTGATAAAAGAATAGTTTAGGAACCAAGCAACAGCTTAAAATCGTCTTGTTTTGCCAGGAGTGGGAAGCACCAGGTTCTGAAAATGTCCTCAGATGAACTTAAAGGAAGAAAGGTCTTATTTGGAAGGTGAACACTTGGAGTCATGGCTCCAGCCAGGAGACCAAGCTGCTGGTGAGACTCTTAGTCTCTCTTTCTGTATCTTTACAACTTAACCCTGTCCCAGTGTCCAGTTAAGGGGGACCTAGACTGGAGAAGGAGCCAGAGCCCAGGTCTCATAAGAAATAATCGAAGGATCTGGACCAATTTTGGCTTGAAGAGAAGGTTCAACATAATGTCTTTTCACAGCTACGAAGAAGTGTTGTAAGTCAGAAAGATCAGATGGTGTGGGATGGATGTTCAAGAGACAGAATCAGGACCCATTAGTAGACAGACACCATAAGGAGATAGATATATTTCAGTTCAATATGGGAAATGTATAATAGAACAGAAGGACCATAGATCAAGATGGATTTTTGTAAGATGAGGAGTATCAGCTGAGGTGGATGACAATGGTATAGTTAAGTATCCCATTCAACTTTGTAGCTAAGACATCCATTCCTGTGTTTACCAGCCTACTTTCATTCCATATTCCTTGGCTTTCTTAGCCCTGGGCTTTAATGGGCTACTTTAACATATGGTAACCAGGTCACATCTAAATATAACTAGGAAATGGATGCTGGGGAGCCCTCTTGATTTTCCCATGGGCCCCAATTAAGTCCATACACGCCTCTCCTTTCTGCTACCATCACCTCTTCACTCCCGGACAGCCAACAAAGTAGGACACGTTGCTCTAGTTCCCTGCTTTCCTGTCCACAAAACAAAGCCATAGATTAGAGTTTAGGATCTGGAGGCACCAACAGATGATGACAAAAGAGCCAACGTGAGCAGGTAGTCCAGAAAAGTGAGAACTCTGCCCAAACTCCCAGAGCAGCTGTCCACGCACTAAACAGCTGCCTCTTACATTTCCCTGCCCAGGGAGCTCATTACCATGCAGATTCTGATTTGGGGACCTGGAGATTCTGCACTTCTAACAAGCTCCAGGCAATGCTGATGCTGCTGGTCCATGAATCTGAATCACATCAATAACAGGGCCATTATGACAGCTCTAGTTAGCATGGTGATGAGCATTCAGTGCGCCATGGCAGAATTGCAAAATGCTCTCGGCAGGAGTAGCATAAATAGGCCAGGGAAGAGGTTCTCAGAAGGGGATGAAAGGGTTACCTCCTCTTCAGGTACTTCTGTATTCTCTAGGCCCTGAATCTCATTTTCGTCCCTTCCCCCTTTGTCAAAGTGGAGTCTTCCTTAGCACTTCACATTTCTCCTTTCAAAACAAAGGGGGTTTCTTCATTCAACATAATAAGAAATGTGGTCTCTATCTCAAACTCTCCTCTTCACAGATCCACTAAACAGAAAGTTTGCCACAGCCGTTTTTTGACTAGTAGGCTAGAGGAACAATCCCACACTGAAGCCTACTTCCACAAGGGGCCCATCCAGTAAGGAAAATAGTGATAGTGGAAACAACTTAGACCCAACTTTATCATCTTTGATAGGCACCTCCAAAATCATCTTGGTATCCTTGAAAAGTAGCTTTGAAGAGTAAATCCCAGCTTATTCTTATAGCAAGATTGACACTTGTACTTCACTGTTTTCTACTCTCTTGCCCTCTTTCATAATGGAAGCACAAATATCGCCCCAGAAACAATTGTGCTAACTTTCAAGAGTGGACACCTCATCATTGCACACAGCCTGGGCTCCCAGCCAATGAGCCTGGTGTGGGAAACGCCAAAGATCTCAAGAAGGGGAAAGGTTTCTGAAAACTAGCCACATCTCAGGGAGGAGGAGGAGCCACACCAAAGGCTCTTGGACAGCGGTTCCCTTGTGCTTTGCTCTGCACATGTAGAAAGGTGGTGGGTCTCCCAGTCCTGAGGCACGTTGTACTTGAAGAGGCTTGAATGAGACGCCTACAAGCCTTTCAGCAGCCCCCCACCACCACTGAACTTCTGGCCTAGGTTTAGCTTTAGGCTGGTTAAAATTTAGAGGTGTCAAGGCCTCTGCCAGCTGACTGAGGGTGGTGATGGCAGTCCTACCTAGCTGGGAATGAAGACAGGCACAAGAATGAAGAATTGCCAGGACTTTCCGGTGACTACTGCTTGACAGAAATGTCATAACTATCACCGAAATGTGGAGTTTTAGCAATAGCTTGCTTGGACAATTAATCTGATGAGGAAAGAATCCTACCTCCCCCATTTCCTAGCACTGAGGCTTGGAGAAAGTTACTTTGCTGCTCTAGGCCTTAGTTTCCCCATCTGCAATCTACTTCCTAATTGTACAGTAAGAATTTTTTTTGTGTGTTTTCTTTATATTATTATTATTATTATTATTTTCTAAGTTTTTTTATTTACATTCCAAATGATTTCCCCTTTCTCGTTTCCTCCCTCCCCGAAAGTCCCATAAGCCCCCTTCCTTCCCTCTGTTCCCCATTCGACCCCCTCTCGCTTCTCTATCCTGGTATTCCCCTAAAAATATGGAACGCTTCACGAATTTGCATGTAATCTTCTCTGTATCGTTCCAATTTTAGTATATGTGCTGCCGAAGTGAGCACAGTACAGTAAGAATTTAATACTGTGGCTATTTGTGAATGTGTTTGTCATAGTGTATGTACTTTGTATGTGTTCTTTCCCTTGACATGGAAAAATCCACTTATTACAGAAAGCTGGGACAAATAGTCCAGTAAGTAAAGTTTGGACAAATATCAAATTGGGAGTCTGTAGAGTCCATACCCCCAAAACAAGTACCAAGGTCAGATAATTAGGTAAAATTTCTCTCCTAAGCCAGACATACCAGAATACATGCCTTTAATCCCAGCAGTTGAAAGGCAGAAACAGATGGAGCTCTGTGAATTTGAGGCTAGCCTGGTCTACATAGAGAGTTCCAGGACAGCCCCAGGACTACACAGTGATACTCTTGTCTCAAACAAACAAACAAAACAAGATAACAACAAAACACTTCTCTCTGCCTGCTTGACATTGCACTGTCTGCCACAAACATAGCTCTTCTTGGTTCTTGAGTAGCTTGGGTAAGGATCAAATATCTAAGTCAGGTTCTTTATAGTCTGTCTTTCTTGTGAACAAAAGAAGCCATTTGCAAGACAGCTTGCCAGAGAAAATCTTCCCATGCGAAGCTAATTAGGCCACGAAGTATATTCAACTTTGCCCTCTCACACCTGAGTCTTCCCTGATCTTGTTCTTTAGTCCATCCCTATTCTCTGCCCTTCACCTGGCCGACTTCTACAGGCCACCACCTTAAATGGCAGCGATACCATTCAGGCTGCTAATCTAGGCTGGGTACTTGGGCTTTACCTCAGCACTTCTCACACCTGCCTGTGTGACTAGACCCTTTCCCACTAGACTGGAAGCTCTTGGCTGAAAGACAGTGACTATTTGTTTATATCATGTGCCTGGCAGATGGCAGGTGCTCAAAATTTTTGTTGACTGACTAAATAACCTTGGCAGTCACTTTGAACTCTGGGTTTCTAGAGTAACAAGGACAGTCCATCCTCTCTCACAGCCAATGGAACTGCTATAACGAACCAACAGGAGCCCAGTCTGAGAAGGCCTTGGGATACTGAAATGTCACATTCTGTTTCTTCTTTCTCCTGTTTTCTCTCCTTTCTTAGAACATCCCTACTGAGGTAGAGACAGAGTTTGCAACAGCCATTTGGCTTCCACAACAGCGAAAAAGAATTAACTAGCAATCATGACGGCTCTTTTGGGTTCTCAGAAAGGAAAGCAAGGCCCTAAGAACAGAACACCAGCCCTGGGAGACTCAGATCCCATAAAAAGTCCTAAATCCTGGATGACTAAGATAGTCCCTAACTGTCCCAGCCTGGCAAATATATATATATATTCACAGGTTGGCAGATGTATAGGAGAGGCCTAGATGGGGGAGTCAAGATGACTCTGGCTCCGACTGCCAGGAGAAATGTGGTTTCTGAAGTTGGGGGAGTCAAGAAGCCTTCCTCCTGCTGAGTGCCAGAGAAGAGTTCCAGAAGGAACAGGAAGTACAAAGAAAGAGCCAGCCCAATAGGCAGCCCTGAAGGAACCGTTCATCAGAGGCTCGGATTGCAACTGCTCTTCTATGCATTGGCTTAAAAATCGAATTCCATTCTGGACAAATTTCCTTATTGCATGCAAGCTGCTCTAATTTCAAGAATGTCAAATACACAGCCAAATGCAATTACATTTTAAAGCACAGCACTCACTTGAAATATAGCACAAATTTCTAAACCAATTTTAATCACATTACAGAGAGGGCAGACATGCTCAGCAATCTGAAATTCCACCTTATTCAGAGTTTTTCCTGATTAGTTAGAAGAGTGGCCGTCTCTGCCTTGCTTAGCCTCCTCCTGTTCACTCCACAGTGTCAGGCATACACTTAGCCTTATTCTTTATATTATGGACACTGTCTGCTGTGCATTTCTGCCCTGGTACCTGCTCACTTGATTCATCACATTCCCATAATGTCTGAGCAGTGTCTTGGCTGTTTCGCTCCAGTACATCCCTATGAGCACAGGATTGGCCTTGGATTCCTTTTGTGTTATGCTTATCCTAGCCCCACATGGCCCAGGTGCTGAATACGAGTTATTTTAAAATGAAAACTCAAAGATCCATGACCAAACAGGATGTATGCAAGGACAGTGGTACAGCAAGTGAAACCTGAGCGCTTTCCAAACTGATATGTGAGTCCTGTCTGCATGGACAGTGGATAGAAGTGCTCCCAGATTCGCTGCACTTCTGAAGACTGGTGGGTGTGCTCTCCAGAAGTCAAAACTGTCAGAGCTGTCTGGCCAATTAAGGGATCTGAGGCTGATCAGCCTCTGAAGATCTTCAGCCTGGGAAATCTAGGTTTTGGTCTCTGGTTTGTCCCAGAATGTATCAATGTCTTCATCCAGGCAGGACACTTTAGACAGCCCAACTTCCATCTGTAATGTCCACTTTTGATGGCCCAGTCCAGTCTTTGTGTTCTGATTCTCTCTCCAGTTCTCTCTCTCTCCAGTTCTCTCTCTCTCTCCAATTCTCTCTCTCTCCAATTCTCTCTCTCTAATTCTCTCTCTCTCTCTCTCTCTCCCACCCCCTCTCTCCTTCCCTCTTCCTCTCTCTTTCCTTCTCCCCTTCTCCTTCTCCCTCCCTCCCCCATCTCTCTCACTCTTCGTACATGTGTATCAGTCACCTTCTCTCATTCTTCCTCTGTGACTCTGTCATCTCTGACTGAATCACTTCACCTTTCTCCATCAGCTCAGCATGTCCTCTTTGTTCCACCCCCACAGCTCTCCCTGGGTCCCAGTTGTGTTTCTTTTCTCACTCTCAGCATTCTGTCTCCTGCCTATCACTGTACTCGGATACAGAAATGTGCATTCTTCCCTTTGATAAACTCACAAACTTAGAAAGGTAGTTTCACTTAGAAATTAAGAGAAAGTGGGCTAGAGAGTTGGCTCAAACTTTACGAGCACTTACTGTTCTTGCAGAGGCTTAGGTTCAAGTCCTAGCACCCACATGGTGGATCACAACCATCTGTAACACCAGCTCTTGGGAGATCCAATGCCATGTTCTGAGTTGGAAAGGAACTAGGCACAAACATGATGCCCATATAAACATTCAGACAAAACACACACATACAGTAAAATAAAAGAAAGATCCTTTTTTTAATTTTTTAAAAAGAGAAAGTAACCCAAAGCACATATGTCATTCTCAGCCAGGATCCTAGCCCAAGCCACCTCGCTTCTTACTGTGGATGCTGTGGTCTCAGGGCTCCATTCCCCAGCTCCCCAAAGGCACTGTAGGTGATACATGAGAAAAATGATAACTTAGCCAGACCTCTAGTATCAGATGGAGGAAGAGTGACGTGATGCAGCAGACTGAGTGAATTGCACAACTTTTCAGATTCTGGGATTTTATGATTTTGACATTTGTGGAACTGAAATGACAAGACAGAATTCAGCTGTGGGCATTATACACTAAGAGGAACAAGCTAGAATATGGCCAGGTCAGAGTGAGTAGGATGGAGCAGAGGCTGTTGACCTCACCTTTATCTCCAAATGAACGGGAATTAAATGTCCACTATGTGCTAGATACTGAGACAAATACTAAGTATGCAGATTAATAAAGTATGGACATCTGACTTCAGAGAACTCAGTTGAGTGACCAAACCTAGAAATTTGAGTTTAGTAACAACCATTTACCAAGTGCTTACCATATGTTACACACTGCTCTAAACTTTTTGCATGTGTTATTTGTTTTAATCTCCATGTCACAGATGAGGAAACTGAACCCCAGAAAGGTTACATTTGTTGACAGCCTAGTACCATGAAGATTGATTATTGAAAGAGTTGGGGCCGCCAAGACTGGAATAGAACATTCAAAGGAATGTTGAATTTCTTGTCCTCAGTCTTCTGTCGAAGTCCAAGAGAATGTATGTATCTGCATTTGGGATCTACTCCCAGTGGGATCCCTGAGGGACAGACCTGGAATCCAAGACCGGAAGCTGGTCTTGACTTACAAAGAAGAAAAACATGAAACATCTGTCTTAGGAGTCAAAGTTGTCTGTGGCTAGAACAGGCTGCCAGGAGACGGGGGATGCTCAAGTAGAGGCTGGAGGACCACTCAGAAAGGGAAGAGGACAAAAAGAGGCTGCCAAAGGACTCCTGCGATTCTGAGGAGCTGCACATTTCTGTTTTCTGGTGGCACAGTTTTTTGAAAACCCATAATAGCTCCTTTAGCATGCCCTAGGAATCAGCCATATGATCATTGACAGAGATTAAGCATACCTATTCTGTACACAGAAACCACATCCTATCATCATGCTTATCTATCTATCTATCTATCTATCTATCTATCTATCTATCTATCTATCCTATTTCCCTTCTGAGAAGTTTTAGCCATATCTTGTAGGAGTCCCCTTATAGCCTTCCTTCTCATTTCCTCCTTAGGCCTAGTCCTGGTCTTCTTGTTCTGGAACTGTAAATCAAGAGACAAACAATGGTTATTTCTTAGTGGGGTTCTCAGACAGCAGCATATGGCCACTGGCAAGGTCCATGTAGCCTAAAGTTTCATGCCTCATATGGGGTAGACTGTAATCACCCATTATTTGGGCCCAGGAGCCCTTCTAACTGTCAAGGTACATACTATGTCCTTCTCTCATGCCTGGTACACTCACAAATTCATATTGGAACTTAGCAGAACAGTGCAGGGGATATCTCTAGTAATAACCAAGTTCATATGGCCAGACATGGTCCTCAGGACCTACAGGCCACCAGAACCAAGGCCTAGATCTAGCAAGGGAAAAGCAATGGCCACACTGAAACCTCTTCCAGCTTGTCAGAGTAGTCCATAGCATGGAGCTTCTACACACAGGGAAGAGTTCCTCATTCCACTACTCCACCAAGAAAGCTTCTCCACAGACAATGGTAGGCTTCCAAAAGGGGTTAATGTTAAGCCAATACTGTCAGAGATGCAGGGAATGGTGGCATATTGGGAGAATATCTGAATTATACAATTCTAGCTTGTTTCTTTGAGAGCTCCAATGCTTCACTAGAAAAGTTACCCTGAAGGACTAGCAGGGGAGGCAGTACCCCTAAAGGGCTCTTCTCTATACTCCATGTTCCCAGCACAGGTGTAGTCTCCATCTTCTGAGTTCACAGCTCTGAGCCTGGGCATAATCTCAAAGAACCAGCTAGGCAAAAGTGAAATAAGACTTTGCCGGAAGACTGTGGGGATGCAAAAACTGTCTTTGAAATTGGTGATGCCATGAGGCAGTTGCCTGTCACATTCTGGAGACAGTTCTAGGTCATTGGCAGGTGCTGAAGGGCAAGAAACCTACCAAATATATCTCTTGGGTGTGCTGCCAGCTGGTTCCTCTTTAGGTTAGGTTGGACATGCCAAGATAAAGACACTCAAGTTGAATGTTGTCTCATGAGTGCTCTCAGACCAGTTCCATTTAGTCACCTCTGGGAGCCAACTGGCAATCACTCAAAGTAGAGATAGGGGATTTAATTTTAGAGGCCAGGTAGTCATCAGACAGGTTAAACTGAACTAGACGGTTAGTGGGGGAAGAGGTAAAATGGTGTTCAGAAGCCAGTTCTGACTCATGCCTGACTCTAGAAACTGATATGACACATCCCATTTCTCAAATGAAGGTGACTTTGGTATACTGGGGGCTCAAATGGAGCTGTCGCAGGTTAGGGAGGCCAAAGACAGAGATGCAGTAAAAGGGATTTCTGTCCCGGGAGATCTTGAGCAGGAACTGCTTCAATTTGCCAACCACACTTACTGTCCAAAAGCGAAGACAAGCTGGATACTGTCCCCGGCACCAGATCATCAGCTAACTGTCTGTGAGATTTACACTCTCCAAAGAACAGGGGTTTAGACACCTACTCAGGGATCAAGCCACAATCAGAGCAGTTTGGGGAAAGTTCTAGAACGCAAAGGTGACCCGAGAACTAAGCTGCTCTGTGGTTAGCCAGAAGAGATGGCCTAGAAAGTTGAGTGTCATGCTAAGGATCGGAGCCAGTGAACCCACTGAAGAGCTTGATTATTTCTGAAGCCTTGCTGTGGCCACAGAAGCACTATCTCCCCTTACTCTTAACAGGAGGTAAACAGGCTGTGTTACTCTGTACTCCAGGGAACCCTGCTGGAGAAGTTTGGAAGCCAGTGCCCCCTTGCCCCCCACAGAAAATATTCACCCTGGCTGTTAGAAGAGAAAAGATAGAAGAGAAATAGTGGAGCAGAATTGAGGGGGATGTGATGAAGCTCAGTTCACGCAAAAGAAAGGCCGTGACCACCTCCTGTGGTGCTGACAGGGGTAGCTTTAGGGTTTTACCTCATAGATGAAACAAATTCTGAGAAGCAAAGTGACCTGCCTAGTGTAGAGGTCTTTAACCCGAGTCAGGCTAATTCAACGCCTACATCCTTTTTACTATTTATCTTGCCTCCCTAAGTGTATCTTTTTCTAGCTCAAAAAGCCCTTGTTCCCTATGGCAACAGGAAATTTGTTTTTATCCACAAATGAATCAGGTGATCCTACAGTGCTCTACAATTAATACAATCCTTAAATGCCAGAGTTGCAAGCAGCCTTAAGAGGCCATTTTTCTCAGATGGGTCTCTCATTTTTTAGACAGAATAACAAAAGGGTCAGAAAGGCCTTGTCCATACGGGGAGCAAACCTGGGTTTGTGGGCTCTAGTAGCTCACCATGTAAGGGAGAGAAAGAAGACCACAAGTACAGTGAAGCCAGTTCTCATTCCTTAGAGTGGATGCTGCCTACCAATTGTCTTGTCTCCTTGGAGATTGGGTAGCCACCCAGAACAATAAGAAAAAACGACTTTCTTCTAGACTTTTCCTGTGGGGGGAAAAAAGGTTAACTAAGAAGAGAACTAAGGTTCTCTTCTCATTCCATCCCCAGTGCCCACGAAGTAGGACTTTCTGGATAGAAATGAGTCTGAGGTAAAACACACATGCTAAGTTCTGAGTTCTTCAATAACTAGCCTAATAATCTTAAGCAAATTCTGTGAGCCTCGGTTACCTCCTGTGCAAAATACAGATAGATACCAAGACCCACTTCACAGGGTTGCTATGAAGAATCAGCACAAATAGCTGTAAAAAATTTAATATAAGTCTATGCATCTGTAATCATTGTCCATTTCTCATCCCCTGAAAACTCCCACATTTTCACCCCTGACGAGGTCAGAAGGAAAATTTCAGAGCCAAGTCAGCCTTGTGGTACAAAGGCAGCCTTTCTACTGCAACCTATGAGGTTCAAGATAGCAAGGCCGGGAGCAGGTAGAGCATTGGTTGGCCTCCTTCCTCCTAACTGTGTACGTAAGAGACTATGTATGTATGTGTTGGGTGTTTTTTCATTACATTTAAGTACAGGGATGTCCTTGTGCCATGAAGCACATGTGGAGATCAGAAGACAACTCTTGTGAGTTTTCTACCATGTGGGTTCCAGGAATGTAACTCAGGCTTGGAGAGTAAGTGCCTTTATCTGCTGAGCCATCTCGCCTATCCTGCCATAGGTACTTTTAAAGAGGCCCATGTCAGAGCAGAAAGTGTTGGTATTGGAAGAGGAAAAAAAAAAGTAAGGACCAACATCCTCCCACCCACCCCTGGTGGGTAATACAAGAATGATGTGGTATGAGAATAAAGACCTTTGAAAGTGCAAAGGAAGTAGACAGATGAAAGGTGCTGGGCTCATATCTTGGGGAATTAAAAAGTAAACAAACTAGATGCCTTCTCTGGCTGGTCTGCAAGTTCCCTCAGTCCTTGAAGACAATTATAGGAAAATACCTCCATTGAAAAGGAAGCACAAGCTCTATGTAAAAAGTTGAGTCTCTCATAACAATTAGTCCATAAAAATAGTAGTCACTCGGCCCTTATATCATGGCATTCTGGCTCGGAGACACAGGGATGTCAGAGAATAAGGGACCAGGCTGAAGCCAGGGCAGGCCTTGGCATGCAGTCTCTCCCCCTACTTCCATCCACTTCCATTAATTGATGTTAGGCCCTATGGGCAGCAGGAGAGTCCTAACTCTCATTCAGATTATTAAAATCCACACTTCACCATGACTCTACTATCTTAGCTGGCTCTAGCTTTTTCTCTATTTCTCAGATGAGCTTTTGGCAAAGTTTGGTTATTGATTCCATCCTCTGGTAAAAGAACATAAACACAAACAAACAAACAAAGCGATGCATGAACTTTAGCCCTTCATCTCCAGCCATTGTAAGTACCCTACTAAGCTCAGCACAACTTCCCCCGGCCTCCAGCTTACTTCTTCCAAGGCAACTGGACTCGAAAACCATCTGGAGTGATCACTGTTTTTCCTGCTTAACACTTAATAACACAGCTTGGTCAAATTTGGCCTCTTTCACCTACCACACGAGGCCCTTTACTATCTGGCTCCTACACATCTGTCTGGCTTTACTTTTGGTCATTCCTACATTTCAGTCATGCTAATTATTTACTTACTAAAAGGGCTAGGAGCAGCTATAGTTTCATGCCTCTCTTTGCATATTCCATGCTTCCTTCCCAGAATGCTCTTTGCACATCAACTAGCTGGCACATCTGACCTACCTTGCAAGTTGCAGCTGAAAGGTAATGTGTTTGGGGATGGAATTCTTGTGTCGCTCATCTTTTTTGGGCTTCTCTCTTCTAGTCATCTTACTGGCGCCACCTACTTAACCCCTGGCCAGTCCCTACCATGTCTTGTCATGTTTATTTCCATCCCTTCTCGGGGTTTTCTTTAATTGAACTTTATTCTATGCCAGGCATCTTGCCAATGCTGAATCGTCATACCTACTCTGTGAGTGTGGTGCCATGATTACCCCCATTTTGCAGCTGAGAAAACCAAGGCTTGAAGATCTAGGTCAGTTGGTCAACTTCAACCAGAACATAAGGCTAATAAGTGCCGTGGTTCAGTCATGGTGATGAAATGTTCAGTCTTTACTCATTTAAGGACACATTAACTCTTCAAGGGGTTTGTTGAAGTTAAGAAATAGAAGTCAGCTGGGCGGTGGTGGCGCACGCCTTTAATCCCAGCACTTAGGAGGCAGAGGCAGGAGGATTTCTGAGTTCGAGGCCAGCCTGGTCTACAAAGTGAGTTGCAGGACAGCCAGGGCTACACAGAGAAACCCTGTCTCGAAAAATCAAAAAAAAAAAAAAAAAAAAAAGAAGTGGAAGTCAAATCTCTTTAGGGTCATTTATCTTATTGCCCTAGAGACTGTAGATAATTACCTTGAGAGCACCGCAATGGCCAGGGTCTTCCATCTGAATTTGAGAGAGCAGTGGAACAGGAAAGAAGTTAGAACCTTTCTAAAGAAGAAAAAAAATAGCTTCAGGTATTGATGCTATCTCAGTTAGGAGTTTTCGCAAAATCAGTGAGGTGTGAGTGACTTAGGATGAGGAGGTTAAAAAACAACAAACAAGAAAGAAACAAACAAAAAACCAAAACGAACAAACAACAAACAGTCCTGGGCTGGACTGACTGGTGCTGGGTGAAGGGTTGACTTAGGGGCGGGGCAATGGGTGGAGGTTCGGAAGTTCAGGCTTCAACTGCCACCTGGTGGTCAGCCATAGGAGAAGCAAATGAGTGAGTCCAAGGTTACATGTTTAAGGCAAGTAAAATGGGACTTGGCTCACGGCATTTATTCGTTCACTTACGCCTTCATCCACCTGCCCAGCCCATTTATTTCATTTCTTCACGCAACAGAGTTGTTTTACAATAGACGCAGTCTGAAAACTAAGACTACAGCAGTGAGTCAAACAAAGGAAAAAGCCTCTGCTCACTGAGCACACAGTGTACAGGTTGGGAGACAGACAAGAAATAGTAAGCAGAGTTCCGTGGCGTTCAATAATAAAGCGTGTGTTTAGAAATAGCTAACATATACATTAGATGATGCTACATTATATTGTAAATGCTAGGAAGAAACCAAACACAAGAAAGTAAGAGGCAAAACAGTCCTCTCTGTTTTAAGTAAAGCTGCATTTGAAGTAAAAGAAACAAAAACAAAAACAAGACTGGTGGGAGGTAAAGGAGGCAGCCATGATGATGACTGTGGGAAGCTGGTTCTGGGCAAGAAAACAGCCTAGGAAAGATGGGAAGGGAGGGGCAAGTGTAATGTGACTGAAGAGCAATCAGGAAGCCCCTGTGACAGGAGCAGAGCAAACAAGATAAAAGAAAAGCAGTAGGCTAGGAAAGGGGGCCCCAGTGAAGCAGGCAGCTGTAAAATTCTGGAGGCCCATTCTATATACTGAATGAATGAGGCAGGAAGCTATGAAGGGTAATTTACTCAGGATCTAGCAATGAGCACAGGGCACTCTGTCTCAAGGCTATGTTCTGTAGTACTGGTAGGAATTAGATGCACAGGTAAAATACGGAAGAGAATGCAGAAATAGACCTTCACAGATTTGTCCGATTGATTTTTGTCTTCTACAAAAGGAACTCAGAGAAGGATAGTCTCCCTCCTCACCTCCCTCCCCAAAAAAGCCAAAACCAAAGTAGAGAGCTAATGCCTCTCTTTTTGAGTACCCAAGTTTGGTTCCCAGCATCCACACAAGGTGACTCATAGGGACCTGTAAACCTAGCTCCAGCACATCAGTACCACCATCTTCTGACCTTCAAGAATACCTGGACACATGTGGAACACACACGCACACACTGAAACACTCATACATACTCACATACACACTCACACATGTTGCACATGCATAAAAATGATTAAATACATTTTAATAAAAATGTACAGAAAAAAGTTTTGAGACCTAGGGCAATGTTTTAAGGGACATCAAAAGCATAATCAATGAAAGGAAAACTTGCTTTCAGAATTCATCAAAATTTAAAAAAAAATGATTTTTCAGACAATGTGGCTCATACCCCTAAATCCCAGCACTCAAGGGGCTGAGACAGGTAGATCTCTGAGTTTGAGGACAACCTGGCCTCTGTTGGTCTTCCTGTGGAGTCCCTATCCTCTTCAGGTCTCTCAATCCTTTCCCCAACTCCTCCTCCACAAGACTCCCTGAGCTCCATCTAATGTTTGGCTGTGGATTTCTGCATCTGTTTCAATGGGCAGCTGAGTAGAACCTTATAACATTCTTGACATAACAAAATAAAAGGAATGTAAATAAGAATCTTGGGATTAAGGATGAGAGGAAGGAAACTTGTGAATGTGGTTATAAAAGGGCAAAACGTGAAACCAATCTGGATGATGCAACTCTGCAATTCTAGCTACTCAGTAGGCGGAGGTACAAAAATGTCAAGTTCAAAGGCAACTTGGGCAATTAAGTAAGACCTTATCTCAAGAGAAAAAGAGAAAAAGAAGGAGCCAGGGATGAAACTCAGTGGCAGAGTATGTGCCTAGCAACTGTGAAGCCGTAGGTTCAATTCCCATTGGCAATAAATAAATATATAAACAAGCACAAGAAATATTGGTGGATTCAGTTCTTGATCTTCACTGGGATCATAATTACCTGACTTTCCAAGGATCGTGTTGTGTCACACAGTGCAGGGGATTCTGCAACCACCACAGCCAGCAGAGTAAGGATCTGTGGAAGGCAAGAAGGCAGTGTTGGATCAGACTTCATGAGACTGAACCTGCAGTTTATTTTAGGCATATGTAAGCACAGCCCAATTTGATGTGCACAATAAAGCTTATGATGTGACTACACTGAAGTTCTTTGTAAAGTACATGTGGCATCTTCCGTAAAGATGGCTTCTCTAGATTGACACATTAAGGGTCTGGGCAAAGATCCAGTGTAGTAGTCTTGGCCACACAGATAGTGCAAAGGTCACCAGACCTTTAATCATGTCTGTTCCCAGACCCTGAACCTTCTGGGTGGATAACAGGTTATGTATCCTTCCCTTTGAAGGGACAACCCTGTGTGTAACATTCCTGGTTCCCTCCTAGAGGCTCCCACAACCCAGAACCACACAAGCATACATACACACACATGAGCGAGTTATATAAAGCTGGTATAATTGTCACAAGCTCTGTGGATTGTATCAAGGTCAGCTGACTAGTTTCAATATTAGCAAGAAGAAAGGAAGGGGTCACAGGACTTCTCTAGAATTTTCTGTGAACTTTTTCCAAACAGGAATTTAAGACAAAAATGCCGAGTTAGCTGGCCTTGGGTCTCAGAACCCTGGGTAGGCACTGGAAGGGAATGAAAAAAAGGATAGACATGGAGATACAATAAAACTGGGATCAGGTGGGTGTCTCTAATGCTACTGCTGCCACTATCCCTCCCATTGCAGCCTGGAGTCCCGCCCTGTTTGAGTAGGAGGCCTCTGTACTGAGCAGTCTCAGGAGGTAAAGATTAGGGAGGAGGAAGCCACAGTTGCTATTCTTTGAATACACTGATCAAACATTCATAATGGCTCCTGAGAAACACTTTGCCATTTCTCTGGAGCCTGCTGAATATGGGTAACAGCTTTGCCAAATTCAATAGCTCAATCAGTGGTAGAGTCCTTAACAGCCACACCCATGTCAAAATACACATTCACTCAGGATTTTACCTGTTCAGGGTTTCCTTTGCTCCCTACACAAAACAAAACACCATGAGAGAAAAAAAAAACTTAGGGTGTTAGGTTGAAAAAAAAAAGCATGGAGACCTGCACTGTCTCCATTTTAAAAATCATATGAAAAAGAAAAAAGCTCAACAGATGTGTGAGCATTTGTGCCTGCGAAAGTAGTTCCTTGTGGAAAGCTACTTATGATCTGACTTTAATAAGAGGATACTCAAGATGACAGTTCCTTCAACACTTATTCTACAAGTGGGAAAAATAAGGCTTGGAGAGAAGAGGCTACTTGTTCAAGGTCACATGGCAAAGAATAGTAGAAATAAAATTTGCCTGCTTCTCTGATTCTATGTAGGACTCAGGAGGGATAAGAGCAGGTGGGAACCTCCCTGACTCAAACGATAGTTGTGAGCTCCAGTAATTAAGTGCCTAGACCAGTGCTTGGTACTTAGTCAGTATTCTTTAAGCCAATAGTTTTCTTACCCGCTTTGCTGAGAGATAAGAGTGCTATGCCTTCACAGCTGGGATTGGCAGAAAAGACTGCAGCTACCCTAGGGAGCCACAGCCTTCTTCACAGCCCACCCCTAGAGTTCTAGAACTCTAGTATACAATGAACTTGGTGATATCCTGAGGGTACTTAACTTCTAAGAGGGTCACCATGGAGATGACTGGAGAAGAGGGGCATTCAGTTTCTATGGTGACAGTCTGAGGAGCAAGGATATGACTTGGAAGAAAGGTTGGGGTGCAGGAAATCATTTCCATAGAGATGGGTAGGGGCGTGAGACTCATTTAAAGGTGGAGGGAGAGTAATTGGAGAAATAAAGCAACTTATTTCCATAGCGACAGATAAGGAAGGGGTGGGGTCCTCTAGAGAACAGCTGTAACTGTCCAGCAGCCGTGGATGAACTGTGTACCTGAAAGGGAGGCTGGAAATGAAAAAGAACAAGGTGAGGGGGGCAAGGGAAGGATAAAGTCAAGACAAAGTTTCGGATCAAGGCTCAAAGTTTAATTTTCATCACTGCATTTATATAGGGAACGCCCACAGCCCCCATCCTTTGTTTCAGCTGGATTGAGTTGAAAAGCAAGCTCAATGGGCAGTCAATTTCTCAAAGCTCCTAGTAGGAAATTGCAGATGCAGCGAGGCCAGATTACTCCAGCTGGGTTGTAAAACCATCACAGGTTTGTTTGGCCTACTCAAGGCTGGGGTAAGGGCACAGTAAGGTCAGTAAGATTCTATCTGATGCTAGAAAACTGCTAGAGATTCTAATAGGCACCATAAATTAATCTTCTGTGTCTCTCGTGTGCCCACATACTTGGGTATAATAGACTGTGAGACCTTAGCACAACTGACACCATGTTGGAGGCATCATTCTGAATTTAGAACCCATCAAAGAGGCCCCAACAGCTGTCAAAAGTGGAATCAAAGACCTAATCCATCAAATACCTATAGCTCCAAGACCCAGGAAAGTCACTAAATGTACTAGCCTTGCTTTTTGCCTTCTGTAGTTTTGCTTCTCACTAATTGTTCTCGATAACTGAAGTGGGTCACCCAGGATGTGACTTTTGTACATAAAAGACAAAGCATGATGAGGCTTGAGGCTGCATGATTTGGGTAAGTTCCCTATGCAGTCATCAGCCAGCAGTACAGACTTTCTATTTGGCCTTAGGAATGTCCATGTGTTCTCTGGTAGAATTACCTCACGACATTGAGAAGACTGAACTAGTGGATCCACTGTAAATTCTTCCAGAACTGTTGGGTGGAGCAGTCCAGACATTATCTAAACTCTTTAAACTCTAAAAAAAAAAAAAAAAAAAAAGCTCTACAAATAGAAGAGATGCAGTAGCCTTGCTTGCCTTCCCTGGTCTGTGAGGTCAGGAAATTTTGTCTGTTCTATTCATCCCAGGCCTAAAACAATGTTGTGAACATGGCAGGCATTCAGCAAGTGTATGGCAAGTGCAAGTGTGTGAATCATCTATTTCTTGCTACTGCTATCAGTTAAGTCTCGTATTCTTGAAATGCTCCACATTCCCTTCATATACTGCATATACATATACTTCATATATATACATATATACACATATATATACATATATGTATATATATGTATATATCCCCTCATATACGTGTATACATATAAGTCATTCAAGACTTCATTTGGGCACCATCTGTGATGAAAGGCTTTTCACTAGCACCCTTCTCAAACACTCCTCTGGGTATTAATATAAAAGCATTTACCAGTCAATTAAACACCTTGCCCTGATCACCTGGGAAGAGGTTTCTCTATTGAGAAGATGCCTCCATAAGATTGGCATATAGACAAGGCATTTTCTCAATTAATTGTTGATGTGGGAGGTCTCAGCCCACTGTGAGTAGTGCCAAGTCAGAGCAGGTGGTCCCAGCACCTATAAGAAAGCAATCTGAGCAAGCCTGCAATTGTTGCTGGGAATATGGCCCATGAACTAACAAGCACCTTTACTAACATGAGCCATCCTAATTGTTCCATCTTATTTCCTTATATTTTCTATATACCTAGTAAATGTTCATCCCACCCCACTCCCCTTGCCCTTCACTTTGGCAGTAAAGTGTTGTGGTTATAAACACAGGCTCTGGAGTCATATCTGGGAACTGATCCTGCCTGAAGGTAACACTACTGGGCCAATTCACATTGACCTCTCTGAGCCATAGTTTTAACCATCTGTCAAATGGGTGTGTGGCAGCACCTTTGTCTTATGATACTGGTGAGAACTGAGAAACTGCATAAGGAGTACTTCAGCACAGACACTGGCAAGGAGGGGGCACTCAGAGGTTGTGTTATCACTATTATTATGCAAAGCCACTCATTCTTCATTGTGTCCCTGCTTAACAGGTACTAAGCTGGGGTAACTCAAAATGAAGAATAGACTTTCTGGCCTCAAGGACCTCTTAGGTCTACTGAGAGAGAGAGATGTGAGTAAAGATAACCACAGTGCAGTACCATTACAGAGAATATTTTAAAGTGTTGTAATAGCTAATGGGGGGAGGGGAGGGAAGCTGGGAATTCAGGCCCTAGATTCAGTATCCAGTATGGGAATCCAATGGGATATATTCCCAGTATCCAGTGGGAAGAAGCTAAGAGGATGGTCTTACCTGCAGAAGGAAGATCAAGAAATGCTGTCTTAAAGGCTCTATTACCGTGATAAAACACCATGGCCAAAACAACTCAGAAAGTAAAATGTTTATTTCCATTTACAATTCTCAGGTCATACTCCATCACTTAGAGAAGTCAGGGCAGGAACTCAAGATAGAAACTTGAAGGCAGGAAGTGCAGCAGAAGCCAAGCAGAAATATTCCTTACTGGCTTGTTCCCTTGGCTTACTCAGGCTGCTTGCTTATAATCATCCAGGACTATCTATCTGCCCAAGGGCAACACTGCCCCAAGTGAACTGGACCCTCCCACATCAATCATTCATTAAGAATGTGGAGGAACCAATGACTCTAGCTCTGTGTAGCAGAGGATGGCCATATCTGACATCAATGGGAGGGGAGGCCCTTGGTCCTGTGGAGACTTGATACCCCAGCGTAAGGGGATGCTAGAGTGGTGAGGTGGGAATCAGGGTGGGAGAGCACCCTCATAGAGGCAAAGGGTATGGAGGATGGGATGGAGGGTTTGTGGAGGTGAAACCAGGAACAGAGACAACATTTGAAATGTAAATAAAGAAAATAACCAATAAAAAAAGAAATTACATTAATGTCATTTAAAATATAATTATTGAAATTAGGATATCCCCCAAAAAAGAACATGACCTACACACTTGCCTACAGGCAATTCTTATAGAGCCATTTTCTCAAAACAGAGTCCCTCTTCCCAAATAACTCCAGTTTGTGTCAAGTTGGCATAAAATTAACCAATACAAATGCTAAGTGTTCCAAGAGAAAGTCATCTTTGAAATGTCATGAATCGTGAACAGAAATTTGCCTGGGAGAGAAGAACATTGAAGGCAAAAGACACAACCCATGTTAATGCTTGAAGGCCTAAAAGAACATGATAAGGAATTGGGAATTTGCAACAAATCCAGCTTAGTATCCTTGAAAAACCACAATGACAAAGTCAGCAGGCAGATCAGAAAGGAGAGCTACTTTAAGTCATGTTAGGGAGTCTGCCCTTTAACAAAATGTCTACTACAGCCAAACGTATCCTCTCCATATACTGAGGCAAAACACAGTTCTCATTCCAAAGGAATTAAGAGATGGTTAATCTTAACTAAATATGAGTGGTCATGGCACAGGAAAGCAAATTCAGGTTACCCTTAATGACATGGTCCACTGAGGAAGAGATTACATGTATATTGATTATCAATGAGCAAAAGAAAGTCACAAATACATTTGTCAAATACATTGGTGGGGACATCAGGTTAGTGAGTTTCCCACAGCAGAGTGGGAAAATACAGTTTATTTGTTTCAGAGATGTTATCTTACAACACCCATAGCTGCAAAGTTGGTAGAAGCTACTGGTCAGCTAAATTGAACAATGCATTCCAAAATTTCACTTAATAGTCACAAAGGTATTAGCTTGAATAAAGAGGTTAAGGGAACTAACGGGTCACCCTGAATTATTTGGCTTTTGATCTATAATATTTCTTCTGCCCCAAAGCATGATTCTGTAGCCAGCAAATCAGTCTTTGTAATTTTCAGCCCAGGTGTGTGTGTTTTTTTTTTTCAGAGAACTCAGTGCACAGTTAATTATCACCTACTTAGGACAGAACAGCCATAGACCCTCTAAAGTTCCCAGCTTCCAGACACATAAATTCAGACAGGCCAGGGAAGAGCTGCTTTACAACATTCCTCTCATGAATCACACAAGCTGTTATCCAAAATCAAAAGAAAAAAAAAAAAACAACTCTGTGATAAGATCCAACATGATAAATGACCATCCATCATCTCTATCTTAGAGTCACATGGGAAAATGCTTGGAAGATAATTTCCTTTCCTGAATCACTCACAGATTGCTTAAAAATGTGCTGTACTATTCTCATAGACTCCAGTTTTTCCTTCATTCCAACTCAGTCTATATAGTATATACAGTTTCTCAGTTCACCTAAGCTGTGTGACCTTAAGCAAGTCATCTGACCCCTCCTGGCTTCTATATCCTCCTACGCAAAGCAATATGTAAAATGTAAATATGTGCTGTTAGTTTCATATCCTTCAGAGGTGCTAGGGCACCACTATGCAGGCTTGGTAAAGGCACTGAGTTTGCAAGTCATCATCATGTCCTCTTCAACTCTGTCAGTAGACCTCTCTAAAAATTGCCCTGGAAAAGAGTTATGTTACTGCAGTGTTTAAGTACCATGATGTTTTCTTGAATTTTAAAGGCCTTTTTATTTCCCCTAAATAAACACTATGTATTAAATCCCTCATCAAAACAGGAATCGAGTGTGATAAAGTGTTTTGTGCAGAAAAATACAACAAACAACTCATTTTTTATTGCTTTTTCTGACTTCTAAAACGTTGATATCATGAAATACAATGCTTTAAATGACAGAACTAACACATAACAGGCACTCTGAAAGCAGTTAGCAACATCTACAAAGGAAATGGCCTACAAAGGTCAGGACCAAATTAAAACTGTGTGTATTTTTTTCTCTCTTAGGCAACAACAAAGATATGCCTTAATCTGAGCAAATGTGGAGGAACAGAGTATCTTTAGTGTCATGTTTACTAAATTTCCAAGTCTCCACCACAGATACTTATCTTTTCTGTATTTCTGGCCAAGGTTTACCCTGAAAGATCAGCTTACTAAGGTGACTCAAAGTATCAGAAAAATTAAATAGGGAATTCGAAAATGCTTCGCTCAGCCTTGGGTTGTAAAATGGGGGTTGCAAGAGGGGGGGTATTAGTATCATTGGGCAGGGCAACCTTTTCAAACTCTACTTAGGCCCTGGTTCCCGCTCACTCTTGGGAAAACCTGTGGTCACTAGATCTTCATTCTATCCCACATGAAAGGCTTTCTCTACCTTATTGCGTGTGTGTGTGTGTGTGTGTGTGTGTGTGTGTGTGTGTGTGTGTACCAGGTGTGTGCAGGTGCACATGAAAGCAAGATGAGTGTGTTCCATAATCTGGAACTGCAGTTGCAGGAGCTTGTAAGTCAGCCACCTGACATGGGTACTGGGAGCTGAGCTCAAGTCCTCTGGAAGAGCCATCTCTCCAACTTTCCCCATCTCTCTAAATTTTACCCAACTGAAGGTTGATGAGCAGAAACATCTGAACTACTCAGAGGACACTAACCTTGTCATAAATGGGTTGGTCAAGTCACTTATTTCCTATGTATATTTTTTGTTCTAATTTTGAGGCTCCCTTCTAGCTTTCAAATTCTGTAAGTCTTATCTAAGAAGCCTTCTGAGAGCCCAGTATGGTGACTCAATGGGTAAAGGTGCTTGCCTTTTTTAATTCCCAGAACCCACATGGTAGAAAGAGAAATAACATGCCCAAATTGCCCTGACTTGCACACTCGTACACTCACTCGGGAAAACACACACACACACACACACACCATAACGTATGTGCCCCCAATAAATAAAAATGAAAAAAACTATAAGCCTTCTGAACTCCTTCTAATTATGAAGTGCTTTGTCCTTTCTCAGTTTTAGTACAATGCTGTCCTATATTGCCCTCTAGTTGTATATATGGAAAAAAACCCTCCCCAGCCATATTTGGCTTAAAACCCTTATTTTCAGGGGGGCAGGCAATGTACCTTTTACTTAATTTAAATCTCCTAGGACAACTCAGAGAGTGCCTGAAGTGAATCAATATGTATTTATAACTATTTGTCCAAAGCATTGATATCCTTTCCTTCAAAGCCCTGGAATTATATTTTACATTAATGTAGTAGGACAGGATCATGTGAGCCATAACTGTAACATTAAATTTTCTAACCAGCCATTTTCTAGTCAGGGTTTCTATTCCTGCACATACATCATGACCAAGAAGCAAGTTGGAGAAGAAAGGGTTTATTCAGCTTATACTTTCCACATTGCTGTTCATCACTAAAGGAAGTCAGGACTGGAACTCAAGCAGGTCAGGAAGCAGGAGCTGATGCAGAGGCCATGGAAGGATGTTACTTACTGACTTGCTTCCCCTGGCTTGCTCAGCCTGCTCTCTTATAGAACCCAAGACTACCAGCCCAGGGATGGCACCACCCACAATGGGCCCTCCCCCCTTGATCACTAATTGAGAAAATGCCTTACAGCTGGATCTCATGGAGGCACTTCCCCAACTGAAGCTCCTTTCTCTGTTTTAACTCCAGCCTGTGTCAAGTTGACACACAAAACCAGATAGTACAAGCCAGATTGCAGGTACAGGCACTTGCTGCACAAACCTGGCAACCTGAGTTTGATTCCTGGAATCCACATAAAGATGAAAAAAGAGAACTGACTCTACAAAGCTGGTCTCTGACCTCAACATGTGTGCCACGGCATGTGTGCCCAAATACACATACAACCTAGGCACAATACAATAAATAATAATAAATTTATAATACGTTTGCTTCAAATTTTCTTGTAGATTGGACCAGGAATGTAGCTCAGTTGGTAGAGTGCTTGTGTAAGTATGCACAAGGCTCTATGTTCAATCCGCAGCATAAACCAGGTATGACTGTACTCTGCACTACTTTGCAGGTGTAAACATCACTCAGGAGGTGGAAACCAAGGATCTGAAGTTCAATATCATCCTTGCCCACAAAGCAAGTTTGAGAACTTATTTCAAAACAATGACAACAAAAAACAACAACAAAAAACTAATTGGCATCTATTTTTAAAAAAAAAGAAAATGTAAGAATGCATAACTGAATATATTAAACTACTATTATTGGGTGTGTGTGGTTCAGCTGGTGGAGCACTTGTGTAGAGTGCACAAAGCCCTGGATTCAATTCCCAGGACCACATAAACCAAAAGTGGTGACACGCTCTTATAATCTCTGCACATGGGATCAGAAAGAAGTTAAAGGTCATCCTTCTTCAAAGCCAGACTGGATTACAAAAGGCCCTGTCTCAAAAAATATTATCATTCAACATATAGTCAAAGCGTTGAGATATTTTTACATGTTTTGTTTAGGTAATTGAAATCTGACTTGTAGTTTACTTTTACAACACATCTAAATTTAAGATAACCACATCTGAGCCGTAGGTAGCCAGCCACCTATTAAAAAGCACCATTCTGCAAAGCTGGGCTGATTTCTCCCGCCCCCTTTTTTATTGAATATATTCTTCATTTACATTTCAAATGTTATACCCCTTCCCTGTTTGCCCCCTCCCCGAAAACCCCCAACCTATTCGATTTCTAAAGAGATCACTTTATTTTTCTATTTATATCATGACTCTGGCTAACTTCAGTATACGAAGGCTAGCCAGAGGAGGTGCTAAGATGGGTCAGAATCATTCTGGAAGGTAGATAGATTTTGTAAAACACTAGCTATTAATGCAGTGTGGTCCGTGCTGTATGCATGCACAAAAGAAACCCATACGCGGGGTGAAAGGCACAGTGTACCGGGAGAGAATCAAAGATTGCACCGAAGTGTAACCCGGAAAGAAAGTTGTAAGAAAGAAAGGCAGCCGGCTGTTGGCAAATGGGAGTTGCAAGTTTTCAAATATTCCTGATGGAAGAGAAAGGCTTCACAGTGTGCTGGCCCAAAGGGTGTTTGAGTGTATAGGGGACAGAAGGCTGTGGCGCGGTGGGTGGGCATTGGTTGAGAGTGCCACTTACAACTTCACGTCCGCTAAGGTAAGTAGACCAAAAGAACCGAGCGAGTGGCCCCTGGCTATCAGGATTTTACTTGGGAGAACGACTTGACTTCCCTGGCAAGGCAGGCGCGCGCTCCACCGAGCGTGGAACACGTTCGCTTGCTGACGCTGGCTGGAGCTTGGAAATCAGCCCCGCCACCCATGCCTCAGAGTCCTAGAAACTTGCAAGTCCACTTCTGGCCACGTGGAGCCCATCTTTGGTAAAACAACACGTACGACTTGAAAACAAGCGGCTTGCTGAAAATAAGTCCCTGGAAACAGTTGCCAGGGCCAGAAAACTGCGATTCCCAGAAGTCATTTGGGAAGCTTTGGTAACAAGCAGCTGGCCAATGCCGTACTGCTTCCTGTGTCGTGAGAGCTTTGGGGCTCGGCTTTATGAAGTTTACCTTTGACTTCGGTAGAAAATCTTCCGGGTTTCTTTCTTTCCACAACATGGCAGCGTCTGAAGACGAGTTACTGCTGCCGCGGCTTCCGGAGCTCTTCGAAACCAGCAAGAAACTTCTAGAGGACGTGGAAGTAGCAACTGAACCCACTGGCTCCCGAACAATCCAGGATAAGGTGTCCAAAGGATTAGAACTCCTTGAGAAGGCTGCCGGAATGTTATCGCAGCTTGATTTGTTCAGGTATGGGGGAGAGGGCAGTAACCACAGAGAACGAATGGTTCGCAAGGGCAGAGCCATTGCACTTGGGTTGAAAGGACCTTTAAAGCTAAAACCGCTCGATTCCTGCTTGTTCACCCTGTGTGCATTCTTTCCATTGTTCTTCTGATATGCTTACTATCCCAGGACAATGCTCCCTCGTGTACGGCTGACTGCCTGGCCCTTGGGTATGCAAGCTCAGCCACTTTATTTTAATCTGGCCAATGTCTTTGCACCACACTCTCCCAGACCTATTCTTTCCTAGAAGGAAGGGCCACAGTTTAATGCTCAACCAGGCTTCACGGCCTCCTCTTTGCTCTTTCCAGCCGAAATGAAGATTTGGAAGAGATTGCTTCCACCGACCTGAAGTACCTGATGGTGCCAGCGTTGCAAGGAGCTCTCACCATGAAACAAGTCAACCCCAGCAAGCGGCTAGATCATTTGCAGCGGGCTCGAGAACACTTCATACATTTCTTAACTCAGTGTCATTGCTATCGTGTGGCAGAGTTTCAGCTCCCCCAAACCAAGACTAACTCAGCTGAAAATAATACTGCTAGCTCCTCCATGGCCTATCCAAATCTCGTTGCTATGGCATCTCAGAGACAGGCTAAAATAGAGAGGTGGGTCAATGGCTGTAATTTGAGGGCTGTAGTTGGGGGTGCATGTGTTTGCGTATGGTGTGTGTGTGTGTGGTGTGTGTACTACAGAATAGTGTCTTATTTTCTTGGTTCTTAATGAACATAGATCCTGGTGAAAGCAAACTTTCCTCAATCTTAACAAGCCTTTGCCATTGTTGAGGGGGTTGAACTAAAGCTTCAGGAACCCCCCTCCCCAAGCCCCTTAACACACACACCTTATGGTTATCACTAATAGCAGTGTTTGTTTTAACCATTAGGTTTAGCAAAGTATATCATAACCTTTTCCATATCACTGCATAATGCTGTTTGTATGGGATAAATGTTTCAAAAGTACACAATATTTTTGAACTATTTACTGAGCAATTCTGTTCAGAAGGCATACAGGCTGGGATGTATAGCATCCTGAGTTAATAATAGCCCTGGGACAGCATCATGTAACCTTGATTTAACATTAATTTAAAAGAAAATTCAATGAATGCTCAGCACCTTAAGAACAAAGTTAGGCACTGGGGATATGAACTGATTGGGTGTTTGTATGAATGTGGGTGATCATTGTGTTCTGTGGGGAAAAGTAGCATAGAAACAGCATGGCAGTATAAAATGCTGTGAAGAGAGATGTGTGGGGTACTGTAAAAGCAGTCGGGGGAACCCACAGTCAGAGAGGGGACAGGTGAGGAAACTAGGCTTCTCAGGAAGGTGAGGCTGAGGAAGAAGAAAGGATGACATTTGCCCATCAAAGCAATAGCATTGGTAAAGCCACAGAGGCATTAAATAAACAGCTGGAATGGAGCTGTGTGGGCAGAGAACAGTGCCCCCTCCCAAGCAATAAAATAAATAAGGCTAGAGCCAAAAGGTGGAAGGAGGCAGAGAGAAGTACTCCATAAAATATCTTATGAAGGATTAGCAGAGAAATACATATAAACTCTCAGCGCAGCTCAGTCAAGTGTAGTTATATATATCTAGCTAAAAGTGAGATTGCAGAAGCAGAGCTCTGGGTTTGAGTTTCAACTTTCCTTATAAGGCCATTAGACTTTGAGTAAGTTATTTAACCTATGTAAGCCTCAGGTTCAGTCTTAGGTGAAATTAATAGTGGCACCTATTTAATATGGTTAGGAAGCGTGAATTGGCCCAGCACCCGTGAGTAAATAGACAGCACAAATTGGGTTATAAAGAAACAAAAGGACAAGGAGATGGACAGGTCAGTTGATCTGGAAGATGTTGCAGGTAAATATGACCAGAACACTGTATACAGTGTGTATGAAATTCTGAAATAATTAATAAAAAACATTTTAAGTTACAAACATAAATTGGGATAGGGGAGAGCATAAATTCAGTACTGAGACATGTTGAACTTGAGGTAACCTACAAGATATCTAGGTAGAGATGTCTGATACCCTAAAGCTCAGAGGTAAGACTTGGACTCTAGAGATTTGAGAATTAGTTTATTCAACGAATACCTACTAAGCCCTTCATGAAGGCCAGGAACTGGTCTAGATGTTTAAAAACTAGCCAGGATAAGTATTATCATGAAGCTTTGATTCTAATAAATACAGAGAGTAACCTGGTGAATAAAATAAGTTCAACCTAGCATATGCAAAGCGCCAAGTTTGAGTCATGGTGCATGTGCATATACACGGAGAAAGCAGAAGAGAAAGGGGACATTTTGAATTTTTCAAGTTCAGGTACTAAGGGTATGAAGAATAAGAAAATGTAGTTAGGAACAGGGAGTCACAGTGAATGATCTTTAAAGACATAGACTAGGATGATAGCAAATGAATTCCAGAATCCTCTCTCTAAAACTGAACTGCCCAGAGGCATAGATCAAAACCTAAGATAGGGACTCTTGTGTCCACACCCAGAAAGACTGTAGATGCCTTGAGATTCAGAGAAAGATAAGGAAGTGACAACTTCTGGTTAGAGGATCGAGGAAAAAGTTTCAGAACCGAATGGCCTGTGAGGTTAGTCTCAACAGATCACTAAAATTAGAAACTATAGATTTCCTGAATATGAAGGTAATAATACTCATTGTTGAGAATTTTCAAAAAAAGAATATTATTTTAAAATCAAAAATAAGAATTAGTATTCATAGATGTCATTGTTAACTTTCTGATATGTTTTTTTCAGATATACAGTTATTTTAGTTAATAAATTACAAAGACTACTGTAATATAGCTTTTATCCTGTTTTTTAAAAACTAATATTGTGAGCATTTCCCCTGTCATTTGAAACCATATTTGATGGTTTTGTAATATTCTATTCTATAGTTGTACCATAATCACTTAAATTGTTACTGTCAAGTATTTAGATCTGGTTTTGTTTGCTTGCATTTTGGGGTGGGTTTTTTGTTTGTGTTTTGTTTGTTTTGCTTGGGGTGTGTATGCAATTCTAAGTAATACTAAGAACAGACATTTGTACTGCTTTGATTACTGTTTTTTGGATTAGATCTTCTTTGAATATTTTAAGACTCTTGAGGGATAGAAACAATGTTGCCATCCACAAGAACGAGACTCTTGAGGGATGGAAACTACCCACAAGAACAAAGTCTTAAAATATTTCCCCTTTTACACTCCCTTAATGTCAACACTAGCAAATCCCATTAGTCAAACTGGAAAAGGTATCTAACTTTGATTTCCATTTCTTTGGCCTGTAATCTTGATCTTTGAACTTTTTTTAAAAACCTATGTGACAGGTGAGTTGTCAACACTACCTCTATGTTAATGTTCCTGGATTCATGTTACTGTCCTATAATTCTTCTGGCCATGATTCTAACGTCGCTTATGCGTATTTCACAGATGCTAGCTTTTTTCCTATTTCTTCCTTTTCCTTTTCTGTTGTAGTGTTAGGATTGATTTCAGGACCTCATGCATACTAGGAAAGCACTCTCCATCTCTAGTTCAAAACCATGGCTTTTCACTCCTGAGTGTGCCCACATACCCAGGTCTTTACTGTTTCAGTAAGTGCACCGCCATTCACCTGAATATGTAAGCAGGAACCTGTGATCGAGCTTCAACATGCACCTTTTTCTGAATTTTGTAATCTAGTCAGTCCCCGGGCCTGTCAGTTCTAACAACAAATGCTATTTTATATGCCTGTTGCCTTCCATCTCTGCTAGCACACTTTGGTCTAATCTATCAGTACCTCCCAACCTCAGGTAGCCAAGACCCTGTGTAATATGGTGTCTGTTTCTCTAGTTTTATCACATGCTCATCGGACCCTATCTACAGTGTCTACCTTCTGGTTCTTTGAACAGACCCAGTTCCTTCCTTCTTTGTATGTGCTGTTCTCTTTGTATTAAATTTTCTTCATATGGCTAATTCTTCATTGTGTAGGTCTCAGCTTAAATGTTATTCTTTAGAGATCTCTTTCCACACCAGTCTTTTTAAGTAGTTAACACCTGTCATCCTCTCTTCCCTCCACATTTGTTTGCTTCATGGCATGTAGCTATCATGCAGTTATGTCATGTGTTCATCTCAGGTTTGTCTTCTCCTACTAGAATGTGTGCTCTATAAGGGTAGAAGCGATTTCTCTCTTGTTCACGGTGGTATGCCTTAGCACAGGGCCTGGCATGTACAAAGTACTCCAACAGTGTTTACTTAGACAAATAGGAGAAACAACGAAAGCATATCCCAAACAGAAACAGGTTTGAATATGTGTAGGGAATAGATAATAGTCCTGTCCCAAAGGTGCTAAGAGTAGTATGAGCAGAGGGCTACATGCAGGGCTGTGTATAGAATACTGAATGGAAACTGAGGGCCACAAGCTAACAGTGATCCGACTAGAATGCAGCGAGAAACGGGAAGTTACAACTATCCCAGATACTGCTTTTGTAAGGAGCATTTACATGACTAGAAAAATTGTTCAGAACAATTTTGGTAGCTAAATGATAGAGTGCTTACCTTGAATGCTTGAAGGCCTGGGCTCAATCTCCCATACTGCAAACAAACACCCCTCCCTTTCCCAAAATTATTCAGACTCTTGTTTTCTGTAACTCCTTCTATTCATGACTCTAGATACTGAGACTTCCTAAATAAAACACCTAAATGGTATGTCTTCTCTCATATCTGCTTCCCTGTGCATGTTCTCTTAATCATCTTTGAGGACTAAGTATGAGTATGAGTAACAACACCTTCATTCTTTTAACAGAAATGAAAGTAGAAGCTGGGTAAGTAATAAGACCTAGTGGATTTATGTTCTTAAGTGACAGCTAAATAACCATTTCCATAGACAAATGGAAATGTGCAACTAAAACTTTGTGATTAATGCAAAACATTTAGGATCTCTCTACTTTGGTGAATATAGATGTCTCTTTCAATGGGGGGGGGACATAGGGGTAAAGTTAGGAATTCAGAGTTGGGGCAAGTGACGAGAGAAAAGGGAAGGAAATACCAATCAGAAGAAACCCAACAAAATACAAATAGAGAAATTTACAGAAGCCAAATGTTATATCCATTCTTAGGCCGCTCTCTACATACCCCCCCACACACACACATCTTAACACATGCTTTAATTTATGATATTTAGCATAGTATAACTTTCAGTCTCTAGACTTGGGACTTCTTAAGGTCAGAGGCCTTGACTAGTAGTTTATTAGTATTCCAGTTGTATTGTATCTCATGGTACCCATCCCAGTATTGGATCATAGTTAAAGCTGGGAAGTTTTCAGAGAGACAGTAGTATTCCAAAAGATGGAAGCAATACAGCATTGTAAACATTGATTCTTTAGAATCAGATCATTTTGGGGTGACTGACTTCTACCACTTAATAGATGGGGCATGATCTGTTCCCATCCCCTCCCTAAACTCAGTTTTCTTATCTACTATCAACATCTATATTGCTCTTTACAAAGAATTTTATTGTGCATTTTTCCATTTGATCCTATAACAACCCCATGAAGTAGATCTACATTATAAAGCTATATGAATGTGCTTTTCGAATTGACTTGACCAAAATTACATACCTAGTAAATGGTCAGCTAGAATTGAAACTGTTCCTTCTAATGCATAGACAAGTGGTCACTAGACAGGGTACAAAGCACATTGCAGGAAGGTGATTCTGGGCGGGGGTGGTGGTGGGGAACAGTAGAGTGAAATTTTACAGCTATGAGTAATGATGGCAGCTAACTGACAGTGATGCCTGAGAGAAGTGGATAGGGACAAGATTGATAGAAAACAGGGTGAAATAAATGATGATGGGGAAGGGTGAAGCACAGATTTGAAGATTGAGGGAAATTTAGTGTTACAACTGCCTGATCATCTGGCAAGCATGTTGCTGGTATATAGTCTGCACAAAAGATAACCATGTCTGATAGTAGACATTTGTGGTTGGCCCATTTGATACAGATTTGTAACTCCTTTGTACTATGTAACTGCTTGGACACAGCAAAAGGAAACTCCCCGGTCAGGGTGGTTATAGGGATAAGAAGTTCTAAGGCAGTAGTTTGTCTACCCTGGGGAGCCTTGAACACTGATGTAGTTTAGACAGAGCCTTATGGTTCCACCAGTGTCTGAGTAATATTGGGAGCCTTCCTCTAATTTTTGCCAAGGCACATTTTTGTCTGTATCTTACTTACTGGAGTCCTATTTATTCAAATTCTCATGTGAACAAAGTTCCTTTTCTAAGAGAAAAATTTTTGTGTGGTTTTGGTTTTGGGGGCTTTTGTTTTATGTTATTTGCTTTTTTTAAGCCACTGGCCTGAAAGAACAGGCACTGAAGAACTAGGAATCAAAAGGATGGAAAAGAGCTAAGTCACAGAAGCAAGGACATAGAACAAGGAATGGAGCAGAGAGTGCATGAGTTGAATGATCATGGAGAAGGAGAAAAGCCTAACAACTTTACTTAAAGGACCACTAGACTTACCTAGAATTCGCCCTGGAGTAGATATATATATTCTAGGACTCTTGTATGTTGTTTTCCTATGACATAGGCACCTCCATGGAAGAGGATGAGTAGCTACTTGTGGAACCAATTAAACATTCTCAAGTAATATTTGTAGTAGCACTCTGACCTTTGTATTCTTTTACCCAGATGCCTACCTAACTGTGATACCATAACAATTTGTAACATATAAGATACTTTCTTGTTGGGTTAAAGAAGAGCCCAAACATTTTTTATAACAGTGTCTACAATGCAATGGTCCTTGACTTTGGGATAAAACCTCTTCTTGGCAAAATAAGGTGGAAAGGGAAAGCAAGAGGGTGGGAAAATGAGAGAAGAGGAAGAAGGCATGCATGTAGAGAAAGGAAAGAAGAGAATGCATCCTCATAGAGTTCTGTATAAACTTTGAGGAGCACCCCCCCCCCACACACACACACCTTAAACTCTCCATCAACTTGAAGCTAAGACCTTATCTAGGTACCCCTGCAGAAGAGCATCCTAGTCTGGAAGTGCAAAATGGGGCTTCCAGACAGAGGGATTTTGATATACTTCTCTTGGCAACCAAGGCATTTTGACTTGGCTCCTGTTTGTTGCAAGCCTTCATACCCAATACATTTTTTGTGTTTTCAATGCCTTTATGTCTTGCCACCTGCACTGCTATGTCCCCATTTCTCATGTTATGTTGGTATCCTCCTTTCCCTGCTTTCTGTCTATTCTAGACACTCCTCCATGCGCATTTGCTTTTCCCCTCTTAGATTACTCTTCTGGCTATCAAGATTACTTCCCACCTTCTTTTCTTGACGGCTTTGCTTGGGCTATCTCTTCCGAAGGGCCGCTTCTGCTCACTTTATATATACTAGCACGCCTGTTTCCACACCATTGTTCTGTCCATTTGCCTTGCTTTTTGCTGCATCGCAGCATGTATCCTCATCCAAGTTATCATCTATTCCTGTTGATATGTCTTTCTCCGCTAGAATGAAAGCTGCTTGAAAGCAAGTACTGTCCTTTATAAACTGTCTCTAGCACTGAAAGTGCTTGTTACATTCTGGGGATAATTGACAGATGAATGAATGATAGATGAGGCACTAGAATGCATCCTGGAAATGGCAGCTGAGATCACTGAATCCTAAAACTAGATAGAGATGAATCAAGATCTACCTGAGGAATGTTTTGCATGAAAGAGAAAAGATGACCAGCTTTTCAGCAGTTTCCTAAGGAAGTTGTGGCATCAGTGGCAGGTAAACTGTGACCAATTAAGGTTTTGGCATTCCTTGAAGATGCAACTCTGAAGTGGAGGACTTACAGGAAGCACTCTGGTACTAAGCATCCAGCAGAGTGAGGACCAATAATAACCAAATGTCTAAAGCATCTTCATCCTGAAAGATGATAGGTCTTACTGAGATCAAGATATACCTAGGCTTATCTTACTTTGTAGTCTGGGGATTGGCTTTGGCTTATAGAACCCACTCTTAGATCAGAGACTCTACTACCAAGGTAGGGATTGGCATACATACTGCCTGGACATCTGCAAAGGCAGATATTACTATAGCCTTCTTTTGAAGAAATCTTTATGTTTAAGTTCATGGGTAATGCTTTTCTGTGGAACAGATACAAGCAGAAGAAGGAGGTGGAACATAGGTTGTCTGCACTGAAATCTGCCGTGGAAAGTGGTCAAGCAGATGATGAGCGTGTTCGTGAATATTACCTCCTTCACCTCCGGAGGTGGATTGGTATCAGCTTAGAAGAGATTGAGAGCATTGACCAGGAAATTAAGATCCTGAAAGAAAAAGACTCTCCAAGAGAGGTAAGCCTTGTCCTTGACCACATAGCAATGGGAAGCTGCCACCAGAAGTTTGAACATTCTGTAGGAGAGAAATCGAATGAAAATCCTTAGCTGGATGTAGTGGTGACAATTCCAGCTACTCGGGAGGCTGAGGCAGAAGGTTCACAAGTTTAAGGTCTGTCTGAGATACAAAACCAAAGATCTCTAAACAAAAATTATAAAACACTGGAAAAGAACTCACTGGAAAAGTAGCTCAGTGATGGAGAACTTGTCCAGCATGGATAGAGCCCTCATTTAATCATTAGCACTGCAAAAACTAAATCTTTGTCAATCTCTATAAAAGCATTGTTCACATTAGGGTAAGTGGAGAAAGGCTGATGGTTTGCCAGAGTTGCTTTCTGATTCATTACAGCAACTTTCCCTGATACTTTCTAATCTAAGGCACTTAGTTGTGACTGGATGGTATCAAGAAAATGCTTTTTCCTTAAAATCAGAATTGGTTTTGGCTGTGAAAAGAAGGCAGAGAGAGGGAAGGGGGGCCTTTATAATCTACTTAATTGTAGAAAAAGGAAAGAACAGGATTAGAATGGGTTAGAAAAACAGAACTGTAGGAAGTGGGGGAGAGAGAGACACACACAAGGAAGATGAGGCAAAGGAGCAGGGAACCTGGGCTGGGAACGACTTAGAACTTAGCCTTACCCAGTTGCACACTCATAGACCAGTGGATCACCCAGGTAGGAGACACTGAAGCAGGGACATCTTCATATACAGAATGCCCAGAAGACTACTTTTTAAAACAATCTCATGCAAGGGCTTTTGAATGTCCTAACTCTGTTCTGGAGCTGCTCTGTAGCCACTTGCTTTTTGGTGCAGGACCCAGCATGAACTGACTTGATCAGCCACCACACTAATTGATCTGAGTCCTTGGCACTGCTGCCTTTTCATTTGTCCTAATGAGCCTGGGAGCTCTTACCCGAGGAAACTAGCAACCTGATCCTTTGTGTTAAAGGACCAAAGAATGAACTTTTACTATTCCATGGTCATAAGGCCCCTTGAAGGGTTTTCTGGCATTGTTTTGCTTTGTTATGTGGTACCGGAAGTGGTACTCTGAAAATGAAATGAGTACTTCCTGTTTAACCATACTTTCTTCTAGCACGCCTAGATAGCTTTCTCTAAAATCCACTGGACTGTCCTCCCTCCCTTTACGGACAGACATCAATTTCTAAAATACCCTAGAGGTTCTTGAAAATGAACATAGTTACATTGGAAAGAACTTTGGGGAGAGAGCTCTTAATTCTTTCCTGCAGAAGGTTGCGGTGAAGGAAAGTGCTTTAGATTCAGTTCAAGGGGGCTCTGTGGGACATGGCAGGAAGATTTAGAATTCCCTTCTTTAGATGGGGCAATTTTGAAACCAAATAGTTTTTCTTTGTGGTAAGAAGTTTCCTGGAGTTCTTGCGCTCTCTCTCTCTCTCTCTCTCTCTCTCTCTCTCTCTCTCTCTCTCTCTCTCTCTCTCTCTCTGTGCCCCAAAAAGCCACATGATGGGAAACACAAACTGACTCCTGCAAATTGTCCTCTGATCTTCACACTTAACTCTTCCCAACAAGAAATAAATGTAAACAGAAAGCATAAAGCTTGACCGCTGATAATAGAAGAAAGGGAGGGGATTTGGAACCCAGAGTTTTTTCCACGCCAGAAGACTTGAAAGCCTGGGTGAGAAAATGGGTAAACTGGCAAATGTACCTCTAAAATTAATTTTCTTCTTAGGAATCAGCTTGTCACTCGTCTCTTCCAGAGAAGCTACCAATGAAACCCTTCATCCTCACTCGGAACAAGGCACAAGCCAAGTAGGTAGAATGATAGGCTGACCTGCCTCCACAGCCTCAGTTTCCATGGTTGAGTAAAATACAAAATGGACATTTTTGCAAAGTCCTGGCTTCAGCCATGAATAGTGCTCTTTCAGCAGAGAGACTATAGCTTTCCCGATACTTTCTCCATGTCGGTCCTCAGAAATTCCCTTCATATCAAACTTGAAAATAAGCAGATAACACAGAAAGAAATCAGTGAATCAAATACAGAATTATATGCTTTACATGGTTCCCCCTATTATTGACACTCTTGTTGCCTTCTTGAGCAGTTCTCAGAAGGACGTATCTGCCTGCCTGTGATTGAATTCTGAGGTTTTGATGCTATTCCACAGGCTCACAGGAAAGTATTCTCCACATTTCAGAACCACCATCTGTTAATTGCCAGTTCACACTGTCATAATAGAGTAGAGGAGATGACCCTGGGCTCTTGACTTTAGTGCTTCTTCTGGGTGCCCCCTATTCTGCGTTACGGAAGAAGTTTGTACAGGTCCTCAAAAGATTGCCATGCAGAGCAATGAGAGCTGCCTCGTCATGAAAGAGGAAAGAGGCGGTCCAATATTGCTATATTGGTTTAGTTCTCTAAATGAAAATGTAATTTTTGCAGGGTATTTGGAACTGGTTATCCAAGCCTGGCAACTATGACGGTGAGTGACTGGTATGAACAGCATCAGAAATATGGAGCATTACCAGACCGGGGAATAGCCAAGCCGATATCAGGTAGGAAGTGGTGAGATGTATGTACGGCTAGAGCCTTTCGCCTTCACAATTAAAGACCTGAGCAAACAGCCTGACAAAAGTCATCTTGTCAGTGTCATTTACCATTAAAGCAAATAGCAGCTGCTTCAGAGCAGTGTCACTTTGGGATCTCTCCATTTATGCCATGAAAACAGCAGCCAGATAGCAAAACCAAAAACCCACTTGTGACAATGAAGGCAGATTGTACCATGCTGGTCCCTGGAGAGTCAGAAAAAAGAAAGTGAACAAAATATTCATAAAAGAGCAACTCCCTACATGTCCTACAAAGTGAGCAGAAGCAGGCGTAAACTGGAGGGCAGGCCACACTTAGAACAAGGGAAGGGAACTTAAAATTCCTTGAGAGCAGGACTCTTGATGTTGTATATTCTGTTTTATAAAAAGCCAGGTGTAGTGGTGCATACCCTGTAATTCCAGTGCTGGGGAGACAAAGACAGGAGGATCCCAAAAGCTCACTGCTGAGCCAGGCTAGACAAATTGACAAATTCCATGTTGATAAGTTAGAGAGCAATTCAGTGTCAACCTCTGACCTCTGCACACAGATCTATATACTCCTTATGCAGGAAATTTTGAAAGTGTACAGAAATAAATTACACAGGCAGCAAAGATGGGAATTCTTGTTGATGTCCCATTAGAAACAGTAGGAGCCAGAGGCAGCTGGCTATATCAAAGTCCTGGAGGAAGGCAGGGAAATTGTCACGCTATTAAATGAAATGAGGATATGACCACTCCAAATTATGGTCAAGGAGAAGGTTTTTATTGTAGATATGAGATAGAGGGAGATATGTAGATATGAAGGTTGCCAGAGGCATCTGGAATAGTCCAGAGCAGGGAGAGAGAGTATAGACTAAACATGGCCAGCAGCCTGAACCAGGCCATGAGAAGCGAGAGAGACCTTCACACACAAAAACATACACACACTCACAGAATAAGACAAACCATAAACTGACACCAGATATATTTTAAAAGATATATCTCATAAATATTCTCTTAAGATTCAGTAAGAAAATTGAACAGCCAGATGAAATAAAATAGGCCAAAAATATCTTAGACACTTCACTAAATAAGATATGAGATGCTCCACATCATGTCGTTAGGATACTCTAAGTTAAAACAATGAGATGCCACTGCTCATCTAATGAATGGCCAAATCCAGAACACCTCAAGTGTAAATGGAACAGACCCTCAAATGAGAAATCAAAAATCAGTGATCTTCATACACTGCCTACTATCAATAGGAAAATACGTATTTCAAAATATAAAAAAGTATATATTGATTATCAAAAGTGAAAAATACCTAAAACTCTGTACCGTATTTCCAGAAGCTATGGTGATATTAAGAAAGGGGTTGCCCAGGAGCACACATGAATCGGAACTTTGGAAGTGCCTGTTAACAAGCCCCAAATTACAGGAAAACAAAAACAATTTAAATGGAGAAATAGACAAACCTATAGTCATAGTTGGTGTCATATTTTGGATTCTCTGTGTCAGCGCATAATCCCCAGTGCAGCAGCAGGTAGGGCTGTGGAAAGTGAATGGACCCTGGAGTCTTTGATTTCATCAGTGGACTAATAATTTGATGGGCTATTAGTAAGGGATAGACACTTAGGAAGTCGGAGCCTTATTGAAGGGAATAGGTCCTTGAGGGCCGCTTCTCATGCTTCTTCTCTGGTCTAGCACATGCTTCTCACCGTGATACTCATCTTCACCTCGAACCCAAAGTTACAGGGGCAAGTTATGAAGAATTGGAACTGTGAACCAAAAGAAACCTTTCCACCAACGTTTTTCACCCTAGCTCTATTGTCAGTAGGGGACACAATTGGAAATGTTAATACTTCTTTTAGTAATTTAGAGAGTTCTGTTTGCCGGTAAAGCTATAGAAAACCCTGATTGACACTGTCAGTCATTCCACACTAGTTCACATTTGTTGTGGCACTATGTCCAACAACAGCAAAACAAACATTTTCAAATGCACACGACACATCCACCATATGCTAGGCCATCATAAGTCTCTGTTAATTTTCAGAATTCGAAATCACAGTGAATGTGTTCTTAGACCAAAACATAGCCGGGAAATTCCCTTAAATGGGAATTAGCACCCGAGTAAACCACAAGTTAAGGGAGAATTACAATGGGGGAGTATCAGAGTTTGAGAAATACAGTGAGCACTGAGCTGAGAGGGAAGAATGTGTAATGTTGAAAATACAGTGGTGGGGAGGGAAGCAATAAACCAGTGACTTGAAAATCATATTTCTGTAGGTCGGGAGAACAAAAAGTAAGCCCAAAAGACAGGAACTAAGAAAGGCAGGGAATCTAAGAGTTGGTTAGTCTACAGAAGTTGAATACAGGTATACTTCTATGACCTCAGGGTTTCGTGTCTCAGTATAGACCAGTGGTTCTCAACCTTCCTAATACTTGATCCTTTAATATAGTTCATGTTGTAGTGACACCCCCCAACCATAAAATTATTTTTGTTGCTACTTCATAACTGTACTTTTGCTACTATTATGAATTATAATGTTAATATCTGATATGCAGGCTATCTGATATGTGACCCCCCCACAAGGGCATTGTGATCCACAGGTTGAGAACCACTGGTAAAGATGCCCCCTCCCCCAAGGAAGAGTCAGTGCCCATAATGTAACTATGAAGCCTTAGCATCATTGTTTTAACATACCAGAATGGATAAGTCCATTTTCGTATATTCATACAGTGAGCTGCTGTGTAGCTATAAGGCTAAACTAACTGTAGTTCTTCCGCTGTAGATACCAAATCTAGCTTAAGCACACCTAATTCTGTGTGGAAAAGCTAAACACAAAAGCACTTATACTGTGATTTCATTTGTATAATGCTCAAAAATAGTGTTGTTAGATGCTGATTAAAAGCCAGTATAGTATTTGCCTTAGCGGTGGGTCAGAAAGGCAGTTGAACCTGAGGGGGTTTCTGCAAAGTTAGTAGTGGTTTGTATTCTGGCTGGGTACCAGCTGCACGGATTTGTTTAATATATGACAATTCACTGAGCTACGCTCACGTTTTTTACTTTTCTGCATGTGTTTATAGTTTAATAAAAGTACAAAATGAACGTGGACAATATTTACAACAGAGATAGACTACGGTGAATTCCTGTGAACAACAAAGTAAAGAGAGGGAAAGGCAGGTCGTCTCTGTTCATATCAGCAGGTTACTGGCGTCTGTGCAGGAGACACTGGGAGAACTGGAAAACCTAACAATAGAGAGCTTCAGACTACTGTATTCAGTAACAACTGCAGTGAGTCTAACTGAAGAACAGCACTTGAAACTAGGGGAGGTTCTGCTATCCAGTATAATCCCCCTGATGTGGCTCAGTGGGTAAAGCCAAGCAGGTGAGACACACCCTGATTAGGCAGTGTGAAAGGAGCCGAACAGTCCAGCCTGGAATGAACTCTGAAAATTAATCCACCTGCTCTCCCAGGGCAAGGCCCACAGGGCTTTTCAAATAGTACCTCCCTACTCACTTAAAAACATTATTTCATTATTTGTTTTTGTTTTGTGCTGTTTCGTGTCTCTATGAGTAAAATCAAAATTTTATTCATATAAAAGTGAGAGAGACGTAGACTAACCGTGTGATCTGGGTGCCATACTTCTCCAGTTTGTGTGAAAGCAGCAACCTGGAGCCCCTGGGCAGTTTAATAACTACCTGAAATCACAAGCCTTTCTAAACATTCCGAAAAACTTCACACGCAAATTAGATTCTGATAATGGTTAGAAAGCTGTGACTATACTTTTAAGTAGATGAGTTGTGACATGTGGAATATATTTCAGAATTGTAAGGAAAAGTACAAATCCCACACAAAATGAACGGGCTAAGGGAGATAATTGCATGCCCTCCAGAAGGGGAGGTTAACGAAAGCCTGGGGTGATAGTAATGCTATAATCCTAGCTCTAAGGAGGGACAGGCAGGAGGACCTGAGTACAAAGTCATCCTCAGGCCACTCTCAGTGTCCCAGGCCAGTCTAGGCTGTGTTACTCTGTCTCAAAACATAAACCAGAGCAAAACAAAAACAAAAGGACAAATAGGGAATAATGTTTTTAAGTGAGATTATGTGGCTATAATAAAGTTGGGACTGGCAAGATGACTTGCAATTAAAAACACTCACTGCTCTTGCGGAAGACCCGGGTTCAGGACCCAGTACCCATGTCTTGTCTCACACCAAATTGTAACTTCAGTTCCAGGGATCTGATGCCCTCTTCAGCCGTCTGAGGGCTCCTGGTACTCATAAACTTCTTATAAACATACGTATATCTAATTTCTTTAATCTTAAAAAAATGAATGAAGCAAATTAGTAACCTGTAATGCCACATCCTTGGAAATTTATAAAACATGTATTTTTTTTTTTTAACTTCAGTGATTTTTGGATTTCTGGGGGTTTTATTGTTACTTGAGGCAGAGGCGGGGCCTGTTTTCATCTGTTTGTATGTTTGTTTTAATGAAGGGATTGTTGGTCATTTAGCAGGAATGCTTTTCCAAAATAGAATCCATTTGTGAAGGACGCCTCTGTGATCTTGGTGTCTGTGAAAATTCCCAGAGGCATCTTTAGTTGCTATTATCACGTAGCATGTTGTATCCTCTGCAGTGGACCTGCCCTCCCTGTTTGTGCTTGTGTTCGGAGCAAAGCCGAGCTCCTAGCATCAATTTACATTTCCTCGGTTTCATCTCCTTTTTCTCATTTCCTATGTTAGCTGATTTCCAAAGAGCAGCTCAGCAGCAGGAAGATCAAGAACAAAAGGATGAAGAGGGTGAGGAGAAAGCCTTGCACAGGATGCGAGAGTGGGATGACTGGAAGGACACCCATCCCAGGGGCTATGGCAACCGACAGAACATGGGCTAGTCATTCCAGAAGGCCAAAGGACAACGTGGTGCACACCTTCACACCAAGGACAACTTCAGGAGGGTGCAGTGAGAGCAGCCAAGCGGAGTCTTGCTTTGCATTTGATAGTGTCAAATAATTGCTTGTCCACTAGATAATGACCAGTGAATTTTTGTTTGGCTTTATTAATCTCATCATGGTGTATTCTGATTTCTTAAGTGGTCAGAAAAGAGAACAAGAAATGAATCTATATAACCAATGATAGTATGAATTGGTTCTCTTAAAATAAATAAAACCCCTTCTATTATGTGGGCCTATGTACAAACGTGGGTATCAGCTGGTTTTATTGTCTATGGGGAGCCCCAGGTTTCAGCTGTGGGTCTCTTGAGTATCTGGAAATCCCTGTCATCTGCTGTCATTCTGAGCAAGAATAGCCCAGCATTTGGATTGCCTAGACTTTCTCCTTCCCACTAGGTGTGCTATGATCCCTATGAGCAATACCCATGCTATGAAATAATGCTATAGAAGAAGAGATGGGGGGAGAGTTTCAGAAATTAGAGCTATAAATGAAGGGATCGTTAAAGAATTTGTCTCATGAATATATTGGCTCGTCCCATAATCTCAGAACTTGAGGGGTAAAAGGAGGAGGCTCAGAAGTCATCCTAAACTACATAATGAGTTCAAGGCCAGCCTCAACTACATGAAGCTCTAAGGAAATAAAAAACCGGGAAAGGGGATAACATTTGAAATGTAAATAAAGAAAATATCTAATAAAAAAAAAGAGAAAAAATAAATAAAAAGCCTCTGTTATAAAAGTCTGACCTTCCGATAAGTCATCCTTTGCCTCATTGGGGCTTCACTTCACTCCCACACTCTAGCTAGGGAACACTTTCACTGCCCTGGCTCCCTGGCTCCTGCGCCCTGCAAGCTCAAGAGGTAGCTCCTAGACAGGTTCAGCATGTCCACCATCAGGGAGCAGCTGATTTAGAACCTAGCTCAGGACGAAAAACTTTCCTGCTGTACGATCACTATGAGAAATGTGGGCATGGCCATTAGTATTTTACTGAAGGGTTTGGCTGATGAACTTGCCCTTCTTGATGCTGGTGGGAACAAACTGAGGGGAGAGGCACTGGCTTTTCTGCATGGCAGTCTTTTCCTTAGCACTCCAAAAATTATCTTTGGAAAAGGTTAATTTTAGTTTTATGACATTACTTCCAGAGTTTTGTGAAAAGGACCGAGTTTATCATGAGTAATTATTTGGACACTGTAATCCCAGCACTTGGGAGGTGGAGGGTAGGAGAAAGATCGTGTGTTTAGGTCAGCCTCAGCTACATACGAAGTTTGAGGCCAGCCTGGGCTACATGAGACCTGTCTCAAAAAATAGAATAGGCAATCAGTTTTACTAAATTGACTTTAATCAGTACATAAGGCTGGAGAGAGATGGCTCAGTGGTTAAGAGCACTGACTGCTCTTCCGAAGGTCCTGAGTTCAAATCCCAGCAACCACATGGTGGCTCACAACCATCTGTAGCGAGATCTGATGCCCTCTTCTGGAATGTCTGAAGACAGCTACAGTATACTTACATGTAATAAATAAATCTTTAATCAGAAAAAAAAAAAGTCCTACCTTCCTATCTGGTTTTATCAGTGGCCAAGTGAAATGGTGCTCTTAAGATGTATCCTTTACCCTCACAGGAACATTAGCCTAAGTAAGCCTTAAAGTGAAAAACAGCCACGTCCAACCCACCTAGTCTATGTGGTTCCATGCCTGGCATGGTGGGAATGTATGCCTTTGCGGTTGGCCTGTTTAGTACACTCATGCTGATTAGATAAGGAGATGTAGAGAAAAGGGAGGCACCCAGGACACTGAAAGGATCAACTTTCTGGGATAGAGGGGTTGGTACAGTCTAAGAGCAGCCTATGATCTGCTTAGAGAACATCCTTTTGTTCTATGGCTCCAGTCCACTTTGGTTTCCTTTGAAGAGGAAGATGACTCAGCCCTCCTATTCTAGCTCCTACAGTCTAGCTGAGGAGAAAGCTTTGCAGAGACTCAATTCCCTCTTGTTTATGGGGTGGGAAGTAGAGGGCTGTCAGGTGCTGAGGAGGAGGTTGTTTCGTGGGTGGTGACAGCAAGAAGGCTACCAATAATATATTTGTATACTGCCTAATAAAGGATCCGTCTCCCCCTCACACAGGCTCCTGAAACTGGTGAGCTTGGGTGAAATTTCCTACTGAGCTAGAAGCAGTGTTCTCAGCTCTCCTCCAGGGGTTGCCAGGCTACCTCTAGCCACAGCTTTTTCCTCTGCCCTTAGAACCCCACCCTGAACTTAATTTACAAACTGGCCAGCTTGGGTTACCCCTTAGTCCGAGTCCTTTTAAGATTGTACTTTCTGCAGTTTCCAAATTCATTAAGCCTCTGTTCACATGGAGACCCAAAGAGGCAACCACACAAAGTGGGTTCTAATCTTGGCTTGGACAAGTGGAACTTGTGTGAGTTGATGTTGTAAAAACCCAAAGGTGTCTTTCTTCTGTAGATAACAGAGAAGTTGTCTCCTAGGTCTGGGATGATTAAGTATAACATCGGGCAACTTAAAAATAAGGCTTTTATGTTGGTATCAGGTCTGTGACTGTGTCCACTAGGAAGGGAAAGGAAATGGGCAAGTAATAGGCATTTACTACAAGGCACTTTCTCCACTATTAACAAAAGCCTCGCAGAAGCAGGAATTCTGTCCTTGTGCTACAGAGCGGGTTAGACCAAGCAGAGTTGTTTTCCCAAGCTCACCCTGCACCTCTCAGTTCCTTAGCCTTTTAGTCACCTATCTTCAGGCTACTCCTTGGTGGGAGCAACCTTAAAACCCCAAACTAAAACTGCCACTTAAACACTACTGGAGCTGTACGGGCTTCGTCTCAGTTGACTCAGCAAAGAAAAGGTTCTGCCAGTTTCCCCGCCTCTACTCCCTCAGCTAAAGCCAGAGGGAGGTGGTGAGCAACCCATCTTCCTCCATTCTCCTCAGCACTCCATGCCTGATGGCTCACTGCTCAGAAACCAAAAAAGCGCCACCTCTCTCCTCCCACAAGAGCCAGGCTTTCCAGGGTCTCGGGGGCAGCTGCTTTGGGTGAATTCCAGGACTGAGGGCTTCTCTATGCTCTCAACAGTAGCAATACTGCTTCTCCGTTCTGCTCTTCCTGCACGTGTACATGTGTGCCTGCATTTCTGTAATTATGCATATGCTGCTCTGGGGGGGGGGGGGCTTGTTTGTTTGTTTTCCTTTATTCTCACATCCTGTCAAGCAAGATATATCTTCATTCTCCAGTGGAGGAAACTGTCAGAGAGATGAATGCATGACTTATCTCTGTCACACTGCTAAGCAAAACATAGAAATGCATAACGTGAGTGAGTACAAGCATTTGCCTGTTGTGGCTCTCACAGAGAGGGCAGTTAGATCTGTAAATGGTGACCCAGTGCACTGTACACACCTATAATCCCAACACAGAGGAGGGTTTCAGGTTCAAAGCCAGCCTGGACTATATAATGAGATCTGACTGAAAAAGGAAAGTCCAGTGTGGAGGTACACAAAGATAATACCAACACTCGGAAGTGGAGGCAAGGGGATCAGGAATTCAAGGTTAGCCTTAGCGACATAGCCAGTTGAAGACAGCCTAGGCTACATAACACTGTCAAAAGAAAGAAAAACAAAAGGGTACTGAGAGGAAGATAAAGTGAGAAAGTAAAGGGAAAGGAAGGGAAGGAGCAAGGAGGGGGCCACTTTTATCTTTTCCAATTGGTATTAGTATTAGTATCAATACTGGGTAGCCTTGTGTTTCTGGATGGGACTTTTGAAACTAAAATCAGTTCTCTGTCATCTGAACTCCAAAAGAGCCTCCTCTGCTTCCTTTTGACCTCAGGTTGGCTCACAGGCACAATTGGCACTTGCCACCCATCCCAGTGGGTCATCCTACAGCAATAGTATTATTACCATGTTCTCCTTGCAAAACAGCACTCACCAACACCTGCATACTGCTTCCCATCATTTATTTCTACCGAGAGCCAAGCTGCAGTCAAGCAACCCTGGGGTTTTGTGATACAAGGAATTGTTCAGTTTGTGCTATGATCCTTTTTTTTTTTAAGTCTAGGTTTCACTGTTGCCCAAGCTACTCTCAACTCCCTGGGCTAAAGTGATCCTTCTTGCCTCAGCCTCTAGAGAGCTAGAGCTATGGGCAGATGCCACCAGGTTAGGTGGGGTAGTTTTAAAGGGGGAGTTTGGAAATATGTATAGATGGGATGAGATGATGCTTCATTGCTTCAATGTTTTCTCAATCATGCTTCTTCAGATCAGCAGCAGCCAAAAGTTTTTGGGCATGTTTGTGGAGTGATTTATTTGTGTGTGTGTGTGTGTGTGTGTGCGCGCGCGCGCGCGCGCACACACACACACACACCAAAATAACAGACAAAGGATAAGATTCTAGGTAGTAGAACTAGGTTTCACATATGCAGCTCCAAGTTGCCTTTGACAGATATATGGAAAACAATAATAAACAAAGACTTGACTTTCAGATTCTTTGTCCCAACTGGTAACAAATCTCTCAATGACAAGAAAACAGCAATGTCTTTGGCCAGTACCACTGCAATGTAGTAATAGCAATAATGCTAATAGCTACTGTGTAGTAAGCTCCTAATATATACTAGGAGCTTTATACAGAGGATTTCTAATCCTTATAACTACCCAAGGTACATATTACCAAAGCTTGGGTATGTTGAAGACAAAATTGAGGCTCAGATAAATAAGTGTCCAAAGATCACTTGGCTCTAATGAGCCTGGATTCCAGATGAGCTGACTTCAAAACAGCTTCCACTGGGCTGTACTCCATTTCCCTGAAGCACCCAGCACACAGCAATATGAAGACAGAATACATCCTGGTAGCATACTGCTCTCTGTACATGTTTTGAACAACAATTCTATTAGTTTTGTTTTTTGAGCCTTTCAGAGACACATCTGAGATCTCCTGACTGGGATAATTCGTACACCTCTCTCTTTCTCTCTCTCTCTCTCTCTCTCTCTCTCTCTCTCTCTCTCTCTCACACACACACACACACACACACACACACACACACACATACCACACCACCTCCTCTACCTCAACCTACAGGAAAATAGTCCTGGCCCTTGCTCCTTCTGCCAAACCCTCTCTATGTTCAATTCTGTCTGATCTTTGATTAAGGGAGAGCCTGAAAGCTTTCTGTAACAACCTCCCACTCTGGGACTCCTGAATATTTTGTTAGCCAGTCAAAGCCCTTCTTCTACTTGGCCTTCCAGAACAACAAACAGCACACACAGGCCATGAGGACATGCACCTTACAAAGGAAGAAGGGGATATTGAGCATCTGCTGCCCTAGGCCCTGGCTCCTGGCCCTGGCTCCAAGGAATTGAGAAATATTCTTATTTGAGACTTCTTTGCCAGCTTTATTTAATGTCTCCTCTTATTTCTTTGTCTATCTCTTTCCTGGTTCAACCTTGCCTTCTGTGCCCAGATCATCTTTACCTTAGGGCTGTTACCTGCCCTAACTTTTCCACCTAAGTTCCAGGCCTGTCTCCTGTCATGTGCAATACCACTCTTCCTGATGTACAAACAGAACTAGAACTTGGCAGCCTTGAAATGAACTCAACCATCCCCAGCCCTCTCTCCATCAGGCCTTCTTGTGTCTCCCATAACCGACTTGTGCTCATCCGAAAAAGCTCACCATTGTCTCTGGCTTCTCCCTACAGAGAAAGCAAGTATTCAGACATTTGCTGAATGGATCAGGGAATGAATGAGTCCTATCATGAATCACACTGCTTCATCAGGAAGATTCACAAGAATCCAGCCTCATTCTTTTCATATTCAAACAACTTTGCATAAAAGAAAACGAAGAATCTCTTTGCCTTAAAGGGGCAGTCATCGCCATAACTGACAGACTAATGGAGCACGGCTGAGGAGACTACTTTCCCACCAAATGAAACTCACTGTACCCTCGCTTTGGAAACTTAGTAAACAATGCAGCAGTGTGTCTTGAAGTAGTTTTATTGGCCTACTGACCACAATGTTAGCAAAGATTCACTTACGTAGCCAGCCCCAGATTTTGAGCATTTGGATTGCTCGTAGGATTTTAGTGCTTTTTGTACTTTATTCAGTTAACCAAGCAAGTGGCCTGATTTGCTTAAATCCAGATAGAGTTGCACTGAAAAGGGAAGGATGGCGGGCACTACAGGGTAGGAGTGAGAGGGACACTTTCCATTGAATGCCCTCTTCACTTCTGAGTCCCATGAGCACTCTGGTTACTCAAAGCGCACATGCTGAAAGTTTATTGTCCACTAGAACCTGGCCATTGAGTTGGGATCTAGGCATGCAACCTAACTTTTCAGTGTGTGCTCTCCCACAAGTACATATAATGTGCCTTAGGGACTCAGAGAGCTCAGTGTCTCGGGGAGTAACATTTTCACTGAACCTGGAAAGATGGATTTGAGTCAGGTTGCTCTGAGACTGCCATGGACAAAGAAAAGCCTAACTTGGAGAAGATTGAGGAACAAGGGTATATGTGATATGGACTTTTCAAAATTGAAGGAAAATGAACCCTTAAAAAAAAAAAAGACAGGGTCTCATGTCATTCAGGATGACCTGGACCTCACAGTGATCCTCCTGCCTCAGCTTTCTGACTGCTGAGATTACAGGCATTTATCATTGAGCATGGTTGGAAATGAGACTGGAGGAGAACAAAAATGAGTGGAAAATGGGGACCAGACCCAGGCTCTCCAAGGCAGTGGCATCTTTGAAAGTTTGTAAAAGGCCATCGGTGTGTCTTTCTTTGTTTAGTTTTCAGTCTCTTAATTTCCTTTGCAGCAGGAGCTCATTAGCTAGGCCAGGCTATCCTGGAATTCATTGTCTGGGCCTGGCTGTAAAGAGCAGTCTGTGTGGCTGCCACTGCGGCAGCTACTGCCGCTGGCGCTGTTCTTTGCTTGTTCTGGTTTTCGGTTTTTGTTTTTTCTTTTTAATAGTAATTGCTAGTAATCCCTCTAAAAGTCATGTGAAGATCTGTGGGCAGCAAGCTTCTGAAGTACAGGAGACAATGGTAAGCTGGAAAGACTCATTGTTCTCCTTTGCCCCAGGTCATAGCAGATTAGTCCAGAAAGCTCTTGATCCTGGACAACCACTCAGTCCCGTACAATAGGAATGTTTGGTCACCCCTGCCTAAACCAGGCACTGGGAGCTAGTGTGCTGGCCTGCTCTAATATGTAACACAGTGACCCATGGTCCCAGGGATCCTAAAAGCCCCATCAGGGTCACCCTGGACCCTCTCAGATACCTAGTCCAACCTCCTGCACCTCCTTTACTACAGTCTAGACCCAGTGGCCTGAGACACAAAGAGACTTTCAAGGAGCAGTTCCCTTAACAACCTTCCAAGTCTTCTCTTCTCTCCTGCCCCTTAAGCCTGAAGCTTCTTTCAGAGGCAACTATTCCCCGTGTAGCAGCAGAGCACTGTATTTTTGTATTATGGTATCTTCACACCCTAAGAGATCTTGCTCTCTTCACCCTGAAGCCTAGTAGATCTCACTGCTCCCCACAGCTGAATTCTAGTGCCATGGAACAGTTCTGGGAGCCAGACACCACATGAGGGGCTTTCCAACCCTCACAGCAAATAAAGATGAGGAATCTTTTCTATTTAGTGTTTTGTGGGGGGGTGGTGGTTTTGGTTTGTTTTTGTTTTTGTTTTGTTTTGTTTTTTGAGACAAGGTCTTATGTATCCTATACTGGCCTCAAAATCACTATATAGTCAGGGATGATCTTGAGCTCCTGATTCTCCTGCCTTTACCTCCCAAGTTTTGGCATTATATGCATGTGTCAACACACCCAGCTATGTCTGGTTAATATCTTCTACCAAATGAGAAAACTAAGACTTTGGAAGTGTATCCACAACCCCTTTACCCAGCAGATTTTAACTTTTTCTTTCTTTTATTTTTGAGATTATAATAACAGTTCTCCCTTTCCTCCCTCCAAATCTTCTCATATAGCTCTCCTCTCTCTTGCTGTCTTTCCAATCCATGGCCTCATTTTCCACTGTTTGTTGTTACATATATTTTTTTCCCTAAATATAACCTGCTCCGTCTATACGATGTTACTTGTATGCTTGTTTTCGGGCACTGGACAACCAATTGATGTGCTGTTCCCTGGGGAAGAGGGCCTCTTCTTCTCCCAGCTTTCCTCGGTTGCCTCTAGTTCTTTGTGTGGGATTTGAGGCCTCATGGGCTTTTCCTCGTCCACCAGCATATTTGTTGGTGTCATCCTTGTTCAGATCACAAGTGGGCCGCCATATTGGGGAGACTTTAATCTCACAGCAAAGTTCCTGATCTCTAGCTCTTACAATCTGTCTGCCTCCTCTCCCTCAGTGTTCCCTGAGCCTTCAGTGTGGGAGTTGTTTGCAGATGTAGCCTTTGGGACTGGGCTCCACAACAATTCTTGATTGGTTGTAATTTTCTGTAGTGGTCTCCATCTGTTGCAAAGGGAAATTTCTTTGATGAGGGGGTGAAGACTACACTTCTCTGTGGTTGTAAGGATACATGTTTAGACTGTACTTAGGAATTATACTGATTTGGTAAACTGGTGGTTGTAGATTCTCCTCCAGTACATGACTTCAGTAGCGCTGAGTAGGGGGCTAGGTTTCTGGTATAAGGCATCATTTCCCCCTTGTTGAATTGATCTTATGTCCAATTAGAGAACTGTTAGTTACTAACCACAAACATATGTGTAGCATTACTTCATCCTTACAGTTATTGTGTTATTGTTTATCCAGCACTTTTTCATGAGTTCGTATTACCGTATGCTTGCTATTGTCCTGGATTTCGACAGCATGTATTCCAGGCAGAAGTTGGGCCGTGAGTGGTGGAAGTCTAGATGTCCTCAGTAAATGAGTTGGGCCACCAGGGAAGTCAAAGAAAGTTGAAGCTAAAGCTCTTAGCTGTGTGACCTTGGATGAGATTCTTTTACTTCCTTGGGGACCAGGAGCTCTCTGACCTCTCTCACTGGGTCCAGCAGCATTTACTTGAGTAAAGTTTACCCTGTACTAGATGACTCAGAGCTTATGTTAGGGACATGGAGGTGGAAGTTTGGTCCTGCCCTTGATTCCATCTGTTACCTCAAGACTTTTTCTAGATTTCCTCAATATCACATCTAAAAAATGGAAAGGAGCAGCAACCCGGTCAGTAGGAGCCTCAGAGCTCTTCAGTTGGGGCCTGGTCTTGCCTGGCATGGCCTCTGTAGACCCTGCCACATCTGCTGTTTCTCAAAGAGCCAGGCTCTCCTCCCTTACCTCTCTCTCCTCCCTCTGAAAATTCTCAATGGACATGGTCTTCCGTCTAGATGGCCATGAAGCTCTAAGAAGCAACTTGAGAGTCCTAGGTAGCTCAGGAGGAAGAAAAGAAAAGACTACATTTGACAATTAAAACCCTCATGAGATTAACAGAAAGCTTCCCAAAGCTCAACTCTAAAGAAGCTCATTATCAGATCAGCAAAAAGAGCTCTGCTTACTTCCCTCCAATATTCAAGGCCTTATGTAGTGAATATTGATCTTTTTCAAGTCTAAGTATATAGACTTTTTTTTTTAAATCACAGCCAGGCAGTTGTGGCACGTACCTTTAATCCCAGCACTCAGGAGGCAAAGGCAGGTAGATCTCTGAGTTCAAGGCTAGCATGGTCAAAGAGGGAGTTCCAGGACAGCCAAGGCTACAGAGAGAAACGCTATTTGAAAAGAAAAAAAAGTCCATCTCTTCTGTTAAACCCTAAGCTTGCTAAAGTCAGAAATTGTGTATGTCATTTTCCCCACTGAATCATCAGTTCATAACAACGGGAACTTGCAAAGAATATCATTCAATAGATAATAACTGGAAAAATAAATAAATTCTGAGATCTAGTCCTTGGTATGATCTTGAATTTTGCAAAGGCTGATAGACAGAAGCATGAGGCCGTAACCAGAAGTAAATAGACGGTCAATAGCCATAAATTGAATGAAAGGAATGATAATAGCGGGAAACATTTCTGTGTTGACTAGCATACACCAAACCTTGTGCTGACCAAGTGATGCTCATTCACTCACATAATCCTCAAGATAAGACTGAAGCAGGCATTCTCATTATCTCCATTTTACAGATGGGTAAACCATAGCATGAGGAGTCACAAGTGTCAAGGCTTAGATCTAAACTCCTATTGTCCTGCTCTGAAGTCTATGTTCCTACCCACTATCCTGCCTTCCAACATTAATTTTCAAACAGTGTGGGAAAAAATAGATTAATTTCAAAGAGTAGGGAAGAGTGTGGTGGAGCTGGGGTTTCGAGCAGTGTTTTTCCTGCTTTGCCATATGGTGTCTGGCTCCTGATCCAGAACCCCTCGCAACAGAGGCACAAAGAGGAACTGGAGAAGTCCAGATATGCACACTGAACACTGACTCTATCGGGAGTGGCCACTGAAGCAGAAGCAAATGCGGCGCCTAGTTCTCGGTTTCTGAAACAAGCACTATTCTGCTTTGCAGAGCTTCGAGGTAAGGTGGACGAACGAAGCCATTCTTTTCTCTGGCACTAATTAGTCAGAGATCACCCGACAGCTAAAGCTACCCACAGCCACTGCTGGTTCATCAAAATTACTGCTGCATGTACAGAAAGGACATATATTAGATAGTCTAATATGCAGCCTTATGCGTGTAGGAAGTTGGGGCGGGGCCAGAAAACTGGAGGAAAGGTTCGGTCAAGCCTGACAAAAGCTCAGCAGGTAACCAACTCTAATGAGAAAAGATTAGAGCCGAGTCTGCCGCTCTGCCTAAGCGGCTTAGAGCTTCTGGTTGGGCTCCTTGGCAACAGTGAAGCACTGGGCCATGGCCTTTGTCTCCTGTCTAGATCTGCAGGAAGGCCTCCGAACACTCTCCGTATTACAGTGGATTCCGGTTTATGTAACTCTAGGTGAGTAAACCTCAAGGACCAGGGAACAGATCCAGAAAGAGGTTCCAGCAGCTTGTGTCCCTCCGCCCCTCCAGATGGGAACTGGATGCCTAGGCCAGGAGTGAGCTGCTAGCTGTCTCCTGTCTCAGGAGTCCTCCTCTACAAATTATCTGAAAAGAATCCTGTTTAAGTACGGGGCCAGAGTGGTGGTTCCTTGATAGACTGGTGTTACTAGAAAGATCTAAGATGATTTCCCTACTATAAGAATGTTATAAAAAAATTCTTAGTAAACTCTGAGGGCTGTGTGAGTGGCAATAGAATTTTCAGGAAAAGCTAACCGTTGCTCAGCAGACTCAGTGATCAGTGTTGGGCTTAACGGGCTCCCAACTGAAGCCAGAAGCCAAGACTTTCCTGGGAAGTCAAAGAGAGAGAGAGAGGCAAACTTAGGAACTGGGTGGGGCGAAATGGCGCCATATTGAGTGATGAAATGGGTAGGACCTGGGTGGTATCAAATCACAGCTGGGGCAGAGGTTCTCAACCAGAGGCTTGTTGACTAAGAATTAGGAGACATCTTGAGGACTTTCAGTTTTGGTGGGAAGAAATGTGGCTTTCTTGTCATTCCTCTCTAGTTATGGTGTAGCTGTCCCTTCGATGATGAATATAGGTGACACGCTTTGAATGTTGATGGCAGCACCTGAGGTTTTGTCAGTAGCAGACATGGCAGAGATTTGCATTTCATTCAAGGAGTTGTTTATTAAAGGCATCTCAAAAATGTGCCTAAGCTGAAGATAACTTCAAAATTCCAGTAGTTATTAGAACTGCTGTTAAAGCTGACTTCTGAAGGACTAGAGTGAGAAACATGTATGATACTGTATCATGTGAGGGATGTGAGGGATGAGATAGCTGTGTTTTAGTATAGTGACCCACCTTTGTATGTCGAGTGCTGGATCGATACCCTTAAAAATGTTATTCAAAGAGGGGTTTTGTACACTAGATCAGACTGCCAGAGGGTATCCACAGCCCCCAGAAGATGCAAACTGCCCATACTTCATTAAAAGCAAATCCTGTTGAGCTCATCATCTATCTAACTTTAGCTGTGTCAAGAAAAAGAAATTAAACCTGGTGAGATTTTTCTCAGCAGGTTAAAGCTCTTACTGACCAAGCCTGACTTCAATTCCCAGAGCCCACGGTTGGAGGCAATAAGTGACTCCTTCAGGTTGTCTTCCGAACTCTACACAGCACATGACACTTGTGCCCATTCACACAGCACACAGCACAAACATATGCAAATAATAATGATGGTAGTAGATAAATACCTTTTTAAAGAAAAGGAAGTTAAAACCAGGCAAGCCTAGTAATTCACATCTGTAATCCCGTTAACTCAGGAGGCCCAGGTAGGAGTGTTGTGAGTTAGAGGCCAGCCTGGGACTATTGAGGTTCAGGTCACCTATAAAGTGAGACCCTTTCTCAGCAATAAAGGAAAGAAAGAAAGAAAAGGAAGGAAGGAAGAAAGGAAGGAAAGAAGGAAAGAAGGAAGGAAAGAAGGAAGGAAGGAAAGAAGAAAGGAAAGAAGGCAGGCAGGCAGACACTAGCTGTGACTCAGTGTAAAGTACCGGCTTCAGTCCCAGCACCATTAAATGAGGAGGAGAGGCGTGTAAGTGTACTTTCTGGCAGGTCTCCTTGGTATGGCTTGAACACACATGCTCATGTTGTTCTGGCTACTCTGCCAGCGATTTTTAGCACAACAGTTTTACTTTGCTCCCAGAAGATAATTCCCAGACTTTCCCTTTCTTTATCCATTTTTTTCCCTTTCAAAGGACACTGTCTTCCAGCAGGACTATGATAGAAAGTATATCAGGCAACACCTTATGTAAGAGATAAAGAACGCAAGGGGTATCCTCCTCCTCCTTTCTAAAACTCACTGGCTCCCAGTGAGCTACCCTGGAAGAGTTGGGGGAGTGGAATGGGAATGCTAGGGACACATGATGGCACCATTGTGTCACCAGTGAAAAACACATGAAAATAAAGGGTTTTTTTATGATAAATATAGAGAGAACAAAATTTCTTAAGTATCAGTTCAGTTGCATTAACCACTGTGTTACACACTGTATTCTATAGTGTTCTAAGCCATGTCCAAAATTTTTCATCGTCCTAAACTGAAACTCTGTACCCATCAAACCCTAAATTCCTAAGTTCCTCTCTGCCTGCTGCCCAGCTCTGGAAACCACCATTCTAATTTCTGTCCATATGAGTTTTTTCTATTTTAGACTATTGTATCATAATCACTTTTATCACTAGCTCATTTATTTATTTATTTCATAAAGTCATGCAAGTTTATTCATTTGGTATCATGTGTCAAAAGTTCCTTCCTTTTAAAATCAAATATCACTGTTATTGTTACATTAAATGCTATGTACTCATTCATCCATTAATGAGTATGCATTCCTCTTGGCCATTAGGAATAATGCTGTTTTCAGAACGAGTGCTTAACAATCTCTTTGAAACCCAGCTTTTTAATTTTTAGGATATACAAAGAGAGAGGGATTCCATGGGCTGTGTGAAACCCTATTCTGTAACGTTTTGAAGACCTGCCAACCTGATTTGGACAGTGGCTGCACCATTTTACATTTCTTACAACAGTGCATAAGGGTTCAGATTTCTCTGCATCATCACCAATACTCTTAGCTTCTGGGATTTTTTTTTTATCATTTTAATGAATGTGAAATGAAACCTCATCATGGTTTTGATTTGCAGTTTCCTAATGACAAATGATACTGAACATATCTTTGAGAGTTTCTTGGCCCTCTGTCTTGACTTGGTTTAGACTAATTATCATTCCATTTGTATAACATTCTGTTTCTGTTCTTTAGTGATTGTGCTAAGAATTTCAAGAATCCTGGGTCTTACAGATTACCTAAGCAGTCATCCAATAGAGTATAATGGCCATAGAGGTGTCAAATATATACAATTCTGTTCATCAAACACATCAAACACAAATTCTGTTATAGAAAGAATATTCATTATAAGACCTCGAGCCACCTTTGCTGAGACTTCAACGATAAGCTAGTTATAGGCTATTTGCTATCAACTAACAAAAACAAACTATTCAACCACTATACACATCTGCTAGGGCTGGGAAAAAACACAAATCACTATACTGTACTGTGGACTGTAGTAAATGAAAGAGCCATGAGAAAGGAATATTAGGGTGCCAGGTCAAGAAAATCTTACACCAGGTTGAGGAGGCTGGGAAGGGAAGCAGACTACTAGTATGGTGTGTTCAGATTGTGAGTCTGGAAGTTCATCAGAGTGAGATTACAATTCACTATGTAACTTTAGCCAAGCTTGGGAATCCTATAAGGCTTCCCAAGCATCCCCTTAGCAGTGTCCCCAGGAAATGTTCTGCATGGAAAAATCTCCCTCCCTCCTCCTTCTCTCTTTCCTTATTCCTTGTCCTGCTCTGAGCTTCCTCAGTGATTCTCTCTGAATGATATTCAAAATTTTAGCCAACATCAACCACTTCTGGATGTTATGTGGAGGAAATAAGGAAAGCTAGGGAAAGTGGGAGCAAAGAGGCAGAAGGATAAGTAGGCTGGAAGGAGTAAGAAGAAAGGATGAAAAGACGAGTTAGGGAAGATGGTAGCTCTGACAGCCCTCTAAGAGGCAGCTTTCTTTCGGAGGCTTTCTCTCTCAGTGTCTCTTCTGGGCTTGGAATTGCCATCTTTCAGAGCTATGGAAAATAGTTCTGGCCCTCAAGTTTCTATCTCCACCTTCTTTAATCTATTTTGCTGCACGCTTCCAAAAGTCTTTTTTCCCCCCAGTCTTGGGGATTAAACCCAAGGCCTCATGCTCACACTGAACTAGATTCCCAGTCCCAGAAAATGGATCAGATCCCTTCGATGCTCAAAAGTAATGATTTCCTATGGCTAGCTTGATGATATACAAGTTTAGTAACCTGGGCATCCTCGACCATTTCTACTCTCTGGCGCATCTCCCTGTATGAAGCTTGTATTTCAAGCAATCTACTCCTGGGATGTGAGAGAATGTCCCTTCACTTCTACTCTGTATAGTTCCTTGACTGGATGATGAATGTTCTTCCTAGACTGTCAATGAATAAACACCTTCTCCTTAGGGAAATTTCTTGACCCATATCCTCTCTGTCATGCTTTCTAGACTGTGCCACTTCTGAAGGCCTAGGGCACTTTTCAAGAATATACTGGATAGCATCTCTTATATCTTAGACGACTCACAATGTTCTATTTTGTTGTTGTTGTTGTTACAGAAGTTGATTTAACTTTCAAATAAAGAACCAGGAAACCTCCTTTTCCACTGTGGTTTTCTGGAGAGCAGTGAAGTTGAAAGACATGGCATCCAAATGAATACATTTCAAAAGGTTGTGATGCATCTAGGCATAGCAGTTAAGCCTGTAATCCTAGCATTTGGACAGTTGTTGAGCCATGAATTTTAGTCTAGCCTGGGCTACATTGTGAGTTCCAGTCAGGACTATATAGCAAGATCCTCAAAACAAAGATATTATTATAAAAAGTAAATTATTAAGGTATGTAGTATTTAACCAGAACCTATTACTCTTTATTCATTAAATTATTATATTCAGGGACTTTACTTTTACCCTTCTATACCTAACAAGCTATAGGAGAATGAGAGCTGATTCTTTTGTTTTTCTTAGAAGCTAACTTGACATTAAATATATCTTCTTCCTAGACTTTATCTTCCTCGATAGAAACCATTAACTCCATGTTTTCCCCTCCTTTAGTCATCCTTTTTGTGTGGGTGCTTGCTTTCCTCTGGTTTTTGTTACTACAAAAAAATAGGGCATAGTCTTGGTTGTCAGCTCAGTTCTGCCACTTGCTTGCCACTGTGTGTGAAAGACTGCCATTTTCTATGTGACCTCGAGCAAGTCAGGCAAGTCCCGTCTACCATAGAAACTACATATTCCTGACTCTGATGAGTGTTCTATAGACCAACAAGATGAGAAAATACTCAACCCATGTTAATTTTTTCCTTTTTATTATAGAAACTGACATCATTTGGAGCTCCGCTGTCCCATCTGCCTTTATTTTCTGTTGCTATAGCAAAATACCACAGTCTGAGCAACTCATGCATAATAGTATTGTGTCTAGGGTACTGGAGACTGGGACACCCAATATCAGAAAAGGGCTGTCTTGTGTTATTCCCTGGTGGAAATCAGAAGAGTGAGAGAGTATGCAAGAAAAAGAGGAGCAGGAAAAAGCAACTCATCTTTATCCAGAGCCCACTCCAAAAATAATATTAATCTAGCTTAAAGCTTCCATCTCTTAAAACGTTTGTATCAGGGCTGGAGAGATGGCTCAGTGGTTAAGAGCACTGACTGCTCTTCCAAAGGTCCTGAGTTCAAATCCCAGCAACCACATGGTGGCTCACAACCATCTGTAGTGAGATCTGATGCCCTCTTCTGGGGTGTTTGAAGACAACTAGAGTGTACTTACCTATAATAAATAAACAAATATAAAAAAAAACCCAAAAAAAAACCGTTTGTATCAATCTAGTTTACAACACATGAACTTTCCAGCATTTCAGATCACAGTACCGCCTCTTACGACTATGTCAGCCTTGCTCTTTGATCCATAGAGGCAAGTCAAGTGCTTCAAACGTGGGCAACAGAGACTCTGATTTCATTGCAACTTCAAGAATGATAATGCAATCTTAGAAAACAGCATATTTGATGCATCCCTGCAGGCCCAGACAAGATATCCTATACTATGCCTTTGCATTCCTGCATCCAATTAACTGCATTGGGCTGAAAATTCTCAATTTCCATGGCATCTTTTCCTCCTTTATTTTCTTTTTTTTGTGTGTGTGTGGGGGGGTGGTTGTCTGTCTGTTTGTTTGTTTGTTTGTTTTTTGAGACAGGAGCCCATTTTAAAGCCCAGCTTCCCAAGTGCTAGGATGACAGACATGTATGTATCATCATACTTGATTTCCATGGCAGCTTTCAAATTGGTTGGAGAAGCCACAGACTCATTCAGCTTTCCATTCCTAGTCATATGACTCATGCAACTCCTTCCCCCAACCCCCTGCCTACAGTTTCTCCTGTTCCCACAGGCACCTGAAATGAATGGGATCCTTACCATTTCTCCGTTTGATACCTTTTCCTGACCTTTTCCTTTAGCATCGGGGCTCATCTCTGCAGCTTTCTTCCCAGAGCCAACTCATTCTACGGCTCCTTCATGGACTTCAGCAGGTTAGGATGTTACTCAAAGACCTTAGACCTGTTTACAGAACCTTCCTTGAGCTCTTCCTTGCTCTGTTCCTCTAACCACTGGAGTTCATCTTGGGAGGTTATCTTCCACATAAGGCTAAGAGGTTCTGGAAGGAAGGAACTTTGCTGTGTATATTGGTATGAGTTAACACAGAGAAATACTTAAAATAACTCTTGTCACATAAAAAGTGTCAGACATTTGCTAGAGACCCAACAAATGTAATCTCTTTTTTTTTCAAGTCTTGGCATGAAGATTTGTATCTTCTTTGAGTCCTCAGTTCTTCATCTGTAAAGTGAGGATAATAAGTTATTAACTTATTATTATAATAAGATAATAGGTTATTACCTCCCAAGGCAGTGAGAAGATTAAAAGAGATAATGCCCAGCGGAAGTCTAACAGCACTCTGTTTCATAACCACTGTTTAGCACTCACCATCCCAGATCATTCTTATTTCCATTTTCATATTTAGTCACTTTACCTTTCTCTTCTTGTCCCCAACAATCTCCTCCTGGCTTTTAGCACAAAGATTTCCTAAGAGGTAGTCTCAGCCAATGCTTGTTCAATTATTTTATTCACTTCTACTCTGACAAGTAGTACTTATTATTGATTTAGTTCCAATAAATAATCTAAAGAAGCACAGACACTTCTTTTGGAAAATCTAACTACATTCTTGGATTTCTGAAAGCACTGAACCAACTGCCAACACTTAGACTTTGGCCATTGCCCTGTTTTCTCCTAGACGGGTTTTCAGCTAATACTGTGAACAGCTGGTTGTTATAGCCTGACATACACAAGAAGCCCACAGAAGACTTTTCCTTGTTGAGAATAAGGTCACCAGTATTTTCTCATCCTGTTAACTTTCACCTGCCACTTGGAGAATTTGGAAATCCACTTTCCAAATTCTCTATGTACAGCTCTATGTAGCAACATATTGCTTGGCAATATGCTAATCACTGTCTAATGGGGAGAGAGCCAGACAGATGTGGCACTAATTACACAAGGGAACATGATAAAGCAGTAACAAACAGGGGCACAAGTATTATGTTGTAAGTGTATAGAGAAAGAAACTTTTAATTCTTCCTGGGGAATTGCCAAAGACAGCATCAAGGAAATATCTTTTAAGGTAAGCCTTGAAGGATGAAAGAATTTGGTAGGCAGAAAGTTGGGGAGAAGGTAATCAAAATAAGAGAACGGAATGGCTGAATGCATCTAAATGTGCTGAGGTGGTCGAGCCCCTGATTCCTCGACTTCAAGATTCTTGTTCTTTCCACAGCTGTGTATAACATCTTTGATACTTAATGCTTTTCTTAAATGGACAATTTCTGTAGTTTAAATAGTTTGTTTGAACTGAAATCTTTATAACACTACCACAAAGTCATTTTTAGTTTCTATATGTTCAAAAAAAAACATTCCATCCATACACCACGACCTCAAATCATCCAGTGTCCCTGCAAGTGGGAAGTGGGAGAGGTGGACTATACTCTGAGAAACATTGACAAACAGCATAGGAAATTATGAAGACAGATACTACGAGAGAAAGCTAGGAAATACTTGATCTGCTCAGGACAGAGCTGGGCAAATTTGTCAAGACTTGATTTGCTTGACAACAGAAAAGTATTGATGGTTTTTGGAAAAGGAAATATGCATTTCAAAAATGTTGAGGAGAAGCTTCAGAAATGACTGGAAAGGGTCAGCGACAGCTGAAGACAGATGAAAGGCCACAGTGGAGACTAGAAGAAACCTACTCCTAGAGCATATCAGTAGCAACCTAGATGGAGGGATAGGGATGGATGAGAGAAACTTATTTATTTAGGGAACAGAAACATGCCAAAGGTGCCCTCAAATTATTGAACATATGACATTTATCCTGAGGTCTGAAAAGTGATTAAGAGCTAACCAGGCAAATAGCCGAGGAAACAGCTTGCCAGGGAAAGAAGGCAGCATGCACTAAAACCCTGAGCTCAATATCAGAATGAACTGAAGGGCCTAAAACATAGCATAATAAATAAGCCAGGGACTGGATCACAAATGGTCCTCTAGACCAAACTTAGGAGGCTGGGCTTCTTTCATAATGGACACTTTCCTAACACATGTGTAAACTCTGCCTCTGCCTCAGGCTCTGCCTCCCCAGTGCTGCAATTATAGGCATACACCACCATGCCCAGGCCATTTATTCTCATAACTTTCTATATTTATAGAGAAGTGAGAGCCAATAAGTGTTCACAAAGCCACAGGCATGCCTTTTTGACACATGTTCCTGTTATGTGCTACGCAGTGACAAAACCAGGTTTAAATGCACTGTACTGACTGCACCCAGATCCCAGTGAAAGTAAGGAGTTGCTTTCAAAGACACTGATATTCACTTAGAGAGATAATGATGGCTTTGACCAGGTGGTAGCCTGAAAGTGTGGAGTAGAATCGTTTGAACGATATTAGAACTGGTAGAAATCAGTTCTATTGATTCAAGAGAAGTCATAATTCTAATTTGGGGATTGTAGACAGTTGTATTATAGTCTCAAAGATATCTGAAAGTAAAAATTTTTTTAAAGTAAAACAGTGGAGCTTGAGAGATGTCTCTGAGGATAAAGCACTTGCTGCACAGGCACGTGAATTGAAATTTGGATCCCCAAAATCTAAATAAAAGCCAGACAGATGCGTCAACTGCCAGTAATCCCAGCACTGGGGAAGCAGAGACAGGAAATCCTGGAGTACACTGGCAAGCTAGACTAGCCATCACTGGATTCAGAGAGAAATCCTATGACCTATCAATAAAGACAACTGACATCAACCTTGGGCCTTTATATGCACCCAGGCATGTGCAACCCACACATACTTGCACCTGCACATATGTATACACATGCATGCATAACACACACACACAGAGGGGGGAGGGAGTGAGGGAGGGAGGGAGAGGGAGAGCGAGAGGGAGAGGAAGAAGGAGAGGGAAAGGTGACAGGGAGAAACATTTACCTCTCCACAAACTAGGAATACACAGGAACATTGTCAATCTAAAGAAAAAGAATATGTACAGAATATGCCACATTTAACTTCACTATACTTGATGAAGAAAGACAGAACATAGTCTCCAAGACTGGGAAAAGCATCTTTAGGACTTAACACACTAAACATTCTAGCTAGTGTGAGAAGATACTAAAAGCTTTGCAGATAGGATGATTGCCCTGAGAAAATACTGAGGAATGCACTGCCTATTCCTGCACTTGCGTATTTTTTGTTTGATTTTTAGGCACTCAGGAGGCTGAAGTATCATGATTTCTAGGTCAAGGCTGATCTAGACTGACTACACAATGAGGTCCTATCTGGCGGGAGGGCAGACAGACAGAGACAGAGAGAAGGGGAGGGAGGGAGGAAGGAAGGAAAGAAGAAATGAGGGGTCAAAATAAGAAGCAAATAAAAATGGACATTTAAAATTCAACACCATCAAATACTTCCTCAAATCAAATACTTAAATTCCAACAAATTATGTGGATAAGCCCCTACCTAAAGAAAGCAATAAAAAACCCAAATAAGAAGGGACCTAAGTTTATACTTCAAAGGAACTGGAAGCAGAAGCAGCCAGGTCCACTGCTGAAAGCACAAAGAAAGAGTAACAGGGATGGGCCATAGAGAAATGAATTAAAATAGCAACAGAAGCGAAACCTCAGCTCTTGAAGATAAAAAATGAAATTAACAAATGGTTAGCCAATGAACCAATAATAATAATAAAAGCGAATGTTAAATGGAATTTAAAAAATGAAGAGGAGACATTAAAACTACCACCAGAGAAAGAGGATCTCAAGAGACCTCTGCGAAAAGTCTCATACAAACAACAAATTGTATAACCTAAATGAAATGGATAAATCTCTAGACTTCTACAACCTAGCAAGTATGAATTGTAGAAGAACAGAAATACAAACATACCAACCCAAAAATGTGCATATACTAATAAAGAGTAATCAAAAACTTCTCAGGAATCCCAAGCCCAGAACCACAGGACAATGGCAATGTCACTGAATTCTAACAAATTCTCAAGAGTTAATCTCAGCATGTCTTTTTTTTTTTTCCTTTTTGTTTTCCAAGACATGTTTTCTCTATGTTTCCCTGACTGTCCTGGAATTCACTCTGAATATCTGACTGGCCTCGAACTTGCAGAGATCCACTGTCCCTACATTCCAAGTGCCAAGACTAAAGGTGTGGACCACAACCACCCAGTTTAACATTCTTAAACTCTGCCCAAAAAGCTAAAGAGGAGAAGCTGCCCAGCTCATTTACAAGGTCAGCATCACTCCCATAGCAGACTCAGGCAAGACTACTACAAGAATAGTAGAAGGGCATATCCCTGATGAGCATGGAGGCAACCAAAGCCAAGAGCACATCAAAACTATTTACCGCCGGGCAGTGGTGGCACACGCCTTTAATCCCAGCACTTGGGAGGCAGAGGCAGGTGGATTTCTGAGTTCGAGGCCAGCCTGGTCTAGAGAGTGAGTTCCAGGACAGCCAGGGCTATACAGAGAAACCCTGTCTCGAAAAACAAACAAACAAACAAAAAAACAAAAAAAAAGAAAGAAACTATTTACTGTGATCAAGTAAAATGTATCCCTTGGATGTGAATATGTGCAACTTCAACATGTTAGAATTAGTAAATGCTACTCAATAATAATAATAAAACACTATGGTTTCTAACAAAACATGGTTGGAAATGAGCGATAATGTGAAGCCTTCCAGGAGATGGGTACACCGTTCAGTAGCCCAGGGCTTGCTTCCCTATCTCCCTAAAACCAGAGAGATTGTTAACTTAGAACCTAGATGTGGACCTATGGCACTGACTGGGTTGGCCACCTAGCACTCCTACATCCTCTGTGTTTTACCGGTACCTGGACTCTATGCAGGATATCTCGGTGTTGCAGGACAGCTGCTGCTGTCTCACACCATTGTTGCATGGTAGCAACTGCTGTTTACACTTGACTTTCTTCCTGTGAAGGCTGTGCAAGCCTGGGCCAATGGATCTTGATTTGGCTGAGGTGAGGAATTGCCAGTAGTCATGCCCACCAGAGGCTAGCAAAATTTTCAAATCAAAGGAAATGTTCTTGATACCACCACAGTTCAACAAAATGGAAAGACTGGAAAAGTTTGCCTCTATCTGTTCTGCACAGATTCTGTTTATGTTATGTGTTGGAATGGGCAGAAACGCAGCTGTCAATCATATTTTTAAATGTAGGAGGGGTGCTCCACCTCTTAGCAGGAGATGAACTATCATTAAAAGATTTAGACTTTCAGCCTGAGGACAAAGCTCAGTGGCAGCATTCTTGTATACCATATGTGAGGCCATAGTTTCAATCCCTGGTAGGGATGAGGGGAACAAAATTCAGAATTTTAGAAAAGTACACACATGAGTGCTTGCGCATGTGCACATACACACACACACACACAAATAATAAAAATGTTAGATTCTAAAGCAGAAATAACTCACTGTGTTTAAAGTGGATAACACAGAAATACACACACATGCAAATAAATATGAGTTTTTAAAAAATACTGTAAAAGGAATGTACAAATGCAAAAAATGCCTGGCAAGTTACACTTCAGTAATGTGAAAAGCTTTTACACTATGAAATAAATACCATGTTAATAGGAAAGTACTGATTGAAAGGAAAACCTGTAAAACCATCTGTAAACAAAGTACTTATATGTAAAAATGTTTTAGAATGCCCAGAAATCTGTAACAAGAAAATATACAAACCAATTGAAAGTGAACAAAAGAGTGGAGCAAACTGGCAAATCCCTCCCATCTTGTGCTTGAGAGAAGGAGCAGGAAGATAAGAAGTTTGGAGTCATCCTTGAATACATTATCCTGTTTGAGAGCAGTCTGGGCTTTGTGAGACCCTGTCTCAACAACAACGAAGAAAGGAAGGAAAACAGACAATTCACTCAAGAAAACACACAGAGAGACCAAGTATGGCGGTAGGTGCCTATGACGATGCCTACCCAAGAGGCTGAGGTGAGAGGATTAACTAGACTGCAGGCAAAGTTCTCTACCAGCCTGAGTAACATAACAGAAACTGCCTTGAAAATGAAAATAAATAGATAAATAGATAAATAACAAGGAACTTGAATGTAGCTCAGTGAGAAGATGCTTGCCTAACATTTCCAAGACACTAGATTCAATTCTACTAGCACACACACAAAAAATGGATACACAGGAGGCAAATAAATGAGCAGATAGAATGCCAGTGAGCACCATAGCCTACTAGGATGACTGACCACAGCACATCCATTTCAGTGGCTTGGCCACCCTCAGTGTGTGAACCGAATCACAAGAGTGCATACGTAAGACTCTTTCTTGATAATCCCCTCCAAAATGCCTCTCACTGGAACACAAAAGATCTTGGAACCCTGTGCTAGTGTCAGTGGGAGTGTCACACACATGCACTGTTTTCTCACTCTCTTGCTTTCACTATCTTGCTCTCCCTCTTGAGATAGTCTCATGTATCCCACCCAGGCTGACCTCAACTTCATGATATATCCAAAGATGGCCTTAAACTCCTGATCCTCCTGCTTCTACCTCCCTGTTGCTAAGATCACTGGTGTGCACCACAACACCAGCACTGCTACTTCTTTAAATCCCATATTTGTGCTCAGAAGATAGTGGCAACACACAGGCATGGTCTGCTAGAGTCTACAAGACTGGGCAAAGCTAAAGAAGAGGTTGTTGGTGCCCTGGCTATTTCTAGCTTAAACATCAATGAAAAATAGGGAAGTTCACAAAGCAGCAGAGGACTTTAGAGTCTGTATCAGAGGAATTGGCATGATGTGGGGAGCTTGCCACTCCCTGTGAGAAGGAACATCAACAGCTACTGTGGGAGTCGGAGAAGCATAGAAAATCTGCACCGCATGGATATTTCAAAGAGCTGGAGAAAGGCTGTGCCTAGGGCCTCATCAGCAATGGCTGAAGGAAACACCAAAAACAAACAAACAAACAAATAAAACCCTTTCCTCTTCATACTGGGTGCTCAGCGCTGGACTGAGTAGCCCCAAGACACCATCCCAAATTCACCTCTTCTGTGCTGGTCTCTTTTTGTTTGTTTGTTTGTTTTTTTAAAGAAAGGGTTTTACTGTGTAGCTCCGGTTGTATTTGAACTCTCTTTGTAGACCAGCCTGACCTCAAACTCACAGACATCTGCCTGCTTCCACCTCCCAAATGCTGGGATTAAAGACATGAGCCATGAAACCTAACCTGTGTTGATGTCTTGACAACATAAGGGCCTCTGTGAGGTGCACTCTGGAGGTACCCAGAGCAAGTGTCCTAAGACGACATTGCTGATTTAAAGTGGAACCCATTACTGAGGATGTAGCTCAGTAGTAGAGCACTTGTCTATTATAAACAAATCCTGGATTTCATCTTAGGAGAAATAAACAAGTAAATAAATAAATCCCCACTGCTGTAAGATATAACATGTTTACATTTTGTAGTCTTCAATGTCTATTTGCTAAGAGTCACACTTCACCTATTCTGAACATTTTAAAATCCTAAGGGCTGGAGAGATGGCTCAGCGGTTAAGAGCACTGACTGCTCTTCCGAAGGTCCTGAGTTCAAATCCTAGCAACCACGTGATGGCTCACAACCATCCTTAATGATATCTGATGCCCTCTTTGGGTATGTCTGAAGACAGCTACAGTGTACTTACATATAATAAATAAATATTTTTAAAAAAATCCTAAGGAGACAAAATGAAATACAGTGAAGCAGTTTCTAATATACATCTTTTTCTCAACATCAAACAGCCTGGACACTGCAGGTAGGCCTCTACCCTCAGAATGTATGGGGTTATCCGCTCAACAAACAGGGAAAACCAACCTTTTATAAGGAAGTTTCTGAATTGCCAGAGTGAGGATAATCAGCCACCAGGCCAATGTGCTTTTTCCTTTTGCCAAACAGTCCTGCCTTTTAAGCCCAGCTGAAGGCCTACTCTGAGAAAGTCGTGCTTCTGCAGGCTCCTTGAACAGGATCTCAGACTTCAGGAGGACCCAGATCCCAGAACCCAGACAGCAGCCTGAGCCAGAGCAAGAGACGGGCAATGGCTGAGGGGAAAAGAGAAGAAGGTCCCCAGATCAGCCATGCCTGCTTCCTTAGTGTAGAGGCAGAGGTGAGGTGAGATTGTAAGAAGTGTATCAAGGCTTGAAAGTAACTGGAGGGCTTATATGGGTTGTGTCTTCTCAGGAACTCTTTCCATTTTGGGTATACCCTATCTCCTGCTGTTCACTCGCTTATGGCCCTTGTCTGTGCTCCTCTTAGCCTGGATTGCCTATGATTGGAATACCCACAGTCAAGGTAAGAGATAGGAGCCAAATCATGGCCCCTTCTGTGCTAAGGGTTTAGTCATGGGAAGACAGATGAGGGAGGTGGATAAAGAGATGAGGAGAAGAGGGGAACAAAGGTCTCTAACTGGTTGCCCATGAAGCTTTAAGATTGAGCTCTGTGAGCAGGTACCTCCAGCCTCAACTTGTCTCCCTCTCCCCTTGCTTGTTTTCTATTTGGGAGTTGGACTCGGGACATCTGAAATGTAAGAAGGAGGATGCTTCTGTAGTTTGAGGAGCATCAGCCAACTTCTTTACCTCTGGGTGGGGGAGAGGGACTGGTGATGGCCCACTTGCCCTTCTCTTTTCTCTGTGCACAGATGGTAGGCGTTCAGCTTGGGTACGAAGCTGGACCCTCTGGAAATATTTCCAAAGCTACTTCCCAGTAAAGGTAACTACCTTTCCTCTGAATGCCCGTCTTTCTTCTGGATGTCCTTGCTCCTTAGTGCTTGATTTTCCACTTCCTACTGAGATCCATGTTTCAAGGGCTCTAATGGCCAGGAGTGAAGGTGAAGGCCTAGCAGTGTAGTATAGAACAGAAACCCAAAATTGATGTGCAAATGGGGAGACAGATGAACAATACCTTTTCCACAGTGGTAAGTCCAGTCCAGCATCTCTTCCCACCATGATCCCTGGGAATCTCTGTGACAATAACATCCTAATGAGCAAGGACATGGAGACTATCGACTGGGCTCTAAGTTTCAACATCCTTTCTTCCTTCTGCCTGATCAGTCTTCCTCAATCTTCCTCTAACAGCTGGTGAAGACCCATGACCTTTCTCCCAAACACAACTACATCATTCTCAGCCACCCCCATGGCATTCTCAGTTATGGTGCCTTCATCAACTTTGCTACTGAGGCCACTGGCTTTTCCATGGTTTTCCCTTCTATCACTCCCTTTTTAGCAACCTTGGAAGGGATCTTCTGGATCCCATTTGTGCGAGACTATGTGATGTCCATGGGTGAGTACAATAAATCATCCTGTTCTGAAATTCAACTCAAGATGCCCACCCCGATAATCCCTGGCAATCATTCCGTGATAGAAGGCTTGATTTATTTTCTCTAAAGAGTTCATTTAGTATCAGGAGTATGTGTCCAAGTATCAGATTCTGCACAAGGTGTGAGAAGCAGTTCAGTTGGGCAGCAAGGGATGTTACAGGCATTCATGAGTTTCCAGGATTCCTTAAAAAGGGCAATCAGAAGACTAAGGGAAAAAATTGAAAGCAGAAATTAAAAGCCACATATTAAACATGATTGCAGAGGAAATCATGCCAGAGTCTTCTCTGGGATGCCAACTTCTTTCTGGTGTGTGTGTGTGTGTGTGTGTGTGTGTGTGTGTGTGTGTGTGTGTGTATCAGCTCTTATTTTAAGGCATCTTAAAGACATTGTAAAGTCTTTAACACCGGTTAGTACATACAACCTTGGTCTATATCCTGCATCTCTGGGGAATCCCTTCATCCTTGTTTAAGATGCCAAATGATAAAGGAGAGTCATTCATCAGAATTCAGAACAATTTCCTAGTGCCAGGCTCCAAACCAGGGCATTGTGACAGATTTCCTTCTCTCTGGATGAATATTCATCTTTCTGGACATCTGAAAACAACTGAAGGAAAACTAAAAGGTAAGATGAATTTATCTTGAGAGAAATCTCAGACTACATTTCAGCTCCCCTTTTAGGTTGGTATGACCATGTAACAAGGGTTCCTTTTGATGGCTAGACCTTGGATGCAAATTCTACCACCCCAGTAGAGAATAGAAGATAATGTTAAGGCAAAAAAAAAAAAAAAACGGAATTCCAAAGAGATGAATGTCTGTGGCCTTAGTTGAACCACAGGATCCAATACACATTCCATTGTTCATCTACATTTCAGTTTGACTTAATCTGCCTGCTCACCCAAAATCCTAGTCAATGGATCCTTTTGACAACTTGATCTTAGGGAGGAAGCACACTAGCAGTGGCTAGCATGATCAGCCCCACAGGAGATACCTCTGAAGGATTTCCAGAGTGCTCAGTCTAGACAGAGAGAAAGGTAATTAGTTCTACAGTCTGTGGATAGAATTGGAAAGGATCAACTTAAAGCCTGTTCATCTGGAGGACAGGAGACTATGAATGGAAGCAGAGAGAGAAAATCAGTATAACCCTGACTGCAGACCCCTGGATTCCTACCAAGGCAGGCAAGCAAAGCAACTGGCACTAAGGATACCTTTTCAGGTTAGGGTTAACCTGAGACACAAAACCAAAGGCAGAAAGTGGTAACTGCCAACACCATGAAAAGCCTGGAGGAACTCTTCTCTACACTCAGGCCAAGTTCATCTTAACCACTTGACTCTTTGGTTTCACAGGTATTTGTCCAGTGAGTGAGTCGGCCCTGACACACAAGCTGACTCAGAAAGGCTCAGGCAATGCTGTGGTCATTGTGCCAGGTGGAGCTTCTGAATCCCTCTTGTGCCGCCCAGGAGTCTCCACAGTCCTACTCAAAAAACGCAAAGGTTTTGTGAAGCTAGCACTGAAGACAGGGTGGGTCCCTAGGTTCAGGGACTCTCTTGTCAGGGTGCCTTGGTCCCTCTGTAGTTCTAGCCATAATGGTACCCTCTCTGGGAAACCTACTAGATAACTCCCCCACTTTACTCTGGTTACTCCCTTTTATCCTTCACATTATGCTGGGGGAGGGGGGAGTGTTGGACCTCTAGACATTTTGGTGGGTACTTTTAGATCTTGATGCTAAGGAAAGAAGAGCAGAAGAAGGTTCATTTGTCTGGAACTCTGGGCAAGAGTGACTTTGTTTTGTATTTATTCATTCACCGGGAGTCCCTGAGGAACCCCCCACCCACCCAGGGTGATGAAGGCACTGGCTGGGTACTCATGGAATAGGTGCTTAGAAGATGCTCCTAGAGAGTGTTTTCAGCAGCTGTCAAATATCTACTGTATGTCAGGCTTAGCAAAGGACAGTGGAATACAGGAATAAATGATACCTGGTGCTTGTGGACTCACAATCTATGTAAGATGACAAATACATGCACATATCATAACAAAATATATGTAGACTTCAGCTACTCACCACCCCGACTACCATCTTCATGGTCTAAATATGCAGCATCTCTCTACTGGATCATTACAATACTTGGAACTTTACTTCTATCCCTACTTACCTCAACTCCAAGATTCTATTCCCAGTTGTGGCTAGAATGATCCTGGTACCCATGAGTCAAGTTGTATCATGTCTCAAAATGTTCCAATGACTCCCATGCCACACAGAGCAAAAGATCTTGAAGAACCTGGTCTTCGCCACCTCCCTGAATTCACTCCTCACTAGTCTCCCCAGCCTTCTCACTCACTGCTAGTAAACACCATGAGTGTGGAAAGGTTTTTCATCCTTTGTATTCGCTGATATATCCACATGGCCTAAATCAGTGCTGGGACATAAAGAACCCAATGCAAATTTGTTGGGTAAATGAAGTATGATAAAGGAGAAATATGCAAAATGCTTGGAAGCACCAGTATATGGAAAGACTCTGGTTTCATCAGAGAGTGACATCTGAACTGTGCTAAAGTTAAAATATGAGTAGGAGTTACCAATCAGACCAAAATAGAAAAAAAGAGCCAGGCATTGTGGCACATGCCTGTAATCCTCCCTACTCTAGAGTCTGAAGATGGAAGACAACAAGTTCAAAACCAGCCTGGACAAGTTGGCAAGATCCTATCTCCAGCTAAAAATGTTTAAAGGTCTGCATATCGTCTTAGTGATAAAGAGCTTATCTGGCATGTGCAAGGCTCTGGGTTGAATCCCCAGCACCTCAAAAAAATGATACATTAAACAGACAAATGAAGGTGAAAACTCAGGCATTCAATGAGAGATATGACATATGCAGCACCTGACAAGACCCTAGGGATTCAAAGAGAACTGTCAGGATTTTCACTATTGTTTGGCCAGACAGGTAAGAAGATGACTATAAGACAGGACATGGAAGTGGGAAAGCAGGGCAGGGGGAGGAAGAGTTAGCTGAGGGATAACAAACCTACAATGGTGAATCTGGGTGATCAAATAGTTCTTTAAGATGTGCTTAGAACAGAATACTGAAAGGCAAATGGAATTTGCCACATAAAGAGGGAGGAGTCAGAGGGAATATAACATATAGGTAGGGACGAGAGAGGACTTGGCACACTTAGTATGGTTAGGTAGTAGGGAAGCTGGCCACATGGGGAGGGCTAGGACACTGAGCTCATGCTAAGCAGTGAGCGACGCAGCGAGGAGCTCTGGGAGGATTTTAGAGAAAGATGTGGCAAGTATGCATGTCCAATTTGGGAAGATCACGTTGGATGCTGAATGAAAGTGCCTGGTCTCCCGGGCTAGCTTCCTTCTTCCTATCATGGGCAACAGCCACACTGAAGTTCTATTGGAGAAATGAAACTTGAGGCTGGGGATGTCAGGGTGCTTGAAATCTTGTTATATTGTTGGGAGGTTGGAGAAATTTCCCACCACAGAGAGAGTGTTCCTGGGGGAGATTTTTGCCTTAATGAAGAGCTTATATTACTGTCCTTGTCTTTGCAGAGCATATCTTGTCCCTTCGTACTCCTTTGGTGAGAATGAGGCTTACAACCAAGAGACCTTTCCTGAAGGCACATGGCTAAGGTTCTTCCAAAAAAACTTCCAGAAAATTGGCAAAAGAATCCTAGGCATAAATTTCTGTACTTTTCATGGCAGAGGCCTCACTAGGGGATCCTGGGGCTTTTTGCCTTTCAACCATCCCATTACCACCATTGGTGAGCTTTCTACTTTCTCTAGACCACTCAAGTTCTTGGTCCCCTATCCCAAGTCATCAGTCCCCAGGCATTCTGGCTCACAACCAGGGTGCACTAAGGGAATTGTGACAGTTGTGTCTGAAAAGAGGTTGAGGACAACCAAACATATAACACATGGGGCCATTCACGGGTGGGACAGAGCTCACCAGATGTCACAGGAGCATCGTTATTTAAATACATTCATTCAACTCTTCCCTGTGCTTGCTTTTATTCTCTGAGGCATTGGTGAGACTTAAGCAAGCACAGAATGAGAGCCAAGACTTAACTAGAAAAGAATGAAGGGAGGGGAATGTCCCCAAATACTGTTAGAATGCACCCTCCTACAAAGGTGTGGGTAGAGTTGTTGGGATAGGGACTCTGACACTTGTCTCTGTTCCTTCTCTGTAGTTGGAGAACCCTTGCCAGTCCCCAAGATCCCTGATCCCGATGAGGACACCGTGGCAAAGTACTTTGAACTTTACATCAGTACCCTACGCAAGCTGTTTGACCAACATAAAGCTGAATATGGCTTCTCCAAGACCCAGGAGTTGACAATTATATGAGTCAAAATCTCTGTCGCTGAAGCTCAAATACACAAGGGATCCAGGTGAAGCCACATGGGAGGAAGAATTTGGGGAGAGACAGATTTTAAAGATGTGAAGAGATATCAATCAAGCTGGAAATGCTTACCAAATTGGCAATCCAACAACTGAATCCCCACCCAAGTGGCCAAGACAGATTTGAGTAAAGGGGAGGCCTTTACTGGTGAGGGGGTAGCTCTGTCACATGTTGTTGTCTTATGACAATAAACCAAGTCATTCTCATCAAATTCCCAATGAAAGTAATGAGAAAACAACGTAGTCCGAGCCCCTTCCCCACAAACCTTAGTGAAATCATTAGTATTGAGGTTTAAGCTTAGCAGCTTTACTTAGAACAAGGCTGGTTTGAAAACTCCAAGCCAGGCCCTTCCTTTATGACTTAAGGATTAGGTAAACTGGAGGTCCTGAACTGTGACTTCCTATTTCAAACAGGCAAAACTCCATCAGTTATGCTAGCATTTCAGATGACAGTGCTGTCACATTGTTTCACCCACAAAAATAAAACTCTGGAATAAACCTTTGTGCAGCTCCTTCCTAGTTCCTCCATGGTTCTGCTAATGCGCACACAACCTATTTCTTTCCTTCAGCCTTCCTTTATGCTTCTCCAAAGAAAGGGTGAGGGGATAGAAGCACCACTGCTTCACAGTGGAGCAGAAATCCAGCAACTGACCGAGATATCCACAGAGCAGCTGCTTCTTCTGATCCCACAAATACCATCCTGGGCCAGAATGGAGGAGGTGAAAAGAAGGTTCAACAGAGATATGTCAAATTGATGTCAAATTCCTACTATGTACCACTCAACATGTCATTATATTTACAACCTTTGGCCCAGTGATACTGTACTCACTCTCACCTCTATTTAGCAGTAGCTAGAGTCCTTAGTCGTTACATAACTTGTCCAAAGCCATATAATTTTGTATACAATGAGCATTCAAACCCACGTCTCACTAATTCCACACCAAAGTTCTCTCCAACACACACACACACACACACACATTACAATGCGGTAATTAAAAGACAACTGTAGGGGGCTGGAGAGATGGCTCAGCGGTTAAAAGCTTGGACTGCTCTTCCGAAGGTCCTGAGTTCAAATCCCAGCAACCACATGGTGGCTCACAACCATCCGTAACGAGATCTGATGCCCTCTTCTGGAGTGTCTTAAGACAGCTGCAGTGTACTCACACATAATAATAAATAAATCTTTGGGCCAGAGCAAGCAGGGCCGGAACAAGTAGGGCCGGAATGAGTGGGGCCGGAACGAGCAGAGGTCCTGAGTTCAATTCTCAGCAACCACATGATGGTTCACAACCATCTGTCCAGCTACAGTATAATATACATAAAAATAAATAAATAAATCTTTAAAAAACTGTAAATTGGTGCTATGCTTTGTAATATGAATACTGTGAGTCTAGGCAAGCATGTGACTTAATGAAGGGACCCTGATTCAAAGCAAAAGCAATAAAAATACAGGCAAAGATGTAAATGGATATTTCTCACAAAAGATACACAAATGAGAAAGTGCTCAACATCATCAATCATTGAGAAATGCAGACCAATATCATGAAGAAAGCATTTCATATCTAGGATGACAAAAAAAATGACATAGTAACTAATTTAGAGATGTAGAGATATCAGAATTCTTGTCTATTGCTTATGGAAATAGAAAATGGTGAAACTACTTTGGGAAAATACTGACAGTCTTCAAAAAGTTAAGCATAGAGTTACTATATATGCTGTGTAGTTTTCCTTCAACGTGAAACAAGCTAGCTACTGAGTTCCATCCTCCAGTAATACTTTTTCTTAAACAGTTCCCTTCCTTTGAGACAGAATTCATTTAACACAAGATTCACCTTTTTCTGGGAGGCTAAGTCAGGAAGATCATGGGCTCAGAATTACATAATGAAGTCCTTCTCAATAAAGCCAAATATTTTTAATGGAGAATAAAAGGAGCTTTAAGACTTTAAAATGTCACCATATAAGGAGCTTTTTCTGTAAAATTGGGCAGTATTTTATTTTCCAGAGTCATTTTTGAGGAGGTAACCTCAATTGAGAAAATGTCCCCACCAAACTGGCCTATGGGCAAGTCTGTGCTGTACTGTCTTTCTCCTTTTTTCTTTTCTTTTTTTAATTAATTAATTAATTAATTTTTTTACACTCCATATTTTATTTCCTCTGTCCACCCTCTGACTGTTCCACATCCCATACCTCCTCCCCACCCACCCATTCTCCATGTGGATGTCCCCACCACGATATAGTCCACAGATCTCAAAAAGGTCAACAAGCTGAAGTGTCCAAGTGAGGACTCCTCAGGCCCACTTGGGAGGGAGAAGAAAGCAATCACAAGTGGGGAGGGATGGAGGGACCTGGGAGGGAAAGTGGACGGGGTAGGGTTGGGGGAGAGGAGAACCTGATCTGGTATGGGGGCGGGGAGGACTGAAGCCCTGAGGGCCAGCAGAAAGAATGGAAACAGGCAACCTTGGGAGATAGAAGGTTGGGGGGACCATCCAGAATGCACCAGAGACCTGGGAGGTGAGAGACTCTCAGGACTCAAAGGGAGTCCTTAGATGAAATACCCAACAGTAGGGAGAGGGAACTTATAGAACCTACCTCCAGCAGGAAGACAGGGCTTCAAATGAGGGAGAGGGGGGCATCCCTCAGTCCTGACCCATAATTGTTCCTGTCTGAAAGAACTGCAGGGATGGAAGTGGAGAGGAGCCTGGGGAAAAGAATGTCAAGTGACAGGCCCAAAGTGGGATCCAGTTCAAGGGGAGGTCCCAAGGCCTGACACTATTACTGAGGCTATGGAGCGCTCACCACAAGGGACCTAGCATGACTGCACTCAAGAAGACCCAAGCAGCTGAAGAGTCAGATGCAGATATTTATACCCAACCAATGGACAGAAGTGAATGACCCCTGCTGTGCTGCGCTTTCTTGATTGATGGTTGAAGTGGGAAGATCCAGCTAACTGTGAGTGCTGCCACTCCTGGGCTGATGTGGTCCTGGGTGTTATAAGAAAGCAAACTGAGCATGCCATGCTGAAATCACAGTTTAATATGGTGACATTTTAAAGTCTTAAAGCCCATATGTAGCTCCTTTTATTCTCCATTAAAAATATTTGGCTTTATTGAGAAGGACTTCATTATGTAATTCTGAGCCCATGATCTTCCTGACTTAGCCTCCCAGAAAAAGGTGAATCTTGTGTTAAATGAATTCTGTCTCAAAGGAAGGGAACTGTTTAAGAAAAAGTATTACTGGAGGATGGAACTCAGTAGAAGAGTGCTTGACTAGTTTAATGAGGTTTCTGGATTCAATCCCCGTTAATGGCAAGAAAAGAGTCTTATAAGAAAAATAATCACAGTGAAAGTGTAATGCTTTTTTATTTCTAAAGTGACATATCAATTCCCCAGAAGTCACAGAAGTAGAATCCCTTGTGCATCTGACTGGATTCCTCCCATGACTATATCTTATAGAAATGTAGTGAAGTATCAAAACAGGAAATTGACATGGTCCAATATGCACTAATTATAGGCCTCATTCCGTGTTCACAGGCATCTCTTGTGTCTGTGAGCACATGTATATGCACAAGTTGGCTCTCTATATAGATTGGAGTAGTTTTAATGTCCATCATTATATACTACTGTTTTATCATCAGAGAAATTCCTCCATATTATCCTTGAACATACTACTTTACTATTAATAATCCCCTGGCAGTCACTACTATCTTCTTCATCTCTAAAGCTTGGGCATTTCAAGGACTGTATACAAGTAAAATCATATAATCTTTTGAGGTCTGCTCTTTTTACTGAGCACAATGCCCTCAAGATCCAAGTTACTGTGTAACTGAGTAGTCACTGTTTTCACCACCTGGTTGTACCACCATTGTTTAACCACTCATTCACTGAAAGACATTGGATTATCCCCTCCCCCTCTGTGTGTGTACAGGGTTCCCCTTCCAGAGTTCTTCAGCCCATCTCCCTTCCCCTTTGCCTTTGAGGGGTGCCCTGCCCCAGGTATTCCCCTTTTCAACTTCTTAGGCAATGAATCTTTCTATGTAGCCCCAATTGGCCTGGAGCTCACTATGTAGCCCAAGTTGAATTTGAATGTACAATTTTCCTTGTCTCACCTCCCTGCCCTCCCCTCCATGCTGGGATAACAGGTATGTACCATACATCCAATTTCTTTTCAATACTTTAACAGGTCCTTTCAAAAAAGATCAAACTTTGAAGTCTACTTATGAATTTTTTCTATTGTATAAATTGTATGAGTTTCCTATTGAAGCTACTATTAATTGATAGCAACTGAGTGACTTTATTTTTTGAGACAGGGTCTCACTTTGTAGCTGCTGGCTGGCCTGAGACCTATTATGCAGATCAGGCTGGCTCCAAAATCAAAGAGATCCACCTGTTGGGATTACAGGCATAGGCCACCATGCCTACCTTTGATGACTATTAAAACAACTAATCTATGAGTTCTGGAGGCCAGAAGCCTGAAAATGGATGTTACTGGGATAAAATTAAATGTATTGCTTTATTCTCTCTGGATTCTCTAGAGGAAGATCTATTCATTCCCCTACCTTTCCTGTTTCTAATGACTGTCAACATTCCTTAGCTCCTGGCTTTATTCTAAGAGAGACATTCACATCCTTCCACCTGTCTCAGTCATCAGATCTCCTCTAACGCTGATTTTTCCATCTTCATGTTCTGTGAGTCCACATGATAACACACATGGTGACCCATGTGATCTCTGCACAGAAGATCCATCTCCAGATGTTTAAGTGAATTACTTCTATAACACACACACACACACACACACACACAGTGTATGCCATGTCTTTGGATCACCTGGACACCTGGAGCTGGAGTTGCAGGCCATTGTGAACCACCCAACATCCATGCTGGGAACTAAACGTGGGTCCTTTGAAAGAGCAAATACATGCTCTTAACCACAGAGACATCTCTCCAGCACTTAATATTTTCTTATATGCTCAAATAATAAAAAAATTATGTCATAATTATTTAAAATAATAAAAAAAATAATTAAATGTGGGTGGAGAGACACCTAGGATCAGTTCTGAGAACCTACATGGCAGCTCACAACTGTCTGCAACTTCAGTTCCAGGATTCCTGATGCCCTCTTCTGGCTTCCCCAGGGTCTGCATGCATGTGGTGTCTGTACATGCATTCATACAAAGCATCCATACATATAAGAATAAACACAAATAAAAGAAACAAGAATAATTAAATTATTATGATTGCTAGAATTAGGACATACTTCTATAACATCCAAAAAGATATCTAGAAAGGTTTATGCAGAGTCAGGGATGAGGTATAGAGAGAAAAGAAGGGAAAAAGGTATGCTGGGAAACACTGTTTTCTGAACATAGCCTGACCATTATACTCACGAAATCACAACATCTATGTTTACCAACACCAGGCCTGCACAAGACCTTGTCTCCACATATGTGCACAAAAATATGCATACACACATATGCACTTACGCACAGAGAGAGGGGAGGAGAGAGGGAGAGAAGGGGAGAGAGAAACAAAAAAATCTGGATCAACACAGTTATTTACACTTTTTTCTAATTGTGGCCAAAGCGCTTGTACACGTGTGTGTGTGTGTGTGTGTGTGTGTGTGTGTGTGTGTGTGTGTAACACAAAATAAGAGGGCAACAGAACTATTTTGATAGGCAATCTCTTTTTTATTAATTATTTTTTATTTACATCCCAAATGTTGCCCCCTCCACCCAAGTCTCCCCTTACAGAGTTCTTCCCTCCATCTCCTCCTCCCCTTTGCCTCTGAGGTGTCCCCTGGGTATCCCCCCACCCTGGGGCATCAAGTCTCTACAGAATTAGGCACATACTCTCCCACTGAGGCCAGATAAAGCAGTCCTCTGCTACATATGTGCCTGGGACCTTGGACCAGCCCATGTTTGCTCTTTGGTTGGTGGCTTAGTCTCTGGGAGCTCCAAGGCATCTGGGTTAGTTGACACTGTTGGTCTTCCTATGGGGTTTATAGGCAATCCCTTTTTATCACACGTAAAATCCTCACAGTATCGCTCAACATCCTGTTTATACTTATAACCTCAACTGTTTACAAGCTGAGGTCCAGATGAACTAGAGGAAGAAGGAGACTGGTTTAGAGCTAGAGAAAGCAGCTGTCAACTGACAGAGGTCTGGGCAAGTGTTTGGGATATAGTTCTAAGTTATTTCTTAAAGATTTATTTTTTATTTTAATTATGTGTAAGTGTATGTCGTTATGTGTGTGTGTATTGAGGGGCAGTGCCTTATGAGGCCAGAGATATCAGATCCCCTGGAACTGGAGTTAGAGGCAGTGTGAGCTAAATGGGGAACAAATGGAAACAAATCTCAGGTCTACTGCAAAAACTGTATATGTTGTGAACAATCGACCCATCTCTCCAGACCCTATTCTAAGTTACCAAATGGAAAGCCATTGAAAGTCTACAATGGGAGAAGTCATGAAATCTGATCACCCTTACAATAGTCTTCAATTATTTTGGTCAGTTTCCTTCAAATTGAACAACTTTTCAATTTTCCAATACATGGGAAATGTCAAATCAGCTTAAAACATTAACAAAAGTTATGAAAACCTAAACTACACTCCTTTGATCTTGGACTCAGCAAGTAGATAATGAGCCAAAAACAACATTGTTTATCTTATGAGCACATAAAAATAAACAGAGTGAGCTTTCAAAGGAAATTATTTTATCTAGTGTGACAGCTATAGGCAACATTGTTGGATGGAACATCAAAACTAAGGAAGAGTACCACAGGCCCCAGCAGAGATTCCTGACATTCTGTCAGTGTTAATAGAAATCAGCCAAAGAGGAAAGCTGTTATTTGCAAGAAAGTATCAAAGAGACAGAACTGAACCTTTTGTTAACTAAGGTTAGCTAGTGCTGAGAAATACAAACCGAGGCCCAGAGCCATCAGCCACTCAGCTAGGGTTGCTGACCAGCAAGCTCCAGAGATTGTCCCATCTCACCTTCAGAACACTAAAATTACAGACACTGCTGCCTGGCATTTTATATGGGTGCTAGGGAGCAAACTTGGGTCTTCATGCTTGTGTGGCAAGAACTTAACTGACTCCAGCAGCTTGATAAGATTTTCTCTAATACCTGTGTAATACATTCTTAGACTTCTGTCTTGGTTGGTTGGTTGGTTGGTTGGTTGGTTGGTTGGTTGGTTGGTTTTGGTTTTTTGAGGCAGTGTTTCTCTACTTAGGCCTGACTGTCCTAGAACTCACTCTGTAGCTCTGTAAACCGGACTGACCTCTAATGCAAGAGATCCGCCTTTCTCTGCCTTCTGAGTGCTGAGAATCCAGGTGTGCACCACCACCGCACATCTAGACTTCTGTCCTTTTGAGATATATACATTATTACTCTGACATTCTTTTACGTCTTTTGCAAAAGCAAGTTGTCACCTTTCATGTTGGCTTCTGAAAAATAGAAGTGTAACATTTAAAATATCTCAAATGCACTTGCAAGGTTCTGGGGATAATAAAGAAGGCCCTTGACAATGCTTATCAGGAAATTGTGACATCTTTGTTCCAAAATTCGATGACACAACACGATTACCCAAGTGTACAGCACAATTATTGGCTAAGGTCCTTTATAATGTGTAAAGCTCAAAATAGTTGAATGGAGTCTCTGGCTAGGTATCTCTCATCAGGTATCCTTAGGGTGCCAAAGCCCATATTCAGTTCTGTTCTGTAACTGCAGGACCTGAAAGTATTGGTCTGGACAGGGTGGGGGAGTAGAATTCCTTCTAAGAAGAGACCTTCAAACTTACTATCAGTCCCCAGACCCAAGACTGTCACAGAACTATCCAGAGCATAAATCTCCACACCACAATCTTAAGACATACTAAAAACGAACAACAAAAATTTAGCACCTGTGGTGTGACACACCCCACTCCTGCCTAGCATGGTAGGTTTTCTTCACAACCAGCTTTCTTGTTTACCATAGTAACTAGAAGAAAATAGATCACAGGGATGGACCAGGACAGGAATTGGGTGAGTCAGGACTCAGCAGGCTGATAGCTGGAGAGCTCCACCCACTTTACAAACCTGACTGCCTGGAGGTGAGCCAGGCAAGAGCCTCAAAGCATCTGTACAAACAAATCCTCCCTGAAGACAAGCAGCGTCTAGTAGATGACTTATCTTCATCCCCAAGATGACCCATACCATATGACATATAGAGGTCAGACCAGCACACTGTGTTCCTAGAGGATTAGCACATTAGCAGATGTGTCATCCTGGTGTGGTCTTCCCAAGCTGTCATGCACTCCTCTAATAGACAATTATAGCAGGCACTGGTTGAGATGCTAGGATGGCTGCTGAAATAAAATATGGGCCAGCCCTCCCAGAGTTGGCATTCTAACTAGACAGGCCAACAAGAAAGCAACACCATCAGCCTCAATGAGGCTGCAATGAGGAATATTTAATTAGCAATTAATAGGTAGCAGGGAATCTTTTTTTCTAGTCTTTTTTTCTTTTAGATTTAGTTTTTTTTATTGAACATTATCTTCATTTACATTTCAAATGCTAAATTAAAACCTTTCCTGTTTTCCCCCCCTCCCCGAAAACCCCCAACCTCTCCTCCCACCCCCTGCCTCCAAGTATATGCCCTTCCACCAGACCCACTCCCACCTCCCCCCCCTCGATTTCCCTTTGTTGGGGCATCTATTTAGCCTTCACCTGACCAAGGACGACTCCTCCCACTGATGCCTCCCACAAGGAATTCCTCTGCCACATTTTTGGCTGGAACCATGTGTACCCCATGGTTGATGGTTTAGTCCCTGGGAGTCCTGGGGCATCTGGGTGGCTAACATCGTTTTTCTTCCCATGGGGCTGTAAACCTCTTCAGCTCCTCTGGACCGCCTTCCAACTCCTCCGTTGGAGTCCCCACACCCAGTCCAATGGTTGGCTGCTAGCATCTGCCTCTGTATGTGTAAGGCTCTGACAGGGCCCCTCCGGAGACAACCATGACATGCTCCTTTTGGTATGCGCTTCTTGTCTATTATAGTATCGGGGCTTGGTGACTGTTTATAGGATGAATCCCCAGGTAGGGCAGTCTCTGCATGGCCTTTCCTTCAGTCTCTGCTCCACACTTTGTCTCCTTTATTGCTCCTGTGAGTATTTTGTTCCCTTTCTCAGAGGAACCAAAGCACCCCCACTTCAGTCCTCCTTCTTCTTGAGCTTCCTGTGGTCTGTGAATTGTAACTAGTTTATTTTGAGCTTTGGTAGCAGGGAATCTTAGTTCAGCTATAGCAGTAAGAGAGTCTTTCACAATGTATCATTTGACAGAGATCTGAAGGAGAACCAGTTTTGCTTACTCCAGAGGAAGAATAGTTCCAGGACAGGGATTAAAACACCCAGAAGGAGAGACTAGACATGAAACTGTCAGGAAATACAAAGATGCTAACTGAAACATACTAAATAGGTGAAGAGTGGAACAGAAGGCCAGAGGCCAATGGAGGCTTGATCAAGTAGGACCTCCTAGAAACAGCGGTGACTTTGAATATGTTTTCTTATATAGATAATGAATGGAAGGTTTAAAACTCTTTAGCTTATAGGGAGAATAGAAAGCTTTAAAAAAAAAAACAGTAGGGAGAATAAGACAGTAAATTTCTTTAATCTTTCCAGGCAGTGGTGGCGCATGCCTTTAATTCCAGCACTTGGGAGGCAGAGGCAGGCAGATTTCTGAGTTCGAGGGCAGTCTGGTCTACAGAGTGAGTTCCAGGACAGCCAGGGCTATACAGAGAAACCCTGTCTCGAAAAACCTGCTTTCAACAGTCAGCCAATTTTACTGTTATCACTTGCCCTAGCTAGTCTATCCTTCTGTATATCACATCTAAAAATATGGTTAATAAAATTTAAAGCCTATTTATTTCCTTACATAAAGGTTGTCACCCTTAATCAAGCATTTCTCTCTGTCCTTAGTTTAATTATTCTAATTGGCTTGTATTTTTCCCAGTTGCTTTATGATGTCCAGTGTGCTCCCTTTTCTTCTCACTCCACTTTGCTGTGTCAGTGATTTCTTGAGAAAAATACATCATTGCTTTTATAAAGCAAGCCCTATATTCCTGATTTGTCTGTTTACCTCCTGATGTATTTTAACTTGTGCATTTATTTTCCCTAGTCCCTGTAAAATAGAAGTCAGTTTGAGGCTTGTGTAGATTTAGGTTCAATTTTAGAGTCACAGAGCTATCTCACTTTTAGCTATTCAAATATTTCGGTAAGTAATGCAGATGATGATAGTGTAATTCTGTCTTCCCTGCTTTCCTTTTCTCTTCCCTCCCTCCCCCCCTCTCTCCCTCCCTCCCTTTCCCCCCTCTCTCATTCTCTCTCTCTCTCTCTCTCTCTCTCTCTCTCTTTCAAGACAAGATCTCACATATCCCAGACTGGACTTAAATTTTCTGTAAGGCCGAGGATGATCTCAAACCCCCAGTGTTCCCACCTCAGCCTCCCAAGTGCTGGGATTGCAGGTGTGAGCCAACGTGACATGTTGAATCTTTTCATTGTGACATTCCATGGGAACCTTTTGCCTCATGGTTTTATCAGTCATAGATGATGGCCTGACACTATTGCTTCTTCAGAGATTTACAATAATATTTTTCTATTTCTGTTATTCTCTCCACATTTATTAGCTGATATAATGTAGTATATCCAGAAAAGTCTCATCTCCAACAGTAGTCCTTTTATCTAGTTCCCTTCCACTCAGCCCCCACAGCGAACTCCCTTTGTTAATTTGGTGCCTTCTTCCTTCTAAGTTTCTTTTAGCAATTAAAAGAATTTATACATATGTATGAATGCATGTATATAATCATAGGCATTTGTTTATGTATAAATTGTGTATATACAAATTCCAATACATATGCATTACATATGTGTATGTAAATATGTACATATTCCAATTTAAATCTTGCACAAAATGTAGCATACTTTTTTTTTAACTTAAACGTGACCTAGAGTACTGAGAATAACGGTGCACACCTATAATCCCAGCAGCACTCCAGAAGCTGAAAGAGGAAAATCACAAGTTCAAGTGCAGTTTGAGCTACACAGTGAGCTCCTCTCTCAAAAACTAAAACAGCAAGAAAAAAAGTGTCCTGTGAAGTTCTTCCCATCATCATCTAGAGATCATCCTCATCCTTGACGAGGTTTTGAGCAGAAAAATGGCAAAAACTGATCCAGAGTTTATAAGCCTTTCCTCTAGTCGCTTGTAGGAAATGAAATTTAAGAAGACTAGCACTAAAGCAGGGGAACTACTACAGGGGTCCACAGAGAGTCTTAGACCATCAGATAAGATGAGACCAGAAAGTAAGAGGGCCCGGCCCCAGAGCAGAGCTACCACTCATAATACAGAGACAAAATACATCCCCATCTTACTTTAAAAAGCTGTTGCATGCACCCCACCTACATTCTAACTCACACAAATTGTTCTAGTACAAATATGCTCATTCAAATGTGTTCATATCACTGCAACTAGAGGGAGTCGAGACAAATGTTTTTTTTTTCGTTTTCATTTTTCATTTGTGTGTGTGTGTGTGTGTGTGTGTGTGTGTGTTTCTCTGTGTGTAACACAAGTATATAGGCATATATGGAAGCCAGCAGTCAATATCAGGAAGTGTCTTCCTGTATTGCTCTCTGTAAAAGTGGAATGGGACAATCCAGCTGCTGCCAAGGCCAAGATAATTCAAGCAGCTCTCTTTCTTTCACAGATGTTGGCCGCTGGTTTCCATATATGCCCCGTATTGAGAGCCTGTCTGTGAGTCCTTAGGATACTGGTTTCCAGGTGCCAGAGTCTGTCATATGAGAAGCGAGTGTCCACTAAAATGGGTATTAGTACCACATCCTACTCCACACTTTACCCTACCTCCCACCTGGGAATCAGAGAGTCTGGCTGCAGGCTTCTGCTGTGAAACCTCCCCCATATTCAAAAGTATTAGAAAAGGATCCCATTTCTGCCCCATGAGTTCTGGCTCCTCTTTTCAGAGACCCTACCATGTTGTCTGTCTCTAGTGTGGGACCTGGACTCTCCTTGGAATCCCCACAACACTTTTGTCTCTCTGTTCATAGTGTTAACAACTTTCTAATAAACTTTTTACTCCCTAGTAATCACTTTCCATGTCCTTCTTGAGACAGCCCATGGTCAGGCAATCTTCTGAAATTTTTCACTCTCTACCATATATATATATATATATATATATATATATATAATTGGAGGTATTTTTGTTTATTGTTCAAGACAAGGTTTCTCTGTGTAGCCCTGGCTGTCCTGGAACTCATTCCGTAGACCAGGCTGGCCTCAAACTCAGAGTTCCTCCTGCTTGTGTCTCCCAAGTGCTAGAACTAAAGGCCTGCAACTCTATGCCTGGTTTCATCATATTTTTTAAAAAGCACATTTCGCTGAGCCTGGAGTTCACCAACTAGCTAGAGTGTTTGACCTACAAGCACCCAGTTTCCTCCTGTCTCCACTTCCCAACACTTTTACATGGATTCTGGGGATCTGAACTCAGAGCCTCAGGCTTGCACTACCATCTCCCAGCCCAATGGCTTGCTTCTAATCTGAACTGGTTATGTGAAAGATGTATTCCAGGTACAGAAACAACACAGGGAAGGTTTCAGAGGCTGGGGAAGGCAGCTTTTATCTCATTAACATCAGTCCCTGGAAATGGGCAGAGCAAAAAGAACTCCTCAAACTATTAAATAGTAACTATTAAACAGTAGTAAAGGAAGGAGAACCAGAGACCAGAAAAGAAACCCAGCCCTGGGCTTTGCTTCTGCTCAACCCGCATTCACTGGTGACTCAAGATAACTTATATCTTCGCAAACTGGCTGTGGATCGACTTCTTACAGTTTATTTGTTGCTCCCTACACTCTGACCACACTCGCCCACTTGCTGCTGCTTTCTCTGTCAGTGATACCACTTCTTCTAGATACCACTTCTCTGACCAACCTATCTAAAATTACAGCTCATTATCCTTCCTGCTAAGTCTGATTGATCTTACCTCACAGTCCACAATACCACTTGGCATTATTACATTATATGCCATATGTTTTTTTTATTCTTTAATCTTTTTTTACAGTTCAGACTTTATCCCCCTCTCAATATACCCTTGGACTGTTCCACATCCCATCCCATACTCTCCCTCCACTTCGGCTCCAAGAGGATGTCCCCATCCCCACCCCACCAGACCTCCCCACTCCCTGGGGCCTCCAGTCTCTTGAGGGTGATATACTGTATGTTTATTAGTAAGCATCATAAGGACATAGAGTTTTGTCTAAGTCCCTTGTGCAGCCACAGCATTTAGTGTACTACAAAGCACAGCACAGCAGCACTCAATAAATACTTGAATATTTGTTGGACAGACGAATAGGACGTAAAATATCTTGCATTGAAGTCCTCGGATTCATACGCCTTTCCAACAGTTCTTAGCTAAAGAAACTGAGGCATCAAGAGTGAGGAGGTGGGGGTGTCTGTAGGAGGAACAGCACAGCAGCTGCAAGGAATCTCCTACAAGAGGACCTAATTGAGGACTGCCTAAGAGAACAAGGATTGCTGACGCTGACAACGCCAGCAAATCAGAAACTGCAGTTTAGAAGAGATGCTTTCTTTGGCCCGATGGGGCACGGGTGGAGGGTATTAAAGGAGCTTACAACAGTGTTCAGATGCGCTAGCTGCAGCGTGTCTCACCTCCTCCAGGAGTCTGTGCAGTTCAGTTGATCCTGTGCCACCTCACCTCCACCCCAATCCACCCCCACCCTCTGCAAGGAATAACAGGGTCAGACAGCGGGAGGTCCAGGGCACAGGCAACATGGGGTGGGGATGGAAGTTCAGTTCTGAGTTTAAATCAAGAGGACGATAATTCCAGAGGAAGCAGGAAGCTTAGCTCCAGTTCGTTTGCAAACTGAGAAGCCTCCATGTCAACGTCAAAGTCTGTAGAGATTAACCTGTTAAACTCTAGCTCCCCCTTTCCCCCTAAAGTAATAAGAAGTATTAGAATAAGTAGTGAGAACCAAAATTTCAAACCTTTGAAAGAAATAATGTTTAAAAGTCTTCATAATTTCAGAGAATGAGAGAAAGTGTGTATGAAATTACACATAAAAATGCAAACTTCAAAAGAATAAAAATAAAAATAATTAAAAATAAAAATTTTAAAAAATTAAAAAATGCAAACTTCAAAGGTAAATACTCTCACAAGGGGTCAGCTCCAAACACATGCGCATGTCAGCAATACTAATTGGACTCAGTAGGGGCGCAGGTGTGTAACAATAATAATTGAAGAAGAGGTCATGAATTTGAGAAGTAGCTGTGGGCACAGGAAAAGCTGATTGGAGGAGGTGCTGAGGAGGTAGAAATGATGCTAATACATTAAAATTAAGAACTTGAGATTTTTTAAGAAAAGCAAAGACAATCTGCAAACTAGGAAAAAAGAACTCAAACAAGTATGGAGCGCCTACTGTGTGCCAGCCACTATCAACAGTCCTTTGATTGTGCCAATGTGTATGTACAGACAATCCCTGTGTGTGGTAGTTTCAACTCAGAATGACTCCCAAAATGCCCATGTGTTGTTAAAAGTTTGAGCCTCAGTTTGGTGATATTGGGAGATAATAGAACCTTTAGGAGGTGCAGCCTATTAGAATGCAGTTGAGTTGTTTGCAGTTTGTTTTGGAAAGGAATACTGAGAATCTGGCCTCCTCCTGTCTGTCTCTTTTGCTTCTCAGCTGCCTCCTCTGCCACACTCCCTACCATAATGTGCTGTACTACAAGGGGCCCCAAAATGAGCGTTGACTGAGTCCTCTAAAAGCACGAGCAAAGATAAAGCTTTCATCTCCGTAAACTGCTTCTCTCAGCTGCTTTGGCACAGTGACAGAACTGGCTAACACACTGAATTCAAAGGGGATTTGACATTCAGTCTTTCAACTTCAACGGAGCAAAAATGGTATATATCAACTAAAAACTATAGTTAGAATTGAGAATCTTCCCAGGTCAGAGACTCTCTTTTGTGATACTTAGCTGTGGCAGCAAGTTACTGCTCCCAGAGAGCCACACAATCAAGAGTGAAAGAACAAATATTCTACAGTATGCCGTCTTGCTAGACCATCATGCTTGGCGGGTCAGGGGCGTTACATTTGTGTTTTAGTTAGGGTGAGTTTATCAGGGTGTAAAACAATCATAAGTTGAGAAGGGTCTATATAAAATGAAGACAAGCTTTAATAATGTCTTTTGTTTAGAAGACATACATATACAAATTGATGTAGTTAGTTGCCCATGGTGCAGGTGCACAGGGGAATAACATGAGGTAAGAGCATGAGAAGGGCATGGGAGGCACTTATCACTTCCATCTCCCTTGGTTTACGGTACTGGGGATCCAACCAAGAGCTTTTCACATATGTTCTCTTGTTTTTCTTTCAACTCTTTATATGTGTGATGAATTTCATGAAAGCACAAATAAAATTTTTTTTAAAAGAGGGAAAAACATGAGCAGATTTGTAAAGGATTATATACTGTTTCCAGAAACAAGGTGGATGGGAAGGAACTTGAAGGCCATGTCAGTTTCTGCTAGTCCACAGTATTCTGTGTCAGAGCTCATTGGTGTTGGCTGGACTATCAGGATTTGTTCAGGCACGCCTGTGCTTCCATACCAGCCATCCCTCATTGCTACAATCAGTCTTGAGCCAAATCTGTAGTTTTGTTTGGTTTAAAAAGCATGACCATTATATTTTAATTAGAAGTGCTTCTGAAAAATAAGGCATGCCTACATATGTACATATGTGCAAACATCTGTGTGCACATAGAAAAAGAAAATATAAATATGCATAAGATTAGCAAGTACTGAATTTAAGTAGCTGATGACATGCTCGCATTCATTTCTTTTATTATTCTTTTAATGTCCTTGTATATTTGAAAATGCTTACAATAAAAAGTTGGAAGGCCTTAAGAGGCATCACTCTGGGTCATCACATTCCTGTCATTCCTTATTATGACCCCCAGCTTTTTCCTTCATTTTTAGTACCTCTGGTTCCTAAAGACATTTGTGTTTGCTAACCTAGTAGGACTAGAATTCTACACTTTCCTGCCTCCTGCATGTAAACAAATCCTAGTTTGGGGCCATGATAATGTTTTCCTCATTCCCTTTAGCAGACTAATCCATATACAAAGTTCATATTTTAGAACAGATCAAGAACAACAAAATATGTAGCAGATGTGCAGCTTGACCTTCATGTGGGAACCAAACAACTGGAGCAGGGGCTATACCAAAAGCTGTTGCCTATCTGTGGGATATGGTCTATTACTTGGCCTACCTTGTCTGACCTCAGAGGGAAAGGATGTGCCTAGCCCTGCAGAGACTTAATGTACCAGGGTTGGGGGGATACTCAGGAGGGGTCTCCATCCTCTCGGAGGAGAAGAGGAGAGGGGAGAGAGTGTGTGATGCGGGGGACCAGGAGAAGGGGGCAGCTGTGATCAGGATGTAAAGAGAATAAATAAGTAATGAAAAAGGATGATATCATTTCCCAGTACTTGACAGTGGCAAACACCCACTTCCTCCAAGCTGTTACACTGACTATGGAAGGTATCTTATAATATAAAGGTGGAGCCTTGGAAGAGTTCAACCATACAAGCTAATTTCTCCCCCCAGATTAGACATGTATTTTTTATGATTGTTTATGACTTGTTGTCTCTTTAGAACCAATACTGAAAAGGCTGAGAAACTAAGCTCTTCCAGAAGCACCAATGGTCAGTGTAGAGTAAACCACTCTCTCAGTGATATGATGAACAACATTCTTACCCACTCAGTGGTCACAGGCAATGTCTCCAAGGAGCCCCTTGAGAGTGTATAGGTACCAGCTGATTTGTAGCCAATAAGAATCCCCATTGGGCTGAATTGCTCTTCATCCCTTACAGTCTAATCACCGTAGACAGGACTGAAGCAAGTTTCCCAGCTATCAGTTACCTGGCCACATTCTGGAATGACAAGTACATTCTTTGCAATCTGTAGTTTTCACTCTTGCAGCTGCCATGCTGTAAGGAATGAATTGTCAGCCTTTACCATCTCCAGCTTGGCTACGTCCCACACACCATCCAAAGTGAATGCATCCCAAAAGCCTAGAGGAGTCTGCAGATTGCCAGAGATAGACAGAGTAAGATAAGAAACAAGCTGAGATTGGCCAGGGATGACACCACATGGCCAAACAGCCAGCCTACCAAGGCAGGTAGGAAAATTGTAAGATCTCTGTTCCATTGTTTCCAGTCATGTTGATAGGGAGCAATCAAGTTTAAATTGCCCTTCTGAGCTCTAGTGATCTTTACCTGCAACAGTGTAGACTCTACTTACTTTGTCACTTTTTGGAATGGCTTTGGCTTTTGCTTTGTCCTCAGGCTTCCCACGCTGCTAACCTCTGATTGCTGACCTTACACATCTTCAACCTGGTTTTTGCTATCTAGATCTCCATATGACTAGGCTCAGGAGAGTGTTAGCACCTGTCCATTCTCCCCTGTGACCTAATTTTGCTAGATTCTGCCCACATGCTATTTTGACAGAACTCACTTGCCCATTTGATGTGGCTCTGATCGATCCTTATAACTGGAGACTGAGTACAAGACAAATAAGATTTCTACCTCTAAAGTCAGAGCACCAGAAAGAAACCTTCAGCCTTCAGAAGAAGTTAACACTAGCTAATGAGAGGCCAAACTGCAAATTAGGGGCAAGTGACACTTTCTATGTGTACTGCTCAAGAACGAAATTCCTCCCAGGAATTTTTCAGCAAACAAATGTGTGTTGACAGAATCTGTGGATAGTAGAGACAGTGTAATGTGGAAGAATAGCAAGATCCAATAAAGATGGAAGAAAGGAAGGAAAGATGAGTATTATGTCATCCAGAGCCAGGTGTGGTTGCACACACCTGTAATCCCATCACTTGGCAACCGTAGGCAGGAGGATCAGGAGTTCAGGCCAGTCTTGTCTACATAGCAAGTTTAAGGCCAACCTGGGCTACATGAAACCCTTGACTCATAAAACCACAAAATAAGGAAAGCAAAGGGTATGTCATCAACAAAAGTTTATAACAAATACAATTCAATGAGGCCACATTAATAAAAACAACAGCGAAGACAAGGATTAGTGTTCTTACTAACAACCAGGTCTCCATATCCTCAATTTCCTAATCTCTTTTCCTTATTATTGCATTTCTTTTAATACATTTCAGGGCAGCCAAGTATATCCACAAACCAAAAAAGTCTCTGGATGTCCCAGATATTCTGGCCATGGAAATTGCAAAACACTCTCACCATTTTAGTTCAGGTGAAACTGGACTCACTTTTTTTCTTCTCAAAGGGGAAAGAAAATAATATGAAACACAGTTATCTTACTCAAGTTTATTCTTAGTACAGACTGACCTCAATGATCCATTGCTTAAAAATCCTATTTTTTCCTGGTGTCACAATCCTCTGGATCTGGCTTGCATTTAATTATTTTCAGATGAATCTAAACAGCAACACTACCAGAATTGCCAGGTAAGAGGTGTGTGTGTGTGTGTGTGTGTGTGTGTGTGTGTTTATGTGTTTATGTGTTTGGGGGAAGGGATAGAGGGAAGAAGGGATGGGGTGGGAGAGAGGGGGTGGGTATGGAGAAGAGGGTCATGGAATCTCCTCAAGCCCAGAGTTCTCCTGACAAGCCTAGCTCTCTGGTGCCTATGCCATACCTATATATGCCAATGGAAGCCTAGGAAATCATCTTACTCCGGCACCAAGCCCAAACTCCTAAAATTCATTGTGGGAGAGGACACTGAGCATAAAAAGAAGGTATGCTGACTATTAAATTATCTTTTACCTACTATTAAAGGACCTAGAAATCTGGGTAGAGTTTGGAAGGTACTTATCTAAGAGTTAGTGCCTCTGAGTGGGCATGGTAGCCCAACCACACCTATCATTTCAGGAGTCAGGAGGGGGGGCTTCAGGATCAGGATAAGTTCAAGGCCAGCCTAAGCCACATGAGATCTTCTCTCAAATGAAGCAAAGGGGGGGGGAGGTTGAGGAGATGGCTCAGAGTTTCAGAGCACATACAGCTCTTCCAGGGGACCTAAATTCAGTTCCCAGGACCCAAACCGAGCAGCTTACTCACAACTGCCTGAAACTTCAGCTCCAGTAAATCCAAGGCCTTCTTCTGACTTCCTTAGGCGCACCTAAACTCATGCTTCCATAGCCTCATACAAATACACACACACACACACACAATTAAAAATAAGAGAATTTTTTTAAAAAATAAAACAAAAATAAATAAATAAATCAGGTTTGGTGGTTCGAGCCTTTAGTCAGAACAAGAGGCAGAGGCAGGCAAGTCTCCATAAATTAGTGGCTAGCCTGGTCTACATAGTAAATTCTAGGACAAGCAGGGTTATATAGTGGGTCCTTGTATCAAAATTAATTAATTGATTGATTAAGAAAATTGTGCTTCAAATATAATAAAATATTGATTAATGAATTATAGCATGGCCATACAATGAAATGTTATGTATGATGCTATAATGACATGAAAGACTGTCACAGTATACCATTTCATACAAAGCAGTTACAAAATGGGATCTGAGATATGACTATTTTTATTAATATTTAATATTAAATAACCAACATTAAATTTTTTGGCCATTGTTTAATTTACCGAACCTTTAATATGAGCATATATATGAGCAAAGCAGTGAGTCAAAGACTCTGCACAAATTACTTCATATACGTGACAATCCTACGATGTGGGTCAATATTTAATCCTTTTACAGATAATGAAATAGAAGCACTAAGCACTTAAATCACTTGCTTAAGTGAAATCTCAGATACACATCTTGATGTGTTGAACTCATGAATCCAAACTCAACAGTAATTTTATATCTATGACCACATTTGTATAGGAAAAAATATTCCAGAATAATGAACACCCAGTGTTTACAGTTAATAGTGATTACTTGTGATGGTGAGATTATATGTAGCTTTTGTTCTTGTTGCACTTTCCTGAGTAGTCTGAAAATTGACTGATTTACATGGATTGTTTCCATAATCAGAAAAAACTTTTATTACCATGTGTATAGGGACTTGGTCTGCATGTATATCTGTTCACCATGTTGCCCATGGAGGCCAGAAGAGAGCACTGGATCCCCTGAAACCAGAGCTACAGATGGTTGTGAGCCCCCATGTGGTTGCTGGGAATCAAACCCAGGTCCTCTGGAAGAACAGCCAGTGTTCTTAATCACCAAGCCATTTCTGCAGCCTTCATAAACTTTATTTTAAAAAAGCCTTTGTTCACAACTTGTAGAAAGCAAACTTGTAAGGCATGGAGGAGAGGGAGTGACTTCATTATTACAGAGCACCATCTAAAATTAATAAATTTAATAAATAATAAATAAATTTAATAAAATTAATAATACCTTGCATATATATTGTTTCAAATGGGTGCAAATACCATCATAATGTATGCACATCTTGGGTTCAGTGTGTCATATGTTGTTCAATTGATATTATAACACAATTATATCATATGGAAATCCATGATATTTTACATTTGAAAATACTAATGCAAGGGGTGGGATCTGGCACAGAATGGAATATATATACACACAGTTTCTGTAGTGTGTCTCCTAAATAACTTGCCTTCTCCCCCTCACCCAGGGGGACAGGAGGAAATAGAGAGGAATACTGAGACTTCACACATTATTAAAAGGTTAAGCTAGGAGACTGGCTTCCTGGAGAAAACAATTTACAAGGATGAGAGAGTGTGGGCAGGAAGGTGATGTAAGACATTTTCTACCGGAAAGAGAGTGCCAGGGATGAAGTCTCATCCCCAACCCCAGCTGATGTCACTACCTCAGCAGAGAAGCTTTTCAGCAATACCTACCACTTGCCCTAGGGCCAGACTAGTTCCTAACCAGCTGGAAGACCTGGGAGGAGGAGGGCATTCTGGGATAAGGGGAAGCAAAGCATACAGACCTTTCCTTAACACCAAACTGCCTCAAAGGTCAATTGGCACCTGCCTTTGTCTCCCTTTTGGAATATGTCCTTTGTTCTCAATTACCTTGCATCTTATTAACCCCCATTAAGTCCCCAAAACATACGGATCCCAGTGATCTCATTACACATAAGCAATCATCTGGTGACAGAAATCAAAACCCAAATACTCAAGTTTGCATACTTGACATCAATGGCCTAGAACTTGCCAGACATTAAGAATAGTCACACTTCTAGGTATCTAGTTCAGTCATTGACAATTTGCCCAGCATACTCAATGTCCTTGGTTCAGTCCCTAACAACTCACTCTCTCTCTCTCTCTCTCTCCAGTTACACAGGCAAATAAAAGGCCTCACTCTCAGTTTGGTCTGTTATTGGGCATCATCTAGATTTCAACATTAAAGAAAGAAAACTGGAGAAGAGCCCTGTTATACTCCTAGTGAGATAGATCAGTATAAACCTGATGAACTGAGCTTGGTCCCAGAATCACATGGTGGAAGGAGAGAACCAACCCCCACAAGTTGTCCCCTTACACACACACACACACACACACACACAGAGAGAGAGAGAGAGAGAGAGAGAGAGAGAGAGAGAGAGAGAGAGAGAGAGAGAGAGAGAGATTTGGGGCTCACTTTTGTAACTCTAACATTCAGGAAGCAGTAAAGCGTCTGTGGCCAACCTGACCTACATAGAGACTTCTGGGTCAGTCAGGGCTGTATGGCAAGACTCCATCTCAAAACAAAATGGACTTGAACTCTTCATTTAACAGAGATTCTTCAATTTAAATTTCTTCATTTTAATAAATATTCAATGTTTCCATAGCATGCTAAGCAACAGAGAGTAACTCTGGGTGAAATTGGGTAAGGATGTAGAGAGCTCTCTGTACTGTTCTTGGAAATCTAGTTATTCCAGAATAGAAAGTTCAAAAGAAGAAAACTTAAATTTTGAGTGATTACTAATAAATCGTAGTTATTAGGAGATTATATCTGGATTATATCTATTATACCATAGATAATCATGAAGAAGATGACTCTAGGATTTCAGATAATGGTTACTTGGAGGGAAGAAAGAGGATTGGGATGGGAATAGGTCAGGCACGTGGAGAGGATGTGGGCTAAGTTGAAGGTCCTGTCTTCAACTAATGGCTGTTACCAGGTGTTGTCTGATAATAATCATTAATCCATACATGTATTTAAATAGACTTTTAAAATCCAGGTTCTATTTTATGGTGCAAGAGCAAGAGTGCAACTAAAAGAGAGACTTAAGGGCTGGAGAGATGGCTTAGCAGTTAAGAGCACTGACTCTTCCTAAGGTCCTGAGTTCATTTTCCAGCAAACACATGGCTCACAACCATTCGTAATAGGATCTGATGCCCTCTTCTGTTGTGTCTGAAGACAGCTACAGTGTACTCATATACAATAAACAAATAAATAAACAAACAAACAAACTTAAATGCCACAATATCCAAATATAACCAGTGAAATCTTGTTTAGAACTAACTAAGAAGATCTCTCCCTATGTATTGAATATTAGCTATTGTTAGAGAATCTGTTAAGGGCAACAGTGGTAGTGAAATGGTAGAAGAAAACATCTGCAGTTTTCCAGCTCCGTAGTAAAGGATTTATGGATGGAATGGCATGGGGTCACACAGTTGCTGTAAAATACTCCTCCAAAATAAGCAGGCAGATGAACAACTATGCCAAAATGTTAACAGTTGGGTTTTGTTGTTGTTGTCGTTGTTTTTCCAGTGCTTGGGTTCACACAATACTTAATGAAAATGTAAAGATGAAATTGTGTTCCACTCTCTACTTTTGTGTACATGCAGAAAAGCACGAGGCAGGGCAGCCTCTCATCGGACACAGATGCAATTCCAGGCGTCCCTCACCCTTTAACCCCCAAATAGTCTTCTCACCAGCCATCTTCTTCAATTTATAGCCCTTGTAGTCTCAGAGTGGCCTGTGAGAGAATTTCCTCTCTCTGGGTATCTGCCACTTAGACTGGATGACAGTCATGCTCTCCTTTCTTCATCCCAATGTCCTCATAGTCACAGGAAAGAGTCAAAGGGCAGTGGGTGGGGCTAGACCTGTGGGCAGTCCCCAGTGCTACTGAACAGGCCTCTGCAGTGGGTGGGGGGAGGGAGTTATGGAAAAGAGGGGAGAGGGCAAGTGTCAACTCTTCATAGTCTCATTCACTGTTAAGTGAGCATCAGAGACTGGTGGCACCTTTCACTGGAACAGGATCTAAGATCTTTACCTCCCTCAGGGCCCTGAGCATCATGTCTTACTCTATGAAGCCTGAATACTTACAGAGTCTGAGCCTTCTGCAGTGGCCCTTGAGCTACCTTGCCATCTGTGAGTACTGAATCAAGAGTGCATAGTTAGAAGCCAACCCAAGAAGGCAGGGCCAGACCTGGGCGATATTCTTATGGTCTCATTCTTGGTCTTTTGATCAATTTTAAAAGTACTAGAGAGCTGGGCCATGGAGTCTTGAGCTCTATGTATCCTGAAAGAATAAGGAACAGATGAAGCCCCAGGGCACAGTGAGCACAGACGGGAACATGGAGCATGGTCAGGATAGATATGAATGTACCAATTAATTCTGGGTATTCCTTAACTTGTACTACCTGTAGAGAGGAAATGTGATTATGAGGGTTTCTGTAATAGCACAGAGGAACAGGTATCATTGTAGATTTAGAGAAATGGAGCCTGTGGAGGTTTTGCTTTGTTTGTTCTCTTGGTGGCCTTTGTTGGTGTTTTATTGATGGGTTGGTTGAATTTGAAGGGACAAGCCTATGCTCCTCATGGTGTCTAAGTCGCCCTCTTGTCTCAGCTGCCTGTGTGCTAGAATTACAGGTCTATGCCAGCATGCCCAGCTGTGTAGCCAGCATTTGAGCCAGAGTTTTCTGCTCTGAGAGTGGAGTGGTAGTGTGGAATGAAAGAAAGACAATGGAAGGGGTGTTGAATTGGCAAGAGGACAATGACAGTGGATAGGAAACAATAAAGGGATGGAGATATTGGATGGGAATGGTCAAGAGAAAGATGGAGAATCTGGGAGGGAAGAAATGTAGTTCCATACCTTATGACAATTGTAGGATGATGGATACTAAGGGAGATAGGGGGCAAGAAGGGAAAAATGATAGCTGAATGTGAGCAGTAGACAAGAAAGCTTGCTCTGGGAACAGAGCCAAAGTACAGGGATGGTGACTAGACAGGGAGTCAGGTGAATGAGATAAGAGGTAGGAGAAGTGAGAATTGCACATGGTAGATGACAGAAGAAAATTCTGAAGGCAAATGTCAGGAACTAGACTGTGCTGACGCCCAGGATCAGAGTGTGGGTAGTATGTGTTAGTAGTAATAGGACTGGATATGCTCAAATTCTGCTACCAGTACAAATTTGATTTGGTCTACTCTCTCCTCAGTTTGGATTGTGCAGCCATTGTTCATTGGCCTATTGTTCACACCCTTGTGGCTGTTACCAACAGTTTATTTTGTCTGGTTATTTCTGGACTGGAAGACTCCAAATCAAGGTAAGACTCGTGAACCTAGACAAAAGAATGTCCCACCATAGCCCAGAGCCCTGCTTTCAGGAGGGTTCCACTCACCATGCCACACATCTCTCTCCCAAGTTCTTAGAGGTACAAACACTAGACAGCTGAAACCACTCTGAGATGTCTTCCTTTCCTCTTGGATGTAGTTCCTCCAAGTTTCTAGGGAATTTCTGTGTGAGTAAGAGGCATGGGACGGCGATACTAATATCCTCTACTGGCACTTTTGTCTCAGGTGGCAGGCGTTCAGCCTGGGTAAGGAACTGGAATGTCTGGACCCACATCAGGGACTATTTCCCCATTACAGTAAGTATCCCTTCCCCTACTGTCTCTGTCAACACTCAAAATGCAGGCATTATACCAAATGACTAGGAGTATTCATAAGAAAACCGAGCATCTTGGCAAAGTGTCATCTCTGGCTAGATTATATATAGCATGGTCTTCTCTACTTCACTGGGATAGTTTGGAAACTCTTGGTATATGACCTGCCATATGACATAGGCTGAAGGAAAGTATCCTTCAATTTAACAAATTCAAAACTTGATTTAAAAGCCTCCACTAGCCACATGTTTGGGCTTCAGAGAAGTAACTACAATGAGATTCTTCATGAGCAAGAAGTTCCCATCTGCTGGGGAGAACAGGTAGGTGCATGGTGCAAGACACAGAAGTGATTCTGATGAAGGATAGAGAAGAAGAAATGCTTCACAGATGTGGCAGTATTTAAGCAAGTGGCTCATCAGTTCTACTTGCCCCAGATCCTATCTTGTCACCCCAGGGCTGTGGAGATCAAAGTGCACACCTCTTGAAACCCTTGTGTGCTTTGCCTGTTAGGCAGCTAGTTCAGAGAATAGCTAAATCCCTGGCATGTCTTCACCTCGCTGCTCCATGTGAGCTCATTCCACCCTCTATGCCATTTGTTTCCATGGTTGCAGATCCTGAAGACTAAGGACCTGTCACCTTCACAGAACTACATCATGGGGGTCCACCCCCATGGTCTCCTGACCTTCGGTGCCTTCTGCAACTTCTGCACTGAGGCCACAGGCTTCTCGAAGACCTTCCCAGGCATCACTCCTCACTTGGCCACACTGTCCTGGTTCTTCAAGATCCCCCTTATTAGGGACTACATCATGGCCAAAGGTGCTTCTGATCATACTCACTAGAGCTTCTGGGCCATTTCACTGTAGCTGTTTTGTAACGCACCCTTTTAAGCCTCTTCTCCCCCACTGCACCAATCCTTTGCCCCGTAATCCTAGTGTGGAAGCCAAAGCATATGTCCTGGAGTTAACCTTAAACCTTGGCTCTGTTGCTTGCTGTAAAATCATAGGCAAATCAGTTAACTTCTAGTGGACTCAACTTCCTCACCTGAAAAATAGTGCTAAAATAGTAGAGCAGTCACAGGAGGATTCTCTTAAGAATAGTATCTTAAATAAGTAAAGCAGTCAACATGATGCCTGGTGCAGAGTATGTGCTCAACGAGCAGTGGGTATTGCTATTAATAGAAAGGAATAGAAAAATTGAAATTCAGAAAGTTTTATTTATCCCACTGAAAACCACCCTGCTATAGCTTCCATCCAGTGCTTCCTATAGACATTGCTTTCAAGTGAAACATTCTCATAGCCTTCTCTTCACCACACCTCTGTCCTATCTCCTTGAGCTTTTCCTCCTATGAGCCATGGGAACACAGAAGCCAGCCTCTTATCTCTGACATTTGCTCCTCTCCTGATGACTTTGTCCTCTCTGCGCTTTGATTCTTTCTAGGAGTGTGCTCCGTGAGCCAGGCATCCATCGACTACCTGCTGAACCATGGCACTGGAAACCTCGTGGGCATTGTTGTGGGAGGTGTGGGAGAGGCCCTCCAGAGTGTGCCTAACACCACCACTCTCATCCTCAGGAAGCGCAAAGGGTTTGTGCGCACAGCCCTCCGACATGGGTAGGTGGTCCTCAACAGGAGTAGGTGTCCCTCTCTGCACAATATAACCCTGTAGATTGTACCAATATGAGTGCCATTTGAGTTTTGCCCCCCCCCCCCGGGGACTTATGACTGAGTAGGGAGAGATAGGTGTAGTTGTTTTTTGTTTTTTGTTTTTTTTTTTTTTTTTAAAGCTTTAGGCCATCTACTTCTTCTAAGCAAGCTGCACAAGTTCCTATGAAGTCAGACTATGAACTCAGAGAGAATGTGCAGGGCAATTAGGCTCAGGCTCACATGTCAATTACATCCACATTCTTTCTGTGGCTAGTAGATACAATCCATAGTTGTCTGTTGATAATAAGTGCAAGACACACTGCAGAGCAATGAGTCTGTGTGAAGAGCTGGAGTCTGGAGCATGATTTAAAATCCTGGCTTCATGAGGCTTGACATGCAGTTGAGTGGTACAACATCTGACTAACATGCATGAGGCTCTTTGCTCCATCCCACCACCAGGTAGTAACAACAACAACAGCATCTCTGGCTATATGACTTACCATGCATTCAGGGATATCATTCTAACCTTTGGGATTTTCATCTTCCTAACATGACTACTGATCATTGTTCCTCCTGCATGAGGTGACTGGACTTTATAGTACAGGTAGACCTTTAACTAATGATCCTCCTGCCTCAGCTTCATGGGTAGCTTTGATTACAGATCTAAGCCACCAAATCCAGTAAGTTATGAATGAATTCATTCATATAAAACACCCACCATGTACCTTGTACATAGTGGGTGATTGATAAACATCAGGTGCACTGTTTGGGGAAAAGAAGAAAAATTGAAGGAGCTGGTGTCTGTAGTAAGAGGAAAGCCTAACCAGTTCAGTAGTCTAGCTCACTGAACACAAGGGCAATTGTTCCACTGCATACTCAGGGAGGAGGCAATTCTGTCTTCAAACGACCTCACCTGAGGGGCCTATCATTTTGGAGTATAATATAGGAGAACTCTGAGTTGGAGCCAGGAGCCCTGGGTTCTAGTCTAGGCCCTGCTACTCTCTGGCTGCCTGCAGAATCTTCATTCTTCTGGGCCTGGGTTTGGGTTTCCCCACTATAGCCTCACTATTATGAGGAACCAATCAAGTAGAACATGTAAAATGGCTGCGTCCACTTTTTCTTACTTAAGGAGCCTGATCTTTTTTCCTAGAGCACTGTTCACAGTGGGTTCTTGTGGCCTTTAGAAAAGAAACAATGTTCTCTGCTACAATCCCAAGCACGATACCTTATGTTTGCTCTCCTTGAGGGAGGAGCATTTCCTATATGTGCATTTATACACATTACTCACCTCTTATTATTTCTCTAGCAGAAAGTTAAGGTGTTTCCTCCTTGACACCCCTTGGAAGCTTTCACCATGTGGGTCTCGGAGTGTCTCTTCCTGACTCTTCTTTCCTGTCTGTATCTTTATATTTTGCCCTTGTAATTCAGTCTAAAGATAATACCCTCATTGGCCTGGAAATTTTCAAGACATGATATACCAAATAGGGAACCCTGTTTAATGTAAATAAAAAATGTTTGCGGCCTTTAATGTTGTATCTTAATGGAAGAGTGCCTGGCCTTGAACAAAAGTCCTTCCAGCATGATTCCCACGATAGCCTGAGTCTGAGAAATGAGCGTTTTCCTACAGGGCTCATCTGGTCCCTACATTCACGTTTGGAGAAACAGAGGTATATGACCAGGTACTGTTCCATGAGGATAGCCGGATGTTCAAGTTCCAAAGCCTCTTTCGCCGTATCTTCGGTTTCTATTGTTGTGTCTTCTATGGACAAGGCTTTCATCAAGATCGCAAGGGACTCCTACCGTACCACAGACCCATCGTCACTGTAGGTGAGTGCTGCTCTCAGCCTCTGGTCCATCTAAGCTCTTCCTCCTTCCATCTAACTGCATCTTATCCCTCCCCCACCAAAGAAGTGGACAGTTGAGTGGGAGAAACTGAGAGCTGATTGAAGTGGCCAGAGTATCTGGCACTTTGACTCTTCTTTTTTTTTTTTTTTTCTCTTTCAACAGTTGGGGAGGCTTTGCCACTGCCCCAGGTTAAAAACCCAAGCCCAGAGATAGTGGACAAATACCATGCTCTCTATATGGATGCCCTGTACAAGCTGTTTGAGCAGCACAAGGTCCAGTATGGCTGCTCCAACACCCAGAAGCTGATATTCTTGTGATCAAAGCGACTGTGCACCCTAGAGCAGGGCAGCACCTGCTTTGAAGAGGAAACTGCGTTGCCTAGAACCGGAGTTCTGGGAAAAGGGGAAAGGAAAGAAAATGAAGGAGGCCGTGTGTGCGGTCAGGGAAGGGACATTAAGAGCTCCTTCGTGACCATAATGCTGCCCCTGCCTGCACCCCTACAGGAGTTGTCCCTGTGGATCCCCACCGGGACATTCTTCAGAGGGGACATCCTTAGACCCCTCTTGTCACACGCACTTTCGGAACCTGAAATTTTTAAATCCAATCCAATTTTTTAAAATGTTAATAAAAAGATTAAATTAATATGTACTTTGCATGACATAAATTTAGCCAGTGAAAATGCAAAGTTCAGCAGTGTTTAGCATTTTCAGAGAGCTGTACAATGGCCACCACGTGCTACTTTTGGAGTTCTTTCAAGTACCGCTAGAAACCCAATACACATCGGCAGTCACTGCCCACTCCCTCCACACCTGGCATCCAATGATTCACCTTCTGTCCCCAAAGCTTTGCCAGTCTGAACATTGCACATAAATGTAACAATGTAGTGTATATTCTTTCACTATTGCCTTCTTTCTGTCAGCATGTTTTCAAGGTTCCTCAATATTATAGCTTCATTCTTTGTGATGGAATAACAACCTATTGTGGATAAACTACATTTTGTCTATCCAGTCACTAGTGGAAGGACATCTGTTTTTTCCCCACCTTTTAGTTACTATGAATAGTGCTGCTACAATTATTCATACACAATTTTAAAAATAATCTTCTGTCCTCAGATACAAAGGCTTACTTCCATGCCACTACCAAGCATGATTTTGAACAGATAAAAGGTGCCTTACTTGAGATCAGTTGTCAGTTGGCATAAGCATTTCACATATATTTTCCTTTTACTGATCTTTGGCTATGTTAACCCTTACTAAATTCTATCTATAGTTTTTTTTCTGAAAATTGTACTCTGATACTTTATTTTCTTGTTTTTGTTTATTGTTTGTTTGTTTGAGATGGTATTTCATTATAGCCCAGGCTAGCTTCAAACTTGCTATGTATCAGAGGATGACCTTGAACTTCTGACCCTCTTGCCTCTACCTCCTTAGTGCTAGAATCACATGTATGTGCCACCATGCCTGATTTATGTGGTGCTGGGAATGGAACCCAGGACTTAGAACAAGCTCAGTAAATAGGTTATCTGTATTTCACACTACCAATTGAGCCGTATCTCCAGCTCCGGCATTTTGAGAAATTTAAAGGAGTAAATAAAAAGAAACGTTTTAAGGGGATGGAGAGATAGCTCAGTGGTTAAGAATACATACTGCTCAAGTAGAGGACTCAAGTTTGGTTCCCAGCACCCATATTGGGCAATTCTACCCATCTATATCTCCAGCTCCAGGGAATGCCATGCCTTCTGGCCTTCTCAGGCACTTCATTCCCATGCACAAATCCATGTACATATAGATAAATGGAATAAGAGTAGGACATATTTTAAAATATACCAGATAATCCAAAGTTAAAGGCCCATTTAGATTACTTTTCTTGTTTCCTTTGCTGGACTCTTAACTGTTAGGCCTTTTCTCATTTTACATAATTTGGGGTCTATTTCTAACCCAAACATCTCTCATAAGCAATAGCCAAATGTATCCAATATACCAATATTCAATGTCTTAATTAGGGTTTTATTGACCAAAGCAACTCTTCTAAAGGCTAACATTTAGTTGGGTCTGGCTTACAGTTTCAGAGGTTTAGTCCATTATTGTCATGATGGGAAACATGGCAGTGTGCAGGCAGGCATGGTGCAGGAGAAGGAGCTGAGAGTTCTACATCTTGATCAACAGGCAGCAGAAGGAGACTGTTCCACACTGGGTGAAGCTTGAGCATATATATGAGGCCTCAAAGCTCACCTCCACAGTGACACACTTCTTCCAACAAGGCCACGCCTACCCCAACAAGGCCACACCTCCTAATAGTGCCACTCCCTATGGGCCAAGGATTCCAACTCATGAATATATCGGGGCCATACCTAGTCTAACCACCACATCCAATAAACACCTTTCACTCACCATGCCCTGTCCCAGGCAAATCATTTTCTTCCTTCCTACTCCCATTGTACCCTGAAGTCATATCAATTTTACTATATTTTGTTAATCCAACAAAACCTTTCCTCTCCCCTACTGTCATAATCCAGTCAAAGACCTTACCAAAACTCATAGACTATTGCTATTCTTTCTAGTAAAATCTGCTTTAATCAACTCTTCCATCAGACTTACCTTGCTGAATCTTAAATCTGATTAGTCACCCTCTAAAATCCTTTCTTGTATCTACAATGGCCTTACCAAAATATCCTTATGCTCTAGGTACCCCTAATGTTCTTAGACACTAATAATTTCTGCATAGAAGACAATAGTAAAAATGAGTGTAGGAGGCACGAGAATAGATAGATGTACTTGCTGAAGTCTGTTTAGAGTCTTTGAGCTTTGGTTTTAAAGTTTGAACATTAATAGACACTGTAATTTTCCCTTAAAAGATATTTTATTAATTTTTTGAGAATTTCATACATTGTGTTTTGATCATATTCACCCTTTCCCCCATCTCTTTCAAGATCCACTCCCCCATTCCATACCTACTCAACTATGTGTCCTCATTGCTTTAACCCATCAAGTCCCAAGCACTTCTTAAATATTTTTGAGTATGTGACCATTCATTGGCGTATGTTAAACCTGCCAGGCACTATTCCCTTAAGAAAAGCTAACTCTTCTTTTTTTTGGCACCTTTCAGTTACCAATAGCTCCTCAGCTGGAGGTGGGACTTCATGCTGGGATTTTGTCTGACTTGTGCAGGTCTTAATGCATGCTGTCAAAACTGCTGTAAGTTCATATTTGTGACTCCCATACTGTGTACAAAGACATTGATTTCTTGTAGTAATCCACCCCCTCTGACTCTTGTAATCTTTCTTCCTCTCTGTGAGTTCAAGGCCAGCCTGATCAACAAGGTGAGTTCCAAGACAGCCAGGACTGTTATACAGAAAGACCCTTTCTCAAACAAACAAAAGCAACAATGAAAGCCCAAATTTATCTTCAAAGGGATAGAGTTCCCCTGGAATCACACCATGTAGCTAATCACTTACCTTCTGTAGCCTAATAAAAAAGTCAATTTAAACTGACCCCAAAGGGAAGAAGAGTGAAAGAGTCCCAAGTTCCTGCTAAGACACTGTCATTTCTACAGGTCAGAGACCCTGGGAGAAGGCCATCTGATCCAGGAAGTGGGAGAAGGCTCTTTTTGAAGGGTTAGGGACAGTAAGCCAGACTTACTGTGGCATTTGCTCTAACTCAGTACCACCAAGCTTCATACCTTAGACCCTCTATCATTCCCTTTCTTTAGGCAGGCAGTATAAGCCCACAACATTTGTCAAAGCTCAGTCATATATCTCTATCTCTATATCATCTATATCTATATCCATATCTATATCTATATTCCCCTCCCACTGGAATTCACAACAATGGGCATTATGATGTTTATAATTCTTAGTAAATCTGGCAAAGAAGAAACATGTATACAAGTGTTTAACCTGTACCCTTAAAAGTATAGTAACAATGATTATTGTCCTGGAAAATGTTCTTTGGGAAGTTTCATTAGGGAAAAGGATAAAAACAAAACCTTTTCTGGAATCATTTTATTCTTCTTCAGTAAAATGAAGAACAAGTTAAATAAAAATAAATCAGTGCATTAATTCTTGTTTTGCCCATCAAATCCAGTGCTCTTTTTCTTTTCTTTTTTTTTAAATTCTCTCATACATGGCATCCTGACCACAGTTTCCTCTCCCTCCCCTTCCCCAGTCTCTCCTCTCATCTCCCTTCTTCTCTAGATCCACCTCCTCCACCTCCCCTCAGAAAATGCCTCCCAGGGACATTCCAAACATGTCATAGCAAGCTACAGTAAAACCAGGCGGGAGCTGAGAGATGGCTCAGCAGTTAAGAGCACTGACTGCTCTTCCAAAGGTCCTGAGTTCAAATCCAAGCAACCACATGGTGGCTTACAGTCATCCGTAATGAGATCTGACAATGAGATCTGACACCCTCTTCTGGCATGTCTGAAGACAGCTACAGTGTACTTACCTATAATAATAAATAAATCTTTACTAGAAAAACAAACAAACAAACAAAAAACCAGGCACATACCATCATATCAAGGCTGGATGAGGCAACCCAGTAGAAGGAAAAGGGTCCTACACATAGGCAAAAAGAGTCAGGGACATCCCTAGTTTCCTCTGTTAGGCTTCCTACAAGAACACCAAGCTACCCAAGCTACTCAGCCATAACATATATGCAGAGGACCTAGGTTAGACACCTACAGGCTCCCTGATGTCCAGAAATACACAGTGGAAAAGAGAAATCATCTTAATCAAATGGTGCTGATCCAACTGGATGTCAGTATGTAGAAGAAAAGAAATAGATCCATACCTATCACCATAGACAAAACTCAAGTCCAAGAATAGATCCATATCTATCACCATAGACAAAACTCGAGTCCAAGTGGATCAAAGACCTCAACATAAAACCAGATACACTGAACCTGATAGAAAAAGTGGGGAATAGCCTTGAACACATTGGGACAAGAGACAACTTCCTAAACAGAACACCAGTAGTGCAGACACTAAGATCAACAATTACTAAATGGGACCTCATGAAACTGAAAAGCTTCTGTAAGGCAAAGGAAACCATCATTCAGACTAAGTGGCAGCCCACAGAATGGAAAAAAATTTTTAACCAATTCCACATTTGACAGAAGGATAATTTCATAATACACACACACACACACACACACACACACACACACACACACACACATATATATATATATATATATGTACATGCATACATACACTAGATATCAACAAACCAAATAATTCAATTTAAAAATGGGGTACAAATCTAAACATAATTCTCAACAGAGGAATCTCAAATGGCTAAGAAACACTTAAAGAAATGTTCAACATCCTTAGCCATTAGGGAATTTCCATCTTACACCAATCAGAATGACTAAAATAAAAAACTCAAGTGACAGCACATGCTGGCAAGCATGTGGAGCAAGGGGAAATACTCCTCCATTGCTGGTGGGAATCCAAACTTGCACAACCACTTTAAAAAGTCATGTAGGGGTTTCTCAGAAAATTTGGAATAGTTCTAGCTCAAGACCCAGCTATACCATTATACCATTCCTGGGCACAACCCCAAAAAGATGCCCCACCATACCACAAAGACACTTGCTCAACTATGTTCATAAAAGCTTTATTCATAATGGCCAGAAACTGGAAACAACCTAGATGTCCCTCAATGAAGAATGAATAAAGACAAAAACCTTTTTAAAAATCAAATCATAATGACTTAAGTTGTCAGAGATCAAGACAATGACTACCCTCAGGAAAGAAATATCCCCAGATTCAGAATGGTTGATTTTTTGATGTTGGGGGTATTGTGTGGTAAAAAGAATGAGATTTACAATGAACTCTAACCTAAATATCATTGGGAGTAACACAAATTGAGCAGAAGCCATTGTCCTTGTGTACTAGTTAGATTTTCTCCTGAGTTTTCCAAACACACTGTAATTTTTTTTTCTTCTCTTGAGCAGATCAAAGAATATGATCAGGGCCCCAAAGTGTAGTACAGAATTGATGGTGATAATCAGCCTGTCCCAAGAAGTACTTCATCTTCTTTCTCTTAGAGAGTTGGTATCTTTTTAATAATCTACACTTTAGCTCAAGGATGAATCATTTGTCTTTGTCCCACTTTGTAATCCAAATCTGTTGTCTCCGATAAACAAAACACCAAGGTCCCTCATGGACTAGCTCTTAAGTTGCACTGAAATGCCTTTTTGCAAACTTTCTTTTGGTAACTATCTACACTTCAGCTCATGCTGAAAATATCACCCCTACAGGTTATACTATTGATTCTTCTGAAGACTGTGCAAAAAAGTAAGAAACTTAGAAATACACAGTGAAATACGAAAAGCATGAAAATAGATCTTCATCTGGAATTTTATTGGCCAGGTGTGATGGCTCGTGACTTTATCCCCAGCATTCAGGAAGATGAAGAAGTCCAAGCTCAACCTGACTATATAACAAGTTCCCAGATAGCCAAGGCTACATAGTAAGACCCTGCCTCACAAAACAACAAATAAATACATAGATTTGGAGCTGAAGAGATGTCTCAACGGTTAAGAGTGTGTACTGCACTTCCAGAGGACTTGAGTTCAGTTCCCAGAGCCCATGTCAAGCAGGTCAAAACTACCTATAACCCCAGCACCAGGGGATCAATCCCCTCACACCTCTGAGGGCACCTGCATTCATGAGTACACACACACACACACACACACACACACACACACACACACACACAGACACACACATACACAAAGAGAGAGAGAGAGAGAGAGAGAGAGATACACATAAACTTGCAACTAAATTTTTTAAAAAGAAAATTTGTTTATGAATGGACTCGTTGATCAATGTCACTGGCTAATGTTTGGTTGCATAAATCCAAACCAGCAGAGCATAAATATTTTTGTTTTAACTGAGTGTTTTATACTTCCTAAATCCTCTTGGTACTTAATGCAGCTATTTATTTTCTTACTATTTTTTAAAAATTCAAATATTTAAAAAATTTGTCCTTTTAAAGCTCCCCTTTCCCTTGATGTCAGAAGTTGATCTGTTTCCTTCCAACTCATCACTAATGCCATCCTTCAGTGATCAGTTTTTAACCTTCTGGCTCTCACAAGTCTTCATTTTTGCCATAATCTTATCACTTTTAGGCAGCCCTACAATTTGGGCTGCTCATCTGGTTTTATTAAAGTTGAAAACTACTGAAAAGGGGTTCCCTCCTATAGGAACTGTAATAAATGTTTCTTCATTCATTGCTCCATGAACTCTTCATCAGAGCCCTGTCAAATAGCTATCCCTATCCTAATTTAGTAATGAGGAAACTAAAGCTTGAAGAGATCAACTAATTTGGCCTAGTTAGCTAGAAATTATAGGATGAAGGAAACACAAAAGTGTGGGGAAAGTGGAAGTTCAGTTAGAGTAGCTCTTCTGTCATCCAGGTTAGTTTTATACACAATCAAGTAACCTACACAGAAAATATGAAAGATTCTGCATAGGACTACTTCCTCTCAAAACATTTTTTAAATGCCTGCCTCAACCCAGCTGTTCCTGATGTTCCTTTAGCTCTTTCATTCCTTGAGATTCATGTAAGCATCTTAAAATGGACAATATCCTGAAAAATAAACAACCAACTGAATTGCTAACATGTAATCATATATTACATATTTATTAAGCACCATTTATTAAACAAATAGAATGATATGATGACAGCTATTTATATTTGTTTAGCACTCTAGCTTTACACAGCCTCACTGTAACCCAAAGAATTACATAAAGCTGAGATTATAATCTTCATTTCATAGATGATGAAATTATGGCACAAAGAATTTGAAACTCATCCAAGGTGACACACTTGAGTTCCCTTTTCAGATTCAAGGCCAAACTTGGATGTTCTGATCTTCAATCCTGTTGTTCTTTCATCTATATTACATTAACTTAAGAGGTTTCCAGGTGGGGTACACAAGGCAAGCATGCATGAATAATTAACTGATAATTTAAATTAGTGTCCATAATTTCAAGAAATGTTAAAAGTGCCAACTGACTGATGTGGACAGTAATTGCAGGAGAAAAAATCAGGGAGATCACTGTTGGTAAGAATTGACATAGAAAGTCTCAGAAAATATGTGAGAGCTAAGCCTGGCTCCTGGAAAATAGGTAAGAAAAGGACAACTGGGGACGGGAAGGTATTTGAGTATAGAGTTCAGACAGAAAGAGAGGACAGAGGTAAGAAAGTGCAAATATTGTCTCGAGAGAGGAGAAAGTGACTGATTTACATAGAGAGATCTAGAAAGGTAGCTCAGTGGTACAAGGGCAAGACCATAGGCTCTGTCCCAAGAGCCCCCACCACCACCACCCACCCACACACACACACAAAATAAACAAAGAAACCAAAAAACCTGGAAAAGAGAACTTTGTGTTGAGGAATACCAGAAGGTTGTTAAAGCCTTTCTTGAATTTCTGCCTAAAGTATTTTGACTTGTAGAAAATAAAAAAAAAAAAGATCATCAAAGATTTCTGAGAGTGAAACTTTGAGAGTAGTGTTGGACAGACTGATCTGACAATATGCATTTGTGTGGAAGGTGGCTGGAGGTAAGGATGACACCGAAACCTATGACACTGAGTCAGGGGGAAGGTAAAAAGAAGCAGTAGTAGAATGGCAGGATAGGGACAATAGAAGAAAGCAATTACAACTTGCAAAGAGAGCAACGTCAGAACTTGGTGAGCTAGGGGAAGAGTAGAGTTTGCCAGTAGTGTTAGAGCCTTGGTAGTTTAAGAAAGGTGCCATGAGCCGGGCGGTGGTGGCGCACGCCTTTAATCCCAGCACTTGGGAGGCAGAGGCAGGAGGATTTCTGAGTTCGAGGCCAGCCTGGTCTACAGAGTGAGTTCCAGGACAGCCAAGGCTACACAGAGAAACCCTGTCTCGAAAAACCACAAAAAAAAAAAAAAAAAAGAAAGAAAGGTGCCACGAATAGAAATGATCAAGATGAGTAGGAGAACTGGTTCAGGCAGTTTCAGTTTTTAAATTATGGGTTAGAAGCAACAGCAGGAGATCTAAGTAAACCTATCCAGCAGTCAGTTGGGTTTAGAGAGACAAAGGTCTGGCCTAGCACCAAGTTGGCATGGTAGAATGAAAAGAGTCATGGGAAAGCAGTCCAGGGTCTAGTGTCTACCTGCCACTATGTGGAAAGTCACAAGCATGGCATTTCACTGGGACTGTTTCTTCAGCTGGAAAATGAAATGGAACCCAAGCTCTATATGATCTCCGAGGCTCTTAAGGAGTAGAAGTCGACTGACTTGTACTTACCTGCTATTTGTTCTAAGAGGAAATAAACAATCTGATAATCTGATAGAGGATTAAATAACCCCACATGTCGAGAATCTGACAAAAAGATGGCAGCAAAGGAGAGAAAGGAAGTAATCAACGAAAAGCAGAAGGAAAGCGATTCTAAATCAAGGGAATGAAAGAAAGGAATAAAGAATTATAATAAGTGAGTTATATAAGTCAGATATGACCAATGATAATATACATATGAAATAAATATAATATTTCAATAGAAGTACAGCACTAAGATAGTAGTTGGAAAATAATGCAAATAGTAAACAGGGGAGAGAGTGTTCAATGCCATACGTAAGCAAAGAAGTGAAATTAACAAATTGAATGTTTCTTTTCCAGAAAGATTTCCTATAAAGTCTGATGCTGGAATAGCAATGGAACTAGGATAGCCATAGATCATTGTGACAGTAAAAATGTATGCAGTCATTGTGAAAAATCACAATCCATAAAAACCTTCATGCTCTTTGGTCTGGTAATCTCACTCTTGAGAGCTTGTACTAGAGCTAGAATTGCAAAAAAAAAAAAAAAAAAAGAGTCACAAACAGGAAGATATTCAAAGCACAAAAAACTAAGCTACCTAAATGTTCAATAATAAGAGAATAGCCTATTAATATATAATCTATCAGTGGAAGTAATTTATGTAACTATTAAAATAATAAATGTGAAAGAATTCATCAACCTGGAAAAAATTTACAATAAGAGAGGATTATACTTATTTGTTTGTTTTGACAGAAGATTTCACTATGTAGCCTAGGCTAACTTCCAGTTTATAACTCTCTTGCATCTACTACCAACTCTTAGGATTATAGGAATACATCACCATATCCTAAATACCTTAAAAAGCAGACTTTTAAAAGATGTAACTGTGGTTATACTTCTATAATACATGAATTCAAACCAAGAAAATGTAGAGTATGGAAAAGAGAAATTTGGGTTGAAATAGGTGAATATTTTCTCTCCACATTGCCTTCAGTGTTGTCACAGTGAGGTTATTTTAAGTATTATTTTTATATTTTAAAAAATGCCTATAAAATTACATGCAGTAGAGTCAAGTGAAGTAGAGATGTCAAAGAGGGATAAGACTAGAGAAAATGTTAAAGTTCTTGCCAAAGACATAATTTGTGTTCTAAGTGCAGGAGAATGGAAGGAACTCAGATTTGGGTTTATAGCAGTAGTGAAATGAGGAGACACTAACAGAATGGTGGCAAAATGAGACAGCAAGGTTGTGTCCTTTTTTTTTTTTTTAATGGTGGTATAAAATCAGTGATGAAAGTAACTGACAGAGATGAAGACAAAGGAATAAAAGAACAAGACCCCTCATTAAGGGGCCATGGGGAAGAAAGCGCTAAAGACAAAGCAGGGCATTTACGCAGATATGAATGAAGCATAGAGACAGTGAGGTATTTACCCAGCCTACTGGCTGCGGTATGTCTTTAATCCCAGGAATCGGGAAGCAAAAAAAAAAAAAAAAGTAAGTGAATCTCTATGAGTTCAAGGCCATCCCGGTCTCTGTAGCTAGTTCTAGGCTAGACAGTGGTGTAAATCTTGGGGAGAGACAGAGGTGGATAAGATAGCAGACTATAAAGTCCAGGAAGTTAGTCTTGACTAAGCAGCTTAGAGTTATGGGGCCTGATGATGGAGGAGCTTGAATGAGTTGTAATGAAGAGAATAATGTTACCATGTGGGGCCTATGGCTAGAAGCGGTGACAGGCAAGGAGAGTGTGCTCATAAGACTGGGAACCTGGTAAGAATCAAAAAGGCCACTTAATTTACTTCTTTTTTTTTTTATTTTATTTTTTTAATTTACATTCAAAATCACTTCCCCTTTCCCGTTTCCTCCCTCCCCGAAAGTCCCATAAGCCCCCTTCCCTCCCTCTTTTCTCCATTCAACCCCCTCTCGTTTCTCTGTCCTGGCGTTCCCCTACATCCAGTCTTTCCAGGACCAGGGGTCTCTCCTTCCATCTTCTTAGAAATCTATTGATATGCGGATTGTGTCTAGGGTATTCCGAGATTCTGGGTCAATATCCCCTTATCAGTGACTGCATACCATGTGTGTTCTTTTGTGATTGGGTTACCTCACTAAGGATGATATTTTCAAGATCTGACCATTTGCCTAGGAATTTCGTGAATTCATTGTTTTTAATTGCAGAGTAGTATTCCATTGTGTAGATATACCACATCTTCTGAATCCATTCCTCCGTTGAGGGACATCTGGGTTCTTTCCAGCTTCTGGCTATTATAAATAAGGCTGCTATGAACATAGTGGAGCATGTGTCCTTATTGCATGCAGGTAAAGTCTCTGGGTATATGCCCAGGAGTGGTATAGCCGGATCCTCCGGGAGTGTCATGCCCAGTTTTCTGAGGAACCGCCAGACTGCTTTCCAGAGTGGTTGTACCAGCTTGCAATTCCACCAGCAGTGGAGGAGTGTTCCTCTTTCTCCACATCCTCGCCAACAACTGCTGTCTCCTGTGTTTTTGATCTTAGCCATCCTGACTGGTGTGAGATGGAATCTCAGGGTTGTTTTGATTTGCATTTCCCTAATGACTAAGGATGATGAACATCTCTTTAGGTGCTTCTCAGCCATTAGATATTCTTCAGGTGAGAACTCTTTGTGTAGCTCTGTACCCCATTTTTTAATAGGGTTACTTGCCTCTCTGGAGTTTAACTTCTTGAGTTCTTTGTATATCTTGGATATTAGCCCTCTGTCGGATGTAAGGTTGGTAAAGATCATTTCCCAGTTAGTTGGTTGCCGCTTTGTCTTTTTGACGGTGTCTTTTGCCTTGCAAAAACTTTGTAATTTAATGAGGTCCCATTTATCTATTCTTGATCTTAGAGCATAAGCTATTGGAGTTCTGTTCAGGAAATTCTCCCCTGTGCCCATATGTTCAAGGTTCTTCCCTAGTTTCCCTTCTATTAGTTTCAGTGTGTCTGGTTTTATGTGGAGATCTTTGATCCACTTAGAATTGAGCTTAGTGCAAGGAGATAAGGATGGGTCAATTTGCATTCTTCTGCATGTTGACCTCCAGCTGAGCCAGCACCATTTGTTGAAAAGGCTATCTTTTTTCCACTGGATGGTTTTAGCTCCTTTGTCAAAGATCAAGTGACCATAGGAGTGTGGATTCATTTCTGGGTCTTCAATTCTGTTCCATTGATCTACATGTCTGTCACTGTACCAATACCATGCGGTTTTTAACACTATTGCTCTGTAGTACAGCTTGAGGTCCGGGATACTGATTCCCCCAGAGGTTCTTTTACTCTTGATGGGCCTTTCTTGGTGAATTTTTTTTAGATATAAGGAATTATTCTTTTTTTCGATTTTTTTAACTTTTGTTGATTCTTTGTGAATTTACTTCTAATAGAAGAACTCTTGTGCTCCGAGAGAGAGAGAGAGAGAGAGAGAGAGAGAGAGAGATCTATTTAAAGAACAAAAAGAAGGGCAGAGGGGCATTATGACTTAATTGTTTTACTCTGTAGTCTAATACCTCCCTCCCCTACACTCCAGACAGAACACTTGAAGCCAATAAGAATTTGGTATGTGTAGAGGAGTAAGAGATCACAGAGGGCAGTAAAGGCTGGCGTCTGACTCAGAAGACCAGTAGGCTCTCAGGTGATTTCACAAGAGAAGAGGCTGAAAAGAGATTGCCCTTCTCATGAATGCCCGCCCAGAAACTCTTACTTCTCAAGCTCAGGGTTTAGCTTCCTCTGCTCCATACACCCACCAGATCCTCCAACCCCATAAGTGCTGTGGCAAGAGGACTGAACAGGTAGGAAACTGAGTGCCCCACCCTGGCCTTGAAATCCTATAGCCTGATTCAAAAAGATTTGGTGACGGGTTTATCCTTCATCTAACTAGAGCTGGAGAAAGGGGAGAGAGCAGTGAAGAGTCAGTTCTAGGCGCCTACTCCTGTCACCGCCCTATCCTGCACAAACCTGCTTTGCCCATCAGTACTAGAACTTGGAGCCATGGACTCTAGAGGTTTTCTTCCTTCTCAGTCAGAGCTGTCCACTCCTCTTCTCATTAAACATGTGGGAGCTATCAAGTGTGTTCTCCCCGCAGTCCTAGAAGTAGGTGTAATCTTATTCCTGCTTCCAAAGCTGCTCTCAACCTGGACCCTGCCTCCTGAGGTTCCTTAGGGTCCGCAACCAAGAGCGGCAGTATTCTGTTTCAGGGTTGCTTAGCAGTTCAACAACACCAGGCTTCGTGCTGGTACGTGGGGTCCTGCGAGGCAGGCTCACATGTCCTGTACCCTATTTCAGCACCTTGGCAGGTAGGACTATCTCGTCTTTGAGAGGGAGCCAGGAAGTAGGTGTGGATGCTACATGTGGCTTATATGGTATCTGTGCTATGCTAGCACCCCAGCTTCCTGGTTCTGGCTCGCTCCATTATATACATCAGGCCCATCTTGAGATTGCACCACTCTTCACCCCTCTAGCTGAATTCTCCACTCTGGTTGGAGAAATGCATGCTGTGGAAGGACCTGGGGGAAGCAGATTTGACAAAGAGTACTGAGGTTCTGGAAACAGGAACAGTGGCCCCAGGAAGAAAAAGAGAAAGGAGTAGAGGCAGAGGAGTAACTACTTCAAACTTTGGCTAAAAAAAAGAGGACCGCTGATGCCCCCTATCATGTGTCACTAACGAGCTCCCTCCCCTCTGCCTGCAGTTAGTCCCCTTCCTCCCATATCCAGTGCCCAGGGTTACAATCGATCACCCTCATAAGCAGGGAAGATGCTGTCTTGGTGGGTGTCCGCCCACCTGCTGATGCTTTCCTCATGTAAGGTCACCAATGCCAGGGAGGAGGCAGTTGTTCGGGGCTTGGGTGTGGTACCTCTGCATAGCTGCTGGAGCTGGTTTCGATACTTGTCCCCGGTGAACAGATAGAGCACAGGATCAAGACAGCTATTAGCACTGGCCAGGGGACGAGTCACTTTGTAAACCACATTGACAATGTTCAGCACCTGGCATTCAGCTTTCAACAGCCTTGCCAAGTAATAAATTGTGCGAGTGATGTGGAAAGGCACAAAGCAGACAACGAAGACAGTCAGCACCACAGCAATGGTGCGGAGAGAACGGAGCCGAGAAGATGACTGTCCAGCTCCTGGCAAAGGTCGATACAGCCTCCGAGCCATTAGTCCATAGCAGACCAGAGTGATCAAGAAGGGAAAGCCAAAGAGCAGCACCATGACTGACGAACTGAAGTATACGTAGTGGTCAAACTCCTCTGGCAGAGTAGTGTCATGGCACAGGATGGTGGTTCCATTGGCCCTGGTTGTCACAAAGAAGAGGTTGGGCACAAGGCAGCCAGCTACTACCAACCAAACAGCTAGGCAGAGAAGGCCTGCAAATCGAGGGCGGCCCCAGCGTATTGCCCGCAGTGGGTGGCAGATGCCCAGGTATCGGTGCACACTGATGCAGGTGAGAAAAAGGACACTGCAGTAGAGGTTCCAATAAAAGAGAAAGCGGACGAACTTGCAGAAGCCAGTGCCAAAGGGCCAGTGGTTTCTGGCAGCATAGTAGTAGACGAGGGTGGGCAGTGACAGCACATACAAGGTGTCTGACAGTGCCAAATGGAACATGTAAGTGGCTGTTGCATCCCAGGGTCGAAGGCGGAAGAGGAAGAGCCAGAGGGTCGGGGCATTGAGGGCCAGGCCCAGCACAAAGACAACTACATAGCTCACAGGCAACAGGATGAACTTGAACTCCTCATTAAACCTACACTTGCCATCTCCAGAACTTGGGTTGGAACCTAGTGATGTGAATAGCAAGGATTCTACACTGGTCATGGCCCCCTACAAGTAGAAAGGACAGAAGTGAGTATGTGATTTCTTTAGTTTTCCAGTCCTGATGAACCTACAACAAAAGAGGAAAAGCACCTAGGAGAGATAGGAGGAGCAAATCCATGTGCAACCCAGGCCTGCCCAGCCCCTACCCAGCTCCCTTAGCCCAGCCCCTACCCAACACCCTTAGCCCAGCTCCCTACCCAGCTCCCTTAGTCCGGTCCAGGGATTGATGGCATCAGGCAGCACTCGGGCTCAGGTAGGCAGGCAGGCAGTGATGTTCTACAGCTTCCTCGGTCCTACAGAACTTGGCTAGCTGAAGAGGATGGAAGGTAACCAGCACCATCTAAGGGAAAAACATCCAGGCTCAAATTGCCTAACTCAGCACCACAGCTCTGTCCCGGTGATGGGGGCCTCTCTCTCTCCTCTCTCACCTTGGTTCTAGTCCTCTGTACTCTTATTTCCCCCTGATGTGGCCCCACTTCATGCCTGCTTCTAGCCCACGAGCACCACCACCACCCTTGCTAGGAACCTTGGCAAGACTCCTACCTGGTGCCCTTGAAGCTGAGCCCAGCTGACTCTGTCACCCTTCCTCTTGGCAGCCAGAGGGCATATTCTTGGGGGTGGGACTCAGGGTGGAGCCTATTTTCTCCTCCTGTCCCATCCCAACAGATTGCCAGAGCTAGAAAAACCCTTGGAGGTTATCTGGTCCAACCCATTCAGCACACAGATTGGGAAACTGGGGCCCAGTAAGATTACTGTTTAACAGCTTCAAAATGATTGTGTACACAAGGAGACATTCTTGTTTACAGATAAAGAGGCAGGCCACTGAAGATAATTAAATTACAGGAAGATCATATAAGTTTATGGGTGTAGAAACATGGGAAATAAATTTTTACATGAACAACAGCAAGTCAACACACTGAAGGACTTTTGAAAATGTAAAGTACTGATAATCATCTTAACTCTGCATGTATTTAATTATAGCAAATGTTTATCTAGTCCTTATTCTATGCTAGGCACTGTCCTAAGGACTTTATACCTACTGATGGTACCACAGGCTCTCTATCAAATAGGCTCTATTACTGTCCCTGCTTTACTGATGAGAAAATTAAATCACAGACAGTTTGGGTATTTTGATGATTCATGGTAAAACCAGGACTTGAACCCAAACAAGTCTGGCATGGACCAAACTCTAACATCAATGACTTAATAAATACGGTAACTTGATCCTCCAAGCTACTGGCTCTAATCTGGAAAGGGGTCCACAAACATTTCCTGGGAGCTTTTGGTTTTAGGCCCTGGTAGTTCACTAGGAGTGAACAAAACAGATTTAAAACTGCCAGTTTAAGAGAGTTCACAAAATAATGGAGATGATGATAAATCAATAAAATATATAGAATATGTTCACTGTTATAAAGAAAAATAAAGAAGATAACGAAGAAGAATTTGTTGTTTTGAATATTGGAGTGACTTGAAGAGCAGGCATTTTGAGGAAGGAAAACAGAATATGAGGTCAGAACAGTTGCAAGGGACCAGATCCTGAAGGTTCTTGAGAGCAAGTGTAGGCCTTTACTGAGTGTAAGAAAGCTGTAGAGGGTTTGGAGAAGAGAGGTGTGTCATGTCTGACTTACTCTCCAGACAACTCTGTTCTGAGACTAGATAGCAGGGTTAGTAGCACGGGAAGAGGCTACTAACAATGAACATGATGTGTGGACCAAGGTAACAAAAGTAACAAGTCATATTCTGGGTAGAATGTGAAAACAGAGACTCATATGGGGCATGAGAGGAAAAGGAGTTGAGAGTAATCCCAAGCCAAGCCTGGTTATGATTAACAAGCACAAGCCTGTAATGTCAGTACTTGAGTTAGGAGGATGAGGCAGGAGCATTGCTCCAAGTTCAATGCCAGAGCTTGAGTCTCAAAGTAAGTCTCTGTCAAAGAAAAAAAAATGATTCCAGGTTTCTGGCCTGGGTGACTAGAAGAGAAGTCTTATTAACAAGCTCAGAGGGCTATAAGAAAGCAGGTTTGGAGAAAGAAGGGAAGTTCATTTCCCAGCATGTATGTTTTCAGATGCCTATGACACATGTAAGAACAGATGGCCAGGAAAGAGTTCATATCTCCCTGTGGATGCTAGCCAAGAAACTTCCCTAACACATCCCACCCCTTCCTACACAGCACCTTGTCTCTCTCTATCACTCCAAGAGAACTTCATCATAATACAGTAGGAAAGGCATGCAGAGCAAGGTGCACTCCACTATTAAAAGTCTAACGTCAGAGAACAGTTGCGAGCAGCTGTGGATCTGAGGCTTCTGGAGATGACTGGGGCTTTGTAAGTATCACTGTCTCTGGCAGAAAAGGCAAATTGGATCTGGAGGATGCTGTGGATAAGGTAAGCAGTACTTGTTGGGAGGGATGAGCAGGCTGGAGCAGAATCTTTAAGCTGGGAAGCAATAAAGACTCAGAACCTGATCCTCAGGTCCTAAGAATGTGACCTAACTGCATCCTAGAAGGGAGAGGAGGAGGTAGACCTGCAAAGGAGACTCTAGAATCCAGGATCTAGATCTCTTGGAAGAGCTACAATCCTGGATCGGGGGTGGAGGGTGGACCTGGAGACTCTGCCTTGTTTCAGGATTGAATCACAAATAACCCAAGTCCTGGACTACTGAATACTAGTATGTAGTATTAAAAAGCCCAAGAGTTTGGAACCAGATGAGCTTGAATTCAAATTCTTGTTCCGCTTATCAACTGTATAACTCTAGACACCTAGTATATGGTATAAAAAAGCCCAAGTGTTTGGAGCTAGTGAGCTTGAATTCTAATCCTTGTTCTGTTTATTAACTGTATAACCCTAGGCACCTATTTGTGACAATTTCCTCACCAGTGTAATGGGGATAGTAATAAACTATAGGTATCAGAATATGTATTGATCAGTAGGTGTAAGTCTTAAAGTGCTGCAAGTCTGTAATACTTTCCTTCACATTATTCTGTTCCCAGGGATAACATTGGCCTCTTCGGAGGAGGTGAAGGGTGTCTTGAGACATGTCTCAAGTCATGGAGAAGTGTCACATTAGAAAACATCCAGCCTGAGCCAGCTTCCTGCTCTACTGCTCACCTCGAGGGGTTCCGCTGACTTAAGTCTGCCAGGCTTCAACTGACTAAAGTACAAGCAGGTTTGGGCTTGTCCCTGGACACAACTGCAGTAGCAGCTGCTGCTTCCACTGCCCCCCAGTGGCTACTTTAGGAAAAGACCTCCCCCAATAGTCCCAATGGAAGTCCCAGCTTCTGCCACCCTCCTGGGGGAAACAGCACCACAGATCACACTCCTTGTCTCTGAGCTGCTTCTTCACTTTGGTCTCTGTGGCTTGCATCACATGGCTTCTGCTATTCCGCTAGACGCCCCTGACTTCTTTCCCTGACTCCTTTTTGTCATCCTTCCACCAAATGTGGCCCTTTCCCAAATCAGGCTCCCCTCCCTGCCACCACCCTCCTTCCTCTCCTCTTCCCCTTCTCTACCACCTCTCTCTCTCTCACTTTCCCCTCCCCAGCTCTCCTCAGAAAACTACCCTCATGAATTTAACTGCCATTTTGATGTTATCAATAATTCTCTTTTATTTTGTTTTTGAGAGACCTTTGCTTTAAACTCACAATGTACCACCTCTCCTCCTTAATGCTATTATTCCAATATGGAATACCACACCTGGAAGATGTTATCAGTAATGCTAATAAAGAAATTCTAACATAGTCTCTCTCTCTCTCTCTCTCTCTCTCTCTCTCTTGCTCGCATACTTGCTCCTCCCTGTCCCCCTCTAAATATCTTTCGCTCAGTACTTAAGAGTACTTGTTGTTCTTACAGAGGACCTGGGTTTGTGGCCCAGTACCCACATCCGGCAGCTCACAAACACTTGCAATTCCAGACAACCCTGTCTGCCCTTTGTCTTTGTCGGCACCTACACTCAGGTATACACACACACACACACACACACACACACACACGTATATATAAAATTAAAAATAAATATTCAAAAATACTTCTCTCATACATTCATGACATTTGATTTTCATAGAAATTATGGCACATATCATAGATTTCCAATAATTATACTCATTTGTGTTTTTACCCATCTCCTTCTGATCCTCTCACCCCTAAACTAGATCCAAAGCTCCTGTCCTCACTTCTTATAAAGTTATGACCTAGAAAAAAAAAACAGCTTTTCCAAATGAAATTTGTGGTTGTCCAAAATTGCTTTTCAATTCAGAGTTAAGAAAGCATTCAGTTGGGGGCTGGAGAGATGGCTCAGTGGTTAAGAGCACCGACTGCTCTTCCAAAGGTCCTGAGTTCAAATCCCAGCAACCACATGGTGGCTCACAACCATCTGTAATGAGATCTGACGCCCTCTTCTGGTGTGTCTGAAGACAGCTACAGCGTACTTACATATAATAAATAAATAAATCTTAAAAAAAAAATCTAAAAAAAAAAAAAAGAAAGCATTCAGTTGAGTGAATGTTTATACAGATTTGTTGTAGATTATATCCACATGGGTATTTGATATCAATTTAGTACTTATCTTAATACATAAGTGTTTCCATACCATTATTGGTGATAACCATTCCATTCTACTACTCCAATTTCCCCCAAGTCCTCTCCTTCCTGGCCCCTCACATATAATATTCATAAATGTATTGGTGGTGATTTCTCTGAAATGTCTGTGGTTTACTTGGGAGACCACAGTAGAAAATGGGGGAAAAACATGTTTTCTAATCTCTTTAATTTAGAATGGAGGGAGGAAGGGAAAGAGGAAGAGAGAAAAGGAAGGAGGGTGGAAAGGAAGAAGGAAGGGAGGGAGGGAGGAAATGAATGGAAGGTAACAATGTAGTTGAAAAACCAAGGCAGACAGTTCTAAGTAATTCCAGCCTCATAACCTATCAGCTGCGTGACTGAATAAGCCTCCCTTGAAAAATCAGACAGTACACATAAGAACTCAGTACAGTGTCTAGCTGGTGCCATCAGCATCATTGTTAGTAGGTGTATTTTGAAGGCTATATTCAGAGTCTCTTCTTTATGAAGTGAAAAAATGAGGTCACCTTCTGAGAGTTAAAGCTTGCTGGATAGAAATAGTAATCAGAACCCTGGACAATCCAAACTTACTAACAAAATCCCATGAAAGTGGCTCAAGTTAGGCTTTGCTTATATGTCCTCCCTCTAGTGCACCTTTAAAGAAATTGGGGCGGGGGGAGGGTTAAATAGAGCCTTACCTCATACCCCAGGTTGGCCTGTAAGTCACTATGAATCCCAGACTGGTCTTGAAGTAGGCAATCCTCCTACCCCAGCCTCCACAGTGCTAGTACTACAGGCATGTGACACCACACCCAGCTTAGTGTGCCTCACTTGTCTTTCTAAATGTGATCATGTAGGTAGTTCCCAGTAGCTAATCCATCTATCACCTTTCCATCCTTCCCCACTGAGCCAATGCCCTTGTTCACATCCCACTCAAATATGTTGATTTGGAAAGAATGTAAGAGCCAGAGAAAGGTGGGGGAGCAGCGTGGAACACTGAGTTCCAGGCCTGGCATGGCTGTTCCAGTCCTGGACTCACTGCAGCTATAATTACCTGTTCAAGATTTGCACAGAATTGAGCTCATGTACACCCCCACTGCGGAAGGGAGAGGATCTCATGAGGCCCCACCCCGTCCCTGAGGATTTATGTATAACTAATGGCTTATGGTGGAGAGGGTGAGAGGTTTTCTTCAGTGGTGTTGCTGCTGGTAAGATGCCCCTGCTCCTGTAAACAAAGTCTACCCCATGCTCCTATAAACAACCCTAATCTCTTTGGGTCGCAGAAGACAGACATGAAAATATAAAGGGGATTAGTTGAGAAGAGAGGGAAGGGGACAAGAAAGAGTAATGAGTGTGATCAGGGTCAAAATGCATCATGTTCATGTCTGGAAATGTTATAATGAAACCTAGTATTATGTATAATTAACACATGCTAATAAGATATTTTAAAATCTGTTGATTTGCTTTCAGTTACAATAACAGAAAATTTCATCTAACTTAAGTCCAGGAGCAGATTCAGCAGTTCAGTAATATCATACAAATCTAGATTCGCTCCATCTTTCTGATCTGCAACCCTCAGCATGTTGTTAGGAACATTCATGGTCACAAGGGGACTGTGGCAGTTTGTGCATTGCATCCAAACTTGGCACTATTCAATGAGAAGAGAGGAAGGCCTCTCTTCCTGTGTATTTATTTTTATCATTCAGGAAACCTTTTTCAGAATCTCTCCAGCATATTACCCCTCTCATCTCAGTGGCCTGAATTTCATCATGCCTAGCTAACCCAGTCACTTTCAAGGAGATGAAACAACCCTATCTGATTTTTTTATCTGATTTATTAAGAGGAGCACCAGAGGAGGGTAGATACCTCTAAAAATAGTGACTTTCTCTACAAAGACCGGGAGAGGGCTACTGAGTTGATATGCAATCCTGTCTGCTACAATCCCATCTGTACAACCTTTAGTGAATAAGCCACCCCTTCCTCATGCAGAGGTGTGATTTTACATGGTAACTGGAAGGTCTAGTAGGGATATCACTAGGGTGTGCAGAGTGGGAGTAGAAAGGACCTGAAAATACTGCTCCCAACAGTGTATCAGAGATGTGTTCTTTTGCTCTCTTACCCTTGCATCCTTGGAAAATGCAGATACTCTGGGTCAAATGAAAAGATAGCAATAGTTCTCTATAGGGGATTGCCTTAATAGGAAAGCGGCACAAGGGAATTTGTTGGGGGAAATATGGGTGTACATGGGAGTGTTGCTTTCCTACAGATATTGCAACTAATTATTACAGACTTGACTTAAGACAATACATGATAGTTCTCTTATAAATCCCAAGGTTAGACGTCTGAAATCAGCACCAATGGGCTAAAATTAAGGTGTCAGCAGAGCTTTACTTAAACTGCAAGCGTCACCTTGCAACCTAAGTCTGAAGAGACTCTATTCCCTTGGGTTTTTAGCTTGCAGAGCTGCATCCTGCCACACTAGCTTCTCCAGTCTTCAGAGCCAGCAATGACAGCATCTAGCTTCTTTCTTCATATTGCTTGTCTCTTCAGTCAAATCTGGTGTTTGTTTGCTTGTTTTAGACAGGGTCTTACCATGTAGTGCTGGCTGGCCTGGCATTCGAGATGCAACCAGGCTGGCCTGGAACTCACAGAGATCCATCTGCTTCTGTGACTCAAATACTAGCATTCAAGGTGTGTGTCATCACACCCATGTTGCCTCTCTGTCAATAATAAGACTAATGACTCCAATGGGCCCACTTGGATAATCCAGAATAATCTCTCTATTTTAAGAACCTTAATCACATCTGCAAAATCCCTTTCACCATGTAAGGTAATGTCTATAGGCTTCAATGATTATGACCTGCTATTTAGGGGGTCGATATTTAGCACATCATAGTAAATTAGAATTCACCCAAGTGCTTTCAAGATTTGTTCATTATTCTGGGCACAGTGGCATATGCCTGTAATCTCAGAACTGTAGAAGTTAAGGCAGGAGTTGTGAGCTCCAGGCTAGCTTGAGCTGCACAATGAGACCTTGTCTCAAAAAAAAAAAAAATTTGCATATTTTACCATCTACAGATTACATCACAGCCTCGAATTACAAATATTCAGAAAAAAGAGATAATGATATGCATATCATAGTAAGGAGTTAAAGACCTACAAGGTCTCTTTTCTTCCAACTAAGGGGACTATAACCTGACTTGAAAGAAGGAGTGGTAAAAATGGGACTTTGAGTGTGAGTCTGGTGAAAGTTAGGCCAAAATAGATTGATTCTTGTTTTATTACCTACCCCACCAAAATCACCAACCTTAGCAGGTCTCCGGCTTCCCCCCCCCCCCCGCCCATACTGAAGCTTAGTTTCTGTCTCCTTACAGTCCCAGTAGAATCTAAGGTTCTCTAGCTACCTAGAAATGCCTGTGAAAGACACAGGACAATTAACTGAAAAGACCCTGAGGTGCATACTGGTCACGAATGGCAGCAGCTGACTCAGTCAGCTGATTCTATCTAGGGATTCCATCTAGGCGTTAGAGGCAGACATTGGAATCTGCAGGACACTTGCTGGACTTCCAGATTCTTGTGACCTAAAGGAATTGGACCAGAGACATCTGGGTAGTGGTAGTTGAAACTGATTCTTACAAAAGGGAACATTTCCAATCAAGGAAATAAACCAGAGAACTGGAAGCTCAATGGCACTGGGCTACAGGAGTTGTGACTTTTGAGATCATGAATATAGCACTCACCATTCCCAGCATGTATATATCAGGACTTTTCCCACATGGGCACTCTGTTCCATACATGTAGCCTTTGGTTGTGAGTTCTAAGCTCTCTCACTGTTACTGGGTTCTTTCATCTGCTAATTCTCTATGTAACCCTGGTTGTCCTGGAACTCACAGAGATCTACCTGCTTCCTCCTACTGAATGCTGGGATCAGAGGCATGTGCCACCACACCCAACCATATGTTAATTTTGATACTTCTCTCTCTACCCTACATAGGGTCCTGAGTAAGGAAAAGAAAGACCCAACTCAGTCAGCCTTCTAAACCACAGCTATAGCTATCTTCTGAGGACTAGAGAGCCCATCTCAAGTATTGAAGACTATGGATATAATAAATACTGTAGACCAGCTGGGTCTAAGGGGGAAATCAGAGTCCTAGATCCTCAGACCTTGGAGTTTCTGCTTCTACATGCTTCATGCCTACAGAGGTGGTGTCAAGGCCCTATGAGAAAAACAAGAAATAGATGTCCTGGCAGCTGCAGGGACAAAAATATCTCTAATTCCATATGAGAGTGGTCACACAAGGTAAGGGAAGCTGCTTAGAGCATGGACCTAGTTTCAGGGATTGGAAAGACTCGAGAGCTGGGCAGTGGGAGGTAGGAAAGTTATTCTAGGCCTGGGTCATACAGATGTCAATTGCCTATTCCCTGCATGTGTAATGTTCAATTCGTCTAACAGAGAACCTGCCTCTAGGCTAGGAATGCTATGATACCTTCCTTTCTGATAAGAAAAGTAAGTAAGTCAAGGATCTCTACTCATGCCCCATCACCTACAGAAGATCGATTCCTGCTGTGTACTGGAGCGAAGAGAATCAGGGTTTCTGATTGACATCAGGCTTCAAGAGTCCAAAGTCTCAAGTGGCGGAACATGAAGAAAGGCTACTGTTTCCCATGCTATTGGCTTTCCTGTGGCCTGGAAAATTCCAGAGGCTGGAATGTGGCACAAGTTGCTCAGACAAACCAAGGTCCACACTGTAAACCCTAACAGTTTTGCCCTGTTTTATGCTTCACCTTTAAGAATTCCTACTTGACTTTGATCCCAACTCCCATGTGCAAGGTTTTCACAAGTCCAAACTCACCAATTTCCTTCTTAAATGTCCCTACCAGTAATGGTTGGGTCTCAATCCCAGGACAAGTCTGAGGTGCCTATTTAACATATCAAAGCGGACCTGACCTCCAGTTCTCCCAGTCCCTCCCAGTCCCTGAGTCCCTACCCATCACCAACTCTCTAATCCAGAGCCTGGACTGCACTTCTCCCCAGCCTTTGTGGCTACATGGTCTTTTTTTTACCTTTTGGTTCCTTTGGCCTCTTGACTATTGGTTTCCAGGGCTCCTGGCTCCCCACCCCCACCCCCCCACCCTCCACACACACATGAGAGCGCATGCACGCAACCCAGCTTGGGATCATGCTTGCTCTGGACCTTTTCACATACATCTGGCTACATTCTCTCTCTTATCTACAATAAACCTCCTCCACTATACATAGAAGCAGTTATGTTCTTATTTATTTATTTTTTTTCATTCAGTAACATCATCAGAATCCCCTAGCTCTGGCCTACCTCCTCAGTAACAACCAGCTGATCCACAGTCACTAATCTGTGCTCACTAATCTGTTTTCCAAACTCTTGGCCCCTGAGCTAATTATAGCAGTGTTTCATACCACCCACCCCAACCCTATTCTTGTTCTCTGACTCCCACTAATCTACACATTCAGAGGATTGTGGATATAAGAGGCTGGGAGGCCAGCTTAGCAACCAGAGCTGGAGGCTGATGTGAGCTTCATCTCTTTCCTCAGGTAATATTCTAAATCTCTCTGCTTCTAGCCCATACTAAATCCATCTCCCTTGCCTTTAGCATCTTCTTTAGGAGGAGAGGAGCATCTTTTCTGATGCAATCAATGGATTTTCAGGCTGATGTAAGAGACTTCTAGAACTCACCACCCCCAACTCATTCCTCTGAGCAAGCCTACTATGTATTGAAGGAAAGCACCAGAAAGACATTTCCCTCTCTATGCTTCCCTAGCACCTAAAGACATGAGTGGGGATAGGATGGAAAGGTTTGAGGAAAGTGACAAGAAGGATGATGAGTAAGGGCAAAGAGGACTTTCAGCCTCCACTCCCAAGAAAGTGAGAGTCCAACCCCTTCTGTCCTACAGCTTTCCCTCTTCTTTCCCCATCTCCGCCCCTGTTCTTCCTTCTGAGCTGGAGGGCAAAATTATCCCAATTCAGGGTCAAGTCCAGTACAGGGACAAAAGGAGATTTCATCCATTCATTTATTTATTCATATAGTTAACTAACTGTATGCCAGTTGATGTTCAGTATCAATGCAGCCCAAGAAATGTATTTAAGAGATGGAGTATGAGCAAGGAAGATAAATAGAAGGGGTTAAAAAAATAAGATGGGGAGCAATCAAGAAAGACACTGGACATCCCTCTGGCTTCCACACATATGCACCTGTACAGGCATGTATACATGCACAGGTACACACACACACACACACACACACACACACACACACACACACATGTGGGAGAGAGAGAGAGAGAGAGCAGCAGAGAGACAGACAGACACACAGAGAGATAGACAGACAGAGAAAATAAGGAGGGAGGTGTTTCCCCTTGTCCAGTTGGGTAAGTATGTAAGGAAGAGTCGCTCTAATAAGACAGAAAACAAGAAAGCATTGGGTGCTGGTGTGGTATCTAAGGCAGTTAATTTCTATTCCACTAGGTGCGTCTCTTTGGGATACTATAGTGCATTAAGAAAAATAGGGATTAAATAACTGAGCATTCTCCTTCCTCTCATCTCAGGAAAGATTCAACGTAAATTCCCTGGCCAGCATGTCCACGTAAGAATCCCTTCTGATGCTCTGGACCTGTGAAATGTTCCTTATCCAAGCCTGAGTATTTGCCTTTTGCACGGAGGGCTTTATTTCTACCTTTGCTCTATCTAATGATCTCGGAGCCTCTTCCAATCCAGGGAATTTTTCCTGTTCCCCAAACTTTCCTTTCTTTTCTTCTTTTCTCTCCTCTTCCCTGCTCTGCCGACCATTCTTCTTTATGACTGTTCACCATATAGAGTGTTTAAGAAGACTAGCTCCAATGGGAAGGTAAGAGAACCTGGCCCATCTGTCCGAATGGAAGGGCAGTGGGGATGAATGGATCTATTCTTCAGCATCTCGGTGGACTGGGCTCAGGGCTTTGGGACCGTTTCTTCAAAGATAACTGTGAGACTAAGGTAGCAAGTTTTTCCACAACAGTTTTCCATCTACCTGGGGAAACGAGACTTCGTGGATGATGTGGACACCGTGGAGCCCATTGGTTAGTGAGTCCAAAGTGGGAAAGAGCCTGAGGAGGGAGTGGGAGCCAGGAAGTGAAAGAAAGTCCAGGCATGACCATGCAGAGCAATGAGGCCAGTTGAAAGGTAGAAAGGAAAGAATCGATTCAGGAATCCTCTTTTGTTTCATTCGCACTCCAACTTTTCCTGAGCCATGTGCCATCTCTCCCTCTCTCTGCAGATGGAGTAGTCCTTGTTGACCCTGAGTACTTAAAAGGTCGAAAGAGTGAGTAGAAATTCTTACTGGTTTTTGTAAAGCTGCAGGAGTCCCAACTGAAATGCCAAGCACACAAAATAGGCAAATGAGTGAGTGGTCTTAGAGCAGAGGAGCATGAGAAAGCAGAAAGCAGCAGGGAAGCTCAGCCCAATGTGGCCACAGTCTTTCAGTATTGGAAGCAGAGCTCAGACTAAGTACTTTATAGGTCCCAAATCTCGAAAGACTTGGTTTTTTTTTTTTTTTTTTTGGTTTTTCGAGACAGGGTTTCTCTGTGTAGCCCAGGCTGTCCTGGAACTCACTCTGTAGACCAGGCTGGCCTCGAACTCAGAAATCTGCCTGCCTCTGCCTCCCAAGTGCTGGGATTAAAGGCGTGCGCCACCACCGCCCAGCTATTTCTTGACTTTCAAATGTTAACAACTCACTAAAAGATTTGTAAAGACCTATATAGATCAAATATTCCTTTTTTTTCTTCTGTAACTGAAGTGTCCCTCAGGCTTCCATTTTAAAGACTTTGATAGATTGTGAATCCATCTGGTTTTTTTTTTCTTCATCTGTTTGTTTGTTTTCCTGTGTGTGTGTGTGTGTGTGTGTGTGTGTGTGTGTGTGTGTGTGTGTGTGTAAGAGAGGGGGGGAGAGCGAGAGGGAGAGAGAGAGAAACTGCCTATATATATATTTAACAAAAACTCCAAAGAAATAATAAGCACAGGCAGTACCAGCAGGAGCCAGCACAGCCCTCCCGCAGCAGAACTCTAGTTCACGATTGCACTGAAATACTTCCCACTGGATTTTTTCCCTTTTAATTCTCACTATAGATTAACCCCACTGTGATCCAACTGGACTGAAAATTGTGTTCAACTGGAAAAAAGATTCAGAACCAGCTGGTGACTACTAGTCCAGAAATAGCCTTTAGATACTGGGGAATGGAAGAGCTTTTCTCTCTGAGATTAAGCAACATGGATAAGCAATCTGGACAATTTCAAATGTCAGAGAAACTTTTTAGAATAGGCACAAATTAGCCAACTCCTTGATAAGTAACAAATATTCTGCTTCTAAAATCTAAGTGGCTTTATCCCTGCATTCCTAAAAATACCCAGAATAACCTATGAAAGGAAACATTTACTTGTTAAAGATTGCATGTTGCTTGGCATGATGGCTAACATCTACGCCTAGCATCCAGGAGGCTGGGGCAGCAAGCAAAGTACAAGTTCAAGGCTAGGCTGGCATGCATAGTGACTTTCAGGCCTGTGAAGACTATAGAGTAAGACCTTATCTTTCAAAAATTACAGGTTTACTCAGAAATTAGATATCTTTTGCCTTTTCCTTTGAGTTTTTTATGTCTTTCTAGTAGACTTTTGTCTTATGATCCATTTCAATCTTACATATTTCTTGACATGTCCTCCCAGTTGTATGCTTGGTTACTTTATGAATGTCATCTTACTTTCACCGTATTTTCTCATGTCCTTCTCTATCACAGATGTATGTTTTAATGTAAAGCATCCTTTTCTATGCACTAAGTGGTAAAGGCAAGCGAGGCAAAAGATGTGGGGTATGGAACACACACACTACTGCTTAATAGCACTCTAGCTGGCCTCTCTGTGTGTTATTCTTTGCGTGTGTGAATAAACAGTAGTCACAAAAGTTTTTTAAAATGTTTAATTTCAGAAAAGAAATGAGCAAACAGCTATAAGTACCTAAGATAACCCTGTGTTCAGTTATAGAAACAAGATAATTTGGAAGGCATCAGAGCAGATAACATGGCACTTATCTCTGGAATATGATGCTTTGCATTTTCTTTTTGATTATATTTTTGAAACTCATAAATTTATATGTACTTTATATAATTAATTATATCATTAAGACAAGATGGACATATTTAGAGTGGATGTTGATTTTTAGAAGAAAATAAAAGCAACCTGCCAGGCCTGGTAATATAGGCCTGTAATCCCAGCTACCTGGGCAAGAGGGGCTCAGGCAGGAGGATCACAGAAAGTTCAAGAGTAGACTGGGCAAATTTAGTGAGATCTTGCCTCAAAATAAGAAAGTACAAAGAAAGGGCACTTACCTAACACGCATTAGAGTCTGTGAGTTTGAGACCAGTCTGGTCTACATAGTGAATTCCAGGCCAGCTAGAACTTCATAGAGAGACCTGTCTCAAAAAAACAAAAATAAAAACAAAAAAAAAAACCACAAAAAAATCCCAAAAAACAACAACAACTACAAAAACCATAAGCTTAACCCCTATAATCACCATACAGCCACCAAAAGTAGCAATCAGAAGAAGGCAGGGTGAGGGGACAAATGAAACAGATAAGGAATGAGATAAGAAAAGGTCTAATGGCCTTTGAGGTAAAGTTGTCAACCAGATCAACTGATCCTAGCATACCTTGCTGTTAGTACGTAACACAGGCAGTGGCAAGAGCAAAGTCTGTCAGTCCTGCCTGACCTCTGACCTGACCTCAGCAGTTTAGCATCCTCTGCTAGGAAATAGCCTTCTTCTGACTGCCAAGAGCAGATAAAACAAAGCAAAACACTGAGAAGGCAAGAAAATGGAACGTGTTGTCTTGCAGGGCTGGCTTTCAAGCCTAGCGTTTCAGAAGGGGCTGTTCTCTTAGGAGGCAGAGGCAGTCGGATCTGTGTGAGTTCAAGGCCATCACAGATAAAGGGATTATAATCTTATTACTCCTAAACCCATTTCAGCTTTCATTTACTTACATTTTTGTGCAGAAAATCCCTATTTTATTTAAATGTTATACCATAAATATTTTATAATTTTCTTTTAAACCTATGTTAACATATAAGAATCCATAATCTATGAAGCTGCACTTACAATCTACTTGTTGGACATTTCCTTTGTTTTCAACATTTTGCTGTTATAAACAACTCTGTAAAGCATCCTCCCAACCCCTTGTGTGTATCCAATTAGCTCTTTAGGCTGAATTCCCAGAGAGTTTTATTGCCTAATGTTTCACAAAACATGAATTTCTGATCAATTCTGCCCCTGCCTCCCATCTCACCTTATGAATGCAGGGATTATAGATGCAAGTCACCACTTCCAGTTTTTCGTAGATTCCAGGGATTGAAATAAAGTCATCCAGCTTATGGAACAAGCATATCTTGCTGGTACCTGACCCTAATTCTTGTTAACTCTTTTAAACTATTAAATATTTCAGGAATAAAAAAAATATATCTACCACTTAGCTTTGAAAGGAGGGATAGACCTGAAGCTTCTTCTGTCCTTCTTTTTGAGTCTCCCTTACTCTTGTCTTTTCTCCTACCCAGACAAACACTACCCTAGATTTAGTGTTTATTTGTTCCACGATGCTTGTATACTTACATTTCACATTCATGTATCTATAACCAATTTTTATATTGTTATACACAATTTTAATCTGTATATAAATTTAACAGTGCACATTTCATTCTGGTACTAGGATTTTTTTGAGATTTAATCATTTAATTATTAATATATTTCTTAGTCCACTAATGCTGCTCTACCAAAATATCCAAGTCTAGATAATATATTAGGAAAAGAAATTTACTTTCTCATCATTCAGTAGCCTGGTCAAGTCCAAATTCAAATAAGTAGCATGTTCAATTTTCTGTAAAGGCTGCTCTCTGCATACAAAATTGGGCCTTATTGCTGGGCCCTCCAGAGGGGAAGAATGTTGTATACTTAGGTGGTAGAAGGTGGACTGGAAAAACAAAGATGGATGCTATATAAGGGTCTTAACGTCATTCACAAATGAAGATGAGAAAAGGTTCCACTTGTGGTTATATGACCATAGCTCCCACTAGCCATACATTTGAACTCCAATTGAGCGACATCACCATGAACACATAATGTCTGGCTTCAATATTTTTGACAGTATGATCTGTGTGAAATGTTATCCCACTGTGGCTTTTGATTTGAATGTATCTGATTACTACTGAGACTACACAAATCATTGGCCATTCTACATGTGCTTCTTCTAAGAATCTACCTACATTCTTCACACATTTTTAGATCGGGGTGTGTGTGTGTGTGTGTGTGTGTGTGTGTGTGTGTGTGTATGTGTGTGTGTGATTGGTAACAGATATTCTGTTCATGTGTGTACAGGTATGTGTGGAGGCCAGAGGTCAATCTTGGGTGTTTTTTGAGAGTGAATCTCTCTCTGTTCTGGAGCTTACTGATTAGGCCAGTGAGCCTTGGGGATCTACCTGTCTCCACCTAGCAGAGCTGGGATTGAAAGCATTGCTCCCTACCTTTTCCCATGGGCCCAAATCCAAGTCCTTATGCTTTTGCAGCGAGTTCTTTGCCAACTGAACGATCTCTTCAGCCTCTCAACATTCCAAATGCTAAACAGTTGTATGTGGGTTTCGAATATTTTAACTCTGAATTTCCTTTTTTCTTTGTGAAACTTGTAACACAGAGAAGTTTAAAATTCTATTGCAATCAAATGTATCGATCCTTTTTCTTTGTGACCATACTTCTAGGATTATATTAGCTTGCCTCTCTGGGTCTTTCTAGCCCCCACTTAAGATTTCCTTTGCCACTAGTTTGACAAGTCACTCTCTTCCTCCTTTGCCTGCAGTGTTTGTCAGGTTGACGTGTGCTTTTCGCTACGGCCGTGATGACTTGGATGTGATTGGTCTGACGTTTCGCAAAGATCTCTATGTACAGACCAAGCAAGTGACTCCAGCTGAACCCACCAGCATCCAGGGCCCCCTCACGGCCTTACAGGAGCGGCTTCTGCACAAGCTCGGGGCCAATGCTTATCCTTTTACACTTCAGGTACTGACCTCAAGTCTTGGGCAAAGTTTCCAGAGAAGATTAAGAGATAAAAGGAGACTAGAAAGAGTTGTCCCTATTTTCTGAGTTCCTTCTGGTTTCCTAGATGGTTGCTAACCTGCCCTGTTCAGTAACACTGCAGCCTGGGCCTGAAGATTCAGGAAAGGTAAGAGAGACCATTAGCTAATAACCTTTCCACCAATGACCTAATCAACTCAAAAGGAGGGAATGCTTTATTTGTCTTTCTTTTTCTTTTTTCTTTTTCTTCAAGACAGGGTTTCTCTGTGTAGCCCTGGCTGTCCTGGAACTCACTGTGTAGACCAGGCTGGCCTCAAACTCAGAAATCCGCCTGCCTCTGCCTCCCAAGTGCTGGGATTAAAGGCGTGCAGCACCGCTGCCCAGCCTCTTGTCTTTATTTTTTTTTCTCATAGTTCAGTCTATGGCTACACAACTCGGTTGATTTGGGCTCATGGCAACATAATATATCATGATGGGAGCACATGGCAAAAGAGTTTTGATCACAGGGAACAAACAATGTTAAGAAGGGCATGTCTCCAAAATCCAAACTTGCTCAATTGCTCTTAAGAGTCCTCAACTCAAATTTTCTACCACCTCCCAATAGAAACATTGGCTAGGCTGAGTGTGGTGGTGCACATTTTTAATCTCAGCATTTAGGACGCAGATACAGGAGACAGATCTCTGTTGAATTTGAAGCCAACCTGGTCAATATAGTGGCTTCCAGATCAGCCAGAGCTACACAATGAGACCCTGTCTCAAAAAGAAAAGAAACATAAGCTGGGGCCAAGCCTTTGATCCATAACCATCTAGAGTATGTTTCAGATCTGAACAGTAGCAGATAGACATGTGATTACAGCAGGGCCTAGGAACAAGATTGGAGAAATGGACAGCTAAGGGATTGAGGCATTTTCATGTAGTTCCACAAGGGAATTGAAAATACATTCTCTTTGTCCCTGATTTTTTTTATAGCCCTGTGGGGTTGACTTTGAAGTGAAGAGTTTCTGTGCAGAAAATCTGGAAGAGAAAATCCCTAAGAGGTAATCTTTGGTTTCCCCCAAATATCTGTCTCAAGCCTTTACCACAGACCCTTCTCTTAGGGTAGAAACAGATCTAGTCACCATAGCACCACTGCCACCAACTTGGATGTCCTGTTCTGAGTCCCTAGGATTTCACGTGTCTTTGTCACTCACGTTGGCAGACATGATTTTGTGGGCTATCAAGTCTGGATTGTAACTATGTAATTCTGTCATCATTGTAGTGCTGGAGCAGTCACAGACACTATAGAAATGGGAAAAAAAAAACATTGTTGTGTCCTAACAAAACTGAATTCATGAACACTGAAGTTTGGACTTTATATAATATCTGTGTGTCATAGAATACAGCTTTTTGATTCATTTTAATCATTTACAACTGTATTCATCATTCTCAGATTGCAGGCCAGAGACAAACAAGAAAGAGGACAGATTTAGCCAGTGGGACAATTTGCAATTCCTTGGTCTATAGAATAAGGATGCAAAGGAGGTCTCTGAGGGGAGTCTTTCCCCACTGCCACGCCCAAGTAAACACAGAGCTTAAAGGGTAGTGCGGGGTAGTCTGTGGTTCCAGAATAAGATGTTCTAGCTTATCCTTTGGACTTTACTCAGTGATTCTGTGCAGCTCGTTGTATGGAAAGTGCAGTTTTCAGCCCTGGAACCAGGTCCTGGTCCCTGGACACAGACCATTCGAAGCTTCTTCCTGTCATCTCAGCCCCTACAGCTCCAAGCCTGGATGGACAGGGAGGTAGGTTGCACTCCCCCCCATATCCTATTCCCTATCTTAGATCCCCTCTGCTATCCCTTTCTACTGATGTCTTAACTCGGATAGGCAGAGACGGGAGCCAAGGCAACAACCATTTTAAGGAAATGGGAATTTTAGTTTAGGTCTGGGTGTCCTCCCTCCAGCCTTGTCATAGGCATCTCCTGCTTCAGGTTCATTACCATGGAGAAGCTATTTCTGTACATGTTTCTATCAACAACTATACCAACAAGGTCATCAGAAGAATCAAGATTGCAGGTGAGCTTCCTATTGCTCTGCATGTAGCCTGCAAACCATGGGTTCTACAATGCAGCTGTACTTCTTAGCCATTAATATTTGAGTTTCCCTTCCGAAACAGGCCTATCAAAATATGTGGTCACATCTTACCACACAAGAGCATATCAAAGAGCAGTAAGCTGGGGCCATGTGGGCGACTGATTGATTGGTCATTTACTTTCCCTGACATTTTCAGTTGTCCAGATCACAGATGTTGTCCTGTATTCACTAGACAAGTACACGAAGACTGTGTTCATTCAGGAGTTCACGTGAGCTGGGGCTGGGGAGAAAGTCAAAAGGGTTAGATGGTGGGAAGAAGGTCAACAGACAGAGAAGAGATCCTTGCTATTTCTTTTGGAAAAGAAGAAATAGCAAGGATAACCTAGAAATGAGGAATGTCAAGGTGAAGGTTGAAGCATAAAAGGGGAGAGACTCTCAGGAGAACTATGGGTAGGGCTATGACTCATTGGAAGACCACCACAATGTTAGGACAGAGCTTTCCCACTAGAGCTGATTTTCCCATTCTCCATAGATATGCCACTTCTCTGTATATTTTCCACTTGTTCTTGAGACTATGAGAAATACTATTGGGAGTAAAAGTACATTTAGTTGATCAACATAGCCTAAGTTCTTCTCTTGTTCTCTTTCAAAGAGAGACAGTAGCTGCTAACTCCAGCTTCTCCCAGATCTTTGCAGTAACGCCACTCTTGGCTGCCAACTGTCAGAAGAAGGGCCTGGCACTGGATGGCAAACTCAAGCATGAAGACACCAATCTGGCCTCTAGCACAATGTAAGCCTCACATGTAATTTAGAATTTCTATTTCCTACTCCTAAGCCACATGCTCTATGCATGGCTCTTAGTTTTCATTTTCAGTCAAGCCTACTTGTCTTTTAAATGTTCCTCAGCCAGTGGTCAATACACTTATTAGCCTCAGGACCAGGTTCAAGTTCCTCTGTTATATAAAATTTCATAGAGCAAACCAGGCATGGGGGTGCACACTTGTAATCCTAGCACTTAGTGGGCAGCACTGAGGCAGGAGAATCACAAGTTTGAAGCCTACCTAGTCTATGCAGAAAGACCCTGTCCAAAAAAAAAATGAGACAAACAGGGCTAGTGAGATGCCTTAACAAGTAAAGGCAACTGCTGTTAAGCTGAGTTTGATTCCTCAGAATTCATACGGAGAAGGAAAGAACCAATTCTTGTTCTCTGCCCTCCACTTGTTCACCATGGCACCCCCACCCCCACACATGTACAGGGGTACAAAATGGATAAACAAAAATGCAATGATAAAAAATTAAAAACAAGACACAATTCACAAAGGTCTTACATCTATTATTATATTCCTAAGAGTATCGCTGGGCGGTGGTGGCACCTGCCTTTAATCCCAGCACCTGGGAGGCAGATGCAGGTGGTTCTCTGTGAGTCTGTATGGTCTACATATCCAGTTCCAGTATAGCCAGGGTTACACTGGGAAACCCTGATTTGAAGGAAAAAAAGAGAGAGAGAAAGAAAAAGAAAAATGAAAAAAAGATTAAAGTACACTGGTCAGGTGCTTGGGTTTGTTGCTGTTTCTAAGGTGCAGAGAGTAAACTCAGGGCCTGCACCCCCAACCCTACACATAAGAGTCCTTACACATAAGGACTCTGAGGCTCAAAGGCAAGGGATTTGCTTAAGGTTACATAAGTATTTGACAAACAGGATTCTATTATATGCCAACTGACTCTAAATACTGTGATCTCTACAATAGTTACTATCTAAAGAAAGTAGAATAGAGTAGAAGGTTAGGTGATGAGAGATAGTGAAAAAGGAGGATATGTAATGACAATTATATGGCAGGAATTGATAAAATTCTTCAATGGCATTCATTTGGCTCTATGCCTTCAGATTAGCATTAAATGTGTTTTTCACCAAAGCCATTTTGTCTACCATCTACAATCCTAAATGAGCAATTCTCCCCATGCCTGATGAATCAAGTATCTATGGATTGTTATTCATAGAAACAGCCTTAGAAATTATACAAAGAGCATTATTTTGAAGAAAGGGGATCAGCACCCCCAAAGCAACCAAAAGATCCTTCTAGCTTTCAGTATCTTATTTTTCAATCAGCAGGTTTCTATTGGGCACCTATTAAATGCTCATTCCTATGCAATATGATGGGGATATACAAAGAAATTTAAGACAATCGTTTCTTTCAGTCAATATATGACCTGGATAAGGAACAAGGAGGAATGCAAATGTAATCCAACAGCTAAGTGTTGGTGCATGTGGTTTATATTACGAGTCCAATAGAAGTTAAAGACCAACATAGCTGGCAAGGGATTCTTAGAGGAGATAGAATGATCTAGATCTTGAAAAAAATGTGTAAAATCTGGATACTAACATTTTAGACTGGGAACACAGCATGGGAAGACGCTAGAAGGTAGGAATCCCACATGGCATTTTGAGCACAGTGGGAAGACAGCTCTGCATAGGCTGTTTTCTAGGTGTAGGGAGTCAGGGCAGAAAAGAGAGAAGTAGATGAGGCTAGATTGCTTTGGCTCCTAAATGTCAAGCAGAGTAGTTATGTTCTATAAATTGGCCCTTCAAACAGACAGTAACACAATCAAATGGAATTTTAGGAAGGAAAATGTTATCTCGATTGAATAGAAACAATTACAGCCTGGGATATCTTTTGGGAAAAGACAAAGGCAATGGGGCATGGTGAAAGGAAAGAATGGGAAGGGTTTGGGGGGGAGTAAATTCAATTATACTCCTAACACCCCAAATTGATACTATGCCAAGTCTTCGACCTGGAATGAACAAGGAGCTTCTGGGGATCCTGGTGTCCTACAAAATTCGAGTCAACCTGATGGTGTCCTATGGGGGGTAAGTGAGGATTTCCAGTTGGTCTGGGCAGGGGCTGGGAGCCAAAAGTTTCTTACTTGTTTTCCTCCCTGTTGGACTGACCCAGTCAAGGTATTCCTCTTTTTCCAGACTAAGTCACAAGTCACTTTCCCTGCTAAAGTCCCATTCTGTTACTAAGTTGACCTTATGATACCTTATCCCCAGCAAAACTGGGTTGACTCCTCCCCATTTTTAGCTACTAATTTGGGGTGTCATTTTATTCACAGCATTCTAGGAGGTCTGCCAGCCAGGTGAGAAGCTAGGGTGAGAGGACCGAGGCAGGACAGGGAGGAAGAGGGCATAAGGAGACTAAAGGTACCCTCAGAATAATCCGAGGGCCTCAGAGGATTGGGAAAAATGAAGGAAGGCTGGTGATTGAGTCCTTTAGGGACATCAGTAACTCCACTTGGGATGCTTGCAGTGATGTTGGTGTGGAGCTGCCCCTGATTTTGATCCATCCAAAGCCATCTCATGGTGAGAGAGCAGGTGAGGCTCCCAGGAACTATTACCCTGTGGGTTGGGGGCTAAACAGTTCTCAGAAAAGAGTGGCTTAAGATGGAATGACAACAGGCAGGTTGGATGTCTAGCTTTTCAGGGGACATATAGAGGAGGGGAAGGCCTAGGGGGGAAAAAAGAAAAGAATGAAAAGAATCATGGATCTGCACAGCCACTTCTGAGCTTCAGTTTCATTTTTCATCCCTCTCTATGCTTGCCGAAGTGGCTACCAGGTAAGTCAGCATGAGGCTTGGAAGCTCCACCCCTCCCCCTTGCCTAGTGCTCTGTTTTAGGATGCTTTTTTTTTAAAAAGCTTCCTCAAAGTGTTGATTTCAGGACTGTGTGCCAGAAACATGGTTTAGCTTCATGTCACAGTCTGGTGCTTTCCAAGCCCCCTTTCCCTGCCTCCCTGCCCTTCGCCTGCTGCTCTTCTTAGAATTCTTCTTCCCCCTCATCCCTTCCATTTTTCTTTCCCTCTTCTCTTCCCTCCAAAAACCCATTCTGTTGTTAAGTTGTCCTTATGATCCTCCCACTCCCTGGCAAAACTGGGTTGGTTGCCTCTTCTCTGCTCCTTGGGGGTCCCCCTTTTCCACATCATCTTCATTTTCGTTTAATCCTTTCCCTCTGCCCCATCCTCTGTTGTTTCCCTCCTAATGCTCCTTGCTCCTTGGCACCATTGTCTAGACAGATTCAGAAGGGAAACACACCCTCCCCATGGGGCACAGAGGGGAAGGCTGAGAAGCAGAGAAGGGATTACTCTCTAGAATCAAGAATGTGGAGGAAGCCCAGGAAGGGGTTGATAACTCTCCATTCCCCTCTGCTGCTCCTGCAAGCTCGGAGGACATAGTCATCGAAGAGTTTATGCAGCAGAACAGCCAGACAAAGAGCTAGAAAGCTCCAACAGCAGACAGAGTTAAGAGGAGCCGATTGCCTATCTCTGATAATTCCATGTGGAAGCCCCCACTGCAACACTCTAATAAATCGTTTTGTCCAGAAGTGGCTGGTGTGATCTCTGTGCTATTTTTTTTCCCTCTCAGAGAGGAGTGGAACTACAGAGAATGATCTCTCTGTTTCAGGCACCTGTACCCCTCCCCTCCTCTTACTTACAAGTTTGATTAGGTATCTTGTGTTAAGTACTTTGCCCCTATATGTGGTCCCTCCAAGTCACTTGCTTTTTCTCATTGGTCTCAGTTACCCTGATCCCCCCTGATCACTTATTCTTGTAACTTTTGGCCTAGCAGTACCTGGTGCTTACACTGTAAAGAACCCCAGAGAGGAAGCCAAAAGGGTGTGGCCACTCCCAGACTCGGCTATGATGACAACTGTTACCAGTTGCTACTAGAGGAGAGCACAGGTGTGATGTCAGGTGGTACAGGTTCCATTGTTACAGTATTTCTTCTTGCCCAGTTCAAGGAATGTTTTTGGTGCAAGGTGAGGCCAGGAGCTTCTGTACAGCTAAAAAAGCAACTGAGCATGTGAAGAAGATACCCATAAAATAGGAGAAAATCATTGCCAGCTATACATCTGACATAATATCCAGAATATACAAAGAACTAAAAAAGTAAAACAAAACAAAACCTGCCAAAAAACCACAAACAAACAAAAATGACCCATTCAAAATAAAAAATGGGCCTGGGACCTGAAGAAGGGAGTTCTGAAAAGAAAAAAAAAGTATGGCCAAGAAATAACTCAAAAATGTTCATTGCCCCTAACAATTAGGGAAATGCAAATCAAAACAACATTGACATTTCACCTTACCCCAGTCAAAATGGCAAAGACCAACACTCAGCAAATGCTGGAGGGCAGGGAAAAGGGAACTCTCATTCCTTGTTGGTGGAATTGCAAACTGATGTAGCCACTCTGGAAATTAGCATGGAGAATTCTCAAGAGGCTAAAAATAAACCAACCATATGACCCAGCTATATTGCTTATTGGTATATGCTCAAAGGACTTGGCATCCTACCCTGAAGATACTTGCTCAACCATGTTCATTGCTGTTATATTTGAAATAGCTAGGATATGGAGATAACCTAAATATCCTCAATTGAGGAATGATAATGAAACATATACACTATGTAGTATTAGTCAGCTGTAAAGAAAAATAAAGTCAAATACTTTGCAGGTAAATGGAGGGAACTAGAAGAGATCATATGGAATGAGGTACCCTAGAAATATAGACACACATTTAATAACAATCAGTGAAAGAAATTAATCAAAGAATATATAAAAGGCTACAAATTTGAAAGAAGTCGAGGGATATATGGGAGGGTTTAGGAGAGAATGGGGGGAAGAAATGATAGAATTATGACCCCAAAAGTACATTTGAAAAATGATGCATGCACCTGCTTACCTGTATGCGCACCACATACATACCTGGTGGCTGCACAGGGCAAAAGGCATTGGATCCCCTGGAACTGCAGTTACTGATGGTTTTAAGTCACCATGTAGGTGCTGAGAATTGAACCCGGGTCCTCTGGAACAGCCATTAGTGCTTTTAACTGCTGAGGTCTCTCTCCAGCCCCCATGGCTGGAACTTTTGATCATAGTGACCACACTTCTTAGATAAGTTGCTTTTTGTGTTTATTATTTACTTGCTGTGTGGGCATGTATGTGAATACATGTGCCATGGCATACATGTGGCTGTGTGGGAGGATAACCTGCAGAAATCTGTTTTCCTATCATGGGGATCTAACTCAGGACATCAGGCCTGGCAGTAAGTGCCTTAACCTGCTGAGTCACATCACTGGCCCATATTGTTTTAAAATCTATTAACTGGGAGTTGTTGGATCTCCTTTCCCAGTTTCCTAGGCTGCAAGTCAGCTGAATTATTAAATAATATTTAACTTGAAATCCAACTCAGTGTGCCACCCCACTGAGTCTTGAAGAATTATTATTCAAAACAAGAACATTAGTAAAATTAAAATAATGAATACCTGTGAACCTGAACCTAGAGTGGTGCTTCTCACCCTTTCTAATGCTGCAACCCCCTTAATACAGTTCGCGTTGTAGTGACCTCCAACCATAAAACTAGTTTTGTTGCTCCTTCATAACTGTAATGCTGCTGTTATGAATCATAATGTAAACATCTGATATGCAGATGGTCTTAGGTGACCCCTTTGAAAAGGTTGTTAGGCCTCCCCAAAAGGGTCTTGACCCACAGGTTGATAATTGCTTTCCTAGAGAAAGATCTTTACAAGAAACTTCTATGGGCCTCTTCCGAGCTCATCATTATGAATCTCCAAAGGGCTTGTGCAGGTAACCACAGGTGTATTCGTGACTACAATGGCTATGTCATATCGAGAAGTTGAAAGATAGTTTTCCTCTCTATCCTCTGGCTCTTTTATTTCCACCCCCGCACTTTTTCTGCAATGTTCCTTCGACCTCAGATAGGGTGTAAAACTTTTAATGCTGCTAACAGATGACTGTCGAATTAATAAATTATGGTAAGGGAAAAATCTCAACTGGAGGCTACAGAGATATCAACGTCAGTAAAATCCTTGTTACACAAACATGAGGACAGGACATGAGTTTGAATCCCATAGTGTACTTAAAATGCTGGATGCCTGTCATGGTGACCACACCTTTAATCCCAGCAGAAGCTGGTGGATCTCTCCAAGTTCAAGGGTAGCCTGGTCTACAAAGCAAGTTCCAGGAAGAGCCAGAGCTACAAAATAGAGATTCTATTTTTTAAAAAAAAGGGGGGGGGGATTGTGGATGTGGAAACACACACCTGTAATCCCAGCACTGAGAAGGTACAGGGAGGAACCCTGAGACCTTCCTGCCACACAGTCTGGCCAAATAAGAGATTCTGATTCAGTGAGATACAGTCTCCAAAAATAAAATGAAAAGTGACTGAAGAAAGATGGTCAATGTCAACTTTGGACCTTCACACACAAAAAATAAAAATAAAATAAATCCTGCTACCCACAGCTGAATCCTCTGAATTTCAGAAGCTGAAGCAGGAAGATCACAAGTCCAAGGCCAGCTTGAAGTATGTACCTCAGAAAAAAATGATAATAACCATGGAAATAGTACCTTAACATTCAGCAGACACAGCTATTAGTTTTGTGGAAATATCCAAGCTTTTCTCTGACGGCCACTGGGGGTCAGCAGAGCAAATAAAAGGATAGAATTCCTTGGAAGACTTAAGCTTAATTTTACCTCCAGCTCGGCTCAGAAGGTTCAGCACCAACAATGTAATATAAATGAGCCTCTAGTCTTTAGTACAGCTGGGGTAGGATTCATGGAAAGAACCAGTTTCCACATTTCATCCACTTGAAAATGTATTTATCTTGCTTATTTAAAAAGTAGATTCCATTGAGTGATTGTTTTTTTTTTTGTTTTGTTTTGTTTTTTTTTTTGGTTTTTCGAGGCAGGGTTTCTCTGTGTAGCCCTGGCTATCCTGGAACTCACTCTGTAGACCAGGCTAGCCTCGAGGATGTAGGGGAATGCCAGGACAGAGAAGCAAGAGGGGGTTGAATGGGGAAAAGAGGGAGGGAAGGGAGCTTATGGGACTTTTGGGGAGGGAGGAAACGGGAAAGGGGAAATGATTTTGAATGTAAATAAAAAAAAACTTAAAAAAAAAGGTAGATTCCAGCCTAGGTGGGGGTGGGAGTGGTGATTCACACCTTTGATCCCAGTACTCAGGAGGCAGAGGCAAACGATCTCTGAGTTCCAAACCAGCCAAGGCTACACAGAGAAACCCTGCCTCAAAACAAAACACAAACAAAGCCAAAAACCCCAAAATAAGAAAATAAACAAGTAAGGTAGATTCCTAGGTTCTCCCCCAAACCAAAAGAATCTCTCCAGAAGGAATTAAGAGACTCAGTTCAGCTCCAGGATTCTTTTATGTGTTTGCCTGCCACTCCCTGCAGGTGAAGGACAACAAACAACTTTGGGAGTCTGTTCTCTCCTTCCACCTTGTCGGTCCTGGAGATCACTCAGATTGTCAGGCTTGGAAGAAGGCATCCTTTCAGCCCAGAGTCATCTTGATGGCTCTCCCTAGGATTCTTTTTAAGTTGCCTCCTTCAGAGAAAATAACATTTCAATCATGACTGGGTATTTTAATGTCAATCAATGGAGATGCCATAGTCATGACTTGTGCAGGTATGTAATGTTCAGTCACTAAGGATATAGGAGGACAGAAAGTTATTTGGGGGTAGGGTCAGAAAGAGGAGGAAGTTAGTAGTTACTACTAATCAAACTACAAGTGGGAAATTAGGAACCACTTTCCTACAACTGCTTCTGAGAAGAAATAGTCTATGCCACTTCCTTGGCTTAAGTTCCAGATCAGACAATGTGGGAAAGAATATATTAACAATACCCCCTGCAGCACAAAATCTAACACTCCTGAGGAAGGGGCAGTTTTACCCAGGGTCCGTGACTCTAGGGATCCCTTGGGTATTCTATGGCTAGTGTTTTTTAAGCTCCCAAGTATCCTGGCCAGATAGAATTGTAAAGTAAGTATGATGTTGCTGTTTTTCCCAGTGTTTGATTGTTGTATTTGTTTTCCTCAATGGCGTTTTATATTCAAGCAGTATCACTCAAGCCACGTTTATTCAGTATTGTCTTTTTACTTTGGGTGGGGGCGGGCATGAGAAGGAAGTGTCTCCTTGGAGTCTCCTAAGTGTATGGGACTCCAAGGTATATGTACAAGGACTGGATGGCATGGCCAAGCAAATCAGATGGAAGGTCCCCAAGATTCTTTTTTCTACTGATCTCTACGAATAAAATGATAAGCTGTATAAGTGACCAATCTAAGGTACCTGATAAATGCCAGTTGTTTTCTAGTTGGCTTTCCCACACAGGCTACAGACATCTAGACATCACTATCTTTCTCCTTTTCCAGAATGTAACTCACCTAGCAAACTAGGGAACTCCTAGTACAGTACAGTTAATACATAATACAGCTGGTAAGCTGTCTCCCCATCCTCCCCATCCACTAAACCAAGACGGTGTGGAGAGTACAATTTCCTGATTTCTCCAACTTCTCAGAGGTCTAGCCAGCTTGTCCTGGCAGATTCCACATGGAAGGCTGTGGGCTGCAAGTCTCTAGTGCACAGTCCGTTCTTTTTGGCGATGATAATCTGGGGTAAGAAAGAACACAGCACATTATTTTCAGGATGAGCTCCCAACTTCCCGTTCCCAACTTCTGGGGCTTGCCATTATTCCATATTTAAAAGAGTTCGACTTACCTAGCGCCCTGCCATATAAGTAAAAAAGGGAAAGGAAAAAGAAAAAACCAAAGTGCCTTACTGTAGGGAAAGAAGCGCACACGCATGCTGATTTCTCGGGCTGTCTTCAAGATTTCAACAGCCTGGAAGGAACACAGCAGCTTGTACAAATGAGGAGATATTACCCAAGACAGAACTATAACACAGCAATGGAATGTGCCCCATCTAGGTCACTGATGCTGCTCCCTTCTGGTACATTTCCCTTGAAGAGATGCTTTCTTACAGATTAGGCTATTCCGGTCCAACCTGTCCTACCTGAGATGGCTTCGTGCATGACTACAGCCCATGTACTATGCTTACTTTGCTGTGCTCAATATCTTGGAAATCCACATCATTCACAGCTAGAACTTGGTCCCCTTCCTGAAGTCCTGCTCGATGTGCATCCGAGTCTGGAATCACCTGTTGGTGAAGGAGTATCATGCAGTTGTGATGAAGTAAACAGACTGCAGGAGGAATTCAGTGCTGTTCAAGTGTGTGTGTGTGTGTGTGTGTGTGTGTGTGGTGCTACCACAGGGAGATTAAGTGGCTTGCTAAATGAAATTTGGTGCCGGGCAGTGGTGGCGCACGCCTTTAATCCCAGCACTTGGGAGGCAGAGGCAGGCAGATTTCTGAGTTCGAGGTCAGCCTGGTCTACAGAGTGAGTTCCAGGACAGCCAGGGCTACACAGAGAAACCCTGTCTCAAAACAAAACAAAACAAAACAAAACAAAACAAAACAAAAAACCAAAAAAACCACCAACCAACCAAACAAACAAACAAAAAAAAAAAAAAAAAACAAAAAAGAAATTTAAATGAAATTTGGTTCTCAGGTTGGTTTTTGTTTTTTTTTTTTTTAAATTCCTTTTTTTCCAAAGACAAGGGTTTTCTTTTGTAGCCCTGGCTACCCTGGAACTCACTCTGTAGACCATATTGGCCTTGAACTCACAGAGATCTGCCTACCCTCTGCCTCCTGTGTGCTGGGACTAAAGTCATACGCCGCCATTGTCCGGCTTGACTTTATAGATTATTACCTACTCCCAATCTTCCTGCTTCGGTCTCAGAAGTTCTCGGAGTACTGACACGCCCACATGCCTCACCTCACTGGGTCCAAGGACAATTCTGGGAAGGAAAGGCTAAATTCCCATTATGTTTAGTCTATGACTCCATTTTTTTATCTGCTGGGCTACCAGTGCATTTTAATATGATAACAAAGTAGCTAGTCATACAGTCTTATCATATACACACATTCACACAGACCTTGGAGATGAAGATGCCTAGCTGGGAGGCCTTTCCTCCTCGGATGTTAAATCCCAACTGAAAGACAAGGACACAGGATGCAGACTCAGCATAGACATAAGAACAAGGACATCTGTGTACTCAGAAGAAAGTGAGATACTATGGAAGTATCATCTCTGCTTTTCTGGTCACCTACCTCCCAATCCATATCCACGCCCCAACCACAGTCAACTTCTGGCATGGACAAAATGTTACTGGAATAAGAGCCTCTATAAGTTTACCTGAGCACCGGGAGGCTTCTTCAGTGTGACAATTCGGGGCAGAAACTGGGTCAACTCATTGTTGTAGTCTGGGTGGTACACTCTCTGCAAGATACAGCAACCTCAGAAATCTTATTCCTAGTCTTAGCTGTTACATCTACCTTCTTTTAGAATATTAATAAATCAGATGTATGTCAGGAAGTGGTAAAGCCATAGACTCAGTTTACATAGAACAGATAATACAGTCCAGAGGAGTGGTTGTTTAGTCTCAGGACATGCTAGCAGCCCTATAGATCCCTATTCCTTTTTTATTGACAGAATGGAAACTAAGGTTCTGAATTTTCAGAATTCACCAGAGGTGAAGGGTTCTGGCAGGGTGATTCTGCAAGTTGCCAGTGGGTCACTGTTGCTCAAAAATCACTTAAGTAATTCATTCTCCCTTGAGTTTCATAACCCTACTTTATCTTTCATAGATCAAATGCTTGGGAATTAGTACTTCTTATTCAGGAATGCAGATGGTTCCCACCTCATGAGGAGGGATCCATGCTGGAGGATTTTCATAGGCAGGCAGGAAAACTACTGGATAGTCATCATAAGAAATCCGGTTGTCCATTTCAGGCAAAGCCCTGGAAAGGACAAATCAAAGGAAATGAAAGTGATTTTTAAAAGGATCAAGCACTCTAAGTTTCAGAAAGCATTCCGTCTCCGTTTATGGAACTAGCCCACAATTAGGTGTTAAGATTGGAAGGGGAGGGAAGGTAACAAGACAAAATAACAAAAAACAAACAAATATAAAACAAAACTAAACAAAAACAAAAAATATTTAATTTTTTTAAGCACTCTAATGGCATGTTTGCATTTCTCACAGTTCTGCAAAAATAGGTGTCACCGATTTCAACCTAGGAAGAGGAAATGAAAATCACATCTACAAAGATTTACTTTAAAACAGCAAGGGAGTGCCAACTCTTAACTATCCCATAGGGACTGGGGCCAGGCAAGGTGCCACAGTCTCTAGAGGTGCTTAGTAAACGTGGCATCCATAGGCGGGCTCCGTCAACACCGGCTACCTTCCAGATCCAACCCGCCCAAATCCCTTGCTCGCGACCACTTAACTCAGCGCCACCTCACCGGTAAGAAGGCCTCCGTCAGCGACAGCCAATTCGGCGTCGGAACCGGAAGCGGATGCTAGCTACCTCCGTGCATGGGCGGAGCTCATTTAGGGCGAGCCAGCTTTTCAGCCTCCTCCGGCGTCACGTAGTGCGTGCTCACGTTTGTGTGCGTCTCACAGGCTATAAGCACTCTGATTGGCTGGCGCCTCTGGTATTAATTTGAAACTTGGCGGTTAAAGCTCCTGTTGGAACAGGACGCCAGGGAAGATCGGGGAAAGGGACGTTTGGTTTGGTGAGTTACAGGGCACCGCGTTAGCTCAGATTCAGCGCTTTGTAGCACTTTAGGACTTGGGGTCGCGGTCGCGGTCTCTGTCTCTGCTGGAGTTTCTTTATTTCAGACACCACTTCGCCCTGTAGTATTGGGACTGACAAACCATTAAGCGGTGGCCAAGAGTGACAGGATACAGTGAACCTGCTGGGAGAGAGAGTGCATCAGCGAGTTCCGAGGTCTCCTACGGTCTGAGAAGGGTCTTTCCACTCCTGCCAGCCTCCGGAGGCTCCTGAGATAGCTGGCTTCACTCGGCACGGACACCTCCTGAGCTGGTACCATGAAAGAAGAGGCGAAAGGAATTCCTGTAAGAGTGGCACTGCGTTGTCGCCCCCTGGTCTCTAAAGAGATTAATGAGGGGTGCCAGACGTGCCTTTCCTTTGTGCCCGGAGAGCCTCAGGTGGGTAGTCAAGTCTGGAATGGCTTCCTCCACAGCTGAGACTCTTGAGACTGAAAGGAGCGAGGGGCGTGGTCAGGCTTTTTTTTTTTTAATCCTTCCCTTATCCCTTGTCTCTTGCGTCTTGCAGGTGGTGGTTGGTAATGATAAATCATTTACCTACGATTTTGTGTTTGACCCCTCTACTGAACAGGAAGAGGTCTTTAATACAGCAGTAGCTCCACTCATAGAAGGCGTATTTAAAGGTGAGGCTGTTTAATTCACTGGGCTTTTTTTTTTTGGGAGGGGGCATATATTATGTGTGGGTCATATAGTCGCTACAAATAGAGGAATGGATGAAACAGACTCCTGCCTAGTAACACTTATGAAAGTCTTTCTATCCTTGAAGCTAGTTTCAGACTGTCCTGTTTATCTTTGACCTCGACATATTTTGCTGTCTTTGGACCTCACAGAGAACCTTCCATTTCAGCGCTTGGGATACAAAGGCAGACAGATCTCTGTGAGTTCGAGGCCCACCTAATCTACATAGCGAGTTGTAAAACATCCAGGGGTACCTAGTAAGATCCTACCTCACAAACAAAAAACACAGTCAAATAACGAATATATGGTCTTTGGTGCTGATTGTGTACTAACCTGCTGAAGTCCCAAGAATATTCACATATGTAATATAGTCTCTGGGTTCAGGTGTTCAAAGTTCACAGGGTCAGAAAACAGGTAGATGACTGTAGGAACTGGGATTCAAGAGAGCAGTATTGAAGACTCTCTCACCATCCACCAAGCTTCACACAGGCGCCATAGCACCCACAGATGACTACATAAGTGAATTTGAACACATAGACAAAATTTAAATTTTTACACCTATTTACATTTTTTGGGTGATTTCTTTTTCTCGATTTTTATTTCCACAGACAGTGTTTCATATAGCTCAGGTTGGTCTTAAACTCACAATGTAGCGAAAAATGGATGTGATGGTGCATGTGTTTAATCCTATCACCTAGGAGGCAGGCAGAAACAATCGAATCTCTGTTTAATGTGTAGTGTGCGTGAGTATGAATCGTACTGTAGAAGCTCTGTAAGTTTCACTGTTTTCCTACAACATAGTGTGAGAATTGGAAGGCTGGTACTAAACTCCCCCCGGGAGTTTAGGTTAATTTCCAAGCATAGGGAATTCTTTAGATGGATTTTTTTCCCCCTAAAGCCCTTGAATACTATGGCCAGCTAGTAATCTTTACTATAGAAGCTAAGCTTTTAAGGATTCTAAAGAGAGTAGGACCTGAGAGACGTCTACTTGTCATATTAGTTACAGTGGTTATGAAAATTTCTTTTTTATTAATTGGGAATTTCATACATACATATAAGTGTTTTTATCAAATCTTCTCTCGTTTTTCTCCCCACCACTTCTTCCCCTGTCTCTAACATATATATTCTTTTTTCTTCAACCTGGAGTCAGCTCAGTGTTGCCTGTATGTCAGAACATCTTATGGTAGCCTCTTGGTCACATCCCTGAAGAAAACTGTCCCTCCTCCAGTAGCCATCAATTGCTAGTAGCCTGTCATCTAGGTGTGGGACTTTCTGAGTGTCACCCTGTGTCTATGCTGGTATTTTTGGCTTCCTTGATCTTCTGCAGATCTCAATAGTCATTCATTTAAAACTTAGAACCATATCATACTAGTGCTTTTAAATTATTAAATATGTTGCCTATAATCTAGTTTAACTTTCTTTTTTTGGTTTTTCGAGACAGGATTTCTCTGTGAAGCCCTGGCTGTCCTGGAACTCACTTTGTAGACCAGGCTGGCCTCGAACTCAGAAATCCTCCTGCCTCTGCCTCCCAAGTGCTGGGATTAAAGGCCTGTGCCACCACCTCCTGGCTCTAGTTTAACTTTCATCCAAATACTTTCTAGTAATTAGATGAACTTTTGGTGTCTTGTGTGTGCCAGGATCTCATTTAGTCCAGGCTGACTTCAAACTAGATATGTAGCAGAGGCTGACCCTTAACTCCTGATCCTTTTGTCTTTACCCTTAAAGTGTTCAGGTTATACACATGCACCACCACGACCATCTTCAGTGCCTGTTTAAATTTCTTCTTTGACAGAGAAGTCACAGAATCATAAGAGTAGCCTACTTGATAGTTGCTTTCTTTTGGACAACTCAGGTGTTTTACAGTTAACTAGTGTGTGGGGGGGGGCGCTCAGAGGACAACTTGCAGGAATTGGTCCTCTCCTATCACATGTGTCCCCCTGGCCTCCACAGGTATCTGCATGCATGCAGTGCACATAAACACACCCAGATATATACACTCACAAATAAATTAATCACAGATCGTTCAGGACAAATGAGTTCTTTATGCTATTCTTGCTGAACTACAGTGTTTTCACTATAAATTTATAAAAAGGAAACTTAAGCCAGGCAGTGGTGGTGCACACCTTTAATCCCAGCACTTGGGAGGTAAAGAGGCAGTTAGATCTCTGAGTTCGAGGCCAGCCTGGTCTATGGAGTGAGTTCCAGGATAGCCAGAGCTACACAGAGAAACTCTGTTTTGAAACAAACAAAACAGAAACTTAAAAAACGATGTCATGTCTCAGGGTATATTGAATATCTTTGTGTATGTGTAAAGTGTATGCACATGTTTGTACTGGAATCCTTGTTCATGAATGTCTAGTAGAGGTCAGAGGTCAACATTAGGTGGTTCCCTTTACTGCTCTCTATCTTGATTTTTGAGACAGGATCTCTCGCTGAACCATTTTAGCTAGACTGACAGTTTGAAGACCCCAGGATTCACCTGTGTCTGCCCTCTCAGTACCGGGACTGTGCAGATACGTGGTGTCATGCCCAGCTTTTATATGGGCACTAGAGATCTGAACTCAGGCTCTTATGCCTCCGAAGCAAGCAAGCAGTTTATCCACTGGGACATCTCCCCAGCCCAACCTTTATTTATTCATGTCTTTCCTATTTATCTGTTTTGTGTGACTTGTGTGTGCCGGTCAGAGCACAACTTGTAGAAGTCAGCTCTTCCACTCTATGTGTTCCGAGGGCCAAAGCAGGGCTTGGCCTTAAGTGCTGTTACCTACCAGGCCACCTTGTCAGCTCCTATTTTTTTCTTTAAGACAAGGCTCATGTAGTACCTGCTTTCCTGGAATTCACTAAATAATCAAGGATGACCTTGAACGTTGGGTCTCCCTGTGACCTCCTCAGGTTAGGATTCCATTTGTACTCCTTCCTCCGTGGTTTGGTTTATGCTGTGCTGGAAAGCAAACTCATGGCTTTGTACATGCTAGACAAGTACTCTGCCAAGTGAGCTATAGTCCCAGACTAAATACCTTGTTGTAAAACTTGAAAACACTGTAGTTATAGAAATGTTGCAAGAACAGCATAAAGATGCCTTTTTTTTTTCTGGAATCATTGGTAATAAGTTGTTGACCCTATGATCATTGAATACTTTACCATACGCTTCTAATAAGAGTCATAACATGACATAGCCATCATAATCACAGAAGGTGCAATGTCATGTTACTACCTTCTAAATCCTCAGCCCTATTCAAATGTTGCCAGTTGTTTCAGTAATCTCCTTTATAGCAAAGGATTTAGTTCAAAAATCATGTTCTGATTAGTCGTGCCCTTCTTTAGTCCCCAAATATAAAGTAGTCCTTGAACCTTTCGTTTTTGTGTTTTTTAAAAAGCTTTCATTGTTTTGATACTTGAAGATTACAGGGCACTTAAATCTTTCTGTTTGCTTTTATCTAACGTTATGATAAAATTTGAACTAATTTTTCTTTTTTTTTTTAAAGATTTATTTATTTATTATATGTAAGTACACTGTAGCTGTCTTCAGACACCCCAGAAGAGGGCATCAGATCTCATTATGGATGGTTGTGAGCCACCATGTGGTTGCTGGGATTTGAACTCAGGTCCTTTGGAAGAGCAGTCAGTGCTCTTAACCACTGAGCCAACTCTCCAACCCTGAGCTAATTTTTCTTAAGCAGAAATACCACAGGCATGCTTCTGTATTCTCACTGATTCCTGTCAGGCAGTATATGGTTTTGGTTTGCCCTATTACTGTTATTGTTAATACCAATAATCTGACTAAGGTCTAATTCTACCAAATCTCCCCCTGTAAAGTTAATTTTTTTCTTTCCTTTTTACATATTTGAAAAAGCATTATATAGTTCTAATTCTCTTCTACTTTCCTCTTTTTCATGATTTTGTTTAATTCTCATCTAGTTTACTATTTCTTCCCTCCACTCTCATCTTCATTCTATTTTTAATAATTAAATTGCTCCCCACTTCCTTTCCCCTCTCCAACTCCTACCATGTCCCTTTCCCCCTTAAGTACATGGCCTCTTTTAAATTCTTGTTACATATACATTGCACATTCAACTGCATGATACATAAATAGAATCTGCGGAGTCTACTCAGTGTTGCTTATATTTATTTGATTTCAGGGCTGACCCCTTGGTATGGATAACCAGTTAAGGGGGACATCCCTGGGGAAGGTGGATTCTACCCCTCTTAGCAGTTGTTAGTTGCCTGTAGTTCTCTGTGGAAGGGTGGAGCCCTGTGAGGTTTCTCCCTTCCATGTTAGCATGTTACTTCTTATTGTCCTTCTTCAGGTCTTATTTAGGCAGCCATACTGTTGAGGTACAGTGGGTGAAACCTTCTTGTTATTTCTAGGTGACACAAAATCTCACAGCAGATTTCCTGGTCCTGTAGCTCTTATAATCTTTATGTTCCCTGGGTCTTAGGTACAGGATTTGTGTTGTACACGTATCCATTAGGGGTAAGCATCCCACTAGCAGGCGTTCTCTGCATTTTAACCAGTTATGACTTTCTGTAATGGTCTCCATCCGTTGCAAAGAGAAGTTTCTTTGAAGAGTGAGAGCTACTCTTATCTATGGGTATAAGGATACATATTTAGAATGCAGTTAGGAATTAAACTGGTTTAGTAAAATAGCTGTAGTAGGTTCTATTCTATGATCAATCCCTGGGTTAGTTGGCTAGGTTTCCAGTATCAGGCATGATTTCCTTCCAGTTCAGAGGACCTTTGTCCAATTAGAAAGCAGTTGGTTACCACCCAAATATGAGCGTCACCTTTAGGGATATCTTGCGATGTTGGTCATCGGTGTGGTTCACAGGCCTCACAGCTGGGCAGGACTGTTGGTGACTTCCCTCCCTTGGCAGGTATATATAATACCTAGTTCCCAAGGAAGACGTTTTCAGGTCAGATCCATCTCTGATCCTCCAAGTCCAGTGTCCAAAGTGCATTGTGTCTTTGGCAACAAGCACTTAACCTTCAGCCTTTGGAATACAACAGTAGTAGCCTGTGCTGTTTGGGGAATCTCTTGTCTCCCTGACCAACAACTTGAAAGGGAGTTTTTTTATGTCCAGTACTAGGGTTTTTTTTGGTTGGTTGTTTGGTTTTTTTTTTTTTTTTTTTTTTTTTTTTAGATAATCTAGGGCTCTTGAGGGGAACATCATCAACCCAAGTGGCATAAGTTCATTTAAATTATATATGCATGTATATACATTTATATGTATTAGATGTGATTTTAGGTAAACAAAAATAATATGATTCCTTATGGGTTTTTCAGACATCCTTAGTGTTATTTGTCCCTCCACCCTCTCTGTCCTGTACTGACCCTGTTAGTTCCTCTGCAATTAGAGCCCCCAGCATTTTTCCATTTTCCCCTTCCTATCATGTGTATTCTGCTATTTCTTTTGGAACAGAGTGCATGCCTACTTTGAACTCATTCTGTAATGCAGTAGAGACTAGCTGTGAGCTAATTCTTATGCTTCATTCTCCTGAATGCTGGGTTTGTAGACTTGAGTCACCACGGCCAGCTACCATCCCCATTTTCTTTAGCCATTTCTGAAATAATATTTTTTTAGACTTCACTATCAGGGTCAGTTTCCTCAAATGCGCACCTCCACAGCTTAGTAAGAGTGTTAATAGTTGTACTTTTGTATTCTTTTCACTTATCTATTTTTATTATTTTTAATTGTCTGTCTAACTGCCTTCCTGCCTGTCTGCTTGCCTTTCTCTCTGTGTGTGAGTATGTGCATATGAGTCCAGGCGCCTGTAGAGGCCAGAAGTGTTAGGTTCTCCTGGAGCTGGTTGTGAGCCACCTGAAGTCGGTACTTAGGAGTTGAACTCAGTTCCTCTGGAAGAGTCACACATGTTCTTAACCACTGAACCATCCCTCTAGCCCCTTCTCTTGTATTCTTAACCTGGGAAACATAAGAATTAAACTATTATTTGAAGACAATGGCAAGAATAAAGTGATTCTAATATACATGTTTTTAACACCTTCCTTATTTGTAAGAACAAATCTTGTCTTTTTATATTCAGTTCAATAGCACCCTTTTATATTCTGGACTCCTGGTACCAGAGTCCAGAGTGTTTAAGACACAGTACTGAAACCTGGTTTCCCAGGATGTTGCAGCTTATTCCTATCTGTGGTGTTGTAGAAAGTTATAAAATGTTATTCCCTTGCCCCACAGTCATATCAGATTATAACAGCAATATACTTCAATTTACAGCTTAAGAGCTTTCCTTTAGAGCAGAAACCTCTCTTCTCCCCTCCCATCCCTTCTCTTCCCCTCCTCTCTCTTCCCCTCCCTTCTAGCCCGAAGATTTTTCTTTTCAGGCTCCAAAATTATTTGGGTAAATAGTAGATGACAGCTTTAACTGCAATGCAGTGACTTTTTTTAAACAGAGTTTCCTTTAGATTGTCTAATTCTCTTTTAAGGGATGGCTTTCTGAGGTATTTATTACATGTTGAAGTACATTTGAATTTGTAGTTTCTTTAGTTCCTACTTTATAATCAATTGGTGAGTTATAATAATTTAAGGTACGAATAGCCCATCTGTTGTTTAATTGTCTCTTTTTAAAGATATTGCTATAGTTATAGCTAGAGTTTTCTGTCTCCATTTCCAATCAAAACTTAAGACTTATGGAATCAAATGACATGCACTCATAGTAATTCATATTCTCTGGCAAGACAAAATATAAAAATGGATTTAGAAAATAACACTTTCACTTGAACTAAGATCAAACAGATAGACATCTTACCTATCTTTCTGCAAACATTACAAATTATATAGACTATAATAGGAAATACTGTCACTGTTCCATGGTGTGTCCAATGTAATAATTTATAAAATGTGGGCTGGAGAGATGGCTCAGAGGTTAAGAGCCCTGACTTTTCTTCCAAAAGTCCTGAGTTCAATTCTCAGCAATCACATGGTGGCTCACAATCATCTGATTCCCTCTTCTGGTGTGTCTGAAGACAGTGACAGTGTACTCATATACATAACAATGAAAAACAAAGAAATTTATAAAATGTGAATAGAAAAAACTCAGTTGTTTACTTTACTATTGGTCACAGCAAATGATCACAATGTGAGTTGATATCCTTTTGATCTTTTCCGTTTTTACTTAACAGTTGAATTATTTTTAACCCGCTTTTTTCAGTCAATTATATCATATTTTTTAGTCAATTTAAAAAAATTCTATCCTGTTTTAGAGACAGAGTATCCCTAATTTAACTCAGTCTAGTCTTGATTTTTTTAAGCAGGGTTTTACTACTATACCATTGCTGTCCTGGAACTCACTATTGCTATGCAGACCTGGCTGGCCTCAAACTCAAAGATTCTCCTGCCTCTGTCTCCAGAGTTCTGGGATTAAAGATGTGTTCTAGTATACCCGGCTTAGACTTGAACTTTTGAAAGTGCTGCCATTTGCAGGAAAGCTCTGCCAGGCCTGGCTCATGGACATCTATGAATATAATACTCCATAATAGCAATGGGTCTGTGTCACATTTAGTTATACTTAAATACTATGTGTGCGTGGAGCCTGATAATATGGCTTTTGTATGTTCAGATCGGGATTTATTTTCATTTATTTATTCACTTTACATCCTAATATCAGCCACCCCTCTCCTCCCAGTTCCCCTCACACAGCTCCTCCCACCATCCCCACTCCCCTTCTCCTCTCAGAGAATGGACACCCCCCCCCCCCAATCACTCCACCCTGGTACATCAACTCTCTGCTGGGCTAGGTGCATCCTCTCCCACCGAGGCCAGACAAGGCAGTCCAGTTAGAGGAATGGGATCCACAGGCAGGCAACAAGTTGAGGGACAGCTCCTTCTCTAGTTGTTTCAGGAAACCTCAGGAAGACCAAGCTGCATTATCTGCTACATATGTGTAAGAGGTCTAGGTCCAGCCCATGTTTTTTGGTTGGTGGCTCAGTCTCTGGGAGTTCCAAGGTTCCAGGTTAGTTGACTCTGTTGGTCTTCCTGTGAAGTCTCCAGAGAGGAACTTGTCATCTGTCACTAAAAAAAAAAAAATACTGCTTTTTCAAATTCTCTTTCCATCCCAACTTTCTTTTTCTTTAAAGACTTATTTCTTTTTATTTTATGTGTATAGGTGATTTGCCTTCACGTATGTCTCTATACCACATGTGTGCCTACTGGTCACAGAAGCCAGAAGAAGGCATGAGATCCCATGGAACTGTAGGTTGTGAGCTGCCATGTGGGTGCTGGGAATAGAACCTGGGTCTTCTGGAAGAGCAGCCAGTGCACTTAATCAGTGAGCCATCTCTCCAGCCCCAATTCCAACTCGTAATCCTCATGTTCTAGCCACCCAATTTCTGGGATATGGTCATGTGCTTTTATATTTGGGAAGACATTCATAAAAATACATACCAGAATAGTTTTTGCCCCTTGTGTCTGATTAAGGGTTCTCTGTGAAGCCTTGGCTTTCTTGAAACTCACTCCATAGTCCAGGGTAGCCTTGAGCTCAGAGATCCCCTTGCCTCTGCCTCTGCCTCTGCCCCTGCCCCTGCCTCTGTCTCCAGAGCACTGGGATAAAGATTTACACCACCATTGCCTGGCTGAGACTTGTATTTACTTTCTATAATTTAGAATTATTCAAGATTGGAAGTACAAATACTCAAGTATAAATCTTTGAAAGGCTTTTTGCCATATCATGACTGCCTTTATTCTCTTAGACACATCTATATTTGACTTCCTAGCTCTTAAGGACTTTCAAAAGGTGACACAGTCAGAGGTCAGTATTTTTCTTTGCTTTTCTTGAGAAAGTCAAACCTTGGAACACACAAAACTTTGCTTTGCATTTGCTGTTCTTAATAGACTATCTTAAGAAAGCAACCTCAGTTTTGTTACAAGAAATGGCTGAATGTTAATTGGATGAACAGTTTTGAGCACTACTGTCCACGTGGCTTCTGTTTTGCCAGGATACAATGCAACTGTCCTGGCCTATGGGCAGACTGGATCTGGAAAAACTTATTCAATGGGAGGTGCATACACTGCAGAACAAGAACACGACTCAGCCATTGGGGTTATTCCCAGGGTAATACAACTGCTCTTCAAAGAAATTAATAAAAAGAGTGACTTCAAATTTACTCTGAAAGTGTCTTACTTGGAGGTAAGTGATTTCTCTCCAGTTCTTCTGAATTTAAGATTATCTTTGAGTAGGAAAATACATCCAAATGAGATTTTTCTTGGCATGACTCAAATCAGCAAATTGAATTTTTAGTAAATTGCATTTTAATAAATTGATAGCAAAAACTTACTTGCTCAGTTGGATCTGGATGCTACCCAGTTCTTTTCTTAATTAGAATTATCTACTTCATCTGATTGTTAGAAGAATTGGCACTGCCGTGCAAAAATATGATAGGAACTTTTTAATTTTAGTTTGGCTTGTATCACTGATTCTCTGTGGAGTCTGCAGAAAAGTGCTCCATTTCACTTCATTGCTAAGGCTTGAATTATAATGCTGCTGCTTCACGAAGAATGTTATTAAAAATCAGGCAAAATATTATGCTGTGTGTAAGTGGTGATAAAATGTATATTTACACAACAGATACTTATTGAGCATCTACTATGTGTCAGACCCTGATCTGGGTACTTAGATCATGTATTTGGGAGCTATCAGGGGACTAACAGATTTTAAACCACTGTCCTTATAGGAACCTGAATTCTAGTGTACATCAGTATAGAATTACTGTCCAATTGTATCTAAACTCATGACATCAAAAGGCATAAGGCATATTTAGAGAATCTGGCTTCTGAGAAGCTAACTTATTGGTTCTACTGAAGTGATGACAGTGATATCTATATATGAGGAACTATAATTAAACTTATAAAGTTTACACATGTAATCATAAATTGTGTGTAAATAGTTCATCTTCATGTTGAATTGCATTATGTTATCAGATATAAGAGATAAAATGAGAAGGGGAGTTAAAGATGATTACAGTTACCCTTTATTTTTATTGTTTTTTATTTTAAATTCTGTGTTCGTATATTTGTGGGTATGTACACGTGAGTGCAGGTTCTTGAGGGCACCAGAGGCATAGGATGCCCTGGAGCTGGAGTTATAGGCAGGTGTAAGCTGCCTGACATAGATGCTGGGAACCAAATTTGGGTCCTCTACAAGAACAGTAGAGGACCATTGAGCCATCTTTCCAACCCTACCCAGATTAGCTTTCTTAGTCTTTATTAAACCAGCCTTGGCCAAGGTATTTGAACATACAAAGGACTGGAGAAACTAGCATATTAAATAGTGACATCAGCAATAAGAGTAAAGAAGTGTAGTGCGTATCACATGAAACATTCTCTTAATTATTTAAAGTTTTACTGTTTTATTGAAGTATTAGTTACAACCCTTCTCTTCCCTTGCTCCCAACTTCCACCCTGCCTTCCCATAAGCAACTAATGCTTACATTTTAATTGGTTAAATTGGTAAAAGTGATGCTGTTATGATATCATCAAGGAACCAAATTTGGGGCCTGGAGAGGTGTCTCTGTGGAGAAAAGCACACGCTGTCCTGGGGAGTGCTCAGGTTTGGCTCCCCTAGCTCTGGAGGATGAGATACCCCTGGCCTCTACAGGCACCTGCATTCAAGTATGCATGCCCACATCTACACAAGCATATATATAATTAAATAAATGCAAATCTTTTGTAAAGAACTGAATTTGAACACCAAACATAACTTTTCATGTGCTTGTTATTTCCAAGAGACTATCTTAAAAGCAGTATTAATTTTGTTATAATATATGAACTTATCCCTAAAAAATAACAAATTAATGCATATAAAGTCCTTTTTGTTTCTTTCCCCTTTATTCTTTCTTCTATTCCTTCCCCTGCTTCTTTTTTCCTCTCCCTTCCTCTATCTCCTTCCCTTCATCTCTTTTTTCTCTCCTAATGCCCTCTTCCCCTCTTCTGCTTTCCTCTCCTCTCCTCTCCCCTCCTCCCCTCCCCTCTCCTCTCCTCTCCCCTCCTCCCCTCTCCTCTCCTCTCCCCTCCTCCCCTCTCATCTCCCCTCCTCCCCTCTCCCCTCCTTCCCTCCCCTCTCCCCTCCCCTCCTCTTCCCTCCCCTCCTCTTCCCCTCTCCTCTCCTTTCCTCTCTTCTTCTCTCTTCCCCTCCCCTTCCCTCCCCTTTGTTTTCTCTTTGCTTCTTTTGTTTGCAATGCTAGGGATCACCCTTAGGGTCTTGTGAATAGCAGACAAGAGCTCTACCACAGAGTTATACCTGGGCCCATTACAGCCTTTATAAAGTGTAATCAAAAAGTACTTATGGTCTTGCAGTCCACACAGAGATGGCCACTGCTAACATATTTTGCCATTTTCTTTCAACAATATCAGATTTATAATGAAGAAATTTTGGATCTTTTATGTTCATCTCGTGAGAAAGCTTCTCAAATAAATATCCGGGAGGATCCTAAAGAAGGCATAAAGGTATATTTTCCCTTCCTTCCTTTGTTCTTTCTCTTCTTTTTTTTTCTTTTTTTTTTTTTGATGTTTTTGCAAATAAAAGAAGAATGGGGGAAGAAGACATATAAGCTATGATTTCCCACATTTCTCCAAATCTGTACTCCTTGATTTCATCCACCTCTAGCCCCTGATTCTTCTAGTCCTAAGTACTCAAACTCTGCACCTAGACCATGTGACCAAAACTCTCAGATAAATGATCATCTCACTATAGGGTATGCGTGCTATACTTGTGTTTTATTCTCTTTTTTTATATCAGTAGATATACTAAAGCTCACATCCCTTGTCTTTACCACTGTGGTTTTGAATTATTACTAACATCTCAGTCCTTCAGGTTCTGTTTAGCAGTAATTCCTTTAGTTAATCTAGAATTATTAGATGAGTGTTCTTATGGGAAGGAAATTCAGCTTCATCATTTTCTTGCTACTTCTGAAAGCATGTAGCAGCAATTAGACATTAATTGTTTACAGGATTCTAAAACTAAGCTCTCTAGTATGGTAGCCACGTGCTACAAGGAGGCATTTAAAGTATAATTAATTAAAATTGAACAAGCAGTTCCTTAGGCACACTCACCACTTACCAAGGAGACACTTTTCTGTGTGGCTTCTGACTAATTTGTTGTCTACAACAGATGTGAGAGATAGCCGTGATCACAGAAAGTTTTACTGGACATCACTAACAGACATTGTACTGGGCTCTAGACTGATATAAAAAAGTGAAAATTAAACACAAGTATAGCACACATACCCTATAGTGAGATGATCATTTTCTGAGAGCTTTGGTCACATGGTCTAGGTGCAGAGGTTGAGTACTTAGGACTAGAAGAATCAGGGGCTAGAGGTGGATGAAATCAAGGAGTACAGATTTGGAGAAATATGCGAAAATCATAGCTTATCTGTCTTCTTCCCCCATTCCTCTTCACAAAGAACAGAGAGTGACCATTTAGGGTGCAGACAAAGAGGAGGTGCTTGTTCGCCTGAGCCTTTTTTCCTTCAGGATCCTTATGAGGTTATCCAGGTATTAAAGCCAGATTTGAAATATCAGACCCTGTAAGCTTGAAATATTAAGGAAAATAATTTGGATAGTGAAGACAAAACCTGGGCAAAATATATGCTCTCACCACGAAGAATGTGGGTGCTGGATTACCTGTTTACCATGTCTTAAGATCTTTTATATGCTCCCCATGAAGGCAGGAATTAAAACCCAGGCACTGTTTGAGGCAAAATAGTGTGATTCAAAAAAATATGTGTTCCTGATACAAATTGGAGCAAGAGCGAGTTTGTAAACATTTTTTAAGATAGCATTTAAAAAATAAACAAAAGGTCTGTTGAGATGGCACAGCAGGTAAAAATGCTCTCCACCAAGCCTTATAACCACAAGATGGAAGTAGAGAACTGACTCCTGTGAGTTGTCTGACCTCTACACATGTACTTTGGTAGGCACATTGCTGTAGCAGCTGGGCGTGTATACACATATACTCACACAATAAATGAATTGTAAAAAAGAAAAGACTTTTTATAGTGAGGAGTAACTGTAGCAGGAAAGGTAAATAAGCATAGACCAGTCTGTCTGGGACAGAAGACTTGGTCTGGGAAATGAAAGGGGATGTGTCAGAAAAGATTATGAAGCCAGTCTAAGCAGCTGTTTATCCCTACTCCCCACCTTGTACCAAAAGTATGCAATCCTGTAAGACTTCTGAAGAAAACATGGCCCTGGTTACTCACAGTGGGTTTTTATCTTACATGTCTCTCTCTCCAACTTTGTTGCTCCTGGAACTTCAGAGAGGATTTTTTTGTATCCTCCTCTAATATAGGTGTTAGTAGTATGCTGACATTTTAGGAAGGCTGACTGGAAATGAGCTGAAAGGGAAAAAGACTAGGCTAGTAAAGATGCAATTGGGGAAAAGCACTGCCTTGTTTTTCCATGCAAGGTAATATTGCTGTGAATGTGGTTTTTTTAAAAAAAAAAAAAGAGGAAGTAATCAATTCCCAAGATTATCTGAGTTGGTGATACATAGATATAAAGGAGTGGGAGAAACTGACAATGATTTAAAGTTTTGAGACTTTGAGGATAGAGCTTTTCATAGACATGGAGCAGTAGTGAGGAGAATTGGTATCAGTGGAAGCAAGATGATTTTGGTTTATAATGTACCGATTCTAAAGGATAAGTAGTCAGCAGCTAGAAATAAAGGAAATTAGAGTCACAGATATAGATTAGGAATATGGTCATAGCATACTAAGGCTAACAGGAACCTCATGAATTCCCTAGTCCTTATCCCCCCTTTTCTCAACTTCGTAGGGAAGATTGGAGACCTTGGTTCTCCAATCATCACAGAGTTCCTGGTTTAAAAGTCCTTCTTTTCACCACCCTTGTGTATACTGATATTTTCCTGGAATAGGAAAGCATTTTCCACTTGCTAATCCCTGTATTTCTATTCAAGTATTAGAAGAAGGAATCAAGGAAGCCTTTTTTCCCTCTTGCAATTAGATTGTGGGACTGTCGGAGAAGACTGTGCTAGTTGCCTCGGACATTGTCTCCTGTCTAGAGCAGGGTAACAACTCCAGGACTGTGGCCTCCACAGCTATGAACTCGCAGTCATCTCGATCTCATGCCATTTTTACAATCTCCATCGAGCAAAGGAAGAAGAATGACAAGTAAGTTAGAGCGTCACAATTGTGTTCTGTGAAGGCCAAATGCCAGGTGGCCGCCTAGGTTGATTTGACATTCAGACTTTCCAATGATGAGCACTAATGACCACTGGAGCTACTTTTACTGTCTCAAAAGACGTGAGAGCTGGCCAGTCAGCTCTGATAGTTCAGCCACTTTTAAGCTTGTGTATTGTTTTCACTGTTGTTTTCCTGTTATCATCACAGAAATAGCAGTTTTCGTTCCAAGCTGCATCTTGTAGATCTTGCTGGATCAGAAAGACAGAAGAAAACCAAGGCTGAGGGAGATCGTCTGAAAGAGGGTGAGATAATTATGGTCATAGCTCTCTGCAAAACCTCACATGCTTTTGTTGCTATTGTTATTTTGAAGGGACTATTTCAATTCATCTTCTAAGTGTCTACAGTTCAAATTTGAGATGACATTCAAAACTAGTGAAAATTGATTCCTTTCCCTTGCACTGATTCACAAATTCAAGTGTGAAATTAGAATCTCTTCTTCAGTTGGTTTACGTCTGGTCCAGTAAATTCTATTTTTAATTTATCTCTACCAACTTATAATTCAAATATTCCAGTTCATTGTTTCATGTACCCACTGTCCCTTGCAGATGTTGCCATGTGTAAACCTTATCAGCATGGCTTTCATATATTCGAGCAAGGCACATGAAAACCCAGTGACATGCATGATCTATTTCTTCAGCATCTAGCTTTCATTTCTAGATGAGTTTTATATGTGCCCTTTTTGTTTTATATTCACGCATTGGGTTTTAGCCTGCTTAATATACTTTTAAAGATCCTTACCTTCTTTTTATTAGGTGTTGAGTTCTGAGTTGATGGGTGGGATTTACATAATTGAAATATAACTCACATATTGTATTTAAAACTGTACATGTTAATGGATTCCGTATATTCAGAGTTGTGTGGGCATCACCACTGCCTCATCTCAGAATATTTTATCACCCCAAAGAGAAGCACCATAGCCCATTAGTGCCCATCCCCCATTCCCATCTCTCTTGAGAGAAAATATATGACCTTTGGTGACTGATGTCTTTCACTTAGCATAAAGTCATGTAGCATGCTAATCAGTACTTCATTCTTTTTATTGCTGAGTAATATTCAGTTGCATGCATATACCACATTTTGTCCTATTCATCAATTTTCTAATGTTGGCTGTTGTAAGTATTGTTCTCTGAGCCTCTCTATATAAGTTTTCATACAAACAAACTGGTTTTGTTTTTGTTTTGAGAAAAGATCTTTCTATTTTGGCTCACCCAGAATTCAATATGTAGACCAGGCCGAGATCTCATAGGAATTCACCTGCCTCAGTCTCCTGAGTGCTATAGTTAAAGGTGTGTGCCACTGTGCCTGACCTCAGACAAACTTTTTTTTTTTTTTTTTTTTTTCGAGACACGGTTTCTCTGTGTGTAGCCCTGGCTGTCCTGGAACTCACTTTGTAGACCAGGCTGGCCTCGAACTCAGAAATTCTCCTGCCTCTGCCTCCCAAGTGCTGGGATTAAAGGCGTGCGCCACCACCGCCTGGCTTTCAGACAAACTTTTAAATGTATCTTGAAAGCATACATAGGAATGGAATTGCTGGGTTATTGGTTAACTCCACTTTAACTTTCTTTTCTATAAGGAAAATTCAATCCTTTTTAAAATATACAATGAGTAAATTTTAGTATATTCATAGGGAGTTGTTTAACTATCACCAAAATAAATTGTAGGATATTTTCATTCTTCTCTGAGCGAAGCTGATGCCCATTAGCAGTCAGTTTGCTTCTGCCTTGGCAATAATGAATCCTCTCCCTCTACACATTTCACTCTTTTGAGCATCTCCTATAGAAGGTTTTATGGTGTGTGCCCTGTTTTCATTGACTGATATTTTTTGAGCCAGTACCTAGGTTCGTGTGCATTCTAATCCTGAGCTACAGCCCTAGCCCTTCATTCATTGACTGTTTTTCTCCAATCTTGTTTTTATAATTCATCCATGCTATGTTTTTTTCTTTTCTTTTTTTTTTTTCTTTTTGGTTTTTTGAGACAGGGTTTCTCTGTGTAGCCCTGGCTGTCCTGGAACTCACTCTGTAGACCAGGCTGGCCTCGAACTCAGAAATCCGCCTGCCTCTGCCTCCCAAGTGCTGGGATTAAAGGTGTACGCCACCACTGCCCAGCTTGTTTTTTTTATTTTTTTCGATTAAGTATCGTGCAGCTAAGGCTGGCCTTGAACTTACTATATAGCCAAGGCTTGAACTTTTGATCTGTCTACCTCTACCTCCCAAATGCTGGTATTATAGGCATTTGTCACGTGTCACTGCCATATTGGCTATGAATATTTGTGCACAAATTTTTCATAAACATATATGTTTTCATTTCTTTTTGGAATATATATATTCATATATACACATACATATACATATATGAATGAATAGAATTGCTGTCCTGGAACTCATTCTGTAGACCACACTGGCCTTGAACTCACAAGGATCCTCCTGTCTCTGAGATTAAAGGCATGTGCCACCACACTGGGTATTTGTCTTTTTTAAAAGATTTATTTAATTATTTTATGTATATTAGTACTCTATTTGTGTGTATGCCTGCGTGCCAGAAGAGGGCATCATATCCCAATATAGATGGTTGTGAGCCACCATGTGGTTGCTGGGAATTGAACTCAGGACCTCTGGAAGAGCAGCCAGTGCTCTTAACCCCCGAGCCATCTCTTCAGCCCAATTTTATGTTTTCTTAATTCTAGCCATTCTAGTAGGTATGAAATAGTATCTCATTGTGGTTTTCATCTGTATGCTAACAATTGTTTCACATATTCATTGACAATTTGTATATTTTCTTAGGGAAAATGACCATTTATATCAGTTATATTTGATTCATTTTAAATAATTTTTGCATGTGAGGTTAAGATTTCCTTATTTCTAATCTTGTGCATGTGGACATCTAGTTATCCAGTATCATTTGTTCAAAAACTTTTCTTTTCCCACTGCATTTTGTTGGCCCCCCCTGTGAAGTGATTAGACTAGTCCATGGCTGAGTCTCTTTGCTTTCACCAATGCCACCCTGACTTGATTACTATACTTACATAGTGAATTTTTGAAGGTGAGAATTGTGACACTCCCAACAATTTTTTTTTCAAGATTGCATTGGTTCTTCGGGGTTCCTTAAATTTCCATGGCAATTTGAGAATCAACTTATCGATTTCTGCACAGAAGCCAGCAGGTGTTTTCATAGGTGTCATACCCAATCAACAGATCTGTTTGGAGAGCATTGCCTTCAGCAGAGTTCAGTTCAGTTTCACAGTTGTAAATGCTGTCTCTTTTTTTTATTATCTTTTAATGAGCTTTTTTTTTTGAAGTATTACTTTAATGGTTCTGTTCATTTTATTTCTAAGTATTCTTTTCAGAGCTATTAAAATGGAATTGTTTTGTAAATTTCATTTTAAAATTGTTTTTTGAGTTGAGTAAGTTGATCTTGTATCCATTGGCCTACCCTGTTTGTTGGTTCTAATAGTTTGGTTAGATCTTTTGTGATGACTACCTACAGGATTCGTGAAGAGACAATTTTACTTCTTTCTTTACAATCTGGGTGCTTTTATTTCTTTACTTCTTTTTCTTCTCTGCCTATTTGTCCTTGTAGGAGAAGCTTCAGTACTTTATTTGGTAGAAGTAGTAAGTGTGAATATTATCGTGTTCTTGATTTTGAGAGAAAAACCAGGTTTTTTTTCCATTAAGTTTATGCCTGCTGTGCATTTTTCATAGAAGCCTCCACCCATGTTGAGGAAGCACATGTCTGTTTTGGTGAGCATTACTTTTATTATGTATGGGTATTTGTCAAGAGCTTTTCATCATTTTTAACATGGTCACATTATTTTTGTGCTTTCATTTAGTCCTTGTTTTGTGGTGGTGTTGTTTGGTCAGTTTCAGTCCTGTAGATTTCTTGAACTAATCTGTACAGTTTATATTCTGTCTAGTTTGCCCTCACACAAACTCAGTGATAGGCTAGTGACTAGTCTCACATCTCCTTAAATGCTTGGACTTATAAATATTTCATCATTTTTCCAAGGGCTTTGTGCATGGACAGGGGTATACCTTCTACACCCAGGTACTTTATAACTCTGCTTTAGCATTTATTCATTGCTTGAGCAAACCTCAAATATTATATATGTTTTCTATCAGTTTGCCAGTTAGAATTGGCAACTGTTAGAGTATTTTTTTTCCTCTCTTTTTAGGTTCATTGAGTTTTATTCTTTACAAATAAACATCATCTATGTTCAAGATAATGTGATATTTTAGCAATATAAATTCATTATGAAATGATTAGCTCATCAAGCTAATTAATATATCCATCACTTCACAATTGTTTTAATCAGTGTTCTATTGCAGTGAAGAAACACCATGATTGAGGCAACTCATAAAAGAAAGCATTTACTTGGGGGCTGGCTTACCGTTTCAAAGGCTTAGTCCATTATCATCATGGCAGAGAGGTTGGTGGCAGGCAGGTATGGTGCTGGAGAAGGAACTGAGAGCTATATCCTAATCTGCAAGCAGAGAGAGACTGGCTGACTCTGAGAGACTGGGCCTGGTATGGGCTTTTGAGACCTCAAAGCCTACCCCAGTGACACTTCTTCCAAAAAAGGCCACACTTCTAATCCATTCAAGTATAAGAGATGACTAAAAAGATTAGCAAAATAAAAAATGAAGCTGAAGCAAAAGGATGATAAGTTCTGGGCCAGACTGGGTCCACAACAAGACCTTAAGACTGGGGCTAGAGAGATGTCTCTGAAGTTTAGAGAATTTGCGAGCAATTATGACCACAGTTTGGATCACAGCACTCTTGTAACAAGCCAGACATCTTGCTAATACAGTTCAGAACATGGTGGAGACGGGAACATGGTTGTGATTGCAGACTTCCATCCTACTAGAGAAAATGTGAGTCCCAGGTTCAGGAGAGACCCTGCCTCAAAAGAATAGGTATAAAACAATAGAGAAAGATACGTTCAGATATGCAGATGCCCACATATAAATAAAGGAATCATTGAAAAAAATAAGGCTGATTTTAGTTGTTCTAGCCAAAGAACACAACTGTTCAGCATGCAGGAAAATGGAACCAAATGGAGATGATATTAAGCAAAATAAGTCAGTCAGAATAAAAATATGTTTTCTCTCATTATGGATCCGAGATTTTATATAGACACATAAAATCTTTTGTGTGTCTGTGTATGTGCATGCATATTAAAGTAGAAAATCTAGTATATGAGCCTATAGGGGCCATTCTTATTTAAACCACCACAATCTGCTCCCTGGCTCCATAGGCTTGTAACCATATCATAATGCAAAAATGTATGCAGTCCAACTTCAAAAGTTTCTATACACTGTTTAAAAGTTCAAAGTTTCTTCTGAGACTCATACAGTCTCTTAGCTGTAACCCCTTGTAAAATCAAAATCAAAAAGCAGATCACATACTTCCAACATACAATGGCCCATTACCATTCCAAAAGGGAAGAAAGAGAGCATAGTGAAGAACTATTGAGCCAAAGCAAGACCGAAGACCATAAGAGCAAACTTAACATTCTACGTTTCTGCCTGATGTCAAAGCCCTCTTCAGATCTTCAACTCCTTTCAACTGTGTTGACTGTAGCACACTTCTCACTCTTGGACTGGTTCCACTCCCTGTTAGCAGCTCTCCTTGGCAGGTATCCCACAATTCTGGCATCTCCAACATCTTAGGATCTCAAAGGCAATCCAGGCTTCACCCTCACAGCTTCACACAATGGCCTCTCAGGGCCATTGGTTTGCTTTGTATTGCTGACAACTGAACCCATGACTTTGCACATGCTAGACAAGTACTGTACTACTGAGCTGTGTTCCTCAGCCCAGCATAATATTTTTGAGGCTTATGTATATTCTTGCTAGTGATTGTCTCTTTGTATTTCTGAATAATGTTCTAGCCTTTAGCCTTTGATTAGACAATGATTTGACTTCCATTATCTTTTTGATTTGTTTCAAATTTTAGCCATTATGAATAATACTGTTCAGAACATTTGTATGCGTGCCCTTTTGTGACTATGTTTTAATTTCACTCCAGGACGTACTTAGGAATACAAGACGGTAAATAGGTGCTTATATTGATTAGCAGTTCTCTAATATACTTGGTATCATATCTCCAGTGTATGAGAATTCCCACTTGCTCCTGTCTTCATAATTCAGATTGCTTTGTACTTTGTAATAGGTGTCAAACCGTATATTCTCATAGTTTTAATTTGCCTTTTCTAAATGATGTTTGCTGGCTCCCTTTTAGTATTCTTACTGGCTACTACTGACTACTCTACTTTTTCCTAATTGTCTGCTCAGATCTTTCTTGCCTTTTACAGAATTTGAATTTTCCATCTTTTTGCTGAGGTTTGTAGTTCTTGATATTTTCTGGGTTTAAGAAGGAAGTACTTAGGTTGCACATACTCTTTTCCAGATTGCAAGTTACCTGTTGTTTGTTGTTTGTTTGTTTGTTTGTTTGTTTGTTCTAAGATAGGGGTTTGTTTTGTAGCTCAAGCTGGCCTGGAACTCACTATGTAGCCTGAGGTAGACTTGAGCTGTGGATTTTCCTATATTTGCCTCTGACTATAGGTGGGTACCATTACACTTGGTTCCTGCCTATTTCGTTTTGTATTTTCTGTATGTGTGTATGTTTGTGTATATGTGTATGTTCACAAGGACATGCTACGATAGACATGTAAAAGTCAGAGGATAATTTGTAGGAGTTGTTTCTCTCTTACTATGTGGGTTATGAGATCAAACTCAGATCATGAGGCTTGGTGGCAAGCACCTTTACCCACCAAACCATATTATTGACCATCACATCTTTGGTTTTTTAAGACAGGGTTTTTCTTTGACTTCTGGAATTCACTCTGTAGACCAGGCTGACCTCAAACTCAAAGATCTATCTGCCTCTGCCCCGAAGTGCTGGGATTAAAGGTGTGAACCACCACTGCCTGGCCTCATCATACCTATTTTAATGATGTCTTTTGTTGAACAAAAAACTTTGATGTGGTCTAAGCCATCAATTTTTGTCTTTAATAAAATACTGGTTTTTAATGTTCCATACATTAAATCTTTGCCTACTACAAAATTATTGAGTGTGTTCCTACCTGAAGTTTCATGGACTTAGTTTGCATTTAGTTCTGTGATGTGTCTTAAATTAGTTTTTGCTTATAAAATGAGATAGGAATTGAGGGTCATTTTCCTTTACATGGATATCCTGTTGTTTATGTACTGCTTATTAAAAAGAAGTTCTTTTTTAAGCACGTATTTACCATCTTGTATTCCTAAGTATGTCCTGGAGTGAAATTAAAACATGTTCACAAAAGGGCAGGTACACAGATGTTCTGAACACCATTATTCATTAGGCAGGGAACCTAGCTCAGTGGTAGAATACTTGCCTAGCACGCACAAGGCCCTACATTTAATCCCTAAACTACAAACAAACAAAAGCCCTTGAAAGAAGGATTTATTTCTAGACTATTCTGAACTGTGGATCAGTTTATTTATGCATTTTTTTTTTTTTTTTTTTTGGTTTTTCGAGACAGGGTTTCTCTGTGTAGCCTTGGCTGTCCTGGAACTCACTTTGTAGACCAGGCTGGCCTCGAACTCAGAAATCCTCCTGCCTCTGCCTCCCAAGTGCTGGGATTAAAGGCGTGCGCCACCACCGCCTGGCTATTTATGCATTTTTAAAGAGTCAGGAGTATATTATGTTTTACTCTGGAAAGTCAAGTTCCCCTTGACTTTTCTTTTGTCAGAATTGCTTTCTGAGCATTTTAGAATGAGACTGTCAAGTACTGAAAATTGGAATTCAATTAATAAATTAAGGAGAATTTGGGTAAAGTTTGCAGCTGTCTTGATGCAACTTATTTATTTACTTACGTGTCTTGTTAGGCTTACTCCAGCATATTATATAACTTTGTTGATATTTTGAGGATTTTCTGTTTTCTGTGTCTGCATAGTTTGAAAATATTCCTTTTCAGATCCTGTTCTAACTTAACTACCTTGCTTCACTACTTTCTTCTCTCATCTACTGAGATTGTCTCAGTGGTTGTCCACTGTCCCTCCTCCTCCTCCTCCTCCTCCTCCCCCTTTTTTTGGCCTTTCCATGACCTCATTCTGTTAGACCAGGCTGATCTTGAACTCAGAGAGCCACCTGCCTCTGCCTCTGCCCCTGACTCCAGAGTGATGTCACATTATTTTCTATTAAACACTTTTGTCTCTTCATTTCAAATATTTCTGCCTCACTTCTTTTATTAACTTCATTAGGGTTAGGCTGGGTGGTGCCAGTGGTAATTGGCATTCTTTTTTTAAATACTCTAGCCAGAAATTTCTCAGTGATTTACTGTTGGCTATCTACTGTACATTTATAGCATGTAGCCATTATCAAGTTAAGAAAGTCACCCTTTATTGCTAGTTTGCAAGTAGTTGCACTTTTAAATTATTTATTTTATGTGTTATGGGTGTTTGTCCTGCTTGTATGACTATGTACCACATATGTGCCTGGTGCCCACACAGGCCAGAAGAGAGTTATAAGCCACCATTTATTAGGTGATGGAAATGGAATCTGGGTCCTCTGGAAGAACATCCAGTGCTCCTAACCACTGAGCCATCTCTCCAGCCCTAGTTGTATATTTTTAAAATAAGAAATGAGTACCAGGTAGACATAATAGGTACACCATATTCCCAACATGTGGGAAGTAGAAGCCAGAGGCTCAGGAGTTCAGGGCTATCTTCAGCTACATAATGAGTTGGAGGCCAGCCTGGGCTACATGAAACACACTTTCAAAACAAAAATAAGAGAGAGGAGTAAAATAGTGTTGTATTTTATCACTTATCATTGATTAGAAAGGAGAAAGTATTCCTTTTCCTACTTTCTGTTGATAGAATTCTAAAAATAGGTTTTCTATAATGTACTGAATTGACCATGAGAGGCTATTTTTTCTCTCTCCTGCTGGATTTACTGTCTTAGTTATATGTCTTATAACTTTTGCAAATCTGGCCTTGTGAGAAAGTGCCTATAACTTTTTTGGTATATGTGCTTTCCTATCTAATATTAGTTTGAATATAAAATGATTTGGAAAGCTTTCAGGTTTGCTTTAATACCATTTATACTGTATTTGAATTATTTCTAAATGTGTTTTTGGTGATTTGATTTTTAATATGTTGATTCAATTTTGCTAATTTGTATTTTTCAGAAAATTATTCATTTTGTGTAGATTCTCAAATTTGTTGACATGATGTTGCAAATAGGCTTACTTTGTATTTTAATCTTTCTCTAATTTTGTGTTTTGTTTTAGTTTGTACATCTTCTCTACTTTTTTCCTATCACATTTGAGAGACTGGCTGACTAGCTCTATGTTTTTATTTTCATTCTTTCAGTTTGTGCTTGGGTTGTTGGATTGTGTACTCCTTGTGTGGGTTTTTGGGTTGATACTGAGTTTGCCTCTTCTCTTTCCCCTTTAGAAAGTTTTACGAGCATTTGTAAAAGTGGTCTGGATGGTGTCATGACTCCCCTAGATATATAGAGCAGTTTTAATGGTGATTAATATGTGACCAGTTTTGTCTCACCTATATCATATGTACTCTCTACCTCTCTGATAGCATGTTGGTGAGGTAGGCGGATTTGGGGCAGTGGATGGATAATATTAAACGAATCCCAGATGTCTTGTTTCATTTCAGTGTGTATGTGTAAAAAATAAGAACTCATTTTAAGGCCTCTTTCCCTCTTGGTCCCATATTGAACTTGAGTTGGAAGAAGCGAGTCTGGTCTCAAAATGGAAGTAAAACCGCTGCCCAGTCGCCCCTAGCCTGTCTCTGGCCATTGCCATGGCCACAAGCCGTGGGGAGGGGGAGTGAGGGTGGAGGGGCAGGATCCAAAGGAAGCAGAGCAGCTGAGGAAGCTATCTATTGGTGGTCTGAGCTTTGAACCACAGATGATAGCTTAAGAGAACATTTTGAGAAATAGGGCACACTTACAGACTGTGGTAATGAGAGATCCCTAAACAAAGTGTTCCCGAGGCTTTGGTTTTATGACCTACTCTTGTGCTGAAGAGGTGGGTGCTGCAATGTGTGCCCGCCCACACAAGGTTGATGGGCGTGTGGTGGAACCAAAGAGAGCTGTTTCTAGAGAGGATTCTGTAAAGCCTGGTGCCCATTTAATGGTGAAGAAAATTTTTGTTGGTGGTATTAAAGAGGATACAGAAGAATATATCTGAGAGACTACTTTGAAAAGTATGGCAAGATTGAAACCATAGAAGTTATGGAAGACAGGCAGAGTAGGGGAAAAAAGAGGATTTGCTTTTGTAACTTTTGATGATCATGACACAGTTGATAAAATTGTTGTTCAGAAATGCCACACTATTAATGGGCACAATTGCGAAGTGGAAAAGGTGCTTTCCAAACAATAGATGCAGTCTTCTGGATCACAGAGAGGTCAAGGAGGTGGATCTGGCAACTTTATGGGTCATGGAGGAAACTTTGGTGGAAGAGGAGGTTATGGTGGTGGAGGTGGTGGCAGCAGAGGTAGTGGTGGATATAATGAATGGATTTGGAGGTGATGGTGATAACTATGGTGGTGGTCCTGATTGCAGTATGGAGGTGGTAGACCAGGATATGAAAACCAAGGTGGATAATGGTGGTGGTGGTGGAAGAGGATATGATGGTTACAATGAAGGAGGAAATTTTGGTGGCGGTAACTCTGGTGGTGGTGGGAACTATAATGACTTTGGAAGTTATAGTGGACAACAATCAAATTATGGACCCATGAAGGGGGGAGTTTTGGTGGAAGAAGCTCAGGCAGTCCCTATGGTGGTGGCTATGGATCTGGAAGTGGAAGTGCTGGATATGGTAGCAGAAGGTTTTAAAATAAAACAGAAATGGCTACAGTTCTTAGCAGGAGAGAGAGCGAGGAGTTGTCAGGAAAGCTGCAGGTTATGCTGAGATAGTCATCCCAAATGCATTAGAGGAACTGTAAAAATCTGCCACAAAAGGAACGATGATCCATAGTCAGAAAAGTCACTGCAGCTTAAACAGGAAACCCTTCCTGTTCAGGACTGTCATAGCCACAGTTTGCAAAAAGTGCAGCTATTAATTAATGCAATGTAGTGTCAATTAGATGTACATCCCTGAGGATTTTCATCTGTTGTAGCTTTTTCTTTTTCTTTTTTTTTCTTTTTCTTTTCATTACATCAGGTATATTGCCCTGTAACAGTTGTAGTGGTACCAAGAATAAAAAAAAATAAGGAATTTTTAACTTAAAAAAAAGAACTCTTTTAAAAGACTCTTGCCTAAAATGACATGATTAAATTGTCTCAGATTTTATTTGTTTGAATAAGAATTTAAATAAGACCCACACTTTGTTGTTATTTGATAGGCCCTTGGTTTTGTTTTCTGTTTGAGACAGGTCTCATTGTTAAGCCCAGGCTGGCCTTGAACTCATTCTCCTACTTACTGTCCCTGTTACCAAAGACTGAGGTTACAGTTGTGAGGTGCCACATCCTGATTCCTCGATCTTTTAACATCTGTTGATAGCTCCTCCACCCCTTCTTCACATTCTTGGGAACTTACTGATTGAAGAATTCAGGCTATTCTATAGAATTCCCCAGTCTGAATCTCGCTGATTATATGACTTGGGGTGGGGCTTACTCTTGCCTTGTCTTTGACCTACTACCCTACTACTTTTACTTACCTCATTTATAAAAACTATTTTGTGAGAGATACGCTGATTAAACAAATTCATAGTTAGAAACTAGCAGAAGTCCTAGTAACTGGTAGCCTCATTATAACTATTAATTTCTTTTTCTGTGCTTTTATTTGTATCTAATAAAGGGATGAAGTATACTATAATATGTCTGTACTTTGTCAGCTAAATTAACACTGCAGGGAGTTTGGTAGGTGCTTGTTAGCATTTGAAGTCGTTTTGAGTGTGGGAGTGGGTCTTATGGGTGTACCTTCTACCAATGGAATTATGTCAGTTTCCATTCTCAAAGATAAGTCTTCCTCCTCTATTAGAAGGAATCACTTTCTACCTGTTGTGAAATAAGAAAGTTGCTAGACTCCTGCATAATATCTGCAGAGAGGGTGGATATAGCCCATCAGAATATTGCTACATGCTGTATTATTCAGAGTGAGGAAAGCAGGCATATCTACATGGCTGATTTGATATTTGAGGCAAAAAAGGTAATGAAAAACCCCACAGTTGAGTCCTAGATAAAGTGAAAGGCGTCAAGAACTGAAAGAAAGGCAGGAATGAGACACAGCCATGTCACATAACCATGACTACCCACAGTGGGCCACATGCACAACTTTGGTTCTAGAAGATTGTATCTCCTAGAGGCATTGTAGTCATCTCAGTTTATGTGAGTGTGATATTTACAACAATAATCTAAATTACCTAATGTGCTTTTTCTGGCAATGCCCCCTGCTGTCAAGTGACTAGTAGAAAGGAGACCACAGAGGAAACACTTCTGGATTTGATTTGGAGTATGTCAGATTTGGAATACATATTAGAAAAAGTCCAGGAGGAGGTAGTAAATTCTGGATAAGATATTAGAAACATCTGGGCTAGGGACATATATTTGAAAACTATGCAACTAGATAATGAGAAAGCAATGCTACATAATAGTGAGGAACACTTACATTTTAAGGCCAAGAGTAAAGTAGTCAAATAACAACATTGAGGAGCCAGAGCTTGGTGTGATACATAGATACCCAGGTGTGGGTTTCTGTATGAAAGGGATTGTCATTTGTGGCAAATACTTCATTGTTATTACATAATGAAAGCTGAGAAATGGATAGATTTTTCCCACTGAGGCTTTCAAGGGTTTTTGCCAAAGCAGTCTAAGGAATTAGGTCAGGCTACATTGGATTAAGGGACAGATTTAACTACTGTTCTAAGTGTGGGCTGTCACATTTGTCTTTTCCATTAATTTCTCTATTCTACTTTTTAGCAACATGTACTGATATTCTGCCAATTTCTAAACTTAACATAAATGGCTTCATTATGCATGTGTGTTCTGTAACTATTTTCTTCAATATTATGTTCTTGAAATTCATCCATTTGGTAATATATTTCTGTTCCAATACAATTTTTATTAATTACACTCTTGAGTTTTCTTGATATGAAATGGGTAAAAAGAAAATTACTTCTGCCAATATTTATTGGTATTGTTTCTCTTGCCTTTTTTATTCATGAGTAAGAAGGGTGTTGAAGAATATAACCTGGGTTTATGAAGTTGTTTTTCTCATGGGAATCTAGCTTCCAAATTAAATTGGAATCGTTTTGATATTTTATTATTTGGGATGATAAATGGCATTGTTTTAGGCAAATAGTAGTTAATTGTTTTAGGTTTTGAGGTTTTTTTTTTAATACTAAGTTATCTTTTTCCTTCAACTTAAAAAAAAACCAAAAGTTGTGGTTTAGTATATTGCTTCTTCTCTCTGGCTGTTTGGTCCCTTGGGTATCTAATTTTCCTTTGTTCACTGAGGCTCAAGCATGCGGCTGCTGTGCCATGGCAGTCATCTACATAGACAGGGCACAGTGCTTTCTTCCCATGAGCCAACATGTAGTAATAGCTGTGCCATTGATCAGCCTGGAGGAGGCATCACAACTGAACAGTCTTCATCGTGCCTCTCAGACTACACTCACACAGTCAACTAGATTTGGGAATATAGGGCATGTGGCACACCTTCAATTTTATATCTTTCCCCAAAATACAAAATTTTAAAATAGATGCTTTCTTATTCCCAAAAAGGCACAGCATGAGATTAATTCCTTTTTCTACTCAATATTGCTGCTGATTTGCTAAGTGAAAAATGTTGCCTCATGGGTTGAATATACTTTTATGTTTATAGACCTTTCTCATTCCTTGTTGAATTGCCTTTTCCAGGTATTATTCTTCCTTCAGTTAGTAAGTACATTTGCCATTAAAGTTATCTCCATTTTTTGTTTAGATTTTTGGCTATTTAAGCGACTGCCAGATAGATTACAAATACATTACTGGAAGTTAGCAAGTCCACTGAAGTATTATCTGCACATATGAAAGTGCCCCAATGATACTTGTACCGTTTTAGTGAATGTTTACTAAGTGGAATGCACATAAAGAGTACCCAGATGAAGAAACAGTGTTAGAAGCATCCCAGAAGTTCCATTTGTGCTCTCTTCTATTCTCCTTAAAGAGGACCTGCAGCCCAAACCTCTAGCCCTACATTAATTTTTCAGTATGGACTCCTTTGTGTCTGACATCTTGCACTTAGTATAAACTCACCAAAGAAAATACAGTATGCCCAGCCTAGTTTGAATTTCTACAAGTAGAGATGCTAAGTGCATATACTATAAACTATTCCAAACTGTGTTTTCTAACATTGCCCAATTTGTGTGTGTGTGTGTGTGTGTGTAAGACAGAGGTCAGTCTTGGGAGTCATTCCTTTGGTATTGTCCACTGTGATGTTTTTTAAGACAGTATCTGTCACCGGGGCCTAGGGTTTGCCATTTAGCCTTAGCTTTCTGGCCTCTATAGAGTTGGGATTATGAGCATGCACTACCATGCCTGCCTTTTTACATGGATGCTGGGGATTGAACTCAGGTTTCCATGTTTGCAAAACAATTGCTTTACTGACTAAGTTGTCCTCAACCCCTTGTCAGAATTTTTTAAATGTTGTTTATTTATATGTATATATGTGTATTTTTTAATGTTTGAGTGCTCTATCTGCATGTACACCTGTGTGTCAGAAGAGGGCATCTGATCTCATTACAGATGGTCATGAGCCACCATGTGGTCACTGGGAGTTGAATGCAGGAGCTGTGGAAGAGCAGTAGTCAGTGCTCTTAACCACTGAGCCATCTCTCTAGCTCCCATGTCAGAACTTTTAATTTTTGCCAGTTAAGTAGGGATAAAATTACATTTCATTGTGGTTTTAATTATCATCCCTGATGGCTATGGGGTTTGTTATCCTCATATTTTTATTGGCTACTCATCTTAAACTCACAGCAATCCTCCTGCCTCAGCCAGCCTCCCAGGAGCTGGCATGAGCCACCACACTAAGCCTTATAGTATTTCTAAAGAATGGTCCTTTATATGTTCTTCATATAATTGCATTCATTGGAACTCTCCCACTCCTGTATGGTGTGCATGTGGCTTCTTTCCACAGTCATTCTAGGGATGGAGCCAAGGCCTCACACATGTGTCTGGTCAAGCTACATCCCTAACCTTCCCTCTCTTCATTCATGTATATGCTGTTTTCTTCTGTATTTAAGAAATTCAGCACTCCAAGGTCTCAAGGACATTCTCTATTATTGGTAAAAGTTTCACAGTTTATCTTTCACAGTTCAGTCTCTTATCTACCTAAGATGTTTATGTACATGGTGTACTAGATAGTTCTAGTTTTTCCATGTAAATAAATATCCATTTGTCCTAGCACTATTTTAAAAAAAAATTCTTTTCTCACTGAGAAGCAGCCACTTCTTTTATATGTATGGATGTGTGTACCCAAATATGCCTTGATGTGTTATGAAAATTATGAAGGTGTGGTACCATGGACTCCAGTAGTTGGAAGGCTGAAGCTGAGAAGTCACATGAGTCTAGGAGTCTAAGGTCATCCTGGGCAATGGAGCTATTTCACCTCGAAAATAAATAAATAGGTAACTAAGTAAACCTGGGGAGATGGTTCAGTGTGCAAAGTCCTCAGAGCATCAGCGTGAGGACCTGAGTTTAGATCCCTCACACCCATGTAAAAACCAGACATGGCAGCATTTATCTATAATCCCAGTGTTGAGAGGCTTAGAAGGTAGGATTCCAGCAGCTAGCTGTCCATCCAGTCTGGCTAATCTAGTTTCAGTTTCAGGGAGACACCCTTTCTCAAAAATAAGGTGGTAAGCAATAGACAGAGACACCTAACAACCTCACACATATGCACAGGTAGATACAAATACCATGCACGCAAATAAAATATTTAAATAAATTAATAAATATTAAATCTTCTAAATTTATATACATGGGCTAGATACAGGGCTCAGCTAAGAGCACTGGCTGCTCTTCCAGAGGACCTAGACTTGATTCCCAGCAACCACATGGCAACTCAAAGCCATCCGTAACATCAGTACTAGGGTATTAACATTCTTCTGGCCTCCTCAGGCACTGAACAACATGGTACACAGACACACATGCAGGCAAAACATTCTTACATACAAAATTTAAATTAAGAGTATAAAATCTACATATTATTTCCATACTTATTTGTGGCTTCAATACTTCTCAGATTTTCCTCGTAGAAGTTTTATCTGTCTTTTGTTCTATTCCTAGGTGAAGTTTTCTGTGATGCTAGAGTATGAATTCAGAGCCTTGTGTATACTTGACAAGTGCTATACCACTAAAGTAACCCTTGGGGTTGGTTTGTTTTTGTTTTTGTTTTTGATCATTATTGTTGCTGCTGCTGCTACTGCTGCTGCTGCTGTTGTTGGGGGTTTTTTTTGTTTTTTTTTTTTTGCAACAGTTTTGTGAAGTATAGCAGGGTTACATAGCAAGCTCTAGTCCATCTTGGGTTACTTAACAAAGGGCACCAGATCTCATTACAGATGATTATGAGCCACCATGTGGTTGGTGGGGATTGAACTCAGGACCTCTGGAAGAGCAGTCAGTGCTCTCAACTTACTGCTAAGCTGTCTCTCCAGCCCTAAGTCTTTATTTTTTATATTTTATTTTTGATTATGCATGTTAATAGGATTCAGTGGCATATTTCCATATATGGATATATCTGTACCAATTAAATCCCATCTCTTTTTATCAACTCTTCCAACTTCCAACTCTTTCCAATGTATTTTAATCACTATTTTTCTTTGAAGTCAAAGTTTCTAACTTCTATATAAAGAGAGCACACATTATATTTTTCTATGCCTGACTTACTTCATTTAAAATAAATGTCCTCTACTTCTGTCCATTTTACTTCAAAAGACAAGTCTTCATTCTTTATAGCTAAATCATATTTGACTGTGTGTATATGTACCAAATTAATTTTATTCATCTGGTGAACATTTAGGCTGATTGCTAGGTTATCTCTCTTGGTTAGTGCAACAATAAATGTAAGTGCAGATGAATATCCCTTTGGTGTTCTTTGTTCCTTTGATTGTATTCTCATATGTGGAAGAGCTAGACAGTATAGTTGATCTATCTTTAGTTCAGCCAATGTCCGTGTTGTTCTTTATGAAGGCCATACTCATTTCTATGTCCACAAACAGTATATAAGATTTCTTTCCTCTCCACATCCTTGCCAGCATTAATTGGTTGGTTTTCTGTATATAGTGAGATAATATCAATATAACCTTGATTTGCATTTCCCTGATAGCTAAATATATTGAGCATATTTTTTTTCAAATTTATTGGTTACTTATAGTTTGAGAAGTAACCATTTAAATCAGTTATACATTTTTAATATGATTGTGTGTTTTTTTATTAAAGTTTTTGAGTTCTTTGTTCTGGATACTAATCCTCTATCAGATGAAATGTTAGGAAATATTTTTCTCCATTCTGTAGCTTGTCTTTTTACTTTTTTGATTATTCCTCTTGCAGAGGTTTTTGTTTTCCTATAATCGCCTTTGTTAATTTTTACTTTTGTTTCCTGTGCATTTGAAGTCATTGCCTATACCAGTGTCTTGAACCTATTCTCCTGTATTCTAATAGTTTATAGTTTTACATTTAGGTTGTTGCTCCATTTTGAGTTAATTTTTGTGTAGACTGAAAGGTATAGGTTAAGTGTCATCCCTTCACAAGTGAACATCCAGGCTTTCTCTCACCATTTATTTCAAAGGCCATCCAATCTCCTATGCATTTTTGGCATCTTTGTTACACATCAAGGTGTTGTAGATGCTTTGGTTTATTTCTGGAGTATGCTTTTTGTTCTGTTGATTTGTGTGTTTTTCTTTATGCTGTTTTGCTGCTATGGCTCTATAGTGTGTTTCGGACATTTTTTTTGGGGGGGGGGGAGGGGATTAAGTTTGCTCTGGCTCCCTGAGAGTGGTGGCACTTACCTGCAATCCCAACACCATGAAAACTGAGGCCTGAGGTGAAGGGAGCATGAGTTTAAGGTCATAGTGAGCTTAAGGTCAGTTTCAATGACATAACATGACCCTGTCTCAGAAAAACCAGGGAAATTCACAATGTATCTCAAAGATCTAGTACTTGCCTTGGTTGTGGTCTCTATTGTCACTAAACAAAATTACTTTGGAGGCTTTTGTTCTTGAATATGAATTTTACAGTTTTTTTCTATTTTTGTGAGGAATGTCATTGGTATTTTGATGCAGTATGTGCATTTTAACAGTATCTACTCTTCTAATCCACAAACATGGGAGCATTTTCGTGTGTGTGTGTGTGTTCAGTTTATCTCACCAGAGTTTTAAATTTGTCATTGTACAGGTGTTTCACTTCCTGTGTATTATTTTATATTTATAGCTATCACAAATGAGGTTGTTTTAATTATTTTACTCAGATTCATTATTGATCATCGAAAAATTTTGGTTCACTTTGAATTTTGCTATTTTACTGAATTCATTTATTAATTCTAATGGTTTCATGGTAAAACACTTGGTTTTTTCTATATGTAGAATCATATTATCTCCAAGCACAGATGGGTTTATTTCTTTAATTTTGTTACTGGTATTAAAGATTTGAACTTAGGTCTTCAGGCTTGCATGGCAAGTGTTTTACCCGTTTCCTCATCTCCAAATTTTATTTTCTAACTTTACTTTTGGTATATATGGAAACAAAACTTGCTTAGTCTTATTTTGGTTGAAAAAGAGTCTTACTATGTAGCCCCTGCTGTCCTGGAACTCACTCTGTAGACTAGACTGTCATTGGACACACAGATACACCTGCCTCTGCCACCTAAGTGCTGGGGTTAACTGGTCAAAAATAAACTTTGTATCCAGCAACCTGATTTGCTCTGAATTCAGTAGTCTTTTTTCGTTTGTGCCACTATGCAGAAGATCCACCATGAAAGTTTTGTTAGGATTAATTAGTCCTTTCAGTACTTATTTTAGCCAACCTCTCAGTCCAAACACATCAACCAAATCTTTTTTATAGTAAGGTTTTTATTCTATAAGAATTTCATACAATGTATTTTTTCATATTCCGTCCCCTTCGTTAACACCTTCCAGATCCTCCTTTACCCAGTCACCCAGCCAGCCAGCTTCATGTATTCTCAGCTCCATTCTTCTCTCAGCACGTCCTCTGTGTGAGGCCTGCCTGGGAGTGGAATCAGTATGCCTGGTGTCACACCACAAAAGAAAATGGACTTTCCCACCAGAAATCAAATACTAGTAGTTCCCCAGGCATGGGTGGGGCTTTGCACCTACCTCCTGTTCGTGCTGAGATTTTGTCTTTATTGAGCTGGCTGGCACAGGTCTTGTTCATACTGCCGCAAACGCTGAGTTCATGTGTGCATCTTCCCTTTTTCCTTAATGTTATCCACCATCCGTGGCTCTTACCATTTTTCCATCCCCTTGTCTCCATCCTCATTCTTGTAGATCCCTGAAGGGAGGACTGTGATATAGATGATCATTAGGGCTGAGCTCCACAGTCTCTTATTCTCTGCATGTTGACAGTTGGAGCTCCGTGTTAATCACCATCTACTGCAAGAAGAAGCTTCTGATGAGGGTTGAAAGAGATGCTGATATATGGATAATAGTCATTAGGAGTTGTTTTAATGCTGTAAATGACCCCCCCCTTTTAAAAAATTCTCTTGATTTGTAAATTTTTACTATCTTCGTTCTTTTTTTTAACTCATGATTCTTTTTCTTCTTGCTGTTCCATTAGATTAATTTTTGTACTCAGTGTGGTCTCCCCAACTAGGAATGAGTGCCCACCACCTGCTGTTAGCTCTTCCTTAGCACTGTTGTGGAGATGCACCCATTTCCATTCTGTCCCTGTTGTCTCTGCCGTGTTTATACCATCGTCCTGTACATCATCTGGAAAATAGCTTCCTGACTAACCATTAAAAGGTACTCCTTTCCAAGCACCATAGCTAGATCAATGTCTTAAAATGCCACTTTGTTTGTGGTATGTGTTCCCAAATAGAAACTGAAAGAACATGTCCTACTTATAAGATGAACTCTAAACACTGCCACTTTGTCTTTCAGGCCCTCTATATCCAAGCCCTCACCTAGCTCCTCTGCTGTCTTTATAGCTTCCCAGCCTATACTATCCATTCAAGCTATGGGGCCCCCACAACATTTTTGGTTTCTGCTGGCTTTTGTATACTTTTACCACAGCTCTCTCTTCCTCTTGCAGAGAATACCATATGTGCCTACCCCTACACCACCCTCACAATCAGACTTTCTATAACATGGCCTTTCTTTGAAGCTCAGTTTGACTTGAAGGTTTGCACATTGCATTTTAAAAATGATTTCATGTGCTTTATTATTATTATTATTATTATTATTATTATTATTATTATTGCTCTTAAAATTCTATAGTGCCAGGCTACTATGTCGTTACTCCCTGGCCCCTGTGCATTTTCGGTCCTACAACCAACTAGAGTATTCTAGCCACATCCGTCAACTTATGTTGTCATTCATAACATATCACTATCTATATAGTTGTGCTGATTCAGATGGCAGTGCCATTACACCTACGTGATTCTGCTGGTCCCCCACCCCGCCCCAGCTCCCCAGTGCCTTCAGAATCCTGGCTCCATCAAGCGCCCATGCTCCCCGACTGTGTCTGTCTGTTCCTTGTGGTTATGGGGATAGAACTCAGGTGTTTGCATGGGTTAGAGAAGCCCTTAGCACTGAATGGTATGTCCAGCTTTGTGCTTTTTTACTCACTGCTGATCTTTCTACCCTCAGCATAGAGGCATGCTAAAGTTTCCTATAGTTTTAAAATAAAGCATTTATCCTCATTACTGGCTCACTTCTCTTCCCCATTCACTCTCCACATTTGACACTTCTCCAACTTCTTCCCTTTAAAACTGTGATTTCTGAGATCTGCCAATGTTCCAAGCAACTGAATCCCTTAGATTCTTTTTGGTCCTCCTTTTTTAGTGACTGCAGTATTTAGAGCATATTACTTCTGGACTCCCCTCTCCCAAGTTCCTCTCATTTTTGTAAAGACTCTGCCTCTTCTCTTTGTGCATACCCTAACCTGAAATAGCCTGTGTTTTATTTTCTCTTTTCTTTCTCTTCTTGTTCATGCCTATCATCTTGATACCCCTGCCACTCAGATGCTCATAACTCCTACTTAAGTACTACCATTGCTAACACTGAGCCCACAGTCTATACCTCATTACACCTATAATTGTAGTTGCCTGTGGGAAATCTCATAGATTCCATAGACAGCTCTTATCCCATCTAAAGGTGAATGACTACTTATCCTTTAACAGTATTTTAAATCTGCTCCATCACCTACATCCACCCAGTCACCCAATCAAGAAGGCAAGGCATCTTGGCTAAGGTCACTGAGAGCATCCCCTATTCCAGGTCTCTTGGACTTCCTAGAGATTATCCACTCTACCCCACCTCCGCCAATTGCACATTTCCACTCATTCTCCTGGCTTGGCTCTCTCTTCTGCCTCTCCCTATACCTGATCCTGAATGCCCCCCATTCCCCTCTGCATCCCTTCTCCCACTCAGTTCCCTCCCTCCAACTGCTTCCTACAACTATTTTATCTCCCTTCTAAGTAAGATACAAGCATCCTCACTTGGGCCTTCCTTGTTTAGCTTCTTTGGGTCTGTGGATTGTACTGTGGATATCCTGTACTTTATGGCTAATATCCGCTTATTAGTGAGTACGTACCACGCTTGTCCTTTTGGGTCTGGGTTTCCTTACTCAGGATGACACTTTATAGTCCCATCCATTTGCCTAAGAATTTCATGAATTCATTGTTTTTAATAGCCGAGTAGTACTCCATTGTGTAAATGTACCACATTTTCTGAATCCATTCCTCGGTTGAGGGACATCTGGGTTGTTTCCAGTTTCTGGCTATCATGATTAATGCTGCTATGAACATAATAGAGCATTTTAAAAGTAAAAATAAATTATTTTTTAAAACTCTTGTATCTTTGGGTTTGTGCACATGAGTACAGTTTCCCACAGAGACTAGAGGAGGACTTTGGCTCTTCTGAAGCTGAAGTTACAGGCAGTTGTGAGCTGTCTGGCTTAAGGGCTGAGAACTGAACTTGGGTTCTCTGCAAGAGCAGAATGTGCTCTAAACCATTGAGCCAGCTCTCTAGCTCCAAAACAAACATTTTTTAAAATAAAAATTATGAATGAGGGGAGAATGAGTATACGTGGGCAGGTATGTGTGAGGCCTGTGATGGACAGTGGGTTTGTACCCTGATTATCTTCTTGGTTTGCTTGCTTGCTTTTCAACAGAGTCTTTCATGAAACCCAAAGCTCATTGATTCAACTAGGCTAGCTAGCCTGCGCATTTCAGGGATTGGCTATCTCTTCCTCTTGCTGAGGTTCCTGACATTTCTCCATGCTCCTTCATCTCCTGAATCCATCGTTCTATCATTTCAGTTCTACAATCAGTTGTTACTTCTCTAGAAACTTAAAAGCAAAAGCAACCATTTCTCTAATCAGTCATAGTTCCTTCTTGAAGGTGAAGTAATTTGTCATCAGAGTAGATAAAGGATTTCAGTCTTGGCTGACTTAGCAAATACTTAGATTATCTAAGGTTCTCCACTCATTTAACAAGAATTACTTGTATATGGCTCTCAACAGATGACATTTTATTTCATATCATAGTCCCATGATTTAAGGAAAGGATTGTTCCTGTTTTATGGACAAAGGAAAGGTTAAGATGTTGCTAAGTGACTGAGGTCATCAGGGATTCTCCTCCCTTTTTCTCTTTTGAATGGTTACCTCTGTAAGTTTTTTTTTTTGCTTGTGTTGTTGTTGTTGTTGTTTTAAAATTGCACATATATTGGTCTGGTCTAGAACTTGCTATATACCCAAAGGTTACTTTAAACTCTTACTCTCCTGCCGCCACCTTCTTCTAGTGCTGAGATTACAGGTATATACCACCATGAGATTTATGCAGCCCTGAATGTAGAATCAAGGACTTCCTGTAGTGCCTGCTAGACAGGCACTCTACCAACTGAGCTACATCCCAATCCCCTATGTAAGTTTTAAAATCTACTTTGGTAACAGATTATTGACTGGTGAACTCCATAATTAATACACTACTACTTAAGACTTAAGTCTTTCCTCAAGCTGGGCGGTGGTGGCGCACGCCTTTAATCCCAGCAGTCAGGAGGCAGAGGCAAGCAGATTTCTGAGTTTGAGGCCAGCCTGGTCTACAGAGTGAGTTCCAGGACAGCCAGGGATACACAGAGAAACCCTGTCTGGAAAAACAAACAAACAAAAAAAGTCTTTCCCCAAAACGTATTCAGCTAGTCTTATATCCATACATAGTTTTTCTTTCGTGTTAATCAGAATTTCTCAGCTATGATACTATTGTCAATTGGAACTAAATAAATTTGGAGGTGTGTCTTGTATATTGTAAGATGCATAATAGCATTCTTAGTGTTCTTAGATGCATTCTTAGGTACAAGAAGTACATGCACAGCTCTCATGCCAAGTTTTGACAATAACTATTTCCAGATATTGTCAACTGTCCAGTAACAAACAAGATTAGTGGAGAACGACTGTCTGTAGAGCCTACTTCAGTTCCCTCTTTCATGGGCTTTTCCGTACCACGAATGTACGCTTCTCTTTCAGCATTGAAACCTAATGTAATGTGCCTCTGTGATAGCTTTGAAGTTGTATTTATGTTTTTAATGTTAAAATTTTCTCTTTTATTATTTATTTATTTTTGCCATAATGAATAAGCACTCAGTGGTACTGGATAATATGCTCAACTTATTGCTTAGTCTGTTTTCAGTCTTACAGAGTTTTAAACGAACTTTTCAGCACATGATTTTATCTGGGCAGCTTTTTTTAAACCATCCTTAATCTCAACATTTAAAAATATTTTTTTATTTTATATGTTTAGCTGTTTTTTAAGCATGTATGTATGTACATCATGCATATGACCAGTGTTCATGCAGACCAGAAGAGAGTGTCTGATCCTTTGCAACTGGAGTTATGGACAATTTTGAGTCACAGAGTCGGTGCTGAGAAACAAACCCTGGTCCTGCAAAAGCAACGGTACTCTTAACTTTGGACCACCTTTGCCAAGAACTTACCATTTTAATGTCTCTTTGTTTCATTTTTCAAGACATGGTTTTTTTTTCTGTGTAGTTCTGGCTGTCCTGGAACGCAGAAATGCCCCTGCCTCTGCCTCCCAAGTATGTGTTAGCACCACAGGCATCATTTTAATGTTTTTTTTTTTTTTTTGGTTTTTCAAGACAGGGTTTCTCTGTGTAGCCCTGGCTGTCCTGGAACTCACTCTGTAGACCAGGCTGGCCTCGAACTCAGAAATCCACCTGCCTCTGCCTCCCAAGTGCTGGGATTAAAGGCGTGCGCCACCACCGCCTGGCTCCTTTTAATGTCTTAATGACAGAAAATGAAGTAGAAAGCAGAGGGCTAATGTGGTGCTCAGAACCTGCAGGCAGACTTGATACATCTCAGCAGGTGCTTCTTGAGTGAAATAAAGTGCTCTGCAAAGGGCTACATTTTCCAATTAGCAATAAAATGAAAACAAAGGGATCTATTGCTTAGGAATACTGATTTGATATAGATGAAGAACATTTAAATATGTATATATAGACTGAAAGGAAGGAATTACTGTGAAAAATGAAATGAAGGTCTATGAATGGGAAAATACATTAAAACGTCAGGAACTTAAAGAAGACAAAGGGACTAGATATAAGGACAGAGGTAAAGGACCGAGCCTTGATAATAAAGGATGGAAAGACAAAGGAATAAGTAACAGCAAAGTAAAGACCGTACAGTAGAAAGAAGAAAGGTTAGGGAACCCTCTGGTTAACATTATTTATTTATTTATTTATTTTTTAATTTCTATGTTTTTTCTTATTTACATTCAAAATCATTTCCCCTTTCCCGTTTCCTCCCTCCCCGAAAGTCCCATAAGCCCCCTTCCCTCCCTCTTTTCCCCATTCAACCCCCTCTCTCTTCTCTGTCCTGGCATTCCCCTACATCCAGTCTTTTCAGGACCGGGGTCTCTCCTTCCATCTTCTTGGAAATCTATTGATATGCAAATTCTGTCGTGAGTATTCCAAGATTCTGGGTCAATATCCCCTTATCAGTGACTGCATACCATGTTTGTTCTTTTGTGATTGGGTTACCTCACTAAGGATGATATTTTCAAGATCTGACCATTTGCCTAGGAATTTCGTGAATTCATTGTTTTTAATTGCAGAGTAGTATTCCATTGTGTAGATATACCACATCTTCTGAATCCATTCCTCCGTTGAGGGACATCGGGGTTCTTTCCAGCTTCTGGCTATTATAAATAAGGCTGCTATGAACATAGCGGAGCATGTGTCCTTATTGCATGCAGGGAAAGCCTCTGGGTATATGCCCAGGAGTGGTATAGCCGGATCCTCCGGGAGTTTTCATGCCCAGTTTTCTGAGGAACCGCCAGACTGCTTTCCAGAGTGGTTGTACCAGCTTGCAGTTCCACCAGCAGTGGAGGAGTGTTCCTCTTTCTCCACATCCTCGCCAACAATTGTTGTCTCCTGTGTTTTTGATCTTAGCCATTCTGACTGGTGTGAGATGGAATGTCAGGGTTGTTTTGATTTGCATTTCCCTAATGACTAAGGATGATGAACATCTCTTTAGGTGCTTCTCAGCCATTAGATATTCTTCAGGTGAGAACTCTTTGTTTAGCTCTGTACCCCATTTTTTAATAGGGTTACTTGCCTCTCTGGAGTTTAACTTCTTGAGTTCTTTGTATATATTGGATATTTGCCCTCTGTCGGATGTAGGGTTGGTAAAGATCATTTCCCAGTTAGTTGGTTGCCTCTTTGTCTTTTTGACAGTGTCTTTTGCCTTGAAAAAACTTTGTAATTTAATGATGTAATGTAATGTAATTTAACATTATTTATATCCATAAAGTTTTTGATGAAGTCTACTAGTAGAGAGTGAAGGTAGCTTTGTAATATTGGAAATAACGAATGTTTAGAATAGCTGTCATGCGAGTTACATTAGACAAACAAAAGCATCAATTGACCACCTGTTCAGTTAAGGCCAGTAGCATGGTTGTAATAGTGTCAGCCCATTTGTTATTCCTTCAGACAGAAACACACACACACACACTCTCTCTCTCTCTCTCTCTCTCTCTCTCTCTCTCTATGGTAGTAGGGCTGGGTGGGTAACACAATTTCCTAGCATGTGTGAGAATCAGGGAAAAAATTAGCCTGTTATGGGAATGGCAGACTATAGGTGCATTGAGTCCTTGGGAACACAAAACTGAAATGATTGTGTTCAAATAGGCACTTTAATACCCTCAAGAAGCTAATCCTTTATTTTTGACACTCCAGATTTTATTCCCCTCCGGATCCACCCTCCTACTCTTCCTCATCCCATACCAACTCTCTGTCCTCCTGTCTCCAAAAGGATGTCTGCACCCACACCCCCATCAGACCTCTAAACTCCCTGGGACCTCCAGTCTCTTAAGAGTTAGGTACACCTTCTCTGACTAAACCCAGACCTGGCAGTCCTGTGCTGTTTATGTGCTAGGGGCCTCATATCAGATGGTGTATCCTGCATGGTTGGTGGTCCAGTGTCTGAGAGATCTCGGGGGTCCAGATTAATTGAGACTGCTGGTTCTCCTACAGGGTTGCCCTCACCTTCTTTCAGCCTTTCCCTAATTCAACAGCAGGGGCCAGCTGCTTCTGTCCATTGGTTGGGTATAAATATCTGCATCTGACTCTTTCAGGTGCTTGAGTCTTCCGGAGTGCAGTCATGCTAGGTCCCTTGTGGTGAGCGCTCCAAAGCCTCAGTAATAGTGTCAGGCCTTGGATCCTCCCCTTGAGCTGGATCCCACTTTGGGCCTGTCACTGGACCTCCTTTTCCTCAGGCTCCTCTCCACTTCCATTCCTGCAGTTCCTTCAGACAGGAACAATTATGGGTCAGAGTTTTGACTGTGGGATGGCAACCCCATCCCTCACTTGATGCCCCGTCTTTCTGCTGGAGGTAGGCTCTACAAGTTCCCTCTCCCCACTGTAGGGCATTTCATCTAGGGTCCCTCCCTTTGAGTCCTGAGAGTCTCTCACCTCCCAGGTCTATGATAGATTCTGGAGGGTCCCCAAAACCTCCTATCTTCTGAGTTTGCCTGTTTCCATTCTTTCTGCTGACCCTCAGGGCTTCAGTCCTTTCCCCCCACCCAATACCAGATCACATTCCCCTCTTTGCTGCCCCCCCCTCCAGTCTCCTTTCCCTCCCAGGTCCCTCCCTTCCCCCTTTGGATTGGCTTCTTCTCCCTCCCAAGTGGGACTGAGGCGTCCTCACTTGGGCTCTTCAGCCTGTTGACCTTTTTGAGTTTTGTGGACTTTATCTTGGGTACTCTGTACTTTTTTTTATTTTGGCTGATACTCACTTATTAGTGAGTATATACCATGCATGTCATTTTGGGTCTGAGTTACCTCACTCAGGATGATATTTTGTAGTTCCATTTATTTGACTACAAAACTCAGGATTTCCTCATTCTTAATAGCTGAGTAGTATTCCATTGTGCAAATGAACCACATTTTCAGTATCCATTCTTCTGTCATGGGACATCTGGGTTGTTTCCAGCTTCTGACTATTACAAATAAGGCCACTATGAACATAGTGGAACATGTGCTCCTGTGGCATGGTGGGGCATCTTTTGGGTATATTCCTAAGAGTGGTGTAGCCGGGTGTTCAGGTAGGTCTATTTCCAATTTTCTGAGGAACCTCCAGATTGATTTCCAGAGTGGTTTTACTAGCTTGCAATCCCACTAGCAATGGAGGAATGTTCTTTCTCCACATCCTCGCCAACATGTGTTGTCAGCTGAGGTTTTGATCTTAGCTATTCTGATTGGTGTAAGATGGAATCTCAGGGTCATTTTTGATTTGCATTTCTCTGATCTCTAAGGACTTGGAACATTTCTTTAGTTGCTTCTCAACCATTCCAGATACCTCTGTTGTGAATTTTTTGTTTCGTTCTATACCCCATTTTTTGGTTGGGTTGTTTGGTTTTCTGGATTCTAACTTCTTGAGTTCTTTATATATTTTGGATATTAGCCCTCTATCAGATATGGAGTTAGTGAATTTTTTTTTTTCCAATCTGTGGGTTGCTGTTTTGTCATTGACAGTGTCCTTTGCCTTACAGAAGCTTTCTAATTTCATGAGGTCTCATTGATCAATTCTTGATCTTAGAGCGTGAGCCATTGGAGTTCTGTTTAGGAAATTCCCCCCTGTGCCCATGTGTTCGAGACTCTTCCTCACTTTCTCTTCTATTAGATTCAGTGTATCTGGTTTTATGTTGAGGTTCTTGATCCACTTGGACTTGAGCTTTGTACAAGGTGACAAATATGGACCTATCTTCATTTTTCTACATACAGACAGCCAGTTAGACCAACACCAAACTAATCTTGAGATATTAGACAATGTCAAATTGATAGTCACAAGAAGGGAGAAATAGGGTCCATGAAAGATGCAGCCAGTGGGGAGTTTGGAGCTTTGTATTATAAACAAGGCATCTGAGAAAGCTGGCTTGGAGGAAGAAAGCTATCTTTTAGCTTGAGGTTTCAGAGGATTCTGTCCAATGTCTCTTAGCCCTACACTGAGTCTGTGGTGAGGTTGAATACCATTATGGAGAGGACTGATGGTAGAAACCTGTTACCTCATCTCTGGAAAGGAGAGTCAACAAAACAGGAAAGGTGAATATACACTCTTCAAAACAATGCTTCCAGGGGCCTACTTCTGACAGTTTTAAAATCTCCTAATAGCACATTCAACTAAGAACTCATCAATGGCTCTCATGATCAAGGGCACTACCAACTGTGGATGAAGCCTTCAACCTGCAGCCTTTGAGAAGATTTTATATCCAGACTATAATAGGATCATGTAAATATTTGTTTCAGGTTATAAAGGAATCCAAAGCATGGCTGAACAAGTATAGAGTAGTGGTGACAGAAATGATACAAGTTCTCTCAGTCCATCTGCACTACTTTCACAAAATTCCTTAGGTTGGCTAATCCGTAAACAGTAGAAATTAGGTTTTTACTCAAGAATCAAAGAATTCCAAAGTGATATCACTATTAGAATTGGTGTTTAATGAAGTTTTCTTCTCTGTGCACTCACATGGCAGAAAGACAAAAGGATCTAGCTAGTTCTGTCACATTCAGGAGGGTTGACACAGCGTGGCCTATTACACCATACCCTTAACCTCTTTTTGGGTTTTGTTTTGTCTTTTTTCCTTTCTCACTCTTCTCTTCTCTTCTCTTCTCTTCTCTTCTCTTCTCTTCTCTTCTCTTCTCTTCTCTTCTCTTCTCTTCTCTTCTCTCCTCTCCTCTCCTCTCCTCTCCTCTCCTCTCCTCTCCTCTCCTCTCCTCTCCTCTCCTCTCCTCCCCTCTCCCCTCTCCCCTCTCCTCTATTCTCCTCTCCCCTCCCCTCTATTCTCCTCTCCCTTCCCCCTCTCCCCTCCCTCCTCCCCTCCCCTCCCCTCTCCCTTTCCCTCCCCTCTCCCTTTCCCTCCCCTCTTTCTTTCTTTCTCTCTTTCTCTCTTTCTTTCGCTTTCTTTCTCTCTTTCTCTTTCTCTTTTCTTTTCTTTTTTTTTTTCTTTCAGCTAAGTCCTTGTAGCCCTAGCTCTGCTGTGTAGACCAGGCTTCCCTAGAACTCAGAGATCCTCCTGTCTCTTCTAGTAGAGTGCAAGATTAAAGGTGTGTACCACCACTGAGCCATACCCCTACCTCTTAATAATTTTGAAGATCAGCTGGGCAGTGGTGACACACGCCGTTAACCCCAGCACTTGGGAGGCAGAGGCAAGGGGATTTCTGAATTTGAGGACAGCCTGGCCTACAGAGTGAGTTCCGGGACAGCCGGGGCTACACAGAGAGAAACCCTGTCCCGAAATACAATAATAATAATAATAATAATAATAATAATAATATCATATAATTGTATAATATTATATAATAATAATTATTATTATTTTGAAAATCAAATCTCAACATGAAGTTTGAAGAAGACAATAACATTTAAGCCAAAGTAGCATTTGTCTAACATTTAATTTTCTTTTCTATATAGCAGCTCATATAATTCCTACCACAACCCAATAAAGTTGATAGATTTGCCTCATTTTACAGAGTAAGTTATCCATGTGCCTATGACAATGACAAAACCAGGATTGGAAATGTAGGCCTGCATGACACGACAGCCCCTGGACTCAAGCAGTATCCCATAAAGCCTTTGCACTGTAAATGTAACAGTAGAATAAGTCAAATACTTTAGAGAGACCTCAAAGATTTTGCCCGTGTTTGAATTAATTAAAAAAAGTCCAGCTCAGGATGCTGAAGTGGGGAGATTGCTGTGAGTGGGGACCAGCCTGGGCTCCAGAGCGAGGCTCTGTTTCAAAAGAAAAGTACAAAAATAGTCTCTACTTTTTTAATGCAACAAGAAGTATGATGTTCCAATGTGGTTTGAAAAGCATAGGATTTGGCTAAAATTCTCAAGTGGAATCTCATGTATGTAGGCAAGCCACCTAACCCCTGTACTACTTTCCTTACCTGTAGAGAAAGAGAGTGGTGGTGAAAATAAGATTACTAGAATAGTTATATATCTGATTTCACAGTGCTCGTTTAAGGACTGTGATAATGGGCACAAAAATTAATAACTATGTATATGATGTTTGCCATAGTGATTGTTATCTGTGTCTACTTTGTTTCTGTGAGAAAGGGTAAGTGCAATGGACTCACTTGTACAAACCCAACATTTGGACCTTTGTCCCTTGAACTTTACCTAAGCACCACTCTCAGCAAAATGAATAGAATTAAAGGCCTTGCCTTAGTATTGCCAGCAATGTTTCTATGAGGTTTTTGCTTTTCTTTCTCAGAAAAAAAATGTAGATATTTGTTAGATGTTTTCTAAAACAGCTTTTGAATTTTGTTTCATGCTATTAGGTATTAATATTAATCGAGGCCTTCTGTGCTTGGGAAATGTGATCAGTGCACTTGGAGATGACAAAAAGGGTAACTTTGTGCCCTACAGAGATTCCAAGCTGACTCGACTGCTTCAAGGTAAGCCTAAAATGCTTCTAAAATGAGAAAGAGTAGCTTGGAATGATAGTGTTGAGAAAGCAAAGGTGAAACAGGCAACAAGCTAATGGGCTGTCACATTCACTGCAAATTGATAAGTAGGTGAAATAGCTATTGGCAGTCAGGTCTCAGATAATGGGGAAAGAAATCCGTACTTAGGACTTTGTACCTAGAAGTGAACTTGGTAACTGTTTCTTTAATTGACAATATGCTAAGCAGAATTATTTGGAAAGTTAAACTCTACATAGAGGGGACATCCTAGGAATATTTAATCCCAATAGAGGCGCCTAACTTACCTGGGCCAGGCCTGGTTGTTTTAAACCTAATTAACTGATGAACTCATAGTTTCTCTTGAGTATAGTGATATTTAAAATAGGATTATAAAAACTATATCATTTTACACATCTGAAATTTTACTGTTTTTATATTGAAACAAATTTAAAGATGGTCCCACAAACTGCAATCAGTGGGCTATAAAAAAATAGGTGAAATTAGGAGAGGTGGAGGGTGGTTCTTGGAGGAGTGGGGTGAATAGAATCAAAATATATTATATGCATATATGAAATTCTCAAACAATAATTAGAATTGTTTTAAAAGCTAAAGCCCAATAGTTCTAAGAAATAAAATCAAGGCCAAATCAAAAGCATCACTACAAATTTTTTCATTCATCTTTGAATTAAATCTGCCCAAATAGCAGTCCTTGCTTGCACCCTACTTGTTTAATTTGATTTGCTTTCATTATCCCTTCTTTTTCAGATTCTCTAGGAGGCAATAGTCATACTCTTATGATAGCCTGTGTGAGTCCTGCTGATTCCAATCTAGAGGAAACATTAAATACCCTTCGCTATGCTGACAGAGCAAGAAAAATCAAGAACAAACCTATTATCAATATTGATCCCCAGACAGCTGAACTAAATCATCTTAAACAACAGGTATAAAATTTTATAGGCGAGTTAGAAATATGTGAATGGAAATGATAGAATGTCTATTTCTTTATTCTATTTATACTTTTAAAATAAATCTTAATACTGTGTTTGCTATCCATTTAAAAGATTGGGGATGCCATTGGGGATTTTACTGATGAAAGAGTAAAGTATAGAAGATGAAGCAAGAAACCTTTACGGGAGCCAAATCCTGACGTTTCTTTAATATGTTCTGTTAAAGATCTTGGAACTGGAAAGTACTGAGAACTACAGATTTTAAGAGTGATGAAGTATGGTTGAGGGAAATCTGTTTTCTGTGCACTTGTACAGAAAACACATGAAAGGTGGCCATGACTAAAAGGCAAGTAAGCCAGGCTTTGTGTTAACCCGGGTGAGAACTATGGCTGAATTAAGAACAGTAGCAATAAAGATGAAGGAAAGGTAACACAAGGAGACAAGGAGTAAGAGGAAGGTAGACTGTATGGGGTTTGCTTAACTGCAGAGTTAATGTAGGAGAAGAAGGTCTGGTAGGGGGAGCCAAGTTTGATCTTCAAGTTTCTTACTTGGACTGCTGAATAAGTGTCATATTGACCAAGGAATGCAGATGGAAACCCAGAGTCACACATGAAAACAGAAATGATATATTTAGTTTGGGCCATTGTGAATTTGAAAGGTACATGGGAAAGGTAAGTAGAAAGAACACTGATCCAGGTGGCTGCATGGGTTTGACGTAGAGGCTCTCGGAGGAAGGATAAAGAGGCAGCTTTAAGAGCAGTAGCAGTTAGATGGTATCTGCGTTTAGTGAGCAGATGAGTACAGGAAGAGGACTCACAAAATGTTTGCTAAAGGACCAAAGATGTCCAGACTCACAACTTGAAAACACCAGCACTTAAAGAACAGTAAAGGAGAGGCAGGTAAGAATAGACAGGAAAAAAAAAACTAATAACATCACCAAAGCCAAGGAAAGAGCATTTCAAGGACTGTTGGCATAAGTATAAACTTACAAAGAAGTATTAAGTTGGAAAGTATCCATTTTTTTAAATCTACAGGGAAGTTGTTGGCAACGACTGTGAGGTCAGGGAAGTGCTAAGAGCCAGTCATGGGATAATAAATAGAATAGTAAATAAGTGAATGGCTTTTTGTCCAAGGAGTCAAAATGAGAAAAGGCAATGGTCCAGGTAATCAAGGACAAAGAAATGTGTTTGTATTTTAAATATGGGAGAGCCTTGAATAGCTGAAAGAACTAATCAGAAGAGACTGAAGCAGCGAACAGAGACTAAGGGCTGGCAGATCATCTTCTAATTGCAAGCAGATAGGGAATAGGATAGGGAGAAGGCTTAAAGCGACCACACATGGCTTAAAATCACTCAACAGAAATGGAAAGGTAACTCCCTGTAAATGTGTGGCCATGTAAACATGACTGGGACAGGAACTGAGAAGGCAGGAATTGTATTGATGTGGGAAGTTTTGAGGGTTTCTGCTTGCTTGCTTCCTTGCTCCTTCGCTTGCTTGCTTTGATTTTTTTCGGACACAGACTAATTTAGCACAGGCTGCCCTTGAACTATTTATGTCGTTGAAGATCCTCTTGCTTCTGCCTCCTTATTGCTGGGGTTAGAGGTGAACACCACTATGTTCAGGTGTTAATCTATGATTTTTGGCTCTTTGTTTTTGTGTTTTGTTTCACTTTGTTCTGAAACAAGGTATTACTATGTAGCCCTGACTGGCATGGACTCACTATGTAGACTAAGCTAGCTTTAGGTTCACAGACATCAGCCTGCTTCTGCCTCTTAAGTGTTAAGATTAAAGGTGCACATCTCCATACACAGCCCTATTAAAGCAGGTTTAAAAGCATCAAGTTTTCCTGCATGCTAGAGAATAGAGGACTTAATTTCTACTTGGAACTGTATTTCCCAACTGTCCAGTACTCACTCCTCCATCCTTCCTCCACAGCGATGATAACTGTATAGTTAATCTCTTTGCCCTTTTTCTTCTTCAGGGTCTTTGTAGAAAGTAATAGTAATTATCTGCCTCTTGGGTCTTCTAGTCACTTCCTATTCACTTATTTATTCATTCCAACAGTAAATATTTATCTGATGATTATGTGACAAAAACCATACTAAGATATCTTGTTGGGCAAAACAACAGTTTCTGCCTTCATGGAGTTTGTTGTCTGGTGTGAGATAATATTTAAACAATCAGATAATGAAATATCATAAACTGGGATAGTTTGGTATAATATACTGTGAGAGTATATAGTAGGGTCTTCTGTTATGCATCTAGCCTGAAAATTTTCCCTGATATAGCAGTGTTTGAACTGAGATGTGAGAGCTTTATGTAGGAATAAACTACAGGAAATAAGGAAGAGTTCTGGGGAGAAGAAGCAACATTCATAGAGTAACCTATCAGGAGCATTGACACTGTAGTCAGGTTACCCAGGTTCAAGGCCAAGCTCTCTATCTTACTGTGTGCTTTGTAAAAGGTCTTTGTGCCTCAGTTTCCCTGTCTACATAATGGAGATTATAGTACCTGCTTCCTAGTGTATTGTGGATATTAAATTGTTACATTTGAAGAGCTGAAAAGGGTGCTAGTGTAGCTACTGTGTAGAAAGCAAAGAAAAAGTATTACAGGGTGGGCCTAAAGAAAGCTGAGATCTGATCAAGGATTTCTAAACTGTAGAACATTATTTTAAGGTAGGTGGTCACACTGATGGCTTACATTGCTAAAAAAATTGCTATGAGATAATCTATTCTAGAACTATATACCCAAAGGTTACTTTAAACTCTTACTCTCCTGCCGCCACCTTCTTCTAGTGCTGAGATTACAGGTATATACCACCATGAGGATTTGTGCAGCCCTGAATGTAGAATCAAGGACTTCCTGTAGTGCCTGCTAGACAGGCACTCTACCAACATCCCAATCCCCTGTGTAAGTTTTAAAATCTACTTTGGTAACAGATTATTGACTGGTGAACTCCATAATACACTACTACTACTTAAGACTTAAGTCTTTCCTCATGCTGGGCAGTGGTGGCGCACGCCTTTAATCCCAGCACTCGGGAGACAGAGGCAGGCGGATTTCTGAGTTTGAAGCCAACCTGGTCTACAGAGTGAGTTCCAGGACAGCCAGGGCTACACAGAGAAACCCTGTCTCAAAAAACCAAAAAAAAAAAAAAAAGATAATCTAACATAAGAATGTGTGGATCCCATTTAAGAAGGCACCAGAGTCCAAATGAGACTTGGTGCTGGGGACTTGAATTTAGGATGATAGAAGTAGTGATAAGAAGATGCCATCAGCAAATAAGGGACTAAGGGTATGGCCCCCAGGTTTGAGCATATAGAACTAGATATTCACTGATTTAAAATTACAGGCAGAGGACTGAATCTGAGGCTAGTAGGCAATGAAATGGAAAATTGGGTCAATTAAAAAGTTTAAAATTAGGAAAGATAAGAGTTACTATAAACTTAGAAGGCACAAGTTTCTATGTGGTAATTGAAAGAGTAGATAAAAATTGAGAATATAAGAAAATAGTATAGATGATAATGATCTTCGGGAGATTTGACCATCATAGGATAAGTGAAACAAATATGAACCAAGAGACAGCAATCAGAAACATTGAAGGAAAATTAGAAAGTATTGTATCTGGTAAGCCAGATGCTACCAGTCAATAAAGTAGAATGAACATTGGAAAATACGTATACTATAATAATTTGGGCAAGCATCATACTGAAATAAGTTAATGAGAAATAAATAAAAAGAAATAAAGACTACTGGTGTGAACATTTTCCTTGAGCTTTAGAAAAGAGAGCAATGGGGCAAAAGTGAATGTATTTTAATAAGAAGGAGATGATATAAGGAGAGGTTGAAGGTGTAGCAGAGAAAAGAGGCAGTAAAGAGTGAGGCTCCAAAGCATTAACACAGAGACCAGCCTGAGGGACTGGAAGAGGATGTTTCCACATAAGCTCTAAGGCACTTAATTAGACCTGACAACTTCGTGTTGTCGGTCTTATATGATTTCCTTCTCTTTTTCATTTTAGGTTATTCTTCAACTACATACAGACTTAAGAGTAGAGGCCATATTATATTTCTGTTACATTGCATATCCCAGTGCTTTGATTTTTAAAAGTGGGTACTTAATGAAAACTCATTATGATACTTAGATACTTAGATCAAAGACACAGCTCATCATCTTCTACATAGCAATTGTTCATGTAATGCTTATCCTTTTATCATTGATTCATTAACCCCGATGTATTCTGTAGTGCTTAAGATGTACTTAAGGTTTCAGAGGCATTGAGTAAAATTACCCTATTGCTAATTATAGTGACTCATTACAAAGAGATGAGTAGCACTTTGCCAGTTGAGGTTGATAGTCTTGACTATGTATTCTGCTCTGGCTTAGAACTCAGGAGCTCCCTGTGTAGCTAGGTCTGGCCTCAAAATTGTAATCCTCCTTAGATGTATGTACCATGCCTGGTGATAAATAGCTTTTGATTGGTAACTAGCTGATTATTTTCATTGCTTCTCTCAGGTCCAACAGCTGCAGGTCTTGTTGCTACAAGCCCATGGAGGCACCTTGCCTGGAAATATAAAGTAAGTCATAGATTATTCTTTTAGAGGCTGTTTTGTCTGGTGACTGTTCCCTCTGATAGCCTATACTTTCTCAGGCCATTTGATGTCCAGGAAGTAATCTTGCTGCCTTTGCTGATTACTGAGGACTTAGCTAGTTATCCTTTAAGTAACCTGGTGTAATGCAAAGAGTATGAATTCTCGACTCAGAAATGTATTAATCAGAATTTTCCTGTGAGGAAGAGTTGTCTCTGCCATCTACTTATTTATTTGACTGCTTAGTTCTATGCATAGATGCACGAATATCTATTCTATTCTTGGGTTGCAACATTGGGACAGAAGAGATGGCTCACAGATTAAGAGCACATACTGCTCTTTCAGAAAACTGACACCCCCCACTGAGCAGTTTGTAAGCACCTGTAACTCTAGACAATCAAATACTGTCTTCTGGCCTCTGCAGGCACCTACAGTCAGATTCCTGTACACACAGATAGTTATACGCATACACATAAAAAGTAAAATATCTTAAACAGTTTTTTATAGTACTCATGTTTTGCAGTTCAATTTTCTGTTTGTAGCTTTTTTTATATATGATGTGAGCTTACATTTAAATATCTTTTTTTAAAAGAATTATTCTTTTCACTTTAAAAATGATGTGTTTCCTGTTGTGGCACATTAAAAGAGTGAAGAATAAAGCTTAAGGTTGTCATAATTTCATTTCCCTGAAACTACTTCTAATTTTTCTTCTTTTGTTATTGTAGTCTGGGTTTCCTGATAATATTTTAAGACTTAGATAAAGTCTAGAAAGCTAGCATTTATTGAAGGACTCCTTAGAGTCCTGTCCTTATACTCATTTTAAGGCAAGTGACTTCTTATTTCCATTTAGCACATGTATGACAACTCTAATGAAACTAAGACTAACAGAAACCATTCTAGCCGTCTGCAGAATATACTATAAAACAGATCATTTGAGTCTGGATGCGGTGGTGCCTACCTGTAGACAGAAGCAGGAGAATCATAAGTTCAAGGACTACCAATACTACAAATAGCAATACCTTGTCTCAGGCCCCTTTCCCTAATTCCCCCAAATATAACACCCCATACTCCCTCCCCCCACACACACACTCACAAGAGAATGAGAACATCAGCTTTAAAATAAATGGAATCAGGCTATTGAGATGGTTCACCTGGTAAAGGCTCTTGCTGCTGTCAAGCTTGACCACCTCACTTTGCTCCCTGGAACTGATATGATGGAAGGAAACAACTATGCCTGTAAGTTTTCCCGTGACCTCCACATATGTACTATGGCATCTTTGTGTGTCCCCCCCCAACACACACACCCACGATACACAAATATGTAGGTGGATGGGTAGGTAGATAGATACATGCAGTGAAATTTTTTAAGTAATAGCCTATAAGAAACAAGGAATCAAGCAATTCATTATTCAATATTTAATAAAAATGCTTTCATCAAAAATGTATATTTATAGTTAGACATGTCATAAGGCTGTTTACAAAAAACACATTTGACATATATGAGTACTTTTTTATGTGATAACATTTAATTAGGATGTAAAATCACAGAATATCTGGAATGTTAGAAAGGAGGTATAAGACAGGGCATGGGATAAAAGAAATAAAGGAAAATATTACTGAAATTATGGAGAGATTCATGCCAAAATGATTGCTTAACCATCCAAAATGTTTTCAGAAAAATGGCACAAACTACTCTGCCTCCACATGGAACAAGAAAAACAACAAGAAGAATGAACTGACCCCAGTACTTTTATCTTTTGTACTTGGATTGTGGTTTTTTTTTTTGTTTTTTTTTTTTGATTCAGGATCTGTGTTATTGGAATCTTTGTACTTTTTTCTGTGTCTGCTTGTACCTACGTAGCAAATGTGAATTCCTAACATGGGCAACTAAATAATAGCATGCGTAATAGGAAACACTGGTCTTTTGGTTTGTGTGTATGTGTTTTCTTTTTTGCCTGTTCTTTGCCTGGTCCAAATTCTACTTTGCACTTTATGCTTTTAACGCCTTACCCATCATATGGATATCCTATGTCATTTTCTGATTCCGTGCAGCTTTCCTTTCCCTTACTACTCTGAGAGCTTGTGTGTCCAGTGTTCTCTGCATGCTTGTATGCCCTGTTTTGAGGTTTGCATAGTAGTTAGGGCATGGCCTCTGAAACTAGACTGCTGACTTGAAATCCCAGCTTTCCCATCATCCCCTAGTTCTCTGACTTTGGCTCATTTGACATCTTTACATATCAGTTTCCTCAACCTCAAAATGAGAATCACTAAACAACCTACTTAATGGGGCTGTTATGAGAATGAAATGTTTAATATACATAAATCATTTACTATCGAGTCTAGCACACAGCACTATAGAAGTGTTCACATATTTTAGTAGTCTTTAAATATTACAACATTAACTTCAAATTGCAGTGAAGAGCCTTCTCATAAGCAGTAAATTTTTCTTGGAAAAATGAACAATTCATTTAAGGATGATTTCCTCCACTTAGAGAAATATTCTAGGAAAAACTATTGAGTTAAAAGTATCATTAATTTGAAGCTTTTTGGCTTACGTGAGTAACATGGAAGTTTTCAGTTTAATGATAAGGGAATGAAAAAACAGCATTCCAAAATAACACTGCATATGTTAATAATTTGTTTTAAAACTATTTTTTGAATTAAACGTTCTTTCCTAAGAGTCTTGGCAAAGTTTTAACAGTGTGGCATGAAACCTTATCATGCGGCTTTGCTATTAATGTTTTGATAAAGAACAAGCTAAGAAAGCTAAGATCTCTGAGAATTGATAGAGGTCTAAAACTGGGTGAGAGGGCATATGCTGTATTCCTGGAGTCATTTATAGGCTTTATTGAGATTGTGAACAGCTGCTCCCTGAGCACTACTTCGTGTGTGCGTGCATGAGTGTGTTTGTGTGTGTGTATGTGTGTGTGTTTGTGTGTGTATGTGTGTGTGTTTGTGTGTGTGTTCAAGCATGCGTATTTGGGTGCAAACACCCATGCATGTGTGTGTGGAAGCCAGAGGTTAACATCAGGTCCCCTCCTCTATAACCACTCTACCTTACCTTTTTACAGCTCAATATTATTATTTTTAATTATGTATAATTGTGTTTGTGTTTGTATATGTGAGTGCTAGTGTCCTGGAAGCCAGAGGAGGGAATTGGATTCCGTGGTGTTTAGTTGTGAGTTGCCTTATGTAGAATCTGGGTCTAAACCGTTGTCCTCTGCAAGAGCGGCAACCTCACTTAACCACTGAGCCCTCTCTCTAGTTCCTCTCAACCTTATTTTTGGGACTGAACCTGGAATTCTTTGGTTGGCTAGGCCAGTCAGTGAGATCCAGGATGTCTCTTTCCCTGCCTCTCAGCACTGGAACTGCAGGCACATTCGGCTGTGCTTTGCTTTTTACAAGGGTGCTGGGAATCCAAATTTGTGTCCTCATGCGTCGCAAGCATTTTACCCACTGAGTCACCTCCACAGCCCCTTTAATTCGTAGTGAGGGATCAAGGGTAGGCAGAATGGGAGAATGGGTGGGTAGCCTTCACTTTTTAAACTTCGTAACATGAATAGAAAAATCCTAAACTATGAACCATGACAAAAGTTATTCATGCTTATTACTGCCTTATCTGGTTCTGAATTGTTACTTCTTCCAAATCATTAAGTATTTGCATGCTTTGTTTGTTTGTTTGGTTGGTTGGTTAGTTGGTTGGTTGGCTGGTTTTGGTTTTGGTTTTTTTGTTTTTTTTTTTTTCAAGACAGGGTTTCTCTGTTTAGCCCTGGCTGTCCTGGAACTCACTCTGTAGATCAGGCTGGCCTCGAACTCAGAAATCTGCCTGCCTCTGCCTCCCAAGTGCTGGGATTAAAGGCATGTGCCACCACTGCCCCACTTCCATGTTTTTCTTATTCATCCATTCAAATACTGTACGACTGAGAAGACAAATCGGAGTTGGACTCTGCCCAGCCTTCTGGAATGCAGCTTTACCCCAATAAGGCCATCAAATGTATTTTTTCTAAAATTTTTACTTCCTTTGTTTTAGTGTGAAACCATCAGAAAATCTACAGTCCCTGATGGAGAAGAATCAGTCTCTGGTGGAAGAGAATGAAAAATTAAGTCGTGGTCTGAGTGAGGCAGCTGGTCAAACAGCCCTGATGCTAGAGAGGATCATTTTGGTGAGGCCCAAATTGAAACACCAACACTGAAAATTTATTGGCTCCAAGCTCTAAAATATTAACATAATATTGTAAAGGACATTTATGCAGCATAGAATAATGAATACCTACATATCACCACAATTAATCTACACTAATCCCATTTTAAAATAGATGTCATAAAATTCCCCAAAGGAAAGAAGCAAATCCCTGTGTTACCTTAAGTCCTGCCCAGTCATCATAGAATGTTCAGCATCTTACCTCATGTGATAAGTCCCAATCAAAAAGAAGTTGAGGAAATCGTGCTGAAAATACCATATAAAACTGGAGCAGGGAGACAGGGCTCAGCTGGTAGAGTGCTTGCCTTGCTGGCAGAAGGCCCTCATGTTGTCTCCAGTGCTGCCTAACTAGATGTGGGGGTGTACTCCCATCATTCCAGCACTTAAATAGGCAGAGGCCTGTAGATCAGATGTACAGCTACATTGTGAGTTAAAAGACAGCTTGAACCACATGGGACACTGTCTTAAACATACAGTGCGTACACCCTCAGACATACATAAAATATGTATGAGACAGAATGAATTGTGTGTTCAGACTTAGGTCTCATTTTTGAGACATCTTATCATGTATGCAAATATTCCCAAATCTGAAAAGCATTTGAAATCTGAAGCACTTTCTGGTACCAGGAATTATAGTAAAGGGCTAGTCCTCATATGCCAAGTAACTGTTCCTTCATTAAGCTCTAAATTCTCTCACTCCCTTCCCCTAATGTTCTCACATTTCATATCCTATCCTAACAGCTGCCATGGTGAAATATAACAGCTGGGGAAATGATTGGAATTAATTTTCCATATGGTTAATTTCCAAATAAGTGGTTTGCTACGTGACTGATTACACCACTTTGACATCCTACTTGTCTGTCTGATTAGAACCTCTTAGATCAGTGTGTGCTGGCTCTGTCACTACAGTTTTCCTACTAGCCTAAGTACAACTCAGTCTTAGGTTGTACAACTACTGTAAGAAGTAACACAGAGTTTCTAACAGAATGTAACTGAACCTCTATAAGAAAGCACCTCATGCATGAGTGTGCTCTCTAGTTAAGGAAAAGTAAGCTACTGAAAGTTTTCTTTAGAAATGGCCAGATCCTATGGCCATTATATTGTCCTCTACTAGCACATGGTGATAGTGGAATCAAAGAGTTTTCTTTTCTCTTCCAATACCACATTTTAAAGTACCTGTTTTGCATGTATGTGAGCATGGCTGACGCAGTAGATACTACTTGTTATTCTACTCACATACCTGTATGACCTTTATAAGGCTGTTACAATGGCTCCCTGATAAGCTTATTGTTTTATATCCTGCCAGAACTGTCTTTCTCAAATCTTTCTCAAATCTGCTGTAGCATCCAGCTTCTTACAAATTCTGTGATTGAAATAATCATTCTTCCTAAAACATAGATGCCTTCTGCTGTTTCTTTTTGCACTAACATTATTCTTGTGCCTTACCTTTTTTCTTTCTCTTGTTAAAAATAGGCTATCATATCAGATATATGTATATATATATATATATGTCTCAGCTCAAATTGCTGTGAGGTCCTTTTATGCTTTAAATGCTATAAATCAGTGGTTCTCAACCTTCTAATGCTGTGACCCTTTAATACAGTTCCTCATGTTGTGGTGACCCCCAACCAGAAAATTATTTTCATTGCTACTTCATAACTGTAATTTTGCTACTGTTAGGAATTATAATGTAAATATGTATGTTTTCCAAAGGTCTTAGGCAACCCCTGTGAAAGGGTCATTAGACCTGCAAAGGTGTTAAAACCTACAGATTGAGAAACACTTCTCTAAATGCTGGGCTGGAGAGTTGGCTCAGCAACAGTTAAGGGCACTTGTTGCTCTTGCAGAGGTCCTGGGTTTGATTCCTCATACCCTCATGGTGGTTCACAACCAACCATAACTCTAATCCCAGCAATGCTTTCTTCTGGTTTCTGCAGATACTACACACATGTGATGAACATACATGTACATGCATACATGCAGGTAAAACATTCATATACATAACAATAAAATAAATGGCAAAGTCTAAGTGCGGCATAGGAGGCAGTTGAGACAGCAGGGAGTAACTTGCCTGGAAGTATTGCTATTCCTCAAGTTGTAGAGTTCTTTCTGGAATCAAGGCTTCACACTCTACCCCATAGCTTGAGCTTCATGGCAAACATAAAAGCCAGCTGCTTAGTTGTTATTTTTAGTAGCTCATGTTAACTTTAGAGCTAATTTTCATGAATGTTAAAAAACACATTCCCTACTATGTAACCAAAGCCCACTAAATCCTCTATTATTTTAAGAGAGAGCCCTCTACCTAGTTTTCATCCACAGGGTTGAGGAGCGGGCATAATTAGGTGAGGCTGTCAGGCACTGCCACTAACGATCTCCTGTGTCTTTGCTGCAGACAGAGCAAGCAAATGAGAAAATGAATGCCAAGCTAGAAGAACTCAGGCAGCATGCGGCGTAAGTTTTCCATGAGATATTTGTTAGCAGCTTAAATAATCTTCCTGTATAACCTGGCCTTTGTGGTATGATTAACCCTTGTGTTCTTTTGCTTGATTTTTTTTTTTTTTAGCTGTAAAGTGGATCTTCAAAAGCTAGTGGAGACATTGGAAGACCAGGAATTAAAAGAAAACATTGAGATTGTTTGCAACCTACAACAAGTGATTGCCCAGCTATCTGTAAGCCAAGTAGGCGCGCTTGAATAGGCTTGTCATTTTTGTCCGTTTCTTGAGGCATATACGCATTTCTATTTCTGTAATTTTTGCTGAAATAGCTAAACTGAACTGTTTGGAGAAGAGATCATGAAATATTGAGTATGCTCTGAACATTTAGTTTGTTACATTAAAACATTTATAGGATACACACATACACACACACGCACACACACACACACAATTGTACATAAATATTTCTGTATTCTAGCAAACTGGTGATACAGTAGTCTTAAAATCCCAGAAATTATGAGATTAAGACATGATTCGTGATTCATTCATATTCTCTCTCTCTCTCTCTGTCTCTCTCTCTCTCTCTCTCTCTCTCTCTCTGTCTCTCTGTCTCTGTCTCTCTCTCTCTCTCTTCTCTCTCTTCTCTCTTCTCTCTCTCTAAGAGGCAGGAACATCACAACTTTAAGGGTGGCCTAGACTACTTAGCAATATTCTTTCCAAAAACAAAAGAATGAACCTGGGTCCTCTAGAAGAGTAGTCAGTGTTCTCAGTCACTGAGTCATCTCTCCAATCCTGGAGGTCCAGGTTTAAGAGGCTATGTTTAGGGGTTTCTTTCCATTTACATTTTCCGATATATTATTCTGTAGCATAAATGTATTTGTAACTGCTTGATAAGAATTCCTACCTCTTGGGAAAAGGTTTGTATTCTCCTAGAACTGTGGGTTTCCCAGATCTGATCTTGCCAGTTTGTTTTTTTCTAGAGTTTTAAGTATGTTATGGCAAAATTATGGGAGGGCTTCAATACCACATAACTCAAGTCAAAGTAAAATTGAAGCTTTATAGGGTGAAAAAAGAAGGTCTGTGTGTGTGTGTGTGTGTGTGTGTGTGAGAGAGAGTGAGTGAGTGATGTCCTTGTGTTTTGGCTTAGGTAGCATTTTGTTGTTAATTGCTGTGAAACTTTTGGTTGTTCTAGCTTTCACATTCCTTCTTTGGGAGCATATTGATGTAATCCCTTTCTGGAAGTTGTCTATTTTTAAGACTTTGTCAAGACGTTATGGGTGTAGCTCTGTGGTTCCTAACAGGTACAGTCTCACAGCAAACTTCCTGATCCTGTCTCTTACAAGCTTTCCACACCCTGTTCCATGGTGTTCCCTGAGCCTTCCATGTAGGAGTGTTTTATAGATGAATCCATTGACACTGGCCTCCACAACTCTGCAGTTCCATGGTCTCTGTAACAAAGAGAAGTTTCCTTGAAGAGACTTAAGAAACCCCCCCCCGGGGGGGGCGTATCAACCTTACGCAAAGAACTATAGTTACTTAGGGATGCTGAGAATAGGAGAAATAGTCTTCCCCAGGGAAGAGCACACCAATTGGTTGTCCAGTACCAAATGGTCAGTCTTAAAAACATGTATACAAGTAACATGCAGACTGAGCAAGTTATATATAGGAGAATACATGTGTATACATATACATATATGCATGTGACAATAATCAATGAAAAAAGAGACTATGAAATTAAGAGAGAGAAAGGGGGGTTATATGGGAGGGTTTGGAAGAAGGAAATGGAGGAAAGAAATGGTATAATTTTACAGTAATTTCAAAATAAAAGAAAAAGAATTTACTGAGTTTATCCCAATACTTGTGAGGCAGAGGCCGTTGGATCTCAGTGAGTTTGAGACCAGCCTGGTCTACATATCAAGTTCCAAGCCACCCATGGCTGAGCTAGACATTGTCTCAAAAGTTTTTTTTTATTCAGGAGCTAGAGAGGTGGATCAACGGTTAAAAGTACTCATTGCTCTTGGAAAGGATCCAGGTTTGGTTCCCAGTTAGTTCTAGGAGATCCAATGACTTTTTCTGGCTTCTGCTGGCACGAGGAATGCATGTACAGACAAACATAAAATAAAAGTAAATAATTTTTTAAATTAGTTCACTCAAACTTTATGGTTTAAGATCGCTGGCATAAATGGTAATAAAAGCTTGGAAAAGGCAAGGACTGAAGAAAAGGGACACTAGGACCCTTTCAGCATCACTCTTAACCTTTCGTTACATTTAGAAATAACCATTTCTTGAAACAAAGGATGTGCTTCCAAAAGCAAAGAACAATTGAAGTTTAGAAAATGGAAAGATTCGATATACTTGTTGGAGAATGGCTAGCACAAAGAATATTGCCACCACCTCTAATTCTGCTTAAATATATCTGGAACATCATATATAAGAAAACCTTGTGAGTTGCTCCAAAATGATGATGATGTAAGGTATAAAAGAAGTCTACTAGAGCCAAAATTTACAATCTCTGAAAATAAGGGCCCAGGGGAGCAGTGTTTGTGGCCACAGTGACTTTGGAAGATTTTATCCTTCTCATTTCTGAGCTCTGAGATCATGAAAGCTGAAGGAATGACCATAATACAATAAACTATACTCACTGAAGATCTGGCAATATAGCTTCTGCCTGGTGTGCCTGTAGGCAGGTCTGTTAGTGGTGACGGTCTCAGAGGAAGTCTGTAGAATTTCTGTCTGCCTCTAAAATGCATTTGGCATACACAGTTGGAGAGTGCTGAAGATTGTCACACGCGATAAAGTTCTTGGCGTCCATCCACCGTCATGGTTAAGCAGAGTAAGCCCTTTTCCCCAAGGCTCCTGCTGGACGCTTGCATCACAGTTTTCCTTCTCTATTGTCTGAAGGCCCTCCCAGTTACTTACTTTTTAAAATACACAATGTATCCCCATGGCTTTTATTAGGACTCACAACAGTAAAAGCAAAGTGTTTCAAATATAAGTACATGTGCCCTTCATTCTGAATTAAAACTATTTTTATTTTAAGTGACAGGTGAACACCCCATTTTCACTTATGAAAGCAACCATTGTTCCTGGACTTTCCTCCTGGGGCTTTAGGTACCAAGCTGTACCCTTAAAATACAATTCAAACAAACTTTTTTGCTGCAGCAATCTGTGAGGAAATTCAGGCAATCATTTCAGTTCCTGCAGAATCAAGTACTATTTTTATTTTTGTCTATATCCCCTCCTCCAAAACAGAGTTCATAAAAAGTATTTTGTAAGCCCTTTCCAAGCACATGTTTCATTTTGGAAGGCTCTGCTGTTTAGTGTAAACAAAATACCCTGCTTTTGATCCCTTGACCTTGAGTTAATAGTACCTTTTACTTAAAAGAGGTTGTAAGTTGCAGCCTTAGATTGGGCAAAGAGGAGGAGAAAAGGACTGCTAGAATGAAATAAATCCCATCGCTACATATTTATACACTTGGAATTGTGAAACCAGAATCAGTCTATGATTGTACAAAACACATCACCATAGCCAAGAGCTGAAATGTTGACATTGTAAAATTTCACTGGGCCAAAAGCCATATAGTTTGATCTTGACCCTCTTTAAGGTGCCAGGAAAAGTCTCTTGGCTGGATGTGTTGTTGACTGCTGTAATCCTAGATCTTAGGACATGGGAAAAGGAGGACAATGAGTTTAAGAGTAGCTACATGAGTTCCAGACCTGCCTAAGCTCCATTGCAAGTGGCTGTTTCAGAAGGGGGGGGCGGGGGGGGAGAAGACAAGTGTTATAATCCCTTATAATCTATAATAGTTATGTAAATAGATATACTGAAATTTGAGCATCGCAGAGAAGAAAGGGCAGTCATTAAGCAATCCTAGATTGGTGCTCCAGTTTTAAAGAAGGACTTAGTGTGCCCTACACATGGAGACTTGCCAATCCTGTACATAAGGATGAGAATGTGGAAACACTGAGCTTCCTTTGAGTTCTCTTTGATCCTCACTGACTAGGGACTTCTGAGCAAAACAAGGGAAATGCTTTACAAATAGTGCTCCTTAAAGGATGATCTCCTGATCTTTAAGATACCAAGATTGCAACAACTATGTGTTGTTTCACACGACTGATACAGGCACTGCATGTTTTAACTCTAAATTCCTTCATTGCTATTAAGCCAACAATCCTTTCACCTCTGAACTCTTTTACCACATAACTTCCCAAGAACAAAACTTTGTTTCTAAGGTTTCTGAATCACTGGTGCAGGAGCACTGATATATATGTTACAGTGCCAAGTAATGTGTAAACTTCAGTGATGAGAACAGCCTGCTCAGAGGATCATCTGGAAACAGATTTCTCTTAATAAGTAGTTTTCGGTTACCTTTCTAGATGTTTGTTCCAGTGCCCAAAAGGATTAGCCATTCTCTGGGGGGGGGGGGGGGGGGCGGGGAACCTTACCCTTCTGAGGTGCTTTTTCTTTCTCTCCTACTAACTACCTACAGCACCTTCATATGTGAGGAACAGAGGTCATAGGACATTTGTGTGACTTGATGAGTACATGTTTGTCCCTGGCATACTCATTAAGATATTGATGTCCTTGTGGAATGAGAGCTTCCCATCTTGACTGGCTGTAAAATAGTCAATACCAGCGCTTCATTCCACCCACTTTCCTGATACACTGCCATTCTTATACGTTTGTTTCTTTGTTTTAATGGTATGTCTACAGGGAGTGACTGGGCTTGTACATCAGTGGAGAGACTCAGTGATAGAAGCATAAAGCTAAAGTGCGGCCATCTATAAAACGGATTCAATTTTGTCCTGTTAGAATGGTTAAATGTTTCACTCTGGTTCAGTGATCTTTGACTTCTTACCAGAAGATCTTACTTTTTTCCTCAGAGATTATATAATCACCCTTTAGAAAAAAGGACATGTGAGAGGTGGGAAGTGGAAACACAAACTGTTAGGGTATCTGTGACTACAAAACCAGTCCAGGACCATAAATGACTTCTGTGTATACTTCTAAAATATCAACTTTTAAAATCAAATAACCAGTATAAAATATTTTGTAAATTTAACTTTGATATTTTTTTCCTAAATCAAAACTTTTTTTTGCTACAGGATGAAGCTGTTGCTTGCATGACTGCAACCATTGATACTGCAGGGGAAGCAGACACTGTAAGTCACTGACCCCTTTGTGCGGGACCTGGAGCTCTCTCTTCCTGCTGATTCTGTAGCTTCCTGTAATTAACTGATCAATCATTCAACTCTGGAGAGGATCTGTGATTATTACCATGATTCATAGAATCCTCTAGAAATCCTGAAATCTTTAGAATAAATCTCAGTTTCATAAAACTTCAAACAAGGATGAGCTCTGTTTTAATTATCTAACTGGTAATGAGCAGCGAGGCTTCTCAGGGGCATCATGTTCCATTTTTCAGCCTGCCTTACTTATTTTCTATTAGGTGCTAGTTCTGCATCAATTACCCAATAAGTTAAAACAAGGAAAGGAACAAATTAAGTAATTATGACAAAGTCAGAAAAGCATTGCAGGAAAATGTTTTCTGAATGTGCTTTACTATGGATGGGGTGGCCATGAGCTAAAAGAGGAGGAGGAAAGTGTTTTGAGTGTTCAAAGATCACAAGGATAGCTAAGGCGCATCTGCTGTTGACTTTGACTGAAGGTTACACAGTAAGGTAAAAAATGAAAGTTTAGTTAGCAGTTTGCTTGAGGCCGCCTTTCACCCCTGAAACAAGTAGTGCATATTAGTAGTTTTCTTATTCTGAATGAAGCAAGATAAGAGGTATGTTAGGTAATAAAAGTCAGCTGTGTCAGAATAAATGACTCTTTTCCATTTCCAAAGTGACATTTCCAGTGTCCTCTCCTCTTTAGGGGCCTCTTGAGATGAAAGGAGAGTAAGATTGTTTGTGAGATTTGTATAGGGACGAGCAAGAGAACTTGTGCCTATTAGACAGTATTCTCAGAGCAAGGGAATACGTTCCATAATTAATTTCACCTGCTTCAACCAATATCCTATAAGAAGCCACAGTAGTAAAAGAACACTGCGGTATTGCTGATGGAAAAACGGCTGTAGGGAGTGAAGTAGTAACTAAGGAACTCCAGCTTCTTGCTTCTCTTACAAATTTGTATAGGGAGTAGGCAGATTTATTAGCATGTTTTATAGGCTGTGGTCCAGCTAATCCAATAACAGCTGCCTATGTACATTAAGGTCCACAAATGCAGTAGTTGTTTAGTCCACAAAGCTGGATATCTCAGCTGGTCTTCAGTATCTGCCAGAATCCTGAGGATGTAGGCTCCTAGTGCCAGTGAAGGGATGGGCTTGCTAGTGAGGACAAGAGCAAGCAGTCAAAGGCAGCAAGCTTCCTTCTTCCATGTCCTTTGTATAGGCTTCCAGCAGAGGATGGGACCCATTTTAGAGGTGGATTGTCCCACTTCAAATGATTCAGTTAAGCAAAAAAAAAAAAAAAAAAATCCTTCACAGGTGTGCCCAGCGATTTTTAGGTTTTTGTTAATTCCAGATGTACTCTAATTGACAACCAAGAGTAGCTATCAGAGCATCCTTCTCTATCTTTTTCAGCAAGTGCAAAGCAGTCCAGATACCAGCAAGTCTTCTGATGTTTTCAGCACTCAGCATGCTCTACGTCAAGCTCAGATGTCCAAGGAACTGATTGAGTTGAATAAAGAACTTGCATTGAAAGAAGCCCTAGCTAAGAAGATGACTCAGAATGACAACCAACTGCAGTCCATTGACTTCCAGTACAAGGTAAAGTGTTTTCTGTTTTCTAGGTCAGCAGTTGGTCATGTGTACCATCATTAACTGATGGAGAGCAGACATGCACACCACTTTTGGTAATGAAAAGATAAATGTCGTCTGTTTCCAGTGTTGCTCTTAAGAAGTACATAGTGATCTTGAGTTTTTTCCCTCTGTCCCCAGGTAGCATTTTCTCTCACAATGCTAGACTTGCTATATTTTCGTTGATACTGCCACTTCACTGCAGTTTCTTTCTTCAATGCCCTTAATCAGATCTGGATCTCTGGATCACTCTGCTTTTTTTGCCGTCTCCCTCCTGTTTCCTAAACCCTTGTCCTTGTATTCTACTCTCTAGATTTCCTTCCACTTCCGGTGACTGCTTTTATTTGCTTACTAATTCCTAAGATCTCTTTGATGCTCTTAATTGTTCTTGCTATAGAAACCTTTTTATGGATGCAGTGTTTATATCTAAGACTAGGAATTAAAACTTATCAAAGCTTTATTCTTCCTGCTTTGCCTCCTTTCTTCACACTTCCTTTCTTTTGTATGTTTCATCCTCTCTTTTACTTAAGAACCCTTCTTCAAATTTCTGGTGATGTTTGGCTATCTGTATAAATATAAGAGAGAGGAGCTAAAAGCCAATAGGAAATTTTCCATGGGTAGGCTTCTCCTGGGTTCTGTAGTTTTTACCGTACAAAACTCCTCTCTTCTCTGCCTGGAGCTGTTTGAGCAGAGTGGTGGGAAGTTGCAGTCTCTCTGCTCACAGTGTTATTTCCTACGTGACAGCAGTGTGACTCCTTGTGTCTTCATTATTGGATCTGGGTTGGCCATCCAGCCTGAAAGTTTCATCACTAGAGATACCAACTAGCTTGTTGCTCATCGGCACTCATCCTGTCAGAATCATATTTTAACTTTCCACTCTGGAAGGCAGTTAATGGTTTTCTCTTCCCAGAGTCTGTTGATGTCTTGAATACTGACTGCCTATTCTTCGTGCTTGTTAATTTATACAACTTCTTGCATCATTCTAGTGGAATTACAGGAGGAAGGTTAAATATGTAGGTCAGTTGTCTCTATTTTCAAGGCATACACTGAAGCCTTTTCAGGTCGAATGTGTTTTGACTTTTCCAGGATCAATAAAAGATTACTACTAAGTCTCTCTTTGGTTTGGTTTGGTTTGGTTTATTTATTGATTGATTGATTTTTACTTATTTACTACTTTACATCCCACTCACTGCCCCTCTCCCAGTCCCCCCCTCCCCTCCTCCTCTGAGTGGGTGGGTCCCCTTGGGTATCCTCCTACCCTGGCACTTCAAGCCTCTGTGAGTCTAGGTGTATCCTCTCCCACTGCTTTGTCTGCCTTGTCTTGTCTCTTCTTTTTTACAAAGATGTATTTATTTTATTTATACGAGTACACTGTAGCTGTCTTCAGACACACCAGAAGAGGGCATTGGATCCCATTCCAGATGGTTGTGAGCCGCCATGTGGTTGCTGGGATTTGAACTCAGGACCTCTGGAAAAGCAGTCAGTGTTCTTAACTGCTGAGCCATCTCTCCAGCCCCTAGTCTCTCTTCTTATACTACCCAGAAACAGGAAACAAGTTCCTCCAGAATATTTCCTACTCTATAAGGAAGTATAAATAATGAGGTGTACCTGTTGATACAGTAATAATAACTAGTCTTTTCCCCCTAAGAACAAAGAAAATAGACTTTTAATAAAAACTAATACCTTTGAATCACATGGAAATTACCACCTCTCTTTTTAAGAAATATTGACCATTTTCCAGTTTTTTTAAAAAACACTTGCATATGTGTGAATCACTACTTGCTTGCAGAAGTCAGAAGACCACTTCGTGGGCTGGTTCTCTTTGTCTTCACATGACTTTCATAGCAAGTGCTGTTAGCAAGTGAACCATCTCAAGTTCAGTCCAAGTTTTTCATTTATAAGCAGTATTTTCCTACTATGTATTATATATGTGTGTATATATATATATATATATATATATATATATATATATATATACACATATATGTGTGTGTGTATGTATATATATGAAGTTAAAAATGTATACATATGTAAATAGGGAAATGTCTGGAAGATAAAAAGCTATGGTTCCTTCTGAAAAGAGGAGGCTAGATGTTGGCAGGGCTCAGGCAGTCAATGTGTCTTATATTTTATACAGGTTACCTGGATTATTATAGGAAGAGAGTCATAATTAAATGTAAATGCATATGCATGTGCTTTTTTATTTTCTTTTATTGTCAACCAGTTTAAATATGCAGGGTAATTATGAAGCAATGATATTGACTTCTATTGTTTATACCTGGCCTAATGCTTAGAAAATAGCTCTAGCAAAGTTTAGAAATCTTCTCAATACAGCCCCAGCCTGCCTTTGCAGCTTCTGCCTGTCCTGTACTGATCTGAGCCTTCTTGTAACTCGGGTTCTCGACCACTCATTTAGTCAATTTTCTTTGGTTTGGGTTATAAGGACAAGATAGAATCTGACCAAAAGGATTTTTTTTTTACAGTCTAGAAAACATCTAACTTTCAACTTCTATAGTCATTACCTAAATGCATGTAGAACTGCAGGTGCTATTGAATTGATTAGTTTGAAAGTTCCAATGTAAGAATACTGAAGGCTGAAGATACAGCCCAGTTGGTAGCATGTTTACTTAGCATGAATGAAACCCTAGGGTTGATCCCTAGCACCAGATAAGCCAATTGGGTTTGGTAGCTTGAAATCCTAGCACTTTCAGGCAAAGGCCAGAAGTTTAGAAGTTCAAGGTCAGCCTCAGCTACATAGGGAATTAATTCAAGGCCCGAAGGGACCTTGCCTCAAAACAAAACAAAAAAACCAAGTTCACGTAACTCTTTAAGATTATAAAATGTCCTTGCCATTTAATCCTGTTTTATCTTCTTAGCAACCATATGAAGTAATATTAGTGTAGAAAATATTGGTTTTTTACTTGTTTTGAGATGGCTCTTGCTATATTGTCCAGTCTTGCCTCCAACTTCTGGGCTCGCATGATTCTCCTGCCTCAGTCTTCTGAGTAGCTAGGACTTGAGGCATGTACCAGTATACCTGGTTCATGTTATTTATACAGGTAGAGAAACTTGAAAGAACCCAAGATGATTTCTAAATCTATTAATTCACTAGAAAAACTCAAAAGACTCAGCAAATACTCATACCCACAGTTAAGATTTATTATGGAAAGGGAACAAAGTAAAATCAGGAAACAGAAAAAAGTCCGTTCCCAAACCCAAGCTTCCAAAAATCCTCTCCCAGTGCAGTCACACAGATTTTTTTTATTCTTCCATTTATGTAATTATATGTGAAGTATTCTTTACCAGGACTGAACCCCCTGACCCTAGGAATCCAGGGGTCAGTCATTTAGGCCTTCTTTGTCTAGTGCATACCATAATTTGAAAGAAGACAGGCGTTCTGGGATAAATTGCAGTTTTTACATATTTTAATCATAAGTGAGCCAGACAAGGAATGGCTCTACCAAAATCAGAGTTCCAGGCACAAGCAAAGAGCCCATCTTGCAAGGAGCCCTTTTTATTGATAGTGGTCTCAGAACTACTATATTAATTCTTTTCAGCATAGAAACTAGGGGTAAAAGGAGATTTCTCTGATATGTTTTGTATTATAGTTAATATTCTGATCCAGGCCATTGAACTTCTAAGTCCAAATACATACATATATACATACATACATACATACATACATACATACATATCTACCACACAACTTTATTCTCCATCAAGACAAAAGGAAATCTTCTTAGTATACAATTGATGTAATAAAATTTAATTCATAAAGCCAAATGTGGAATCCTTGTAACCTTAGCCCTTGGGAAGCTAAGGCATGAGCATGGCAAAGAGTCCAGCCTAGCCTGTATAATAAGACCCTGTTGTTTGAAAAGGGGGGGGGGGAAGGAGAGAATAAAGGAAGGGAAAGAGGGAGGGGTGAAGAAGGAAGGAAGGGAAAATAATAAAAAGTAATTCAAGTCATACACAACTTTAATCCAAACACTCAGGAGACAAAAGCAGGCCTATCTCTATGAGTTTGATGTCAGTTTGCAAGTTCCATGCCAGTCAGAACTATATAATGAGACCATGTGTCAATATACTACTACTACTACTAATAATAATAATAATAATAAATTATTATTTATGTTTCCTAGAGATAGAATGTTGAAGCAATTATCTTCCTGTTCTATATGATCTTTTCTTTTTCTCTGACCTGTAATGTTTCTAGGGTAATATTAAAAATCTAGAATCAGAAGTCCTCAGTCTACAGAAGGAAAAAGAAGAATTGATTCTTGAACTTCAAACAGCAAAGAAGGATGTCAACAAAGCCAAGTAAGAATAAAGTCAATAAAGGCTAACTAGTCCCCTGCCATATATAACATGATTTTGAGAGACTAGAGAAATAGAACACCCATTCATTGCCCCTAAACAATTTTAGTTTATTTTTTTTAAGATTTATTTATTATTTATTATATGTAAGTACACTGTAGCTGTCTTCAGACTCTTTTTCTTCTCTCTTGCTTGCTGTAGCTGTCTTCAGACATCCCAGAATAGGGCATTAGATGTCATCATAGATGGTTGTAAGCCATCATGTGGTCGCTGGGATTTGAACTCATGACCTTCGGAAGAGCAGTTGGCAGGCGCTCTTAACCGCTGAGCCATCTCTCCAGCCCCCCCCCCCCAAATTTTAACATAGTAGGTAGGGAAAAGAAACATAGCTACAAGAAAAATTAAATAATTAAGACTTTACTTTTTTAAAAATTATGTTTAATTTTGGTGGGGGGCAGTATGTGTAAATGAGTGCAGGTGCTCGTGGAGGCCAGAAAATGGTACAAGATCCCCTAACAATGGAGTTACAAGTGGTTGTGAACCACTCAGTGTGGATGCTGGAAATTGAATTCAGGTCATCTGCAAGAGCAGCATGTACTCTTCATTCCTGTGCCATCTCTCCAGTCCCAGTAAAATAGCATCTCAGGATGACAATAAAACAGTGCTATAATACAGCAAACAACTAATGCCCAAATCACTTTTAGCAGTCATTAAGAATTATGGTTAAGACTAAGTGGAATTTAGAGTTCACAGACAGGGGCTGTGATCAAGGAAGAATTTATAAAAAGTTAAATGAAAGCTAACATTTGGAAAATAATGTCTAGATCTGCTAGACATTTTTTGTGCCCTGGCTTAAGAATATCATTAATGCTCAAGCTAATAATTAAAAATCAATGTAACCATCCCTTGCTTAGGTTGAGTGAGCACCGTCGTAAGCGTCTTCAGGAGCTGGAGGGTCAAATAACTGATTTGAAAAAGAAACTACAGGAACAGTCCAAACTTCTGAAGCTGAAGGAATCCACTGAGCATACTGTCTCCAAGCTGAACCAGGAGATACGGGTAATAAACCCTCATACTTGTTTTTACCACCTTGGAACTGCAAGCATAGGTGTTCCATTTAGAATCATGCTGGAGTGATTTCAGCCAAGAAGGTGGGAAACAGGGCAATCATTTCAGGTGTAAAATTAGCCTCAAGTGTGGTATTCGAGGACATTGTGCTAGTCACTGTGTAGAATCTACGTTATAAAACTATGTTTTAACCTTCCATTTCTTTTTTTGCATATAAAATGTTTTATGTTAGACCAAAATATTAAAATATGTCAATATTATGCAGTCATGTTCTGATCATCTTCCATGATCACATGGCACAATTTTATAAAGTAGTAGCAAGATTTCCGGCATTTAGAGGACATTTTCAGTTATTGAGTATTCAGCTTGGAACATCAGCAAAATGAATACAGCTTATTGGCACTGAAATCATTAGAATATTAATGGCTGATAGTTGAATTTATCCATCATCTTAGAAAATATTTCCCTGGAGCCACCTTTAATCCCAGTACTCAGGATACAGAGGCATGTGGATTTTTGTGAATTCAAGGTCAACCTGATCTACATAGCAATTTCTATTTATTTATTTGCTTGCTTGCATCTCAAGTGCTGCCCCCCTCCACAGAGTCCATCCCTCATCCCTGTCATCCCCTCCCTTCCCCTTCTCCTCTGAAAGTGTGCCCCCAAACCCCCCTATCCTGGCACACACAAGTCTCAGCCAGATTAAGTACATCCTCTCTCCCTGAGGCCAGACAAGCCAGTCCTGCTGGGGAACAAAAGGCCAGTGAGAGTTGCATTGTGAAACACTTATTTCAAAAAATTCTTCTTACTTTTTTAAGAGTCTGGAGAGATGACTCAGGGAATCCAAATTCTATTCCCAACACACACATCAAGTGGCTCACAACAGATCACTCCAGTTCCAGGGGAATCGAACACCTCACTAACATCACACACACACACACACAAAAACAAATCTTTAAAAAGAAACAAAATACTTCCTTGAGATTCAGCGTAACTAAAGTAAATGTGGGGCAGAATTCAGCTTTTTGGAATATTACTCTTACTTTTTGAGTCTTTGTTTGTATAGTGTATACTTAGAAACCCCGTGTAAGTTTAGCAAGAGATAGCAAGCCTAATCAGCATTTGTTGGTGGCCTTGGTTTAGCTCTGACTTTTCTCTTTTTGTGGTTAATCTGTCCATCTGTACAAAAGCCCAGAATAAAGTGTACATGATTAATACACTGGTTTAGTTTGGTTTGGCTTAGTTTTGATTTGGTATTACAGGTTATGAAAAATCAGCGAGTCCAGTTAATGCGTCAAATGAAAGAGGATGCTGAGAAGTTTAGGCAGTGGAAGCAACAAAAAGACAAAGAAGTAATCCAATTAAAAGAACGGGTAAGTTAATTAAAGCTCCTCAAAAGCCCAGGGAATGAGCCTCCTCCGAGCTAGGAATACTAAAGATTCTTTGCAGAAGGGTGACAGTCAGGAATTGAACAGCGTTCTATTGAGTGTCTACCAAGTACAAGGTACTATTGACTAGGTACTATGGAAATTCTTCTGAGTAATGAATGAGCTCTATCCTTGAATAATGTCCTGTCTATATAGGAAGAAGGCACAGTGTAAGCATGGATTTCTTCAATGTATGGAATAAATAATTTGAGAACAATACAAAAAGAGGCCAGTGTGATGGCTTTGCAAGGAAAGGTGTTTGCTGCCAAGCCTGACAACTTGAGTGATTCTCCAGAGCCACATAAAGATGGAAGTATAGGACTGTCTCTACAGAATGTCCTCTGGCCTTTACACATGTGGCATGGTACATACCTCCACACAATAATAAATAAGAGGACAACACACAAGAAAAATAATTCACTTCAGAAAAAAGACAGTAAAGGAAAACCAGGACCAGAAAGTGTGAGAAATAAAGCAGAAGGCAGAAGAAGAAGTGCGTTGAAGTACATCGGTCACGTTCAGTGTTGCTATGGGACCATTTCTATGCAGGGACACTTTCTGCTTCTGTCCAGTGATAGTGTGCTAACAGCAGAAAGATCTTACAAGCAATTCAGCCAGTTACAGATGCTTCTAACCCTAAATACATGAGAGATATGTCAGGGGAAAAATTCTAAAGAGACTGGTGTCACCAGAGAATACATAAGCCTCATGATCACTCATGGTGATACGGAGCTCAAGGAATCAGGAAAAAACTTGCTTTAGCAAAATCTTTTTTTTTTCCTTTTTTTTTTTTTGTTTTTGGTATTTTGAGACAGGGTTTCTCTGTGTAGCCCTGGCTGTCCTGGAACTCACTCTGTAGACCAGGTAGGCCTCAAACTCAGAAATCCGCCTGTCTCTGCCTCCCAAGTGCTGGGATTAAAGGCGTGAGCCACCACAGCCCGGCTAGCAAAATCTTTTTAAAAAATAATGTTTATTTTATTGGGCACAGGGAGGAAGGCACCAATAGTCTGAGAAGTTGTGTTTCTCCTGTTATGTGGATTTCAGGAGTTAAACTCGGGTCATCAGGTTTTGTGGCAAGCCTACTGAGCCATCTTGCTGAGCCGGCAAGATTTTTAGCATAGCATTTTTTCAGAAGGATTTTCTAAGTGTCTATGTGTGGGGGTATTTGTTGTTGTGTGGGGTTTTGGGGGGGTTGTTTATGTTTTTGTATTTTAGTTTAGGCTTAACAATCAGCACCAGGCAAAACTATTTATGTATTGTACTTAGGCAAAATATGAGAAGAAAGAGTGTGGTATATATAACACTTAGGAAGACAATTTAGTTATTTAGTGGAACACATGTAATACACATAGAAACCACAGGGCAATATCATCCCATATCCACTGGAATTAAAAAAAGAAAATAGCAAAGTTGGTGGCAATATGTTAAAATCATGACCCTCAAACATAACTATTGGGATGTAAAATGGTCCAACCACTACTTTTTTCACAATTATTTACCTCGTGTATGTGAAGATCAGAGTACAAGTCGCAATAGTATATTTTCTCAGCATGTGAGTCCCAGGAATCAAACCCAGGTATTTGAGCTTGGCAGCAGGTACCACCACCCTCTGAGCCATCCTGCTGGTCTTAACTAGTCCCTTTTAAAAATAGACCATCTGTTAAACACAGAGTTACCATAAAATTCAGTGTACATGAAACCCTGACTTCCTTCAACACACACACACACACACACACACATCGATGTTAACCCTCAACTCATACATACACAAAATCTTCACACACATCATACAAAAAGGCATTTCACAAAATCCAACATTATTTGATGATAAAAACAAACTTCAGAGATGATTTCTAACAAAGTCGTGTATGAAAAACTTACTGCCAACGCTAGGTTATACTTAATGATAAAAATCAAAAGCATCCCTTTGATCAGGAACAAGTATGTCTGTTCTCATCCTTCTATTAAACATTCTCCATTGGTTCTAGCCTGGAAAGTTGTTTGCAGACAACATGTTCAAATATACAGAAAATTCTAGACGGTATACTAAAATATTTCTGCTAAGGTATCAGTTCAGCAAAGTTGCAGGATACATAGTCAATTTAAGAAAATAAGTTGTGGGGATGGAGAGATGACTTAGTGGCTAAGCAAGTGCTTACTGCTCGTGAAGAGGACCCAGGTTCAATTTCCAGCACCTACATAACAACTTACAACTGCCTATAACTCCAGTTCCAAGAAACCCAATGCCGCCTTCTGGACTTCTCAGGCTCACACATGTACATGGTACACCCAAATTCATACAAGTGAACATATATGCACAATAAATAAATAAACATTTAACACAGAAAAAATGTATTTCTATGTACATAGAAATAAGAAAATCATCCAATTTGGAATAGCATCAATATGAATAGTTAGGAATAATTAGCAAAAGAACTTTCCAATTTTCACTCTAAAGACTACAAAATATTGAATTAAAAAAACCAAATAAAAGAAAAGATACATCATATTCATGGGCAGAAAGATCTGATATTCTAAATATAGACTATCCCTGAGATATATTTGCAGATTCAACACAATTGTAGTCAAAATGTCAGTGATAAAATGCATGCCTAGCATATGTGAGGCCCCAGGATCAGTCAGAAGCGCTAGGAAAAAACAAAACCCATCTGACTTCTTCACAGAAATTCACAAGCTGACATCCTACAATTCAGATGGAAATGTAAGAGCGATCAGGAAGAAAAGACTGCAGCAAATATGACTGCTACTGCATAAACATAGACACATATCAGTGGATTAGGATTGGAAATCTAAAAACTATACGCTTTATAATCAGTTGTGTTATTGGAGGGTCAGCACCAGGGATTGAACTTGGAGCCTTTCCTATATTAAGTTCTACTGAACTACATCTTAATCCCTGGTTTTACTTTTGTTTAAATTTAGTTTCTAATTTTTAAGATTTATTCTTTAGAAATTTCATACACAACTACAGTGTATTTAGATCTTATTTACTCCTACCCACATTTCTTTACCCAGACCTCCCTTCCATTCCATGTTTTTTTTTTAATATATTTTCTTCTTTTTTTTTTCCAACTCGGATCTCACTGAGTTGTACAGACTGGCCTGTAGCTTGCCGTATCCCAACCCCTGGGTAGTTGTGGAATTACAGACATGTGACACCAGACCTGGTGATTTTCAGCAATAGTGCCAAGGCAATTCACTAAAAACATTTCAATGAAGTCTTTTCAATGGGGAGGTACTCAATACCCAACCAGCCTGAGCTGTTCTATAAGTCATAGGTCCCAGTGAGAGACAGTGTCTCAAAAGCAAGGTAGATTGTTCCTAAGAAATAATACTTAAGGCTCACCTTTACCTGCATGTGCATACATATGTATGCTCACACATCCTTACACAAATTCATTTGCATATACGCAATATACACAAAGTCTTTACAGCATACAATGCCAAGTCAACCAGATAATCATGAACTAAAGTTGGGATGTGCCTCATAACATATATAACATTAAATCAAGCCATATAAAAATCTCTTTGTAAGCCAGTGAGATAGCGCAAGTATCTCTCAACAGTGAGAGATACTTGCCACTAAGCCTGAGTTTGTTCACTGGGAACCACAGAGTAGGAAAGAACTGACTCCCACAAGTTCCCCTATGACCTCCACACTATGCACACACACACATATATACAAAATAAATAGATAATAAAATTTAAATATTCATAAGGGCTAAAACTACAAATCTCTTAGAAGAAAGCATAAATGTTAGTCTTTTTGAGTTTTGATTAGGTAAAAGGATTTTTATTTCTTTTTTTTTTTTTTAATTTATTTTTTTTTTTGGTTTTTTCGAGACAGGGTTTCTCTGTGTAGCCCTGGCTGTCCTGGAACTCACTTTGTAGACCAGGCTGGCCTCGAACTCAGAAATCCTCCTGCCTCTGCTTCCCAAGTGCTGGGATTAAAGGCATGCGCCACCACCGCCCGGCTGGATTTTTATTTTTAATGGGATACCTAAAGCATAGTCAAAGAAATATTAGACAAACATAAAAAGTTCTTGCACTGTAAACAATACCAGCTTGAACATAGTATACAAAATGGTAGAAGGCATTCCTAAGGCATAAAATTGACAAGGATCTTGTAACCACAATATATTAAAAAAATCTTACCTCCCAATAAGCATAATCTAGTTATAAGATGAACAAAGCAGAGTTCACAAAAGGTACTTGGTGTCATTTGCTACCATGAAAATGCCAGTGGAAACCACAGTGACATACCATCTCACGCCCACGAAGATAATTATTGTGAAAAGAAAAGATAAGGTTTGGCAAGAATCCAGAATTAGAAACATCATGCGCTTGCTGGTAGGATGGCAAAATGGTATAACTGCTGTGACAAACAGTTGGCAGTTAGGATAAATGATGTAAAGGTTCTGTATGATTCAGTGTTCTCAGTCGTTCTGTCTACTGAGAAGGTCTAAAGGCATGCCCGTGTAAAACTTGTATGTGTTATGTTCATAGGACATAAGTGATATCAGCCAAAATGTGGGGGCAAACTTGAGTATTATCGGTGAGTAAATGGATAAATGAAAATATGTATAGAGTATAATATTATGACCATGAAAAGAAATTTAGTACTGGCATATACTGTCACGTGGATGAACCTTGAAAACATTGTGCTAAATGAAAGAAGCTGTTAACAAATAATGATATATTGCTATAGGGAATGCCCAGAAGTGGCATATATATAGGCAGAAAATAGTAGGTACAGTGACAGGGTTGTGGTGTCATAGGTAAAGAACATGAGATTTCTTTCTATGGTAATGAAAATGTGGCAACACTTGGATTGTGGTGTTGGTTTTTACATCAACTCTATGAATATGCCAAAAGCCATGAATCATACATTAGGTGATTAAGTGGTATCATGCATTAATGATCTTAGTAAAAGCGCTAAACAAAAGAAGGGGGGCTTGTCTGTAAAGTACTAAGTTAATATTTTACAATAGTGGATATGCTGAATTGCCAAGAATCTTATTTTTGTTATAAATAAATATAAATAAAGAGAATCCCTTTCTTTCACACAGAATGAAAGAGCAATGAACTTTTTTTTTTTTTTTTTGGTTTTTCGAGACAGGGTTTCTCTGTGTAGCCTTGGCTGTCCTGGAACTCACTTTGTAGACCAGGCTGGCCTCGAACTCAGAAATCCTCCTGCCTCTGCCTCCCAAGTGCTGGGATTAAAGGCATGCGCCACCACCGCCCGGCTTGCAATGAACTTTTTAATACTGAAAAGGGATGGGGATGCTCAGGAAGGGGTATTAGGAGTGCTAATGATACTGAAAGTTGTCAAAAGTAAGGACAATAAAAATAAGGACACTGGGTTAAATAGGCAAGAGTTTTCAGGCCAGCAGTGGGAAGTAATTCTGAGTAAAATGTAAGGACAACTAGAAGCACTAACATCTCTTCCAAGCATCTTCGTGGTGGTGAGGGTGTTGGTTTGCTTGTGTCTCTCAACTAGTTCAGTCTCCTAGCTATTTAATTCCCTTGGCCTCATACTAACACACATCCTGTTAAAATAGGATTAACCACAATTCTACAATTATATTGTACTCTGTTATATGTTGTTTATATTTCCTTGTAGTTTCTGTCTGTGGGAATACTAACCAGGTCATCTTCACATCTACATCCCAAAACCTAGTGATGTACCTATTATATAAACATTACATTCGTTGTATAAAATGAATAGCTGTCTTCTTTTCCCTGCTTCTCAGAATTAAACCTAAGACCTCATGCTTGGTGGCAAGCATTCTGCCACTAAGCTACAATCCCCACTGGTGAAATTAATTGCTCTTCTTTAAATCAGTTCTTTTAATTTGTTGTGGATGCAGGATCATTTAAAAACTTCATTCCATTTTTAAACAGTTACATGCTATAATTTTCAGGATCAAAAAGTGAACTTAAAGCCAGTGTACCTCATGCCTACATTTGCTTGCTACCAAGAATCAGCATGTTCAACTCTTTTTTTTTTTTATTGAAAAAAAATTTTCATGCAATAATCACCAACTCCATGCCCTTTTTCTCTTTCTCTGTTTTTAGGAAACAAGCAGGCAAACAAAACAAACCAGAATAATTTCTTTTAAGTACAAAAAATATGTACACAGAAACACAAACTCTTAAAAACACAAAATTTGAAACTATAATATATATAAGGGAAAAACAATAAGGAAATAATATGAGACAAAAAGTCTCCAAAAATATCCTTGAGTTCAACTGTGTTGGCCATCTCCTAAGAGTTCTTGTATGTACACTAGCAATTATATGACTAAAATGGCTGACCATGTCATCCAGATTGGGTAAGAAAGCTTAATGGATTAGGAAGATAGGGAAGGGGCCAGGAAATCAGTGTGTGGTTGTTTGAAGCGGGTGATATCCCCTAGTGTTTCAAGGTCTTGATCTTTCATCTCTTTGCAGAGAGGATATATACAGGGTATTGCTAGACTTGTTCAGAAATGAGAAGCTCCTTTCACTGGAGCTGTCCTAATTTTAGGTGTCTGGCTGTGTTCTCCTTTTTCCCAACCACTGGGTTTTATGACCAGTCGACTCATACAGTCGAGGATAAGAGTACTGATCTATTCATCAGTAGACCTGTTCTGCTTCTGTCAATAACAACCTATGTGCACAAGGCTGTTCATTGGATGATCTTTGGTTCCTTTCAAAACTCACATTTTATGGTATTATTTATAATTGACTTAAGTCTGAGAAAGGAAGAATTTGGCCACAGAATTATAAGCTGAGGAAGACAAGGATCTTTATATATATGTAAACCTAGTTTCTAGAACTTCCAGTTCCTAATTCTGATAAAAGAAGATAAAGGCAACTCATACAATTGTACTAAGCCTTAAATGTAAAGGACATCTGGGAAGGCTTCTTGGTTTCAGGATTTATTTTAGTTACCTGAACATCAGTTAAGATCTGATTTTTTGTTGTTGTTATCAGGATCGTAAAAGGCAATACGAGCTGCTCAAACTTGAAAGAAACTTCCAGAAACAGTGTAATGTGCTCAGATGTAAAACTGAAGAGGTAGGTAAGAAAAGCCATTCTGCTGGGCCACAAGCACTGTCATCTTCATACATAAACATGCTCATAAAGTGGCTTGGGAAACAGGAGACATTAATATTGGCTAGCAAAATTCATGAATTGTTTTCCTTGATTGGTTTTGTTAGTAGGTTTGTTCTTGGTTTCTGTTTTTTTCTGAAACCAGAATTTATGTAGTCCAGACTGTCATTGAACTCATTGTGTAGCTAAGATTGGCCTTAAACATCTAGTCCTTCTGACTCTACCTCCTATGTGCTGGGATTATGAGTATGTACTACCATGCAAGCTGAGTAAGTCCAAAATCTTGATCTCTTTTTATCTAGTATGGCCTGTGAACAAATAAAACCTGGGTAGAAAACTGTATCATTCAAATGTGAATTTTTCTTTCTAATATGGCTTTGTTCTAACAACAAAACAGACTACTAGCTATACATGACATTCACAGACAGTTTTTGCCTGCGGCTATACCGATCCTCTTGCACATTCTGAAGCAGTAGCTATTCATCCATTATCATGTCCATGGTAACTTAAAACCTGATTCCTTTAGGAATTCAAACCTAGAATTTGTTTGATGAGATGCTACAAATTAAAATGTTCTTCAGCATAACTTTTTGTATTTAGGCAGCAGCTGCCAACAAACGTCTTAAGGATGCTCTCCAAAAGCAAAAGGAGGTTGCAGAAAAACGGAAAGCGACTCAGAGCCGTGGGATGGAAGCCACTGCAGCTCGAATGAAGGTATGAACACCTTGAACTGCCATTTTTCTTACATGCAACATTTTTCTGATTTAAAAGTAAATACGAAATTGGAAGGTCTGCCTGAAATCCTTATTTTCCAAAAGATATATCTTTAAACTGCTGTCAAAGAACAAGCTGCCTATGGGTCCTGTTCCCCTAACTGGGCCTCCTTGTCTGGCCTCAGTGGGAGAGGATGTGCCTAGTTCTGCAATGACTTGAGGTGCCAGGATGTGTTGGTACCCAGGAGAGACTTCCCCCTTCTTGGAGCTGAAGGAGAGGGGTGATGGGAGAAGGGCCAGGTGGAGGAGAGACTGGGAAAAGAGGGGGGCTGAGATCAGGATGTAAAGTAAATGAATGAATGAGTGGATGGATGGATGGATGGATGGATGGATGGATGGATGGATGGATGGATGGATGGATGGATGGAAAAATAATAATAATTAAAAAATTTAGGATCAAAAATAAATAAAGAGTAGAGAATTCTTTGTATCCCTGCCTATCATAGCTCAGTTACTATTTTATTCTGGTGTAATTGACAAGCAGTGAATGATTTTTAAACAGTTTGATGGAATGTTGGGTCACACTATACCATGGACTGGGGTCTTAGACTGAATAAAAAGGGGAAAGCGAGCTGAATGTAAGTATTCCTCTCTGCTTTCTAACCGCCCACCTCCTACTCCTGCCTAGGAGAACTGTGTGCCATCAAACTGAAAAACAATGAGCCATTCCTTAAGTTGCTTTTGTCGGGGGTTTAGTCAAAGCAATGAGAAAAGTAACCAGTACTATAGACTCATCAGCTGTGCTTCCTGGCGGGGTATGATAGCATTCCTGTGACCCTCACAGCATTGTAAAGCTGAGCAGAAAGATGATGAGTTCAAGGGAGGTCTGAGCTCCACGGAGAGCCCCAGTGGTTCATACACATACATGCAGGCACAACACTCACACACATTAAGTAAATCTAAAATTAAAGAAAATTTAAATAAATAAAAGAAAAACAAATATAGCCAGGTGGTGGTGGTACATGCCTCTGATCCCAGCACTGGGGAGGCAGAGACAGGCAGATCTCTGAGAGTTTCAGGGCACCCAGGGATATGCACAGAGAAACTCTGTCTTGAAAAAGTAAAAAAGAAAGAGATTTTTCTGTCCCTACAGATTTTGTTTTAACTTTTGTAATTTTAATAAAATGGAATTACATGGTTCTCTTATTCAGTACAGTTATTTTCATGTTCATTCATATGATTACATACATAAATTGCTTTTATTACTGAGAGGCATTCCATTTGTTGTATTGATATGCCTTATCTGGTCACCTCCCGGTGGTCATTTGAGTTCTTTCCCGTTTGGGCTATTACAGATACTATGCTGAATATTCACATACCAAGTTTTTGTGGGAACCATATATGCTTATTTTACTTGCGTTTTTTGTTTCTTTGGCTTTTTTGTTTGTTTCAAGACAGTGTTTCTCTGTGTAGTCCTGACTGTCCTGGAGCTCACTATGTAGATCAGGCTGGCCTCGACCCCACAGAGATACACTTGTGTTTGCCCCCCAGCCCCAGAGCTGGGATTAAAGGCGTGCACTACCACACTCAGCCTGCTTGTGTGTGTGTGTGTGTGTGTGTGTGTGTGTGTGTGTGTTATTGTGTGAAGTATCCAAATATTTTCTCTTCTTTTGATTGGCTTGTACTTTTTATAAAATTTGAATTCTTTCCATAACTTGGAAATATATCCAACAGATGACCCTGTGTTTTACAATTATTTTTTTCTTAGGCTGTGACTTTCTTTGTTTTTGTTTTGTTTTCATTTTTAAATAGAATCTTTTGAATACCAAAGCTAGCTACTTACTTTTCTTTGTTGGACAGGCCTTGGGTATTCCAGGCTGGCCTCAAATTCATTGTGTAGCTGTGAATGACCTTGAACTCTTGGTATTCCTGCCTCTACCTCCTAAGTGCTAGAGTTATACTCTGGTTTCTCTTCAGATTGTGTAAATCTTTCACGTTCAAATTCCAGGATTACAGGCATGCGCCACCATATCCAACACAGGGTTTTAATTGATATCATTCAGTGTATTGATCCTTGCTTTTTATGATTCATAGTCTTTGTGTTCATTTGAGATCTTTAGTAAACTCAGGATTGCTAAGATTCCTCCTTGAATTTTCTTCTTGAAATGTGTAGTTTTAATCATGGTCAGAAGTATATGCCTGCATATCTATTTGTAAATTCTGTTACATTAATCTACATGCCTTCTTGTATGCTACTACTAAAATGTCAAATGCTATCCCTTGATTTCCAAAACATCAGATTGTGTAAGTCCTATAAGTCCTTCATTTTTTTTTCTCTTAGAGAAACAGGTTCTCTCCATTTCTATCCAAAGTTTAGAATTGGCTTCTAAATTTCTGGCAAATCTACTACGAGTTTCATTAGGATTACATAGAATTTATAGCTAAGATGTAAGAATATTAAGGGTTTTATCTAAATGGAGGGGACTAGAAAGGTGGCTCAATGGTTAAAAGCACTGAGTTGTTCTTCCAGGGGACCCAGATTCAGTCCCCACCACCCACATCTTAATCATCGGTAACTCTAATCCCAGGAGAAATACTTTTTTTATTAAAAATTGATTTTTATTTTTTCAGGAGTTTTCCTTTATTAAAATAACCTTACATGCTTTAGCCTACTAGGAGGGCAAATGACATTGGTTTTTTTTTTTACCCAGTTTATTTTATTAAGGCATAACTGGCATTAATAACATAAGATATGACGTCTTTTACTGTGATGCATTTGAGAGTCATCTGTGTTGTTTGTATCAATAGTTTGCACTTTATTTGTATATCTATTTCACTGAGTCATATTCCATTGTATGGATTTATTATGACTTGTTAATCCTGTCAGTTAAGTGCTTTTGACTAATTTTTTTGTCTTTTTCTTTAGACAGAGGATGGTCTGGACTGGTTCTGTGTGCCCAGGCTGGCTAGTCTCGAACTTGCAGCAGCCCTCCTGCTTTAACCTCCACAGTGCTGGGAGATCAGTCACGAACTACCACACCCAACTAATAATTTTAAATTATATTAGTTTTTCTAGAGAAACAGAACCAATGTAGACCAAACATTTATAAAGATAAATGGCTCACATGGTTATGGAGGTCAAAAGGTCCATAGTGGTTCATCTGCAGGCTGGAGAGCCAGGACACCAGTATCACAGTTCAGTCTAAGTCTGATAGCCTCAAAACCAGGAAACTGATTGCGTAACTCTCAGTCACGGGCAAAGGCTTGAGAATCTGAGGGTGTTGATATAAATCCTGGAGTCCAAAGACCAAAGTACTTGAAATTCTCATGTCCCAGCTCCAGGAAAGATAGGAATTCTTCTCCCTCTGTCAATTTTGTTCTAGCTGGGACTCCAGCCTGATCAGGGTGGTAGCCATCCACACTGATGGTTATTCTTCCCGACTCAGTCCACCTACTCACACCTAGTCTCCCTTGACAGATATACACAGGGGGAGAAAAACTTTACCTGTTCTTTAGGTATTCCTTACTCCAATCAAGGTAACACCTAAACTCAGCCATTCCATGAACTAAGTTACTATTTAAAAGTTCAGAGGCAGGTTTCTGCATAAGTACAGTCATGTCCCTTTGGCATGCACCTAGGAAATGGATTACACAGTAAGTTCATAGAGAAAACCTACTAAGATTCTGAGCCATAAAATAAGTTTCAGTGTGCTCTGGACAGCTTAAGACAATTCAAGTCAGTATGATTTTTGACCATGATAGGATTAAAGCAGGAATGGATAACAAAAAAGATACTTCAAAAATAGGCATGGTGGCACATGCCTGCCATTCAACACTCTGTGGGTAGATGCAGGAGGATCAGAAGTTCAAACCAGCCTCACTATGGTTTGAGGACAGCCAGAGTTACATGTGACCGTGTCTTTACAAAGACAACCTATATTTGAAAAACTTCCCAAAACTAAATGCTACACTAAGTAAGCAGAAGGAAAGGATTAATAAAGACCAGCGGAGAGATTCATGAATGAGGTTTTTTTAAATTATTATTAATTTTGATAGGCCCTAGAACTTTGGAGACTGAGGCAGGGGAATCACAAAATGGGCAGCATAGTAGCACCCTATTTCAGAAAGCATTATGTTTAACTAAAACTTTTTATGGTAAAATATACATAAACATTAACTCTTCTATGAAAACCATCTGTAAGAGTGAGTTGGTTTTTTTCATAAGTCCCTGCCTTTCCTGATCAAGAAAAAATAAAAAACAACAAAATATAATTAACAGAAATTTCATAAACCATATCACTCTGTGTGTGTGTGTGTGTGTGTGTGTGTAAGTGTAATGATGGTTAATAAGGGGATGTGGTAGAATGCATTTATGGCAATAAATTTGAGACTTTAACTGAAATGGACAATTTCCCTGAAACACACAAATGACTGAAGTTTATTGAAGAAGAAACATGGTACAGCCTGAACAACTTGAGATCAATTTGTGTTTGATAGTTGTATATGCATGTTTGCACATGTGTGTGCAGTGTGTTGGTAGATAGGAACCTAGTGAAGGTCAGAGGTTGATGTTGGGTATCTTCCTCACACTCTGCCACTGATTTCTCACTGAACTCAGAGCTCACAAATTCAACTAATCTAGCCCTGATACATAGCCCTGAGTGCCCTGTCTCTGCCTCCCAGGTGCTGGAATTACAGGCAGGTCACCATATCCCCATCCCTTTTCACACAGGTGCTGGGGAACTAAAATCTACTGTTCATATTTCTGTAGCAAGTGCTTTATCCACTGAGTCACCTGAGATCAGTTTTTGAAGTTGAATAGGGGAGGAAATAGAGGGTCGACTTAAATTAGTTATATATGAAAAAATGGGGGACAGGTGATGACACAGTGTGTTGCTATGTAGGTTTGGCTGTCCTGGATGTCACTATGTAGACCTGGCTGGCCTTGAACTCACAGAGATCAGCCTACCTCTGCCTCCCAAGTGTTAATATTAAAGATATGTGCCACCACTGCCTATCCCAAATTCTGCCATATTTTTAAGCAAGAAATCATATTAGTTCCATGCACAGTCTTAGACAACAGAATTAGAAGGACTACTTTCATTGTTCAACTTATAAGAATACCTGCATTACCTTGATGTCAAAACCAGATAAAGCCATTACAAGAAAACTACAGACTAATAACTTATAAACACAGTGGCATTTTTAAGTTATTTTATGTATGGGTGCTTCTCAGCTTAAAATGAGGCTCCATCCCAAAACACCTATATTTAAAGTTGAAAATGCACAGTTCAGCCTTGTATACCTTAAGTATGCTAACACACATTACCTAGAATTGGACAAAATCATCTAACAAAAAGTCTGTTAAATGATTAAGAACTAATGTAATTTATTAAATACAATACTGAAAATGAAAAAATGTATAAGTATGAGACTTAATATCTTGTATCTTGTGCATATGATGGGATGTGAAAACATATAACACAATATCAAAAAGTAATGCTGACATCTGCTTCATGGCACAATATGGAGCAAAACTGTTGCCCCTTGTGAAATATGTGCCACATGGGAGCTCTGGAATTCGGCTGCACCCAGCAAGGTCTCTCATGTCTGGAATTCCAGCACTTGGGAGACAGAGGCAGGAGAATCATACCAAATTTGGGTTCAGCCTGTTTTACGTAGCAAGTTCCAAGCCTGCCAGGGCTACATAGCAAGACTTTGTCTTGAGGGAAAGAAAAGAGACTTCTTCATTGACTTCTTCATTTTTATGAAATTAACTTCTTTATTCTTGGTAATATTGTATTCTAAAATCTGCCTGTTCTTTTTTTATTGGTGTCATTTTGCTTTTTTAAGTTCTTGTCTTTATTTTATGTGTTTGAGTGCTTGCCTGCATTTGCTTATGTGCACCCCATTGTGCCTGGTGCCTGAGGAGGCCAGAAGAGAGCCATGGGTCTAATTGGACTAGAGTTACAGACAGTTGTAAGCCACTCTGTGGATCCTGGGACCTGACCCTGAATCCTCCACTGAACTGTCTTCAGCCCCTTGTTTTTGCTCTTTGAGTCAGAATTTTTGAGGTTCAGATTTACCTCACTGACAAGATGTTCTACCTCAGCCTCCTGAGCGTTACAATATAGGTATACACACACCATCATGCCTGCCTTTATCTACCTCTAATAGTAATATAATCACTCTAGCTCTCTTTTGATTAGTGTCAGCATGGTGATTTTACACCCTTTGAATTTTAGTTTATTATGCATTTATTTTTAAGTGTGTTTCTCATAAATAGAAAATTGTTGCTTCGATTGTCTTTGTTAGCTTAAAGATAATTGTTTCACAGATATGGGTGCTTTGTATTGAGAATTATTTTCTCCCTTATGAAATGGGCCCTTTTGTCCATGGTAGTATTGTTATGTAGGGATTCTACTTATAACAAATTTGGCCACTCCAGCTTTCTTTTTATCACTAACTAATTAGTATACTATAGCTTCGCCATCAGCCTAAATATTCTCAGGAATGATTACTGGGACTTTGTGGTTGTTGTTTGTCTGGATGTTTTTACTAATACTTTGAGAATTTTGTATAATGTATTTGGATCATATGCACCTTTCCTCTGCCATCTCCCATCAGATCCACCTCCAACTCCCTACCCGATCAACTTCATGACCTTGTTTTGATTTTATCCCCACCAGTCCAACTTGTGCTGCCCGAATACTCTGCTGTGTGGCCATCCACAGGAGTGTAGTCTACCTACCAGAAGCTAAAGCACACTACCTCTTCATCCCCTGACAGCTGTCCATAGCTCCTCGGTTAGCACCAGGGCTTTAAGCCCACTTTCTACCCCCTAGAATTTTGTCTGGTTTGAGTTTGCACAGGTCTTGTTCTTTTGAGAACTTTCTCTAACTCAAAATTTGTGGTTTGTTTGTTGCTTGGTTGATTGGTTATTTAGCTGTTTGGTTTGGTTTGTTTGTTTGTTTCCTTTTCCCTTTTTGGTATTGGGGGTTAAATTTATAGCATTTTGAACGTGAGCACTTACTCTTACCAGTAAGCTATATCTAGCCTTCAAAGTTACTATTTCTAAAAAGTCAATTAAGATAATTACATTTTCTTTTTAAAAGCCCTTCCATCTACTTTATTTATTTATATTATTTTATTTCATTATATTTAATGTGTGTGCATGTGGCTGTTTTCACATGAGTGCAGATGTTTGAGGGAGATCAGAGGCATTAGATCCCCAGGAGCTCAAGTTACAGGTACTTTTGAGCCACCTGGCATAAGTACTGGGAACCAAACTTGGATCCTCTGGAAGAGTAGTATGTGCCCTTAACTGCAGAGCCATCTCTCCAGCCCCTCACCCACCATCTATTTTAAACATGTCATGATTGGCAAATGACAAAAAAGAAATATTATAGGAAATAATAAATAGTAGAAGGATAGCTAGATAAAGGTTTGCTGTACAAAGCCTCTGTGACTGGGAATACTGTTGATAACGGTACTTAGAGAGGGAATCATTTTAGTGACATAGACACACATAAAAATCTCACTTCTGTCTTCATAGGCTCAGGTCCAAATAAAATTAAGTTCAACCGAGTCTAGCCCATGTAGTCCTCATCCACAACTCACACATCAGTGATTTCTCTTCTAGAATTGGCTTGGAAATGAAATCGAGGTTATGGTCAGTACTAAGGAAGCCAAACGGCATCTGAATGATCTTCTTGAAGAGAGAAAGATCCTTGCTCAGAATGTGGCACAACTCAAAGAAAAAAGAGAATCTGGAGAGAATCCACCTCCTAAACTCCAAGTAAGTATCATGGGAAAATGCTATCAATAACCACACGGAATTTCCAGCAAATCCTCACTGCTTTGGAGGACTCTTTCCTTTTAAATGCTACCTTCTTGCCCACTATCTTTGCAGAGGCGCAAATTTTCACAAGACAAAGTACATGGTCCTGATTCAGAAGCAGAGGATTCTATTGCAAAGGAGATTGAAACCCTAGAGACCGAATTGGAGCTCAGGTAATGAGGCTATATCTGAAACACGAAATGTTATGCCTAGAATCCAAATAGACACCATCAATCCAGTCTTCCAAGAGTTTCTTTCATTTTCAAAAGATTTTTATAAGGAAAAAAAAAACCCAAAGAACCTAACTGTTTTGAACCTGTGTGTTCAAAGTTATGTTGTGCTATACAGATTAGATCCATTGTGCCTGTCAGACCGTCACTATGATGCTGGATGAGGTAAGTGCCATTCTTCCCACCTTACAAATGAAGTAAAATGAAGTTGGGGATCTTTAGAAACTTTCTAACAAAGGGACCAACAGTACACATTGTGGCAAAGGCAGCATCTTCACTTCAACAAATGGTATAGTTCAAACCGCTTAGCTACATGTAGAAGAATGAAACTAGATCCGCTCTCTTGTTGTACAAAAACAACTCCAAATAGCTCAAAGCCCTGATACCATAATTCAGTAGAGGAGAAAAGAACGAACACATTTCAACTTACAGGCATAGGAAAGGGCGCTCTGAATAGGACTCTGGAAGCACCTGCTTTTAACAATTGACAAATGGGACCTGATGAAATAAAAAAAATAAAAGTTTTTGTATGTTAAAGGACACCATCATTCCAGTGAAGAGGCAGCCTATAGAATAGCAAAAAAATCTTTGCCAGCTACATCTGACAGAAGGTTAAAAGCTAAAATATATGAGGAACTAAAAGAAAATTAAGCCAGGCAGTGGTGGCGCACGCCTTTAATCCCAGCACTCAGGAGGCAGAGGCAGGCAGATCTGAGGCCAGTCTGGTCTACAAAGTGAATTTCAGCACAGCCAGGGCTACACAGAGAAACCCTGTCTTGAAAACATAAAAATAATAAAAAATATCAAACCATTGGGATCCAGGAGTCTTCCCACAAACACCAGTCCCAGTCAGACAGAGATGGTTTATTGAACACACACCTAAAGACTGAATGACCAGCGCGAAAGACAGCTCAGGCTCAAGAGCTGAAAACTACACCATGGGTATTTCTCAGGGCCCAGCTTATAAAGGCCCAACCATAAAACCACAATGAACTTATATGCAGCTGCTGGAAGCGCTACTGGTAACTGGCCCTGACTCAAGCCATTTTAGACATAACAGTTCATACTGACCTTTAATTTGATGGATGCTACCTGAAGCTTGTGGTTGTAGAATTTTTTTCTTTTTTTTTAAATTATCCTCTTTTTTTCAGATTTATTTATTCTTTTATGTATATGAGCACACTGTAGTTGTCTTCAGACGCACCAGAAGAGGGTGTCAGATCTCATTATGGATGGTTGTGAGCCACCATGTGGTTGCTGGGATTTGAACTCAGGACCTTCAGAAGAGTAGCCAGTGCTCTTAACCGCTGAGCCATCTCTCCAGCCCGGTTGTAGAATTTCTTAAGATTAACAAACCTCAGGCTGGAGAGATGGTTCAGCGGTTAAGAGCACTGACTGCTTTTTCAGATGCCCTGAGTTCAAGTCCCAGCAACCACATGGGGGCTCACAACTATCTGTAATGGAATCTGGTCCCCTCTTCTGGTGTGTCTGAAGACAGCAACAGTGTACTCATATACAAAAAATAAACACAAAAATATTAAAAACGATTAACAAGCCTCATAACATACAGAACATACAGAGTATGTGGTCAGTATGACCTGGCTCTGAGTTAAGTTATTTTTCTGTGTCAGTGACTGGCAGGCATATTACAGCAACAACATGAAATAGCTGGTAGGCATGGAACAAAATGGCTACAGCTATGCTAGGCGCACAGGCCTCAGCACAAATGCAATACACATGGCTTTAAACAAAATAATTGAGAAAACAATGAGACAAAGAACTAATAAACTTCACACACCATGATATGCTCACCCCTATACCTATATATGCACAAAGAAATAAAAGGTGGAGGGTTTTTTCCTAAGTTTCAATGTTTATGTTCCATTTATTTCAACCAATATTTAATAAAATTAAAGTCATTTGGATATTTCCTTGAGGGTTCCTTTTGTTACAGGTTTAGAAAATACCACATCAAATTCGAATCAGGTAGCTTATTTTGCAACTGATCATTCCATGCATAAAACTCTTTTCATTTTCTACTCAGAGCTCCTCCCTTTCTCCTTGCTGTTGAGGCTGCTGACTGTAAATCCCACTCTTCTCTCCCTTGAAGGAGTGCGCAGATTGCGGACCTCCAGCAAAAGCTCCTGGATGCTGAAAGTGAAGACCGGCCAAAACAACGCTGGGAGAGTATTGCCACAATTCTCGAAGCCAAATGTGCCATAAAGTATTTAGTTGGAGAGGTAAAACCATTCTTAGCAACAGTTCTAGGGGAGCCAGCTGGGGAGGTCGACGTATAATATGCTGGGGACACTTTCTTAGTGCTGTAGCTACTTTTCATGGTAGAAACCTCAGTGATACCAACACTAAAGTCACTAATTGAGTAAGTGGTAATTAGTAGTAAGTGCAAGCCAATTACTTAGGAAGATACCAGAAACCGATACTCATCATGCCTGACATATAGCAGGTATACATTTGTGTGATTCTTACTAGAAAAAAAACCCATAAGAAGTCACCGACTAAAGCATGAAGCATTGTACTACTTTGAAAAACATGTATGAGATGTGTATTTAAAAACTTGAGACACCATCTCAAGGAGAAAAAAAAGGTTATCATTTTTGATATATATAGCTTCATTTTTTTCTTTGTTTCTATTTTATTTTATTTTTGGTTTTTATTGAGACAGGGTTTCTCTGTATAGCCTTTGCTGTCCTAGAACTTACTCTGTAAACCAGGCTGGCCTCGAACTCTCAGAGATTTGACTGCCTCTGTCTCCAGAGTGCTAAGATTAAAGGTCTGTGCCACCATACACAGCTTTCTTTACTGATCTTAAATGTATGAGTTCATCATAAACTGTCAGAAGATGAATCAAAGTTATCACTCAAGCAAATATTTCTTGAATCCACAAGTTTCTGCATTGCTGTGCCTTATACATTTTTGTCTTGGGCTAGCAGATTTATTCTGCTAAGGAATCCTAACTAGTCTTAGGAATACTACTCATTATCTAGGCTAGTAGTAAAAATAAAAGTAGGCCAGTACAGGACCAGTCTTTATATCTAGGAAGATCTATAATTTCAGCAATCATTGTCTACGAGTCTAACATGTAAACAGAGATTGGCTAATAAGCTGTGCCCTGTGAATTCCTCTTTAAAATTTAAGATCTACTGAAAGTTTCAGAATTCTGGAATTGTCAGATAGTGTCCGTGTTACATTTATTCTTGCCTTGAAGCGGAGCAATAGATAAATGACCCAGTTGTGGCTTCTACCCTGTCTTTGCATAAATATCAACTAATAGCCTAGGAATAAAACAATTCTTTTAGGGGGCTAGAGAGATGGTTCAGTGAACCCATGTTTGATTCCTAGCACCTATGTGGTGGCTCACAACCATTTCTAACTCTAGTTCTAGGGGATCTGACATCCCTCTTTAGGCCTCTGCAGGCACCAGACAGATTTTATACAGATATACATGCAGAAAATACTCGTATACATCAAAAGTAAAAAATTTAAAGCCAGTAGTATTATTTCAGTTCACTTTTAGAATCCACATGACATGGGGGAAAATGAGAATGGATTTAGAAAGCTGCCCAATGAATGGGAGAAGATAAATTATTCTGCAAATACAAATGACGTTCTCTTCTCTTTTCAGCTGGTCTCCTCCAAAATACAGGTGAGCAAACTTGAAAGCGATCTGAATCAGAGCAAGGCCAGCTGTATTGAAGTGCAAAAGATGCTATTTGAGGAGCAAAATCATTTTGCTAAGATAGAGACAGAGTTGAAAGAAAAGCTGGTCAAAGTGGAGCAACAGCACCAAGAAAAGGTAAGTGAGCAAGACAAGAAGTTACGCCGAAGCATGCGCCGCCACTGCCTTCAGTTGTTCAGTTTGTAAAAGTGGTAGAATCTGCCTGACATGGTGGTGATGCCTGTAATCCTAGCGCTCTGGGAAGCTAAGGCAGAAGAATCATCTCAAGTTCAGAGCCATTCTGGACTGTATTGAGACCCTATCACTATTTGAAAAATAAATAAACAGGCGCTAGTAGCCCATGAAGCTTCCTTCAAAAGTTTATGTGGTCTTTTTCCACATTTTGCAAGTAACCCAAAACAGAAGTGACTTGTCTAAGTGGTTCTTAACCACTGGCTCAAATTCTAAGGTTAACACACCAAGAAACACCTTTCCTCGGTTTATTACTTTGGACCCTGGAAAGAAAAGACATTCTTTATGCTTAACTCACAAAAAAGTTACATGGACCACTGCTTGAGCTAGAGAACATCCTTTCCCCCTTACTCCCTTGCTATCCCCCAGTGTGTTGTCTCTCTCTTTAGGTGTTGTACCTTCTCAGCCAGCTGCAGCAATGCCAAATGACAGAGAAGCAGCTGGAGGAGTCAGTTAATGAAAAGGAGCAGCAGCTGCTGAGCACACTGAAATGTCAGGTATGCAGAAGATGATGGCGAGTCCTGACCCAGCTGGGCCATGGCACTTGCAGCAGAAAGTGATTAACCACTGGCAAACCAGAGAGAGCCTTTACTCCTCTGAGGCCCTGTTGGATCCGGTTAGGGGAAAATCAGCGCAGCTCCCATAAGAATAACCTAACTTTCAGGACTAAAACAGAAGCCTCCGTGTCATACTTAGGCCTCCTGATTCTTTTGCCTTAATCCTAAGCTTTAGAGCTGAAGAAGCACACTCATCTAGTATTTACTTAAAATCTTGATGGCAGCGGGCTGAAGCGGGCTTTGTGGTGAAAGATCACTTAGTGTGCTTGGGGAGGGCTTGAGTTCTCGGTACATGTCTGTCAGCTCACAACTGCATGTAACTCCAGCTCCAGGAGGAATCCCATACCTAGCCGTCAGCCTCTCCAGGCATCTGCACTCAAAGGCACATACACAAAATTAAAAATGATAAAAATAAATCGAAAAATTCCTCCTAAGGGCATTCAAATGTATCTCTCTGAGCTTGTTCTGAGCTGAGGCCTGACATGTTAGTAAAATGTCCAGGATCTAAAATTCTTTCAAAGGCTAGGAACACCACACCCTTTAGAAACATGTTGGAGCACTACTTTAGTCCAACTTAGAATCTTATTCCTGCACAGTCAATCTCCAGGGTTCCCTTAGTTTGTCCCACCCTAAGACATAACCAGACTAGTTAAAGTTATATACATGTATCCTGTTGCCTTAACTGCAAGCAACTTTAATTGCCCTTCTTAGAGTGCAGACTAGTCTATGTGAGAAGGGTACATAGAAGCACCTGCCAATTTCAGGGAACAGCTAATGCTGTGTGGGTTTCTGAACCAGTCTATTCATGTGCATAGGTGCTATGCACATCATAGGTAAGAATGGGAAAGGGTAAGAAGGTTTGCTTCCTTCAAGGGTATTCAAGACTGTTAGGGAATACTGAAATATACAGGTATTCTAAGAACCTAGGAACAAGGAGTGAGGCAGTTTTCAGTGTGCCTGTGCCTGGTATGTTAAACACACACACACACACACACATCATCTACCAGACACTTGAAAGCAGTGTTTTAATCTGAGTTGTTTAGTAACTCTTCTGTGGACCAAAATAACCCCGCCTGTAACTGTGCGATCTGGAAACAGGAGGAAGAGCTTAGGAGGATGCAAGAAATGTGTAAGCAAAATCAGCAGCTTCTCCAAGAAAACAGTGCCATCAAGCAGGTAAGAGGACTTTGCACCCACTTGATAAGCCTCAGGAGACTCCCACTGAGGCTAGCTCTTGGAAGCAGTCCTCAGTTTTGATAACTATATTTATGCCGGTTTTGTGTGGTCTCCATTGAGTTTTTGTGTGATCCAGTCATACACATTTCAAAGTTAGAAACCCAAGTTTTCGCCAGGCATGTTGGTACATACCTGTAATCCCAGCACTGGGGAGCCAGAGACAGGCTGATCTTAATGAGTTTGAAGCCAGTTGGTCTACATAGTAAACTCTAAGCCATCCAAGGATACATAGTAAGACTGTGTCTCATAAAAACTCACAAAGAAACCATAAAGTATACCCTCTCCTGAATCTAGTAGTGATCTGAGGAAGTGAGAGTGCTCCAACTACTGTCCAGTCACGCGCCTCATTTGTTTGTATTGTATAACAATACAAGAAAGCTAGCTCAGGTCTGAAATCTTTGGGTTAGCCCAAATCTGCCCTAACATTACAGACTTTGTCTCTCCTATTCAAACAGAAACTGACCTTCCTCCAAGTAGCCAGCAAACAGAAATCCCATATTACGAGAACTATCCTCCAGTCTCCAGACTCTTCCTTTGAATATATTCCACCTAAGGTAAAATGTTCAGTCGTTTTATGATACCTTTGCATAGCCCAAACTTGATTGAGTGTACTAAACCTGTCTTTTGTCAGAGGCTATAAGAGGAAGGAGTCCTAAGTAAAACTAGAGTACAATTCTAAGGAAATGGGCATCCAGCTTCCTCAGAAGGCCAGTTGGGGTCGATCATGCACAGTTATTATGTAACACGGCTGAGAAAGAGCAGACGAGCTATGTTCAGCTGTCCATCCAGAGATATTTATCTTATGAAACCATGACTCCTCTCTTCCTCCCTCAGATTGATTAGCCTCCAGTTTCTACTTCATCAAAGTCTATGCAAGGCTAAAGCAGAATTTTTGTGATTGGCAAAATCAAGGGGGAATATATTTAAGAAGTATGAAATCGCCAGGCGGTGGTGGCGCACACCTTTAATCCCAGCACTTGGGAGGCAGAGGCAGGAGGATTTCTGAGTTCGAGGCCAGCCTGGTCTACAAAGTGAGTTCCAGGACAGCCAAGGCTACACAGAGAAACCCTGTCTCGAAAAAACAAAAAAAAAACAAAAAAAAAAAAAAATCAGAACATCCTTCACCACTCATAGGAAAATAAAATAGATATTTAGACTAAAAAAAAAAAAGAAGTCTGAAATCTCTGTAAAAAACTGCCGGCAATAGTTACCAAGAAGATAGAGTATCATAGGTATTTTAAAACTATTAACTACCTCAATTTTGTTTGTAGCCCAAACCTTGCCGTATTAAAGAAAAATGCCTAGAGCAAAGCTTCAGCATCGAGGATCTGCAGTATCATTCAGAGCCTTCTGTGATTGAGCAGAACAATGAGGAGAGTGATGGCCATGCTGATGAGGAGTGGATCCCAACAAAACTAGTCAAGATGTCCAAGAAGAACATCCAAGGGGTACGAGCCAACTCTCTAACATCCCTTGTTAGGCTAATTCTCAGTGGGCTAGCTTCTGAGTCTCAAATTGGTCCCTGTTCTGCATCCTAACTCCTTGGAGTTCCTTCAGAGGCATTGACTCCACTGACAGGGACTTGTTGGACTAGTTCTGTATGGACTATATATGAGATCAGCAGGCACCTAGCATTCAAGTTGACTGGCTCTCTTTGATTTTTCAGGGTCGTGGCGATCTGAGTAGCTAGCCTTCTATACCATTTCACTGAAGCTGCTCCCCAACTGATCATCCCAGCCCATATTGTATAGCATTTTTATAGCTGAACCAACAACCATTATCACATACCATCTTTTAATAATCATTTAAAAATCCACAGAGATATTTATTATTTGCCTCTTACAGATAGACTTCAGACCCACAGAGGGAAGTGAATTTGTCCATGGTCACCACAACAAATTATTGTCAGTGTTTTTCTTTTTCGCACAATGCTAAGGAACAAAGGGAATTATAGAAAAAGATAATTAAGATCAAAAATGCTAAGGCTAATTAGGAATAATCTGACTTTGGGGGGTTGTTTTGTTTGATTTGATTTGATTTAGAGAAGGGGCCTCATATAATCCCAGGCTAGGCTTGAAACCACTTGAAGCTTGGGATGATGTGAACTTCCTACCTGCACCTCCTGAGTCCTGAAATTACAAGTGGGCTTACAATGCCATGTCCAACTCTAAACCATTCTGACTTCAAGGTACACTTTATTAACTTTCACAATGCTATTCTTGCATACTTGCTAAATACAACTGTTTTATTCTGAAACATTAATTTCTAAAATACTGTGTACGGTTCATCCCCACTCGTCCACCTATGCCCTGTAACCACATTCTTAGAGAATGGCTCCTAACTTAACTTTCCAGCTTCCTAGAAGCAGACTTGATTGGACCAGTTTTGTAAGGCCAAATGCTAAAGTGAAGCAAACCACAAGGAGAGTGTGAAGCAAGCCACATGGAGAATGCATTAATGGGGAAATCCAACAGAGGAATAGAAAGAAACATCTAGAACTTCAGTACGTTTATCTTAGGAAGAATAATTGGGAGGGTTTGGGTTTTTAGGGATAAACAGAAGAGGTACAGATTGAGAAGATGTCAGTGAGGAAGGTGACTGCTGCTATGGACTACGGTAGAAATAGTATATTGTAGAGACTCAAACCACGGACTTGGGACACTCAGATAAAATGAAGCAGGGCGTGGCTGTCTTTTTTTGTAAATTTGGGTTTTATTTATGTATGAATGTTTGGCCTGGTGCTTGTGTGTGTACCGCATGCATGCCTGCTGCCTGCAAAGATCAGAAGACAGTGTCAGATCCCCTAGAACTGGAGTTACAGATGTTGTGAGCTGCCAGTTAGGTTCTCTGCAAAGGCAACAAGTTCTCTTAATTGCAAAGCCATCTCCCAAAGCCCCTTTTTGTTTATTTCCTCAACAAACTATTATAATTATACTATTATAATTGAAGTAGCAGTGTGAGTTGAACGTAGATTAAATGGCCATCTAAGTTAAGGAGGCAGAGTTCAGAAGCATACACATGATCAGAAGGATGGAGGGCCTAACACCTTTGGAAAGGAGTTTGTAAGTGTGAAGCAATTATGGGTACACTTGTTCTTGGGGGAGCTTAATAGATCAACACTATTGCTCCAACTTAAAAGGAAAATACTGAAGCGTAGCAAATATTGTAATGAAATACTACCTAATATGAATGATATTCAATTTCTAAAATACTGCAAAATGATGCTTTTTAGTTTGATAAGTGAGTATGCGTGAACTTTAAAGAGATTAAATTGACTCTCCTATTTAATAACCTTACAATATGCAAATGCTTTGTTCACTCTTGATCAGACTGCTTGGAAGACACATTAGTTATACATGAAGACCATCTTTATTATTGTTTAGCCATCTTTTGCTTACTAAAAAGGATACTGTAGCAGGCACCGAAAGGATGGCTTCCTCACTAAGGAGACACTAAATGATAGGTCACGTGCTATAGTATACAGAGTAACAACTCAGAAGCTAAATAGGCATGGGTTTTATCTAGCCTGGAATTTATCAATAGTTCATTGAGTAACCTTGAACAAGACACTTACTGTGCCTGAGCCTGCATTCCCTTATGTGTACAATGAAGAGGTGAAACCAGAATAGATTACTTCCAGTGCTAATGTTTTGAGTCCAAGAACTAGTCAAAATTTTATATGATGTTATATTGTATATGAGGGGCTAAAGGACACACACACACACACATTGTCTTGTGAGGAATGAGATAATTATGTTTTTATTAAGACACTGGAAGCAGCTGGGCGGTGGTGGCGCACGCCTTTAATCCCAGCACTTGGGAGGCAGAGGCAGGAGGATTTCTGAGTTCGAGGCCAGCTTGGTCTACAAAGTGAGTTCCAGGACAGCCAGGGCTACACAGAGAAACCCTGTCTCAAAAAACAAAAACAAACAAACAAACAAAAAACAAAAACAAACAAACAAACAAGACACTGGAAGCAACTTTAAGTATTTCTCATTTATCACCTGGGGGTGGGTGATAAATCTTTATTACTTTTGCTGTATTCTGAGACGAGCTTACAGTACTAGTTTGGCCTTGAACTCCCCATGTGGCTCAAGCTGGCCCTCCTGCCTGGGCCTCCCAGTGCAGGTGTGTGCTGCCATATGTGCCCAAAGGAAACATACTCTTGTCTCTATTTTGCTGATAAAGATAAGAGCTGAACTTGAAAGTGACTTTTCCATGGTCATGCCAAGTGTTAAATTAGGAGTAAACACTTCTAAGTCCTACTCTGGTATTTGAGCTTAAAATTTGACCAGATCTTATTCTTCTGAGACATATTGAACATTCTGTTAGAATTACAGACTGTAAAATGATAATCTCAACCCTACTTTTTCTCAAGGGAAATTTTAAAAATAGAACCTGGGACTCTACCTCTAGATGTTCTGACTGAATTGATCTGAGGTAGGACTTGGCATTTTAGAACACTTCCCCAAGATTTTTCTTTCTTTCTTTTTCTTTTTCTTTTCTCTCTCTCTCTCTCTCTCTCTCTCTCTCTCTCTCTCTCTCTCTCTCTCTCTCTCTCTTTCTCTCTTTCTGTGGGTCTCTGTGGATGAATTTCATGTGTGTACAGGTGCTTGAACACAGATCATTGGATCCCTTCCTTGGAGCTGGAGTTACACTTGGTTATAAGCCACGTGATGTGGGTGCTGGGAACTGAACTCAGATCCTCTGAAAAAACAGCATGCACTCTTAATCACTGAGCCAACACTCCAGCCGTTGCAGAAATTTCTTTACCCCTGCTGAGAACCGGCAAGTCCAAGAGTCTTTCCATCTGTGCTGTTCCTTGAGATATGCTGGTGGGTTGCCAGCAGTTTTGGTATAGTTGTATCAGAGTCTCTCTGGTATTCTAATCTGCTTTCTTGAATGAGGGAGAATAATATGAGATTTATAGCTTACGTGTGTGACATTCATGTGACCTAAATGCCAATCTGTCATGTGTCATGAGCATTCAGCTCTACCATTACCACTACCAACTAGCCTCTACTCCTTTGAAGATTAGCAACAGCAGAAGTTCATGGCAGCTGGAATTTAGAAAATGCTTTTGTTTAGGTGAAGTATACTAGTCTATAAATCATCTCGCTGGGTCTTGGCTATGGAAAAGTCCAAGCACTCATGACAGTCCTTGAGATATCATTTGTGATATTTATCCCATGAGATGAAATAGAGAAATGCTGACAGGGTTAAAGAGCATGTCTGAAGCCTTTAGATGAGTCAAAAGTGGACAAAGGACCTAGGCTGCAGTAATAAATGGAGGCCATTCTGAAGGGGTATCCATAAGACAGGTCATAGAACTCATCTTTTGCTTGTCTTACTCAAAGAGGCTAAAGGGATTTTTAAATTTATTGATAAAGGTGACTAAGATGGACATTCTTATTTAATACTATTAGACATGTAAACTGGTATACCTACTCTGAAGGGCAACCTGAAAATATTATCAGAAACTTTAAAATTATTCCCATCATGCTCACTTCAGGAACACATATATTAAAACTTTTTATATTCTTTGATCCAGTAATTATACACATAGTAAGGAAATAGCCATCAATACACAACTTGCTGCATTCATTCAGTGAATCTTTTCTAAGTAGCTTTGTGCCAGGAATGAGCACTGTTTCTGAGAATACAACAATCAACTTTGTCATTGTGGAAATATTCTTATAGGAAAAGACATGGTAAGCAGAAAAACAAAATAGTTCTGGATGTCGATACAGAAGAGAACAAACAATTTCATGGTGACTTCGTAGGGATGATGGGGAGGGCAAAGGCTATTTGTGAATCAAAGAAATGGTTAAGATGAGGTTGAAACAACGTGAGGAAACCAGGCACCTGCAATCCTGGCACTCTTGGGGCTAATACAGAAGAATCTCCCATTCAAGGCCAGCCTGGGCTTATGTGATACAGGCCTAAGTCACAAGTGAGAAACTGAGGGGGAGGGAAGGGAAAGAGAAGAGGCAATGAAAAGTCCTCAGGGAAAAAATGGGCTTTGTGTCTCAGAGTACCTGAGAAGGCCATTGTCACTGCCAGGTGTTGGGAAGTGAGTGAGAAAGGTAAAGTTAGGTGGAGTTGGGCCAGCTGTAGAGGGTCTTGTCTGTACATAATTGTATTTGTCTACAGGGATATTTACTGCAACCTGATTTGTAATAGCAAATGTTTTTTTTCAAAACTACCTTAACATCTAACCTTACGGGACTAGTTAAATAAATTGATGTATCGACATGATGGACTATTGTATATAGCTATTGAAATCATGGTTTGGGCTTTCAGATTTGATACTGATATGTTATCCTCCTGATCAGAAAAAAAGATGTTATTATGGTTTCCTTTATAGCTACAGAACAAACATGATAGTTCTCATGTGAAAAGCAGCTAAGATCTTGAATTTTATTATAAACTTAGGATGAGTCCACAGAGATGTGACGAGAAAAAAAATGCTGGCAGTTGTGATTTCAGGCCTTGGGGTTTCGGTTTTGGGTTTGATCTTGGGGGATTTTTTGTTTGTTTTTTGTTGTTTTGGTTTTTCAAGGCAGGGTTTCTCTGTGTAGCCCTGGCTGTCCTAGAACTCACTCTGTAGACCAGGCTGGCCTCGAACTCAGAGATACACCTGCCTCTGCCTCCTGAGTGCTGGGATTAAAGGCGTGCGCCACCACTGCCCTGTGATTTAAGGCCTTGTTAATCACCAGACTATTGGATTCATTTTTGTTGGGGATTTGAAGGGATTGTTTTGGTTTCTGAAAGGATCTCACAGTGTAGCCCTGACTGCCCTGGAATTGGGTGCCTCTGCCTCCCTGAATGCTGGGATTAAAGGTTTGGGCTGCACAATGACTTTAAAGCTAGATCTCCCCACATATTGTACTTAGACAGCTGATTTAGGGGGACCTAAATGTCAACGTGAATTTATCCCTATTGTAATTTCTTCTTTCTCCTTTGAGCCTATAATTACAGCCCTGTCAAAATATTTTTGGATTTAATTTTTGTTAACTATTCATCCTTCCAGCTTTCTGCTATTGTTAGAGTTTGATAAACATGGCTACATTGTAAACTGACTGTAAGTATGTATGTATGTATGTATGTGTGAGTGAGAGAGACAGAGAGAGAGAGAGAGAACATGCTGTGAAAACTGCAGTTTCAAATATAAAGGATTTTATTTCCTATATTTAGTGATATGTTGAAGATGAGTTGAGTTAGTGCTCAGAACAAAGCCCTAGCTAACACTGGACAAAATGTAGAAATGTGCATTGAAAGAAAATATAATTAGTTAGACAAAACTCTGACTCAGTAGTCCTAAAATAAACCTAACTGTACTACCATACTGCCTGCAGGGCTTTGCCCTTGAAATGGTGACTAGTGTTTACCTGGTACTTGACACGTGAGGGTGTTAGGACAGCCCCTTATCTATCTTCAGCTATACTGCCCAAAATAAAGCATTGAATTGTTTGTATAACCTGCTCGCAATTAGCCTATGGAACTTCCTGGTGATTATGGTTAAATGAAGAGAGGGAAGATTTGATCAAGATGATGGCACTTTTCTTTCTTTCTAAAAAGACTTGCACAGGAGGGATGGTCCATCTAATCCTTTCAGTAATGTGTCCTCCACAAACCTGTTTTGCAGTGTTCCTGCAAAGGCTGGTGCGGGAACAAGCAATGTGGATGCAGAAAACAAAAGTCAGACTGTAATGTGACCTGCAGCTGTGACACCACAAAGTGTCGCAACCGCCATCAGAACCAGGTAGGAACGATATTGCTTCCCCTTTGAACCTTTCTGGAGGTTCTGGAGGTTTCTATCCTTCTTCCACCCTGAAACCTGGAATCTCCTTCACAGTAATCCCTACCCTTCTTCTTGGCACCCAGAAAGAGGCTCACTCCTCAGGTATGCACTCTCCACCCTCACCACCAGCCTTGCTTAGAAGCTTCTGTCTGATTTCTGAAACAGGAACAAGGAACAGGAAAGCAAGAACTTACAGGTAGACAGGGACACAGGATCAAACTAGTCCATAGGCTCAGCTGGAACCGTGCTGAGAGGGCAGCTTCCAGAAAGGAAGTTAATCCTTCTGGGATCTTGAGACAGTAGTGAGTAGACCCTAAGGGGCCCAAGCATTCCATGGTTCTGGGAAAGACCCACAAGGATCTCATCTAGTAGTTACTGTGATGAGCCAAGTTAACTGCAGCTTTCACTCCTAGGAAGAGCAAACTCCAAGAAATAAAATGTGCTCTGAAAAGAGCAGCAGCAAGCAGGTTCAATCACTGAACTTTTCCTTATACCTGCCTATGACCATGGCAAGAAGTCTTTGCTACAGCTCTTGTTACATAACCCAAGACTCCCACCAAGTGCAGTGTAACAAGCAGCCATCATGCATTTCCTAAGCATTTACACAGGAACAATTTGGCTTGGGCCTTTCATTTCAAAGACTTCTAAACTAAGTAAGCACCAGAGGACTAAAGTGGCAAGCTATGTGTCGGTCAGGCTAAATGGCAGGCACATAGTTGGGACCTGTAAGGTTCCTTGTTTTCATTCAGGGTTCTAGAACCCTGAAGCTGCTGCATGAAAGAATCTCTGCCCAAAACCTTTAGAATTCCATTTCCATCAAAGCCATGTGCTCTTTACTTGCTTTCCTATTGGGCTTCGCTCAGGATTTCAGTTAAAGAAAATCACTGATCTGGACCAATGCTTCCATTTTACAGAAGACAAAAGTAAAATCCAAAGGCAAACTGATGTGACTTGCCTGATATACAACTGGTCCTGGTAACTTAAAATGAAACCTCAGACTTACAAACAGCTACAGTTTTAATCCCAGCTCTACCAGAGTCACCTTGTGACCTAAGTGACTTCTGTCCTTTAGATTTTGTTTCCTTATCAGAAGGGAATACTAATGCAGGTAGCCTCCTATAGGGGTGCTATTGTAGGTAGTAGAACTTTAATCAAAGAAATAATCAAAGCTTGCCCTAATTTTATTTTTTGAGAATAGGTCTTGCTTGTTAAATATCCTAGGTTGGACTCATCCCTCTGCCACAGCCTCCCAAGTTCCGGGATTGCAGATATATACTACCACACCCAACTTGACCTAATTTTAAAGTCTTCTTCATAGTATGTCTCATTCCAGACCTGCACAGTTCTCTTAAGCATGACTCCATTCCTTTGGAGACAGAACATGTTAAGCCCTATGGCTTCTCCAAACAGTAGCTCCCTTAGGTTTGCTTTGAGTAACTGTCTGATCAGGTCCTCAGAGCTGGGACCTACCTGTCTGAAGAGGAACAGGCTATTTTGAACTCAGGTAGCTAAATTATAATAAGCCTATCTGCTTGATTTCAGGACTTATATGCTGTTGAGCTAAACCAAGATTCTGAAAACTCCTTCAAACTGGAAGATCCCACAGAGGTGACCTCAGGATTAAGCTTCTTCAACCCTGTCTGTGCAATTCCCAGTAGCAAGGTGAGTGACTAAATGCAAGACTTGAAAAAAACCTATATGCACATCCTTCTCTGCATTACCTATAATAGAAGGTTGTGAGGAAAGATATTATTCAATTGCTGTGCACTGGCTGGAGTGTTTTTTTTGAAAACAACAGTTGTAGGGGATGCCTTGTGGAGCCTTTGTAGTGGCTCAGCTGGGCTCATGTAATCATTTCTGTCTCTGTCTTTTCCTAGATCCTAAGGGAAATGTGTGATTCAGATCAGGTGCTGCTGAAGCAGCCTGTGTTTGTCTCTGCTGACCACCCAGAACTGAAATCTACAGCATCAGAATCACAAGAAAATAAGGCCATGGGGAAGAAGAAGAAGCGAGCCCTAGCCAGCAATACCAGCTTCTTTTCTGGCTGCTCTCCTATCCAAGAAGAGTCCCACTGAGGCTAGGGTCATGGTCTCTTCTGTCTGCCTGGACACACTCTGAGGGAGCAGCACAGAGGGGAAGGGCACTAATGACTTCTGTAGTTTTAGGTCTTGCTATTGAGAAAAGGAGGAAAGTGTCCCTGAAAGGAAGAGGACCTTTGCTGAGTGTTGACCTTTACTACCTAAGCCCTGAAACAACTACTTTGCTTCTCTAGAAGGTACTGAGCCTTCTAGTGGAGAGAGAACCAGCTGACCTTCCTGATGACTCTAGAGGAGCCAGTCCCCAGTACAATGTAGCTCACTCTTTCTGAGCAGTTGAATTGTCTCTTCACGGAGCTGAGGCCAACACGGTCTTCTCTCGTGATCACGTCAGTTTTAATGGAAGAGCCCCCAGTAGGACGGGGACCTGGCTCGACCCCCTCACCACACCTCAGGGATTGGACAGGGAGCTTGCCAGCTCCATTCCATTCCAACTCCGGACTTTACAAACCCTTCAACTGTCTGTCACACGTGTTACTGAAGTGAATGAAACATTTTTAAATTTTAAGAAAATAAAAAATTAATAAATAAATAAATAAATAAACCTTAGCTTATCTACTATTTGAAGGAGATCCTTCTATGCTAGAGGAAGGAATAAAATTCCAACATGTTTTCTTCATCCCCTGGGAAGTCTTAAAGAGATCCATTTCGATTTCCCCACAAATACACATACTTCCTCTTTCTGGGAAGGCTGCCTAGTTTCTTGTTTGGTGGTTTGTTTTATTTACAGGGAAATTGAGCAAAGGGGCTCAGATGTGCCAGGCAGACATTCTATCTGTGAGCTGCACCCTTTCTCAGGGTGTTGTACCTCTGCTGCTCTGGGGGGAAGAAGGACACTGACAAAGCTAGTTTCTTCTACACATTTAGGAAGCAACCCCATCTCCACATTCCTGCCAGAATTGTACTTGCTTCTCAACCAAAAATAATGTCTGGGCTACAGCATTGCTCAGTGGTCAAGAGCACTGACTGTTCTTCCAGAGGTCCTGAGTTCAATTCCCAGCAATTACATGGTGGCTCACAACCATCTATGACATCTGGTGCCCACTTCTGGCTTACAGGCATATATGTCGTTAGAATACTATATACATAGTAAACAAATACATCTTTCTAAAAATGTTCAAGGTCATCAGGAGCCTGAACTTTGCATATAAGAAAATAAAGTGTCAGCTTTACCATACAATAGCAAATACCTGAAAGATGGAGTTCATTGGGAGAGTGTTTATTTTAGCTCACGGTTTTGGGAGGCCCTGGGCCATGCTTAGAAGCTGCTTAGAGCTGCTCACCTCATGGCTAGAGTGGAAGAAATAGTGGAAGAATCCAGGTCCCATCACCAGCCTTCAAGAGCATACCCCCCAGTATACGAAAAACACTCCACAGAACCTACCTCTCTAAAGTTTCCCCCAACCTCCCAAATGGTACCATAGGCCAGGGAACAAGCTGTGAACACACAAGCCTTTGGAACATTAGATATCTGACATACAGATAGTACTATGGTACAAAGAGTTAGTTGTGTAGAGTTACAATGTCAGTGAGTAATAGAGCTAGGAACAGAACCCATTTACGTTTACCATATAGCTCTTTCTAATGCCCTGTAATCTGATTAATGGGTGTAGAGCCACACTGCTTTTCAGTTACAGAACAAAACTACCGCCCCCTTGCTTTCTCCCTTAAAAAGGAAATGAAGGGACAAGGATTATTCCTTATCTTTCTTGTCTCTAGTTAGAAGCTAGAAGGGGGCCAACCGTGCAGTGCCTCTTACAGGCTGTATTTGAAACTTTTTGGGAGTTTGCAAGCCTTGAGACTCATCCATGCATATTGAATCCTGTTCCCACCCCACCACCCCTAAAAGGCTCTCAAACCATCCCCACATACGTACAAGAAAACAAGACTCTAGAATCCACCACAACCCAAGCAAAGGAAGTTGAAAACAACCTGCCAAGAATGGCTCCCAGTGGAGGACTAGGTGACCCGCTGGCCCTCCCTGGCTTCCTGCCAGCAAGCAGCCTTGCTTTTTTGCATTTTAATTCTGAGAGAGTTAGAGAATCTCTGTCATTGCCAAATAGAGCCTCCGGATACAATAGGAAAGCTGAGAGGGAGGGAACCAGCTCCTGGCAGAAGAGAACCAGTCTCCTTCCTCGCTGGATAAAATCGAGTGTGGGGGGGGGGGGAAGCCAGCTTATCTGTAAGGAGCCATCCTTTCCCACCAACACCCCGATAGTGCTCACACAGACCCCAAGTCACTTCATCAGCCACAATCCAAGAGCTGTCCATCAAGCCCCTCCCCGCTTACATGCAACCCTGTACTTTTTATACTAAGCTGACCACAGCTTGCTAGGACACCTGCTTTTTTCACACTCATTCATCTTCCAAAAGCCTGGTACCCTAATACACTTTACACTCCTGAAGCCATTCAATGCTTGGTAAACAAGGCAGTGAGACTGATATCCTGAATGAGCATCTGATGTGTGGTGCAGTGAGGGCGGTTGAATACATCCACAGGGACCCCTGGTCCAGAAATGGGGCATCTTGCTGCCCAGAGCTCATAAAGTCACTTCAGTAACATCACATAGATGCAACTTGCAGAAGTGTAAATAGCCCAAGAGGAAAGGGAAGCTAATGATTGGAAGCTGTACTCCTGGGAAGCTTGAGGTTAGACTTTCTTGTATGCTCAAGACTTTTTCCAGGGGACTGGCAGGGCCCCTTCTCCTCACTGCCAAGTTGCAAAATTGTGTGGTCACCTCCCCCAGCTTCCCTCCCTCCTATGCCCTCAGTCCTGGCCTCCTAGAGCCAGGACAAAGCCCTCAGGCAGTGACTGGGAGGGGAACAGGAGGAGGGACAGAGGGATGGGGAAGGCTGCACAAAGGAATTCCTCACACCAAGCCCCCTGACTGCCTGTTCCAGAGACCAAAGAAGCCGACCTCCTCTCCAGCTAGCTCACTCGCGCCCATCTTCCCACCATGGCTGTACGGGCCATAGAGCCGCTCCAGGCCTTCCAAGAGGACCCACACTTCTTCCTGTAGGTGGCAACAGTGACACCTGTTTGACCAGTGAGGCTGAGCCAGGGACTGCAAGAGGGAGGAGGCAGACAACTCGGAGAGGAGCTGAGAGGCAGAGCTGCTGGCTCGGGCTTGCTCACTGAGTAAAAGGTGTGAGGGCTCGGGAAGGCTGGGGGCTACCGCTGGGAGCTGGGAAGCGAAGAGCCGCTCAGCCCGGTAGGGATGGAGTTGAGGGGCTAGGCAGCACCCCTGTCAGATTCCCTGCTCCGGGTCTTTCAGACTGACCAGATCCTGATTCCATCTTCCAGGTAACTCTTGAGGGAGGTAGGACTCTGGAAATCTGGGGTGCAGGGGTACGACTCTAGAGGAAGCAAGGGATGTGGGTCGGTGCTCAGGGCAGGCTACTGTAGACCAGTTCCGGGATGGGGAGAAGCAGGGGCCTCTCTTTGGGTTGACTAGTCAGTCTCCTGGGAAGGGACCCAGCTCCCACTCCTCCACTCCCTAGACCGACCCTGCTTTCCCAAGGGGAACTTAATAAGGGGGCAGTTCCAAGAGCAGACACACCTTGCCTTCTTGCAGGAGCCCTCACACAGAGTGAAAAGGGGACACTATTCCTTTGTACAGGACAGTTAGATGTGAGAGAGAGAGAGAGAGAGAGAGAGAGAGAGAGATTGATTATCCAGACGCTCCTTTACATAGTCATTTTGAAACCCATTTTACTGGCAGCCACTAGTCCACTAGTGCACACACATGTACATATGCCAATACATGACACACAGTCACACCCTGCTTACTGCTTGCATTAGTGGTTCAGTAGTAGACTTCTCACCTGCTGCAAACTACACACCCTCTCAAGTAGAATCACACTCACAAGCCCAGTCTGGTTTGTAGATCAGCTTGGTCTCAGCCATACTGAGAACCACAAGGCACAGGAATACCCTGTCACTACCACCACCCCCGCTACACACACGCACAAGCAGACACGCACACATGCACCTTTGCCCTATGTGCATAATGTACTTTCATTAAGGATAGCTCAGAGGGTGGGGCCTCTGGGAAGGGGAAGGCGGGAGTTGGGTTTCTATTTGGGGTGGAGGGTGACTGTATATGATGTCTGGGAAGGAAAGGGTAAGGCTAGGGTGGGGTGACTTATATTTTCTGGACTGTACAGACAGGAATGAGGTTCCTTTAGAAGGCTGGGAGTCAGGGATCCAGGCAGCCTGCTCCCCTCAAGTCTTCCTTCTATTGGCAGTGCCCCTAGCCCCTGAGAAGTGACCACAGAAAATCTTTTAGTCAGGGCTTTGTGGTTTGTTCAATCCTGTATCCATAGCAACTAGTCAACTGGCTGTGCCTCCCTCAGCCTGGGGTCAGAATGAGAACCTCTGCTTCAGGTTTACTCCTGTTTCCTGGGGTGCAAGACAGCATTGGGCTGCCTCAAGCTCAGTCAGATCTGCCTTAACTTGCTGAACTGAGTTTGCCCCTCCCTGAGGTAATGTCTCCTAAGTTACTCTGGGCAAGCACTCCAAACCCAGATTTGGATGTCATTAAATAGGAAGGATCTGGTGAGAGTGGGTACGGTACACATGATGCCTACAATAAAAGGCTGGACCACTGACTTCCCAGGTATCAAAAATAAGGGGCAATGAAAGACTCCAGAAACAGTCCCTCTTTTCTAGGTTTGGAATCAGTCAGCTCATGAAATCCAGAGCTCTGGGTCTGCTCTGTGATCAACCAACCTTCCCGCTGAGCAGTATCCCAGGCTTCTACCTACCTGCACCAGGCTCCTCAGATACATGGGAAGGGAGACTGGGATCTGTCCTCTATCAGGGTCACTGATGGTCGAATGTCCTTCCCCATCCCCAGGCCTCCACCATGGCAGAATCCCCCAGCTGCTGCTCCGTCTGGGCCCGCTGCCTCCACTGCCTGTACAGCTGCCACTGGAGGAAATATCCTAAACAGAAGATGCAAACCAGCAAGGTGGAGAAGGAATGGGGGCGGGGTTGGCAAATCAAAAGGCTAAGGCTGCTTGGAGGCGATATGAAGACCCATTGTATTCATAGGCAACTGGGAGGAAGGGACTTTCTCTCCCCCAGGAAGAAAATCTCCCTCAAATACTGGAGAAAAGCTCAGTGCAGGGACGGCAGCTGAGCTGCCATTCTGGGGGCCTCCGAGCATGACATGGGGATCAGCTGGCAGCTTCTCTCCTGCTCCTTTACAGTGTGACTGCATCTGGTTTGGCCTGCTCTTCCTCACCTTCCTCCTGTCCCTGGGATGGCTGTACATCGGGTTCATCCTTCTCAATGATCTGCACAACTTCAATGAGTGTGTGTCATGTACTCCTCCGCCCCCCGCCCCGTTCTTCCTCATACCAACCAACCTACATCCTACCCTGTGCTCAGTCCCCACTATGTCATCCCTAGTTCTACATGGCCCTGGAATCCCAGCACTTGCAATGTCCTTAGAAAATTCCTCCAAGAAAACTCACCAATCGCTAGAGACCGTGGCCCTAAGACACATCGTCCCCTCACTCCCATCTAATGTGTTTCCTGGATCCAGCCACTTCAACTCCAAACCCCCTTCCCCCAAGTCACCTCCTCCCCTTGAACACCTTCCTTTACCCTCCTACAGATTCCTGTTTCGTCATTGGGGACACTGGATGGATTGGTCCCTGATAGTCCTGCTGGTCATCTCTCTCCTGGTCACATATGCATCCTTGCTATTGGTTGGTCCAGGGACATCTGGCCTAACTCCCACATAAGCCCTTCATTCCTGCTCAGGTCTACTGTCTTGTTCTCATCCTAGACACTGAGGGAAAAAGGATAATTCTTGGGTGGGAAGAAGATGCCAGCCTGCAAATCCCCACTAGGAGAACTTGCCTTCTCTCAGAGCCTTCTAAGAGTTCCTTCTGTCTGTTCCCAGCTCCTGGGCCTGCTCCTGCAGCTCTGTGGACAGCCTCTGCATCTTCACAGTCTCCACAAGGTGCAGTGAATTGGCAGTGATGGGGAGAGGGGATGCTGGGTCCAGCACCCTGATCATTTCCTTTTCTATGCCTGGGGTCCAGATCAGGACTTGAAACCCAGTACATATTTATTGAGTGAAAGGACAGTGGATGTGTTCAGGAAGGGGAAGAATCCTGTGTCCACAGAATGAAGAGGTAGCCCCAGTAATGATGAGCCTAGGCTAACAAGGAAGGCCCATTCATTCATCCCTGGCCCCAGGTGCTGCTGCTACTCATTATACTTCTAGTGGTCACTGGCCTTGTGGGACTGGATATCCAATGGCGGCAGGAGTGGCATAGTTTACAACTGTCACTGCAGGTGAGTGGCTGATCTCCACTATCTAGGTGGGAGCCTTGGCCCATGGCCAATTCTGGACCATTTCATTGCCTCCTGGTCCGAAGAGACTGCAGATCTTTCTGGACTGCAGAGAAGGGGGGAGGCACAACGCAGAACAATAGGAAGAAGAGCCTTCCTCACCAGCTGTTTTTCCACAGGCCACAGCCCCATTTCTTCACATTGGAGCAGTTGCTGGAATCACCTTGTTGGCCTGGCCTGTGGCTGATACCTTCTACCGCATGCACCCAAGAGGTGCCAACATCAGCCCCTATTCGCCCTCACTGGATACCAGTGTCTCTGCCTGCCCCCCCACAACAGTTTCCCTTACCTGAGCTCTGCCCTCTGCCCCTAGAGCACCAGCTCACCTGTTGCCTGTCCCCGAAGTTCGTCCTCCACTTTCTACAGGCCCCAAGGTTCTGATACTGTCGCTATTTTTTGGAGTCACTCTGGTCATCTACCTGACGCCCCTGTTCATCTCTTCCCCCTGCATCATGAAACTCAGAGATTTACCCCCCAAGCCTGGGCTGGTGGGACACCGAGGGGCCCCCATGGTAAGTGATGGGCAGAAACCTAGACAAGTAGAAAAGAATCTGCTCCTCTAGGCTTCAGGGCCTGGGTCTATGGGTTCCCTGGCCCACCCTTCCCTGCTACCTTCTCACCAACTCCCTTTCACAGCTGGCCCCTGAGAATACCCTGATGTCCCTGCGAAAGACAGCTGAATGTGGAGCGTCTGTGTTTGAGACAGATGTGATGGTCAGGTGATGGAGGGTGGGGCCTAGGGGGACACAGTGGGGACACTCAGGAAAAGACGGCAGCTCCAGAGCTTTGTCCCCTGACACTTCTTGTGCCCACAGCTCTGACGGAGTCCCCTTTCTCATGCATGATGAACGACTAAGCAGGACTACCAATGTAGCCTCTGTGTTTCCAGAGCGAATCTCAGTCCACAGCAGTGACTTCTCCTGGGCTGAACTGCAGAGACTCAATGCTGGAGCCTGGTTCCTAGAGGTGAGGACACCAGCCAAGATGAGGCCACCTCTGTGGCACTCAGGGCAGAGTCCGTTCCAGCAGTATGCACATGCTGCACCCTGTGCTGGTCAGTTAAGAACAGTCTCTGCCCTAGTGTCACTCCCAGATAGTAAGGAGGAGAGCCTAAGCAAAAGACAATTGGAATCGGAAATAGAGCAATAAAAATACTTCTCCTGGTCAGACGGGAATGAAGCAAGAATGTGGAACTAGTTCGGAGGGGCTGGGATGGATCCCAGAGCCGTGGCTAGCAAGTACCCTACCACTTACATACACCCCAAACCCTTGCTTGGGCCATAGAGTTCTAGTTTGGGATATGAGCATTGGGTAGCAGCCAGAAACACGAGTAGGTTTCTAGAGAACAAAAGGTAAGTCAATTTAACTGAAAGATGCAATTCATAGGAGTGGTAGGAAACAGAGGCTTGATCTTAAATTAAGAAATTTGAATGTTGTTCATTGAAGTGTTGATTTTAATCCTCTAGGGAGTGAAAAAATACTCAAAGGGGGGACTTCATGAACTGGAATCTCCCATAATCCAACCTGTCTAAAATGTGCACTCATTATATATGCGTATGGACATACTTTTTTTTGAAAAGATAAAAGCACAATACGGAGTTGCTGTTTGCTTTTTCTTTTACAAAATTAAGTCTATATCTAATGACATATCAGAGTGATCGAAAACCAAGAATGCCTATATTTGAACTTTGACTTTAGCACTTGCTAACTGTGGTGACGCTGGCCAACGGTCCCTAGCACATCTGTGCCTCAGTTTCCTCATTTGTACAGCAGGGATAATAATTGTAGTACTTCCTTCCAGGCCTTTTGGACAGATTGTCAGTCCATACACATAAAGCACCTCGGACCCTGCACATAGCAAATACCCTCTGTGATCCAGTTTTATTGATGTCGGTACTTGGGGTCATTAGTTGACAATAAAGGAAGGTGGGCAGAATGGCAGAGGCTTGGAACAGCTATAAGGAGGGATGAGAGAAAAGCTCAGTCAAGAGCAAGTGAAAGGTTTGACAAGCCACAGTGGACAAAAACAGGAAATACAATACTCCCCATGCCGTGGACTGCCTGAGATAGTGTGCAGCCCCCAGGTCTACCGGTGGAGGAGGCAGACAGTTGTAACACTGAATCAGAGTTCAGAGGGTGCACAAAAGGGAAAGGAGTCTCTTGAGAGCACTGTGGAAAGTGATTCGAGCTGAGGCTGGACTATATAGGGATTCAGGTACAACGAGAAAGGCAAAGGGTAAAGATCACAGGGGTCTCTGTGAAACTGAAAAGATGATATAGATGAAGATATGGACCTGGAGGAGTAGGATGCTGACACCATAGAGCACGATTTGATGGAGGAAAGAAAAGGCTTAGAGAAAGAAAGACCCTGGCTCAGAGGTAGTAAGAATCTGGAAACACTTGGTTAAGACTGAGAGCAGCTAGTTGGGTATGGTGGCTCACATATTTATTCCCAGCACTTGGGAGGTTAGAGGCAGGCAGCTCACTGTGGGTTCAAAGTCGGCTTGCTTTACATAGCTGCATAGCAAATTCCAGGCCAGACAGGACTGTAGAGTGAGACCCTGTCTCAAAACAAACAAAAACAAACAAACAGATGGCAAGGATTGGGAGAAAACCTAGAGGCCTCTGGTGATGTTGAAATAATTATTCCTCTCTTATAGAGGCAACCTTTCTGGGGGGCCAAAAAGCTGTCAGGCTCTGATCGGAAGGAGGCTGAGAATCAGACCATACCAGCGTTAGAAGAACTACTGAAGGAAGCAGCAGCCCTTAACCTTTCCATCATGTTTGACCTGCGCCGACCCCCAAGAAACCACACATACTACAATACTTTTGTGAATCAGACACTGGAGGCTGTGTTGAGTGCAAACGTGCCCCAAGCCATGGTGATGTTATCCAGGGCTCCCAAAGCCCTCCCCACTTTTTACCCCTCTTCCTATCCTACCTTCTTTAGACCATGATGATTTCAAGGCTACCTCCTGCCCTCACCTTCCTACCCTCCCTCACATACCCCATTCTGTGGCCAAACCTCTCTGCACCTGTCCCTGGAATCCCTAGGGTTTCCTTAGCCTTAAATTATGCTCATTGTCCCTGAACCACAGGTTCTTTGGCTCCCAGATGAAGATCGTGCTAACGTGCAACAACGGGCCCCCAGAATGCGCCAGATATATGGACATCAGGGTAGCAACGAGACCGAGAGGCCCCAGTTTCTCAACCTCCCCTATCAAGACCTGCCAGTGTTGGATATCAAGTGAGTGTCAAGGAAAGGAATAAAAAGGACCCCAAGGTTGACTGTCAGGAAAGAACCAATGCAGGTGGCACAAAAGCTATTCATTCATTCCCACAATGCATTGTGAATGATGGCTATAACTCATGCAGCACTTATTGTGGGCTTAAAGAAATAAATGTGAATAAGATGGGAAAGGTCCTGGACTTCATGGAATTTAGGAACTAGCAAAAGTTATAGACAAATTACCTAAACTACATTTATGCTGGGTAGTGATACTATGAAAACATGGTACAGTGGTGATTGGGGTTTGGTGTAAGGAGCCACATTAGAAAGCACTGACGACTGAGCTGAGAATCAGATGATTGATTACAAGGAGCTAACTATGAGTAAAACAGAAGAAGCTACGGCAGAATAACAAGCAAGAAAAGGGAAGGGGAAGCTGGGAAGATAGACAAGGATCAAGCTCGTTAGCGCTTGATAGGCCAGGAGAACGGCTTTAGTGTTATTATTCTACATTGCAGAGATCTGCATAAAAGAGAATGGATGGGGCAGAGTCTCAGACGTGAGCTGGGCAAATTCTGCATGTTCCTCTATTTTGTCCCCACTTCCATAGGGCACTGCACCAGGATAATGTCTCAGTAAACCTGTTTGTAGTGAACAAGGCCTGGCTCTTCTCCCTGCTCTGGTGTGCAGGGGTGGATTCTGTCACCACCAATGACTGCCAGCTGCTGCAGCAGATGCAGCACCCCCTCTGGCTCATTGTAAGGACTCTAGAACTGTCACCGTCCCTCATCTCCAATCTCTTATTCCCCTTAAACCTGTCCTCTTCCATATCTATTTATCCCATATGCTACTCTTCGGGGTTCTGGCCACTGATAGGCTTTCTCTATTTCCATAGCCCCCTCAAAAATACTTAATGATTTGGGCCATCACCGACTGTGCCTCCATTCTGCTGCTTTTGAGTATCTTCCCCCTCCGAGGGTGAGTGCTTTTGCCTTGGTCTCCTGGGCACTTTCCCTAGGCCCCAAGTAAAAAGGTTCAGTCTGACTCAAGCGTGCTCCCTGGGATTAAGACTTTGTCATTCCAAATGTTGAGCCTTCCTTATCCCAATAAAATGCCTTAACCCCAGGGAAAGCAGTTTGGAGAAACCCTGGGTTGGAAAGCCTTGCTACAAGTTGGTGGAACTTGCAACAGAAAGTCACTCTCTCTCTCTCTCTCTCTCTCTCTCTCTCTCTCTCTCTCTCTCTCTCTCTCTCTCTCTCGGAGATGTGCTAAGAAAAACAGAATGGGTAAGAATGCCCCTTTCCTTCCTTTCTCATTTTCTCTTAATTTCCCCTGACTTCACTCCCTATATGACCCATCTCTTACCCACTTCTCTAGGCTTAGAAACAGCAGTGCTACTGACCAAGATCAACAATTTCACCTCAGAGTAAATGCCTGGCCCAGGCCCCCACCAGCTGCTGTCTAAGGCCTGTGTGCACTGGTCAGAGGGAGGGACAGGAGCTGAAATGGAATGTCCTGGAATCAAATGTTTGAAGGAAGGATCATTGCTAACAGAAGATTTTGAACTAAGAGGGCCCTCTGTCCAGATGGTGGGCATGTCTCAAGCTGCCATGGAATTTGCTGCCTTTGGTGTTTTCACATGAGTTAGTTGGAATGACAGTCACTGACAAGAAGTTACTCCCAAAATGAAATTAAAGCGAGGAAGTGAGAAAGATTGCCAAGATAATGCATTAGGCTTGTGTGCACATGTACTTGGATAGAAGAGTCAGGGTGTGTCAGGGTGGGATAGCTCAGAATGATGACTGAAGGAAATTTGGCCACAATGGCCTTTCCTGAAGAACTCTTAAGATAATGAAGACAGTCCATAATACTCCATGCCTTCTCTTCTCGCCCTCACAATCCAGCTTCTTTTCTGCCTACAGGCTGGGAGTGAAAAAGCTCATTTAGCAATGTAATATTGTGTCTATGGTAGGTTTGTGTTGTGAGCAATGAATGTTTCCTGTATCTTGCCTGTTATTCAATGAATTTTTAATTTGTCATTTGGTCACAGTCTAATCATTTCTGTGCCAGAGTTGGAAAGATGCTTTTTTCCATCTGGAACTGGATGTAAAATGACATTGAGAGGTGATCATGAGGAGATTTGCAGGCGGGAGATGGAAGGATGAACACCACCACCCTTTCTCCCCAGCAGCCTGGAGAGTAGTGGCGACTGCCGCGCTCCGAGTGGCCCAGAAGCTTTGTGCAGGGGTTGCGTTGTAGCTCCACCTTGTGGTCACTCGCCCTGAGAGGTCTGAATCCTTAGATAGGGTGACATACTGATGAATGCCACTTTTCCTTGTGGGTTCAGGAACTTGTGTCCTTGACTTCAGATTCTGAGAGCAAGGTCTGATTTCCACTCTTTTTTTTTTTCTTTCTGGGATGGGCGTCGGGTCTGGTTCAAGCTAGCCTTGTCCTTGAACAAATTCCTCAATATGTTGCTGCTTGTAAAGCTAAAAACTGAGATGGCCAAGGCAGAGTTGGCCTGGTGATGGTGAGGCAGGTAAAAAGAGAGTGGGAAGACAAAAATTGGGACAAGTAGGGGTTCCGTGGCTGGCCCTGCAATCCTCCATTACACTGCTATTCATCCTGGTTCCTGCCCAGACTCAAATGCCAGTCAAATTAAGATTTTAGTCAGAACAGGAAAAAGTCCTCGATTCCTTCTCTCAGGCCAGATCAGGACCCGGAGCAGCACTCGCATCTTGGAACAAGACCCTACCTCTCTGGTCCCTCACCCCTTGATTACTGGCAGCCATGGGAACTACAGTTCCCAGTATGCCTCTGAACACTTAAGGTCTCCTGTGGATGGAGGCGAGTTTGAATTTGCTGCAGCGGCACAGCGCGACACACACACACACACACACACACACACACGCTACTCTTCCTTTTATGCCTCCTCCCTCCTTGCCGACACAACTGACCCAGGCAGGCATAGCAGGGCTGGAGGGACCCCGCAAGCCAATACTGGGGCTGCTGTTTGAAGGTCCATGTTGTCTCAAACTGAGAGGCCCACACTGTGTTTCAAACTGCATTCCCTTATTACCTTTCCCTCTTCCTGATCCCGCTGCTCCTCAGTCTAGCCCAGTACTGACCTCAGCTCTTGGAGCCCCAGTCTGTCAGGTACTGTGTGCTGTACCTGACATATACTTGACCTGTACTTGGACATGTACTTGCTTCCCACCTCTTTTTTTACACTTTTTTTTCTGCCTTTGTCAGTTGCCCAGGCTCGCTGCCCTGCATCTTCTTCCTTTCCTTTCCTTTCCTTTCCTTTCCTTTCCTTTCCTTTCCTTTCCTTTCCTTTCCTTTCCCTTCCTCCCTTCCCCCTCCCCTCCTCCCCTCCCCCTTCCCCTCCCACTCTCCTCCCCCTTCCCCTCCCCTTCCTCCCCTCCCCTCCTCTCCCCCTCCTCCCCTTCATATACCATCAACCTCCAACCACACAGTTTTGGCTGCTGTTCTCAAACTCCAGCGTCCAGATTCCCAGAGCTCCAGCACCAGTTCAGATTGTGCTCCTAGCTCCTAGCTCCTCGCTTTGTGTACTGAATTCTGAGCTGGCCACTGCAAACTCTCCTTCCTAGGAGGACCAGACAGCTGTAGGCACTGAACATCTATGAAGCCCAGGACTGGAGACTAAGACTGACCAAAATTTGAGGGCAGAAGGCCAAGGGGAGCTGCTCGTTGGGTTTTGGGTGCAATTGCTCGTTATTTTTAGCTGCTGACTCACAGTTCCTGGCATCTGGGTTTGGGGCTAGCAGGCTGGGTTAGGGGGCTATTAATAGAGCCAAGGCACAGCCCCGACCCAGTTCAATTTGGAAACACGGGGAGCAAGGAGCCTCCCCTGCCATCCTGTTTTGTAAAGCTGCAGAGGATAGAGACAGTGACTGGGACAAATGCTCTCCGGCTGCAAGGTACCTCAACCTAGTATCACCCAAGGGAAAGCCTAGAAGCACAGTTCTAGGTACAGCTTTCTCCCATCCATGCCACGGACTGGGGGCTCTACCACAATGAAGGTTCTGTTGTACTAGCTGAGAGGGCAGATATGAATCTCAGTGGAGAAGTTATTGTGGCACGGCCTTGGCCTGCATGGGCCTACTCTCAGGTTACACAGATTACTAACTTACTAGAAGGGGAATCTGAAATTTTCTGGTCCCCGGAGACCTCATGAAGATACAGAGCCGAGAAGCTTCCAAGTTCCAGGTCTACCCTCCTCCCATTCTTTGTATTTCTTCTGCTCTTTGCAGACTCTGTCCCTACTCAAAGGGGTCTGCAGATTTGATGATCAATTTCTCACTTCTCCACAGAGAAACCTAACTCAAAAGCCACCTGTGAATAATCCTGTAGGTTTTGTCATTCCCACTGAGCCTTTACTGTAATGGGCTAAAGTAGGAGTTTCCTGATGCACACGTCAAGAATGGTGGGCAAAGCTTGATACTTCACTGGACTAATCACCAAAATTATTCCCACCCACTCTCAATTTTCTTTTCTATTTTTTTAATATATACAGTGCATTATTCGTTTGAAAGTATATATATTGGTTTTTCGAGACAGGGTTTCTCTGTGTAGCCTTGGCTGTCCTGGAGCTCACTCTGTAGACCAGGCTGGCCTCGAACTCAAGAAATCTGCCTGCCTCTGCCTCCCAAGTGCTGGGATTAAAGGCGTGCACCATCACTGCCTGGCTCTCAATTTTCTAGAATTCCCTTTGGTTAAGAACAACAGTCTTCATCCTTCACCCCTTGAAAATGAGAAACTTCTGCCTTCAGCAACCTGCTTATCTGGCCTCTAGACGAAACAACAATGTGTAGGCCAAAAAACATTGCCTCTCCACACACAAGGCCTGAGGTCACCTGCTGAAGCTCTATTTTCAAGAATGAGCTCAGATTATGAGACAGCAGTGAACAGTGCCGACCTATCCTAGTTTGTTTGTCGAGGACACTGGAGAGGCGGTGGAAGGAGAGAGAAATGGTCTCTGTGCTCACAAATCCCCCCAACTGCTCAATCTCTCAGTCTTCGCTCAGGCTGCCAGGTCGCCTAGCAACCGCAGCCGCCTGCCTGTGCTTGGGAGCTGCGTCAGGCCGGTAGGGGGCGCCTGTCTCCCTGGGGCCTCAGGCAGGAGCACTAGCAGTTGGCAGATTTCCCTGTTAAGTGTCAAAGCATCTCAGTGTTACTGACCTCCTCCCAGGCTTGTCAACCCAAACTGTTCTAAGTGTCAGAGTGCATGTATAGTAGAGGGAGACACAATGAATCTAAAGGGATTTTACACAGATTCATTAAAAATGCAGAGAAGGATGGAGCTGGAGAGACAGTTCAGCTGTTAAAAGCACTTGCTGATCTTCCAGAGGACCTGTTTTGTTCCTAGTACTCATGCTGGGTGGTTCACAACTACTTGTAACTTCCTTTCTAGGGTATCCAACATCCTCTTCTGGTCCCTGAGGCCCACCACACATATATTTGTATAAATGCACAAACATACACATGAATAAAAAAACAACCCTCTCCTTTAAAAGACAGGCTAGCAAGATGGCTTAAGAGGTAAAGGCATTTTCTGTCAAGCTTTATAACCCAAGTTCAGTTCCTGGAACACAGGTGTTAGGATAGAAACAATCCCAAAAAGGTGGCCTCTAATCTTCACACACACACACACACACACACACACACGAGGTGCTAGAGAGTTGGCTCAGTGGTTAAGAATATTTGTTGTTCTTGTAGAAGACTCAGGTTTGGTTCCCAGCATGGATCTGGTAGATCACACCCATCCAGTTCCAGGGCATCTAATGCATTCTTCTGACCTATGTAGGTATTCATGTGGTGAACCTACACACATGTAGGCAAAAGTGAATCTTTAAAAAAAAATGAAAAGAGTATATGTCTTAGTCAGTGTTCTATTACTGTGAAGAGACACCATGACCATGGCAACTCTTATAAAGAAAAGCACTTAAATGGCTTACACTTTCAGATGTTTAGTTAATTGTTATCATGGTGGGAAACATGATAGCAGGTAGGCAGAAAGGATGCTGAAGAAGTAGTTGAGAGTTTTACATCCAGATCTACAGGCGGGAGGAAGAGAGTGACTCTGGACTTGATATGGGCTTTTGACGTCTCAAAACCCACTCCCCAGTGATACACTTTCTCCAACAGGCCCATACCTCCTAATCCTTTCAAGTAGTGCCACTCCCTGGTGACTAAACATTCAAATATATGAGCCTGTAGGAGTTAATTCTTATTCAAACAACCACATTCCACTCCCTGGCCCCCATAGGCTTATAGCCATATCAGAATGCAAAAGTATATTTAGTCCAATGTCAAAAACCCTCGAAGTCTGTAACAGTCTCAACACTGTGTACAAGTCCAAAGTTCAAAGTCTCTTCTGAGACTCAAGGCAATCTTTAAAATTTAATCCCCTATAAAATCAAAATGAAAAAGCAGATCACGTACTTTCAACATACAATGGCACAGAATACATGTTACCATTCCAAAAGGGATGAAAGGGATCTTAATGAGGAAATAGTGGAGCAAAGCAAGAATGAAAGCTGGGCACACTCCAAACTCTGCATCCCTGTGTCTGATGTCCAACTTCTTTGAGCTTTATTGATTGCAGCACATTTCTTTCTCTTGTAATGGTTCTACTCCTTTGTAGCAGGTTTTCTCAGTATCTCAGATGACTCTAGCATCTCCAACATCTTGAGGTCTCCAAGGCAATCCAGGTTTTACCTTCACAACTTGACACAGTGGCCTCTCTGGGCCTCCATGGAAGAACACACACCTAGCCTTTCCTTCATCACAGAGGGAGATTCCATAACTCTTTTCTTCTATCCTTAACTCTAAAGCCAGAACCATGTGGCTGAAGATGTCAAGTTCTTCTGTATGCTGGGGCTGAAACATGCCCCACATGTTCTGTTACATCTACACCATCTTTCTGTTTTCTATGGTTTCTTTCACTGCTAAACTTTTCTTTAATTTCTTTTTGCAAGTTGTAAGTTCTGCTGGTTGGGGTCTTGCTATGAGGTCACCATTTCCTTTATTACATTTAGCTATCAGATTTTCTTCAGTCCTTTATACCTCCTTGAGCACAGGACTTGGCTCCATTGCACTTTCCAATGCTCCTCAAACTGTACATTTTATATTTTTTCCGTGCTCAACTTGCTCCTTTTCATTATAGATCTGTCTAAACTGGCCAGTAATAACCATGTGACATAGGTTGTTTTGAAATCTCCTCTGCCAACACCATTAATCCAAAAGTCTTCAATTTAGTCTCAAGCAGATTATTAGGACAAGGGCAGAAAACAGCCACATTCTTCACCAAAACACCACAAGAACAGTTTCTAGGCCACTTACTAATATTCTTCTCCTCTGAAACCTCTTGAGCTGGGCCATCATAATCTACATTGCTCTCAGCACCACTGCCTTCCATGCTCCTGCTAGCATGGCCCATAAGACCTGCTTAAAGCATCCAAGTGCTTTCCTAATACAAAGTCTCAAAGTCTACATTCCACTAACAAGCAGAATGAGGTCAGGCCTGTCACAGCAATACCCAGATCCCTGGTACCATCTCCTCTCATTGTTCTATTTAGTGTGAAGAGACACCATGACCATGGTAACTCTTATAGAGGAACACTCTATACCTCTGCTTGCTTACAGATTCAGAGGTCCAATGTCATCATGGCAGAAAGCATGGTGGCATGGTGGCAGGCAGGCAGACATGGTGCTAGTGAGAAAGGCAAGAGTTCTACACCCAGATCTGCACACAGCAGGAAGGGGGGGGGAGAGAGGGAGGGAGGGAGAGAGAGGGAGAGGGAGAGGGAGAGGGAGAGGGAGAGGGAGAGGGAGAGGGAGAGAGAGAGAGAGAGAGAGAGAGAGAGAGAGAGAGAGAGAGAGAGAGAGAGAGAGAGATTGATTTCTGGCTTGGTTCCTTGAAACCCAAAAGTCCACCCCCAGTGACACACTTTCTCCAACAAGGCCAAACCTACTCCAACAAGGCCCCACACCTCCTAATCCAGCCCAAATATTGCCAGACTCTAATGACCAAGCACTCAAATATATAAGCCTGTGGGGGCCATTGCTAGTCAAACCACCACAGAAGTCTTTACAGTGATTGCACGCATATGATCTTGTGGTTTTCTAAATTACATTCTCAAAGGATGCTCTCCAACAAGGTTTAAAGATGAAGCAAAACTTAAATTTTAAGTAAAGCTAAAAACAAAATAAGGACTAGAGAGATGGTTCAGTATTTTAAAACTCTGGTTGCTTTTTTAGAGGACCTGGGTTAGATTTCTAGCACTAACACAATAGCTCACAATTGTCTCTAGTACCAGTTAAGGGATCCACCTCCCTCTACTGGCCTCTGCAGGTACTGCACATACATGGTACACAGCCATGCATGGAGGCAAAATACTCATACACATTGACAAATGTAATTTTTTTAAAATGTTTTTTTCAAGACATGTTTTTTTTCTCACTCTGTAGATTAGGCTTACCTTGAACTCACAGACATTCTAAATGCTTCTGCCTTCCACTTGGGAGGGTGGCATGAACCACCATCTAGCTAACAAATGTAATTTTTTGAAAGTTAAAATATATATGAGTCAGTTTACTTATTTTAAACAATTTATCTTTGTAAATAAATTTAAGATGATTTTTATAGATGCATTGTTTTGCTTTCGAGAGGAGAAAGGAGTGGCTACCATGGTAAAACTCAAGGTTAAAAACATTTGGGACTTAAGTAAGTGTAATTCATTTGTCATTTTCAACATTTCAAAAATATTATTTATTTTATTCTATGTATATGAATATTTTGCCTGCGTGTATGTATGTATACCATGTGGGTGTAAGAACTTGAAGAGGTCAGAAGAGGCACTGGATCCCCTGAAACTGGAGTCACATACTGTTGCAAGCCACCTTGTGTGTGCTGGGACCTGAACCTGTATCCTCTGCAAGAGCAGCAAGTGCTCTTAACCACTGAGCCCTCCAGCCCTCCTTTTTAAAACAAAATTTATTTTCTCATGTGTGTATGTGTGCACATACATTGTGTGTATGTGTGTGTGTGTGTGTGTGTGTGTGTAATTATGTGCGGGTACCCACAAAGGGCAGAAAAAAAGCATCAGATCTTCTGGGACTGGAGTTACATGCAGCTGTGAGTCACCAAGAACTGAACTTTGGTCCTCTGGAAGAGCACCAAGTTTTCTTAACCATTACTCCAATCCCCTCATTGTTTTTAACTTCCTTATTTGGGGTGTTCTTAAAGACAAACAAGCAAACAAACAAACAACCACATCACATTCTCTGTAGGTAATTTTGGCTTTGTCAATTTTGTTGACATTTGATATTCCATAGACAGGAAGAACAAAATAGATCTCAAAGTAAGGAACATCTTTCCCTTCTCATGTCCCCTTAATTTGTTTGTCTTTCTAGCTTGCCTCACTACCTAAAAAGTATATTAACTCTCCAGTCCCATGTCATAACTTAATTCACTGAGATCTTGATTCACACTGACCCATTTTACTGATGATACTATGTTAATTGAACCAAGTAAGGAATTGTTGGTAAAGCATATGTGTATATGAGGATAGGAAAAAATCCAATCCAAATTCAAGGACCGTCTCCCTTAAGAAAATTGCTAAGATTCCAGTGGTGTGGGGCATACAAAGATATCCCTTTCAGTTGCATCTGGTTTCTTCTGCCACCAAGTAAGAAGCACAATGTTTACTGGGTCTATTTGTGTTTTTAAGATAGCACATTCCTTATCTGTGTGTTTAAGTCTGGCCCAATACAGATTGCTATTCTTTGTGTGTGGGAGCAGGGGAGCCAGGAGACAGGAAGTCTCTTCAATAGGTCCAGGATGCTATGCAAGCTGCTCTACCACTTGGGCCTTATGATTCAGTAGACCCAATGGTACTTAAGGTATCAGTGGCAGATGGGATGTAGCTTGCCTTTGGCAGGGCCCCATAGGTAAATTCCAGCAGAAGTCTTTAGGGTTTGGAACGGAGCCCTGACTTCATCTGCAGACAACTACTATTTCTTTGAGAGACAGATCTTAGCCTGCTACAGGCTCTTAGAAGAGAGAAAGTATTTGACAATGGTCCACAATGTTACTATGTGACCTAAGCTGTTCATTCTGAGTTTGATGTTGTTGGACCTACCAAGTCATAAAGCTGCATGTACACAGCAGCAACCTTTCATTAAATGGAAGTGATCATTGAATGTTGGTGATCAGGCCCAAGCTAGTCCTGAAGGCACAAGTAAATTACTTTCAGAAGTGACCCAAATGTCTGTGACTTCCTACTCCAACTGCAATGCCTTTTATACAGCACATTTATGGCTTTATATGGTGTGCTCTATGAAATGCACCTATGACTTATGTGGTCAACTAAAGAAGAAAATACTAAGGTCTGACTTAGAGATAGTTCTGAATACTATGAAGGCACTACCTAAAAGTAAATAGCTGAAGAATATGGTTCCTTTGGGGGACATCCCCATAGGATAGTGGTAAAGAGAATTCATCACAGTGGGTAAAACTTTACTTGGAAGGGAAAATGTCCAGATGGGTAATTCTATACTGATTCATGGGTTGAAGCCAATGATTTGGCTAGATGGTGAGGAACTTGGAAGAAGTGTGATTGGAAAATTAGTGAGAAAGACATTGAGGAAGAGGTATACAGATGGACCTCTCCATGTGGGCAAAGGATGTGCAGGTATTTGTGTTCCTTGTTCCTCACCAAATGTGACCTCACCAGAGAAGAACTCCAGTAATCAACTAAATAGATGACTCATTGTGTTTGTCATTGTCCAGTGGGCCCATGAAAAAATGGCCATGATGGCAGAATTGAGAATACACATGAACTCAACAAATATCCATTCACCAAGGATGACCTGGCTGTGGCTGTTGCATGGTGACAAATTTTCCAATAGTTGAGAACAACACTGAGCCTCCAATGTGACACCATTCCCTTGTGTGGCAAGCCAGTGACCTGGTAGCAGATTATATTGTATTGGATCATTTCTGTTGTGATGAAAGAGACAGTGTACTATTCTTACTGGAATAAACACTTGTTCTGGCTATGGATTTGCGTTTCTTGAACATAATTTTTCTGCCAAAATATTATCCACAGGTAAGAGGATAAGTAACATGAAGGATGATTGAAAAAGCCATACAGAAACCTATTATTTTATGAGACACACATGCACATGAATCACACACACACACACACACACACACACACACACACACAAAGTTCAACTGGAGTTATCCTACACAGAAGGTAAATCTCTCAGAAGCTGCCATATTTATAATAGCCAGAAACTGGAAACAATCCAGATGTCCCTCAGCGGAGGAATGGAAAGATGGCTCAGCAAGTAAGCCTTACAGAAGACCTGAGTTTGGTTCCCAGCACCTGTGTTAGTAGCTCACAATGCTCTGTAACTCCAGCTCCAGGGGATCTGATGCCTTCTTCTGCACTCTGGGAACACACACACACACACACACACACACACACACACACAGAGAGACAGAGAGAGAGAGAGACAGAGAGAGAGACAGAGAGAGAGTCTGTCTCTCTCTCTGTCTCTGTCTCTGTCTCTCTCTCTCTCTCTCACACACACACACACACACACACACACAGTCTATTTGTTTTGTTTCCTTAGGGACTAGTTTTTGAATGCAGATCACAACTCTTCTGAGGCCTGACAGGCAGCAAGTATGGAGATTCTAAGCCATCTACAACCCACTTCAGCCAGAATTAGCCAGATTGACTTGACTATTCTAGAGATGCAGCTCTTGAGGAAGAATGTTAAGTAGCTAGATAGTCATTAATGGACTTGGAGGCCGCTGAGGATAGATCCTTTTCTCTGGACCCCACCCCTTCTTTCACAGGAAAGGAAGTAGTACACGTGCCCCTCCTTGAGATTTAAAATACTATATGAAGGGTAAAGGTATCAAGACTTTGTCGAGGCCTACTAAGGTAAAACTACTTCTCCAGGTCAAAAGAATGGACTTTGAGTCCCTCTGTTGAGACATGAAACTTTGATTTGTCCCAAAGATTAGAACAGGTCATACTATTGTTCCTTTCCCTTCCTCGTTTCTCTTTTCTTTGAATACCAGCCCAATTTCTCAGCATGCTTTCTCTGATAGTCTGGACTTTCCCCTTTCTAGAGCTGCTCGCAGGCTTCCTCCATTACTGACTTAACTCAAAAGGCATGACTCCCTCTCCTCTTTCCATCTCCCTCTTCCCAGCACCTACTGAGATCTACAGCTTACCTACCCTGTCTTTTTTCTCTCAAATCCTAAGAAATGGTTATGGAGCTTCAAAGAAAGGAAAAAGAAAGAGTTCCTGAATACACAATAAGCCCAAATTAATTCAAAATCAAATGCTGAATGAATTTAAGGTGCTTCTGACAGCACTTGCCCTGAAGTCTTGTTTCTAAGCACATAATGTGTGCATCTTCACATCGCACAGTACCAACGAAAGCTGCCCAAACACTTAGGCTCGGCCTTGCGGGTGTTATATGTCATGCATTGCAGTGCTTTCCACTGTGCATACTAAACTTTCTGCCCCATAGTAATATAAAAATTCAATTCAAGAAAACATAGACTTGCGAGGTCTTCTGATCATCATCACTCTTCAACCCGTAAATAGCAAATGAATGTGCCTTTGAGAGTGTGCTTGGAGATTTTAAGAAGGGGGCACACCTCCATGTATACTCTTGATCAACAAATCATCCTCCATTATAAAGGGAGGTCTTGTTCTTTGAGTGCATGCACAGCTTTGGGAGGGACACACAAGGAGAGGTGAAGGAGGAAGGAGACACTTGCCTAGGCAGCCAGATCCGCTAAATCAGTCCTTGCAGTCAGTGGAGTGACACACATTGCAGCCAGATGACTCTCACATCCAAATTTGTTGCATTAGAATGTTTTATTTATTTTGAGGTGGGGGGGGTCTCACATAACACAGGCTGGCCTTGAACTTGCTGCATAGCTGCTGATAACACTGAACTTCTTATCCACCTGCCTCTGCCTTCTGAGTACTGGAATTACAGGTATACACTATTACTTCCAATTTTAGGGGGTGCTGAGGATCAAACTCAGGGGTTTGCATGCAAGCAGAAATGCATTCTTCCAACTAAGCTACATCCCTAGCTGCTAAAATATCTTACTTTAGAAATTTCTGCTTAAGTTTCTGTTTTGAGTTACCTTGTTAAAAAAAAATGTTAAAAGCCTGTCCTGGTGGTGGATCTTAGCACTCAGGAGGTAGAGGCAGGTGGATCTCTGTGAGTTTGATGCCAGCCTGATCTGCATAGGACAGCCAGGGATACTTAGAGACCCTGTCTCAACAAAACAAAAACATAAATCATTTGGAATGTAAATAAAAAATATAGAAAATTTAAAAAAAGAAATGCTAAATAAATTTTGGATTGATATTAAGACAGAATTTTCTCACAATTTCTGAGTTGATCATATTTATCACACATATACACATACAAACACACTAATATTTTTTAATCTGCCAAGGCTTATTTATATAAAAATAAACACTATTCATCTTAGTATGCAAATTTGCTTTCATCTTTAATAAATGGTAACATTATATGTATACTACAGAACTGCTTTACAATAAACATCTTTATAATTATTACCGGCAAATGTTTAGTTTGTATGCTTGTTTTACATGCCTATGTACATTTGGTGGCATAAACATTTCTCAGGTGAAAAGAAGTAACAAATGGGAGGAGTTTCAGAAGCCCTGAGATAAAGAAACCTGTTCTCAGCTCCATGCTGATGATCCATGCTACAGGTGAAAAAAATGAGAATAGCAGTGCTAGGAAGAACAAGGGTGTGTTAATTAATTTTGGTTTTTTTTTTTTTTTTTTTTTTTTTTGGTTTTTCGAGACAGGGTTTCTCTGTGTAGCCCTGGCTGTCCTGGAACTCACTCTGTAGACCAGGCTGGCCTCGAACTCAGAAATCCTCCTGCCTCTGCTTCCCAAGTGCTGGGATTAAAGGCATGCGCCACCATCGCCCAGCAATTTTGTTTTATTTTTTAAGTACTCACATTTTAGTTTTGTTTTATTTTTTGCAACACTGGGATTTAAACCCATGATCTTATGCAGGCTAGGCAACCTCCCAACCACCGATTTCCATCCACTGTACTTATTTCATATTTTAATATACCAATTTCCAAAAGTAAACCAATCCCTAATTTTCAAAGAACAGACAATTATCCTCCACCTGGATCCTCATGAATCCTCATGACTTTTACTTGTTTTATCACATCTCTATCTTTCATGTATCTCCTTCACATTTAAAAGAAGTTGAGGAGCTGGAGGGATGGCTTGCTGCATAAAGCACATGAAGACTTGTGACTTTAGATTCCTAGAATACACAGAAAGCCAGACACAGCAGCCCATATCTATAACCCCAGTACTCCTATGGCAAGATGGGAGGTGAAAACTGGAGAATCCCAGGATGCTCAAGAGCCAGATATCCTGGAATACACAGTGGGAAACAAGAGACTGTGCTTTAAACGGTGTGGAAAGCGAGGACTGTAAACCAAGACCGTCCTCTGACTTTGACATGCATTCTGTGGTACCACCATGCCACAAATATAGATTTTGAAAATTATTATTTTATTTGATGTGTATGAGCATTTTGTCTGAATGTATGTATGTATACCAAATGTGTGCTGAAAACTGAACCTGAGTCTTCTGAAAGAACAACCAGAGCTCTTAACTACTGAGCCATCTTTCGAGTCTAATATTTTGTTAAATTGAACATTTACTAATATACAGAAATGTTCAGAGCTGTATGAACACTGATGTATGTCTTCCTTACTAAGTCAACAAGTGGTAATATGTTGCTGTATTTGATCTGTTCTTATATTTACCTATACTTTTTCTGACCTGTTTGAATCTTTTCATTATGTTATATTTCATCTCTGAATGCTTCAACAAATCTTTACTGATGTACATTTTCCCACATGACCAGAACATTATTAAAAATAACAAGAATTGAGCTGCAGAGATGGTTCAGCAGTCAGGAGTGATTCCAGCCTTTCCAGAGGACCTGATTTTGGTACCTAGAACCCACATCAGGCCACTCACAACTGCCTGTAACTCCAGTTTCAGAGAATTAGACACTCTCTTCTGGCACCCATTCTCAGTACCTGCATGCGCGCGTACACACACACACACACACACACACACAAATAAATAAATAAATAAATCTAATAAAGAGCAATAACCACTTCTTATTTAATGCTTATAAAATTATAATTTAAGTTTAACAAATTTGTCTTTTCTATTCTAAAATCAAAACCTATTCAATCATGGTACTCACACTGCATTTGTGTCTTTAACTACTTTGTGGTTTTTCCTACATGTATATCTGTGCACCTTGTGTATGGCTAGTGCCTTCAAGGGTCAGAAGAGGGTGTCAGATGCCCTGGAATTGGAGCTACAGATGATTGTTAGCTTCCATGTGTGTTCTTGGAATCAAACCCTGGTCCTCTGGAAGAGCAATCAGTGTTCTTAACCACTGAACTATCTCTCTAGTCCCAACTTACGATTTTTTACTTTTGAAATATTTATACATTCGGAGTAAGTTGCAGAGACAATACAGGAAGGATGTATGTGCCCTTCCTTCAGTATCTATTAATAATTACAACTTTCAATATTATAGTACAATATAGAAATCAGGAAATTGACATTGATGCAATGCATTCAGAGTTTAATGCCATTTTAGCACCAATGGGGAGTCCTGTAATAAGTGCAATCAGGACACAGGACTACTGTGTCACCACAAAGACTTCCTGATAGCGACAATAAGCCAGACAGAGGAGAGAGTAGAAACTGCACTTCTCTTTAAGTCCTTTTATCCTGCCTTATTTATAGTATGGTTATGTTAAATATTCCCTCTAAACACATTGAGATCCACACTAGACAACGTTACAATTTTTGCTTCAACTATCAAGCATAATTTAGACAACTGAAGTTGTTTGAAGAGGAGCAAAGTCTATTGTATTTACCCATATTTTTGCTCATTCTATTCTTTCTTCTGTCCCGACAACCTAAGATTTCTTCTTTTATGATTTCCTTTCTGTTTTGAGAATGTTCTTTAGCATTCTTTCAGAATGGGCCTGCTAGCACAAATTCTTTCAACGTTCCTTTGTCTGAGAATGTCTTAATCTTCTCATTTGTGAAGGATATTTTCATCATACAAAACATTTAGGCTTAACAATTCTTCACCTACCCTCTTTCTTTCTTTCTTTCTTTCTTCCTTCCTTCCTTCCTTCCTTCTTCTCTTTTATGAAACAGGGTTTCTCTGAGTAGCCCTGAAACTCACTGTATAAACCAGGCTGACCTTGGATTTACAGAGATCCTCCTGCCTCTGCCTCCTTGAGTGCTGGGATCAAAGGTGTGTGCCTGGCTATTTTCTTTTTCTAATCATAAAGAAATTTATTTCATTTGTGTGTTTGTGTGTGAACATCAGGGCTGTTTACAGGTGAAAGTTCATTTATAGACATCATCCTTGTTGCTCCCTTTCCCATCAATCACTAACTGCATGCATGACAAAGTACAGATGAGCACAGACTTGTGATTTTTGGATACAGAATCTCAGGTAGCCCAGTCTAGCCTGAAACTTGCCATCTATATGAGAATGGCTCTGAGCTCCTCCCAAGTGCAAGGACTATGGGCATGGACCATCATACCTGAAAATAACTTTAAGCATCTGAAATATGTTGTACTACTTGCTTCTGGACTGCATGGTTTCTAAAGAGAAACCACCTGGAATTTGACTCAGTTTTACCCCTATAAACAAAATATAGTTTCTTTTAAATATTTCTTTGTTTGATTTTCAGAAGTTTATATGTCTCAATATGAGTTTCTTCAATGTGACTTTTTTTTCAGAATCATTTTTATGTGTGTATGTGTGATATAGGTGTACAACCTCCCTCCCCCATGTGTTAGAGAGATGGGGACTGGACTCACTGAATGGCTTTGTGAGGACAACTGATGTAATATTACTTGTTTTCATCAGGATGGCTCTGATATCTTTGTAAAGAAGATACCACATTGTGCAAGGGTGCAAACCTTGAGACTAATCAGCAAAGAGACTACTGATATAATTCAGTTGAACAGGTAGGTGAGTTTGTCATGGACCAGAGGAATAGCACTAGACAGGATAAGAAGAGGTGCAATTCTGGGAATATTTTGAAGAGTTAGTTGATGGGATTTACTAATAGATTGGATATGAAGTACTGCTGCAAGGATCCCCCCACCATAGAAACTAGGGAAGCGAAGTTACTATTTTTTTTTTCTGAAATTGAGTTATAAAAGTCTCTTAATTTTCTTCTTTCTTTAAAATAAAATACTTCTTTATTATTTTATGTGTGTGCCTGTGGTGGTTTGAATTAAAATTGCCCCCATAGTTTCATATTATTTCTGATGTGGTGGAGGATACAGGGAAGCAAATTAAGGGACTTGTATAACTTCTCTGGTTGAGGAAAATGCATAGACACGACAAGAGTGGATATAAAGAATAAAATTGTCGTCCCAATTTTGTCCTGTCTGAACCTTTGACCCCCTCCCTTTCCATTCTCTGTCCCTCCACTATTGTGGTGGTTTGAATGAGAATGCCCTTCATAGGCTCATATATTTGAATTTTTAGTCACCAGGGAATGACATTATATGAAAGGATTAAGAGATATAGCCCTGTTGGAAGAAGTGTGTCACTGGGGGTGGGCCAGTCCAGAGTCATTTTCTTCTTGATACCCCCTGATCCAGATATAGAGTTCTCAGCTACTTCTCCAACACCATATCTGCCTGCCACCATGCCACCATGCTTTCTGCCATGATGACATTGGACCTCTGAATCTGTAAGCAAGCAGAGTTATAGAGTGTTCCTCTATAAGAGTTACCATGGTCATGGTGTCTCTTCACACTAAATAGAACAATGAGAGGAGATGGTACCAGGGATCTGGGTATTGCTGTGACAGGCCTGACCTCATTCTGCTTGTTAGTGGAATGTAGACTTTGAGACTTTGTATTAGGAAAGCACTTGGATGCTTTAAGCAGGTCTTATGGGCCATGCTAGCAGGAGCATGGAAGGCAGTGGTGCTGAGAGCAATGTAGATTATGATGGCCCAGCTCAAGAGGTTTCAGAGGAGAAGAATATTAGTAAGTGGCCTAGAAACCGTTCTTGTGGTGTTTTGGTGAAGAATGTGGCTGTTTTCTGCCCTTGTCCTAATAATCTGCTTGAGACTAAATTGAAGACTTTTGGATTAATGGTGTTGGCAGAGGAGATTTCAAAACAACCTATGTCACATGGTTATTACTGGCCAGTTTAGACAGATCTATAATGAAAAGGAGCAAACCAGTAAGCAGCATTCCTCTATGACATCTGCATCCACTCCCGCCTTCAGATTCTTACTCTGTTTGAGTTCCTGTCCTGACTTCCTTTGATGATAAACAGTGATGTGTAAGTGTAAGCCAAATAAACCCTTTCCTCCCCAGCTTGCTTTTTGGCCATGAAGTCTCATCACATCTAAGTGTGACTCTCAAATTTTCACCTTTTTCTTTCTGTAGTAGACAGAGATTAATGAAACAAAGTCACAACTGGTCAGAGGTCATAGAATAAGTGTCTGTGATAAGCCAGCCACAAATGGCACATTTATGTTATCTACTTATAGGCTTAGGGAACATTGTAGAAGCAGAGATAGAAAGATTGTGTGAACCAGAGATTGGGGAGGACTAGGATCAAGCAGGGTCTTCTAGACATTATAGGACTGCTAGACTTATGAAATTACAGCATCAGTGTTTGCCAGCAAAAGGCCTCTACAATATCAAGCAAGTCAATATTCTAACATGTTTATCAAACCCGATTATGCATTTTGAGGCTTGGAAAGTAACTACAGTGCAGGTGCACATTTAACCTACTGGGAATCAGACCTCTGCTAAGATTCCATTGGTTACCTTATGTTCTTAAGTCCCTCCTTTGACTGAAGAGCCATGCTCTAAATGCTATTTAAGATCTCTTGGAATTAATGCCAATTTAGAGACAATGTAGGTACTAAAACATCTGATTATTTCCTTTCCTCAGCATACAGTTACCATGGCAAAAGATTGCACATTCATTTTAGGAGAGATTGGAGAAAGATTAATAGTAAAAAAAAAAAATGGCTGGGCAGCAGTGGCACAAGCCTTAAATCCCAGCACTCAGAAAGCAGAGATAGGCAGATCTTTATGAGTTCAAGGCCAGGCTGGTCTACAGAGTGAGTTCCAGGATACCCAGGGCTACATAGAGAAACCTTGTCTTGGAAAACCACACACACACACACACACACACACACACACACACACACACACACACACACACAAATGGTTGTATAGTAAGGTCCCTCCTCAAAAGTATCTGGTATGCATTTATTTCATAGGCCTATAAATTGTATAAAGTCTGGAAATTTGCTGAGGAGCCATGATTCTTTGTGGCTATGATTCAAGATAGACTTTTGTTTATTTGCTCTAGAAATACATTTCTTATATGGATTAAACAAGAACTTAGTAGACTTCCTGCATATTTCATGTCTCAGAATATCATGGTAGATTATGCAGCATCATAGCTCTACACAATAGAGACCATCATGATCAATCCTTTGCTTCTACTGTCTGTTATGGCCAGCATCCTCAGTTTGCCTTTGGTAATTGGTCCTTGGAACTCTTGCACCCTATACCTATAACATTTAAATTATCCAGTTGAATGGCTATGACTCCTACTCTAAGGTCTGCTATACAGAAAAGAGTAATGGCAGAGCTCTTCAAGCAGCCTGGTGCTTCTGTCCCAAATCTGCTTCTTTCAGTATTATTGGAAGGCGTGTCTTCTGAACTTTCCCATGATGGAAGAGTAGATACCAATATTTCAGTTACACTGAGCCATTGATTCTCTTCATCAACATTAAGCCAAAGGACACTAGGCACATCCAGCTCATTTACAGTAGACCATTTCTTTACTTACACTTCAACCAAATAAACTATTATGTGTAACGTGAGAGTGGGATGGGGGTGCATGCATCTGGGTGAATATGTGAAGATATGAATGCAGTGCCTGCAGAGGCTAGCCGAGGGTGTTGGATCCCCTGGGGCTGAGGTTGCAGGAGGTTATGAACTGTTCCATGTGGATGGTATGGCAGTTGAAACATTAAACCAAGAATCTAGACGATGAGTTCACATCAATAAATTCAGCCTGGGATGCTTTTGAGTTCTGGCCACCACTATAATATACCCTTAAAATCTATTAGCATACACATTCTCCAGACTTCTACTTGTATGAACGAGGAAATTCAAGCAGTTCTTCTGGAACACAGCGCATCTCCTCAGGGTCATACTGTGTTTCTCACCTCTAAGAGCCTGCTAAGACTTCAGTCTAGTTATAGGTCTAGGACTAAAGATGGATGGTAAGGAGGTGTTCTGAGGGGCATCAGCATTATCTTGCATGACATCTCCTTCAGAAAAGGTAATTGCTAGTTCTACAGCTATTGCATGATTATTTCCATTGGATAAGAGCCCTGTAGGTGCCAAAGAGAGGATTCTCTCTCAGGCCAAACACAGAGCCTTTTTTTTTATTTCCTCCAAGTCCCTTCCCCCACTTCCCCTCTTCCCTATCCCTAACCACTCCTCCCTTTCTGCTCAGAAAAGAGGAGGCCTCTCATGGATATCAAACAGCCATGGCATATCAAGTTGCAGTAAGACTAGGCATATCTCCTATTAAAGCTAGATGGGGCAGCCCAGTATGAGGAAAGGGTCCCCAAGGCAGGCAACAGAGTCAGAGACAGACCTTGCTCCCACTGTTAGGAGTCCCACATGAAGACTGAACTATATAACTGTTTCATATGTGCAGAGGGCCTAGGCCAGTCCTATTCAGGCATCCTGCATAGGTTGTCAGTTCAGTCCCTGTGAGCTCTTACGAACTCAGGGTGGTTGATTCTGTGATTTCCTTGTGGTATCCTTCACTACTCCAGCCTTTAGATTTTTCATACACACCTGGAGTTGAGAAACTGCATCTCTGAACTTATATTTTCTGTTTGTTACTTTATCCAGAGATATAAGAAGCAACCAACTCATAACATTATATTTTCTGTTTCCCAGAAATACTCAAAGGTATTATGTATAAACCCACCCAATTACCTGCCTTTCACAAGTAAGTGTTGAATCAGGAGTGTCCAATGCATTTCTTGCACATACTTCTTTAAACGGTCCACCCCATGGATTGTCCATCAGTGCTCTCCATACTATCAGGAGGATGTTTAGTAACTTTAGATATAAGTAATCAAATGAGAGAACTAGTGCAGAAATTACTAAGCCTTCATCCTGCTTTCTCTGGAACTACTTGTAGTACCCAAATCTGCATTAGACAGGTTTCTGTAGATGAATAGAACCAATAGAATGTATACATATCATAATGAAGGCTTATTGGATTGGTTTACATGATAGGGAAACTAGCAGTCCAACATTGGTTGTCTGAGCACTGGCAAGGCACAGAACCTGGTAGCTGCTCAGTCCAAAAATATTAGATGTTTCAGCAGTCCCAATCCAGTGCCGAAAACCTGGAGGATCCCTGAAAAGTCACTGGTGTTAAATCCACTTGGATGACTGAAGAACATGAAGTCTGGTGTTGGCCAATAATGGCAGCAGCAGTGATCCATGAACTCAAAAGGAAGAGAAGAGGGAATGAAGGGATGGCTCAGTAGCTAAGAGCACTCGTAGTTCTTGCAGAGGACCTAAATTTGGTTCTGAGGGACAACTATCTGTAACTTGAGAATCAGAGGATCTGACACACCCTACTGGCCTCTACCAGAACTGCATGCAAATGGCACACATACATATGTGCAGGTAAAACACCAACTAGTACACAGAAAATGAAATAAGTCTACAAATAATTTTTGAAAAGGAAGTGAAAGCAGGCATATATCTGGGTGACCCATTGGAAGATGCCACTCCCACTGAGGGTCCATTCATCTGCTCTGGAAATGCCCCTGCAGATATTCCCAATGCATATCTTCTAGGTGATTCTAATTCTACCTAAGTTGACAATCATGGGCAGTTATCATAACTATATGATTATCTTTTCTTTGTTGCGCTTATGTCTGTCTACATCCTCTCACTAGAATGTAAGCTCCCCAAGGACAGGGACTTGTTCTGTTTGTTGTATGTCTTACTGTTCTATTACCATATTCTAGAACAATGTTTGACATGAACATCTGTTGAATTAAACCCAAATCTCTATTCACAACACCCACGTAATGGCCTTACACAGGGTAAGTGCTCAATTAATGTTTGTTAAACGGAGACCTAAAATCTGCAGGAGATCTTAGAGCATAGTACGTATATGAGTAGTTTAAAGCATGGGTTCCAGTCAAATGGCAAGAACTTTCGTCTTTTAATTATGCTACCTTGCTATGTTAGCACCACTGAGCTTCTAGTTCTTATTGGTAGAATGGAGGTACCTTTAGTACTGTCTTGATAGAGATTTTTGTTTGCACTTAAGACTTTGTAATGATTCAGTCATTGTCTGCCAAAGATAAAACAAGGCAACAAAAAGCTAGGCTGGGTGACACCTGTAATACCACCAGTCAAGTAATTGAGGCAGGATGATCACTCTGTCTTACAAAAACAAAAACAAAAGGATTCTGTCATATGATTATCCTTTCCCCACCTTCCAACGGTGTGAGCCAAGAGAAGCCAAGGAGATCTCCTTCAATAGGTATTCCTGGGTGCTGTACCAGACCCACAGAATTGGCTTCTTTCACTTCAGATCTTTTCTTACCACTTCCGTGTACCTGAACTCCCTTTCTTAACATTTCAAGCCTCTTTTCCCTAACATAACCATGGAGTGGAGGCAGAAGTGTCGGAGGCAGGCCTAAGTAGTTTTTTCTCATTGCAGGTTCTGAGGTTAAGTCTCTCACTGGTGATGTAAGAAAGGTCGACTGTGAGAGATAGTCATTTCAGGGCCTAGGGAATGAAAGAACAATGGTCCTGGTCAGGATCCGCTGACAGACCTGGATGCTGCCCTTTTCCTTGGTCCCCTGCAGGAGGCAGCACTTCTCACACCCTGCCCAGATGCCCCTTTGGTCGGTTCTGTTTGCAGCCTTTACTTCTGGTGGCCCTAGCTTAGAGCAAGCTTAGGGACCCATTGAGCATCTCACTGCAACTCCCTCTTGCAAGTGGGGCGGGGTGGAGTGGGCAAAGAACAGCCTGAAATTGGCAACACAAGGACACAGGATCGCAGGATCACACTCTTCAGTTCTCTAGTGGCCCAAATCTTAGCCACCTAGACTAGGGTTGCCAGTAACCCCAGAGAATAGGGGAGATGTGTCTGAGCCCTGGGGGCGCTTCTGCTTCTGTTCCTTTAAGGAGCCGCTGTTTAGCATTCCTACTGCTGCCGCTGCCGCTGCCTAACTCTGTGCTCTGATTGGCTGGAATCAATTGAGAAGGGAGCCAGGGAGAGATGCTCTTGACTCCACTCAGATCCATCCTGGGGACCTGAGCAGAAGAGGTTCTCGCCGCACCTAGCCTTTGCCTGGGCGCCCGATTCTTCTTTGCTGCTGGGCCTCGGCCCAGAAGTCACAACGGGCGACACGGAGCCTCCAGTGCTGGAGGGGGAGCCATGGGTGCGGGGCAGCGTGGGGGCAGAGGCCCCGGGACGCCCGCCCGGCCCCAGGCCCCGCTCCGCCCGGGCACCCCCACGGGTGCCCCCCCCCTCTTGGTCTGAGCAGTGCGAGTGTGCTAGGGAGCCCGGCGGCGGCAGCGGCGGCGGCGTGGAAACTGGCGTGGGCTGGGGGGTCCGAGCCGCGGGGGGCAGTGCCATGCACAAGCACCAGCACTGCTGTAAGTGCCCCGAGTGCTACGAGGTGACCCGCCTGGCCGCCCTGCGGCGTCTTGAGCCTCCTGGCTACGGGGACTGGCAGGTGCCGGACCCCTATGGGCCAAGTGGGGGCAATGGGGCCAGCTCCGGTTATGGAGGCTACAGCTCCCAGACCCTGCCTTCACAGGCAGGGGCTACCCCCACCCCTCGCACCAAGGCCAAGCTCATCCCCACGGGCCGAGATGTGGGGCCAGTGCCCCCTAAGCCAGTCCCCGGCAAGAGCACCCCAAAACTCAACGGCAGTGGCCCCGGCTGGTGGCCCGAGTGCACCTGTACCAATCGGGACTGGTATGAGCAGGTAAGGACCGGTGGATGAGGAGGAGGGGAGGCTAGTGGGACAACCCAAAGGGCTAGGGATTGGGGGGGGGTCTATCAAGTCTGGGGAGCAGTAGAGGTTGCTGGGGCTTCAAGTCTGTGGATCTGAGCCTTAGCACTGCAGCTGACCAAGGAGAGACTGTTGAAATACATGCTTCTTCTCTGTGTCTGTTTAGGGGGTCTCGATTTGGAGGGGATTGGGAGGAGCTGTTTGTATCAGGGGGTGATTGGTATGGCGGAGGGGCACATTTTTCTAGTGTGGGGGATTTGGGTTTGTCTCGGTGCGGGGCGGGGGGGGGTGGCAGTGTCTCTATGTCTGGCAGGGGACGGGAGGTTCTGCGGGGGTTGTATGTGGTGTGTGTCTCCATAGGAGGGGAGGAGGGGGCATGGTGCTCTGCGTGGGGGGGGGCATATGTGTTTGTATGTATGTTGGGGTGTGTGGAAGAAAGCAATGGAGCTTGTGTGAATGTATGTAGCAGAGCCCATGTGCCCAGACGGCTGAGCTTCATCTCTCCATACCATGAGTCTCTTTCCATCCCAGTCCCTTTGTGTGTGAACGTGCACATGGATGATATGTGAGGATGTCTCTCTGAATGTGGAGGTGTCTCTGTAGATGAGGCTGCAGGGATAGCTGTGTTTGCCTCCATGTATATGTGTGTAAGCATGTGGCTGCAAGAGTGTACACGTGTGTGAGTGTGTGTGTGTGTGTGTTGTCCCTGATGAGAAGCACTTGACAGGCAAAGGTGGTGGTGGTGGTGGGGGGTGGGCAAGACACGTCCCAAGCAAGGCTGAGATGCTGCTGAGAAGGACAGACTCTTTTGTTCAAGCTGCTCTGAAGTGTGTGTGTGTTGCAGGGGGGTGGGGGGGCAGGGGGTGTTAAACAAGCCTTCTTGCTCCAAAGCAGGCATATTGCCTGGAACCAGGCAAAGGGTAGCTGCCCTAATGCAGGGTCTTCTCTGAGTGGGGCATGGCCCTTATGGGTACCCACAGATGTGAGAGAGCTTAGCTCCCCAGCTCTGATTTGGCACAGCTTGGGAGCCCCTGGGTGCTGGGCACAACTCCGGCTTCCACTCCCAGCCTGAACTGCCAGCTTAGAAAATGGAAGGAGCGTCTGTGGGAGAAGCAGCAAAATGGAGGCTGGGCCAGCAGAGCCAGGTCTCTGGCACGCATGGCGGAGGGCCTGTCTAGTTCTTAGGTTCTGCAGCCCCCAGGGTGGAAAGAGAGGAGGAGAAGCTCCACTCTCTATGGCAGGTGCTGACTGCCCCAAGCTGGTGACCAGTCTGGCCACCCCTGTCCTCTTCGGAGAATACGATGTGCTTTTACCTAGAAGCAAAAGAGGGGGCTTCTTGGAGATAGGAATTCTCCGTTCTGTATGTCTGTCTGTCTACACCTCTTCCTATGTCCCTAGCCTTGGTTCCTTGCCCTCTTTAAGTCCCCTCTTTTTTGCCCCTCCCTTACAAACACACGCTCATGCTTGGCTTGCCCAGTGGGAAATAGGTGCCAATTCCAGGGCTGGGCCCGTTGGGTACCCTATTTTTACCCAAGCTGATCTTTGGATGGCTCCTGACCCTAGAGGCAAGATCCTTGAGTAGAAATGGGACCAGAGCTAGAGGGTGGACAACTGGGAGCTGAAACCTCCAGGTACCACCCAAACTAGGCTTGAGGCATAGCTTGTCACATGTGGAACACACACGGTACACTCAGTAACGAAAAAACTGCATGGGCTCTCTTCTACTCTGTATCGGTTGTATTGCACTTCAGTTGGCTCTGTTGGTTTGGGGGTCTCTGAAGAACCAATGATTTTTCTTCCTGGGACCAGGGTGAGGCTGCAGCTGGAGTCCTACCCACTGACTCCTTAAGACCACAGAACATGAAGGAGGAGACAGGGGAGGCATGGCTAGTCAGCACTCTTAAAGCCAGTGCTGCAGAGGATGAAGGTGGGAAGGGGGAGGCAGAGCGGAATATGTTAGAAGAGCCCTCACCCTGTGTTTCCAGCTGCTCTCTTCTGGGGCCAAAACTTAAGAAAGGTATAACACAGCCAGAGAAATTTGGATCAGTGCTGGGACACCTGGTGAGAGAGACAAGGGGGTTCCTTCAGTCTTGAAAATGATTGTGGGAACGAGAGAGCAGGTGTACTTGTCTGTGCAGAATCAGATTTCCACTTGAACAATGGCCACAAGTATGTCCTGTCTGGAAGGCAATGTCTATTTGTTGCTGAAAACAACCTGTGTGTTTTTTTTTGAACCCCTCATTGGCCTGTCTTCTCATGGCTACTGTGTGCTTAAGATCACAAATTCTGCTACTACCATCTATGGGTCATCAGGATCTCCATCATGGGGAATTTTGTCTACCCCAGTCCTGTCCTGCCCTGATTTGTCCTCAGACTCCTGGCCAATTCCCACCCTGACCCTTTCTTCTGGGACACAGAAAGGGTTCAAATCAAAAGTTGCTTTGGAAAAAAATGGATCAGGATTTTTACTCCTGTCCATTTGAGAACTTGGATTTCTGGAACCTTTGAAAGAGATGTGAAAATAGGGCTTCCAGGGAATAACTCTGATGGAAATAACATGGGGAAGGGGCGATCAGCCAAATTACCACTGACCTGGAAGCTTCGTATAACCCAAAAAGTACCCGAGATACAAGTTCTAGATCCTAACTCCCAGTGTGCCATCAGGCACACCCCACAACCACTCTGGGCCTTAGTGTCCCTAACTGTCATGTGAAAGTGGTGTTTGTTGTCTTTCCATATCTGACATTGTGGGAGTCTATGATCCCAAAGTCAGGGGGAACTGTTGTTCAGAAACGGAGAGGTTCCCTCACCGGGCATCCTATGGATGTTGGGTGTGGTACGGTTTGCCCACCATGCTCCATCTCTGCCATCCCCCTTAGGCCAGCCCTGCACCCCTCCTAGTGAACCCCGAGGCCCTGGAGCCCAGCCTATCGGTGAGTGCACCACTGGTTGGCTCAGTCTCAGACAATTGATCTGGGCTAAACAAGCAGCTGGTTTTGGACTGATACGGTTGGACACAAGGGGAGGGGTGTGCTTGCTTGGGGTCAGCCTGTCCCCATCTGTGGTCTAGAGGTGCCTTGTTGTGTGCTTGGGATCTTTGAGGGAGTGGGGAAGGAAGCAAACTGACTAGAGGGCAGATGACTTGGGAGTGCAGAAGACATTGAAGGAAATGCTTCTGTCTTCTTTTAGGTGAATGGCAGTGATGGCATGTTCAAGTATGAGGAGATAGTACTGGAACGGGTAAGTTTTACAGTAGGGAGATTGGGAAACAGGAGGCAAAGGCTACCTCCAGGAGAGGGGAGGGCCCTGAGCAGCATTTCAAGACTCATGGGGGAGCCCATATTGAGAGTATGAGGAAACGGGGCCCCCAGAAGCCACATCACTGCAGCTATCAATCCACTCACAACTATTGATCTTGTTGACTGAGGCCTGGAAACTTGGGGTGGGGGTTGGTTTGCTGAGGCCCTCCCCACCAAAATGGTCAACATAGACTGAGAAACTGCTAGGTTTCTGATGGATGTGTCCTGCCCTTACATTGGAACCTGGAGAACCTGCTCTGGGAAATGGAGGGAGATGGAGAGCCAAGAACCCTCCTGTGTGCTCTCAGAATGAAATGACTGTGCCCTTCCACCCCCTTCTCAGGGCAACTCTGGCCTGGGCTTCAGTATCGCAGGTGGCATCGACAACCCTCATGTCCCTGATGACCCTGGCATCTTTATTACCAAGATCATTCCTGGTGGAGCAGCTGCCATGGATGGGAGGCTGGGGTGAGATGGCCTGGAAGCAGGGCTGTGGGTGGAAGGGACAGGATGGAGATGAGGGACAAGGGCAGGATGACCCTTCCATTATATTGGAGAAGGAGAAGGAGAGGGAAATGAGGAAGGGAGAGACAAGGAGAGGGAGGATACAGGAGACATAGTAGAGGGGCGGCGCACACTGTCATGCCTCTTGGGCTTTCCCCACAGGGTGAATGACTGTGTGCTACGGGTGAATGAGGTGGACGTGTCCGAGGTGGTGCACAGCCGGGCCGTGGAGGCACTGAAGGAGGCAGGCCCTGTGGTTCGGTTGGTGGTGCGGAGGCGACAGCCCCCACCTGAGACTATCATGGAGGTCAACCTGCTCAAAGGGCCAAAAGGTGCGGCCCTCTTGGTTCCTATGCTCTAGCAACCCACTCCCAGCCCCTAGTTCATGGCTGCCCCATAGGTGAATGGAAGGGAGTGGCTTTTCTCCTAGCATGAGTACTCCAGCCCCAGATCATAGCCTACTTTCTTGACCTCAGGTTTCAATCCTTACTGACCTTGGGATGATAGGCTGGTGTTTGACTGGTGGGAAAGATGCTTTTGGAGAGGGCAGAGGGAGGGAGCTGGCTTCAAAATGGATGAAACATGCTAACATCTCCTTGTGGCTCTCTCCCACTTCCTGCTGGCTGCCATCTAGGCCTCGGTTTCAGCATTGCTGGGGGCATTGGCAACCAACACATCCCAGGAGACAACAGCATCTATATCACCAAGATCATCGAAGGAGGAGCTGCTCAGAAGGATGGACGCCTACAGATTGGGGACCGGCTGCTTGCGGTGAGATAGCCTTCAAGGGGATGCCCAAACAGTACGGTAGGGAGGAACAGCTCTGGTACCCCCCTCTCACTCCATCTAAACCTCAGTAGATGATGAGGCATTTTTGGAAATTTCAAGACTATCACCTGAGTTGTGTTTGCTCAGCTAACAAGGCCCTAGTTTTTTTCCATGGTGGGGCCAGCCTCCCTTATATATCCCTTTAACCCTACCCTACTTGGACCTGTTAGTATGCTGAAAGAACACTCCTTTCAGTGCCCTGGAGAGATTTTCCCTTCTAAGACCCACCCTAGAGTGTCTCCTCTTCTAGGTGAACAATACCAATCTGCAGGATGTGAGGCATGAGGAAGCTGTGGCCTCACTCAAGAACACATCAGACATGGTCTATCTGAAGGTGGCCAAGCCAGGCAGCATCCACCTCAACGACATGTATGCTCCCCCTGACTACGCCAGCAGTACGTACCCATTGGTCTTTGGCCCTGGTTTCAGTGGAGACAGTGTCTGTACCCTTTGTTTAGAAAGAACTAGTACACATGGTATTGTCATAACTGAGTTCAGGTCCCAGCCTTATGTTTGTGAGTTGGGTGCCCTTGGGTAAGCCCCTTTCACAAATTTAGTTTCCTCTTTAGCCCAAATAAGCTAATGATGTGTGTGTGTGTGTGTGTGTGTGTGTGTGTGTGTGTGTGACACACACAGAGAGAGAGAGAGAGAGAGAGAGAGAGAGAGAGAGAGAGAGAGAGAGAGAGAGAGAGAATAGCCTTCCTCATAGGACTGGTGCAAAGATCGAATGAGATCATGGATGAGAAAGCCCTTGGAAAACTATTAGGCTACAGAGATGTAAGGGATTATTATTAGTCACACCTCTAGTCATGCCTTTCTTTGTAGGCTGCTTTGACTTCAGCTCTTTCTAAGACCCACAGGAGTAAGCCCAGGGTTTAGAAAGGGACAGAGGAGGAGGAACCCTGGGGTGAGGGTGGGTAGTGGGTAGAGCAGAGAGCAGTGGCCTGGGGAGTCAGCATTCCTTGGTTCTTTTTGTACCCGAGATAAGATGTGAGGAAAAATCCTTGGAGGGGGGTGGGGAAAATTCTATAGTGGGGCATCTCTGGACTCCCCTCTCTCTCTCTCTTTCCACCTCAGCTTTCACTGCCTTGGCTGACAATCACATAAGCCATAATTCCAGCCTGGGTTATCTTGGGGCAGTGGAGAGCAAGGTTGCCTACCCTGCTCCTCCTCAGGTGCCCCCTACTCGTTACTCTCCTATTCCCAGACACATGCTGGTTGAGGAAGACTTTACCAGGTAAGACACTCCCCTGTTCTTTCGACCTAGAGGGAGCGAGAATAAGTTTTCTGACCGGTGACAGGCCTTCTTGTAGTATGGCAAAAAGGACAAGGCCCTCATCATCCCAGCAGTAAGATCTGGGGTCCTTCTCTGTGAGGCCTTCGGACTTTAGAAACAGAGGTGACTGCAAGAACGACTACTGCCGTCAGGGGGAGTGCCAAGCAAGTGGCCCAGATCAGAAAATGCAGATCCGGGGTGGGGTGAAGCGTTTAGGGGGCTGAGGAAGTGGGGGCAACTGGGGGTTTCCTGCCCCGCGACAGTAGCAATCCTCTCTTCGGCAGCCGTCCATAGTCGCTGAAGAAGGCCTTTTAGCTGACGGGGTTGGCGGGAGTCAGAGAGGCCGCCAAGCCAGCCCGGGACCGCGGGAAGTAGGGTTCCGCCCTGTGAATGGTGGCGGCGGGCCGGGGCTGTTGAACTGGTCAGGCCGGCCGGGGTTGCAGGGGGACAGGTTTGCAGGGTGGGGCCTAGGTGGCTACTGGGCCAGCCGCGGTGGAGACAGAAGGGTAGGCTGACCCGGGGAGAACCAGAGGAGCCATGGAGAGGGCTCGCAAGTTCTCAGGCTCAAGCCTGGCCCTGGGTTTGGGCTCGGCCTCGGCTTCAGCCTGGAGGAGGGCTTCGCAGAGGTGGGCCTGGCCGCTCCGCTCCCTGCGGCCTGGAGGGGATGCCAGGTACGGAACATCGAACCCAAGACTCGGAACTGCAAGAAAGGAAGAGGTTTACTCGAGACCTGGGCTTCCTCTCAGGAAAGATGCTTGTAACAAATGAAGATGGCAGGATGGGACAGTGTGCTGGGGAGTTGGGAGAGTTGTATGGATACCCATGTGCAGATAATTCCGCTCACCTGGTATCACTGTGACTGTGTGTGTGTGTGTGTGTGTGTGTGTGTGTGTGTGTGTGTGTGTGTGTGTGTGTATGTATATAGGTATATATATATTCCTCTCCTGAGTTTAACCTATTTTGGGACCTGGGATTTCCTCATCTATTTCTTCCACACCATTGGTTGATGGTGGCTGCCATGCTGAGGGAGAGGTAGAAAGGGTCAGATAGTTGAAGGGTGGAACTTCAAAACTTCCCAGCAGTGGGTGTAATGAAAGTATCGTTTGGATGGTTAGGGAGATCAACCCAGGGTAACTCCACTGCCCTTAACAGGTTTCTCTTTCAGTCCAGGGCCTTTCACAGAGCTTACTAGAACAGAAGAGTCAGGGAAGAAAATAAGCGAGTAAGCTGAGAAGTTTGGGCTCCAGAGTTCTGGATGACAATTTGTGGACCTGAGAGTGCTGAGGAATGCCCATTGGGAAATTGACTAGGAGCCTTTAGGAAGGAGGGACAAGGAACTGAAACTTGGCGCCTGGCATAAAAGAGCAGCCAAGCAGGTTTCAGGAGACAAAGGGGAAGCACAGGGCATCACATATGAAACCCAAGTCTACTTCCTACAGCAAGTATGGATCTTGTGATGGGCTGATCCTCACAGAATCAACAGTTCCTATCATCCTTTCCTGACCTCCCTTGTCTTATCTTTTCCCCTTTCTCTCCAGAGAGCCCCGCAAGATCATCCTGCACAAAGGTTCTACAGGCCTGGGCTTCAACATTGTAGGAGGAGAGGATGGAGAAGGCATTTTTGTTTCCTTCATCCTGGCAGGAGGCCCTGCAGACCTAAGTGGGGAGTTGCGAAGGGGAGACCGGATCTTATCGGTGAGACAAAGTCGAGGTGGGAGGAGGGGAGGCCCTGTGTCCACCAAAAAGTGTTTCTTGGGATGAGGGAAGGGCTGAGAACTGAAGAAAATGTAAATTGTTTTTATAAATATCTTTAATTAGGGAAGAGAAGAGAACAAGACTGAACTTATGCTTGAGGTAGAAATGAATGTCTCTAGATCTTAACTTTGATTGGCATTTGACTTCCACAAAAATAATTATTACCCCAGAGGTATTGTATCCTTTAGGCCTAATTTGTGAGGACAGGATGGAATTTGTGGAAAACCAATCCAAATAGGCTGAGAGATAGGTTGTACATCCTTTTTATAACTGTTATAAGGGGCGGGAGGGGGGCACTCTCTCTCTTGCCTTTGAGGTATCTCACAGCTCCTCTCTTTGGACAGGTAAATGGAGTCAACCTGAGGAATGCTACCCATGAGCAGGCAGCAGCTGCTCTGAAACGGGCTGGCCAGTCAGTCACCATTGTGGCCCAGTATAGACCTGAAGGTAAGAGAAGGGAAGATGGAGAAAGATGATGAGTTTCAACGTATACTTAGCATCAGCTTATCCCACCTTAGGTAACAAAGCCATTTGACCAGGTCCGCGGTATTCTAGTGCAGTCACCTCTCATTTCCCTCTGGACAGTTTGGTGGTTATGGTGGTTTGGGAGCATCAATCCAGGCAGATGAGGAATGCAGTACTGCAGGAAGCCTGTAGTGGGCAGTATCCCACGAGAAACACCACCAAGAGATTTTAGGGCAAATGGAAAAAAGACAGAGGGAGAATGAGGGCTCAGAGGCGGTCGTTGGGAATTGTGTGCCTAGGGAAAGAGTAACTCGGTTAGAAGAACTTCAGAGAGTAAGAAATCCGACCTCCTAAGAGATCTAGGAGGTCCCAGTTATTTCCCTTCATCAAAATAAGGTGATAGTAAAGCCCTTCGGATGGGGGATTCAGGAATAGAATCACACCCATATGGAGATCTTTGTATTCTCAACTAGTAGGCCCTCCGCAGGGGTGAGTGGGCGGAGCCGGTTATGCTAACAAAGGTGTTTGATTGGCCCGGGCCAGCGGAGGCCCAGGTGAGGAGGTGAACTGTAGGAAGACGCGCCCCAGCCTGCCAGCTAGCTGGACAACCATTGGTGCGCCGAGCGCGGCCTCCAGCCGCACGCCCCGCCCCCTGACCCAGGCGGAGGGCGACGGGCGCCCCTCCTCCCCCTCGCGCCTCTGGCGTCTCCTCCTCTATCACCTCCCCCTCCTCCCCTCTCCCCTCCTCCCGCGCGCCCCGCTTTGTGTCCGTGGTCTCCCGCACGGGACAGAGGGACCGGCTGGAGCCGGCGCTTTCTCGACACTAGACCTGGACTCCGACTGGGCGCCAGGTGAGGTGGGACGAACGGGGCCAGGTCCCCTCGCAGTCCACGCAGTCTCTCCACTGTTCTGTTCTCAGCCTCTTTTCCAACGTTGCACCCCATCTCTGTCCTCTCCCCCGAAAGCCTGAGCTGTGCACCCCGAGGCCCCTTCCCCGCCACCTTGGCTTCCTCGACTGCTCTGCGAGGGGCTCTGCGCCCTCTGAACCTTGTCTGGCTTTCACCGCCGTGCCATTCTTCTCACCCATCAACTGTTGCTTCTTTTCGTCCTAAAGCCTCCGTGCAGCCCACAGCCTCCTTCCTGCTGCGTCCCCAGCTGCCCTCGATCCCTCCGAGGAATTTTCTAAATCTTCCTCCTTCCCCCATGCTCGTTTCTCCCCCTAATCCTAGGAACACCAGCAGTTAGGTTAGGATTCTCAAGGCGTTCATTTCTTTACCAGACATCTTTCGTCTCTCCTCCCTCTTGTAATCCTGGCCTTTGTCCCCTTAGAGCTGCAGTGCCTGGGTTCCTTGGACACCCAGGCCCTGCAGGCCTATAAGCCCTGTGGAAGAGGAACCTGGTGCTAGCAGGTGCTCTAGTTGTGCAAGAAGAACGGGAGAAGCTAGGACCCCTGTGACAAAGCTAAGAAGACTCAAAAGCGACCACCTTTGTCCTTCCCGCCCCTCCCCCATGCTAGTTCGGTGCCCTCCGAGCCCTAAGAGAAAGGGCCCTGTCACCCTTTCTACCAGGCTTGATGGGAGACCGGAGTGCAGGCAGGGTAACTAATAGGAGAGCTTGTTGGTCTAAGATAATTGGAAAGAGAGATGCAAAAGGACACTTCGAGTCATTTCTCTCCATGTTTGGCTTTCAGCTTCCTGACAGGGAATACTCCTTAGGGATATTGTTTTTTTATGAATCAGGCTTATGATGTTTGCTTCTGAAGAGAGGGTTCGCCATTGGATTTTTCTTAGCAACTAATATTTATCATTTTTTGCCCTCAATTTAAGAGTAGATTCTGCAAAGGAAATGGCTTCTCATTGCCTGCCTGCCTGCCTGCCTGCCTGCCTGTCTGCCTGCCTGCCTGCCTCCCCCCATTGCCGTGTGTGTGTGTGTGTGTGTGTGTGTGTGTAAGAGAAAATGGTTATTCTCTCTGATGCTGGGCACATGAAACAACACTGTGAATTTGCCTGGTGGCAGTATGCTGGAAAACTGGTGACTAAATATTTCTATGACTTTGGTTTGGGGAATGCAACTGGTCTGCATAAAAAGCTGTGAGTGGCTAAAGTCTTTCCTGCAGTGTCTGCTGCTCTCTCAGTGTAGTTTTGAGAGTTTATGATGTAGACTGAGATGCTGTCTGTGTCAGGTTTACCACTTGCTGCTCAAGGCCTTCCTTTCAGAAATTAGGTGAAGCACCGCTAAGCAATGCCTCCCCAGTCTTATTTTTTCTTTGGTTTGCTCAATACAATAGAGCCCTAATAAACAAAGTTTTTCTTCATTTGAACATGGACCTTTAGGTGTTGGTCTAGATAGGCCATCAAACATTCTTCATTGAATCCATACTTTCCTTAAATTAAACCCTTGTATTTAAAAGTAAGGGTTACATGTTGATAATTGTAAAAAGGTATTAAATATGGCTCTTTGGAGGATTGCATCCTGGTGCCTGTTTGCAAGGTTGAATAAATACGTTCGTCTGTTGGCAAAAGTGGCAGAGACTTTGCATGTTGTTGGCTAAGCAACGGTTCATTATTTGGATTTTCTCATAGAATGTGAGCACGGGAGGGGGGTCAGATCACATTCTGCACGCCTGCTGTGCAGACTGGAACAACCACGGAGAGCTAGAACTCAACTGGCCTGAGATCACAAGGGGAAACTTGCTGAGGATCAGCAAACTATTTAATTTCGAGGTCCACCGGGGACACATACAGTGGTTGTAACAACTGAGGCCTAAGACTAGTTCAGAGTGGAAGGATAACCAGAAAGAAATAACAAATAGGGGGCTAGGGAGGGAATGAGAAAGAAAGCAGTGGCTGTAAGGAGACTGCAGAGGCACCATTCCAGTGCACCCTTTGACTACATCATATTTAGCATGAGAGCTTAGAAATAGCTTTGACTAATTAGAACAGTCAGGATAAGAACTTTTTTCTGCCTTTTAAGATGTTTTAAATGAGATATAAGTCATAATAGCATTCACTTCCCACATGTAGGTCTATAGTTCAGTGACACAGAGTTGTGCCTGTGTTGCCATAGATAAATTTAGAACATTTTCATGATCCTGCATCTCCTTGGAATACATAAAGAGGGACAAGCATTGGGAAGGTGATAGGCTTAAGGCAGCTGCTTCCTAGTGTATCTCCCTTGAGTATGCAGGGGTAGGGAGGTGGGGCTAGGTGGCAACTTAGACATGCTCCTAAAAAGAAATTTTTGGTATATGTGACTTGCTTAGTGTGGATAATGTGGTTTAGAAATTGGGTCTTTCTATTTGAGCTTTATATTGTGCCTAGCACAGGTGCTTTACAAAGTGTTTTTACGATGAAGTTTTGGAAATATTAAATAGAAATAGAAGTGCTAAATGACAAGATATTACAGCGAAAGATACTTAATAGTTTCAGTTCTGATTGCTCCAAACCATTGTGGATATCAAAAATCCTACCTGTTAGCTAAAAGTCTCATTAAAATAGAAAATTTAAACAACTGGCACGAGCCAGAGGCTTTCTTGTAGACTATTTTGAAATGGGTATTATTTCTCACTGGCCCATGAAACTGCAGCAGCAAGGGAAAGAGGCTTTGGCATTACAACAGTTGAGCTCTGCTACACCTTCCCCCTGCTTATAAACCTCCAGCCTCTGCTTATAAACTGACCTAGTGCTTTTGTGGAAAGACCTTTTGTTTTTAGAGTAGAAACCCGATCTCTAAATCAATAATTGAGCCAGGAATGGATCATTTAAAGTAGCCCAACTGGGGACTGATCCTTTGTGAAGTTTTGTTTTTGGTTTGGTTTGCTTTTGGTTTTTGGTTTTTGGTTTTGTTTTTTACTGGGATGTAAATCCACATCGGGTAGAAGTGTGCTAAGTGAGAGAATTCTTTTTCCATTTTAAGGTGCCTAGTGGGCTCATCACAGAAACCCCTCCACATAAGCCCTGGAAGAGCTAGGGATCAGGACTGATATCATGAAAATTCCAAAGGGTTATTTTTTTTTACAACATTTCCCCATATTTAGGAATGAAGGATGTAAACGTTGCTATCCTACCAATATGATCTCTCATGAGGGCAGAGATTAAACTGCATCAAGGCAAAGAAAGTTTTGAAACTCCGGCATTCCTAAAGCAAGGCTAAGGCAAGGAGGAAGATGAATCCTCAGAGGGAACAGGTGGAAAGAACCTAAATGTTCCTGGAGCCTAGAATGGGTAAACAAAATACACTCCAATTTCAACCGGATTTTTTATCCTACCGTAAACCAGAATAAAGAACTGGTTCTCACAACACGGCTTAACCTTGAAAACATTGAGTAAAAAAACCCAGGCACACCTTTAATCCCACCAGCAAGCACTCCAGAGGCAGGCAGATCTCAGGGGTCCCAGGCCAGCCTAGTTTACATAGTAAGTTCCTGAACAGCTAGGGCTACACAAGGAGACCCTGTCTTAAAACCAAACTAAGACACCACAAACAAAAGTCAACCAGACATATTGCATGATTTCATTTACATAAATTGGCCATTAGAGGCAAATTAATGGAAGTGAAAGACCTAGGGCTTTACAGAGGGGAGGAATGGGGGATTTTCTCTATCTCTTTTTAATAGACAAAGAGAGCGATAAGCTTTGGGAGAGTGATCTGGTTAAGATTGCTTCCTAATGTATCTCCCCTGTACAAGTAGGTCTTGGATGCCACTTAATCTCTGGGCTTCTACATACTTTGGGGGAGGGGTTCCAAACAGGGTTTCTCTGTAGCCTCAAACTCACAGAGATTCTCCTGCCTCTGCCTCCTTGTACTGGGACTAAAGGTGTGCAGCACCACTGCCTGGCTGTACTGTTTTTTTTTCTTTTTTGTCTTTGTTTGTGTGTTTTTGTTGTGTTGTTTTTGAGATAAGGTCTCATTACCAGGCTTTGGTTGGCCGGGAACTTGCTGTGTAGATCACGCTGGTTGGCAGACTAGATCTTCTTGCTTCTGCCTTCCCGAATGCTGGTGGGATTAAAGGTGTATGCTACTACACCTTGTTTATCTCAGCCTTTCAGTCCTGCACCAAAAGAAGTAGTAGTGGGGAAGAGATTTCTGGAAGCATGTGGGAGTCTCTCCTACAGAAGCAAAGTGAGTTCCCACAGGGAGTGGTTTTGTTGGGGAGGGAGAGTTGCTTTGCTCGATTGAATAGCAAATGTGACCAGGTTTAGAAATTTAATGGTGTAAGTAGGCATTTCTTATTTCTTCAACCAGAGTTGGGTCATTCTTTTTGAGTACTGGGGATGGTATCAGGCCTTATGTATGCTAACCAGGGGCTGTGGCACTGAGTGACACCCCAACCCTGTCATTCATTTTTATGACAATTAATTCAAGGCTACACATAAATGGAGTTTAATAGCTTAACCATCATCCCTAAACTTCTTATCCCTCTCAGCCTTACGCTACCACAAAGCCTTTCTGATGCTTACGAAGTTATTATTTATTCTGAATTTTTCATATAAGCGAAATTACATGATATGTGGCCTTTTGAGACTGGCTTCTTTCACTTAGCACACGATCAAGGTTAATTGGTTAATTTATGTTGTAGCATGTAGTGGTACTTCTTTTCCTTTTATGGATAAATAATATTTCTCTCTCTCTCTCTCTCTCTCTCTCTCTCTCTCTCTCTGCGTGTGTGTGTGTAGTTTTTTGTTTTTTTTTTTTTGTGGTTTTTTCCGAGACAGGGTTTCTCTGTGTATTCCTGGCTGTCCTGGAACTCACTTTGTAGACCAGGTTCAGAAATCCTCCTGCCTCTGCCTCCCAAGTGCTGGGATTAAAGGCGTGCGCCGCCGCTACCACCAACTGGTTGTGTGTGTAGTTTTTGAACTGTTATAAATAATACTCCATGAACATCAATGTGCAATCTTTCAGTGGACATAAACTTACATATTTCTTGGATATATTCTCTGGATCGCATCTCATTACCATTCCCCTTAAAGAACTGTCCAGGCTGCTCTCCAGTGGGCCTGCGCCATCTCTGCATCCTCCCCAACACTTGTCAGTCCTTTTGGTTGTCACCATCCTGCTGTGTGTGAAGTGGTATCTCCTGTGGTTTTGATTTGCATTCCCCAATAGTAATGTTGAGCATATTTTAAGCGCTTATTATTTGTTGTTCAATTTTGCTTTGATTTTGTTCTCATCCTGTTTACGAATTAACTTGAGAATAAATAGGGCCAGGCATGCTATTGCTGCAGTGATTAGAAGGAACCGGAGGGTCACTAGCTCTCAGTCTTATCAGCTGAGTGTGCTGGAGGGGTTTAGAGTTAGTGAAGATGCTTTAGCTAGAAATGCTGATCTGATAAAAATAATAGGGTCCACCTTTTTTGGAATCAGGTTATTGAGATATAATTCACATGCCATAATATGAGCATGTCCATTTAAGATATACATTTCAGCTCTTTCTGCAATTTTCAGTTTTTATTCCAGTCACTGTTAGAATCCTTTCATCACTCCCAGAAGCCTTGACCCATTAGCAGTCAGTGATGCTTCCTCCTGGCTCTTTCTCTCCTCAGCCCTAGGCACCTTCTAAGGTTTTGCATGTAGTTCATGTGAACTTTGCAATATGTGGCCTCTTGTACCCACCTTCTCTTAGTGTAGCCTCTTCAAGGTTCAGCCACGTTGTGGCACATGTCTGTTCCTTACTGTTTCAGGGTGGGATAATAGTACAGTCTACGGTTAGAGTCCATTTTGTTTATCCGTTCTTGGGTTGATGGGCATTTGTGTTCTTTTTGCTTTTTTGCTGTTGTGAATACTGCTGTTACGAACATTCCTGAAGAAGTTTTCCTGTGAACAGATGTTTTCAGCTCTCTTGTATTTACACCTAGAAGTAAAATTGCTGTGGGTCAGAAGGTAACAACATTTTTGAGGCACTGCCAGACTTCTTGAAGTGACTATACCCTTTCAGGCCAACCCAGTTTTGTAAACTTAGAAGGGAAGGTGAAGCTCTCCTTCCTTACAGTTCTGTCCCCTGAAGCTGCATGTGTGTTTGTGTTGGGCTTTTCCGTATTCTGTGTTTCTGTAGCCCAAGGACATTGGAGTGAAATTTGGCATGGTGTTCTGAACCAAGCTAGACAGGTGCTTTCTTGTCCTTGCTAGGTGGTGTGAGTCAAAATCTTAGGAGCTTTGCTCTTTGTAAAATATCAGATCTTCCTGCTAGGTGGAATGATTACAATGATATGTAGTAATAAGGATGGGTTATTTCTTAATGTAATTATAGAGTTTGATGGCTTCTTTTTTTTTTTTGTCTATTGTGTTAGGTGTTGAAATCTTGACCTTGATATTGGCACTGAAGTTTTTTTTAAAAAAAAAAAAAAAAAACGAAAAACCAACACTAGTATATTCTACAACAGGGTAAATGTTCTGTTGCTTTAAACAGAGGAACAGAGGGAGAATAATTTGGGACTGCCACTGTCACTGAAATTAAAACTGTTTTTGTTATTCTTGTGTAAGATACATGCACACATACATGTACACCCACACATACATATCTATTAGCACAATATATAAACATTAGACTCGTACATACATGATATAGAGCTCATGTATTATCTATTATATCAGAGAAGCCAAGCTCCTGAGATCTACTTCTGAGTTTTCTCTAAATGAATAAAAATTCTTAACTCTTAGACTCAATTTCCTAATGTCTAATATGAGATTATATAAAATGTGATATGTTTTCTAGCTAAAATTCTGTGTTAGATAAGTGGAAGTGAGATATTAATTCAATTTATGAATTTTTGTTTGCACTTATTAAATCACACGGTCTTGAACTAATAACTGCTTTGCTTTAATAAAGGTTCCTATCCTCCCGTCTTTCTTGAGCTAGGCTTTTATCCTCTTGAGAGAGGCTTCTGGTCACTTTTCACTGAATTCACAGCTCCTTTAAAAGCAAAGGCCCCAGAGATTTTTTGAATTTTCTGTTTGACAAAATTGAGTTATGAAATATTTTGTTAGATAAAAAAATGAAGATAACATGTTTTGTATAAATATGTACTTTAAGGATTTAGATTTCAAAAAAGAGAAAGAATTTTGTAAATGTGGGGTTAAATTTCAAACTGGATTTTCCAGGGTTTTATAACTGCCCCAAAGAAGAAAGTGGTAAACACCAAAGTCAGGCAGGCCAGCTTGCTCACATCTCTCAGTGAACAGGGTTACAATGTATGGTGGGTCAGGAAAGTATGGCTGTGGTGGATGGAGATTTCAGTAGGGCACTAAATGCCTGGGTTAGAACTCATATGTGTTCATGTGGATTTGTTTGCATCTAGTTGCTAAGTTAGGAGCAGTGTAGACTGAAATTTCTAGTGCAAGTACACCCTGGCTTTGCCCTGGTATGCTGTTGATCTGTTCAAGGTGTCTCCTTACTCAGATCCCTTAAGTTTTATTCCTGGATATAAAAATATTAGATTTACATATAATTGCAAAATTAGAAAATACAAAGTCAAAAGGTTCAAATCAACTCCCTGGTGCATGCATGTCTTTGTATATTTCTTTTCAAACCTTATATATTTATATTTTATATATCTTTTTTTTTTATTTTTTGAGACAGGGTTTCTCTGTGTAGCCCTGGCTGTCCTGGAACTCACTTTGTAGACCAGGCTGGCCTCGAACTCAGAAATCCTCCTGCCTCTGCCTCCCAAGTGCTGGGATTAAAGGCGTGCGCCACCACCGCCTGGCTATTTTATATATCTTGAAATGTATTTGTAGCTTTAAAAAATGGGATTATTAGATTGAGGTAGTTTTTATATTCTTTTCCATTATTTTAAGCTACATCATGAATATTTTCTTAGGTCATTATATGTTATCTGAAAAAATATTTGAAGTAGTTAATAAATAGTCCCTCATGTGTGTGCCATAATTCAGGTAACCATTCTTCTGTTAGTGGCTATGGATATTTAGGGTTTTTTTCCCCAAGATTTTGTTCTTCTAAAAATGCCTTAATGAATATCCTTGTACAAGGTTTCTTTGACTCTATAATTATTTCCTGAGAATATGTTCCCTCAAATGGAATTATTCATTTAAAAGATATGAACATGTTTAATGCTTTTGGTGCATTTTTTTTTCAAATTAGCTTTTACCTCGGCATGCAGTATAAGGTTCCCCCCCAACACCAAAAAACTTCTTGCTAATGTGGAGTAATTTTATTTATTTTCATTCTTTTGGCAGTTTTCTACATGCATAGAATGAATCTCAACCTTTTGCCACCTCCTAGGACTCTTCCCCTCCCTTCCCTCCCCTGCTGAACCCTTTCATGCCCTTTTGCTTGTGGCCCCCACTGAGTTTAATTAGAGTTCCTTGCATGAACATGGGTGGGAGGTTATTTACTGGATCATGGGCAACTTATCATCAATCACTAGAACATTAAAGAAAGTGACACCCCTTCCCTGTGCCACCGCTAATTGGCTCCTTGTGGGACTGGGGCTTCATGAGCCCTTCCCCCTTCCAGGATGGAAAAAGTTGTTGGCTCTCCCCAATCTCGTGCGAGTCTTATGTAGGTAAGCAGAGTTGCAGTGAGTTTGTGCGTGAAGCGTTCATGCCTTTTGTGCAGCATACCTCTACATCCTCCAGCACTTCCATTCTTTTCACCCCATCCTGATATACCCACGCCTTGGAAGTGGGTTATGGTGCTGTCGAATTTAGGGCTGAACTTTAACATCCATTACTCTCAGCCCTTCTATCAGTTAGGAGTCTCTTCATTAACCACCGTCCAGTGCACTAAGAAGCTATTCTGATGAAAGCTGAGAACAATACTGACTTATGGACATAAACATGAGTACTCCAAAGGCTGGTTGAACACGCGTTCATCCCGCGGTGGGGGGGGGGGGAAGATAGGGCCTGCGATCTCTCCAGCCGCCAGCTCTTGACCAGGTTTACAGTACTAAGTACGGATTCCCCATGTTGAGTGGGCTTCATATCCACTCGCAAAGCGTTAACTATCCCACAGTATTCATGCCATTATTGCACTAACGGGGACATCTTGCCAAGCTGGTCCTTATTGTAGCTTACAGGGCTCACAGCTGGGTTGAGATTGTTGATAACCTCTCCTATAGCAGCCTGGGTAGCACTTTCTAGCACTATGAAAACTAGCCAACTAGGAAGGAGCCATCAGCTCAGCTCCAGCTTAATTTCTCCATGTCCTGTGACTAAAGTGTGTGGTATCTTCAGCAGTAGGATCTTACCATCCAGTTCTGGTGGGTAACCAACAAGGCCAACAACCTGTATTGCTTTGGGGGCCTCCGGGGCCTCTCTGACCTTCAAGTAACAGGGTGTTATCCCACATCTGCCACTGGGGTTTTCTTTAATAATCTATGGCTTCTACGTTAGGGTTCTATTTATGTGATAAAGATCATGGCTAAATACAACTTGCAGAAGAAAGGGTTTATCTCACCTTACAACTCACAGATCACACTATCACTAAGGAAAGTCAGGGTAGGAACCTGATGGCAGGAACTTGAATCAGGGGCCATGGAGAAAAACTCTTGCTGGTTTGTTAGGCCTGCTTTCATTCATATGTATATGTATATGTATACATATATGTGTGTACATATATAATGGGTGTATACACACACACACACACACACACACACACACACACACACACACACGGTTTCTCTGTGTAGCCTTGGTTGTCCTGGAACTCTCTCTATAGACCAGGCTGGCCCTGAACTCAGATATCTGCCTGCCTCTGCCTCCCAAGTGCTGGCATTCAAGGCTTCCACCACCACCACCTTTCTTTTATATTTATATTTTGTTTAAGAATCTCCAAAGGGGCAAAAGAGGGCATCAGGCAGGTTCCTTTTACTGCAGTAACAGATGGTTGTCAGATTTGTCAGATGCTGGCGCGTGGGCTGGGGATTGAACCTAAGAGCAGTCAGTGCTCTTAGCCATTGAGCCATTGCTCTGGCCACCAGTTTCCTTTCATTTACACTCCAGGACCATCTGCCCAGGGCTAGCACCACCCACAATCAGCTGGGTCCTCCTGCATCAATCATTAATTAAGAAAATGCCCTACAGGCTTGCCTACAGGCCAGTCTTTTGAAGACATTTTCTCCTTTGAGGTTCCCGCCTCTCAGATGACTAGCTTATGTCAAGTTGACAAACAAACAAAACACATCTAGATAGTTTCTATAAACACTTGAGAGGCAGAAGTGTGCAAGTCTCTGAGTTAGAGGCCATCCTGGTCTAGGTAGTTAGTTGCTAGGCAGGAGTACAAAACAAAAAAATAACCTGGGGCTTCTGGGAGAAACATCTCCCTGTGCAGTGCAGGATACCTCCACTTTAAGTCTTTTTTAAATTATATTTTAATAAGCTTATAAAATAGTTGGCTCCTTATGGCATTTTCATAATCCGTAGTGTTGGTTACCTACTTCCCACCCCCTCTCCTACCATGCCTTTCACCCTTGGCAGTCCCTTTTGCATTTTCCTATCACTTGAGTTTTATAATCCTCCATCCCTGACTTTGAGGTCTCCCCCCACCTTCCCTTCCCTCTAATGCTTTTTTCTAACTTCCTAGCCTCTATGTGTACCTGGTGTGCTTTATTAGTGATCTTCCACACATTTGATACATAACAAACCCTATTTGATAGATATTTTTTGTTAGTAATAGAATTGAGCTAGGTGTGGTGGAGCAAGCCTGTCATCCTAGCACTCAGGAGGTCCAAGGCTGCCCTGAGCTACATAGCTAGATTGTGACTCAAAACCAAGCGCTGGGGTTAAGGTGGGAGGTCACTTCCCTATCGTGTATAAGGTCCTGGGTCTGGTTCCCAGCACCAGATGGAACAAACAAAAGTAGGTAATAGAACTGAACATTTGTGTCTGTTTATGGTTGTTGTTATCCTGTGGTTATGGTTATGTCTTTCTGAGACAAGTGGAATTCCTCATGTAGTCTAGGCAGGCCTCAATCTCGAGTCTCCTGAATGCTAGGATTTATAGGTCACACAGCCACACATGTGGGTATCATCTCTTGCACTCCTCCCCAAGTGTCTGTTTATACCATTTCTTCATTCCCTGTTGTGGTATGTTTAGCTACTGAAGGTTTAATATAGGTAAATTACTAGTTCTTTGTTAGATATATTGCAAAGGTTTTGTAATTTGCTTTTTTGTTGTTTATTATTTCAGTGGTTTGAATCAAATCCCAAAGCCTCATATAAGCTAGGCAAACTACTACTGAGCTACACTCCTGACCCTTTCTGTTTGAGACAGGGTATTGCTGTGTAGACTGGGCAGGCTTTGAACTCAACTATCCTGCCTCAGCTCCCTATGTGCTGGGATTACAAATGAGCTTTCGTTCAGTGATTCCTGCTCATGCTTTTGGTCTGTACTGAGAGATCTTGAAGGTTCTTTCCTATACTGAGAGTAAAAAAAATAAAGACCTAACTGTGTTTTCTTGTGGTTACTTAATGTTTTTGTTTCACATTTAAAGCCATTGACTTGAAGTTTTACCTTAATAGTAAAATTATTTTATACTCTCATAATTTAGACTTTGGGGTTTCTTACTTCTTTCATGGTTTACCTTAGACTATTAATTATTTTATGAAGAGATTACTTGAAAGCAACCACAGATATTTTAGCAACTATAAACTAGAGGAGAGGGATCTTTTCCCTTTTTCTCTGGTCTTTTTTACAGAAATTTGACCTAAAAGAGATTCAGATGATACTACAGTAAAGATTGTTGGAGAGTTTGTGATTCTGGGGGGAGTATTACTATGAAGGGCATCTGCATCTGGATTGTTGACCTGGTAAAATATAGAAATTGGTTATATTAACTTAGATTGGCAAGCTTCATCATAAGCTGTGTGTATTTTGGTCATTATGAGGCAGCATCACCACTAAGTGTAGAAGATTGTTCTGAGAATGTCTATTTAGTACTGAGAGCATAGAAAAGGTAGAATTCTGCCTTAGTTCTCAGGTTTTCTGCAAGAGAAGACCTGCCTTGGATGACCTTTCCATATATTTTGACTTGTGGGTTAAGGGAGCTAAACACTTGGTAAGCTTTCATTGACGCATGCTATGCGAAATTTCCTTTGAAGTTGGGAGAAGGCCCTGTTTGAAGCTTTTCCCCACTCTGACTACTTGATGGATGTGAAAGCAAGGTACTTTTGTACTCATTTCAGACCAGGTGGCTGAGTGTAATAAAGCCTTTAGTGAGCATAGCACTTTCACCTAAACAGCCAGTTCTTCTCTTCCTTCTTCCTCACTTCCTCACTTCTTGGGGAGACAGATAGACAGACTGACATGTACACACACACACACACACACACACACACACACATACACACACACTCATACACTCACCAACACTACCAACACCAACAAAAAACCTGCACACAGTCTGTAGGGAAAACTGGAATTTTTATAGCATCTTGTTTTCTGTTTTATTCTCGGTGACCTTCACAATGCTCTCCAGAACCTTGGCTGAGTGTGTGTCGCTGAGGAAGTACATTATGACAGTTCAGGGACCAGAACAGGTTTCTGTTTAGGGTTAGTCATAATTTCGAGTCATTGTTCTAAGGGTAAAGCTGGAATTATTTTTCCTTAAGCAATATTTGTCCATATGGAAGCTGTTTGTCACTTCTGCTGGCTTACATACCCTTGGGATTTTCTTTTTGCAATTTATATATTTTGTTTATTTAAATGCAAAGAGTTTGAGGTCATTTGTAGATTTTTAGATTTTGTTAAATAAATGAGACTATCCTAGGTTTGATTCTTCATGAACCTTATTGATTTTTCTTAAAATCATAGTGTTATAATTAGAATAGACTTTCAACACTGTTTAGCTTTAGAGATGTTGGATTCTTGAAGTAGTGGGCCCATAATGAGAAACCAACCCAAGTTTTCTTAATTGTATAGAAGCAAGTTGTGATTCCAAGAAATGTACTTTTTGGCAATTCATGCATGCTGTACTTAGAGGTTTCTTGTTGCTGTTGTTTTGGGACATGTAGCATTGTAGTCCAGGCTGGCCTGGAACTCACTGTGTAGCCCAGACTAGTCTTGACATTGAGGCAATCCTGTATCTTGACCTCCTGAGTGTAGGATTACAGGTGTATGCCACCATGTCTGGCTTGATAATATGTATCTTGATTGACTTCTTCAGCTCCATTCGTTGATTTTGAAGATATGAAGAGCTGTAGCATTTCCGTAGGTGCTTGTAATTCACACAATCCCAAAGGTTCATACTCCAAAGGCAACATTAGAAGGCTGAAACAATTTACACTCATCAGAATCTGTGCCTCTCTGTGGAGCTTGTAACTTTATTTCCACCAGTGCTCTGTAATTTTTCACAATCGGTGATTCCTTAAAGCCTTGGGGGCAGCTCAGCAATGGCAAATGAGAACTGTGTGAGTTTGAGATCTGAACGATGCACTTCATAAGAACTGATGAGCCTTTTGGGGAGCTGTTGATTCATTCTGAACATGAGCCAGGTCCGATTCAGCCTTGCCTTCTCTACTCAGCATTCTGTGGGACCTCAAGGTCAGAAAGTTCATATTCCCTCTCCCTACATCTCTTTCCTCTCTTCCTCCTACACCCCCCCGCCCCCTTCTCCTTCCTATGGACTTAAAAGTCACTTCTCCCAGGGAGAACTTTGTTGAAATCTATCTCCCCAAGTAGATTGGCTCATTCTGTCAGAATCTCCCTTTACTGTTTACTCATTGCAGTTTTAAAGGTTGCAACTGAAATTGTAATTAAGTAGTTGTTTGTTGATATGATTGCAGTTTATAGAGACTGTTTTGATTACTGGTATATTCTCTACAGCTAACACAGTGACTGGTATGCAGTAGACACTTGGTAAATACCTGAATAAATACATGAATGGATAAAACTTGTACAGTGATGAAGGAATGCTATTGAAGGGCACAAAGAATGTTTGGCTTCAGGCAGTGAAAAATCAATGCAGAAGCAGGGACTAACAGATGTGAATGAATTGTGTTCAAGGGTCCCAAGTCAGGGAGTTCAAGAGCACTTGTGGAATGAGAAACAGGTAGATAATATGCAGGAATGGTGGAGCAGTCCTTGAATGTTTACTTCAGATATTAAGGTAAGATTCTTTAGTTGCTGTGATTGTACATACTTGGATGGGATGGGGAAGTCTAGAAATTGTAGTTTTATGGTGGCCAAATAAGGATCTAAAGACCAGTTACCACAATAGAGCAGTGGCCCAGAGGAAAAGAGATGACACAGTGTGACCTAAGTCACGGCAGAGGCAATGTGACCTAAGTCATGGCTGGGGGGCAGAGATAAAACATTATGACACTGGTGTCATAGCACATACTTGTAGTTCCAGCTATTCAGGAGGTTAGGGCTGGAGGATCTTCTGAGGCCAGGATTTTCAGTAGGCCTGGGCAACAGAAACTGGTCTTTTAAAGAAACTAAAATAGTCAAGAGAAAACGAAGAAATTTAAATCAACAGAAAAGCAACAGCTGTGAAAGTGAGAAATGGAATGAGGACATGATTGATCAAGAAGAAAGATCAAAACTTGAAACATACTGGCTGTGCACAGAAAAGTGGGGTGTCAGTCACAGTAAGGGGACATTTTAGTGTAAGGAAAGAAAGGCTTGGCTTTCAGGTAGGAGAAGGCACAGTGGATGGTCGAAGGTAGTCCTAGATACTTGTCAAGGCAGGTAGACCGTCTTATAAGTAGTAGCTGAAACGGACTTAACAGTACCCAGAAGAAGGAGAGGGAGGCCTGTGACCAAGGCCCTAATGCTAGAGTACCAGCAACTACACTCACTAGTAGAGCAACCCTTTGCATCACTGTGCAGAGAACATAACATCCCCTTTCTGTCTTATCCTTTCCATACTTCATCTTAACCAAAAGGCCAGGAAGTGGTTGTCTGTTCCAGAGTAAAATCTTGGCTTCACTTTTGCATAACTGAAAGGCTCATTAAAGTCTAGTCCCCAAACAAAAGGTTTCCTAAACAAAGGATCAGTCTGTCCTCAAAAGTCAATTTTGCTTCTACTACAGAAACCAAAAAGCTTCTGGAAGCTTCCAAAGACCATTTTATCTTTACAGTCAGAAAGGCTTCAGAATGGTTTCAGAATGTTGGGGTTTCATATAGTAGTTACAATCAAAATTTTGCTTTTTTGTAGTGCTGAAATAAAAGTCAGGGTCACATGCTTGACAGACAAGTGTGCTACCACTGTCCTGTCCCTCCCTCAGCTGTGTGATGGCTCAAGTGTGCATTGATTGTACATTTGACTCTGCACTTTCTCATTTAGAAATCTATGCTTCAGACAGATTCATACAAGTAAACAATGCAGCATCGATTGAACATTAAAAAATGTAGGCTGCATGTGTTGGTGCACGCCTAGAATCCCAAAACTCCAGAGTCTGAGAGGCAGAGTGCCATGAATTGAAGCCCAGCCTGGGCTATACAGCAAGTGAACACTAGGTTATCCTGGCTATATAGCAAGAGCCCCATTTCAATGAGCAAACAATTTAAATGTACATTGACCAGGATATGACTGAGTAAAATACATTATATCCTCTCTAATATGCAATACTATGTGGCCATTAATATGTATGTGGTCTTTATTTGTGTGCTGATGTGAATGGGTTTCAATGACATCAGAGAATGAATACAAGTATGTGTGTGAATCTGTCTGAGCTGTGACTACATGGATATGTATGGAGGGAAGCCTGGAAAGACACATATGAAAAATACTAACAGTGATTGTTTCCAAATAGTGGAAGGAGGAAACCTGACAGAAATTTCTAAATTAGAAACTGGAAACAGTTTTTGAAAGTCAGGGCTGGGCTTGTGGCTCAGTGGTAGGGGCCTGCCTAGCATGCATGAAGCCTGGGTTTGAGTCAGGGGCTGGGCTGTGGCTCAGTGGTAGGGGCCTGCCTAGCATGCATGAAGCCTGGGTTTGAGTCAGGGCTGGGCTGTGGCTCAGTGGTAGGGGCCTGCCTAGCATGCATGAAGCCTGGGTTTGAGCACCAGTACTGCAAATTTTTACAAATACATCATGTGTTACTTTTGAGGGTTTTTTTTTTTTTTTGCAGTTGAAAAGGCATTTATTGGAGGTGAAGAAGCACATATATATAACAGACAAAGCAGGATAGGGACTCAGAAAGCTGAAAAAGCCCACTGTTGTAGTTTTTGAAAACCTTCTCAGGCTCATTGGGCCTCTTTTGCGTTGTCCTCTTTGTGGATTTGGGATTGTATTATCAAACTTTTTGGGGGGAGCATGCCGTCCCTCTTGCCCTACCTTCCTTTGTAAACTTTCTGCAAGATCATTGCCTTGCCATTACTCAAAACCAAACTGACTTCTCTAAGTCCAGACCAGCGGGTTCCAACTTGATGGGCGTCATGGTGGTTACTTAATGTGTTTTGAAGACAGATTTCTGGGTTCTGCTCCATTCAGTGGCTAATGATCTAGTGTATCAGGGCCAGGGTAGGGGGGCTTCCCAGAATTCTGATCTTAAGGCACACTGTGGTCCCTGAGAAATCCTCTTTCTATACTGGCTTCTACTTGCGCACCTCTGGCCTCTTTCTCCCTGTGTGATTAGCTTTGGTAAAGGGAAGGAGGAAGCAGAGGATGACTCATCGAGGATATCTTTGTGGGTCACAAATGGTTGGATTTATCTGAATGGGAAAATGAATAAAATGCAGTTTAATAGACTTGAGATTTTAGTAATATGTGGTGCTTCTTGAAAGTAGCCTATTTGAAGTGGGGCCCTCTCAGAAGGAAGACTGGTCAAGTAGCTTCCTACGCAGTGACTTGGACCTAAGAGATGCCCTCCAAATAATGACTGCTTTACTGGTAAGTGGAAGGGAAGGAACAGTTTTGGGAAGTCTTAGAATTTAGCTGTTTTATAAGTGAAGCTTTCATCTTGGGGAAATATTTAATAATATTAAGAGTCACTGTCTTAAGTCCATTCCACATACATTATTGTTGGAATGACTTTGTCTTTGTTCTATATAAAGTATGTTAACCAGTCTGGGATGTAGCTTACTGGTAAAGGGGCTTGTCTAGGCCTCTGTTCCTTCCCTAGTACTGTGCGTCTATTAGCTGGGTGACAGTGGGGGTTATTAACATCCTAAAATGGTTTTGGCAACCTCAGTTGTTGCCAACAGTTAACCCCTGGAATTAAAGCATCAACTCTCCTGGAACTGCAGTTATGGACAGTTGTGAGCTGCCATGTGGTTGCTGGGAATTGAACTGGGGTCGTCTGCAAGAGCAGCCAGTGCTCTTAACCACTGAGCCATCTCTTCAGCCCCACAATACTTCTTTATTACCTTTGGAAATCCACTGTGAAGCCAGTAGCTATCAGTTAAATAAATCATTTGCTTTATTAGTTTGATAACAGATGCTTCCATTTAGACAGAGTTTTCCTCAACCATAATTTCGCACAGGGTGCTTTGTGTCTGGTGGTCAGTAGATAAGAAGTATCTAGCTAGAAGCCAGAAACTGATAAGGAGTGAAACTCTGGGGGGGGTTCATCTGAATAAGAAAAATGAACTTGAAAATCAATAACAGATTCCTCAGAGCAGCAACTTTGCTCCCCTTCCCTTTCTTACTTTAATTGGGTCCCCTGGCTCAGAATTATCAACCTAGGATTATGAGTTTTGAGGAAATGGTGGCTTGGTGGTTGTTTTTAAAGGATTTTTTTTTTTTTGAGAAACATAGTTACTAAGCAACCGCTGTGGCCTGCTGCTGCTCTGTTAGAGTTCAGTGGGCAGGGTCACCTCCAAAGAAGGCAGTACATAGACAAGAGCAAAACACTTGCAGATAGATTGGATATTATTCGTTGTTGTTCTGCGTTTGGAGATTGTGTTGCTTTAGTAAGGCAGGTTCTTGGACTGTATTTCAGGCTGGCCTGGAATTTATGACCCTTCTGGGTCTTCTGGGTGCTGTGGTTACTGGTATGAGCCACTCTGCTAGACTCAGTCCAGGTTCTGTGTACAGTTCTTTGATTCATCATCACCAAGGAAGTACTGCCTGGTCAAATCTCTTGCCTGCATGGTTCTTCCCTGAGTGAGTGAGCTAGAAGGGAGGGCCTGGAAGGAAGGAGCAAGAAATGATCCTTGATTCAGGGGTTAGAGGCCAAGCCCTGGGGTGAGGCAAGTATCCTGTCTCTCTGAGCAGCCCAAGGCGTCTATGACAAATCAGTCACTACCCTTTACATTTAGATTAGGACAGCTTATTTATATGGATGTGTTACCTTGTAAGTCTCAGAACAGGCACAATGTCCAGCTGCTGTGTACCTCCCCCCCCCCTTCCCCGCCACCGTTTAATAGGTGAGTCAGTGAGGCAACTGCTTCCTCCAGGATTGTAGGGACAGGAGTAAGTAATGAGGACCAATCTCAGTAACACTCAGTGCGTGAGGAATGAAAGAACATGCGAATTAACCAGTTGGCTCCATTGATGATAGCACAGTGAAGAGAAAGAAACTCTGAGAGGACAGGATTTATGTGACTTTTGGCTCCACCCCGTCCTCACCTTGGCTTCTGCGCATTTCCCTTTTCACCCAACTGAAGGTCAGGTTGCTTTACCCAGGGAGCACAGGGAGTGGAGGGGGAGGGCAGGTGTTGGAGCAGGTGTTGTGTTTTCTCCCACAGAGTCACACTGACTAGGTGGGGTTGCTTCTTGCCAACCCCTCTATGGTGCATAAAAATGCTTTTGTAAAAAATTTCCCCTGGAAGAGGTTTTAAGCAGTTGCTCAACCTTCAACCTTCAGTATAAATTTTGACTGCCTTTAAAGTCAGCTTGTCACTGAAGTCTGCCTTGTTTTCTGACATTTCTATGTCATGTGCCTCTCAGTATACCCCATTTTACAAAGCAATTAGAGACCTGAAAATGTTGTGTAAGGAGAGCTCTAGATTTAATGCTGGACACATGGTTGTAGCTTGTTTCTTTTTAGACTTTGTACTGGGATATACTATGTCTCCACTAAAAAAGTCATCCTGGGAAAACTGTCCTCCTTACCTAACAGTGATTGAATAGCCTCTGGTTCTTTCCAGCCCCCCTGCCCTGTGTCTCAGGGCCATCTGTTCTCTGCAGTCAGCTTTTTGGGAAAGTCTCCTGGCCCATCTGCTCTCCTTGGGCCTTAGTGCCTGCTCTAAAGATTTATAAAGGCTGCCCTGGAATCTCTTTCCAGTTGTTATTTTTTAAGGATCAGTGAGATTTCGAAGCAGATAAAAGCTGTTTCCATTTGACATGCCCAAATGCGACTCTTTTTCTAGGTGCTTTTTTACCTTCTTGGTGGGGAGGTTTGGTCTGTCTTTCTCAACTTGGGGGAGGGACTCTGCTTATCAAAGCAAAGATTCCACCTCCCGGTTGCTTTGAAGCCAAGTGTCCTCCTGACTTTTTGGCCACGGGTGTGCTGGCTACGCGAGCTCCTTGGGTTCATTCTTTTCCCCTTGTCTCCCTGACAGAGTACAGTCGCTTTGAATCCAAGATACATGACTTGCGAGAACAAATGATGAACAGCAGCATGAGTTCTGGGTCTGGGTCTCTTCGAACCAGTGAGAAGAGGTCCTTGTATGTCAGGTAAGTTGCCCCTCTGAGCGCCAGGCCTAGCCGTTCTTGTCTAACTGGTAGGGTGGGGATTGTGTACTTCCTGCACTAAACCAACACTTTGTACCGTGTGCTCATGGTGTGGATTTTATAGTCAGTATCTCCTCCCTTTTGTGAACTGCTTTCTTCCTTTTCACTCACAAATGAGTCAGTCTGGGAAATGTTCGGTTTGCTCCAATTGTAAGACTATTAGGTGATTGTTGCTAGTCAGCATTCAAATAACACTTGAAAATTTAGAGTATGATACTTGCAATCTGTGCTTTGAGGCAGAAAGTTATCGTGTCCTTTCACACATGCATGATAGACATGAGGATTTGTGTCTGCGCATATCCATTATCACAGTGTCCTGGTACAGGGTCTCTTAAGACTAAAGAGCTGGCAGGTTGCTGCATTCTAGATGTTTTGCTATGTTCCTGTCCCGCTCTCTCCACCTGAGGCATGTGATTCATAGGGGTATGCACCCTAAGAAGGGGAAGGCAGGGACGGCTTATTGCTGAAAGGTATGTAGTGGCATTGTCAAAGACTGAGCTTTTGACCCTTGAAGGGTCAAAGTATAAAACCTTCAGTTAGCAGACTGATAAGGGAACACTGAACTTTTCTCAGAATTAGGGGTAGTTTCCTTCTTCCTGCCATGCTCTTGAGCACCAACAGTCTGGTCACCAGTACTGTAAGGGCGGCTGCCTTACGGAAAGGTGGTGGGGTTGCTCCCCAGAGCCAGTAGTCTTCCCAGGCTTATTTAACTGGTTGAACATTTTATGGTGGCCTCTGATACTTGCTGGAGGCCGGAAGGAGAGGCCAGTTGCCTGGTAACGTGACAATTACTGTGTCCTTGGGGTGTGAAATGACGGTATCTAACTGATGTCAATGCTAATTGCAGCTCTCACGTGCTCACTTTTCTTTTTCCACAGTTGGTTGTCAGTGACCCCGCTGCACAGGGAGTCAGCCTGGGGAGCATTCCGTGCATTGGAGGCCCACTAGACTCCTTAGAGTTCTTTTCTAAAGTGAACCCTGCACTCTGCTCCTTGTGGGTGGAGAACGGTTGCTGCTTTCACCTCCTGCTGGCAGCGCCGGAGGGGAGAGAGGCTTGGCAAGACCAGCCACCTTTCCAGTCTCCTTCCTGGAGAAGGAAGGCCTGTTGGTGGTCACTAAAGCTCTTGCTCAGGATCTACAACATGGACAGTGGGTCTCTGATGTGTGTGTGTGTGGGGTCTCTGTCATCAGGTGCTGTCACCCCCAAAGTGGGTAATATTTATGTGACTTGGTCAGGATTGTTCCGTTCCATGCTTCCAGCCCCCGCAGATGTGGCGCTTCATTGTGCGTGGGAAGTTCTCTTTAGGCAAGACAGTTCCTTCAGAGAGCTTTATTTTTAGACCTCTCCTCTCCGCCTAGCCTCTGCTAGTGCTGGCCCTGCCTGGGTGGAGGAGCCGGGCGCTGGCTCTTGATGTGGCTCACCTGGATTCTGGGAAGGAAGGGAAAGACCATGACTCTAGTGAATCGGTTTTATATAATCTGCTCCTAACCTTGGCTAGATAACTTTGTCCCCCGAGGAAAGTAGATATGGTTTAGAGAAGGAACTGTTCGGGATCGATCAGGCAGTCAGGGGAAATCCTGTTTTATGGTGACTGCTGGGAACAGGAGCCCTTTCCTGGGTTAACCCCTTGACCTGCTCTCAGTAGCCCAATGCAGTCTTTGAGCTTATGATCCTCTTCCTTCAGCTTTTTGAGTAGTCGGGATTACAGGCCTGCACAACTAGTTTCAGCTTGTTTCTCACAATCTTAAAAAGGAAAAATAGTCCATTGATATCAATAGTTCCCTAAACTTTTACCTCCTCTCTTTCTCTGAATTCTGTGGCAGGAAACACTAGTTCCTTAAGAGACTACTCTGACTGTAGAAAAACAAGTCCTTTAGTGAAACTGGGCAGATGCGGGCATTAATAGAGGAAATTGGGGTTCTTTTTTGTTCATGTTGCACTCAACAACTCTTTGCCTGCATACCTGTGTTTGTGTGTGTGTGTGTGTGTGTGTGCGCGCGCGCATGCATACATATGCTTGTGGGGGGAGAGGGGGTGAAGGCTAGGTGGACTGCCCGTGAGCCCAGGATTTCTCATTGCCTCTGCTTCCCTCTGGGAGTGCAAGCAGGCATGTACCATCATGCCCAGCATTTTTGCGCAGGTGCTAGGGATTGAACTCAGGTTCTCATGTTTGCACGGCAAGTACTTTTCCGACTGAGCCGTGTCCCCATCCCCAAGAACAAAATTCTTCACTGTTTTTAGTGTCCAGAAAACACTGTCTTGGGCAGTAGGCAGTGTTGCCCCCTAGAAATATGAACAGAGAAATATCATTTGCCTCCTCACATCCAGGCTGGGAAATTTTGGAGTCACATACTCCCTGCTGCCACTTCTTCTAATCACTTCAGTGGCTTTACTTGTTGGGAGCACCAACCTTTCAACCTGGTGACATGATTCCTGAGCAGCCCAAGAAGGCTCCAGTGGAGCCTTTGTCAGGGATCAGCAGTGACCTCATGGCCATCATATTCAATAACTGGTTCACTGGTTCTTCCAGGCCAGTCTGACCTCCTCATCACCTGTATTTCTACAAGGCATTTGTTTGCTGCTTTAAAGGCTCTGTCTGACTTGCTAACTGCCCCTGAACACCTCCTTAGCTCTGGGCCCGAGATGGCAATACCATTGCTTTTCAGAGCTTTACATCATATTGTTGTATAATTGACAGCCTCAAACCTGCATATCAACAACCTGATGGACATGCGCAGAAAATAAAGCTGCTCACCTCATGCCTCTGACAGGGGCGTATTTAAACCAGACTCCTTCCCTCCTTTTAGTGTTCCTTAAGTTAATTTCCTTACCTTGTCATGTGGAAAGGGATTAGATTTGTTCTGTCACCCAAGGCATATTTCAGTTCAATGTAAGGCTGAAAGAGCTCATAATAAAAAGTCTGAAATAGAATGGACTGGCTCTTGAGAGAAGATACTTGATATTTTGTCACTGAAGGGGTTATACAAGAGCCTGGGTGACTTTTTGCCCTGGGCGTTGCAGAGTTAGAGCTAAAGCACTATTCTGGGCCTGTTGTGCTCTGAAGCTTTTAGTAGAGTGCTGCCATCTTCAGCTTAAAGGGAATCCAAGGTCGCCCATGCATCATGACCTTTATTATTCTCTTTAGATGGTTTTTAAAATCCTTTAAATAATGGTACATTACAATCCCGTTTTGCATATGAGAAAACTGAGGCTTGAATGAGACAGCCAGGAAACTCCCAAACTGGAATGTGAACTGAGTTGCACTGACCTTTAAAAAAGTGTAATTCATTCAGTTTCCCCAACTCCCTCACTGATAAGATTAGCTGGAGTGCTGGTAAAAAAAAAAAATGTATATCTATTGCCAGCTACCTCTTCTAGAGTTTCACTATGTATAGTGATTTTTTTTCTTTTTCGGTTATTGCTACTGTTTGATCAGCTGGTATTCCCCCCATCCCCCTCTCAGGGCTGATTGAGCCTAGGGCCTCACACATGCTCCCATTAGGCCCTATCCTCAGCCCTTTTTTCTTTTTCTTTCTTTTGAGACAGAATCTCACTGTGTGACCCTGGCTGACTTCAATCTTGAGCTCCTCCCACCCCAGCATCTCAAGTAGCTGGGATTACAGGCCTAGGCCAGTGGGTCTGGTACAAAATGTGTTTTTAGCAGCCAGAATGCTCAAGAATGGCCACTTTATACCGTGATTGACACTTATTTTTACATCAGCGGAGCAACTAAACATTATGTTTCCTGTTCTGTGGAAAGCAGTAGTGCAGAACTAATAACTTGAGCCTGCTTGCTGGGATAGATTCAGGGAAGTGGTGGTTTGGTTCCTGTCCTCCTGCAGCTTACTTTTACCCAGAGGGTGAGGTGATGTGGCTGAATTCAGTTTGGGTTCCAGTTTTGCTACTCTTCTCTCCTCTCTCCTCTCCTCTCCTCTCCTCTCCTCTCCTCTCCTCTCCTCTCCTCTCCTCTCCTCTCCTCTCCCCTCCCCTCCCCTCCTCTCTTTCCCCTTCCCTCCCCTCCCCTCCCCTCCTCTCCTCTCCCTCCTCTCCTCTCCCCTCCCCTCCCCTCCCCTCCCCTGCCCTCTCTTGCCCTCCCCTCCCAAGGATCTATCTCCCTCTTCTTTTGCATGGGTTTGCAAAGCTATTTTGAAGGAGGTATTCCTCTCACAGCTGCACTGGGCTGTACCAGGTGGAACCCTAGGGTGCTGCAGCTGTTCTGAATATTGAGGTTATGGGAGTTTTCAAGAGGGGAGCAGGGGAAAGAAGGAAAGATAACAGTGTTTGGATACTGGCGATTGGCTTTTAAAACCACCAGGGACTTAACAGGAAAGCCCTTTCCTCTCTTTACTACACTAGAACCATCTCTTATTGGGTGAGTGTGATGAACAGAGAGCCTTTGTGTGTGCCCAGCCTAGGGCTTTTGCTCTGCTATGGTGGTATTTGCTGGACTGGACCACAGAAATCACCTCTGTTGCCACTGGCTCACAGTGTATTGGCTAGATGTTTGATTTAGGCCATTTGTGGAGGTAAGGCAATGCTGCTGAGTAGGTTCAAATTCCAGACCTGACTTTGATTTTGTAAATGAATGAATCAATGAATGAATGAATGACCTAGGACTCTAAAGGTTGCCCAAGAGGCTCTATTGTGCAAGTAGCTTTTGAAAGTCTGTGCAGACTCATCTGACTGCATTCTGTGCACTCATCTGACTCAGGACAACATTCCGGCAGTTTAGGAATTTTGGCCTCCTGGCTGGCCATCTCCCAGTCTTCTTCCCACTCTAAAATGGAAATCCTGTTGAGGCATCTGGAGTTTTGGTTCAATGAAACAATGTTAGTATATTGGCTTGGTCATCAAAAAAGACTGGAGAGTGCTTCTTCCGTCAGCAACAGGACACTTTGCCCAGGGTGGTGTTCTTTGAAGCTCAGCTTGATTTATTCATTAAGCTCCAGTAGGGGATGAAGATGCTAAAAAGAAAATATTGGCAGGCTTCTCTGTCTGACAGAATTGGAGGTGGTGACAATATTATTTATTTTTGCAGGGTTAGGGGGCAAATCTAGAGCCTCACAGGTACTAGCAAGCACTCTACTGATGAACTGAACTGCACACCCAGGCTTGTGTTAAAAGTACCAGTAAATGTCTGGAAATCATCGGTGCTACCAGTGGCTGCTGGAACTGCCTGCTCCAAGCAGCAGTGCCAGTAATCATTCCGTTCTTCTCAGCATCTTCAGCATTGCTGTGAGCCCTGTATGGTCTCTTATTATGGGTTGTTGGCCCTTGAATGTCTCATAAAATTCATGGTTGCCCTTTAAGGCCTGGCACTTTTATATAGACAAGAGATGAAGTCGCTGACCTGCTCCTTTTTGAAGGTGCATCAAGATACCTAACTCCGGTAGCCACATTTGGTGCTACCCTTATGATTCACACTCAGCGTCCACTGAAACTTTGGCTCTAGAGCTTTAGGTTGTTCTTGGAAGCTGCTGGAAACTTTTCAAGAGCTGATGCTACTTTATAGTTTTCTGTGCTCATTTTAGGCCAACCAGGCAATAGATAGACTGTTCAGTCTTCAAATTATGTGCTTCCTTTAACACTTTAGTGATACCCCAGACCCCAGCTTCAGTGGAAGGGAAACACAGCAGAACACTGAAGAATAATAATGTGAGAGTGTTCTGTGGGATAGCCTCCACAAGCACCGAGAAGGGCTTCCTTGGTGATCTGCTATGAAAACTCAAAAATAATCATGCAAGAATTAAATTGCAGTAGATAGAAATTATAAAGGAAGGCTGCTATCAAATGTCTGGAATGGATTACAAAGGAAATTTGGGATGTGCAGTATCACAAAGCAGGAGAACTTAGGCTGGACCATGGCAGATTTGTACAGGTGGCAAGACAGGTGGCCTGTAGGTCAGGAGGTCAGCACCATCCTAAGTGAGTTCTGTGGAAGCAGCCCCCTGCCTTCTAGGCTATTAGTACTAAATTGTTCTTGTTTGCTCTGTGTTGGGAAACCTGCCTAACCAGTCCCCTCCAGGGAGTTGCATTTTCTTGCTTATTAAGTTTAAGGTGCCTCAGTGGCTGTGCAAGGTGCTTATGACTTCTTTGGATCTTTTATATGCAACCCTCACAAGTTTATCTCTTTGAAGCCATTTAAAAAGTCACCTCTTAAACAATATAGCTCCAAAGACCTTTGGAAACATTGTCTCCTTAAAGGAGCAAGCAGTGGCCTTCAATGGTGGAATGCTGAAGATCAGTCTGGGACATGAACCTGGACACTCCTGGGTCTATCCCCCTTGAACAGGAGTGGAGGTTCTCATTGACCTCACTGGTTCTTAATTTAACTCTAACTTCATAAAACTCTTTTTATCGGGTCAACAAGATGGCTCAGTGAGTAAAAGTGCTTCCCATGGAGTCCGAAATCCTGATAACCTGAGTTTGATTGGCTGGATCCCACCTGAAGGCAGATAACCAACTCCACAAAGTTGCTCTCTGATTTCCACAATGTGCTGTGACATTCATGGCCAACAACAATAATAACTGAGGAAGAAGAAGTTAAAAATTTTATTACAATTCAGAAGAAAAGGGGGTTTCTTGAACTCTTAATCTTCCAACACACCTGTCCTCGGGTAAGCTTGTGTACACACACACACACACACACACACACACACACACTGCATGTCTTTTTATTATTTTTTATTATGTCTTTTTAGGTGTGTGAGGACAAACGTTTGGCTTTCTTTTTTCCTTCCTGCTGTCTCTTTGAATCAGAGGTTGAAATGGTTCTGTGCACAGGACTTCAATTCTGGGACAGTGATTCAGTTTGGCTTTAAAAGAGCTATCTACCTTAGTTCCCTTAGGCTAAAGGTGAAGAGGGAGGAACTGTGAGAGGCTTGGAGGAAGGAGGTGCTTAGAAGGCTGAGGCCTGTCCCTTTATTAGGACTCTAGGCTGCTTGGCCAACTGTCATTGATAGAAAGCCACAATTTTTTTTTTTTTGACAATTTCATGGGTGTGTGTGTGGGGGGAGCATGAATTTGGGTCATTTTCACCTCCATTACTTTTTCTTGTTCCTTTTGTGTGTGACCCACTGAGGTTAATTATGGCAGCTTGTATGAATGGAGTTCTTTACTGGAGCTTGAGAAACTTATCAATGAAGAAAATGACCCTCTCTCTTCCAGCAACCATGTTAGAGGTTCACTGTTTAGATTTTTCAAACTTAGGTGTGCGTGTGGTTTGCCTGCATGTATGTATATGCACATGTATGTGCCTGGTACCTGTGGAGGTCAGAAGACAGAGTCAAGTCCCCTGGTACTGGAATTATGAATGGTTTTGACATTTAAGAGCCCTGGTCTGATGGTTGCCTACCATACAGTGCCGAATGATGTCCTGTGTACTTCTAGGTCTGGCCTTCATTTGGAGGATATCTTCTAGTTCTTAGCATATTAGAATTTCTGCAGGAAAGGGGAGTAGATTTGGAGAAAAACCCATATCATGGGTTTTGAAAACAGAAAGACCCTGGCTTGTTAAGTGCTAGAGATAGAAGCTTCAAGAATGTCTAAGAAATGTCCTCTTTTAGACAGCAAAGTGGACAGAGTGACCTTTGAGGCTGCAGTGTTCTGCTGAGTCCTTTTCCTAAGGGCAGCCCTGATCTATAGAACCGGGAAGTCTCAATTCCTCGTTTGGGTTCATTGCTGTACACATTAGTTCAGAATTTAAAGCTGAGATATCATGTTTGTATGTCCTTAACAGTCATAGCTAACAAGTATTGTCCATCCCCTCCTTGTCCAATCATTCATAAAGCTGTCAAACAAAAGCCAAATGGAACAGGTGCGACTTTTTAATGGAATTTGGAGTTATATAACCTTTTGACGTTGTTTGCCAGGGAACTTAGAGCCTCTCCTGAAGTAAAAGGCTCAAGCCTGTGCTTAATGGAGCTGTTTCTCAATTTCTCCGTTAATCGACTTACATTTTTGGAAATTGTAAAAAGAACACATGCTGTGGTTACAAAACAAAGTGAACAGTACAGTCCTAATGTGACTTTCTTGCTGGCTTGGCTCTGTGTGTGTTGAATGTTGTGCTTATCTCAGAAGTAGATGCCATATAGGTTTTAGTCAAACTTTCAGATGTTTTAAAATGACAAATTATTGGATTCTTGGCATCTAGAAAACTCATTTGTATTAACTCTTCCCTATGTCTCCTGCTTGCTATTGTTGTCACCAAAGATCAAGCCCAATTCTTTGGGTGTTAAAACACACTTTATGTTTCTACCCAGTCAACTGGTCATATTCTCTCTCTCTCTCTCTCTCTCTCTCTCTCTCTCTCTGTGTATATATATATATATATATATATATATATATATATATATACACACACACACACACACCCCTCAGTTCTTTTGTTTGGCTTTAGTTTTGTTTTCAGTTTTTGAGATAGGATCTTACTAGTTGTCTTAGTTACTTTTTTATTACTATGACAAAATACCATGACCAGGCAACTAATAAAATAAAGCATTTAATTAGGGATTTGCTTACTGTTTCAGAGGCTCAGTCCGCGGCCATTGTGCTGGGGGAGCACGGCAGCAGGGAGGGAGGCATGGTGCTGCAGCAGCAGCCAGGATCTTCAAGCAGCAGGCAAAGAGAGCTGGGAATGGCAAACCTCAAAGCCCACCCTCAGTGACACATCTCCTCCCACAAGACCAACACTTCCTAATCCTTCCCAAATAGTTCTTTCAAATGGACCAAGCATTAAAATATATGAGCCTATGGGGGGCATTCCCATTCAAACCACCATACTATGTATGTCATGCCCATAATCCTTCTGCCTTAGCCTCTCTGGTGCTTTAACTACTAGCCTGTGTCACTACACCCAATTCCTGATTCATTTTGGTATCTTTCTATTTCCCTCTCCAAACTTCCAAACTAATGTGTGCTTAATACCCATTCTGTTCTTCTACTTCAGTTTTGGAACTCCTAATGCCATTGTGTATTGCTCATCTGTTAGAATTACGTTGCTCAAGCTTGTTGGTTTTTGTAGAACAGCTGACAGGTGCCTGCCTTGCATTAGGTTGCATGGAAATCAATTCATTTCAAATGCATTGCTCCTGTTACATAGAGTTTGGAAAAGACATTGTAGACCAAATGCTTTATCTGCTGGCCTCTGCCCCTGCCCTTATTGCTAGGAGTGCAAACACTGTGAATTAAAGGGATTTTTGTTAGACCTTGGCTATTTTCATCTTCAAGTTTTCTTGACCCCATTCTCAAGAGTGTTCTGTTTCTATACTCTGTCTTTCATCTGGGCTTGTACACATGGAGATATGGTATTTTGGACTTGTAGCTAAGTGAGACAACTGGGATGAAACTAAAGTCTTAGCATTGGGTGCTAGATCCCCTGGCCTGTGTGTACTGTTAAAGAGGAATGAGAGAGCCAGGCATGGTGGCACATGCCTTTAATCCCAGCACTGGGGAGGCAGAGGAAGTCAATCTCTGTGAGTTTGAGGCCAGCCTGGTCTACATAGTGAGTTCCAGGACAGCCAGAACTATGGAGGAGAAGGAGGAGGGGGAGGAGGAGGAGGAGGAGGAGGAGGAGGAGGAGGAGGAGGAGGAGGAGGAGGAGGAGGGTGTGTTTGTGGGGTGGGGGGTGAAGAGGTAGCCCAACAGTTCAGAGCATTAGTTGCTCTTCCAGAGGAGCTGAGTTTGGTTTTCAGCATCCAAGGTAGGCAGCTCACAACCTCCTGTTTCTGCAGTTGTAGGAGATCCTACGCCCTCTTCTGGCCACTATGGGTGTCAGCATACATATCACATACCCTTTAATACACATAGACATGTATAAATAACATGTTACTGAAGTCTCCTATTTGTGCTGACTCCACACAGTTACCAAGGGATGAGATGATGAGATTTATTTAGGCGTGCTTGTTCCCTGAACAGGAATCTCTGGTGGTACATGGTAGACTAGCTTCACTAGGATCTGAACTTTGGAGCTTTCTTTTACATTTGCTTCCAAATCTCTTCCTCTCTCATATTCCACTGCATTTTTGTGTGGAGCGAAGGCAGTGGAGCAGGTCCTACTTTTGGCGGCTATTATGTGTCTAGAAGCTCGGAGGAGATGGGATTTGTGGAAGAACACAAGCTCATACTCACACACATACACATACATATACAAATTGGGGCCTGAAACGAGGTGCCGTCTCACACAGTCTCTTCCTGTGTGTTGTGCTATTAGGTTGGCTCTCTTTCAATATCCTATCTGGCTGTCAGTCTTCCAGAATTCAGAAGTAGGGTGATCTCTCTTCACTTTTTATGTCTGCTTCAGGGCCCTGTTTGATTATGATCGGACTCGTGACAGCTGCCTACCAAGCCAGGGACTCAGTTTCTCTTATGGTGACATTCTGCACGTCATTAACGCCTCTGATGATGAGTGGTGGCAAGCAAGGCTGGTGACTCCACATGGAGAGAGTGAACAGATTGGTGTGATCCCTAGTAAAAAGAGGTGAGCTGTCAGGGTTTTAAAGCATGGCTTCTCCTGGCTTCTTGTTCTCATTCTTGTCTCTGTCTGTGTCTCTGTCTCCTCTTCTCCCCCTCCCTCTCTTTTCTCTCTCTTCCCCCTATCCTCCCTCTCTCATCCTCCCTCCTTCCCTCTTTCCCCTCCCACCCACCCTCTGGTTGCTTTATTTGTTTTATGAGACAATGTCTCACTCTGTAGCATAGACTAGACTAGAACTTCCTTTGTAGCCTAAACTGGCCTTGAACTTGCTGCAGTCTTACTGCCTCTGCCTCCTGAGTGCTAGGAATCAGTAGTGCTCTAGCACACCAGTCCTTGTGTGTGTCTTTGCTTGCCTGTCATACTATGAATTACTTGAGATCCCGTGTATGCCTTGTTAGGCCTTTTGGAATAATGTCAGTACTTGGGACTTGGGACTCACTGAATAAGCCAGTGTGGTACAATCACCATTGCTGAGACCCTGTTCTGGCAGTAACTAGACTTCTTGACTCTCAAACAGGGTTGAAAAGAAAGAGCGAGCTCGATTGAAAACTGTGAAGTTCCATGCCAGGACAGGGATGATTGAGTCGAATCGGGTAAGTGGGGACCCCCACCCTCCCAAGGCACCCAGCCAGAGTGTCAAGAAGGGTGAGAGGCTTGGAATTTGGGTTGAAATACAGGAGAACTGGGAAGCATGAAAGTCTGTCTGTTGTTCAAAGGCTGGCTCTGTCCTGCTAGGACATTGCCTGCTTTTTTAGCAAGCTGCAGGATCCCTGAAAGCCCACAGTTAGCATGTGACCCTGCTATTGGGTGACTGTCTCCGGAAGGGGTGGAGCTGGCTGACTTGGTGGGGAAGATGAAACCACTCCTGGTTGTCTTCTGGCAGCAGACTCTGCCAGAGCTGTGGAGACCCTAAGCAGAACCTGTTGTTACCATACCATCTTGCCAAGAAGGTCAGCCCCAGAGCATCTGCTTACCTTCAGACAGCATGGGGCAAGGGGACTTGCTCATTTCACATTTCCTTTTATGAGCTTTGCAGCAAAGGCCAAAGAACTTGAGGAGCAATAGAGGGAAGAGAGGTGTGGACTAGATGACTGTGTATCAGTGGCATCTTAGGGCTGTGTCTAGGAGGCAACAATGACCTTTATTCTGTAGGAAGGTCAGTGAGTGATGCTGGACTCAGTAGAGCATCTAACATCTCTACATTTTCCTGTAAACATAATTTTCCTCTTAACATCAACTTTCATTTAATCTCATAGACTCCATTTGTGAAAGATGGTCTTTTATTTAGCTCATCATTGTCTCCATTTTAGTTTTTCTTGCATGCTTTAAAATCCATTGTTGTTTTTTTTCCTCCTTCTGTCCTTCTCCCCACCTTCCATCTTCATGTTCTTTCACAGTCGATCAAAACGAAACGTAAAAAGAGTTTTCGCCTCTCTCGAAAGTTTCCATTTTACAAGAGCAAAGAAAACATGGCCCAGGAGAACAGCATACAGGAACGTAAGTAGCAGCAGAGTCCAGAGAGCAAGCAGACCATTTGCAGCTCTGCCTTCTCATCCTTAGTTGCCCCTCCCCTTATCTGTAGTCAGGATAGAACCTGGCCTGCACACACAGATGTTGGGGCTTATTTGTCCAGCTCCTCACTTAGATTGGAGTGTTGGAGGCTCGGAGGATATCCCAGGCACCTATGTTGGAAGTGTGAGACAGAGCTGTGCTGTTGTGATAAGGAATGGTTTTCAGCTAGTGTCAGGGTTAGAAAATGGTTTTTCAAGAGAACAAGTTCAAGGGACTAAGTGTTGCTCTCTTGCCTCTTGTGTTTTCTTTCCCTTAATTTCATTCATAAATGTTAAGAGAAGAGCCTGTCCCTCCCCAGATCCCTAAGGTTGGGGCTGCTTCTGGAATGCTCATGTGTGTCTAAGCATACAGGACACCCACATGATACACAGCAGGCTTCCTATTATGTCAGGGCACCTGCAGAGCCAGTTATTACAAGAAAACCTTCCTGCTTCTATGAGCTGATGTGGACACAGTGTTGCTCAGCATTATCTAAATAAAGATTTATTGAGAAACACAAAGCTGATTTGGTAGAACAGGCTGCAACACTGGGCTGCATTAGGAACCAATTCAATCCTACTAAATCCCCTTACTCTACCACATGCCTCAGAAACAAGTTGCTCCGACAGTAATCTTAAACACCAGGTCAGGTTTGTACAGTAGGTTCTCATTCATGTCACTGTGAAATTGTAAATGTCTCATTTACCAATCACTCCTCCATCTTTCATGGAGCAATCTTGTCATCCAGGGCTGCGGGGTCTGACAGGAGACTGACTAGTTTGGGTAGAAAATGGCTCCTAGTAGGATCACCTGGTTTATGATCATGCTATGTGTGGATTGTGGCCACCCGGGATAACCCTGATAAAATGAGGTATCTTCATAAAGATGAAGACTAGGGTTTACTGACCAAGGCTTGCTCAGTGATAGGGGATAGAGGAGGTTGACTGGACTTGTGAGTAATGGGAGTTAAGACAAAGATCTGAGATAATGCTGCCACAGTTTACCGGATTAGCCCTGGACCTCCCCAAGGAGCCCAGCCTGGGACATGTCACTATTTAATGACCTAGCCAGTTAGGAGTGCCCACTGGTCAATAGGGTTGCAACATTTCTGGTACCTGTTCTCCAGAAACAACGTTTAGGGAAGCTCTGTGCACGATACCACAGAGAAGTTTTCTATGAAGGGCTTAAACAGACTAAGGTATAGTATGGGACAAAGCTCCCAGGGTGATGATAATTTTGTCTGCACACTTGGCATATAGACATGTCTCTTTCATGCACCAATGGGAGTTGTGTTGTAGGGGCAAAGCAGAGACCTGGCCTCTACAACTACACATTTGGTCAAAGAAGGTACTTTTAAGCTTTGGAGTGTTGCTTGTCATGGGCTATGGACGTGTGGACTGTAGACTACCTCAGAAAGCCTGTCTACTCCAAGGCCTTCTGGCCACAAGCTGACTAGAATAACTCCAGACATCTTACCTTATGTGGGCTATTCTTTCTTCAGCAGATGTCTTCACCTCACTGTAGTTCAAGTCTTCATTGAATACTCCTATCACTAATGCTCAACTGCCTCTGTATTCTTCCTTCCCTTCGTTGTTTTTCTCTGTTTTTTTTCTCTTTTCCCCGATTTTCTCCTTTCCTCCCCTCCCTCCCCTTCCCTTCCCCTTTCTGTCCCTGCTGTCTGTGAAATCAGGACTTCCCTGGGTTAAGTGACGATTATTATGGAGCAAAGAACCTGAGTAAGTCAAACTTACACCCCATTAACTGTATTTGTGGCATGGGTGGAGCTCATGGGTTGGGGGTGGGGATGTAGGGGACCTGGGTGAAAGGGAAGGGTGAGGGAGGGGAGTGTTTGTGAGACCCTCTCCCATGGCAGGAGGAAATCTGTGGCTCCAAATGGTCACCAGTATTCTGACAAATCTCTAGTCTTCCTGTCTGCATTCTTTCTACACCTCTGGGTGATAGGGTTCGAGCTTAGCGGCACCGTAGATGTGAGTTGGGTCTCTGAGCATGGTCACGGTGAGTGCTCAGCTGATGAGGAGCTTCCTGGAGACCATGGGGCCTGCTGGTTGAATCTTCTCCCAAGTAACCCTATGCCAACAAGTTGAGCTTGGGAACTACAGCTTTACTAGTTCTTCTGTCCAAGGACAGGGGGAATAAACTCCACATCTTAGCGGTCTCAGGAGTTGAGGTGTTACCACAAGGCCAGCTGTCTGTAGAACATCTCTAAGAAGCCAAGCTGGCCTGGTGGGACTAGCTACATCACTGAGTGATTTTTCTCCCGGAAAAGCTCTGACTGACAGCTCCATTTTGGAGGATCTAGGTGAAGTTTCCTTAGCAGTCATCTTTGCTCATTGCAAATCCAGAGTACAGCCTTCCAGATGGGATCTGCCCTCAGTATATTGTCCCTCAGTAAAGTATAAAGGTGGAAGTCATATGACCTGTCCTTAGGGGGAGCTCAGGGGCTAGCCACATATGACAGACAACCCAGCAAGTCCTTGGGGAGGTATGCACAGCATATAATGGTCCTGGCTGAAACGAGCAGCATCTCTCCATAGTTTGGTGTGTCTGTGTCTCATTTCCATTTGCCTGTTGTTCTTTGAGAGGGCTGCCATGTCTGTGCCTCCTGTGAATGCAGCTCTTTGCTTGAGCTTTCTCCACCCACACTCCAAGATGGGCAAGTCCCAACTGTGTGTGATGGGAGGGGTAGCCTGTCTTCCAGATAGTCTTACTGGCTTGTTGTTTCTGTGTATTTGACATGTGTCTTGTGGTGGATGGAGGTGTATCCCCCTTACTGCTGAAGCCAAGTTCTCAGCACTAGTAGAAGTAGGGTTATGGGTAGCACCAAAGTTCAGAGTAGTGTTCCTGGTGACTGTTACATCCATCCAGTGATGGGCCTCTAAGTTGGAGAGTGTCACACATTTCTGTACCTTTGGTGGCTCTGTCTTGGGAGAAAATGCGTGAGCAGCGCATGCCTGAGTCTTTCTCTTTGACTGTCCTTATCCATTTCCTTCCTGCCCATTAGCCTTAGGAGATGAGTTCTGAGGCAGGATTTGGAAGCCATCCAAATCAGCTGGCTTGATTCAGATGAAGAAAATGCTATGAAAAGAAATAAGGCTTCTAGTGCCTATGGAGGGACTTGGCAAACTGAGTGGGCTCTGGGGACATGAAGGAGGTGGCCAGAACATCAGGATTGGAGCTGTGCTTCCCAGTTGGTGGCCTGGATGTGGTAGGCCTCCTGTGGCCTGACTTGGTTGGCAGCTCACTGTCTCACTCCTGGCACATTTGAGTTTGTGCTGCATGTGACCTCTCAGTGGTGTGTTCTGAATTGGAGTCTCTTTTCTGTTGGCTTGCAGAGGGAGTGACATCCAACACCAGTGACAGCGAAAGCAGTTCCAGTAAGTGTGTGTCATGCCCCTGTGTCCTGTAGCTCCCCATGTCTCCCTGCCATCATCATTCCAGTGTCCACCACTACCATCACCGCTCAGAGGCTGCTGCTCCTTTTAGCCATGTATACTTTGAGCCCCTGGAGATGCTGTGGCCAGCTCATTCACCTTGTGGGATGGAATTTGTAGATTAGAGGGAGAGAATAAGCCCTACAACTCTAGCTAGGACCTGGCTTGAAACTATCCCTGGGTACTGGGGAGGATAAACTACCACTGATCAAGTCCCTGCCATGGGCATGTAGGCTGCTGGGACTACCAGCTGTACAAATTTGCTCAGAGACCAAAAGTAAAATGGCTTCTGCCTTCCATCTGACTTTCTGGGCTCCTAGGAACACCTTAACTTCTGGATGTGTTACATAGTCAGGAAAGGAATTGCCCCCAAAGGCCTTGGGAGCTCCTATAACTACAGCATTGAAGCCATAGTTCAAATCTCACAAGCTCTAGGAATACTGGCCTTTGAGGTGCTGCGGTGATTAGAGGTCTTAAAAACTCCACCCAGAAGTCTCAGGCTCAGAAGGAGCCCTGTAGCTCCATGCAACTCTCGATGCCTTCCCTAGAAGTGCTGTCAGCTCATTTGGGAACCATAGTCACCCAGCACCAAGTGTCTTGGTGACTTTTTTCGGAAGACCTCATCATTGCCAGGTCACATGGGAGTCCACCATGAGCAGAGAGCAGGCTCAGTATTGCTCTTAAAGGATACTGGGACCTTAGCTCAGGCATGTATCAGTTTCCTAGATGCTTCTTAAGAGATGTGAAGTTGGTAAATAAATAGACCTTTAAAGGGGCATCATTAGGCTTGTAGCTTTGGAGGTTGGGCCTAAGGGTCTGAACTCAGGTAAAGTGACTCTGCAGGTGTGTTTCAACCAGTTGGAGCTTCTCTGATTCTTCTCAGAACAAGGGGGCTACTGAATATAACTAACTATTACCTATAAGAAGTAATTCCCTAGAGCTTGGGTGGTTTGTTGGAGACTTGACTTCTGGGCCTAGCCCCATAATTGGGCAATATTTCGCTGAATGAAAACAGCCCAGCCCAAGGCTGGTGAGTGGCTCCTTAGCCTTCTTGCCAACAGAAAGTGAGACTGTTTTCTGGTGGGTGTGGGGTGTGGTGAATGTTGTATACAGTCATCAGATCATAAAGTGCTAACATGTTTCCCCTTTTGCAGAAGGACAAGAGGATGCTATTTTGTCATATGAGCCAGTGACACGACAAGAAAGTAAGCCCCCTTCTGAGAGTCTTGCCTTTGTGCTAGTCTCCCGGTCATGGGGCTTAGTAAAGAGGGTAGCTTGGGGGACAGGGGAGGAGGAGGCCTGGCACATCCAGCTCTTGGCTCCTCCCTAGCATCACTGGGTGGATGCCATGCGGCACATACCTCTTATGACACTTTTGCCCACTGCTAGGATGCCTTCCAAAGGGCAGGTGGATTTCAGAGGAAAGCAGGGGAGGGCCAATTTCAGCAGAGGAAGTTGTTGCTGCACAGGCAAAAGACCTGTATCTTTCCCTGGGCATCTGCTTTACAAGAACCTTGCTTAGTAGCTAGGGTCTGTGTGGAACTTGCTCCTGAATCTGTTGGAAATGGAGAGGCTTCTGATTTAAGACTTGCCTGAGACTTTAGATTGTCAAATTTAAAGGCTCTTCGAAGTCTTTAATTAAAAGCCAGAGAACAGCCATAGTTGCTTCACCTTGTCTGAGTGGTGGCCACAGAGCCTCCGTCTCAGAGACGGGGCAGGTCTTCCTGTGGGACCTCTGTTCATTGTCTTGTGTTCTCCTTCCCCAGTTCACTATGCCAGGCCTGTGATCATCTTGGGCCCGATGAAGGACCGAGTCAATGATGACCTCATTTCTGAGTTTCCGCATAAATTTGGATCCTGTGTGCCACGTAAGAGCCCAGGCAAAACCAGATGAGTGAGGTTTGGTACTCTGGGAAGTGCTACTTGTTCGAAAGTATCTAGGATCAGGACTGTTTGGGACCTCCTGGAAGAGAGTAGGTAGCAATGGATAACCCCAGAGTAAGTGGCATTGGTAGGTTTGGCATCCAACTTGGCTGCTTGCCTGATGCTATGGAGTTAAAGTTTGTGTGGTGATGGTCAGGATTAATTTTACAAATGGAGAGACCCATCATTGTTTTGGTTTTTGTTTCCTTGTGGTGCTGGGAATTACACCCAAGTCATTGTACACAAAGTGGTTTGAGGAATCATTTTTTGGGCTTCTTAAATGCCAAGTATTGCATTGTTTACCAGGCCATGCCTCAGGAAACCCCATCTTTTTGGTCCACATTACCCTCAAGGACCCTGTGTATAATATCTGGAGTTTGGAAGAATATTTGAAAAATATTGGAGTAGCCTTGTGTGCTTCCTGTGATGAAGTTGGCTTTTAATAGCCCAGATCATTGCCTTTGGATCACACATTTCCTTCCTTCTTTTTCCTTCCTTCAGATACCACCCGGCCTCGGCGTGATAACGAGGTGGATGGACAGGATTACCACTTTGTGGTTTCCCGGGAACAGATGGAGAAGGATATTCAGGACAACAAGTTCATTGAGGCAGGCCAGTTCAATGATAATCTCTATGGGACCAGCATCCAGTCTGTGCGGGCAGTTGCAGAGAGGGTAAGCAAAGAGGACGTGCTCTGACTACCCTTGAGGGGGGGGGGCCCTCACAGACATAGCAGAGAGCTTCACTAATCTGTAAGGTGGTACTTTTAAAAAATATTTATTTTTATTTCATGTGCGTTGGTACTTTTCCTGTATATACGATGGCGTATGGGTGTTGTATCCCCTGGAATTGGGAGTTACAGACAGTTGTTCACTGCCACTGGGTGCTCTTAACCTCTGAGCCTTAACCTGATCTCTTTGACAGTCATAGAGAACCATCCCAGAAACAGGGAACTTGTAGGAACTTTTTGGGTCCTCGAGGATGTATGGGTCTGGGGTCTTCTCAGGCTGATGTTTAGCTTGCTACCAGATTTCTTGGGGACCTATAGCCAGGGGCTAGATGAGCTGATACAGGTCCACTTTTTCAGGGCAAGCACTGCATCTTAGATGTCTCCGGCAATGCTATAAAGAGACTGCAGCAAGCACAACTTTACCCCATTGCCATTTTCATCAAGCCCAAGTCCATTGAAGCACTTATGTAAGTATCCATGGGCCTCAAATGACCCTGGAGAGGGAAGGAAATAGATTTGCCGGTCAGGGGTAGCACCCAGAGAAAGGCTGAAACCACCTCTGAGTACCTGCTGAGTACCTGTTTGGGGGCCTAGGCATGTTCCTCCTCGTAGCTGGACTTTTAGACTTGGAGGGTTTGAGGAGGGAGTTAGCCATGGTCTACTTTAGGGTGGCTGTTTAGCGGATTTTCAGGAAACCTAGAACATTTTGTTGTGTTGATTAAGACATAGGATCTCCCCTGGAAATGGATTGCTTCTGTGTCTTTGGCAGGGAAATGAACCGACGGCAGACATATGAACAAGCAAATAAGATCTATGACAAAGCCATGAAACTGGAGCAAGAATTTGGAGAATACTTTACAGGTAAGAATTGGGAGTCCTCTGGGCAGGCTGACGCTAGCTCAGGGACACGTAGACAGAGCCCAAATGCCCAGGGAGGTTTGCAGTCACTGAGCACAGACCTTTCCCCAGGCACTCAGGTTTCCTGTCAGTCACCAGTTAGCCAGGTTCTAGTACAAGCCACTCCTAGGCATGGCTTTGGCTGGTACCTTTGTTTAATCAGTTCGCATGTTTTGGGAGATTGCAGGTTCCTTTGTCTCCTTCCTCCCTTTCCTCCTGAAAGTTTTTGCCTTACATGCTTTGGTGTTGTTAAATGTTTGTTGGTGTTTCTTAGTGTGGTGTTTAAGTTGTCCGTCAGTCTGCATGTGTGTCCTTTGTGAAGGTCAGTTGCAAAAGTGGGGAAGATTCCCTTTAAAGTACAGCACTAGATGTACGTGAGCAGGCTGGTAAGGAGTAAATTCAAACTCATAACATTGGGTTAGCCAAGTAAGGAATTCAGAAATTATTCACATACCATGGGTCTCTGGAATCTTTTATCATCCATATGTATGTCCTTGTTTGCTGGGCTGACCTCTGACACAGCAGATGTGATGGGCCCTAGGAGCTCTGCCTCTTGCCAGAAACTGTGGCTTTCTGCACTTCCCCTGGGTTACTGGGATTTTCCAAATCCTTGAGTGAAACTGCTTTAGAATTATAGGCTTCCAGCCCACAGCAAAAGCAATGGGAGCTTCCGTGTCTGGCACGCAGTGGGTACTCAGTAAGCATCTTTCCAGTCAATGCACTGCCTGGGCATTGCTAGTCTCACTGACTCTGGCAGTTGATGTCCAGCCCTGGGCTCTGGGCACCTAGCCAGCCTTATACCTCTGCTCTGAACCCTGGGCAGATAACTCAAGAAGCCAGATCTCATGCTTCTGTGAGCATCCATCATACCCTGGGGACATCATAGGAGGGTTGTTACTAGAGGCAGGAGGGCTGGGGCTTGGGGTCACTATTATGGACCACAGTGGTAATTTTATTTTGTTCTCTCTTCACTTTAGCCATTGTACAGGGTGACTCACTGGAAGAGATTTATAACAAAATCAAACAAATCATTGAGGACCAGTCTGGGCACTACATTTGGGTCCCATCCCCTGAAAAACTCTGAAGAATCCCCTCCAACCATTCTCTTGTGAACAGAAGAAATCAAGTCCCTCTTCCCTCCTTCCTCTTCATTCCTGTCCCCACGGGGAGAACAAATGACTACTGTTCTTGTCCCCCTTTTTAGATATGTCAAAAATTGAGTTTTCTAGTCCTGTTCTTTTTTAAAAAATGTTGTTTTGTTTTGGTTTCTTTTTCGGGATGATACCATCTCACTCATCATGTGACCGTGCCCATTCCTGCATGGACCCTCCCCACGCGCTAGCACAGGTGCAAACCCATCAGAGTTGTTGTTCTCATAAACACCCAGCCGAGGCGAAGAGAAGAGAGGAGGACTGATGGAAAGACAGACTCTGGACAACTGCACAGCTTGTGAAGTGAGCGAAACAGCCCACGTGATGAGGTGCTCCTGGGCATTTCTACCCTGTACTGCTGGCTTGCAGCTCTGAACGGTGCAACGTAACGGCTACAGAAAGTATCTTATTTATATATAGATATATATATGTAATTTATATAAAATATATAGAAATTATTATATATATATTATACACTCTTCTATAATATATATATATTCACATACATTGGGACTAGAAAATCTATGGAGACATCCATCAATGGTACTATGTTATTAGAGAAATGCTTTAATTTTCATATTCCAATCAGATGACATCTTATGTTCCACCTGGTTGGGAAGGGGTTGACAACAGTAGTAAGTGCTATACCAAAGCACTCGAATTTGGTTATTCTCTTCAGAGTTAAGGTTCGCTCCAGGTGGGGCCAACCTACAGCATAAGAGAAGGGGCTTTGGCTGGGAGCTTGAGATTGGAGACTAAAAGCAGTTGCTGCCCCTGCAGGGCAGAGTCATTCCTGTGCAGAAAGAGAGAATGAATGGCTAACGATGCTCCGGATGAAATTGCCTATTGTTTTATGCCTCCTGATGTGTCTGCATGAGAGGTTTCCTTTTTGTTCATTTTTAAGCTGCTGTTAAACCAAAACCATGTTGTGCTACTGTGTCAGCCTTTTCATTATTCCAAATTTTACTTTTCCTATTTAAGTGAATGCGTAGAATCCTATTTGCCAGTGTTCTAAAGGCTTGTGAGGTTCTGAAGGAGCCAGGCCTGGGATACAGCAGTAACTTAGGCCCGGCCATCCAGTCAACAGAGGGGAAACAGGGGCTGGTGAGGGCAGAGAGTACAAGCTGGGGCTCAGAGTTACCATGCTGGACTTAGCTAGGGTTCCTTCATGGGGCCGCCGACAGGCATAGGGAGGTGCTCGCCTTCTGGCTCTGCTGGGACAGTGGAAGAGCACCAGGCTTGGCCAGCCGTGTATTGAGCTGGATTTGGGTTCTTTTCTTTTGCAACTGCTCCATTTGCCCTACCCCAGCCCCCTCACCAACAGCTGGTAGCTTACTGTTTCTTCAAGAAGAACGTAGACTTTAATGCTGTAAATTTGAGCTGTAGAGCTAAGACTCGCTTACTGGTGAGCTGTGAAATCTTGTTGCTTTTTTCCCAGAGTCTGATGGCAGTGACTGGTCCAGGTAGTTTTCCTCCCGCAGCCAGTGCAGGCAGCAGGTGTGGTCCAGGCCCTACCCCACTCCACTATGCTCCTTTGAAGCCAACGTGCCTCCCTCACCTCCACACTGGAGGGATGACGCAGGGGAGAACATAGAATTGCTTGGCCCTCAACTGGGTTAGGACCATTGCAGGTGATGCAGTGTAGACACTTTAAAGCACTACCAGCCACATTCAGGAACTCTGTTCACAGGTATCCTACCAGCATAATGAGGCTAACTGTGACTCGTGGGGCCCAGAGTTAGAAGAAAGAAAAGGCAGCAGCTTTCTCTTGGGCAGTACACTGGATTGAAGGCAAAGAGGGGTAAAGTGACAGATGATTGTGACTCTCGGGAGGGGGTGAGCGGGGAGTGTTGATTCTCTGATGGTAACTAACAGGTATGAACAATGCTCAGCCCTCCCTCCCAGGGAAGAAAAGCAAAGATTCAAAGTAAGCATGATAATAGTTGGTTTACCAGTGTTCCTTCCAAGGAGACATATATTTTTTAATAAATGATAGTTGCAATGAACAATGGCTCAGAGACCTTCTTGAAGTAGTCGAGTAGGGTGGTTGGGGCCCAACAGAAGGAAGAATTCAGACCAATGTTTCCTAGAGCCGGGGGGGGGGGGGGGGGGGGGGGGGGAGGGTCGACTGACCTGGTAGTCCTTGAGAAGGGTGTGGCCCTGGGTGGTACTGGATCCTTTGCTAAAACTAAGCTAAAAGTGTATACTGAGGTTTCTACCCTGGTCTAGAAGCTGCCCTTGCCACTCTCAGCTGGGTAGGGGCCATGTCCTTGGTAGCAAAATGCTGATGCTTTTCTAAAAATTCTGTGTGGTGGAAGATGCGACCACAACAGAGAAGCACGGTAGAGAAGCCGGGCCCAGCCTGCGGCCATGGCATGAGAGGCATGGGCAGAGAGAGCTGCCTGCCTGCCAGCTCCCGCTTTCCTACAATGGAGGAAGGATGGGCCCAGCCTGGGGAGGGTGCCAGTCGTTCTTGGGGCCCTCGAGGGGCTGGGAAAAGGGCTTGAAGCAGCTATTTCTGACTATGGCTGATGTCATGCAGGTAGCTCGTGGGAAGAAGCAATTATGGCAGTGGTGCTGCCATAATTAAGGCACACGGGTGAAACCTGAAGGGTTGAGCCACCCCTAAGGTGTGTGGGCTGAGCCCCAGGAAGGGTGATTGCCCTCTCATTTGTGGGGTTTCATGGTATACATAGAGCTTGCCTCGATATATTCTCGTGTGTTATAAGGTAGCCTAATAAAAGGGGATCCCTAAAGAGCTCTGCGGGACTGAGGAAATTCACTTGGCTTGTAACAAGTACACTATGCTGAGACTCTGTCTTCACAGTTGATGTCCCGTCTACAGGAAGTACAGCTGGAGAAAATTAAGCCCCAGCACAAGAAAACAACTGAGTAACTTGGAAACACCAAAGGGAAACAGGTGCCCGGTGTGTGGGGCCAGACTGTCAGCAGGGCCTTGTCTCTGTGAAGAGTCAGGTGGGGTTCTCTCCAGTGTGCCACTGACTGAAGCCACACCTGACTAAATGTCTTCATCTCTAGCAGGAAGAACTCAAAAATATCCACAGTTTGATGCCTATGACTAAGTAAAATATTCAAACAAACACAAATTATCAACTTTATCCTACTTCAAAAGTGCTTCCAGACATTAGCTCAGGAAGTACACTCTTTACCAGAGCAAGTGCAGATATTGAGGGTCCAGGAGTGAAGCAAATACGGACACAGAAGAATGTGGGGCTGAGGACTGAGACAGCCCGAGAAGGGACCTTGGGTTCAAGCACAACAGGCATCACTAAAGGCCACCAGTCTTTCCTGATGGGACAGTGCCTGCCTGATTTTAAGCACTGTCGAAGCCAAGGGAGCAAGAAGATGAGCAGGGGTTCCCAGTGCTCACCTTTTCAGGGTAGCCTGTGCTGAGCAGAGCCCAGGCCTAGAGGCCTTTCTCACACAGATGGCCTGACTGCGCTTAGTCTTGCCACTCCTCAGGTTATGTCTGTTGCCTTGGCTTCCAGCCAGGCTTCCATGACTTCAATTCCACGAATCCTTTTTTATCCATTCAGTAATTTCCTTGGCACCTCTACGACATAGTTATTGTCACTGCGAATAGCTTTGGAAGCTCAAATTCCAATTTCCTCAAAAGCCTCTGCTTCCATTACTTCTAAGAGAAAGCAAAACTAGCTTCTGCACTTCTGGATTCCTTCCCAGAGGTGGATACCCATGCTCTGTCAGAAGGTAGAACTTCACAATGACACCTCAGGTATTTGTATATGCAGAGCCATCACCACTGGGCACAGTGATTCCCTCTAGTGGGTTGTTCCATATGTATGAAACTGCTACCCTGTACGGCCATCCCATCAGCACTCAGCCAGGGAGGATTGGCCAGTGTTGCTGCCTGTCTCCCAGGCCGCCCCAGGAGAGGCACACCTGCAGGGCCATTGCTCTTTGGTGTGGCCTATCCTTCAAATCTTGGCTGTTTTCTTTTACAGCAGACCCTCTGTAGCCATTCGCTTTCTCTAAAATCAGCAACCCCCCCCCAAACCTGATCTTGGCTCATGGTCTTTCTCTGCCTGTAAATGCCCATCCGCCTACCCTAGTTACCTAGAAAGCTCCTTAATGTGTCAAGACTTGGTTCAAGGATTTCATTCATTTCATGCAGCCTCTCACAGGGCCACTCCCACTGGGAATTGACCTTTTGTGCACTGTCATTTGTCACATGTGTTCCTTCATCAGTTGCCAAGAACAGCTACGAAGGAGATGTCTTATTCTCACTGTATTTCAGGTAGAGAAACTGAGGCACAGTGTGGTTTGATTGTATGGCTAATATGTGACAGAGAGGTGAGCCAAACACAGTCTATGGTTCCAGTAGCTGTGCTCCTAGCGCCCCAGCAGCCTGTTCCTTTGCTGTGCTCAAGACCTCGTCCTGTCCCTGTTTATGCACCTTTTCTCACAGAGAGCTGTCTGCTCTTTCACACATGCCCTCAAGTGCGGCCCCAGAGAGGGAGGTGGCTGGATGAGCGGCAGTCTGTCTGAACCCCGAGGACAGGACGGACTAGACCCTGGCCTGCGGCCATGCTTTGATCTCTGACCTTGCACCCTCCACTGGACTCTTGCTCCGTTTGCTTTCTTTCCATTCTCCTTCCACTGCTTGGTCTTGCTTAGCTCATCCCACTTTTCACTCCGCTGTCCTCACACAAGTGACAACACATGTTCAACCAGGGCAACTGAGAGCTGTCAGGTCAGCATTTATTTCCCCAACAGGAAAACTCAAGACCATAGAAACTTGGCCAGGCCCTGTCCCCACTCTTCCCCAGGAGACTTCATTTTACTCCGAGCATGCCCCTCCCCTTCCCCTGGCTCCCCAGCCAGCAGCTCTGACCCTGTCCCTCTGGATGGACCACATTTTCCTACTCCTGGCTCAATGCTGATCTGATTCCTTGGGTAATCATATAGACTTTCCAGTGAAAACGTTGAGTATTTATGACTCTTTAGCGTGGTTCTTTTGTCTCTGTCCCTGCTCCACCCTGTATGGTAGGAGCTGCAGCCTGCAGAGCACCCATCAAGGAGGACCTCCTCTTGGTGATACCAAGACAAGGGCACAAACCAGCCCTAATCTGAAGGAGCCTGGGATCCAGGCGGAGACAAGGAAGAAAGAGAATTTTATGTTAAGGCAGAAGGTGATGAAGGAAAAGCCCAGGAAGGGGATTTGTTAGAAAAAGTGCATTGGTACGGCCTGTCTGGAAGTGATATTTAGACTGAGACCTTTAGTATCTGCAGGAACAAGTCACTCTATTCGGAATGGGGAAGGGGACAAGATTTGCTGAGCATTCTTCACTACACTGGCCATCTGCTCTTGCTGTGCTACTGCCTGATAGTTCTTGAAAGCAGTGTAGATTCCTTGATTTTTGTTTTAACCTAGGAGCAAGGCCTCTGCCTGAAGTTTCTTGTAATCCACATCTCTTCTGTTACAAAACCTTCAAGCTTATCCATGCTAATGTCGCTGATCTTTCAAGAAGAAACCCCCTTTTGTACCCTCCTAGCAGTTTCTACTGACTTGCCCTTCTTTGTGTGTTAGCTGTTGGTCCACATGTACTTCTCCAACTAGACAAAATGCTTCTAGAAGGTCTGGGGCATATCTGGTGTATGTTTCCAGAATACATACCCTGCGTATTACAGGCGCTGGCTGTTGAAATGGCCCTTTCTGGGCCTCAGTCTTATTTGAAACTAAGATTTTGGGCAGATGATCTCAAGGCTCTCCCAGCTCTGATACCTAAAATGATCCAGTAGAATCCTAAAGGGTATGGTTTGCGAAGGCCTTAACAAAACTTTCATGTTTTTGTGAACTTGCACTTAAAGCCAATGAGGCGCGGGTGACACAAAAGTTATAAGAACTGCTCTTGAACAGGATACTTGCCATATGTCTTAGGGTTTTACTGCTGTGAACAGACACCAGGACCAAGGCAATTCTTTATTATTATTATTATTATTATTATTATTATTATTAATGGTTTCTTGAGATAGGGTTTCTCTGTGTAGCCCTGGATGTCCTAGAACTCACTCTGTAGACCAGGCTGGCCTCGAACTCAGAAGTCCACCTGTCTTTGCTTCCCAAGTGCTGGGTTTAAAGGTGTGCGCCACCACTGCCCAGCTTTCAAGGCAACTCTTATAAAGAACAACATTTAATTGGAACCTGGCTTACAGGTTCAGAGGTTCGGTTCATTATCATCAAGGTGGGAGCATGGCAGCATCCAGGCAGGCATGGTGCAGGAGTTGCTGAGAGCTCAACATCTTCATCTGAAGGCCAGTAGGAAAAGACTGGTTCCCATGTGGTCAGGAGGAGGGTCTCATTGCCTACCCCCACAGTGATGCACTTCCTCCAACAAGGCCACACCTCCTGATAGTGCCACTCCTTGAACCAAGCATATTCAAACCACTACACCATATAACCAAACATTACTTGTTGGCAGGCTAGAGGCTTTCATCTAATAAGGAGCAAGGGTGCAAATGATCATGGGGTTGTGAGCAGGGAAAGTTGTTTCTGTTGGCTGGCATTGGGGTCAAATTTCAGACCAAATTGAAAAATGAAAAAGCTTTGGGTTAAAATAGATTATTTGAATTTTATGAAGAAGTAGTGCTAGGGAAATTAGGGAATGAAAGTGCCAAACAATACCCATATGTCTGCCTTTGGGGAGATGAGGTGGTCCTTAGCTTGAAATGAGAACACTGAAACAGCAAAAACGTGACAGGGTAGCAATCCTGGGTGAGATTAACCAGGTTTGAGTTCTGTCCCCCAGTGTCCTAGTGAAGGGCTTGGTTTGTCTTTCTGGTGGGCTTATAGAATATGGGTATGTCTGACCCCAAAGTAGCACACCACCAAAGTCTCAGGATGAATGATGACTTCCCCATTGGTACTTAGGTGGAATCACCCCTATACTAGACTGTTATTGCCTCCAGAGATGAGGAGAATTGCACACAGCTTCAAGAGAAGTGTAAGTAGGAGTGGCTTAGGTGAGCTTCCAATGGCCCTCCCCACTCTCCCTTATAGGAGGGAATGTCAACAGATCCAATCTGGAAGGCGTCTTGCAATGAGTGAACTGCTTTGATATGGGTGGTTGTAGCTATAACCACCCCTTCTAGATCTTTGAGTCTTTCTGCCTCAGTGTCTTGCGTGTTCCCTGAGCCTTGCAGGGGATGACATAAATGACTTCCATTTGCCTGAGCACTGTAGCTACAGCAGCAGTCACTTAACTCTTGAGCAGTTTGACTGATTGCACCTCTATAGCAGCTATTCACTGCAAAACAAGCATTCTTGATCAAGGCTGAGAGCCACAATAATCTATGTGCACAAATACATGTTCAGGAGGCACTAGGCAGGAAGATTATATTTAGCAATAACAGTTATTTTCCCACCAGGGCCTATATGACTTCCTTAGCCACAAGTTTTGTTCTACCTTATAGTACCAGTTATAAATTCCCTCCTTTTGAGCAGGCCTTAAATGCAATGGGAAAGTTGCTAGTTGCACCCTAACACTATGTGCCACTACTGTAGCAGCTACCAATGTTGCCTACAGTGTAGATGATGTAGTATATAGGGTTAGCAGTTTGGGAGTATTGATGACAATTCTCAGATCGCATAATGTGCTTTCCAGCACTGCAAAAGCTGACCAACTGGGAGAGAACCTTCAGCTCTGTCCCAGATTGATTTCTTCATGTCCTGCAACCAAAGCACAAACTATTTTTGGCAATGAAAGAGGGGGTCCTTAAAGCCATCACATTGTGGCACACAACCAACAGCCATAGCCTTTATCATTTCGTGGTATTCAAGGGCTTCCCTGGCCAGCAAGTCAGGGTGGTAGCTCATTCCTGGCACTGAGCCGTTTCAATTAATAACGTTATGGCTTCTGGGAACATCTTTCCCCCTCAACAGAGAGTACTTTTGTTCATTCTGTAGCCACTGTTCTAACATTTACAGGTACAAACTATTGTTGTGTTTTCTCAGTTACCCTGTTGTGTATAATCTGTGCCTTACAAAAACAAAAGCTCCGAAGAATCACATCTATGCCTTTACACCTTATATGAGCTGATTTTCCATGCTTGCTAATGTAGGTGCACTGCCTTTGGGGTGATATTTCTACATTTTCAAAACACTCAGAGGTTAGCCCTATAGCTAATCAATCCTATGAAATCTTTTTATAGCAATTAAGCAGAATATCTAAAAGTCCACCACTGCTCATGGCACCAAGCAACTATCAGTTGATCTGGGAGTCAGCACCTAAATGGGTACTCGAGAAAAATATTAGCAAGGTTCAATACATGAAAAGATCTCATCTTTTTTGTCCATTGATTCATCAAAAGAGCAAAGCTTGGAACAGTGGCATGATGGGAGGTAGGTACTACTTATATAATCTATAATCTTTATATTCTACAATCTACAATCTATATATCTCTCTAATCCATCATTCTACATAATCCATTTTGCTACCTCATCCAGTGGTGCTGCCATGGGCACCCATGCATCACCCAGACCAAATGGGCTTGGTAGGGGTGATTCAAGCTGCTTGGCCTGGTCCAAAGTCAATAAGGAATGAGGCTGCGCTACCTCCTGGCTTTTTCACTGTCTTGGCTGTCCCCCACCCTGGGGGCAGGGGCGTTGACAGGTACCTTCTGGCTGTATCTGGGGTATATTTTGATATCATCATCTCCTAATCTCCCTAGCAAAACTTCATGAAATTCAAAGAATCTATTCTAACCCAGAGTTCTCCATCAACCACATCTGCCTACTGAGAAAGGCCTGGGCTGGGTAACGATCTCTGCCCTAGCATAATTTTTTCTGTAGGAGAGAAATGTACATAGCATACTCTGGAGGGATAACTACCCACTCCTGGGACATTCCATCTGCACCTGTATCACTTTTATCATTTATGCCTTCTATGAACTATTTGTTAGGCTTTAAAGTCTTCTAGAAGCTCACTAGTACAGCATTTGGCTGTCATTCCTATCCCCCACCCCCGGCCTTGGGAAGGCTAGCTTGACACAAATCTTGCTATACTTGCCTTCAAATAAGTCAAACAGACACCCTTTCTCTGCTTCGTCCTTTTTTTTTTTTTGAATCATCTCTGGTTGGTTTACTATTTTACAGGTCCAATTTATTTGTCAGTCAAAGTCACCCAGATCAGCCAGAGCCAAAGCCACCAAAGTCCCTTACTAGTTCCAAAGTCCACATTGAATTAAATTCTTAACTCTCTGGCAATCAGTGAGCTCGGCAGCAGACATCACCCCTGGCCTTCTCTCAGTAACTCCAGACTGCTCTGTTGTCTTCCAGTCACTGATATACATGGGGACCTTAGCCTGTGATAACCAAGTGTCCCTAATGGCTCCCATGAACCATTCCAGTGACTGATTTCCCTCATACTGCCTGGGGTCATGCAGCTTTGGGTGGATAGTTATATTATTTAGTTTCTATTACTTTCAAAGCACTGCCATCTTGCACGTTCCCATGTCTGACAATCTCATAAGCCAGGCTGAGAGGGGCTCTTTCATTCATTTGTAAGAATTTTCCCTTAACTCAAGCAGCCCCAGTAGTAGGTGTTCCCAGATTATCATAGCTTCTTCCTTCCTTCCTTCCTTTCTTTTTTTTCGAGATAGGGTTTCTCTGTATAGCCCTTGGCTGTCTTGGAACTCACTCTGTAGACCAGGCTGGCCTCGAACTCAGAAATCCACCTGCCTCTGCCTCCCAAGTGCTGGGATTAAAGGCGTGTGCCACCACTGCCTGGCTTATCATAGTTTCTTATACTGGGCCATTTAAGGCTCCAGTCTGCATGCTGAGTCATGGATTTTCCCTTCTTCTGTAATAAATGTTGGATCTAAGGGCTAGCTTGTATCATGTGTACCTCACCTGTTTTGCTATATGGTTCTTCCCATGGTTCCCAAGGTTTTAGATCACAAGAAATGCTCTCTAGCATAGATATAACTTATGCTCTCCTTTCCTTGCACCCTGCCAACTTTAAGAAACAGCAAGCCAAGGTTGGGGCTGGGGCTGGGGCTGGGGCTGAATATAGCTTCAACTCAGCTGGTAAAGTGCCTAGTATGCACAAAGCCCTGGGTTTGTTCCACAGTACTACATACTGGGCTCTGTGACACATTCCTATAAATCCAGTACCAGGGATATGAAGACATGAAGAGCATAATTTCAAGGCCATTCTTGGCTACATAGGGAGTTCAAGGCCAGCCCAGGCCACATGAGACCCTGACTCAAGCAAGCAAACAGTACAAGAAACCAGCACCTCCATGTCATCCTTCTTTTTCCCGGCTTATGAATCAGATTCTAACAGGGAGGATACTATGTCTTTGTCTTCTTGAAATTCCCCCTTATGTGGTCAAGGTTTTTCTCTGTGATGATAGCTGCCCCTCAGTTGCATGTCTTATCACTCACCCATGCGACTGACACCACAGCTCCTTCTAGGGACTATGATATGTTCTCTAGTTCATCTGTGGTTTGGGGGACATCCCATTCATCAAGTAGGCATGACACCCCACACTAAATAGAGAAGATGGTTCCCATAGGATTGAGACCAAGGATGCTCATCTCTCAGTTTCTCTTTGGTTGCATGTCCTATCATCCACTGCAGAAGGCATGACATTACCACCACAGCAAGGAAGGCACACCCTCCCATACCACATGGGAAAGTGTGGCCATCTCAGGATGCCCCTGTGGGTTCTTTACTGCTATGGGAATCAGCCTCAGTTATACGTCTCAGCACCTGCTGAAGGGGCCATGTCACCCCTCCCAAACATTTTTGGTTCTGTCATCTCTCTATTTGAGGGTACCAAGTGTTTGGGGAGCTTATTCTAGGGAGATATGAACAAATGCCTACTTCCCCTAGATAAGACACCAATCACAAACCAAAGTACAATTTTACCAAAGTCCAGTTTGCTGAACTAACACGTTTATTTGACGTATTTATAGAAGCACAGGTGAGGGAGGGATTACTTAAGGAGCATGGGTGACCTCAAAACAGACACATCATGAAAAAGCCCCAGCCCAGTGTGAATGAGGACTTCTCCATGGTTGTAGAAGTGAAGCCTCGTCTCCTTTAATGAGTCTGTCACACTGTGTACACTCTCACTTCCTGAGACCATCTGACCATGCGCAGCTGAGGCATGATTGCATGCAGCTGGCAAGAAGCTGCAGGAGGATGCGGCTGGAATCTCAGGTAAGAGTCGAATGGCCCTCCCCACCTCCTTCTATGATGAAGCATCAATAGGCATGATCAAGGGTGGCTTACGAATAATCACAGCTGCTCTGAGGTAGAAGATAACGACTATTATATTCAGAGGACACTATTCTACAACATGTGGTCTCTATCCTTGTATAAACTACAGCCTTGGAGGTATTCAGACAATCACACAAATATATATTTACTAACTGGTAAGTTCTGCTATTGAAGGCTCAACAAGTAACGGTAATGGCCTGCAAACTAGCCTTTCTTCCTCTTCTACAATTTACCCACTGTTGTCTAGGTTAACATTCTTAGGGGCCATTTCTGACTCCTCCAATTCCCAGCTTAAACGTCAGCGGTTAAGTTGATCCTGACTTAGAAAAAAACAACTTTTCCTGATTCTTTCTTTTGGATGCCTCTCAAAACCTAAGTATGCTTTTTTCTGATACTTTGGGCTTCCTCAGTCTTTCTCAACAGGTCCCATATTAGTTATTTCTCTGTTGCTGTGATTAAATGCCCTGAGCAGAACACAGAAGAAACAGTTTAGTTTGGCTCACAGTTTTGGAGGAAGAGTCCACAATGGTGGGAGAGGTAGCAGGTCACCAGAGCAGGAACCAGATGGAGAACACCTCCAACTGCAAACATGGGACGGAAAAGGCAAACTGAAAGTGGGGTGGGTTATGAGCTCTTAAAACCTGCCCCCAGTGACATACTTTTTCCAGCAAAACTCTACCTCCTAAGGGTTTTACAATTCAAACTCATTACCAACTGGGGAGCAAGAGTTCAAGTACATAAGCCTATGGTACGGGGCATCACATTCAAAGCACTCCATCCTCTTGCCCTCGTAGCCTTGTAGCCATCTCATGATGCAACTTCAAACACCCTCATAGTCTTTCACAGTCTCCATGCTATTTGAAAGTTCAAAGTCTCTTTTGAGACTCAAGGTACACTTTTAATTGTAAATTCCTGTAAAATAAAAAAAAAATCACCTACTTCTAGCACATAATGGCCCCAGAATATGCACTGCCATTCGAAAAGGAAGGAATGGGGTGACAGTGAGGACATACTTGACAAAAATAATGGAACCCATCAGGCAGACCCAAATCCTATAGTTCCATCTGTGGTGCCTGGAACTACATCTCTAGAGGACTTTCATGGCCCCACTTTCTTCCTTTGTTTCCTACAACACACAGCTCTTTCCTGGGCTGGTTCTACTCACAGCTTTTATTGACAGATGGCTTACAGCTCTGGCATCTCCAACATCTTGTGGTCTTCACTTTGCAGCTCCTCACCCTCTCAGGCTCCTCTTCTTGCAATCATTCCCGCATTGCCACACTTGGCCTACCCTCGGTGCTTCTCTGGAACTGTAGAAGAACAGCACATGGCCCCTTCACACTTGCTCTTTTCATGCATGCCTCCAAAGCCTGTGGATGGCATAGTCAAGTTTGAGTGGACCTTAGGATGAACCCTGGTCCCTTAAGACATATTTGCAGTATCGTTTTTGTATGCTGTTTTCTGGGAGCAGAAAACTCACTAGGCCTTTTCATTTCACAAATTAGCTTAGCTATGCGGGAATCTTGACCTGAGGGCACCCTTCCCATTGTTCCGAGGCTTGGTGGCACTAATCTCCTTGATAATCTCTCAGCACATGCTGTAACATTAAGCTCCTTAGTGGTCTTTTTCTGTCCAAACTGTATCCTTTTGATTTCCTCCTACCTCACTTGCTCTTTACATTGTACACTCAAATAAGAAAACTCAATCATCACAATGTCTTCATTAGGGTGTCTGTTACTGTGATGAAGCACTATGACCCTAAAGAACTTGGGTTTATTTTGCTTGTGCTTCCATATTATAGTTCAGCATCCATGGAAGTCAGGGACAGGGACTGAAGCAGAAGCATGGAGGATGCTGTTTACTGGCTTGTTCTTCGTGGTTCCCTCAGCTTGATTTCATATAGCACTCAGGACTACCCGAGGGTGGGCTCCTATCAACCACCAATCAAAAAAAAATGCACCACAGCCTTGTCTACAAGCCAATTTGGGGGCGGGCATTTTCTCAATTTAGTTTCTTTCCCCCAAAATGACTAGCTTGTGTCAAGGTGACATAAAACTAGACAGAACAATTGCTAACTTGACACACAGACATATCACTATTCAACTAGAACCATTTCTTTCTCATTTATCCCCAAGATGGCATATTTAATATTAATATCATAATGTAACAGAAATAACTTTACCATTTCCCAGTCTGTAAAAGTTTAAAATATCTAAAGTTTCTTTCAAAGTTCCAAGTTTCTCTACAATATCCAAACTTTCTCTAAAATGCCCAAAGTCTCTCTAAAATATTAAAAATCTCTGTAAAATTTCAAAGTCTCTTAACTGTGGATCCTATAAAATGAAAAAAATAAGTCTCATAGTTATTTAATTCCAAGAAGAACCAGGGCACAGTGGCAGTCTGAACAAAGTAAAACTGAACTCTAACGCTGGCAAAGAACCCAGTGTCCAATATGTGAGATTTACTCATAATTTTCTGGGCTCCCAAGGGCTTGTGGAAACATCCACACAGCACACATAGCTTGTCTTGCAGGATCGGGTCAGCACCACTTCCATGGTTTCTGTTGTCCTAGTATACTGGCATTTTCACAATGCCCGACTCTCCATTGCAACTGGGGCAGCAATAGCTTCACCAACACCTTCACCGACAGTGTCTCCTTGGTTCTCTGTAGAGATTCTAAACCTGCCGCATAGTGCAAAGCCTCAGTCTCTCTCTAACCTCCTTCCATACTGATACTGGGTCTCACCAATGACCTGTCCTTGCAGATCATGGTGTCAAGCCTCAGCTGCTCTCCATGACTCTTTTTATATATTCAAAACACCACCTGGAAGACTCTTAAGACACCAAATTCAGCTGCCAGCATGAGATTCAGCCACAGACCCCTCTGGACCAGAGATTGTTTCACTTCCCAGGAAACACTTCCCAAAAGATTTTGACTGTCCCACCTTCCCCTTTAGTGACTGCAGTCTTTCGTTAATGACAGATGACTCTTCAGCTCCACATGACCAGAACCACAAATTATTTATTTATTTATTTACTTGTTTGTTTGTTTACTTCACTTTACATCTCACTCACTGCCCCCTTCCCAGTCACCCCCTCCCACAATCTTCCTCTCTCCCCCTCCCCTTCTCCTCTGAGTGGGTGGGGAACCCCCTGGGTATCCTCCCTCCACCCTGGCACATCAAATCTCTGCAGGACTAGGCACATCCTCTCCCACTGAGACCAGACAAGGCAGCCCAGCTAGAACATACCCCAAGCACAGGCAAAAGCTTTTGGGATAGCCGCTGCTCCAGTTTGGCAAACATGAAGACTGCGCTGTACATCTGCTACATATGGAACCACAAGTTCCTAATCAAAATACATAGAATTGTCTTTATAGTCTTCATAAACCTCCATCATCTGCATGTCTCCCAACATTCTTATTCTCTAAGTTCCCACAGAACAGCCCACTGAGTTCTGAGCATCGATGTTTATTTTTTCCAACCCAAAGGTCAAATGTCACCAAAACTTTCACCAAAATACATGGTCGTGTCTGTCAGAGCAATACCCCATGACCTTGTACCAATTTATGTCTTAGATTTCAATAACTATGATAAAATATCATGACTATAAGCAATCTGAGGAAAGAGTTTCTTTTGCTTACACTCCTACATCATAATCCATTACTGAAGGAAGACAGGGAAGGAACTCAAGGCAGGATCCTAGAGGCAGGAACTGAAGCAGAAGTCATGGAAGAACTCTGCCTACTGGCTTGTTTCTCATGGCTTGCTCAGCCTGATTATAGAACCATTGATCACCAGCCCAGGGAAGACATTATCCACCATGAGCTGGTCCTCCCACAAGAAAATGCCAAGAAAATGCACCACAGTCTTGCCTACAGGCCAGTCTAGTAAAGACATTTTTTCCATTGAGGTTCCCCTTTCCAAAATGACTCTAGCTTGTATCAAGTTGACATAAAACTAGCCAGCACACCATGCCATAGATAGTTAAGACATCATGCAGTCTTGAGACTTCCTTAGTCAAAGAAATTAGTACATTACTTTATCTTTCACTTTAGGTTAAGTTCCCAGAACATGGGCTTAGAAAGCAGAAGGTGCCACCCATATTTAGAGTGTGTTTTCCTGCTTCAAATAATCTGATCAAGAAAATCCCTCACGGGAGTCCCAGCAGCTGGTGCTTTAGTTGGTTTCAGAAGCAGTCAAGTTGACAACCAAGATACAGCCACAACAGCCCCATCGCTGCCTACCGTCATGTGACATGTCCATGCTCATAACTCAAATGGTAGGGCTGGTTTTCTTTGCCTCTTACAATCTTATCTGGGCAAATGCTAAGATTTACAGCTTGCTTCCTGTAAATCTTTTTCTTTCAAACTCTAATAAAATTGTTCCTGAGCGTCATAAAAATAATCCCTCAATGGATTGTATGATACAGTCCAAAGTCCTTAGAAAGATAGTGGGAATCCTTCATCTGACCTTTTACCTTTTCCTCATCTAGCACTCCCCATTGGATCCTCCATACAGCAAGTACACAGAGCCATTCATGGTGCCTTGTACAGAAAGACTCTGCTTTTGCTCTGCTGTTTGCTTTCTCTTGGAACACTCTTCTTTCCATTTTTTATGTCTAAATCTCATATTTGGTTTCCTTTCTTTTTGTCTTGGTCTGTTGCCTAGGACGGCCTGGCCTCCAGACTGCATAGAGACAGAATGTACATCCACCATGCCAAGCTCAAATCTTATCTTTAAAAGCCTACTTCAATATTCTCCACAAAGTATGTTCTGGCCTCCTACTTTGGAATCCTTGTTCTTCCCCAACTAGACACTTCCACACAACCCTTGTATTTCTAATATTGTATTGGTTCTAATCTAATAAAATGTAAGCCCACCCTTTTCTGCTATCAGAACATAAAACTCACCAAGGGGAAGACCTTGGTCTAAACCACAGTCATTTATTGGTTAGAAGAACAGATGAACGAACGGATAAAAGAATGCATGAATTGCATGATCATTGGTGGCTTCTCGATTAATAGCAAGGAAAGGGGCTGTGGGTATGTGGGCTGCTACATGACTATTGTCACTGATCATGTATTCTCATCATCATTTTCTAGGGATTTTGTGACAGATTACATTTAGATTGTGTGACAATCAAGTCAAACAAATGCTGTTCATGATCACCTCTTCCATCTCTTACTCTAACAAATGGCCCTCCTGTAGAGATGAATGGCCTCTCACAAAAGGTGAGACATTCCAAGGAATATGAAGTTGTGTGTGTGTGTGTTTTGGGGGGGGGAGGGCGGGCAGTGTTGAGGACTTGCAAAAACCTGTTGGTTTTGCTGTTGTTTTAGAGACAAGGGCTCACTACATAGCCAAGGCTGGCTGTAACTAAAGATTGTCTTTCCTTGGCTTCCTAATTGTTGAGATCATAAGGGTATGTCGCTATATCTGGCTTATTTTATTTTATTTTCTTATGAACAGAAACTGGTTCTTTGGAATAGAAGAAAATATATGAAAGATGAAAGTGCTGCCTTTTTGAAGTACTAGGGATTTAACCTAGGCCATGCATACTGGTCAAATGTTATACCACCAAGTTACATTCTTAGATGGAGATGGCTGTATTTAGAGATAGAATTTTAGAATAAAATGGTGTAAAATACTAGATTACTGGGCTCTTAGCTAAGGACAGCGCTCTCTGTGATAACTGGCAAAAATATTTCTTCAAGAGCTTTGATTATATGATAAAGAAAAATTGAAATTGAAAGCAGAGAGGAAAAGAGAAAAGTACTCTGATATTAAAATCAATTGCCTGTAGATAATCTTAGATATGACAGCAAGAACAGCTCTCCGGAAGTCACCTATGAAGCCAAAGAAAATCTAGAAAATGTCACATAAATAGAACTTACAACTTCAGATGTTTCTGTAGAATGTTTCCTATTATGCCTGAAACCCTGGGTTCAATCCCTAGCACCCCATAAACTGAGTGTGGCAATGCACACTTGTTATCTCCGCACTTGGAAGGTAGACTCAGGAGGATCTGGAATGAGCTTTGCAGGTGAGTGGTGTAGTCAGAAGAGCAGTTGGTGGGGAAAAATGGCAACATTGGAAGAGTTAGCAATAGGCAAAGCAGGGAAGACTACAATAAATCTGAGTACCGGATTGAAAATGGAGGCATCAGTACAATCCCATGGTTTTATACATGTGCACATGCATGTTGGGAATCATGTATAAGTATGTGTATACATATTCCCACATGTTTATTTCCTAGCTCTGCTCACTATGAAGAGTGTCACCCCAGTTAACAATGAATGTTAACTAGGAACTATATCTTGGGACCCATCACCATTCTCTATCCAAAAGAACCAGATCTCTTTGAAATCACTTATTCCAAGATCGGGGCAGGAAATGTATGAGATGATCCTGGAGCATCTCACTGTGCCACAGGTAAAGAAGTGTTTATAGAAAATGGAGACATGCCAAAAGAGCACAGAACAGATAATGATAATGGTGCATTATTATCCACTGAACAAGTAAGACTCTGCTAATGTATAGTAAAATGTAGGTGAAAAGGAGGAATGGATTAATGGATAAATGAGTGGAGATAAGCTCTGTGGCAGAGCATTTACATGGACAAGGCTCTGTAGAGAATAAAAAGTGGAGGAGCAGAAAATGCCTTATCTTGTTAAAGCCAACTAGTAAAGGGAATAATAGAGACAGAAAACTCAACAATTGGCAAGCTATCACAGTAAAATGGACCCAGGTATGACTTATCAATTGATGCTAAAACTTGCCTGTGAACATTAATGAGGAACAGGATATTTACTTAGCTTCAAATTATCTTCCACCAAGGACTCCATAATTACTTACTAATTACTAAGTACAAAATGTTTATCAATTAACCTTACACTGGAGAAAGCTGGCAGAGACCATCTTGACTTTTAAGTCTGGAATAGGGCAAATTGACACTGAGTGCTTGCTGGTGGGCAATGGAAAGCAATGTGACTAGGAACACTGCTTTGGTGGCTCTGCTTGTCCAAAGTGGGTAAACAGAATCTAATCAGCAGGAAACATCTGACCTAAAGTTCGGTTCATGCTACAAAGCCATTAATCTGTGCTCTGAAATGTTAAGGTCATTTGCAGGAGATGAAAAGAACATGACAACTAAGTGCAGCTTCTGATCCTGACTTTCTGAAGGACTATTAGGACAACCGCTGTGAATGGACCTGTGGAACAAATGACAGAATTGAATCACTCACTGCTAGTTTTCTGATTCTGATGTTTCTACTATTGCTATATATGGATTGGATTTTTTTTAAACATGCACTCTTGTAGCCGGCAGGGTATGTTTTGTTTCCAGCTCCTCCTCGTGTCCCACTGTGCACTCTTTACAATAATAGTTTAGCCACATGCCTAGAGACAACAGAGCCCAGCAGTCATGGACTGAAACCTCGGAAAGTGTGAGCCAAAATTAATCTTTCTCCATCTCAGTTGATTTTCTTAGATATTAGTCACAATGGAAAATTGACTAAATGGTACTCCTATATCTTTGAACATGGTTCCTTCTGTTTACAGTTTAAGAATTTTTAAAAAGTGTTTTTCTTTTTAAAAATATCAGCATGCAAAGAGTTTGACGTGAAGACTTCAGAAGCCTATTAAGAATCCGAGAAAGTCATGCTGGCAAAGACATCATAAATAAGAAGCATTTATACTTAAGACTAAACTCTGATACCAAGCCCTGACACATGCATAAGAAACTGTGAAATCTGTCTACTTTCAAATATATCACATCATACAAAATCACTTTAAATATTATTGAGAATATGTATAACAAAATATTAAACATAATTTTAAATATTATCATTGAGAATATGTATAACAAAAATCTCTCAGGTTTTAGAACTAGGAGCAGAGTGACCAAAACATAGTGAATAAATTAAACTGAGTGATTGAATACGATAATTAGAGGGTAATACAGGAACTCCTCTCAGGTTCATGGTGGTGTGTCCTCATGTCACCTGCCCAGCATGTGACATTCTTGAATTCCAAAATTGCTAGCGTGTTCCTCCAATCTTTCCTCTGTGTTAATCGAACCTTCAATGTTCTCCCTATAATGCTAAATGGTTGACACATATATGTTTCGGTTCATGGATCACAAAAAGTTGAGCGGTCACTAGGAATTTGATGCAGAGGAGTACTTGTTCCCAGAGTCTGTGAAACAATCTCAAGGGACTGAGAAAGCAACAGCAATAAGGCAATGTGGCTAACCTGCATCCATTGGATGAAGGATGCACAGCAGCAGGTGTTTGTGCTTATCCATGACTTTTATTACATATGCAAGTATTTGAAAATCAATGGTTGGAAATGTTATAAATAGAATAGAAGTCAACCATGAGAGGGAGAGTAATGTGGTACTACTTAATTTTAGTGCAGGCAGAATGAGCATTCGGAGCCCTGCAGGCCAGGCCTCTCTGAGTGTGGGATTTGGTTCTTGGAAAGGAAAAGAAGGTGACAGATCATAGGAGGAATAGCTGAGAGGCCAAAGGATATTGAACCCAAAGAAGAAAAAGCTGGATGATGGGGCGGTGGTGAGTGGGGATGATTTCTGTCTTTGATTCTCTAAAGGGCACCTGGAATGGAAATAGCAGACTTATTACTGGGAAACAGAGTTTTGTTGAGTATAAGGAAAAGCTTTTTACCAATTAGACAAGCCAAAAAGAAGGGTGTGTTTGAACAGTCATAGGATATGATTCATTCTCAGTCCCCCACTCTCTGACAGTTTCTGACTATGTAGCACAGGATGTGTTTTAATAGACTGGGTAATGAATTTTCAAGGATTTTGAATAAAGATCTCATGAATCTGAAAAATTCAAAAGCCAGTGACCACTAGGCCCTCCCAATGATGTTTATGGTTTTGTGTTATCTCTTAGCTTAGGGAGTTTGGGTATTTTGGGAATAAAATATTTACGTTTATTGGGCAGGAGTGAACTTTCCATTTTATCCACATGGGGCATCTTGCTGTAGCATGGACTGCTTCAATATAATTCTTAGCAGTTAGGAACATTCACTTTTCTTCTAGAAATCAGCTGATCACTGGGGTGAAAGTCAAAATGCTTTTATTTGAGAAAATTTCAGTCAACATAAAAACAGGGCTTAAGAAAACAAAAGTTCAAGGGAACATATGACAAACACTGAAATATTTAACAACTCATGAATATACACCTTCAAGCTGCTGTGAGCCAGCCTGCTTTCTACAACTTCCTTAAATCATTACGACTCTTCACTGAAAAGTGAAATCACTCTTTAATTTTATGCCATGCACTGTGGTACCCGTAGTGAGCAGAAGAGAGTATCAGATCCCCTGGAACTGGAGTTATGGATGGTTCTGAGCTGCATTGTTGCTGCTGGGAACTGAACCTTGATCCTCTGGAAGAACAATAAGTGTTCTTAACCATTCAGTCATCTCTGTCGACCTTAAATCCAACCTTTTATCTAATGCTTCCTCGAGGCTGGCATACAGAAGATTCATCTGAGAAAGAAAACAGCAAACTGACTTTGGGAAAAAGAAAAAAATAACCAGTATGGGCAAGCTTCTCAGATCCACAGTGATGGCACAGAAGTCTGGCCCTTGAGGTCTGAGATCTGAGCTGCTATTGGGAATACAAACTGTCCTTTCTTGAGGAAGAGGAATCCCAGGATAGTAGGTCTGTTTAATTAGGAACAGGGAGCTCTAGTAAGGGAGGTAATCAAAACAGAAAAGATTTGTTGTTCTTATTTGGTAACAAGGTTTTTTCCTTACCAAACCTACCCTGGTTAGCTAATGGTCTAGTTGCTTGAAACAGAATAGTCCCTGGAGTAATGCCTGTTTGACCAGCCATTGCTTGCACGGAGGCCAGCCCTTACCCACACACATTGGCACTGACAGTGATATATCTTTCCAGATCACACTCCTGGTAGTCTTCATAATTAGATTCCATTCACTATCCCTGTTTCCTCTTTTTGGTTTCACTCTAAGAGATTACTACACAATCTCCTACCACATGAAGTGCTACAGAAGCACTGAGCTCTTCAAAGATGAAGATCTTTACCTAGTCAAGCAAGGTAGGATGTGTCCTTATGGGAGCTTGGCGTGCCTTCTGTGTCCTCTAAGTTATACCACCCACTGCAGGGTTCTGCCTCCTACCTTTGCTTCATAGTTTGTTTTGAGGGAGCCAAGGTGGCCAAGGAACTCCAATGCCATTCCAGTCCACCTTTTTGCAGATGCATACTTGTTCTTGCTATACATCAATATTCCAATATTCCAAGCCTTGATCATCAGCCATGCAATTTCCTCTTCTGGGTAGCCTTTCTGAAATCCAAGAAGAGTGGGTGTTTTCAGTTGTTATCGCCACTACTGATTGTAACACTCGATCACATCCCATTACAGTTAAATAAGAGGTGCTAGGACAGACCCGAGGAAAGATCGCTCCTGCAGAACAGGAGAGTACTTTGAAGGTATGGCAGTTGTAAAATGTTCCACAGTGAAGTCTTAGGAAGTGACACAAATATGGGAGAAAAAGCATTAGGTCTGTTTAATTAGAAACAGGCAGCTCTAGTAAGGGCAGTAATCAAAACAGAAAAGATTCATTGTTCTTATTTGGTAACACGGCTTTTTTCTTACCAAACCTACCCCGGTTAGCTAATGGACTAGATGCTTGAAACAGAATATTTCCTGGAGAAATGCCTGTTTGACCAGTCATTGCACAGAGGCCCTCTTCTACTAAGAGAAAATAAACTTAGAAAAACCAGGTCTTGGTCTCCTGGGAGCAAGAGAGAAATCTGTATCCTGCTTGGGTCTTTGGTCGCTGCCATCCTCAGTCAGTTATCTCCTCAATCCCGAGATGATCAAGAAACTGTTTTACTGAGTCTCTTAATTTCCTTGACCAGAATGAATTTCTATTCTTGCAACAGTAATATTAATCATTAGTGTTAAGATAATCTACTATGCTACAAATGAAGGTCACATTTCTGAGATGATTTCACAGCCTTATCAGTGGTTTTTAACACCACTAATCACAAAATTACATTAACGTCTTCATAGTATTCTGCAATAGTGAAAAAGAGTGGTAGAAGAGCAACTGTCCCTGCTTTTATCTAGAAGATGGGGAACAGATGCTGAAGCCTTCATTTACCCAGTATGTCTCAGGCTCTGGAGGGCAAAGACGTCATAGAAGACTTCAGAAAAGGTTCTTGAGTGGCAAGGATGTCATTGGCTTTTATTCATTATTGTTTTGCTTAAGATGGGAACCTTCCTATGTTGCCTAGTCTGCTCTGAAATTTTTGGGTTGCAGTGATCGTCCCATACCCAGCTGTCCTTCAATTGGATCTATAAAAAAATACTATGTATAAGACACTATGATAATGAGGGTGTTGGAAGAGATAAGACAAAGCTCTCATGTTAAAGGACACGTGGCAGCTTTGTGGAAACAAGGTATTTGCATATAAAGATGACTTCATGGAGCTGAGATTATATCTCAGTGACAGAATGCTTGTCTAGTTTGTGAGGCCCTGGATTCCACACCTAGCACCACATGGGAAAATGAGTTCCCAAGGTATTATTAAGAGTTTGCTAGAGTGTCATGGACATTAGGTGCCCTGGTATAGTGACTGAAAAGAACACTAGCAGAGCTTGGTCAGAGGCAGTCTAATTTGCCTGAAATATTAACCTTATAAGCATCTACTTTTCAAACTTAGTCATTTCTTTCTCTTCATTTCTATAGCCAGCTTTACATTTCTCTAATATAAGTTATATCACATAATTTTGAAATGTCATATATTTACTTCTTCCAGTCTGTTGAATTTTTTTTTGTGGTACAGAATTTCTTGTTTCAGTTTTGTATCTCTGGAGCCCAACACTATACCTGACACACAATAAAGGCACAAGTTTGCTGAATGAATTAATGAATGAACAAATGATTCAATCCTCAATCAAATGCTACTGTCTCAGTGAAATTTACCTTGATTGTTTGCAACTTTTGTTCCCCGAAATTTTGTTCATAACCCTGTAAAAAGCATTTCTAATAATCACTGTCTTTCTCCTTTACTCAGCAGGGGTGAAGTGTCATTAGGACAGAAGGTCATTCACGTTTGTGTATTCACAGCCTGGCACAGTATTTGATACACAGTAAGAATGTGGTTATCTTAACTACATGAATGAAAAGGTGATCAAACAAACAAATATGATCATATAAGGGAGACATGAAGTAAGATCTAGATCTATAGAGATTATAGGAGAGACAGCAGAGGCTGGAGGAGATTTTAGGGGTGCTGCCTGGAGCTGGCATGTCCTCTATCATATAAAGCTTTTTTATTAAACATTTTAAATGCCATATTCAGCAGATCTCTGAAGAGTTTAGTATACCTGATTTAGTTACTCACTTTATGCTTAACTTTGAAAACATACACAAGAGGCTAAATAAAGCTTATACCTGTAATTAATTACATTAGGACTTTAGTTAGAACTATACTGTATTGAGTATTAAATCCATGGTGTCATGCTTGCCAGGTAAGCACTCTATGAACTGAACTAGTAGATTTCTCGCCCCATGTAATGGTTTTAAGACTTGTTGATGCTATAGTGTGTATCAGTATGCCATTCCTTTTTTTTTTTTTTTTGTCAAATAATAGTCCATTATTTGGAAATGCCACAATAAAACATTTTGGTTATTTGTGTTCTTCCTGTATGAATGAGTCTGCTCTGAGCATTTATGTATGAGTTATTATTTGTATGCATTTCTCTTGGGATGGAATTTCTGGGTCATATGGTAACTATACTAACGTCCTGAGGTGCTGTCTGGCTATTCTTTTTTCCTCTTTTTGCAGTACTGGGAATCAAATCCAGGAACTCACATATTGAAGGCATGTACTGTACCACTGAGTTACACTTCCGCCCTTCAGCTGCTTTTCAAAGCACCACTGTATGATCACAGTCTCTGTTGAGAGTACCAATCAATCATTTGTCAAGAGTGGTTTCTCTCTGTCTTTTTGAGTATAGTCATTTTATTGGGTGTAAAAGTGGCAGATCACCTTATTATTGCATTTATATTTATGTATTTATGATAATTACGCTGAACATCTTTTCATATGCTTACTGGTCATATGAATATCTTCTCTGGAAAAATGCCAACTTCCATTCTTTGTTCACTGGAGAATGTAGCTGTCTTTATGGAGTTGTAAGATTTCTTTATACATCCCAAATGTGAATCTCTCCTCTCCAACATTTACTACCAACCTTTCAATTATCCTTTTACTTCCATAATGGTGTCTTTTATGATTAATTTTTTTCTCAAATCTAATTGCTTATTTTCATTTTATTAGATATTTTTATTATGGAGAAGAGACTGAGGGAAAGGAGGTCCAGTGACCAGCCCAAATTGGGATCCATCTCAAGGGGAGGCTCCAAGGCCTGACACTATTACTGATGCTATGATGTACTTACAGACAGGAGCCTAGCATGGCTGCCCTCCAGGAGGCCCAACAAGCAGCTGACTGAGATGCAGAAACAGATACTTACAACCAACTAATGAACAGAAGGCAGCTGATAAATAGATAACGAAAATGTGGTACATTTATACAATGGAATATCATTTACCAGTTAAGAAAAATGGAATTTGCATGCAAATGGTTGGAGACAGAAACAATTACCTTAAGTGAAGTAACCACTTATGTGGATGTTAGCTTTTAAGCTTTAGATATGTGTGTTTCATTCAGAATATCCAAAGTTTATGTAGCTAGTAAGGAATCCGGAGAAAGGAGGGATTCTTCTAAGGGAAGGAACAGAGAATATAGCAGTGTAAATATTAAATCAGAAAATAGAATAGAAGGATTAAATGCAGAGGAGTACAGGAGGGAAGAGTAGAGGACAGAATATAGGGAAGGAAAACTAACACTTAAAAACCTCTTTGAAAAGCCATATGGATATCAATTACTATAGAAGCTTCCTAAAATATATACATATGTTAAAGGAATTTAAATGTAGTCACCATATACTGGGGTAGACAAGACTCCAACTAGACATCTTGTCAGCAATTAAAACCTCTAGTGCCAGGAATGAGTTACATGTTGTTGAGTCATTGACCACAGGTGCCTTATAGACCTCTACAAACACTGTAGGCTACTGTCAAGGCTATTGGTTACTCTACATAACCTGATGATAAGGCCTGATTGCTAAAGACATTACTTACTTATGTCATTAAACATAGAGAAATCAAACTGGTGCCCAGTTAGAAGCTTCACTCTTATCGACTAGCATTCATATGCTAGAAGGTACTCTGCATGCTACTGGAGGAGAAAAGTCATTGGTGTCACCCATCTATAAACTCTTTGACCTACAGTGGTATCATGCCTACGACATGTACTGGTGCAATAGTGGCACAAATGTTATGGGAGTGACCCATCACTTCTTGATTGAATTTAAAGCACACTCCATGTGATAAGAGTTCATACCTCACATTGAAGTGGCCAACAACCTAAGACTAGGCTCTAGGGAAAAATCTACTATTATTCTGCTAAAGAAATATAGGAATACATACAATGACTCCTATGCCCACAGATCAGTGATTCATTCAACCCTCACTACAGAAGCTACTTTTTGCGGTAATTAACATGGAAACCCACAGAAGAAGAGGTGGAAAGAATGTAGGAGCCAGAGGTGGTAGATGACTCCAAGGAAACACCTTCCAGACACAATAGGACTGATGTATATAAAAACCTCACAGTCTATGATAGTATGTATAGGTCCTGCATAGGTTGAAACTAGAAAAAGTCCTAGCAGTGGAAAAGGGAGATGGACATAAGTCCCACCTCAACCAAGAAGCTATTTGCCACTGATACATTCTAGGAAACTTTCATTTTCCCTCTGTGTACTAGAAAAAAGAACATTCCATTCTTCTACAAAGAATGCTAAAGTTATTTACCTAATGGACTACTTTCTTTGGGAGTTTGCTTCTCTGAGTATGATCTGAGGCTGAGATGGTTCAGGTGATAAAAGCACTTGCCTCTAACCAAGCCTGATGACATGAGTTTGATCCCGGGATCCTACATAGTGGAAAGAGAGGAATGATTCCTAGAAGTTATCTTCTGACTTCCACATGTAGCATGGCTCATGCACACCATGACACATGTGTATACCCCAACAATAAATAAATCAAAAAAGTGTAATACAAAGTTTGCAAAAAGCACTATCTTGGTTATATCTGACTTTGTCGCCAGCTGTAAAGATTAAGTTTATATTTTAATAGTAGGCTTTTCCTCATCATTATCTTATATTTATGTATAGCTTTAAAAACTAATTAGCAAATGTCCTTTCCATGAGGTGGAAAAATAATGTAGTCCCATTTCTCCTAGCAAGTACGATTAAATTCCTGGACATATACATAAAACAAACCTAAGAAGACTCTGGAATTTGGAAAAAAGGAAAACTGGCTAGGAACACTGGGACCAAGGCTTGGCATAGTTGTGGGTTCTCTGGGGTTTCTTTTGCTTTATATATTGCCAGACTTGGTACTTAGAGACCAAAATCAGATGCAGACAAAAATCCCCAAGAAAAGTCTATTCTCTCTAGAGATGAGACCAGTAATGAGGGGTTCTCCACCTCAAGTATCAATAAAGGCTAAGTAGAAAAATTTTTTTATGTTTAAGTGTGTGTATGTATGTATGTATGTATGTATGTATGTGAGAAAGAGAGAGCGAGAGAGAGAGAGAGAGAGAGAGAGAGAGAGAGAGAGAGAGAGGTGTGCATGTGCCAGTGCCAAGCTTTCACCTGGAAGTCCCAAGGTCAAGTTTCTTCCCCTGCACAGAAGGCTAAATGAGATTCAAGATCTCAACACGACATAAAAATGTCTAGATTTCAATAAGAGGAATTACTAAAGTAAGAACTTAGAATATTTACACTGAAGAGCAAAAAGATAAACACTTGATACTTCTGAGATGGCACAAATGTTAAAATATCTGCTAAAATTTTTCTATGACTTTTTAAAATAGTGTAAAAACATAGCACATAATTTACTATCTTACCATTTTTAAGTGAACAGATTACATTCACACTGCTGTGCTACTATCAAGCACTACCCTACCACCTATGAACTGCTTTAATCTTTAAAAACTCAAATTCTACAGGCTCCATCCCTAGGAACCACCAGCATTCTATTTTTCATATTTCTCAATTTTGCCACTCTTAGTACTTCACATAAGCGGAATCATATAATATCTATCCTGTTGTGAAACATAATTACTTGATGAATTGCCAGAGAACTCTGACAAGTGGAAAACAGCAATTTCAGAAGGTTATGTACTGTACTGTTCTAAAGCTCCATACATACTATATGAGTCCATTTGGATAACATTCCTGGAACGACAAAATTAGAGAAATTGGCAATATTTTAGTAGTTGGCTATTTTTAAAGCTGGGACTAAGAGAGAAGTGGAAGGGATAAAAGGGCAACAAGAAAGATCTCTGTGGTGATGGAGAATTCCCTATGTTGCTTGAAATAATGTCAACATTTTGGTTGTGATGTTGTTTTATCTTTTACATTTTTGAGGCAGGCATTTTTATGTAGTCCACGCTTGACTCAAACTCTCTGTGTAGTAGAATATGACCTTCAATTCCTAACTTTCATGCTTCCATGTCCTGTGTAATGGGATTTTGACTGTGTTCTACCATGCTTGGCTTTTGACTGTGATATTATTTTGTAAGGTATTATCAGTGTGGAATGCTGTGGAAAGAGTGTACAAGACTGCTATGTGTAAGTACATATAACTGTAATTATTTCAAAATAATAATTTAATTAAGAGGCAACCGAAATAACCCAATTCTTAAAAATGAATCTAGATACTAGAAGCGAGAGGGGGTTGAATGGGGAAAAGAGGGAGGGAAGGGGGCTTATGGGACTTTCGGGGAGGGAGGAAACGGGAAAGGGGAAATGATTTTGAATGTAAATAAAGAAAAACTTAGAAAATAAAACTTTAAAAAAAAAGTCCACTATGAAAAAAAATGAATCTAGAATACTAGAAAATCTATTATAGAATACATAGAAATGCCTCCTTAAACATGTGATCCCTTCCCCACTGAGCTCTTTCATTGCCACTAGCTCTGAATATCAGCCTAAGTCTCTGATTTAACCTGAGATTTCCTACTAAAAACTGGTAAAGATGTACTGAAAGAATGATTCCAGTAATAAAGGGTCATTTGAATGGATATTTATGGAACCTCCAAAGTCACATTTTAAAGTCCTAACCTTCAAATTGCCAATATTAAGAGTTTGGATCATCAGGAAGTGATTAGGTAATAATGGTAGTCCTTACAAATAGGGTCAATGTCATTATAAAAGATCCAAGAGAGATCCTTTTCTTTTTTACCATTTGAAGTTACAGAAAGAAATTATCTCATCTATAAGGAAACAGGCTCTTACCAGAGATTGTACCAGGCCCATTTGTTAACCACAGATGATTTTTAACTAAATTAGTAACCTGACTTTTTGAATTTTAAAAATGTCTTCAATTGTAAATTCAAGATAAGTAACAGTGCCACTGTCTATTGAATCACAGTGAGATAATGGACATAAAAGTAAAGCACAAATGTTAACTGTAAAGCATGGTGTATGAGGCAGAGGCTTTATATTTGTGTAATAGGCATTTTACCAGTGTATGGAGGTAGCTGATAAAAGTTACCAACTTAATAAATTTTGCAAAAATGATAAAGGGAAACTTTTCTCCTGAGCATTTGAAACAAAGCAGATACATAGCACAGTCAATCAAAAAGAAAAAAAAGCAATATATATAAGATAAAGAGCTAATAGAGTCACTAAACTATTTTCTGTATAAAAAGCTAAGCATATGATCATGTTTCAGGTATGGGCAATACTGGACAGGAAACTCATCAGAAAATTAGAAATCAGCAGGCTCTCTAACAGAAGAGTGATAGGGATTATAACTGTAGTGTGATGGATAAAAGTGGCAAAGCCAAGTTCCTCAGAGAAGCTGTTGCCTCACAGAGACTATAGAGATTGGTCAATGTGGAGTTACAATAAGTCTAATTTTTAGTTTGCATATAGAATACATTTGAAGTTCCAGATGTAGCTTCTGACTTAGAAATGGAATTTTCCCCTCTTCCTAAAAGGTTAAAGTTTGCAAAAGAAAAACCAAAATGTTCAGTGCTCAAGTTTTTCATATTTAAATTCATACAGGCCAGAATTAAGTTGTTCCAGGAAAATTTTAGATTTTGTTAGTCACTGATAGCTTGTATCAGATTGGCATCCTACTTATTATCTTATATTGTGATTTACAAATCCTATTATATAAAGAACAGCCAAGATTCTTAGATTTTATTTCTGGTTTTGTTTACCTGCTTGCTTTTGAGACAGAGTTTCATGATCTCAAAATCACTATGTAGCCAAGGATGACCATGAATTCCTGGTGCTTCCAGGTTCTAGATTAAAGGTGTGTGCCGCCACATCTGGCTATGCAATGTTGGAGACAGAACTCTCAGCAAGCACTATACAAACTGAGCTACATTCCAAACCAATATACTTATATATCATCATGAATGAAAGTAATGACTTTTTGCATGATTTTAAGCAAGCCATCTTACTCTCCTGTTCTATGGCTCTCATAAAAAATAGCTAACATCTTACATATTCATGAATAAGTTTATAACCCAGATACTATTTATATTGACCCATACAAATGCAATGTGGTAGACTCAGAACAGAGCATTTTACAAGCGAGGAAACTTAACTCAAACAACAGAAAGGTTGCAAAAGTACATAAGAACCACTTAAACTCTTACTTTATACCATATACAAAAATTAATTTAAAATGTATCATAGACCTATATTCAAAAGATAGAAAGAAATATAAAACTTCAAGAATACATAAGAAAAGATTATCTGTAAACTTGGATTGGGCAAAGATTTTTTTCATTACAAAAACACTACTTATAAAAGTGCAATACCTATGAAAGGTAATATCTATAAAAGTGGGATGCTTGATAAATTAGACTTTATTAATATTTTTTCTTTTCAAATGATTACATTGGGGAAAAGATTTAAAGAAAACATTTACAAATAAAGGACCTTACCCAGAATATATAAAGAACTCTTATAACTCAATTAAAAGACAACCCAATGTTTAAAAAGTTGGAAAACCAAATAGAAATTTTTCCAGGAAAGAAATAAAAAGTCAATAAATATATGGTCAACACACCACTAGCTATAAAGAAACTACTCATCTCAAACCTCAGAAGTTACCACTCTATACTCACTAAGATGGTTATAATAAAAACATGGGCAATAACAATGTTGGCGTAGAAGTAGAGAAAACAGAATCTGCACATATTGGGTATATGGAGTGGCTTAAAGGAAATTATCTTCCACAGGCTTAGATATTTTCCAGTTGGTGGCACTGTTTAGGGTGGTACTACAGACTTGCTAGAGGAAGGACATCCCTGGTGGTAGATTTTGAACTCTCAAAGTTCGAGTTCACTATTTTTCTGCTTTGTATTTGTGATTGAGAATATCTTGGCTCCCTGTTCCCTTGCCATTGTGTACTTTTCCTCTCAAAATATAAACTCTCCTGTAAGTTTCCTTGGTAATCGTATTTTATCACAACAATAGAAAAATAACTAAACCGGGATGTAAAGTGGTATTTCCATTTTGGAAAACAGAGGGAAGCTCTATACAAAGCTAACCACAGAGCTAGCAGGGGACCCTACAATTCTACTTGTACATATACATTTAAGAAAATCAAATACATGTACTACAGTCAGGCTTAGTGGTGCACACCTTTAATCCCAGGTCTTGGGATGCAGTGTCAGGCAGATCTCTGTGAGTTCAAGTCCAGCCTGGTTTATATAATGAGTTCCAGACCAGCCAGAGTTATATAGTGATATAGTGGGGCCTGCTCCTCCCCCTTCTCTCTCCCCCTCCCTCCCTCTCCCTGCTTCCCTCCCTCTCTATCTACACGCGCGCGCGCACACACACACACACACACACACACACACACACACACACATTAATTACAGAAACAGAAACAACTATATACAAATGGTCATAGGAGCATCATTCATAGTGGTTAAATATAGACAACTAATGAATAGACAAAATGTGATTTAAAATTTTTCAGCAAAAAGAATGAAATACTGGTAAAGTGATAATATAGATGGACTTCAAAGGGCACAAAAGGCGGCAGGAACTAAAAGAATCTTCACTGAAAACAAACAAACAAACAATTGAAAGGGACCAAATACAGATTTTTGTTCCTTCTATTTTATCACCTGTCTCTGAGATACAGTGGGAATAGTAAAAAGCCTTTTCACAAAATTAATAAAATCATAGGGGAAAGGCCCCCAAAATATAAAACAATTCAAGATGCCTAGTAGTCTTGTTATTCTGACCCAAAACTTAGTAAACTTAAAGGAGAAAATTCCTACTATTAGCTATTACATTTTATAAACTCAGAGATACTTTTAAGTGAATATCTACATTGTAATGTAAATTTACCATAAAAGTACTATCAGAAAGTATCATTCTATATGAATTCAAATATACAAGACACTTCGGTTCCTTACAATCATCTGCAAGTTTACTATTGCTCTTTGACTTACATTTTGCCTAATGATGCCCAGAGCTCTTTTTAAATGGCTCCAAACTTCTTTTAGGGGATACGTTGCCATATTCCATATTTCATCTGACACCAGAAGGCCAATCAAGTTATGCATGCATACGCTGAAAAATAAAGAAAAAGTCATCTATAAGGAAAGAAATCACGGGCCTAGCTAAGACAGTTAACTCTTGAGTCTCATCTTACGCCGAGAGCTTCGCAGCAGTTCTGCTCCTTCCTCCATTTTTTTTTATTTTTTTTAATTTAATTTTATTTTTCTTAATTTACATTCCAAATCATTTCCCCTTTCCCGTTTCCTCCCTCCCCGAAAGTCCCATAATCCCCCTTCCCTCCCTCTTTTCTCCATTCAACCCCCTCTCGTTTCTCTGTCCTGGCGTTCCCCTACATCCAGTCTTTCCAGGACCAGGGGTCTCTCCTTCCATCTTCTTAGAAATCTATTGATATGCGAATTGTGTCTAGGGTATTCCGAGATTCTGGGTCAATATCCCCTTATCAGTGACTGCATACCATGTGTGTTCTTTTGTGATTGGGTTACCTCACTAAGGATGGTATTTTCAAGCTCTGACCATTTGCCTAGGAATTTTGTTAATTCATTGTTTTTAATTGCAGAGTAGTATTCCATTGTGTAGATATACCACATCTTCTGAATCCATTCCTCCGTTGAGGGACATCTGGGTTCTTTCCAGCTTCTGGCTATTATAAATAAGGCTGCTATGAACATAGTGGAGCATGTGTCCTTATTGCATGCAGGTAAAGCCTCTGGGTATATGCCCAGGAGTGGTATAGCCAGATCCTCCGGGAGTGTCATGCACAGTTTTCTGAGGAACCGCCAGACTGCTTTCCAGAGTGGTTGTACCAGCCTGCAATTCCACCAGCAGTGGAGGAGTGTTCCTCTTTCTCCACATCCTTGCCAACAACTGCTGTCTCCTGTGTTTTTGATCTTAGCCATCCTGACTGGTGTGAGATGGAATCTCAGGGTTGTTTTGATTTGCATTTCCCTAATGACTAAGGATGATGAACATCTCTTTAGGTGCTTCTCAGCCATTAGATATTCTTCAGGTGAGAACTCTTTGTTTAGCTCTGTACCCCATTTTTTAATAGGGTTACTTGCCTCTCTGGAGTTTAACTTCTTGAGTTCTTTGTATATATTGGATATTAGCCCTCTGTCGGATGTAAGGTTGGTAAAGATCATTTCCCAGTTAGTTGGTTGCCGCTTTGTCTTTTTGACGGTGTCTTTTGCCTTGCAAAAACTTTGTAATTTAATGAGGTCCCATTTGTCTATTCTTGATCTTAGAGCATAAGCTATTGGAGTTCTGTTCAGGAAATTCTCCCCTGTGCCCATATGTTCAAGGTTCTTCCCTAGTTTCCTTTCTATTAGTTTCAGTGTGTCTGGTTTTATGTGGAGATCCTTGATCCACTTAGAATTGAGCTTAGTGCAAGGAGATAAGAATGGGTCAATTTGCATTCTTCTGCATGTTGACCTCCAGCTGAGCCAGCACCATTTGTTGAAAAGGCTATCTTTTTTCCACTGGATGGTTTTAGCTCCTTTGTCAAAGATCAAGTGACCATAGGAGTGTGGATTCATTTCTGGGTCTTCAATTCTATTCCATTGATCTACATGCCTGTCACTGTACCAATACCATGCGGTTTTTAACACTATTGCTCTGTAGTACAGCTTGAGGTCCGGGATACTGATTCCCCCAGAGGTTCTTTTACTCTTGAGAATAGTTTTAGTTATTCTGGGTTTTCTGTTATTCCAGATGAATATTTGAATTGCTCTTTCTAACTCTATGAAGAAATGAGTTGGGATTTTGATGGGGATTGCATTGAATCTGTGTATTACTTTTGGTAAGATGCTCATTTTTACTATATTAATCCTGCCAATCCATGAGCATGGCAGATTTTTCCATCTTCTGAGGTCTTCTTCAATTTCTTTCTTCAGAGACTTGAAGTTCTTGTCATACAGATCTTTCACTTCTTTGGTTAGAGTCACGCCAAGATACTTTATATGGTTTGTGGCTATCGTGAAGGGTATTATTTCTCTTACTTCTTTCTCAGCCTGCTTATCCTTTGAGTATAGGAAGGCTTCTGACTTGCTTGAGTTGATTTTATATCCGGCCACTTTGCTGAAGTCGTTTATCAGCTGTAGGAGTTCTCTGGTGGAGTTCTTTGGGTCGCTTAAGTATACTATCATATCGTCTGCAAATAGTGATAGTTTGACTTCTTCCTTTCCAATTTGTATCCATTTGACCTCTTTTTGTTGTCTAATTGCTCTAGCTAGAACTTCAAGTACTATATTGAAAAGATATGGAGAGAGAGGGCAGCCTTGTCTAGTCCCTGATTTTAGTGGGATTGCTTCAAGTTTCTCTCCATTTAGATTGATGCTGGCTACTGGTTTGCTGTAAATTGCTTTTACTATGTTTAGATATGGGCCTTGAATTCCTGATCTTTCCAAGACCTTTAGCATGAAAGGATGAATTTTGTCAAATGCTTTCTCAGCATCTAATGAGATGACCATGTGGTTTTTTTCTTTGAGATTGTTTATATAGTGGATTACATTGGTGGATTTCCTTATATTAAACCATCCCTGCATCCCTGGGATGAAGCCTACTTGATCGTAGTGAATGATCGTTTTGATGTGTTCTTGGATTCGGTTGGCAAGAATTTTATTGAGTATTTTTGCATCGATATTCATAAGAGAGATTGTCCTGAGATTCTCTTTCTTTGTCGGATCTTTGTGTGCTTTTGGTATTAGTGTAATTGTGGCTTCATAGAACGAGTTGGGTACTGTTCCTTCTGTTTCTATTTTGTGGAACAGTTTGAAGAGTATTGGTGTTAGGTCTTCTTTGAAGGTCTGATAGAATTCTGCACTAAAACCATCTGGACCTGTGCTTTTTTTGGTTGAAAGACTTCCAATGACAACTTCTATTTCTTCAGGGGTTATAGGACGGTTTAGATGGTCTATTTGATCCTGATTTAATTTTGGTATTTGGTATCTGTCAAGGAAATTGTCCATTTCCTCAAGATTTTCTAGTTGTGTTGAATACAGGTTTTTGTAGTAGGATCTGATGATTTTTTGAATTTCCTCAGTTTCTGTTGTTATCTCTCCCTTTTCGTTTCTGATTTTATTAATTTGGATACTATCTCTGTGCCCTCTGGTTAGTCTGGCTAAGGGCTTATCTATCTTGTTGATTTTCTCAAAGAACCAACTCCTCGTTTTGTTGATTCTTTGTATGGTTTTATTTGTTTCTACTTGATTGATTTCAGCCCTGAGTTTGATGATTTCCTGCCTTCTACTCCTCTTTGGTGTATTTGCTTATTTTTGTTCCAGGGCTTTCAGGTGTGCCATTAAGCTGTTAGTGTATGCTGTCTCCCGTTTCTCTTTGGCGGCACTCAGGGCTATGAATTTTCCTCTTAGCACTGCTTTCATTGTGTCCCATAAATTAGGGTATGTTGTGCCTTCATTTTCATTAACTTTCAAAAAGTCTTTGATTTCTTTCTTTATTTCCACCTTGACCAAGTTATCATTGAGTAGAGCATTGTTCAGCCTCCATGTGTACATGGGTTTTCTTTTGTTTTTGTTGCCATTGAAGACCACTCTTATTCCATAGTGATCTGATAGGAGGCATGGGATTAGTTCTATCTCCTTATATCTGTTCAGGTCTGATTTGTGACCAATTATATGGTCAATTTTGGAGAAGGTACCATGAGGTGCTGAGAAGAAGGTGTATTCTTTAGCTCTAGGATGAAATGTTCTATATATATCTGTTAGTTCCATTTGGTCCAAGGCTTCAATTAGATTCACTGTGTCCCTGTTTAGTTTCTGCTTTCCTGAATGATCCATTTCAGAGAGCGGGGTGTTGAAGTCACCCACTATTATTGTGTGCGGTGCGATGTGTGCTTTGAGTTTTAGTAAAGTTTCTTTTACGAATGAGGGTGCCCTTGCATTTGGAGCATAGATATTCAGAAATGAGAGTTCTTGATGGTGGATTTTTCCCTTGATCAGTATGTAGTGTCCTTCTGTGTCTTTTTTGATGACTTTAGGTTGAAAATCAATTTTATCCGATATTAGGATGGCTACTCCACCTCGTTTCTTGGGGCCATTTGCTTGTAAAATTGTTTTCCAGCCTTTTACTCTGAGGTAGTGTTTGTCTTTGACACTGAGGTGCGTTTCCTGCATGCAGCAAAATGCTGGGTCCTGTTTACGTATCCAGTCTGCTAGTCTATGTCTTTTAATTGGGGAATTGAGACCATTGATATTAAGAGAGATTAAGGCATAGTGATTATTGCCATCTGCCATTCTTGACGCTATCTTTATGTTTGAGTGGTTATCTACTTTTAGGTTTGATTCAAGAAGGTTATTATCTCATTTTTTCCAGGGTGTTGTTTCTCTCCCTGTATTGGAGGTTTCCACCTATTATCTGTTGCAGGGCTGGATTTGTGGAAAGATATTGTGAAAATTTGGTTTTATCATGGAATATCTTGGTCTCTCCATCTATGGTGATTGAGAGTTTTGCTGGGTATAGTAGTCTAGGCTGGCATTTGTGCTCTCTTAGTGTCTGCATGAGATCTGCCCAGGATCTTCTGGCTTTCATAGTCTCTGGTGAGAAGTCTGATGTGATTCGGATAGGTCTTCCTTTGTATGTTACTTGGCCCTTTTCTCTTACTGCTTTTAGTATTCTTTCTTTATTTAGAACATTTGGTGTTTTGATTATTATGTGACGGGAGGTATTTCTGTTCTGGTCCAGTCTGTTTGGAGTTCTGTAGGCTTCTTGTACGTTCATCGGCATCTCTCTCTTTAGGTTAGGGAAGTTTTCCTCCATAATTTTGTTGAAGATGTTTACTGGCCCTTTAAGTTGCAAATCTTCACTCTCATCTATACCTATAATCCTTAGGTTTGGTCTTCTCATTGTGTCCTGGATTTCCTGGATGTTTTGGGTTACACATTTTTTGCATTTTGCATTTTCTTTGACTGTTGAGTCGATGCTTTCTATGGAATCTTCAGCACCTGAGATTCTTTCTTCCATCTCTTGTATTCTATTGTTGATGTTTGCATCTATGACTCCTGATTTCTTCCCAAGGTTTTCTATCTCCAAAGTTGTTTCCCTTTGTGATTTCTTAGTTGTTTCTACTTCCTTTTTTAGTTCCTGGATGGATTTGCTGAGATCCTTCACTTGTTTGTTTGTATTTTCCTGTATTTCTTTAAGGTATTTTTGCATTACCTCTTTCAGGATTTCTGCCTGTTGACCCACGTTCTCCTGCATTTCTCTGAGCAATTTTTGTGTTTCTTCCTCATGGGAATCCATCTGTTGATCCATCGTCTCCTGCATTTCTTTAAGCAGTTCTCGTGTTTCCTTTGTAAGGGCATCTAACCGTTGATTCATTTCTTTAAGCAATTTTTGTGTTGCCTCCTTATGGGTATCTGTCTGTTGACCCATATTCTTCTGCATTTCTTTATGCAATTTTTGTCATTCCTTTGTGAGTGCATCTACCCGTTGATTCATCTCGTTAAGCGATTTTTGTGTTGTCTCCTTGTGCGCCTCCATCTTTTGATCCATGTTCTCCTGCATTTCTCTAAGCGATTTTTGTGTTTCCTTTGTAAGGGCTTCTAACCGTTGATTCATGGTCTCCTGTAATTCTTTATTAGATTTATTTGTGTCCTTCTTGTGATCCTCTAATAGCATCATGAGAAGTGATTTTAAATCCAGATCTTGTCTTTCGGGTGTGGTGAGGTATCCAGGACTTGCTGCTGTTGGAGAGTTGGGTTCGGATGGTCCCATATTACTTTGATTTCTGTTAGTACCATTCCTACGTTTGCCTTTTGCCATCTGGATACCTCTGATGTTAGTTGGTCCTGCTGTCACTGGCTGTTGGTTGGACCTCCTGTGAGCCTGCAAAGCTATTTCTGCCCCCCCTGGTTTACCAGGATTCCCCTGGCACAGATTTCTGGGGCCTGCCCTGCTCCTGAGTGACTTTGGAGCCCTGATGTGCCTTGCCCCAAGTGATGTTATATTGGGGAGTCCTTGCACATCCAAAGGCTCAGCGTAGTGGATTCCTGGAGCAGAGGTCGCCAAAGGGAGGCTGGTAGGCTCCTGCCCTGTGCAGGGGTGTGTGATCTCTCCTAGAGTGGGGAGGGGGAGGGGGCGTCCCTCTGCCAGGCAGAAGTCCCACAGCAGAGCTAGCACTCTAGTTACTGCAGATCTGCCCAGCTCTTGGGATCCAAGTACACACAATCCACCCGAGACCCAAGCGATATTATGCCTGTCTGTCTCCACGCCTGGCAGTCCCAACTTCCCAGCTACTGGAGCAAAGATGGCGGAGTGCACTTTGCACTCTCTCAGTGGCGCTGCTCACCCTGCAGAGGCGATGGCCTGCAGATCTGGCACCCAGAGGACCACAGCGCTGTCCCGTTCTTGGGCGCAGGCGGAAGCCCCAACAGGCCGTGTACCAAGTGATGTTATATTGGGAGAGAGCCTGGGGTACCTGTCTCTTCAGTGCAGTCTGCGAGAACAGAGGTCGCGGAAGGAAAGCTGGTAGGCTCCCGCCCAGTGCGGGGTCCCTCTGCCAGGCAGAAGTCCCACAGCAGAGCTGGCACGCTGGTTACTGCAGATCAGCCCAGCACTTGGGAGCCGCATACACACAAGCCGCCCGAGACCCAAGCGATATTATGCCTGTCTGTCTCAGAGCCTGGCTGTCCCAACTTCCGGGCCACTGGAGCAAAGATGGCAGAGTGCACTCTGCACTCTCTCTGTGGCGCTGCTCCTCCTTCCTCCATTTTGATCTTGCTTCTAACTTTGGAAGACAGAGTTTTGAAGATGTAAAAGGGGTTCAATTAGTCCTGCCTTTGATACTTGTTGTTGGTTGTCTTTTTAGGCAACTTCATCTCTCTCGTGAAGGAATTGTTTAATTAACTTATTGTGTGTGTGTGTGTGTGTGTGTGTGTGTGTGTGTGTGTGTGCGCGTGTCCCTGTGCAGCTTGAGCAGAGGTCAGGGGACAACTCTCTAGAGTTGGTTCTCTCCTTCCACTATGTGGGTCCTGGAGACTGAACTCAGACAGATCATCAGATTTGGCAGCAGGTTCCTTCACATGCAGAACCATTTTGCCAGCCCAATTATGCCATTGTCATATTTTATGAGCTGATTCAATTTATGGGCATTTAAACAATAATGCTACCTCTTCAAGGGGACAAAGGAATTAAAATTGGATTTAAATTGACAAAAAAATGAAAATCTCACTTCTCAGAACAGAAAGACTATAATGAATTTTTCCTGAAAAAAAAAAAACAAACCACATAACATTATTGATACTTAAAAGTACTAGGGGGTGCCGGGCAGTGGTGGCACACACCTTTAATCCCAGCACTTGGGAGGCAGAGGCAGGCAGATCTCTGAGTTCAAGGCCAGCCTGCTCTACAGAGTGAGTTCCAGGACAGTCTACACAGAGAAACCCTGTCTCGAAAAACTAAAAAACAAAACAAAACAAAACAAAAAAAAAACAAAAAAAAAAAACAAAAACAAACAAGCAAACAAAAAAAAGTACTAGAGGATAAAAACAGAAGAAAATTTAGGAACAATGTTGAAGTTGAGTGGTGGTTACCAATTTATGATCATTTGGAATATTTAGTAAATGACAGTAAAGAAGGAAGATACATAGTACTATTTTATTATATGACTAGAAAATTGAAGGAAACCAGGATATACTCTTCGTTTTCTCCTCTGGGAACAGTAGATTCCTTAATCTTGCTTAATATTCTCCAGTGTCTAATGCAATTTTCACTACAGAGAAGTTTACAGGACAGTTTCCCTATAATCTTCTATGTTGGCCCAGTTGACTAAAGTGGGTGGCTTATGGGACACTGACTAGAGGTTTTTTCTTTTGTTTTTAGTTTTCTTTTTTGGCTTCCACAAAACTTAATTTAGGTGTCAAATTATATATTACTAACCTGTATTTCAAAACATTAACTGGCTTTTTTCTTCTGTAGATCAATAAAAGTTTTTTCAAGGCCTTCTGTGCAATAGTAGGATAGTGTGCAGGCTTATCCATAGCTAGTACTGTAAGAAGAGAAGGGAAAAGGTTCTGAATGTCACATTATCTTACTCATACAGGACTATAACATGTACTCTCTAATGGAACAAAAAGATTCACACACACACACACACACACACACACCAAATTTTATAAAATGATGACTCTATAGAAGTTTTCAGAAAGAGTCTCTTATTTCCAGGCAGAGTACCACTATAGGACTTTCAGGTTACATTCATTCTTCAACTATCAGTGACTGAAAAGCTACCGTTTCTATAACCATGCACACAGTCCTACATATAGGTGATACGACTATCTTATGAAACACGATGAAGAAAAGGCAAGCTAAGAAAGAAATAGAAGCAGATCAATAAAAGGCTGCTAATTAAAGCCAGACAACAATCTTAAATATACTGGTTTTGTTGTTGCTGTTACTGCTGCTGCAGATGCGAAAAATAGAAAGGCTTTGACATTGTTGCCTTATATAGAGTCTTAGTCTCTTAGACTTCTAGATGGGGTCAAGAAACCTGTAGAACAGTTCCATTATATAAGGAGTGGTAGTCATAGAGTATGCCTCATTGGACACTTCTAGAAAACCCAAGGCAACTGTAGTGTACTGGAAGCTACCTAATACCTTTACTAATCATGCGCAAGCTCTTGCAGAAAGTAACAGGTAAAAGGGAAGATAATCAGAGCATTTCTGGCAGTATATTCCTCAAATGGTTTTGAGGTCCATAAGTCCTTTAGAATAGCTTAAAGAATTTTGAAAATGACACTTATGTTAAAATGTTTCCAAATTTCTAGGGACTAGTGAGGTGGCTCAGTGTGTAAAAAGGTACTTGCTACCTAGCCTGATGACCAAATTTCAATCCCTGGGGCCTATATGCTGCAAAGCAAACTGCCTCCTGCAAGTTTTCAGCTAATGTTCACACATGTAAGCACACACACATACAAACACACACACAGAGATGTAAAATCTTGCAAAAAATTTCTAAATTTCTCCATACATTTTAGTAAATTACTAAGGCTGAGTCATCTTTGATCATCAAAGTAGCTATTTATCATTTTTAGCTACCTACATAAAACTAAGTTTCCAAAGTTTGAGCTTCCTCTATCATGTCATTACATAATTAAATTCTACATATAGACTGCATTTGAGCACCTATTATGAGCAATGCTCTTCACTAAGATTTATCAGTATAATATATATATATAATTATTGGTCATGATCCTAATGAGAGTACACTCTTAAAGTGAAAAAGATAAATATATATATATATATATAAATGATTTTAATTCAAAATAGTTTAAGAATGCATCGGAAAGGGAGAAACATATTATGAGGAAAAGCATCTCAAGGTCAGAAGACAGAAAACAGTAGGATCTAAATGGGCACTGGTCTCACACAGGTACAAATAGAACACTTACATGCCATTGTTTCAAGTGTTCTGCTTTGTAAACCAGGCATCTTCCAAACTGAATCCAGAAATCTTTCCAGTGATGGATCATTTGTTTTGGTTTTAACTTCAAATTCATAGAGCAGAAGCATTACACCACAGTCATCATCTGAGAAGTCTCCTAAAGAAAACGTGAAGTTTAACATTTTCTGTTACTTCAACATTAATACTCTCTCCTATCCTATCCTAACTGGACAGGCTTTCCCATAAGGGAAAATTAATTTCACTTACAGTCTGAAGGCCATCCCAGTCTCTGTTAATAGACTTTCAACATTTTTTTTATTTTCTATATTCTTTATTTACATTCCAAGTGATTTCCCCTTTCCCGGTTCCCCCCTCCCTGAAAGTCCCATAAGCCCTCTCCCCTCCCCCTGTTCCCCATTCAACCCCCTCTCGCTTCTCTGTCCTGGTATTCCCCCACACTGCTACATCCAATCTTTCCAGGACCAGGGGCCTCTCCTTCCTTCTTCTTGGAAATCTATTGATATGCATATTGTGTCTAGGGTATTCCAAGATTCTGGGTTAATATCCCCTTATAAGTGACTGCATACCATGTGTGTTCTTTTGTGATTGGGTTACCTCACTAAGGATGATATTTTCAAGTTCTGACCATTTGCCTAGGAATTTCATGAATTCATTGTTTTTAATTGCAGAGTAGTATTCCATCGTGTAAATATACCACATTTTCTGAATCCATTCCTCTGTTGAGGGACATCTGGGTTCTTTCCAGCTTCTGGCTATTATAAATAAGGCTGCTATGAACATAGTGGAGCATGTGTCCTTACTGCATGCTGGGAAGACCTCTGGGTATATGCCCAGGACTGGTATAACAGGATCCTCTGGGAGTGTCATGCCCAGTTTTCTGAGGAACTGCCAGACAGCTTTCCAGAGTGGTTGTACCAGCTTGCAATCCCACCAGCAGTGGAGGAGTGTTCCTCTTTCTCCACATCCTCACCAACACCTGCTGTCTCCTGAGTTTTTGATCTTAGCCATTCTGACTGGTGTGAGGTGAAATGACTTTCAACATTTTAATATCTGTAAGTACATCACTAATTTTACTACCCTGTAACTGATTTACTAGCATTTCCTACATATTCTGAAACTTCAGCTGTGATGCTTATAATTGGCCTGAAAATGTTCTGGTGCTATTGCTAAGATCCTAATGAACATGCCTGCATCCTTTGAGCTGACACTCACTGTCATGGCTGAATTAAACAGAAAACACAATACTGTATAAACTGATGGTAGTTTTATGAGCAAAGAGTTTCCAAATTTGTTTCATTTATTCAGTTAATGATGTGTCTTGGCTCTCATCATGAAAAGAATATTATTTCAGATGCTACCCACCATACTGGAGTTTTATTTGCCATTTGTTGAATGAATATTTGAAGTAGCTGGATGCAGTAGCATGGTACAGTGCTCCACACCTGTAATCTTGAAAAACTTGGTTGTTCTGAGACTCTTCTAGGCAGCTTGCTGGTCTCTGCTTCTTCCAGGCAGCTCAGCTTCAGTGTCTCTAAGCAGTTCTTACTGCTTATTTATGCATGGGGAAAGAAGGACCTAGTACATTTGGTCAGTTTCAGGGACTTTCTGAAGCTACTGAGTTATTTACTTCCTGAGCATAAAGAGTTTCCCTGCAGCAGGTATGTTTTACTTTCCCTTAGAACATCCTGTTGTTTGACCTCCCTACAAGCAAGCATCCAGAGTCTTAGTGAGCCACCCGCCCAGGATATCCTGTTGTTTACTTGCCTTTGAATATATTTCCTGTCTTAAATATCTAATTGTTGCAGTTCCTTTAGCATCCTGTGTTTTAATGAGCTTCCTCCCAAGATGGAAAGTTTTAATCCTAGAGGAAACTGCTACACAATAGTGCCCCCTTTCTGAAAATGTTTAGGAGAATTAGACAAACTCTAAAGACAAATTCATTTATGTTTTGTTATACGTCTATACAGAACACAAAGGTAATTTTGTATATTAGCCTTTTCTATCCTTCTCCCTCTCCCTTATCCTTTCTTCCTTATATGTGTACAGGCCCTTCTGCATGTGGTGTTCAAAGTACAACTTGTAGGAGCTTGTTCTTTCTACTTACCATATGGGTCCTGGGGATCAAACTGGGGTCATCAGGATGGGCAGCAAGCCCTTTTACCTATCAAGTCATTTTTTGGCTTTTGCCTCACATTTTTTAGACAGGTATGTAGCCAAGGTTGGCCTTGCACTCAGTCCTCCACTCCCCACCTCTCAAGTACTGGAATTAAATATGTGTAACAATGTACCCGGCTTTTATAATATTTTCAGTACACTTTCGTTTTGACTGTGACTGGTCATATGAGGTCAAATGTGGAATTTTCCACTTATGGCATTATGCTTGTCCTAACATATTTTGGATTTGGGAGAATTTTTGTAATTTGGATTTTCAGATTTCAACCTGTAAAATAAATAATAATTTATAATCACTGCCAATAGATAATCAACAAACTTCTATACCTGTTATTATCAGTGTTGAAGTTAGAACATGATTCTCCCAGTTATATGTTACCTTCTAAATAATACTATCATTAAACTTTAGTGGGTCCTTCCAATTCTACATAATTTTCCAAATGACTTTTCTCTGGTTGCAGAACATTCTCATTCCTTTAATCCTTTTTCAATTATTTTACTCTTGCAACATTTTCTGATGTTTTGTTTTTCTTTTCATTTACTCATTCAATCACCATTTCTAGGACAATACAATACTTGTTGGGACCAGTGGACTGAGGGCCAGAATAAGAAAAACTGTTATAAGGAAGCCTTGTGGGTTCCTTATAACATTCTACAGCATTCTACACCACAATCAATTCAAGCCTTTATACCAAACATTTTTGGAGCAGTCCTAGGAAAACTTTGTCCCAGTGGTGATCTCTAACTTGACTTAGGACTGTTAGACAATGACAAAGTCAGATGCTTTTGTTGTCTTCTTTAGTTCTCACATAGACCTCTGAAAGTTTAAGTTCTTTTATATTGTTAAAATCAGTGCTTTATTTTTTAAAGTATATTTTTATTTTAAAAAGTAAATAAGAAGGCACAGACATTCAAATTTAGGTATCTGGCTAAACATTTTAGCCAAAATTAACAAGAAAAAGCTGTTACTTGATGAACAATGGCATTATTTTTGTCAATGTTAAAAATTAAAATTTCAAGTAAAGGCTTGAATTAATTTTCTTAAATGACCATATTGAAAGGGTCATTATTTATTTGTTTATTTCATTTTTCAAATTGAATCCAGTATATCCTATTGTGCCTGAATTCTCCTCATGATAATGTCTGTGATTTTCATTTAGATTTTTGCATGTACCAGAGACTATTTTCTTTTCTTGCTTTGCAGTGTTCCACTATATAAACATTATTCAATTTATTTAATTCATCCTTCTGTTGACATAGTTGTTTCAGATTTTTAGGTCTTATGAATAGAAATATTGTGAAGATTTTGTGCATATTTTAGTGAATAGATACATTTATTCTAGTTGAATATATGCTTATGGATGAGACTGCAAAGTCCTTGCTAAGTTTTGCGTGTGTGTGTGTGTGTGTGTGTGTCAGGTTTTAGGAGATGCCACTAAACAGTTTTCCAAACTGGTTTTGCCAATGACATGCTTCCCAGTTGTGCTCCCCATCCTTATAACAGCTGGTATTAAAATCTTTTAAAATTTGTTATCACAGGGGTGGGGCATGCATGCCTTGGTGTGCATGTGGAAGTGTGCACTCAGCTATCTTTCCATAGGTCCTGAAGACTGAATCCAGCTCATTGAATTTGTATGGTTGTGAAGCAAGTGCTTTTACCTATTGAGCCATCTTGCTGGCCCAGTAATTGATATTTTGATATTCACTTTTATGCAGGATGTGGTGGTTTGAATAAGACATGTCTTCCATGAGCTCATGGATTTTAGCACTTAATCCCTAGTTGGTGGTACTCTTTGGTATAGTTAATGGAACCTTTAGGAGATGGAGCCTTGTGGAGAATGTTTGTCACTGGGGACAGGCTTAGAGGGTTTATGGTTGCCTGACTTCCTGCTCTTTCTCTCTGCTTCTTGTATGAGAATAAAAATTTGATCAGACAGCTTCCCAATTCTGCTGACAGAGATGCCCTACCTGTTGCCATGGCTTCTCTACCATGATGCACAGTGTCCCCTTGGAACTGCAATCCCAATTATACTCTTTTCTCCTCTAAGTTTCTTGTGGCCATGTCAGCATTTTAGCACAATCGAGGGTTTTCAATCATAGTAGACCACATTTTACTTCTAATTTGTATTTCCTTGATGAATAATGACATCATGCATCTTTTCTGTTACTTATTGACTACTTGGATTTTTTTTTTGTGGTGTCCCCATGTTCTTTAGCCTATTTTGTATTGAGCTATAGAAGTATTTTTTTACATAGTCTGAAATATGTCGGATTTCTGTGTTGTTTTCTTCCTATTTGTGGTTTGTACTTTTTTTCAGTGGTAGCTTTTGACAATCTGAAGTTCCCTTTTTGGTTGTTGTTCTGTTTTGTTTATCAAGACAGGGTTTCTCTGTGTATCCCTGGCTATCCTGGAACTCACTCTGTAGACCAGGCAGGCCTCAAACTCAGAAATCTGCCTGTCTCTGCTTCCCAATTGCTGGGATTAAAGTTTTATGGCACCACCACCAGGTTTGACAATCTGAAGTTCTTAATTGTATCAAAGTGTATTTTATTGTTATTTTCTTATATGGTTGATAATTTGCATTCTCAAGGTTATAATGATATTCCTTTACAATTTTTCTTAGAAATTTTATTGTTTTACACTCTAATACTTCGTCTTTTGAGATAGAATCTTACCATACTGCCAAGGATGACCCTGAATTCCTGATATTAAGTGGTCTTCCTGCCTCAGCCTCCTGAGTAGTCATGATTGCAGAATGTGCCAATGTGCTCAGCCTATCTCAAGTCAATGTTTATATATGGTGTGTGTGTGTGTGTGTGTGTGTGTGTGTGTGTGTGTGTGTTGGAGATCAAGGTTAATGTTTTTCCCATATTTACATAAAATTATCCCAACATTTTAATATAAAACAAGAGCACTTTACTTTTACTCTAATACTTTACTTTTCTCTTGTAAAGTATTAAGACACATTGGTGCAAATCAAATCACTATTTGTGGGTCTGTTTCTAGATTCTATTCTGGATTCTTTGTTTTTGGATTTAAGTCCTAGGATTCTACCTATCTTTTTCACAATTGCCCTTTGTATCTCCATTAAGATTTTCATATTATCTTTCCAGTTTATGCAATTGAATCAGCTGGGATTTTGATTGGGATTCTTTAAGTTGATAGACCAAATTAGAGAAAACTTCATAATATTGACTTTTCTAGCCCATGAACATTATACATTATATATGTATATACATACACACGCATATATAAACTTCATTTATTTAGGTCTTTAAAATTTTCCAGTGTTTTAAGTATGTCCATAGAGAGGTCTTCTACATCTTTCCTTACTGTTTTATTTTTATACATTTAATGGGTTTCGATGCTACTTAAAGTGATATTCTTAAAAGTTTTTTTAAATCATATTTTGCTAGAATAGAGTAATAGAATTAATTGTGTATAATGGCTTGTATTTCCTAACCATACCAAACCACTTACTTTTTCCAATATTAATGAAAATAAACACAGATAATGAAAACCACATTATCAGTGTGCCTGTGTGCTTATGCATATGCACACAGACATATGCATAACATATTTGAAAGTTTCAATTTGCTCTAACATGATTGGTATATCAGGGAACATTTACACACATATAATATAAATTAAGTCTTTGCTTGCACTCCAATTTCTATGTAAAGTAGTAGATGAGTGCAGAGAACTACACTTAGTTATACTATGCTGTATAGGAATTCACAAAACACATGGAAGTGCACAACTCAAATTTCTATCAGCCACCTCAGTGCACTGCATATGTTATGGATATATCTGTCTCTGCCTATTGCTACAACTTCCCCTCAAATTCAGACACTCCTCCATTACTTCATATTTCACAAGCTGCAATCCTTTTGATATTGTCTTCCACAAGCAGCCATCAGGTCTATTTCAAGCCAAAATGTCATATTTATTGTAGTATTGATATATTTTAGTCATTTAACATATACCAAACTATAATTTTATTTGCTTGTTATGCATCTTTAAGGTCTCATGTATATTCTTAACCCAATTTTCCCCACAGCTACTTAGAATTTATCACACACATTTCCATGGTAGAATCATTCTTAGTAACACATGTAGCATGCTATACTAGAAATGACTATACATATAAAAAATGTATATAATTGCTAGCCAATATACCAATGAAAATCAAAGTTCTTAACTAGAGCACAGTCTTGTGCACACTATTTTTGTTCTTGACCTTGTGTCCAAGTCAAACCAGTATTTTTCAGAGTTATTTAAGTCAGCTTTCTTTCCTAAGCTCCTTCAGTATGTTTGTGCAGTTAATTTTTTATATAGTCAGATTCATTTATCACAGTGTGAATTCTATTAGTTCCCTCCACTATCTGATTTTATATTGTATACAGTGAAATTACTCTTTATGATATATAGTTTTATGGGTTTTAATAATATGTTCGTATGTAAACATATGTGTATATTATTATAACTCCTTACAAACATCCCTTTGTCTGATTTTACTTCTTATACTGCCCTTTATAGTGAATTCATCTCATTTAAAACCTGTGGCCATCGCTAAAGTTATTTTTGGTTCCTATATTTTTATTTATTCCAGGATGTCAAAGAAATGTGATTATATCCATATCATCCATACAGATATAGTCTGGAAATTTTTAACTTAGCAATTACATTTAATATCAGCTTACAACTGGATAGTATTTCCTTGCAAAGGTGTATCAGAGTTCATTTATCCATTTCAGTTTACCTTCTGGGTTCCTGTTGGAATTAGATGGGCACATCCTAGGAATGGTAGATTGGTCAGTTCTCTAAGACACCTTCAAAGTCAATGTATATAGAAACAGCTCCACTTTTACAATCTTTTTGAGAGGCAGAATTCCCAACCAATATATATCCAGGGCAGAGAGTGTTTCCTCCACTCTCCAATACAGAAAATAAGGCCATATAGAAAAAGAGAGATGTAAATGGCTAGAAGGTTAGAAAACAGAACCTGAGAGGTGAAGTTTTTGAAGTATTTGGCCTGATGAAGAGAGAAATAGTCTAGGAAAGTTTTGAAAATGGTCTTATATCAAGATGATCACAGATGGTCATTAGAAGCCAGCCAGGAAAACGTGATCAGCTAAACCCAAAATGTGAAATGGGAGTCTTGGAATTATTCCAGCACTGGGTTGAGTAGAAGCAATGATAGCACATACCTTATTTCTTGACACAGGTGGGGAATTCTTCATATCCCATCATCGAAAATTAATTAAGGAGTAATATTGGTAATATTTGTCTGAGTGAAGATGTCATCTTCCAGTCTTAGTTTTCTGCATATTTTCATCAAGAATAGGTATTAAGTTTTTCTTTCATGCTTCTTTTTCATTAAGATGAGCACATTTCCTCTTTTCTTTGTTTAATGTGCACTATCTTTTACATTGTTGAATTCTTTAACTAAATACTAATTGGCCATAAATTATTCTGTTTGTATATCAATGAATTAAATGTTTTCAATTTTGTGGGGGAGGGACTTCTGTGCCTATCGCTTGAAGATAAAGATAGTTTTGTTCGCTTGTGTTGTCCTATGTTGTGATGGATAATGATGCTCTTTCCTGATTTTGACACCAGCTTCATGGTAGCCCCACAAGATCAATGTATCACTTATGTATTTTTCATATGTTTTAAAAATAGAATCAAACAACTTTCCTCCTCTTTTGCCTTCCTCTAGCCCCTTCTAAATATACTCCTCTACTCCTCTCATGTCCTCCCCCTCCATTCTCAGAGTGATAGCCTCTTTTTCTTTTATTATGATTATTACATGTATGTATGTATGCATGTATAAATATGCACACACATACAGACAGAAACATACACCAATGAGTCCATTTTTGTTGTTTATGAAATATCATTTCGGGGATGACCACTCTGCACTGTGCATCCATCCCTGGGAGAGGTTATTTCTCCTTTCTCCAGCAGTCACTGGTTGCTTGTAGTTTTTTGTCTTGGGGTGGGGAAGAGCTATTCATACAAGATTACCATTACTTAATATGCTTGTAAGAATCTACTAATGGAATAATTTACTTAATATAAAGATATTTAAGATCTCATTTCTTTAACAGGTGCAGAACTATTCAAAACATTTGAAACTGGCTCAATCAGATTGTTTCTCTTTGGGTCACTTCTGATGCATGTATTAGGAAAAAAGAAAAGTTTTCAAGGAATTTATCCATTTTGTCTATGGTCAAACTTACTGGCATAAAAGTTATTTAAAATCACTTTTATTATATATTTGTGTATGTGTGTGCACATGCAGGTGTATTTGCATAGGTGGGTGCATATATGTGGAAGCCAGAGGTTAATGTTAAGTATGCTCCTCAGTCCTCTCCACCTTATTCAACCCAAAACAAGTAGAAAAAGGCCTGGTGGAACATGTTTATAATCCTAAGCACTTGGGAGGTTGCAGCAAGATCATGAGTTTAAGGACTGTCAAGAAAAGATAGAGAAGGGAGACCATAACAATCACAACAGCAGAAAACAATGAAATAGAAAACAAACATACAAAACAGAAAATAAAAAGTCAACAAAGTCATTAGTTTTTTTGGGGGGGGGTTGATTAATATGATTAATACTATTGTTACACATCTTATGAGATGGATCAAGAAAACCTCAAAACACCATTTACCCAATATTAGAAATTTAAAAGTGACTATCACAACAAATTCTTCAGACATTAAAAACAATAATTAAGGAAATTCAAATCAAAATGATCCTGAGATTCCACCTTCCACCAATCATAATGGCTAAGATTAAAAACTCAGAGGAAAGCACATGCTGGCTAGGATGTAGAGAAAGGGGAACACTCTTCCATAGCTGGTGGGATTGCAAACTGGGACAACCACTCTGGAAATCAGTCTGGTGGTTCCTCAGAAGGTTAGGAATAGTTCTACCTCAAGACCCAGCTATACCACTCCTGGGCATATACCCAAAAGATGCTCCACCATCCTACAAGGACACTTGCTCAAATATGTTCATAGCAGCCTTATTTGTAATAGCCAGAAACTAGAAACAACCTAGATGCCCCTCAACTGAAAAATGGATAAAGAATATATATATATATATATATATATATATATATATATATATATATATATATATATATATATAAAGGGGGGGATTGTCATAAAGAGCCGCTCCTAAATCTCCTGGAGAATGCCTCTCTTTCAGCCCCTCCAGCATCTGTCCCAGCCCCTGTGGCTTCTTACTCAGGAAACACGGGCTGAGAGCCCCCTATCTTGGATTGTGTTCTGCCTTCCCTGAGCAACAGACATGCTGGTGGCACTCCACATCCCAGCAGTGAGGCAGGCATGCAGCCCAACAAATGGATATTAGCCATAAAGTACAGGATAATCATGTTATAATCAACAGACCCAAAGAAGCCAAATAACAAGGAGACACAAGGGAAGATGGTTGAATCTTTCTCAAAAGTGGAAACAAAATAGATACCGCAGGTCAATGGAAGGAGGGAACTGGTCCAACTTGAGACCCATCCCATGGACAAGTACCAGTCCCTGACACTATTAATAATACTCTGTTATGCTTGCAGACAGGAGTCTAGCATGGCTGTCCTCTGAGAGGCTCCACCCAGCAGCTGACTGAAACAGATGCAGAGACCCACAGCCAAACAGAGGATGGAGCTTGGGGACTCTTATGGAAGAATAGGAGGAAGGATCGTTGGTCCCAAAGGAGATAGGAATTCCTCAGGAAGACCAACAGAGTTAATTAACCTAGACCCTTGGGGATCTCAGAGACTGAACCACTAACCAAAGAGCATACACAGGCTGGACCTAAGCCTCCTGCACATATATAGCTTGGTCTTCACGTGGGTCCTGAACAATTGGAGCAGGGGCTATCCCAACTCTGTTGCCTGTCTGTGGGATATTGTCTGGCTTCAGTGGGAGAGGATGTGCCTAGCCTCGCAGAGACTTGATGTCCCACTTGATGTGGGGACACTCTTGGGGGGTCCTCTAAACTCTCAGAGGAGAAGGTGAGGGAGGACGGGGTAAAAATTGTGTGAGGGGTTGACAAGGAGGGGGAAGTGAGTGGGATGTAAAGTGAGTAAGTTAAAAAAGCAAATAACAAAAAAGATCAGAAGTCTTTGGCGAGCAAAAACTACAAAGTGAGACCCTACAAAGTGAGAGAAGCACAGGGTAGGAGGCTTGCAACGATAAAGTATGACACACATGTTCACAATCTCTGCTTGTCAGCTATGTCTGTGTGTTTATGGAAACTGCAGTCTTCAAATATTCATTTGCACTTGAAATTCTGAGTAAAGGTTAAATATAAACCAAGTGGTTGTTAGTTTATGCCTGTAATTCCAGCACTCAAGAAGCAAGAAGATAACAAATTGAAAGGGCAGACTTGGATACATACTGAGTATATTTCAAAGAAAAAAAGCAAAACAAAATAAAACTAATTCTCTTCTCCAATAACAGCAATAAATAGATAAAATCATATTATGTACAATAATGAAAAATAAGTAAGCACTCCTCTTTCTCAAGGAAAATGAAGTTTGTTCCTGAGCTGCTGTGTGTAGAGGACAGCATACTCGAAAGAGGCCTATGAGAGGAGTTCTATTTGTCTTTGAGACAGGGACTCACTATATAGCCCTGGCTGACCTGCAACTCACAAGATCCACCTGTCTCTGCCTTCAGAGTGTTTGAACTAAAGGTATTTGTTATCATGCCCAGTAAAGAGGTCTGTTTGCTTAATATACCAATTTTGTTGTGTCTATGTAAGTAATCAGTGCAAAACTAGTAAAATTAGCCTGGTTTGTAATCAAGAGTACAATTTCTCTAGGATTCTCAGGACCATAGATGAGAGTAGTGAACGGGACACTAGCCAAGAAAAATTGTGAAAGACTGTGAAGGAGGAAAAAAGAAATTACTAAGTGCCTTATCTAATGTACCCTTCGGAGATATCTCTACTTAAATGGACTCGGAGTTATTTTTAATGCAACAAGTCATAGGAAATTTATTAATGTGAGTTAATACTGTCTAAAGAATGAGGAGTGTTCTGACATAGAGAGGAAAATTGAACACTGAATAGTTTTGCATTTATTTATAACTTTATTTAAAAATAATTTAATTAATTTTATGTGTATAGGTGGTTGTCTGCGTGTGTGTTTGTATACCACTTGGGTGCCTGATGCTTGCAGAGGCCAGAAGCAGCTTTAGATCTCTTGGGACTGGACTTACTAAGGTTGTGAGTGGCCATGTCGGGGTTGGGAATAGAACCAGAGCCCAGGTCCTCTGGAAGAACAGTCAGTCCTCTTAACTATGGTGCCATCTATCCAGTCTCTACTTCAGAGTTCTAAATTGTGTGCTTGCTTTTGAGCCACATGTAAAAACTTAACAGTTACCTTACTAATGAGTTAAATAAAATTTTGACATCTGCTCTAAAATGAAAATTAAATCTTAAATTAAATCTTTAAAATGTAAAGATATGGAAGACAATAGCCAAACACAATTGGTAGACAGAGAATTGGTCAAAGAAACCTAAAATCTGTCAGTTGGCATGGAAGAAAATAAAAATAAAAGAATAAAAACACATATCTAAAACCAATTATATAGAACATTTTGGAAAGCGTGATACTTAAATTTACACATTGAAAACATATCACATTTCAAGGAAAAATAGCTCAGAATAGAATATCAAATACTAAGCCATTTCCTAGCAGTTTTTCAGTGAGTATTTATTTACTCATTTTTAAGTTTATTATACTTTATTTGTGTAATTTGTGTGCCACCATGGAGGTTAAAGAATGGCTCATGGGAGTCCGTTCTCCCCTTCCACCATTTAGGATCCCAGTGATTAAACTCAGGTCTTTAGGCTTGGCAATTGATGCCTTTACCTGCTGAGCCATCTCAGTTTCCTCTAAATTGTTTTTAAACATCTTTAGGTTCAAAATTTAGGTTTACCAAAATTGAGAGCAAAATACAGAGGGTTCTTTTAATTCCTCCCAAACTCTCTCCACTGTACCTCCACCTGTTCGTACATTAGTTGCAAATGATGAACCAGCACTGACACATAATTTTCAACCAAAGCCCACAGTTTGCTTTAGAGTTCCTGCTGTGTTGTATATCTTATGGGCTCTGGTAAATGTATGATGACATCTATTCACAACTGTCAGGTCATACAGAATATTTTTCTTTTTTCTTTTCTTTCTTTTTTTTTTTTTTTTTTTTTTTTTTTTTTGGTTTTTCGAGACAGGGTTTCTCTGTGCAGCCCTGGCTGTCCTGGAACTCACTTTGTAGACCAGGCTGGCCTCGAACTCAGAAATCCTCCTGCCTCTGCCTCCCAAGTGCTGGGATTACAGGCATGCGCCACCACCGCCCGGCTCAGAATATTTTTCTTTCCAGGGAAATCTCTCTCATCCACATATTCATCCTGTCTCGTAAATGCATGGGCAATCTCTGATTTTTTTTTCTCTTTCCACAGTTTTGCCTTTCCCAGAATGCTACAGAGTTACAATGACATGATTTGCATGTAGTCTTTCAGACTGGCTTCACTTAGTAAAATGCATTTAAGATTTCTCTATGTCATTTTCTGGCTTGGTATCTCATATCTTTTTAGTGCTTAATAATGTTCTGTATGTGGAATGTACCATATTTTACTGATCAATTCACTTATATTGAAGGATACATTAGGTGCTTTGAAGTTTGAATAGTTACAAATAACGCTTTCATAAACATGAATACAAGTTCTTGTGTGGCCATAAGTTTTTACCTCATTGGGTAAATACAAAATAGTACAATCGTTGAGTCATACTGGTAAGATTAAGTTTAATTTTTATAGGTTCTCCAAATTTCCAAAGTGACGATACCACATTTACATTTGTAATATGTGTGGGTTCTCTTGCTTTGTACTGTCACGGGCTTTGTTTTTTTTAATTTTTTTATTAGGTATATTGTTTATTTACATTTCAAATGATTTCCCTCTTACTGGTTCCCCCCCTCCCTCAAAGTCCCATAAGCCGTCTTCCCTCCCCCTGCTCCCCAACCAACCCACTCCCGCCTCCCCTTCCTGGTATTCCCCTACACTGCCACATTGAGCCCTTCCAGGACTAGGTGCCTCTCCTTCCTTCTTCTTGGTATCCGTTGATATGTGAATTGTTCCTTGGGTATTCCAAGCTTCTGGGCTAATATCCGCTTTGTTTTTGCTAGTGTTTTGGATTTAGTAGTTTAAATGTGTCTAGTAGTATCTTAGTATGGTATTCATTTGAAATTCCCTAGTGATTGTATATGTAAGCATACACACCATACAAACACATACATCAAAGAGCCATACACCACTTAATGATGGGGGGAAAGGCAGTATACTTATACAGTATACTTATACAAGATGTCACTAGGCAACACAAGTTTAAGGTAATCACTGTTGTATACGCAATTTTTTTTTTTCTGTGTAGCCCGGGATGTCCTAGAACTTACTCTGTAAACCAGGCTGGCCTTGAACACATAGAGGTCTGCCTACCTGTGTCCTGCATACTGGGATTAAAGGTGTAAGCTGCCACCATCTCCACTGCCTGGCTAATCAATCCATTTTTAACTGTTACATTATTTAGCTATGTATGATGCATGATTGTATACATAAATGTTTGTAGTTTTAGGGATCAAACACAGGGCTTCATATGGTAGGTACACTCTACCCTGAGCTCTATGCTCATCCCTTGGATGCGTGTGTCTGTGTGTGTGTGTGTGTGTGTGTGTGTGTGTGTGTGTGTGTTAAACTATAAATACTTAGATCTGTCTGTCTGTCTATCTATCTATCTATCTATCTATCTATCTATCTATCTATCTATCTATCTATCTTCTATCATCTATTACCTAGTTGTATTCCTGGAGAGAAGACAGGATTTTGGAGGGACAGCTAGCACTCTGCCATACTTTTATTAATTAAAATCACTGAGACTGTGTATTTTGCTCTAAGCAATGCTCATGCCGTTTAGATTCTAGTATGAAGTTTTTCTTTTTTCCTTTTCTTCCCTCAAAATAATTGGTAACTATGGAGACCTGACTCACATATCACAGCTATCTATTCTACAGCAAGAGTCTTTAAAAAACATCTTATATGAAAACCTAACAGTACTCACAATTTTCTTGGGGTAAGGATTCCAAACTAAGTCATAGATTACTCATAGAAACTCAAAGGTGGATGGAAGGTCACAGGAACTATTCTTTGGCTCTTTGGGTGGGTTAAGTGTCCTGCTCTATTTTTAAAACCATCATTAAGAAATCCCCCTAGTACTGAACAGTTTTTGATTTTTCATGTATTGTGAGTCTTAATCATTTTCCCCAACATCTGTTTCTTTCTTTTTTATTAGATATTTGCTTTATTTACATTTCAAATGTTATCCCCTTTCCTCATTTCCCCTCCAAAAATCCCCTATCCCATCCCCCTCCCCCTGCTCACCAAGCCACCCCCTCCCACTTTCCTGTCCTGGCATTCACATTCCCCTATACTGGGGCATCCAGCCTTCACAGGACCAAGGGCCTCTCCTCCCTTTGATGTCCAACAAGGCCATCCTCTGCTGCATATGCAGCTGGAGTCATGGGTCCCTCCATGTGTACTCCTTGGTTGGTGGTTTAGTCCCTGGGAGCTCTGGGGGTACTAGGTAGTTCATATCGTTGTTCCTCCTATGGGCTGCAAACCCCTTCAGCAACTTGGGTCCTTTCTCTAGCTCTTCCATTGGGGACTCTAGCTCAGTCCAATGGTTGGCTGGGAGCACCCATCTCTGTATTTGTCAGGCACTGGCAGAGCCTCTCAGGTGACAGCTATATCAAACTCCTGTCAGCAAGCACTTCTTAGCATCCACAATGGTGTCTGGGTTTGATGTCTGTATATGGGATGGAGCCCCAGGTGTGGCTGTCTCTGGATGGCCTTTCCTTCAGTCCCAACATCTGTTTCTTGCTGCCTCTTTTCACTTTCCTACTTTCTTTTTCCTCTTCCTCTTCAACTCTGGCATGGTGTCTAAATTCTTCTTCACTGCCACCTTAACAGATATCCTCTTTCCTGTCTACATATTCATCTTTATCCTCTCCAGAAGTTTTTCCTTACCATCTTAGTATAAGGTATTTTTTCAGATACCTTTTTTTTTTTTTGTTTTTCGAGGCAGGGTTTCTCTGTGTAGCCCTGGCTGTCCTGGAACTCACTCTGTAGACCAGGCTGGCCTCAAACTCAGAAATCTGCCTGCCTCTGCCTCCCAAGTGCTGGGATTAAAGGCATGTGCTACCACTGCCCGGCTTTTTCAGATACCTTTTAATATTGTTTTTGAAAATACTCAAGTTTTTTTACTCAGTTACTAACTCCTATTTTTTGCTTAATTACCAAATAATTTTATTTTCCTTATGTGTCTTAGAATATATTCAGATTTGTCATATAATTAGTTCTGTAGCTACTGAAAGAAGCACACATAAAACAAGACATGTTTTTGTTCTTAAGATGTATCATATGTTTTCAGGTATTGTTAGGTTTCTATAAGATTTTCTATAGTAGATATGTTATAGGTCTTTTTATTTTGACTTTTGCTGTTCTTATTTATTTAAATGGTTGTCATAGACTGAAAAACTAATTAAATCTTAGAGTTTTATGTCCACCTCTAATTACTAAAATCTGTCAAAGATATCACACATGCACAAAAAGGAAACAACAGGCCAATAATCTCTAAATCCTAAGAAACATAATTCATCCACGTATTAAAATAATGAAAGTGTATGGCCCAATAGGTTTCATTCTAGAAAAGCTATTTTGATTTAATTCTAGGAAATCTATTATTACAATTCAGTATACTCATAGTTTGAAAGAAAAACATGATTTTTCTTTAGTCTGACAAAGCATATAATTCGAGTCAATATCCATTGACTCAAGACAATTCTAAAACATGAACAAAATCTAAAAGCCAAAAATCTACTAAGGAAAAAGGAAGAAGCTATTCTATTGACTTATAACAATTTCCATAATCACAAAATTTAGCAGTATATATTTGATTTGAAGTATACTGGTAAATTTGATTAAAGTGAAATCTAATGATGTAAGAGTAATAACATCATGTTTTTCAATAATGGCCTGTTTTTAAATTTAATATTATATTTTCTTAGAAACTAAGTATTATCCTCACTACAGTATGAAGTAAAAATTCTAACATACACTGCGGAAAAATCCTAAAAGAATTATTTTACTGGTTATGAAGTATAGTGCAAATTTCTGTTAGCCAACATTTCTAGTGACTTTATTATTCAGATCATAAACTCACTTCTGTTTGTAGTACTTGGGATTAAACCTAGGACCTCATGCACACTAGGCAAGCACTGTACTACTGACCTACATCCTCAGCATAAATTCACTTCGTGAATGTGTTAGAAAATCAATTTCCCATTGTACCTGTTTGTTTCAGGAGATTCCAAACAGTTTTGCATTTCTGGATCTGCTCAAGCGCCCTTCTTAGTAACTTGTTCTATATGGAAAAAAAGAGATAATTAATCTAAGCTAAAAGAACTTTAAGCAAATTAACATAATTTCAAATTTCATTCATTAAAAGTTAATTGAAAAATAAAAAATAATTATTTAGCCAAATATTTTGCAATTAGTATAGAAATACTAGATTCCAAATGTTCTCTTCCTTATTGTACCAAGAAAGTGAGAATTAATAAAAAAAACCTTGACCATTACCAATTTCTTTAATAATATAGAAACATATTTCCCCTGGATAGGAGTATGAGGAGCTCCATAAACTCTTCCAAACAAAACAAAAATAACTGATAAAAATTATAAGAAACAATCATGCAGCGTTGGGGGTAAAGTAGTATATGTTAAGAGCTTGCTGATGAGGCACTGATTTCATGCCCAGAAACTTTCCTCTCTCTCCTCCCAATAAAACCAAACAATTACATAAAGTCAAAGAAAATTGCCCAGAGGGTATATATGTTTCTTTGCTACCAGAGATCTACTAATTATCAGTAAGAGCAGTGAAAGCCTATATACATGAGTCATGACATGTTTAAATTAACACTCATGTCACTGTGGTATAAGAACTGTGTTTATCAGATATGGCCAAGTTTATAGGCTGGGATTCCTCGGAGGTCCATGACTGCTGGACTTCCCCACCACTAAATCTGTATTATGAATGCTCTAATATGAAGAAGCACAAGTGAGAGGCCTGATAGTTTCCTCTACTGAGCCTGTATTTATAGGACAAGGGCAAGGCAAGTTCAAAGTACCTGATCTCAATTGCTCTAATGTCAGTTAGCTTATAGGACAGTTTCCATACCAAGAGACACAAGGCAAAATACCAAGGACCACAAGTCTTGTTCCATCTTCTACTCAGAGATGAATATCTGATATAAATCAACCACTGCTATCCTTGCCCCCAGATCTAAAACAGTGGTTAGGAGGAAGCCTGGACCCCTTGAACCACACTGTGGAGTGAACATTGAGCCATTATACTATGGGGAAAGTAGAGCTCGATGGACTAGGCTGGTCAATTTACTAAAAATTACAAAATGTAAAAAAGACAGAACAGTAGTTAAGAACATTTGCTAGTTTTGCAGAGGACCTGGGTTTGATAGACCTGCTTAGAACTGTCTGTAATTTCAGTTTCTATTTCTGGTCTTCAATACCACCAGGCAAATATGTCAACCACATGCAGGTAAACATATGCATAAAAAGTAGAAATGACTTTGTAAAGGCCTAGATATTAAACTTAGCAGACATACATTTCAAAACAGCTATTTTAATATATAATTAAATAACTAAATGAAGCCACATTTAAAGAAGGAATGTATAAGAATGTTCATCAAATATATCTCTATTAATAAAGTCATACAAATAAAAAATAACAAAATAAAAATTCTAAAATTAAAAATACAATGGAAAAGAAAGGAAGCAATCAGGAATAAAAGATACATGAGATGTCTGAGTTGGAGCTAGGACCGAGTGGTTGAGAGCACTTGGTGTTCTTGCAGAGGACTCAGGTTTGGTTCCCAGCACACGTATCAGGTAGCTCACTACCATTTGTAACTACAATTCCAGAAGGTCTGATGCCCTCTTTTGCCCTTTGTGGACAACTGCACACACATAGTGCACATACAGATAAGCAGGCATATACACGTGTGCATGCACACACACACACTTAAGGAAAAGATATGTGAGATCTATAGAAGACAAAAATAAATGGCAGTTTAACTACGAAATAATAGCAACTGTCAATGTATTAAAACTATGTATTAAGAGACGGAGTGCCACACTACTTTAAAATATAGTTTAAATTCTGTCAGTAGGAGATGAGCACTATATCTAATGAGACAGACTGAAAATAAAAGGATGAAAAAGGCTATGAGTAAGATATTTCAATGCCTCTCTAAACAATAAAACCAGGAAGAACAAGACTCCTTTAGTCATGGGAAAACCTTGTTTTCCATTCCCACCACTGATCTAGTGAGTACATCACTTTTCCATTGTTCACCTAGAGCATTGTGAGCCACTTTTGTAGCTATGTCCTTCTTAGAGATAGTACAAAGTTTGCATCCATTGTCTACTTCAATGAGTTTCTGAAAATCAGCAGATTCATCTTGACAGGGGCAATGGCCTAGAAGGTGCCATGAACAAGAGCTTTTTATTTCTTTCTTGATTTCCTCAATGACTCATTCGTCATTCAGTATTGTGTTGCTTCATTTCTGTGAGTTCATGAATGCTCTATAGCTTTCTTTGTTGTTGATTTGTAGTGTTATTTCACTAATGAGATTTAATAGCAGAAATTATTTTAGTGGTCCTCCATTTGTTAAGATTATCTTTTTATATTCTTATATGTTCTACTTTAGATAATGCACCATGACCTACAGAGAAGAATGTATATTCTGCAGTGTTTGGATGAAATGTGCTGTATATTTATTTTCCTTGGGTCTGTGGAATGTAGCATGACTATCCTGTACCTTAAGGCTAATATCCACTTATAAGTGAGTACATTCTATTTTTGTCTTTCTGGGTTTGTGTTACCTCACTCAGGATGATGTTTTCTAGTTCCATCCATTTGCCTGCTAATTTGCCTACAAATCATGATGTCCTTGGTTTTAATAGCTGAATAATATTCCACCATTAATTCTTTAAAATCAAACAGAAAGTGATAATCATGTGACTAGAGACATCTTTCTTTGATTTGAAGAAGAAAGATAAAGACTTGAAGGTGTATGAGAAGTGATAATACTGGTAGCTCCCAAAGAGGTATGTTTAAGAAAAATTAGAGTAGAGGCAGAAGTGATGGCTAGCATCTACAATCTCAGAAAAGCTGAGGCAGAAGCACTCCCATGAGCTGGAGGCCAGTATGGTCTACAATTTGAAACCTTATCTCAAAAGAGTCTTAAGAAAGGAATTGAGAGTGGAATTCAGGCAAAGATAAGGGATTCTGTCTTGTTAGACATGAGATGCTGATGTATTAAAGCAAATGTAATTGCATTAAGAAAGCAAGCTAAGTAAATCAGGCTATTAGAACTTGAGAAACAGATAAGTCTTTCCATAGCAAATGTGTTAAAGAAAACAAAATTGGAGGAAACATTTTGATGTACCATATGTAACCACAGAGGGACAAGATAATGAAGATAAATATTAATAATATAATAGGAAATACTAGGCCATGGTGAAGTACATCTAAAAAGAAGAGGCTAAGCCAAATATAACATTTGCTTAGGAATGGATTAACCATTATAAACCTTTGAAATCAAGATTCTTCCAGAATGGTGGAAGATATTTTCTAAGGGGAATAAAAATAAATGTGTCAGGGAAAAGAAATAGACCAAAGAGCACACATAACCCTCATCTGTTCTTTGAAGATTGCACATTACCTGTTCATAAGTTGTTGTAGCTTTTCTTCCTTGCTCTAGATCAACTGCAGCTGCTATAAGTAAACATGTTTTCTGTGCAATCAGTAGTCCTTGATCCAAAGGACAAAAAAGGGACAGCTGATAAGAAATAACCAGAACATTAGTGAATAGTGAGAATTCAGTCAGGTGAACACAATCAGAATGGAAATCAGCAGCATCTTGTCTGAATGAGAAAACGCTGCTGGGAAACCACATGGTGCCATAAAGATGATATAGACTATCACCCTGATTTACAGTTTTAATTTTAGATTACTTTTCATTGTTTTTTAGCACCTTCCTAGAGATAAAAAGCGTCTCTTCTTCAGTTTTCTTTCCCAATGACAAGTACTGTCATTTGGCACTGAATGCCTATCTAGCAATTTACTTCTTGGGTGATGCTGTCATTTATGGGTGATTTTCCCCCAGGGAAGTAGTTTTCCCTTTATACTGAAGAAAGCCCAAATCAGTACTTAAATTGTTATACTTGAAGGGGACAATGTCAAATCTTGACAGGCATTAAGCATAACCTCATCATTAACCCTTGTCCTCTAGGTTTAGGAAATACTCAGCTTTTTACTACAATAAAACTCTAGGCCATTTTGATTTCTACATGTCAGTCTTATACAAGCATTTCACAAATGTCAAAACTAAAATGGACTTTTCTCATCTAATTAAAACTGCATTTGTACATAAAGTTGCAGACATTTTATTTTACTAGTACTGGTGATTGAGCCCAGGACCTTGTGCATGCTAGATAGGTATTCCACCACTGAGTTACATCCCCAGTCCTCCAAAGACTTTTTTAATCTCCACAAACATTTATGGGTAACAATCATGACCTTCACAGAATTAATATTTTAAGTTGTCCAATCTCTTGAGGTCTTGGGTACTTAAGGTTAGGAAACTTCGATCTTCAGTTCATTCCAACTTTAAAATTCTGAACATTTAATTGGTTTCAATCTGTCAGATTGTGATACTTCCAAATGCAGCTGAGGAATGTTCTGTAACCCTCTGCTTCCCTTCCTCCATTGGCACTTGAACCACTTTCTAACTTTTTTAATGTCGACTTTGGAGGCTGTTATGGGGGCTTTGTTGGAGTAGGTGTGTCACTGTGGGTGTGGACTTTAATACCCTCATCCTAGCTGCCTGGAAGCCAGTATTCTGCTAGCAGCCTTCAGATGAAGATGTAGAACTCTCAGCTCTGCCTGCACCATGCCTGTCTGGACACTGCCATGTTCCTGCCTTGATGATAATGGACTGAATCTCTGAGCCTGTAAGCCAGCCCCAATTAAATGTTGTCCTTATAAGACCTGCTCATGGTGTCTGTTCACAGGGGTAAAACCCTAAGACTGAGGAAAATGGCTATTTTTTAAATGTTTAAAGGTGAATAATAACAAATTCACAAATTTTTACATACAGAACCTGTACTAGGAAACTTAATAAAGAAGGCTCAAACTTATCTCCCTTTTCAAACACTGCTGTTCACAGGCACTTATGCTACATTTCTACACACTTATTTGTGTGAGCTTTCCTAACGTGTGGTAGCTCAGAACATTGGTGCATGCCAATTCTAAAGACATTTATGTTTTAATATGGGACTCTGGAACTCCAGATTCCTTCAAAGGCAAAGGAATAGTTCTGTACTGGTAGGACTCTATAATGTAATGGTAGGCTCTATAATAAACGTTTTTTTTCTTTTTAAAATTATTATTTATTCACTTTACATCCTGCTCACTACCCACCTCCTGGCCATCCCCTCCCACAATCCTTCGTCCTATCTTCCTTCCACTTCTCCTCTGAGAGGGTGGGATCCCAAGGTGTCCCCTGACCCTGGTGCACCAAGTCTCTGCCAGATAAGGCTCATCCTCTCCCACTGAGGCCACACAAGGCAACCCAGATAGAAGAACATACACCACGTACAGGCAACAGCTTTTGGGACAGTCCCCACTTCATTTGTTCAGGACCCACATGAAGACCAAGCTGCACATCTGCTATATATGAGCAGGGAGGCCTAGGTACAGCCTGTGTATGTTCTTTGGTTGGTGATTCAGTCTCTGAGAGTCACAAGGGTCCAGGTTAGTTGACTCTGTTGGTCTTCCTGTGGAGTTCCTTTCCCCTACTGGACCCACAATCCATTTATCCCCCTATTCTTCCATAGAGTATATAATGAATATTTGTGATGAGATTTACCTTATAAGAAACCATGAAAAAGTTTTTCATTGCCTCTAGATCCTTCTCAGATTGCAGAGCTAAGTTCCAAGCTGAAAGTTAATATGAAATAATATAATTGTGAAAAATCAACCGTTTAGTCTATACCACCATAATCTCTACTGTCAACATTTCCAATGCTAATATGCTGATGATAGGGTTCTTGGGAATAACTATGCTTTAACTTAAAATTTTAAATGTAAAATTAACTTTAAAAGAAATTAATCAATCAATTATTTTGTTTTTGAAAAAGAAGTTGACTTTATGTTTGTAGGGAAACTTTTTGCCAAGGAATTTGGTGATTCCTAGCACTTCTGATCATTCATTCTAAGTAGGTAACATATGAGGCAGGGTTTAATGTTTTTAAAGTTTGAGATGTACAAAAGGAATTCTCAGTATTTACTATCTATCTATCTATCTATCTATCTATCTATCTATCTCTCCAGCTGTAATAATAACAATTAAAAAAAGTGGACAGAATTTGAAAGAACATGAGATGTTTGTGGGGCAAGGGATAGGAGAAGCTGGAGTGAGAAGAGAGAGGGAGAAATGATGTAATTATATTTTCATTTAAAAATACAGAAAAAAGGAGAGTCACCAAGTGGCAACTGAAACTCACCAACTCATCAACTGAAAGTGGTAAAAGGAAGATAAACTTTCAAAAAAAATCAGAATATACTAACATCAATAGTTAGAGTATCTCTGGAACATTTTCTAAATTCCAAATGTTAGTAGAAGCCCCAACTAGGTAAACCAATGTGAGTGAGAAAAATGCCTCCATCTTTCCAAAGCTTCAAAATGTCAGAGTAATTAAATCTTTCTATATTTAAAAATGTTTATATTCTAAATTTCTTAGAATTCACATTATTTATTCCCTTTTGTCTAGATTAAAACATCAAAAAATAATTCCATAAAACAGGAACAGGTTCATGTAGAACAAGTCCAAACTGTGATAGTATTAATTAATAGTTCTTAACTACCTCCATAATTTTATATCATTTTTATTAATTCAGTCTCAGAAAAAGAAAATGGCACAATTCATAATTGTATCACTTGATGAATTTTTATAAAATAAACATATCCCCATCAAGAAAGATTTTGGCTATTGTCAGAAAACTGCAAATTTCTTTCATATCCAGGCTTTCTTCTTATGGTAAACACTACCTTAACTTCTTACCTTAAGGTTATTTTCACGTTATTTAAATGCTAAAGAAATAGCAACTTCTCCACACATGAATATAATGCAATTTGATCACATTTACCCTCTCTTTTTTTCTTTCTTACCTCTTAAACACATCACTATTTTGACTTCTAAAACAAAATCAGGTTTGTATTTTTTAACCGGTGTATAAATTGAATCATGCATTATGTACTCTTTAATGTCTGGCTGTTTTTGTTCAACAGTATGTTTCTGGATGTATCCATATTGTTGTGTGTAGTTCATTTTTGGTGGATCACATCCAAGAATATATTCAGCTTTCTAGAGCAGGTTTATGAAAATAATTTGTTAAACTAAAGTTATGATTCATCATTTTGTTTTTTGACCATTCTCCATAGAAAAGAAAAAAATCAAGCATACAACACTTTGTTTTGTGTGAGATACATACAGTTTCATGAATTCTTCATAAATAAATGATCCTACATAAGAGATGTATACATTCCTAGTTTATATACAAGGAAACCAAGATTAAGCAGATTATACATGTATATCATAGCTTCAAAAGAAAGAGACATAATCTATTATATCAGAAAAATGTCTATGCCTACTTATTCTTTTTTACCTATTTTCCTGAGCCAATTGGCATCATTAACTGTAGAATTCAAAGTTGAGGGAGCTTCATCAAGATGTTCAGAAAATTTCAGGAGTGCTATATCAAATAGGAAAATAGGATAATTATTTTATATGCTAGCAAAGTTTTTAATTATCCCTTAAAAATGGTATGAATCTAGAAAGTTTATTTCTGTGCATATGTATATAGTAGCATATCAAAATAATCCAAATGAGGAAAAGTACTACTAAGCTCCATGAAGGCATTAACTCAAACTTTGAGGGAACAGCTATATCCTTAGAGAGAATTATAAAGGTAATTATTACAATTATTCACTACTTGAGGCACATGCAAGGAGATAAAGAATGGGAATAATAATTAAAACACTAAAATAATTCTTAGTATGGTTGAATCCCCGGGATTCAATCTTTAGCACCAAACAAAACACCCTAAAATAATCATAGTATCAGTAGACTGGCATAATATTTACTTAGCTTCCACAGTAAATATAATGTAGAACCAGAACATGCCATCATCACCAGAAAGCATTTATTATTTACCACATGCTCTTCTCAGAAAAAGAATACCAACCAGCAAAGTTTTCATTTGAAAAGTGTTTGCTTTAAGCCACTTTGCTATGTTTATAATCTTTATTTGAGGTATAAAATTCAACTATTGCCATAAGTGGATTGAAGTTTCTAAGGTATGGACTTTTGGGTGTTCTAAGAAATGAGAATACCTTTTGAACAAATGGGACACCATCAAATAAAGCACAGTGCTGGTAAAAAGAATGTGATGTTGCTAGACACTAGTTTAAGGAAGTCAACAAGAAAGATTACAAGTAGACAGAGAACAGGAGAAGGCACAGACTTTTGTAAATAGGTAAAATAAAAGAATAAGCAATGCAAGCTAGAGGAAGTGGTCACAGGAAACCAGCAGGGCTTAGAGAATTTCGTTTGTCTTGAATTAATTTTTGCACATGTAATTATAGGACAGAAAATTAAAAGGGAGGGCAGGATAAAAGGAAGAGAGAAAGAATTAATGGAAAGAAAGAAAGAAAGAAAGAAAGAAAGAAAGAAAGAAAGAAAGAAAGAAAGAGAGAGAGAGAGGAGGGAAAGAGCATTAGGAAGGCAAGTGTCTTTGAGACAAATTAGGACAAAAATGGAGCTGAAATCACATTTAGAAGTAGATGCTAGTGATGTCAAACACTTCCCTTCTTGTGGATAAAGAAACTAAAATAGATCTCTGTGGTAAACATTAATAAAGTGTACGAAATTTAACGAAAATATTAGATTAGAGTCAGTATGTTTGATATATTTGGAGAATTCAACAGAGGATGGAGGCAAGATGAAGAACTAAAAATAAGCAAGAACATAATTACCTGTATTCAAGTATTTCAAAAGTCTATCCATTTCTTTCTTTCTAAAAATTAAAGAAAAAGAAGTTTTAAAATTATTCTAAACATTTACTGTAGAAAAATCACTGAAAAAAACCTACTTGTGTCTGAGTATTGGGCTAAAGATGCAAAATGTACAATTTCTAGCTCAGTAAGAAGTACTTAAAGAAATGTTCAACATCCTTAGTCATCACAGAAATGCAAATTGAGTAAATCTATAGAAGTCTAATGTCTAAGAAAAAGCAAGGTGTGGCTCAGGGGTAGTGCCTCCCATGAGATGCTTTGGAAAGCAGTGGAGGTGCGCTGAGTGAAGCAAGAGTACGCAGTGGCCTGGAGTCTCATCTATAAGGACGTGCCACGTAATTCCTAGCATTCTGAGGAAAACCATCTTTAAAAAATATTTATCTAATACAAACTTCTTATTTTACACTTGAGGAAACACACCTCATAGCAGAGAATGGTTTCTATAAAGTAATATACTTAGTGACAAAGACAAGTCTACTATACTGATTTTTTTAATTCTCGGTCAAGTTTGTTTAAGGGGTTAACAAATTTTTAGCAAAGCTTCTGCCTTCCTATTCTACTTTTGCGAGACTGGAAGTTGACATTCTGACCTAACAAGTAAAAAATCTGAACAGACCGAAAGATCAACAACTCTTCTTGAATCCATAACAGTAGTTGAGGAAGAAGGCCAAGCTACTGCCAAAAAGACTGAATTCAGGTTGGACAGGTAAACAGTGAGATGTAGAGCAGAGACCTTGAGAACTAATGCCTTAGTGAGCACCTGGACTATGGTTGACAAATCACTGGATGCTTATCCTGAAAAAGTTTTAGAGCTAAAAACTCCAAGGTGAGCTGAGAAGGGAGACCCTGTAGGAGGACCAGCAGTCTCAATTAATCTGGACCCCCGAGATCTCTCAAACACTGGACCTCCAAACAGGCAGCATACACCAGCTGATATGAGACCCCCAACACACATACAGTAGAGAACTGCCAGGTCTGTGTTCATTCAGAGATGATGCACCTAACCTTCAAGAGACTGGAGGCCCCAGGGAGTTTAGAGATCAGGTGGGGTGAGGGGTAGGGACATTCACGTGGAGACAGGGGGAGGGGAGGAGGTATGGGATGTGCAACAGTCGGAGGGTAGGCAGGGGTGGGGGGAATAAAACATAGAGTGCGATCCATTCATAAAGAGGCCTCAACACTTATACAAAATTCAGCAAGGTAGCTTAGCTAGGTATTCACAGTAGGCACTGGAAAACATGCAGGGATGGGGAAAATAAATTGTTTTGAAATATTCCATAATACTATGCTCTTTAAAATATTTATTTTTGGGGCTGGTGAGATGGCTCAGTGGGTAAGAGCACTGACTGCTCTCCCGAAGGTCCTGAGTTCAAATCCCAGCAACCACATGGTGGCTCACAACCATCCGTAATGAGATCTGACACCCTCTTCTAAGTGTGTCTAAACCCAGCTACAGTGTACTTACATATAGTAATAAATAAATCTTTAAATAAATAATTAAAAAAATAAAATATTTATTTTTTATTTTGTGTGAATGAATATTATGTTTACATATATGTGTATGCATCATATGTTTGCGTAGTCCCCGTGGAGAGTGGACAAGAGTGTGAGATCCCCTGGAACTGGCATTACAGATGGTTGCAAACTACCATGTGGGTACTGGGAACCAAATTCAAGTCCTCTAAAAGTATACCATATCACTTAACTGTTGAGCTATTGCTCAAGCCCCTATGTTCTTTTTAAGAATTATATTTTATTATTATGAATGGATACGCATGCCACAGTGAATGTCTGAAAATTAGAGGACAACATGGTGTAGTTAGTTCTATACCTTCCCATTAATCCAAAAATCAAACTCAGGTTGCCAGGCTTGCTTAGCAAGTGCCATTGCCAGCTGAACCATCTTCTCAGCTCATTACTATGTTCCTTTAAAATAATATCTGACCTCTAAACAAACTACTTTACCAGAGTTCAACTTCAACCCTCTGGTGCATTGCCAGAGCTTAATTCCATGGAAATAGCTTAACCAGTTCACTTAAGCCACCTTGACTGTATAAAAGGGGAGAGAAAACTAGAGCAATTTCTCTCCCACATAACTCACCATCACACAACTAAAAAGCCTATTTGTAGCACTTCTTTTGCTTGGTATAGCATATCTTTTTCTTGAGGAAATAGGAAAATCATACTAAGAGGCAAAAACTAATTGGAAAAGACAGAGCCAGCATTAGACAGACATGGCAGAGATGATATATGATTAGATTGGGAGTGTGTGTGTGTGTGTGTGTGTGTGTGCATGTATGAGAGGGGGTGGAGGGACTCTAGTGAACCATGACTAATACACAAGCATATATGGGCAATACAAAAAGAGTCAAAATAATTCTTAGAAAGAACCAAAAAGAAATGTTGGGATTTCAAAACATTAGCAGAAACAAAAATTCCTGTTATAGTCTTGTTAGCAGACCAGACACAGTTCAAAGGGTTTATACCAGACACAGTTGAAAGGGTTTATACCAAGAAAAATTTCAAATATCTCAAACCAAAGAGAATAATGACAAAAGAAAATCCAAGGACTGTAGAACAACTTTAAAAAGTGAAATGTGTAATGGTAACACTGGAAAAGGAGAGATCAAAACAGAAGAAATGTGCAAAAGTCTAATGGCTGAAATACCCTCACAAATTAACCTTATGTACCAAACCAAAGATCAGCAAACAGAATTCTTACAATCTCCTTTGAGGATACACTCCCAGTGATCAAAGGACTTCTAACTAGGCCCTGCTTCTTTAAAGTGTCACAAAATTTCTCAATACTGCCTTCCTGTGATATGAGCCAAGCCTTGAATCATAATGGACCCTTGGAAGACCTCAACCTATGTCCAAACAGCACGGAAAACCTCAAAAAAGAAAAGAAAAGAAAAGAGAAAAGAAAAGAGAGAGAGAAGAAAAAGAAAAAAGATAGTGGAATGGAATATTAAAAATTTTTATCACCCTCTAAAAAACTCAGGTCCAAGTGGATTGAAGACCTCAACATAAAACTGGATACAATAAATTTCATAAGAGAGAAAGTGGTAAATGGTCTTGAATACGTTGGTATGGGAGATAATTTCCTGAACAGAACACCAATGGTTCAGGATCTAATATCAATAATTGATAAATAGGACCTCATGAAACTGAAAACCTGTAATGCAAAGGACACTGTCAATAGGACAAAAGGACAGCCTACAGGTTGGGAAAAGATCTTCACAAACCCTACATTCAACAGAGAGCTGATATCCAAAATATGTAAAGAACCCAAGAAGTTAGTCTCCAACAAACCAAATAACCCAATTTAAAAATGGGGTACAGAGTTAAACAGAGAATTCTCAACAGAAAAAAAAATAGCCAATAAGCACCTAAAGAAATGTTTGATGTCCTTAGTCATCAAGGAAATGCAAATCAAAACAACTAAGCTTCACCTTACAGCAATCAGAATGGCTAAGAACAAAAACCCAAGTGACAGCAGATGCTGGTAAGGATGTGGAGAAAGGGAAACACTCTACCATAGCTGGTGGGATTGCAAACTGGCACAAGTACTCTGGAAATCAATTGGCAGTTTCTCTGAAAATTTGAAATAGTTCTACCTGAAGACCCAGCTACACCACTCCTGGGCATATACCCAAAAGATGCTTTACCATACCACAAGGACATGTCCTATACTATGTTCATAGCAGCTTTATTTGTTATAGCCAGAAATTGGAAACAACCCAAATGTCCCTTAAGAATGGATACAGAAAATGTGGTCCATTTATACAATCAGATACTCTTCAGCTATTAAAAGCAAGGACATCATGAATTTTGTAGGTAAATAGATGGAACTAGAAAATATCCCGAGTGAGGTAACCCAAACCCAAAAGGGCATGCATGGTATATGCTCATTGATAAGTGGATATTAGCCATAAGTACAGGATTCCCATGCTATACTCCATAGGCCCAAAGAAGTTAAAATAGGAAGGCCCAAGCAAGGATGCTTAAATCTCACTTAAAAGGGGGGATAAAAATAGTCATAGGAGGTAGATGGAGGGAGGAAACTGAGTGGGAGAGGAGATGGAAAGGGGAATGGGGGGGTTCACAATCAGGTGTGGGGAGAGACAGCAGAAAGGGCCAGAGGACCAGGAGAATGAATGGAAACCTGCAGCTGATAGGGGGTTGGGGAGCATCTCTAGGATGTGCTGTGCCAGAGACCTGGGATGGAGGAGGCTCACAGGAGTCAATGGGGATGACTTTATCTGAGACTCATAGCAGTGGAGACATGGAACCTGAAGAGGCCACCTCCTATAGCTAGGCAGGACTGCCAGTGTAGGGATAAGGACACCAAACCACTCATAAAACTCTCAATACAAAATTTGTCCTGTCTTTAAGAAATGCAGGGATGGGGGATGGAGCAGAGTCTGAGGGAATGGTCAACCAATAACTGTCTCAATTTGAGAGCCATTCCATGGACAAACACCAATCCCTGACCCTATTAATGATACTCCGTTATGCTTACAGACAGGAACCTAATATAACTGTCCTCTGAGAGGCACCACCTAGCAGCTGACTGAAACAGGTACGAACACCCATAGCTAAACACTGAAAGGAGCTTGAGGACTCTGGAAGAATTGGGGGGAAGGATTGAGGGCCACAGAGAAACTCCACAGGAAGATCAACAGAGTCAACTAACCTGGATACTTGGGGGCTCTCGGAGACTGAATCATCAACCAAACAGTATACATGAGCTGGATCTAGGCCCCCTGCTCATATGCAGGAAATGTACAGCTCAGTCTTTATATGGGTTCCCCAACATGTGGAACAGGAGGGTCTGTCCTTAAAGTTGTTGCCTATCTGTGGAATCCATTCCCCTAACTGGGCTGCCATGTCTTGCCTCCATGGAAGAGGATGTGCCTAGCCCTGCAGTGACTTGATGTGCCAGGGTGGGAGGATATCAGTAGGGCCTCCACCCTCTCAGAGGATAAAGGGGAATAGGGGGAGGAACTGTGTGAGGGGGGACTGGGAAGGGGAGCAGCTATCAGGATGTAAAGTGAATAAATAAATAAATTTTAAAAAATAAAATGAAAGACTGGCAGAAAAAAATGAGCAATCTAGAATTCTATACTCGAAAAATCTTTTAAAGGGAAAGAAAAGAAAAACTTTAGAAAAACAAAGTGAATGAGATCATAACTACTTCCAAGAAAGAGTCACGAGACATTGAATTTCTAGCATTTTGATCTTAGGCCTTCTGGTACTCAATTGTAAGATATTTCTATTTTACAATGTTTATTATAACTTTCTAAATGGAAAGATGAGGATGTAACTCAGTGACAGAACACTTTTATAACATGCACTAAGGCCCTATATTTTATTGCTACTGCCAAAAATAACAGACAAAAGACTTTTTGTCTGTCATATTTTGAATGGGCTAAGACACCTATCTATTACAGTAAGACAAACTGGGGAGAAAGGTATTTGGATAGGCAAGGGGGAACTCTATTTGTTCTCAGATGACTTGTTTGTCTTTCTAGAAAACATACAACTCAGTCCACTGGCTCCCCTCCAAACGCCACTCACTCTCACTCTAAATATTGGAACTCATAAATGGTCACCACAGGGTTTCAGACAACAAGGTAAATATACAGAAATCAAAGAACAAATGGAATTCGAAATTAAAACCATAATACTAGAGGACCTATCCCTGCCTGCACCAACCAACAAGTCTCTCCCATGCTGCATCCTACCTTTCAACCAAGCCAAACCCTACACATCCTTCTCCAATGTCTAACCCAGTGAGTCTTCCTGACCTCTCTCCTTATTCACTCCTCCAAATCCATTAGATCTAACCCAGGTTCCATGTCCAGAACCCCAGCCTAGTCAGGCCACCACTACTTGCTCTGTAACTAACTTATAGGATTCCTCCAGGACCTTCCCATACCATATCAAAACTCTCTCCAGCCAGATCTACCTCTACATTCCAGGCTTGGACCAGGGCACACATCCTGAACACCGAAGTTCAGCTGGCACCTCATAAGAGCCTTTACCAATCCAGCTACAAACTCTGCAATTTATAGTCGCCACCTAACTGCAAGATCTGCTTCTGCAATCAATAATGGCACAGACATTGTGTGAGTAACCAACAACATTTTATTGGATTTAAGGCCACTTTACAAGAGAGAACCATGTTCTATCTACAGAGAATACTGCTTGGGTATTTAAAACTGTATAGGTCTTGGGCCTAGGGGAAAAGCAAATACTACTGTTCTGCTAAAGAAATATAGCAATAAAATGACTCCTAATGACATTCTGATGTAATGTCTTCCTTAACCATCATCAGAAAAGCTTCCTCCAGCAGTAGATTGGAACAAATACAGACACCAATAACTAGATAATGTATAGAGAGTGAGACACTTCAGAACAGTCCTAAATGGAATGTTGTCATCAAAACTCTCCCCTCAGGGATCAGATAGTTATGCAGAAGAGGAGATGAAAAGATTTTAAGAGCCAGAGGGGATGGATGACTCCAAGGAAACCTTGTCTTCCAGACACAACAGAGCTGACAAGACACACCGGGTCCCAGCTCTGAGAGGGAGAAGTGAACACTATTTTTCATCTCTAACCAATTTCCAATTGCCAACCATCTTCAAAGGAAAATTTAGTTTTCTCTAATAGAATCTCATGGTATACACACGCACGCACACACACACACAAACACAAACACACAAACACTTAGGGTAAGCTCTTGTGCTCAGCAGTAGATGGGCAAAATTAAATCAATGGTGTTGTAGTGTTTTTTTTCTCACATTGCTTTGTTTGAGTACCCTAACTGGTCTTTTGTTTGTACCTTTTCTTTGATTTCTGAAAAAGATCAACAAAACAGCTAAGAACAAATGCTGGAGGGGGGGGTCAAGGGAAAAGGGAACCCTCATTCACTGTTGATATGATTGTCAACCACTTTGGAAATCAGTGTGGAGAATTCTCAAAAAGGTAAGAATGAATCTACCATATGACCCAGTGATACCATTTCTTGGCCGATGTCCAAAGGACTCAACAGTCTACTCCACAGATACTTGCTCAGTCATGTTTATTGCTATTCTATTTATAATAAGTAGGAAACAAAAACAATGTCAAGGTCCTTCAACCAATGAATGGATAATGAAAGCATAGGACACAGGCACTGTGGGACACTATCCAGCTGTAAAGAAAAATGAAATCATAAACTTTTAGGTAATGGACAGAGCTAGTGAAGATCATATGAAGTGAGATAACCCAGACCCAGAAATACAAATTTTGCATATTCTCTGTCATCAGAGGTTCCTAGCTCCAAATCTTCAGATGTGAGTACATATACTGGAGCAATCACTGAAACCAGGAAAGTAAAATGGGACCATTTCTGGGGTAGGGGAGCAATAGACAAAGGAATAATAGTATACAACTGATCTGATGGACTGGGGCAGGAATGAAAAGGCCTCTAGTTAGGAAGGAACAAGGAGAGAAACACACAAGGACAGAAGAGGGGGGGAAATAACAGTAAGATTATCTGAAAAAGGCATAATGAATCATACTACAAAACAATTCTTGCACCTAAGGCTAAGGGAACACAAGAGGAAAGAAAGACTGTAAGATTCAGAAGATGAGGGAGTTTGCTATGAGATTGTAACTTTCAGTAATGTCAGATGCTGAGGAGGAGGGCAACCCCATAGGAAGACCAGCAGTCTTAACTAATTTTTACCCCTGAGATCTCTCAGATACTGAGACACCAACCAGGCAACATACACCAGCTGATATGAGGTCCCCCCACACACATACAGTAGAGGACTGTCTCGTCTGGACTCAGTCAGAGAAGATGCACCTAACATTTGAGAGACTTGAGGCACCAGGGAGTGGGGAGGTCTGGTAGGGTGGGAGGTAGGGGGGACATCCTCTTGGAGATGGGGGAGGAGGAATGGGATGAGGAATAGTTGGAGGGTAAACCAGGAGGGGGATAACAACTGGACTGTAAAAAAAAGAGCAAAGATAATTAAAAAAAAAGAATTCTTAAGACTCAAGTAGAAGAAAAGTCAATTAAAAGGCTGAAAGAACTTCTAGACTGGTGAACACACTGAGGTACTGGGATGATGGTCAGCCTAGGGTGTGTTTCATCTAGCTCTTCCTAAACTAATCATTTATAATAAACTGTAAACTAAGGCATGAGTACTCCAAGTCAGTCTAGCAAAATATTGCATTTGGAAAAGAGGACATAGGATTTCCCCGTTTGGGTCAATCAGAAATACATGAGGCCTAGACTTGCACTGGCATGTGAAGTAGGGGCAGTTTTATAGGGTTGAGCTCTTTAACCTGTAAGTTTGGACATCAAAGGTATCATTTATTGGCACTGGAATCATTACAGGTATTTGTTAGACTGTGCTGGTTCACAGGAATATGGTTTGAATAGAGAAAAGATGAAAGGGCAAGGGGCAGGAATCATGTAATCTGACTAAGAAAGTCTTCTTTTTCTTACTGTTGAAAAACAAAAGACAAAATTTATGAATTTACTAATAAAGTACTGTTAATTGGATGAGATAAATGTGCCCTATAAGGGATATACTAGCTTGATATTGGAAATTAACAGAAACTATCTCATAACTGAAAAATGTGAAATCTTCCTCAAAACCGAAATACTCACAATGTCTCAGGTGATGTTGGAAAAACATTCTAAAGGGGTGGGTAGTTCTCAAGAGTTCCATAATTAAAATGGAAGTGTTTTATAAACCAATAACACAAAACAAAAACATAATCATGCTTCTTGGAGAATTCAAAGAGGCTATGCACTTGAGCAAAAACTTTTCTTCTAAGAACGACTTTGGAAGTGCATCAGGAAATATTAGACAGTTATGTTGACAGTGTCCTATAAGCAGCTCTCAACTGACCAGAAATGAGTCTTTTAATGCATGGGCAGCAGTTACAAGGTTTGGAAGGTTTTTGAATAAGAGATAACAGTTGAAAATGGCTCTGAAAACAGCTAGCAAATCGGATAGATGCTGATTGTGTGTGTGTGTGTGGGGGGTCCTCAATGGGAATAGCTATTAACTCTCAACTGAGCTTCCCTTACCTAGTGCTGTATAAAAATGTTCACCATGGTATGAAATAACTGGAACAAAATATATTGTTAGTGTGAACTGCTGAGTCACATTTCTTTAGATTTATACACTTCTTACTAACAATGGCCAAAGAGATGACTTCCTCTGAGTAATAGAGAAGCAGAACAGACCATTTAAACAATGATTGTTTAAAACAGTGGGAGATAGGGTTGAGGGTATAGCATGGTGGTAGGGCACCTGCCTAAAATGTGAGGTTCAGACTTTATATAAACAGGTTGTATATCTTTTATCTAAATAATTTATAAGAATAGATATTGTCTAAGTGGGACTGTTCCCACTCCTAGTACTGTAAAACAAAAACCTGTCAATAAAACCAAAGATTGTTGATATGCTAATGGAAACTAGACTTAAGCATACAAAGAATAAATAAACAAATAGTAAAGGTTAAATAAATACTGAGTGGGATATAGGCGATCTTCTTCACCTTGATAAGTGTACAAGATATGGGGGAGGAGACACTAAGGTAGGTATCCTCAACAGATAAATTCTTTGCATTCTAAATGAACTGGGAGAAAGAGGCTGGAAAAGGATGTTGGTATAAATGCAATTCTTCCCAAAGGGATAAAATACTGGTATGAAGACTAAATATTTTTCTAAATATTTTTCTTCTTATCTCTTTCATATCACCTCAGTTTTCTGTTTCTGACCTATTTAAGTAGCTGCAGGATCATGTCTACTACAAGTGCTAAAAACAGAATTATTTCTAAGCAGGAAACTATAACTGTATTTTTATAGTCTTTTTAAAATGCAGGGTCTCTCTTCATAGTCCTAGTTGTTCAGGAACTCATTCTGTAGACTAGGCTGGCCTTGAATTTACAGAGATCTACTTACCTCACCTACTGAAGGTGGACAAGGGAGGATCATTGAGAGTTTGAGGCCAGAATGAGCTACACAGTGAGTTCACAGCTACTCTGGGCTACAGAGTGAGATCCTGTCTCAAAACTATGTGTTGGAGAACAGCCGCCTCTTAATAAATGATGGTGAAGAAACTGGATATCCATACATAGAAGACCAAAACTAGAGCAGTGACTCACCAAGTATAAAAACCAACTCAAATGATCAAAAGCTTTAATGTGAAACTTGAAGCTGTTTCAAGAAAACAGGACAAACACTTCAAAATATTGACACAGGCAATGATTTCTTTGATAGGACTTTAGTAGCTCATTAAAAAGCAAGAATTCATAAATGAGATGGTGTTCAGTTAAAAGGCTTCTGCATAACAAAAGAAATAATCTAGTCAAAATATAGCCTACAGATAGAAGAAAAATCCATTAGCTAATCATATGGTAAGGGACTAATATCCATAATGTATAAATAATTTTTGAAGTAACACTGGAAGAATAAATACTAGAATCAATTAAATTGGCAAATGAGCTGAAAAGACACTTTCCAAATGAGTAAGTACAAATGGCCAATAAATAGAAGAAAAATATATAGTATTATCAAGTCATCAAGGAAATGCAAATTATAGTTACATTGAGGTTGCATGTCACCCCCGCTAGAATGGTTTTTATAGAAACGAAACTAAAAAGCAACAACAAGTACTGCCAAGGATGCAGAGAAAAATGAACACCTACACTTCATTGGTGGGAATACAAATTAGGCCAGCAATCTCTAAAACAGTATAGAGGTTATTTAATTATTAGAAATAAAACTGCTATATGATCCAGGTATACCACTCCTGGGTATCTGAAAGAAATGAAACTAACACACAAGGAAATATCTGCACACTCATATTTATGGCTACACTAGTCATAATAGCCAAGACATAGAACCAGCCTAGATGTTCATGAACAAATGAATGGATAAAAATTGTGTGTGTATCTATCTGTCTGTCTATCTATCTGTCTGTCTATCTATCTATCTATCTATCTATCCATACATACATACATATATACAATATTATATATGCATATATAATATATATTATATATATTACCTATATAATGGGAGTCGATGCATTTACTAGACTAGTATTGCTGTCTGAATTTGGTTCAGCAGAGTGGCTAAATCTAATGCTCATTCTTAAAAGTAGATTTTTTTTGGTTACAAATGGAGAAAAGGAGAAATAGAACATTGAGAGAGAACCCTAATGAAAACTGGGTTTAATATGACACTGTATCAGCTTAGGTTCTTTAGTTGTTATATCTGTATTTATCTGGTAACGTATATTGACAATGGAGGCTGATTACAGGTTAATAGGGAGAAGGGATATTTGAAAAGGCTCTGTATTGTCTTCTCAATTTTGCTATAAACCTAAAACTATTCACTAAAAAGCAGTGAGCTAACCCAGTCCAAAGATAAACACTGCATGTACACTCTCTCATCTGTGGTTCCTAGCTCCAAATCCTCAGTGTGAGTATAAAACATAGAGGGACCACAGAAACCAGGAAAGTATAAAGGATCAATAGGTGGGAGAGAGGCGCTTGAAATGGAAATAGCAAGATGCAGGTGATATGAAGTGGGAAACAGGAAAAAAAGGGAGGAGGCTCCAGCTCTGGAGGAGGTCAGTTAATACAGACAGAGAAGGAGGGAGAAGGGACAAAGAAAATCAAGGTTATTTGATAAAGTCTCAAAGAATCAAATTATTTTATATTTACCTAAAATTATATATAATACTTATAAGTATGTGTTTACATATATGTTACATGTACATGTATATAATATTATATGTACATATATCTTAAATGATGTTAAGCCATGTGGGCTACTAATGTTCCCCCAAAGAAACAGACTACAAAATCCCTAGTCCCAGGAATGAGAAACCTTCCTTTGAATGGTCAGTCAGCATAGTCCAGGTGACTCTCAAAACTAGGCTATCCAGGTAGCCCTTGGTGGCCTCTCATGTTGAGGGTGGCCCCTATTGCTGAAGATGCTTGGGACACAGGATTCAGATGATTAGAGGTGGATCTGACCTGAAAGCCTCTTTCCAGCACTCTAGTTCCCATGGTGACAGAAAAATATACAAGCTGCCAGTAGAGGGAAGCAATTAAATAGTCCTACCCAGGTGCAATACCTATGAACTATGACAATTACCAGCAGGGTAAGGTGTATGCGAAAGTGCAGTAAGTGGCACTCACACATTTGAGGTAACCCACAGCTGTCTAATTGGACTTAGAGCCCATTTGATACGAAGAGAATCTTTGCCTGGAACTTGAAACTCAGCCATGTTTCTGGGGCCAGTGAGGTCATGGACCTTAGAAAAGGAGCTTCTACTGCCGCTTTGCTAGGCCAGCATAATTCCTTACTACATTCGAAATCTTATCCTGATACCCACAGATGAGTGTAGCTATGATCCCTCATCAAAGACTCCCTCTCTTTACAGCAGATGGAAAACATCACAGAAAACCACAACAGAGCACAATGCAGAAATCAACAGATCATAGGGTACCAAGTCCAGTGAATATATCTATATTAGAACTTCTGCATCTTGCTTAGGGAGCATCTAGGAATAGCAGGAAGAAAGATTACAAAAGAGCCAGATCACCAGGAAGTCTGCCATGAAACAATCTCTCCTGGAAATGGCTACACAAACGATGACAATATCAATGCATATAATAATGTAAAGGGGGGAATTTTTCAGGCTCTCACCTTTAGACCAAGAACTACAGGCTACTAATGACTGTTGGGAAGAGGAGGATTAGCCTCTAAAGTGGAAACTTAAGAGTTCTTTGGAAAGTCAATTGGAAGGTGTTTTGCTGGGGCAAACACATGAAGGAACGTTTCCTTAAAGTGGACCCAGGTGTGAAAGGCTAAGGCAGAGTGGTGAAGGACTGTTTCACTGAAGCAGACACAGGAGAGGATGTTCTGCTATGACAAGCATGTAAAAGGACATGTGATGGAGGATTCTTTGCTAACAACATGCATGTACTGGTCTGCCTTACACTGCATAGTTGAGCTGCATTTATTGGGACTCCATAGAGAGAAACACACCAAAAAAACCTCTGGTTGTGTACTGCTACTTGTTGCCGCTTCTGTGGACTTGAGCTGATTGGATACATGTGCTGAGGCAAGAGCCGTGCTGAGGCCAGGCATGCGGAAGACATGTGATGTTTGGAGGGTATAAATAGGACTCCATGGAGTGACAGAGAGGGAACTTGGCTTGCTGGTACAGCTAGCTGGTACAGTGCAACACTTGTGGGTCTCTAGTCTTTGCTGATCTTCACTCCCCTGAGAGAGGCACAGCCTAGAACTTCTGGTGTTCCTGTTGGTCCTTCCTGCTGACTTAAGCCGAGGCTGAGGCCTGGCTGTCTCTGCTAGGTCATGTCACCTGTTGCTAACCCGACTCTACCGAACTGGATTGCTGGTGTATCTGTGAAGTGTTTGCAAGTGGATTGACCTGCTGCCTGCTAACCTGTGTACTGAACTGCTAATTTCCAGTCAACACAGCCAGGAGTTGCTCCAAAGAGGCCCACTTCCCCCATACCCTTTCATTTCCACTACCTCTGGTGGGTAGTGGGCTAGAGGGAGGTTAAAGTGTTTAAGAATCATCATTAAAAATAGAATTTGAGAAAATTGTTACAAGCCTCTCCCAGAGATAAGCACCCTTATTTGATTATCTAATGGAGTGTGGTCAGCCCTGAAAACATATACACATAAACAATACAAGCAGACCCAGCAGGTTGTACTTATACATATTTGTGCATGCTCACACACATGCATGTATGTGTAATAATCATAATCAAAGAAAAGGAGACTATCAACTTAGAATGTGGGAGCATAGGAGAGTTGGAAGCATGGTACTTAGGAGGGGCTAGAGGGAAGAAAAGAAAGAAAAGTGATGTAATCTATTTCAATTAAGAACATATTTAAGAAAAAATTTTAAAAATAATAAAAATAAGTGGGAAAAATGCAGTAAATGACCAAATATAGTGGTGCATGTCTTTAATCCCAGCACTCCAGAGGCAGAGGTATAGGCATGTAGATCTCTTATCAAGGCTAACCTGGACTACACAATGAGTTCCAGGCTAGCTAGCCAAGGCTACATACATTTGAGACCTTGTCTCAAAACTAAACAAAAAACAGTAACTATTTTGGAAGATTAAAACCTGTAGAAGTGGGGTTTTAGGAGAGAGTAACAGGAGATGAAGAAGATCAAAGTATGTGATGTGCATGCATCATAATGTCATAATGGAACACATCGTTTTCTATTATATATATATATATATATTCTAATACAAAATCAATTACATTGTTGTATCAAAAGTCTGTTTTAAGCCAATAAAAGTAAAAAAAAAATTAAAACTTCAAATGCAAAAGAAAAACCTAAAATTAGCATTGAACAGAATAGAAGACCGTTTATCTCAAACAGAGGAACAAATATGGATACTCTGGGAAACTCAACTAAGGACATTTACAGGAAATAGGAAAGAGTTGCTTTAGGCAGGAGTGATGACTTACACTTAGAGTCATGAGTTCTGGAGAACTGCAGTGGAAGAATCATGAGTTCAAGCCAACCTGAGCAACAGAGCAAGACCTCATCACACACACACAGGTACACACAAACCCACACCCAAACCAGCCCATTTCAGGAAGTAGTATTATTTAATACAGCCTGTGCTTTCCTGAGGACAAATCTTAAATGTCTTATAAGTTTATGCATAATCAATTTTTAGAAAACTTTTACCAGTTTGAATTTAAACTGAGCTAAAGTTGATCTCACTAATTTAATTCAGTGGCTAATCAGAACAATCCAAACTGTTTTAAATAACTAAGCACACAATTCACACAGATACTGTGTGCTGGATAGTTTTTATGTCAACTTGACACAAGCTAGAGTTACCTGAAAGGAGGGAACTCTATTGAGAAAACGCCTCCCATAAGATCTGGTTGTAAGACTTTTCCTTAATTCATAATTAATGGGAGAGGGCCCAGACCATTGTGGGTGGTACCATCCCTGGGCTGGTGGTGATGGGTTCTATAAGAAAGCAAACTGAGCAAATCATGAGAAGTAAGCAGCATCCCTCCATGGCCTCTGCATCAGCTCCTGCCTCCAGGTTCCTGCCTTGTTTAAGTTCCTGTCCTGACTTCCTTCAGTGATGAACAATGATATGGAAGCATAAGACAAATCAACCCTTTCCTCCCAATGTTGCTTGTTAGCCATGGTGTTTCATCACAGCAACAGAAACCAAACAGGATGTACTGTTATTCTAAAACAATAGAAATCTTAAAGCAGAAAAGAATTTAAAGCTCTGTAGTCCAGTTTTTGTGTTTTACAGAGGAGAAATATAGCTTAGAAAAATTAAGTATGCTCTCATTGTCCAAGGCAAACAGTAAAAAGTAAGTGGAACAATACAGTAAAATCCAATTCTCTTGAATATCCTCATTGAATTAGGTGTTTTAAAATTTCTTTACTAGTTTGTTGAATTTTATCAAATGCTGACCTCTACCGGAAAAATCCTAGATGTTCTGAATTACTATACATATTTGGAAGTAATAATATATAGTTTAGTGTGTAACAATTTATTATTAATTCATACAATATTCTCCTCCTTTACTTGCTTCCAAATAGGACTTAACATACGGGGTTTGACTGTGTGCTACAGTTATAAGGATTATGAAGAATTTTTTTTTTTTTTTGGTTTTTCGAGACAGGGTTTCTCTGTATAGCCCTGGCTGTCCTGGAACTCACTCTCTAGACCAGGCTGGCCTCGAACTCAGAAATCTACCTGCCTCTGCCTCCCAAGTGCTGGGATTAAAGGCGTGCGCCACCACCGCCCGGCTATGAAGAATTTTTAAGTCCCATGTTGAAGAGCTTGTAAAACAGTAATTATAGTAATTAGAATGAAATGTCTACCGTAAGTCTTGGGCATTTGAATACTTGGTACCAGTTGGTGGCTGTCTGGGAGAATTAGGTGGTGTGGTCTTTCAGAAGGAAGTATGACAATGGGGGAGAATGCTGAGGTTTCAAACCACTCACACCATTATGACTGTACTCTGCTCCCTCTTTGAGATGTGAGTTCTCAGCTGCTGCTCTCACTGTCTGTTACCTCCACTCTGCCACGATGGACTCTAACCCTCTGGATCTTAAGCCCTAAATATTTTTTCTATAAGTTGTGTTGGTCATGGTGTTTTATCCCAGTAATGGAAAATGTAAGACATAGATATTCAGTACCTTAAATACACTGAGTGGCAATTATGTCAGTTGCTAAGCTAGGTTCCAGAGATACACAGAAAAATACAAATACTCCCAGTCTTCAATGGACACTTACAATACGGCAGCTATTAAAGTTTAGTTCTGAAATTCCTCACTCCTTAAAATAACTTTATTGGGGCTGGAGAGATGGCTCAGTGGTTAAGAGCACCGACTACTCTTTCAGAGGTCCTGAGTTCAATTCTCAGCAACCTCATGGTGGTTCACAATCATCTGTAACGGGATCTGATGCCCTCTTCTCGTGTGTCTGAACACAGCAACAGTGTACTCATATATACATAAAATAAATGAATCTTTAAAAAATAAAAAATAATTTTATTGTTGATAATTTCAAAGATAACCCAATTGTTAAAAGACAAGTTATATTTAGTTCCCATATACCTATAACCCAGCTTCAACAATTAACTCATTCATCACTGTAAATCTGCAACTATTAATCCAGTATTATTTTGAAGAAGTTTCCAGATATCACATCATTACACCCATATTTATTTCAAGGATGCATCTCCTGGAGATAGAGAATTTTTTTTTTTTTAGAACAATATAACCATTACCACTATCACGCTGTCTAAAATGAATGGCCAAATTCTAAGTGCCTCGCATTCTTTAGATTGAGTTCACTTCTATTTGATTGATAAAGCCTGTTAAGAAAAAAAGTGAAATTCACAATGTATACCTGAGCAAATGGAGTTATAGCAAAACAAGTTAGAATTCCAAGTTATCTCAGTGATCAATATTTCTCCAAAATTTAGTCAATAACATAGTGCCACCAGCTGTAAACACTGGAAACAAAACATGCAGTAGATACAGTCTATTACAGAGCTCCTGACCAAGCACCAAATGCAGAGTTAGATGCCATTTCCTGAAAGCTAGATTTAATCAAGAACTTGAGCAGAGTCTTTTCTCAATTCATCAGGAAGCAGTGAATTTTATGAATGAAAAATTGGTGACAAAATCCTTCCATGAATAGTCAAGTTCTTTATATCTTATACCATGGCAACTGTGAGAAGAAATGTGTTTCTATAGTCCTAGCTAAGATAATAGAGAAGACTACTCAACACCAGTTCACTACATTACTTGTTCTTTGTGAGTTTCTATTGACTTTACTGTTAAAGGGAATAGATACAATAAAATAATCAGGTCATAAGTAAAATTTGAGGCCTTATGTACTGCTAAGTACTCTTACTTTGTGTATATTCACTTACTTTGTGTATATTCACTTACAGAATGATTTCCCAAAGGGTTGCATTTTTTTACATTTTATACATATTAATTCATAGAGTAATTACAGAAACTCCATGAGGCATACATTGATATTTCCATTTTACAGACGGAAAAACTGAAGGAAAGAAATGATAATAAAGTTATCTAAGCTACATATCTCATAAATAATTATATATAATATGAATCAAGGAAGAGTGGTTCAAAATCTATATTAGTTTCATCTATTACACAAAGTATCTTTAAATATAAGGTTTCCATTTAAAGCTATATTAATTTTTCTAATGGTAAATATATCATTTCTCTTGAAATAACTTACTTATTTTGAGATTCTGGCATATGAAAAACTTGTGGAAGAATAATTCCAATGAGACACCTGTTTAAGAAAGCAATAGAGAATATAATTCTTAGGGGTGAGAATGCAGCTTACTGGTAGAATATCAGCCAATTTGACGCAAAATCTAGAGTTAGCTGTAAAGAGGAACCACAACTGAGAAGATGCCTCTGTAAGATCTGGCTAGAAGGTATTCTCTTAATTAGTGATGATGGGGGAGGGACCACCCTATTGTGGGTGGTGTCACCCCTGGGCTGGTAAGAAAGCAGGCTGAGTAAACCATGGGGAGCAAGTTAGTAAGCAGCATTCTTCAATGTTCTCTGCTCCAGTCCCTGCCTTCAGATTCTGGTTACTTCCTTCAGTGATGAACTCTGATTGGGAAGCATAAACCAAGCAAGCCCTTTCTTCCTCAAGTTACTTTTGGCCATGGTGTTTCATCACAGAAATAGAAAGTAATCTAGGATAGAGGCCCTGGTTTCCATCCCTAGCACTGTGCATAAGGAATGAAGGGATGGAAAGAGACAGGGAAGGAGGGAATGAGGAAAGGAGGGAAGAAAGGAAGCAGGAAGGGAGGAAGGGAGAGCATAAGAGTTAAAGCAAAAGCAAGCAAGTGAGAAAGATTCTTAGGAAGAAATATGTTGAAGTTATTATTCCAATTTATTAACTTTGATTATCCCAAGATGCAGAAATGAGAAAAAGAGGGGAAAATTAGTCTTATTTGTAGATCTTGGTATTCCTTTAAAGTTTGCAATAAAAACATAAATTTTATGATTTTGGAAGTAAAATTAAATAAAATAATTTAAAAACAAAATTATTATTTATAATAAGCTATTTAACAGTTCCAAGTTCATATCAGAACAGAAACATCAAGTATGGTATACAACTCTTTATATTTTTGCTGTAGGAAACCTGTAACTGGGTTTTTTGAGTCTTACACAAGACCACTAATCTTTGAAAGGATTTAGAAGCATTACTACAAAATGATATGATGAAATAATTGATAATTTCAAACCTGAAGGTGCTTTTTAATGAAATACTATCTGAGCCTGCGACAGTGGTACACTACCACCCTGTAATCTCAGTGCTTGGGAGTCTGAGGCAAGAGGGTTTTGAGGTTAAGGTTAGTCTGGGATACAAAGTATGATCCTGTTCATAAAATAATAAAATAAACTAAAACTTAAGACAATAAAATAAAATGAAATGAAAAAGCCAGGAGCTCGTGTGTGGTAGTTCATGACAGTATATAGGAGAGAAAAGCAGCAAGTTCAACACCAGTTCCAGGCTAAGCAGAACTATACTGAGTCCCTGTCTCAAAAAGGGTCTGTGTGGCTGGAGTTGTTGCCCTAGGTTCTATACCAATGGTGGAAAAAAAAATGATTTAAGAAAAAGAAATGCTATGTGTTCTGAATGATATATGATTGAATGCATGCCGATATCTCAACTTCTGACAGAAATAATTCTGTCACTCTACATCCCATTAGAAGCGTTGCCTGAAGGACGTTGATAAGCAGTACAACAGATCTAATATCCTTTGCATTTCTTATTTTTCACAGTCACAACTATAGTGTCATCATGTTCCAATTTGACTCTCAGTATTACATGTGAAAGATTCCCTTCTAACAAATGATTTTCCTTTTTAGAAAGAAAGAAGGGGGAGAAAAGATTCAACCACTAACCTTTGCTTTTGGTTTTGTTTTTAAATTGTTTTATTTATTTACGTTCCAGCCATTGCCCGCCCCCCCATCCCCCCCCCCCCGCGCGCCTCGGTTCTCCCTCCCACTGGTCCTCGTCCCATTATTCCTCCCTCTTGCCTCTGAGAGGGTGCTCCCCTCCACAGGCATTCCCCTTCCCTGGGGCCTCAAGTCTCTGGAGGATTAAGTGCATCTCCCACTGAGGCCAGACCAGGCAATCCTCTGCTCTGTATGTGCGGGGGTGGGGGGCAGGGGGGATGGGGGGGTGGTGGTGGCACGGACCAGCCTGCATATGCTTCCTGGTTGGTGGCTCCCTCTCTGGGAGCTTGGGTTAGTTGAGACGGTCCAACTTGGGATCCATCTCATGAACAGGCACCAAACTCTGATACTATTACTGACGGGTAGCTCTCTGAGGCTCTACCAGCAGCTGACTGAGACAGATGCAGACACAACACCCAATCATTGGACTGAAGTTGGAAACCCCTATGGTTGAATTAGGGGAAGAATTGAAGAAGCTGAAGGGGAGGCCAACCTGAGCATCTTTTTTTTATTGGTTCTTACTTAAAGGCTTTGATATCATCAGCACTGTCTTGGCAGCTTGCAAATTAAGAGTAAGAAGAGCAGAGAAATCTTTACATGCCCACAAATCACAAATTTCTTACTTTAAAGCTCCAAGTACTTCTTTTGGGTCTTTTGAAAGTTGAAATAAATATTCCAAAGCTTTTTCTGCCACAGACTGTTGTCCATTCTAAAAGGAACAAACATAGCATGTTAAATTACATACATCTGTAAAGAAAGTAATGCTTGGTACAGGTTGTCTATATGCCTGCCTATTACAAAGAAATATATTCATTTTTTTAGAACTATCTAATACTGTAGAATGAAGCTATAATTCACTGACATAAGGAAACAGGTTCATTTTATCCTCAGAAACTCACTTCTGTTTTTCTTGTGTTCAGTTGTTGGCTCTTTTTATTCTGTTTCTTTTGTCTTGTTTCAATTTGTTTGTTTTTGTTTTATCTTATTGTATTGTATTTTTATTATTTCTTAGATGTCTGTTTTTTTTAAAAAACATAGCTCACTATTTTATTTTTGTTCTTTCAGCAATCCTGCACACATCCCCATGTGTCTTCTAACCATGTTTTTTGTTTGTTAGCACTAATGGCTCATACATAGCTTTGGGCTCCTATAGTATCCATTTATTCCACCCACAGTAACTGCTTTTATTCCTTAATCATTAAACACATCCTGAACATTTATGCATCTGCTTCTTATCATAGAGGTGCCTTTCATTAGCATTTATCACATTTTACTTCACAAAAGCATTCTGCATTGGTAATCTCTACTTTTGCTTCAGAGCCTTCCTACATCACCCCTTCTAGAAGCCCCTGTCATGTCTACAGTAACTTTCTTCTGAGTAAGTGGGGGCCCCCTGGCACTTCAAGTCTCTGTGAAGCTAGGCACCACCTCTACCACTGAGGCCAGACAAGGCAGCACAGTTAGAAGAACATATCCCACAGACAGTAGATGCCTCTTTTCTAAGGAGAGTCTAAAAGGGTGTGGATCCAGGTGCGAGGGGAGGTAGGAAGGAACTGGGAGAACTAGGGGGAGGGAAAATGGTGATGAGAACAAACTGTAAGCAAACAATCTGTTTTCAATGAAAAAAAGAAAAAGAAACTCAGTTTCCCAGCCACAAGCACAGCCTTGCTAAGTTTCCTTATCCTTGTTTTTTTAACAGTAACCAAAAGAACCTCAAATTGTTGAATTCCCTCATTTCCAGTATGTCAATACCTTAAAAGGTTCTACATATTCCCCCTTTATACCCTTTTCTCATTTCTCCCAGCTTCTCCAACCCTTTGATTATACACATTTAAGTTAGGTACATTATCAGAAAGATCTTATCTCTGAGAGATCTCTTCTCTAAAAGTTTCCTGCAGTGGAAATGTAGGTTTCATCCAAGGATACAGCTTACATGGGAAACTTTGCAAGTGCCAATTGATTTTGTTTTCATTACCTTCCTACCTGGGAGGTAGAGTATGTGCCTTCATTTCTCAGTTCTATTTTTGTATTATTCTCCCCCTTTCTTCCCTAAAAACCACCACTTTAAATTTCTTGTCATCAGACTATATCCCTTTTTATCATCATGATCTCTAAATTTCTTAATGCTGCCATGGTCTCTATAACCTTTATTGTTGCCATGGTTCTTATATCCTTTATTGTTGCCATGGTCACTATTTCCCTTGTTTCTATGGTTCCTAGGTAATTTCTTCACATTTATTTGTGCATTCACTACAGCTTATTTTATCCAACTCCCCCCTTCTCACTCATCTTTCAGCATTTTCAATGCATAGATGGATGATCTTCCTAACATTCTAGCCTCTCAATAGCTTAAATTCCATTCCATTACTAATAATTACAATAATTTCATGCTGTCATAAACTGCTCTAAAGGGTTTTAAGATTTTCAAACTGCAAACTGGTGAAGTCACTATGGAAATCAGTGTGGTAGTTCCTCAAAAAAACTAGAAACAGATTTACCATTGTTCAGCTGCACAACTCCTCAGCATACTTCCGAAAACTCCTATAGCCTACTACAGAGATACTTGCACATCTATGGTTATTACAGCTTTATTCACAATAGCCAGTAAATGGAAACAGCCTAGACATTCATCAACTGATCAATGGGTAATGGAATATGAGACATATACACAATGGATTCCTATTCTGCTGTAAAGAGAAATGAAATTTTCAGGTAAATAGATATTGCTGGAAAATATACTGAGTGGGGTGACTCAGATTTAGAAAATGCAAATGCCACATGCTTTCTCTTGCTTATTTGGGAATCTTGGATGTGAATCTTTAGGTTTGAATGTTTAACCTGGAATAATCATAAAAGATTGGAAAGTAGAAAGAGACCATTTGGGGAGGTGGCAAGAAGATACTCTCAAGAAAGGTGGCTAGTTGACACGGGTGCTTTGAAGAGGCTAAGGGAAAAGTTGGGGGGGGCTCAACTAGAGGGTTAATATAGAGGGAGAGAAGGAAGGATAAATGATGTTTGAAAAAGCCATAGGGAAACCAAGTATTTTATAGGCTTACTTAAAGTTACAATTTTAATGCAATTACCTTTACATGGCAAGATAATGCTCCCACAAGAGCCAACGATTAACACCCCCTCCCCAGTGCTAAGTAGGGGATACTTCCCTTCAATTGTTGGTCAAGGGGTCAAAGAGACCCCATCAAACAATATAGTCTATTGTCTACTGCAATTGGTCTCTTGTTAGAACATGAACACATAAAGACACTACTGATGCAGACATCACACTTTGGACCATAGGAATAGAAGAAATCAAGCTGGTACTGACTGAGGGCTACCTCCAATACTGTTGAAAGCTGCTATGCAAACTGCCAAGGAAAAAATTACCAAGAGTCTTACATAGCTATGAAGCCTGTGAATCACAATGGGATCAGCAAGACATCTGCAATGGTGCAACAGTGATACTTAAGGCAACAAACAACTGTCTAATTGGACTTAAAGTCCACCTCACTAGGAGGGAATTCATACCTAGTACTGTAAACCTAGCCAAGAACCGATGGCTGGAGAGGTAGTAGGTCATCTGGTGATTTGAATAAGAAGTCACCCACACCCTTAGGCATTTGAATACTTGGTTCCTTATTGGTGATGCTGTTTGAAGAAGTTGTGACCTTGCTAGAGGAAGTACATTACCAGAGGCAGGCTCTAATGTTTCAAAAGCCACTTGTTATTGTTGTTGTTATTATTATTATTATTATTATCTATTAGTCTTTTGCCAGATATACTTTGGTTCCCAATTTTGTGTTTTTGCAGGTTTTTTCTTGTTTGTTTATTTTTGAAGTTTCTCTTTTTTGTTTGTTACTTGGTTTTTAAAGAGAGAAAGAGAAATAAAGCACATTGATTTGGGTGGGTAGGGGATGAGTAGGATCTGGGAATAGTTGAAAGGGGGAAAAAGTGATCAGAATGTATTATATGAAAATGGTTTTCAATTTTAAAAGGCAAAACAAATTGTGAACTCTCAGCTTGTTGTTCCACACAGCATGCCTGCTGCTACCCTTCCTTTTCATGATGAAAATGGACTCTCATCATTCTGGGAACTATAAGCTCTAAATAAACATTTCCTTCTATAAGTCACCTTAGTCATGGTATATTATCACAGGAACAGAAAAGTAACTAACAAGTCAAAAGGAGTACTTAGTACTACCATATTACTAAAGGAACAGAGTTTCCACTGCCTTCTAAATACTCATCCTTATGACCTAAAATGAATGAAGTTCTCACATCTCATCCCAAACGCTTCTCTTGTATTTTTTAGTAGATGTAGACTATTAGATCTATAATTGGTTAAAAGGCAGAGAGAAAGGTGACCATGGGGTGTTCAGCCCTAAATGGGACATCAAACATCACAACCTCTAAACTTAAGGCTTGGGAAAAATTGTGAAACAGTGGGCAGAAAGATTGTAATAACCTAAGGACTGGGATGACAGCTATATGATAGGTTTTTTCCCCCCAGTAGGACAGAAATGTAGCTCCCATGAAAAATCAACAATATGGTTGCCTGTATAAAATCTATAAAGACAATACCAATTTATACATCAACATGGATAGAGAAGTTTCATAAGCCCCCAAGCCCCCATCCCCTAGATGATGAGCTACAGAAAGTCAATGGCTGCTAAGGGAGGAGGAACCAGGTTTTTTTTCTCTCTCTTTCTGACAAAAGACCCCAATCCTAAGGATTCATCTCCAAATACCTGAAAATAAGGGCAACATCAGACTCTAGGTTTTATACATACTTGTATGCATGCATACATACATACATACATACATACATATATACATACATACACCACACACGACTAAAAGGTCATGAATTTGACAGAGTGTGGTTGGAGACACAGGAGGAGTTGGAAGCAGAAAGACAGTGGTGGAAAGGATGAAAATACAGTGTAATCATGTATGAAATCCTCAATAACAAAAAAATAAATTTATAAAGGCACATGAAGTTGGGAGGAAAAAGAGGGGTATCTGGCAGGGAGGAATGCATATTTCAATTCTCAAACTAAAAAGTTAATAAAATAAGAAAATTTAATAGAAGAAAATTATTTTGCTTAAACAAACAAAGTGGATATCGGAATACTTGCAACCTCAACTATAGAAATTTGTGCTAAGCAGTCCAGAATAAGATTTGCCTTATTGGGAAGTAGTGGACTATTACTTAACAAAGGCCAACTATTATCAAAATGTAACATCTTTTTAGTAATAAATTATCCCTTCCTCTTTCTCCTCCCTTTTCTTTTTTCTTTTCTTTTTCTTTGTTTTTGTTTTTTTTTTGTTTGTTTGTTTGTATGTTTTTGTTTTTCGAGACAGGGTTTCTCTGTGTAGCCCTAGCTGTCCTGGAACTCACTCTGTAGACCAGGCCGGCCTCGAACTCAGAAATCTGCCTGCCTCTTCCTGCACCACCACTGTCCATCTCTCCTCTCTTTTCATTAAGGCTCTCCTTACATTCTTCGTGCTGACTGGAACTCACTGTAGCTCAGACTGGTTTCAACTTTGTGATCGATTTCTTTGCAGGGATGAACGTTAAAGGGAATTACAAATTTATGTAGTGACTTCTTGTCAACTTCTCTTAGTTTGAATTTCAGCTGAGGTATAGTTGACTGTTTCACTATTTAATTTGGTGGCCAAATAAAACAACCCAAGTGTGATGTCATTAGCAATAGGATCCTATGATCTAGTTCTGGCAGGCAAAAAATGATGTTGGCACTAACCTGTATTGTTCGGGGGATTCTATAGGCTTCTTTACCAACATCTCATAGGGAGGTATCTCAAACCTGGTACTGAGACTTTCATTTAATTTGGCTTCTGGGAGGAAAATTATCCACCAATGCAAGATAAGTGTAGTCATTTTGATTAACTTACAAAATGGTAGGGTTTCACAGGGCTTTCTCACACACCCTTAATTTTAGTTAACTCTCTCCATACCATTCCTTTCCCCTATTTCCTGATCCTCACCCTTCCTCTGCCTTCATAACACAAGTGTCCTGCTAATCTCCTTCCTTAACGTTTCTCTTTCATCTTCACATCTAATAGCCTTTTTCTAGCTTTTTTTTTTAACCTCCACAGACACTCCAGTTTAAACATACCAGTTGAAGAATTCTAAGGTACATATGAGGGAGAAGACGTGATTATCTATTCGGGCCTAGATATCCTCACACAGTATAATTATTTTCAGTCCCACTTTCCTGAAATTTCATTTCCATTTATAGTTGAATAAAAATTACATTGTATATATGTACTACAATTTCATTATCAGTTCATTAGTTGATAGCCACCTAGGCTGTTTACATTTCCAGAATATTGAGGATAATTCCATTTTCTGACCACTCTCTTAACTATCTATGTATTCTCTCTGAGTACAGCAATCCTGCAGTTAAACCTCCAGTACGTTGATGCTTCCAACTTTTCACTGCATCTCAGTCACTTAATGTCTTCTAATACACCCACTAAATAGTCTAGAAGGATTCGTTATAATTACTCTACTTTTACTGACAGTTTTCATTCATTGAATTCATTTTATAAAGCTAAAAGTCTAGTTAAGTCCAATTTTGCACTGACTTACTTTTGTTCTTTCATTCATTAAACAAAATGCAGAAGTTGTATAAAATTATACAATTATTTGCTTTATTTTTGAACATCATCAAATGAGTCTTAATGCTATTGGCAAGCATATAATGCTTCCTTAGTCATTCATTTCCTGCCTTCATGAATGATTAGTTTATACCTTATCCTGTCTTCTCACATTTCATTCATATATATATATGTATATATATACATACATATATATATAATGTCCTTCTGTCATCACTTGACAGGAAGTCTAAGAGAAATGAAAAGACAATCCATTAAAGAAGAACAAAAGAGAGTGACTGATAAGGTACGAATAAAACAGAAATAAAACCTAATTATGGTTCAAAGAAGAATAGCCAACTGTATTGATTACTAATAATAGTAAAATATGATGAGGACAAAGATTCAACTATTGCAATATACAGGACCAGGTCACCATGACCTTAACAGAAGCAACTTGGTATGCTCTCCTGAACAAAGGCTTTACAGGAGAGAAAGTTCAGGAGATATGGAGGAATAAGTATAGACATTTCAGAAGTTTTGTTACCAAAACCCAGAAAATAAATTAGGTAGTAGTTGGTAAGAAGATGGTAAAGACGGTTTTTTTTTTTTTAAGTTTCTAATCATTTGAATAGGACAAGAGGATATTTATAAGCTATGGAATTAACTTAGTAAAAGAGAATACAATGATAACAGGTTATTTCAGAAGCAAGTATCTAAGTTGAGAGGTTGGCTTTAGAAAGGAGTGTGTGCAGTTTACCCACAATAATTATTGAGAAGATAAAATATATACGGTGTGATCCCTGGTATGTACAGAGAGATAGTAGTAGGAATTCATGGAAGTTCTCTTCAATGGTTCTTTAGGTTTTAGAAACTAGAATATGTATGTATTCAGTGTGGAGGGTAAATTTTATGAATGGTGAATGTTGTGGATTAAATGTAAAATATCTCCCATAGGCTCATATGTTTGAATACTTAGTTCTCATTGGGTAATGCTGTTTGGAAAAGTTAAGGAAACTCTAGGAGGCAAAGCCTTGATAGAGGAAGTATGTCACCGGGGGCAGGCCTCGAGGCTTTTAAGCCCAGCCCCACTTCATGCTCTGTCATTTCTGGATACTGACACAATGGGACTGGCTGGCCCGTGCTCCTACCACCACGCCTTTCCCAGCATGATGGATTCTGGAATTGTAAGCCCAAGAAACTCTTTTGTCCTTAAATGACTTTTGTGATGTATTTTATAGCAGCAACTGGAAATGAAAGAAATACAGATTGAGAGATAAGGTAGCTTATTCTAAAAGAGAAAGTGTTGTTGTACCTCTTTAGCATCCCTTGTCCAGTCTGTAATCCTAAAATTGGATTACCTTTGTCTTCCATTCTGTTTCTAATTTCTCCCTATTCAGCGCCCCAGAAACAGCGAGAAGCTGCATTCCCAAACCACGGCTTGTGATTCTGTTTGCTGTTTGGATTTGGTGTTTTGAGATAAAATCTTTCACTGTAGTCAAAGGCTGACCTCAAAATACTTACCTTCCTGTCTACAGGCTATGACACCGCACCTGGCTTCAACATATTGCTTTTTATATAAACTACCAACGAAGTTTCCTTGTTTACAAAATAAGTACTATACAACCAAGCCACAGATATCAATTCAACTTTATCTTGTATTGTTTCTCTATAGCATTATTTGAACGTTCAAGTCACTATATTAGGTTCAAGATCAAGAAATAAATCCTTTATCATTCTAACCAAACACACTGTCTCACAAGCCAAGTCAAGCACACTACTTTCCCCCTATTTTATCTACATCATCTAATCCTTTGAAATGTTTTCTTAGATATCTAAATGCTAGATTTTTTCAAAGCTCAACTTAAGTTTTCTCTCTGTTGTAGAGATTTCCCAGTTCAACTCCAGTTCCCACTGCTCATCTTCTTCCTCTGATTTTCAGTGATTCTTAATACACATATTGACTATTTTGTTTTTGCTCTATGTACTGTCTAATAATGCCAATGCACGTTTTGTCCATTCAAACTAACTTGAGAACTCTATTTCAAGATCCTAGACCAACAACTAACCCAAAGTAGTTGTTAAACATAATTTGGACCATAGACTTGGATACCAATAAACAAGGTAACAGGATCTCTAAAGGAAGAAAATTATTTGACACCAACATGGGGTATGTTTGTACAGGATGGAAAGAAACAGAAAGTGAGAGGAAAATAAACGTCTAAAAATATACATTTGACATAAAAAACAGACAAGTAGTAGTAGAATCATAGAAATGAAGTTTTAAGCACAAACTTGGTTTTGATCTAAGGGAAAATATCAGAAACTAAAGTATTTTAAATAAGATCAAGAGTCATAGCCTAGGGGGCTGGAAAGATGGCTCAGCAGTTAAGAGCACTGAGAGCTCTTCCAGAGGTCCTGGGTTCATTTCCCAGAACCCTCATGATGTCTCACAACCATATGTAAGTCCAGTTTCAGGAGTAACAGGCACACAGGCAGTACATACATACCTGCAGGCAAAACACTCATACACAAGAAAATAAAAAAATTTTAAATCTTTTTTTAAAAGAGTCAAAGTTTATAAATCACATTTCAATCATTTTAGTTAATTTTTACAACAGTCCCAGAAACATTATCTTTATTTGCAAGTGGTGATATTAAGATTTTTAAAAGTTAGGTATTTTGACCCTGTGCTGGGAGGGAGCCTGCCAGCTTTCCTTCCGCGACCTCTGTTCCCGCGGACTGCGCTGGAGAGACGGGTACCCCAGGCTCCCTACCCCTAATATAACATCACTTGGGACACGGCCTGTTGGGGCTTCCGTCTGTGCTCGAGGGCGGGTCGGCGCTGTGGTCGTCTGGGTGCCAGATCGGCGGGCCATCGCGTCTACAGGGTGAGCGGCGCCACGGAGACTGCCCTCCGCCATCTTTGCTCCAGTGACTGGGAGGTTGGGACAGCCAGGTTCTGAGACAGACAGGCATAGTGTCGCTTGGGTCTCGGGCGGCTTGTGTGTGTGCGGCTCCCAGGTGCGGGGCTGGTCTGCAGTGACCAGCGCGCCAGCTCTGCTGTGGGACCTTCTGCCTGGCGGAGGGACCCCGCGCTGGGAGGGAGCCTGCCAGCTTTCCTTCCGCGACCTCTGTTCCCGCGGACTGCGCTGGAGAGACCGGTACCCCAGGCTCCCTACCCCCAATATAACATCACTTGGGACACGGCCTGTTGGGGCTTCCGTCTGTGCTCGAGGGCGGGTCGGCGCTGTGGTCGTCTGGGTGCCAGATCGGCGGGCCATTGCGTCTACAGGGTGAGCGGCACCACGGAGAGTGCCCTCCGCCATCTTTGCTCCAGTGACTGGGAAGTTGGGACCGCCAGGCTCAGAGACAGACAGGCATGATATCTCTTCGGTCTCCGGCGGCTTGTGTGTAACCTGCTCCCAGGTGCTGGGCTGATCTGCAGTGACCAGCGCGCCAGCTCTGCTGTGGGACTTCTGCCTGGCAGAGGGACGCCCCCTCCCCCCCCAGGAGAGATCACACACCCCTGCACAGGGCAGGAGCCTGCCAGCCTCCCTTTGGCGACCTCTGCTCCAGGAATCCACTAGGCTGAGCCTTTAGATGTGCAAGGCCTCCCCAATATAAGATCACTTGGGGCAAGGCACATTAGGGCTCCAAAGTCACTCAGGAGCAGGCAGGCCCCAGAAATCGGTGCCAGGGGAATCCTGGTAATCCGGGGGGGGGGGCAGAAATAGCTTTGCAGGCTCACAGGAGGTCCAACCAACAGCCAGTGGCAGCAGGACCAACTAACACCAGAGGTATCCAGATGGCAAAAGGCAAACGTAGGAATGTTACTAACAGTAATCAAAGTAATGTGGGACCATCTGAACCCAACTCTCCAACAGCAGCAAGTCCTGGATACCCCACCACACCCGAAAGACAAGATCTGGATTTAAAATCACTTCTCATGATGCTATTAGAGGATCACAAGAAGGACACAAATAAATCTCATAAAGAGTTACAGGAGACCATGAATCAACGGTTAGAAGCCCTTACAAAGGAAACACAAAAATCGCTTAGAGAAATGAGGGAGAACATGGATCAAAAGATGGAGGCGCACAAGGAGACAACACAAAAATCGCTTAACGAGATGAATTAACGGGTAGATGCACTCACAAAGGAATCACAAAATTTGCATAAAGAAATGCAGAAGAATATGGGTCAACAGATGGATGCCCATAAGGAGGCAACACAAAAATTGCTTAAAGAAATGAATCAACGGTTAGATGCCCTTACAAAGGAAACACGAGAACTGCTTAAAGAAATGCAGGAGACGATGGATCAACAGATGGAATCCCATGAGGAGGAAACACAAAAATCGCTCAGAGAAATGCAGGAGAACGTGGGTCATCAGGAAGAAATCCTGAAAGAGGTAATGCAAAAATACCTTAAAGAAATACAGGAAAATACAAACAAACAAGTGAAGGATCTCAGCAAATCCATCCAGGAACTAAAAAAGGAAGTAGAAACAACTAAGAAATCACAAAGGGAGACAACTTTGGAGATAGAAAACCTTGGGAAGAAATCAGGAGTCATAGATGCAAACATCAACAATAGAATACAAGAGATGGAAGAAAGAATCTCAGGTGCTGAAGATTCCATAGAAAGCATCGACTCAACAGTCAAAGAAAATGCAAAATGCAAAAAACGCGTAACCCAAAACATCCAGGAAATCCAGGACACAATGAGAAGACCAAACCTAAGGATTATAGGTATAGATGAGAGTGAAGATTTGCAACTTAAAGGGCCAGTAAACATCTTCAACAAAATTATGGAGGAAAACTTCCCTAACTTAAAGAGAGAGATGCCGATGAACGTACAAGAAGCCTACAGAACTCCAAACAGACTGGACCAGAACAGAAATACCTCCCGTCACATAATAATCAAAACACCGAATGTTCTAAACAAAGAAAGAATACTAAATGCAGTAAGAGAAAAGGGCCAAGTAACATACAAAGGAAGACCTATCCGAATCACATCAGACTTCTCACCAGAGACTATGAAAGCCAGAAGATCCTGGGCAGATCTCATGCAGACACTAAGACAGCACAAATGCCAGCCTAGACTACTATACCCAGCAAAACTCTCAATCACCATAGATGGAGAGACCAAGATATTCCATGATAAAACCAAATTTTCACAATATCTTTCCACAAATCCAGCCCTGCAACGGATAATAGGTGGAAACCTCCAATACAGGGAGAGAAACAACACCCTGGAAAAAATGAGATAATAACCTTCTTGAATCAAACCCAAAAGTAGATAACCACTCAAACATAAAGATAGCGTCAAGAATGGCAGATGGCAATAATCACTATGCCTTAATCTCTCTTAATATCAATGGTCTCAATTCCCCAATTAAAAGACATAGACTAGCAGACTGGATACGTAAACAGGACCCAGCATTTTGCTGCATGCAGGAAACGCACCTCAGTGTCAAAGACAAACACTACCTCAGAGTAAAAGGCTGGAAAACAATTTTACAAGCAAATGGCCCCAAGAAACGAGGTGGAGTAGCCATCCTAATATCGGATAAAATTGATTTTCAACCTAAAGTCATCAAAAAAGACACAGAAGGACACTACATACTGATCAAGGGAAAAATCCACCATCAAGAACTCTCAATTCTGAATATCTATGCTCCAAATGCAAGGGCACCCTCATTCGTAAAAGAAACTTTACTAAAACTCAAAGCACACATCGCACCGCACACAATAATAGTGGGTGACTTCAACACCCCGCTCTCTGAAATGGATCGTTCAGGAAAGCAGAAACTAAACAGGGACACAGTGAATCTAATTGAAGCCTTGGACCAAATGGAACTAACTGATATATATAGAACATTTCATCCTAGAGCTAAAGAATACACCTTCTTCTCAGCTCCTCATGGTACCTTCTCCAAAATTGACCATATAATTGGTCACAAATCAGACCTCAACAGATACAAGAAGATAGAAATAATCCCATGCCTCCTATCAGATCACTATGGAATAAGGGTGGTCTTCAATGGCAACAAAAACAAAAGAAAACCCACGTACACATGGAGGCTGAACAATGCTCTACTCAATGATAACTTGGTCAAGGTGGAAATAAAGAAAGAAATCAAAGACTTTTTGAAAGTTAATGAAAATGAAGGCACAACATACCCTAATTTATGGGACACAATGAAAGCAGTGCTAAGAGGAAAATTCATAGCCCTGAGTGCCGCCAAAAAGAAACGGGAGACAGCATACACTAACAGCTTAATGGCACACCTGAAAGCCCTGGAACAAAAAGAAGCAACTACACCAAAGAGGAGTAGAAGGCAGGAAATCATCAAACTCAGGGCTGAAATCAATCAAGTAGAAACAAATAAAACCATACAAAGAATCAACAAAACGAGGAGTTGGTTCTTTGAGAAAATTAACAAGATAGATAAGCCCTTAGCCAGACTAACCAGAGAGCACAGAGATAGTATCCAAATTAATAAAATCAGAAACGAAATGGGAGAGATAACAACAGAAACTGAGGAAATTCAAAAAATCATCAGATCCTACTACAAAAACCTGTATTCAACACAACTAGAAAATCTTGAGGAAATGGACAATTTCCTTGACAGATACCAAGTACCAAAATTAAATCAGGATCAAATAGACCATCTAAACCGTCCTATAACCCCTGAAGAAATAGAAGTTGTCATTGGAAGTCTTCCAACCAAAAAAAGCACAGGTCCAGATGGTTTTAGTGCAGAATTCTATCAGACCTTCAAAGAATACCTAACACCAATACTCTTCAAACTGTTCCACAAAATAGAAACAGAAGGAACACTACCCAACTCGTTCTATGAAGCCACAATTACACTAATACCAAAAGCACACAAAGATCCGACAAAGAAAGAGAATCTCAGGACAATCTCTCTTATGAATATCGATGCAAAAATACTCAATAAAATTCTTGCCAACCGAATCCAAGAACACATCAAAACGATCATTCACCACGATCAAGTAGGCTTCATCCCAGGGATGCAGGGATGGTTCAATATAAGGAAATCCATCAATGTAATCCACTACATAAACAATCTCAAAGAAAAAAAACCACATGGTCATCTCATTAGATGCTGAGAAAGCATTTGACAAAATTCAGCATCCTTTCATGCTAAAGGTCTTGGAAAGATCAGGAATTCAAGGCCCATATCTAAACATAGTAAAAGCAATTTACAGCAAACCGGTAGCCAGCATCAATCTAAATGGAGAGAAACTTGAAGCAATCCCACTAAAATCAGGGACTAGACAAGGCTGCCCTCTCTCTCCATATCTTTTCAATATAGTACTTGAAGTTCTAGCTAGAGCAATTAGACAACAAAAAGAGGTCAAAGGGATACAAATTGGAAAGGAAGAAGTCAAACTATCACTATTTGCAGACGATATGATAGTATACATAAGCGACCCAAAGAACTCCACCAGAGAACTCCTACAGCTGATAAACGACTTCAGCAAAGTGGCCGGATATAAAATCAACTCAAGCAAGTCAGAAGCCTTCCTATACTCAAAGGATAAGCAGGCTGAGAAAGAAGTAAGAGAAATAATACCCTTTACGATAGCCACAAACCATATTAAGTATCTTGGCGTGACTCTAACCAAAGAAGTGAAAGATCTGTATGACAAGAACTTCAAGTCTCTGAAGAAAGAAATTGAAGAAGACCTCAGAAGATGGAAAAATCTGCCATGCTCATGGATTGGCAGGATTAATATAGTAAAAATGAGCATCTTACCAAAAGTAATACACAGATTCAATGCAATCCCCATCAAAATCCCAACTCAATTCTTCATAGAGTTAGAAAGAGCAATTCAAAAATTCATCTGGAATAACAGAAAACCCAGAATAGCTAAAACTATTCTCAAGAGTAAAAGAACCTCTGGGGGAATCAGTATCCCGGACCTCAAGCTGTACTACAGAGCAATAGTATTAAAAACTGCATGGTATTGGTACAATGACAGGCATGTAGATCAATGGAACAGAATTGAAGACCCAGAAATGAATCCACACTCCTATGGTCACTTGATCTTTGACAAAGGAGCTAAAACCATCCAGTGGAAAAAAGATAGCCTTTTCAACAAATGGTGCTGGCTCAGCTGGAGGTCAACATGCAGAAGAATGCAAATTGACCCATCCTTATCTCCTTGCACTAAGCTCAATTCTAAGTGGATCAAAGATCTCCACATAAAACCAGACACACTGAAACTAATAGAAGGGAAACTAGGGAAGAACCTTGAACATATGGGCACAGGGGAGAATTTCCTGAACAGAACTCCAATAGCTTATGCTCTAAGATCAAGAATAGACAAATGGGACCTCATTAAATTACAAAGTTTTTGCAAGGCAAAAGACACCGTCAAAAAGACAAAGCGGCAACCAACTAACTGGGAAATGATCTTTACCAACCTTACATCCGACAGAGGGCTGATATCCAAGATATACAAAGAACTCAAGAAGTTAAACTCCAGAGAGGCAAGTAACCCTATTAAAAAATGGGGTACAGAGCTACACAAAGAGTTCTCACCTGAAGAATATCTAATGGCTGAGAAGCACCTAAAGAGATGTTCATCATCCTTAGTCATTAGGGAAATGCAAATCAAAACAACCCTGAGATTCCATCTCACACCAGTCAGGATGGCTAAGATCAAAAACACAGGAGACAACAGTTGTTGGCGAGGATGTGGAGAAAGAGGAACACTCCTCCACTGCTGGTGGAATTGCAGGCTGGTACAACCACTCTGGAAAGCAGTCTGGCGGTTCCTCAGAAAACTGGGCATGACACTCCCGGAGGATCCGGCTATACCACTCCTGGGCATATACCCAGAGACTTTACCTGCATGCAATAAGGACACATGCTCCACTATATTCATAGCAGCCTTATTTATAATAGCCAGAAGCTGGAAAGAACCCAGATGTCCCTCAACGGAGGAATGGATTCAGAAGATGTGGTATATTTACACAATGGAATACTACTCTGCAATTAAAAACAATGAATTCACAAAATTCCTAGGCAAATGGTCAGAACTTGAAAATATCATCCTTAGTGAGGTAACCCAATCACAAAAGAACACACATGGTATGCAGTCACTGATAAGGGGATATTGACCCAGAATCTTGGAATACCCTAGACACAATCAGCATATCAATAGATTTCTAAAAAGATGGAAGGAGAGACCCCTGGTCCTGGAAAGACTGGATGTAGGGGAACGCCAGGACAGAGTAACGAGAGGGGGTTGAATGGAGAAAAGAGGGAGGGAAGGGGGCTTATGGGACTTTCGGGGAGGGAGGAAACGGGAAAGGGGAAGTGATTTGGAATGTAAATTAAAAAAATAAAAAAAAAGTTAGGTATTTATTAAATTTAGAGAGGGGAAGAGGTATGGGATGTGGAAATGGGAGGTATGGGTAGACTGGGAGGGTGATAAAGTCTGGGAAAAGTTTATAAAATTTATAGAAATTTTAAAAAGAAATTAAAAATTATATAAATGTAATAATTGATCTATATAAATTAATAATTTATAATAAAATGATAAAAATTACTCAAATAATTAAATAAATTAATTAAAATGAAAAAATAAAATAAATATCAACTTATATAAATATAATATATGAATAACTGTATAAATGAAAAGGAGAGTGTGTCTCAGAGTAAAAAGTTAAAAGAGGAACAGGGATATATTTTAGTGCTAGAGTGCTTGCCTAGCATGTATGGGACTAGTACTCTATTTAGGCCAAGAGTTCCCGAGTTACTCTTGAAGCTTTTTGAATTCTGTACCTTATTAAGACCAAAATTTTACAAGTAAAAACAGATGTATTTATTAAACTAAAGTTGATGTACCTATTAAAGAAAAGATATAGGTTAGTTGTTGGCATTTTGTATAGGCTCCGTCCCACAGTTACCTGGCATTAGCCAGGTGTACCTGACTCACTATAAAAGGAGCTGCTCACCCCTCCTCTCTCTCTCTTGCTCCCTTCTCTTCTCCTCTCACTCCTGCTCCTTACCCCCTCTCTCCCCATTACCCTCCCCTTCTCTCTCCATGTGCTCATGGCCAGCCTCTATTCCTCTACTCTCTCTTTCTGCCTTTCTCTCCCTCTAGAGCCCTCTCAATTCCCCTCCCCATGCCCTGAATAAACTGTCATGTGGCTGGTCCTTCAGGGGAAAGGATGCCTCAGCATGGGCCCACAGAGGACCCCCTTCTCCCACATCTGACTTCACATTCACCAAACATATTCCTTCTCTCTCCTTATATTTTTATAAAGCACACTAGTCATAGTAGTAACACACATCTTTACTCCCAGTAAAGGCAGAGACAGGTAGATCTCTATGAGCCCAAAGCTAGCCTGGTCTACATAGTAAGTTCTAGACTAGTCACAGCTACATAGTGAAAACATTACCACTACCACCACCACCACCATCTCCCCCCACCCCCACCCCGCCAAAAAAAGAAAGACCGCAAATGTTTCAACTATTTCATTTAGATTAAACTATTTCATTTAGTTTAAACTATTTCATCTAAATTGATAAGAAATGTACATTTCAAAGCAGATACATATTTATTTGTATGATGTGATATACTCCATACTCTACCTTTTTAGAGCTGGGATGTAACATGAGGCCTTGTGCATATTAGGCAAATGCTCTACTAGGAGCTATATTCTCTGCCTGAAATAACATATTTTTAAAATCTGAAATTTCTTTTATTTTAAAATATCATTACTATTATAATCATCATCGTCATCATTATTATAAGTGTGTGTGTGTATGTTTGGTGGGAAACACATATGGAGGTCAGAAGACAACTACGTCAAGTTGGTTCTCTCCTTACACCTTTATGTGGGTTTAGGGAGTTAAACTCAGGTCACCAGGCTTGTGACAATTGCCTTTACCCACTTAGTTATCTCAATGGTCCTAGAGCTTCGTTTAAAATGAGTGTTTTGCTATGTTTACATTTGTTTGTTTTAAACACAAATCTGTTCCCTCAAAAGAAAAGAAACCAGACAATTCTACAAGAAGGTTGGGTGAAAATGTGAGACAAAACAGTAAAAGGAGGGCTCTCCTATACTTAGGTGATGGCGATTTTATGAAGTCTTCTTCAAAAAGGAAAAGAGTATAATATAATAGTAGATGTTTGAGTTACCTCCAGAGCAAAATCTACAGACAAACTTAGGATTTGGAGAGTTGAAACTCCACTTTCAATTAGTCCACGATCTTCTGATTCTTCATTCATTAATAATTTCTTTAAAGTATTGAGTATCTGCAAAGCTGAAACAAACAATAAAAATGTGAGACATTTTCATCAAAGAAAATATTTATAGTTATTTCACAATGGATTTTGGATCACCTTAAGAATATCTGTATCTTTAGAAAGATAAAATGCATTAAGTCATATGAATTAATAAACCACCAAGGATGTGAATATTAGAAAAATGCCTACTGTATTTGTGTGAATCCATAGATATATGGATATAGCCTTAAAAGCAAACAAATACAAAATAACACTACATATAAGAATAAAATATGGAACCTAGAACCTAAATTCCATTACTAATGCATGGATTGAATACATTGTGGGACATTCACAAAATGGAGTATATAACACTATTGAAACGAAATGAATATATTATATTTCATTATATGTCTTAAAGGAAGATAATTGTACATTGTATGTGTGCAATAGATATTAAATAATAAATAAGTTATACATAATAGCCAAGAGGCGATAAATCTATTCACAATATTCAATTGATCTGAAACAAGTAAAAAGCAAAACAGCTACAAAGGATAGATCGCATAAATGGAATATCAACAATGTAATGCTAAATTTATATCCAATCAAGCTGAACGTGGTGGTACAGGTCTGTAATCACAGTATTCAGGAGATCAAGGCTGAAGAGTCACAATTTCAAGGCCTATTTGGGCCACAAAATAATTGCAAGGTCATCCTAGGCAATTTACTGAGAGTGTGTCTCAGAATAAAAAGTAAAAAGAGGGCTGGGGATATAATTTAGTGGTGGCGTACTTGCCTAGCATGTACGGGGCCTTGAATTAATTCCCAATTACTTGAAAATAGCATAAGTAAGTCTAACATTATTCATACTCATATTACATCTAAATGATGAAATGAAGCAACTGAATGGCAAAGACGATTAGATTAAAGCAAAACAAAACTTTCAAATATATGCTACCAACAAGAAACACATTAAAATTTTTATTGACATATACTCATTTTACATAGTGTTGGGTTTCATAAAGACAATTTCATTCAGTACAGTATAGATGTGGACCATATTCTTTTCCTTCTTCCCTCCTTTCTCCTTTATCTCCTCCAGGTAGTCTCCTTTCTTCCCTTAGTCTCCCTTCTACACTCAAATTTTTATATACATTAATGGTCTTACATATGTATAAAAAATAGGATCCACCAATGAATGACAGAAAGCATGCCATATTTGTCTTTATGACTTTCAAACTTTTCTGAGTTTGACTCATTTCACTTAATATGATAGTTTTCAGTTGTATCATTTTCCAGCAAATGACACAGTATCATTCTTCTTTATGCCCGAGTAAAATTTCATTGTTTATAAATACCACATTTAAAAATATTTTATTATTTGTTTGTGTTTATTACAAACACATGTGTCTCTCTGTGTGTGGCAATACATGTGTGGAATTCAGTAGACTACTTTGTGCAGTTGTTTCTGGGACCAAATTCAGATTTCTAGACTATCAGGGCAAGTGTCTTAATCCACTGAGCCATCTCATTAGATATCTTTTTTTTCTAAGACAAGCTCCCATGCAGACAAAGCTGCACTTGAATTTGTTCTGTAGCCAAGGATGACTTGAACTTCTGATCCTCTCACCTCTACCTGCCCAGTGGTGGGATTGGAGGCATGTATCAACATACCTGATTTTACATGTTGCTAGGGATCAAAGCCAGGGATTCATGCATACTAGTCAAGTACGTTACAAATTAATCTACATCCCTGCAACAATATCACAATTTCTTTATACATACATCTGTTGGCAACACCTGTACTGGCTGGATTTATTTGTTAACTTGATACAAGCTGGAATCATCAGAGAGAAGGAAGCCTCAGTTGAGGAAATGCCTTTATGAGATCCAGCTGTAGGACATTTTAGCAATTGATGATCAAATGGGTAAGTGATACCATCTCTGAGCTGGTGGTCCTGGATTCTATAAGAAAGCTGGCTGAGCAAGCCATGTGAAGCAAACTAGTAAACAGCACTCCTCCATGGCCTCTGCGTCAGTTCCTCCCTCCAGGTCCAGAAGTGTAAGCTTAATAAACCCTTTCCTCTACAACTTATTTTTCTGTCTCAATGTTTTGTCACAGCAATAGAAACCCTAAGACAGCACCTAAGCTAATTATATACTTTGGCTGTTACAAATAAATAACAAAACACAAAGTTCATTTAAAATGTAGGATAAACTACAGTATAGTAAATGTAAATAAAGTAGGAATAGCTATATTGATAGTAAATAGATTTCAGAAAAAAAGAACAATTACCCAGGATAGGATATTTTGAAGTAATAAATATATTAATACAACAAGGACATAAATCTAATGGCTTACAGATCTGATGACAAAATTTCATAAAATGCAAAAATGGGATAGTGAGATGGGTTAAGACACTTGTTCCCAAGCCTGATGATCTGAGTTTTATCCCCAGGACCCACATGGTAGAAGGAGAGAACTCAATCCTGTAAATTGTTATCACACACACATGCACACGCACGCACACACACACACACAACCCCAGGATGCAGACTAGTCTCATGGGTTGTAGAATTCAGGCCTGCTCCAGCAGACTCAAAAGCTAGGCTCACTCCAGTAGACCTAGGTATCAGGTATCCCTTGCCTCCCCAGCCCCACCACACATACATGTAAGTTCCATATAGGTAGCCTCAGTTAACTCAGTCCATCCCAGAAGACATAAGCACCAGACCCATCTTTCAGTCTGGATCCTGGTATTATGAGTACTGCTACACTATCTTTAGACATGTGAACTATCTGAAAGCATGAGGATGTGGGCACTGGCCTGGTATTTGGTTCCCAGGAAAATGTGCTAGAACATAGATATGTGAGCTCTGGCTTGGAGATTAGGTCCATAAGGATTGATTGGTCAGGCCACCAGGGCTTTAAAAAGCTATTCTCAAATCTCGTTACAAAAGGGACATTCCTGGGAGTTGGTCCCTAGAGGAAAGCACCTGGCTGACACTTGGATGCTCAGGCTGATGGTTCATCCCAAAGCAAATGCAGCTAATATAGACCTAAAGATACAGACAGCCCCAAATAGACACAGTCTCCAGGACCTGTCTCTAAGATCAAGTTATAGATCACCTCAAAGACTCAATCATTAGGTCAATGCAATGGAGCTACCTTCAGATCTAAACTTATGTTTATAGGAACCAGGCCTACTGAGCTATTTCAGTCCTGTCAGATTACACAAGCAACATGCTATGACTCACACCAAGAATTCTGCCAAGAATCTCTAAATGGACTGACTGATGAAAGGCCTTTCTAAACAAAGGTAATCCACAATGACCACAGTAATTCCCTTCTTCCTCAAATATGCAGACACCGATGCAAGGCCACAAAGATCAAACACAATCATGGAAATAATACATCATTCCAATACTAATAGTCACAAATAATATAAAATATCTTGGTGTGACTCTAACCAAGCAAGTGAAAGATCTGTATGACAAGAACTTCAAGTCTCTGAAGAAAGAAATCGAAGAAGATCTCAAAATGGAAAGATCTCCCACGTTCATGGTTTGGCAATATTAATATAGTAAAAATGGCCACCTTGCCAAAAGCAATCTACAGATTCAATGCAATCCCCATCAAAATCCCAACTCAATTCTTCATAGAGTTAGAAGAGCAATTCAAAATTTCATCTGGAATAACAGAAAACCCAGGATAGCTAAAACTATTCTCAAGAGTAAAAGAACTTCTGGGGGAATCAGTATCCTGGACCTCAAACTGTTCTACAGAGCAATAGTGATAAAAACTGCATGGTATTGGTACAGTGACAGGCAGGTTGATCAATGGAATAGAATTGAAGACCCAGAAATAAACCCACACACCTATGGACACTTGATCTTTGACAAAGAAGCCAAAACCATACAGTGAGGGGAAAAAAAAGAATCTTTAATAAATGGTGGTGGTTTAGCTGGTGGTCTCCACGTAGAAGAATGCAAATTGATCCATACTTAGTGCCTTGTGCAAAGCTCAAGTCCAAGTGGATAAAGGACCTCAACGTAAAGCCAGTAAACATCTTTAAAGAAACTGGGACTTTATACACTTGGCTACAAGGCACTGACCTGTAGTTCTAGCATTCAGAACCTGAGGTGTGAGCATCACGTATGCATAGGAGTTTGAAACTAGCTTAGGTAACAAAGAAATATTGCTAAAAAATGAAGGAAATAAATTGCAAACTAATAATACAAAAGAACACATTTCAAAGAAGCTTCCTAAACATCAAGGATAAAGAACAGCATGGGGGTGAGATGGCACAGCAGATAAAAGTCTTGCTAAGCTCGATGACCTGAATTTGGTTCCTGAAGCCCACATGGGGAAGGTGAGAACTGACCCCCACGAGCTTTTCTCTGACTTAAACACATACACTATGGCCTATTCTCTCCTTTCTTTCCCTCCACTCTCTTTCTCTATCTGAATAAACAGATAATGTTTTTAAAAGAAGATTAAGAGGACTGGAGAGATGGCTCAGTGGTTAACAGCACCAGAAGCTCTTCCAGGGACCCAGGTTTAATTCCCTGCTCTCACATGGCAGTTCACCCACCTGTAACTCCAATCCTCGGGGATCTGATGCCCTTTTCTGGCCCTTGTAAGCAAGAGGTATGCATGCAGGTAAAACATCCATAGGTATAAAATAAAAATTTTAAAAATCATAATAAAAAAGAAAATAGAAAAATAACAACAAATTAAAACAGAGTTTAGCATGCCTATACCCACAGCACACAGAATTCAGAGGCAGGAAGATCACAATAAGTTCCAAGTCAGCCTGGCCTACACAGTGAGTTCCAGGACAGCCAGGGTTATATAGTTACGCGTCTCAAACCCAAAATACAGATACAGAAATACAAAAAGAAATTCTACAATTGAAAAGTATAATAAAGAGAATCAGTGGTAGGTCTGATCGAGTAGAAAAAAAAACTAAACTCAAAGACAATTTAAGAATATGTTGGTTTTATGTTGAGGTCCTTGATCCACTTGGACTTGAGCTTAGTACAAGGAGATAAGAATGAATTGGCTTGCATTCTTCTGCATGCTGAAGTCCAGTTGAACCAGTACCATCTCTTGAAAAGGCTATCTTTTTTTTCCACTGGATGGTTGTAGCTCCTTTGTCAAAGATCAAGTGACCATAGGTGTGTGGGTTCATTTCTGGGTCTTCAATTCTATTCCATTGATCTACATGCCTGTCACTGTACCAATACCATGCAGTTTTTAACACTATTACTCTGTAGTACTGCTTGAGGTCGGGGATACTGATTCCCCCAGAAGTTATTTTACTGTTGAGAATAGTTTTAGCTATCCTGGGTTTTTTGTTATTCCAGATGAATTTGAGAATTGCTCTTTATAACTCTATGAAGAATGGAGTTGGGATTTTGATGGGGATTGCATTGAATCTGTATATTGCTTTTGGCAGGATAGCCATTTTTACTATATTAATCCTGCAAATCCATGAGCATGGAAGATCTTTCCATCTTCTGAGGTCTTCTTTGATTTCTTTCTTCAGAGACTTGAAGTTCTTGTCATACAGATCTTTCACTTATTAGGTTAGAGTCATGCCAAGATACTTTACATTATTTGTGGCTATTGTGAAGTGGGTCATTTCCCTAATTTCTTTCTCAGCCTGTTCATCCTTTGAGTATAGGAAGGCTACTGATTTGCTTGAGTTAATTTTGTATCCGGTCACTTTGCTGAAGTTGTTTATCAGCTGTAGGAGTTCTCTAGTGGAGTTTTTTGGGTCGCTTAAGTATACTATCATATCATCTGCAACTAGTGATAATTTGACTTCTTCCTTTCCAATTTGTATCCCTTTGACTTCCTTTTGTTCTCTAATTGCTCTAGAAAAGAAACTGGGGAAGAGCCTTGAGCACATGGGCACAGGGGAAAATTTCCTGAACAGAACCCCAATAGCTTATGCTCTAAGATCAAGAATTGACAAAGGGGACCTCATAAAATTACAAAGTTTCTGTAAGGCAAAGGACACTGTCAAAAGGGCAAAACAGAAACCAACAAATTGGGAAAATATCTTTTCCAACCCTACATCCAACAGAGGGCTAATATCCAAGATATACAAAGGACTCAAGAAGGTAGACTCCAGAGAGCCAAATAATTCTATTAAAAAATGGGGTACAGAGCTAAACAAAGAATTTTCACCTGAGGAATATCGAATGGCTGAGAAGCACATAAAGAAATGTTCAACATCCTTAGTCATCAGGGAAATGCAAATCAAAACAACCCTGAGATTTCACCAGTCAGAATGGCTAAGATAAAAAACTCAAGAGACAGCAGGCCCTGGCGAGGATGTGAAGAAAGAGGAACACTCCTCCACTGCTGGTGGGATTGCAAGCTGGTACAACCACTCTGGAAATCAGTCTGGCGGTTCCTCAGAAAACTTGGCATAATACTACCGGAGGACCCAGCTATACCACTCCTGGGCATATACCCAGAGGATTCTCAAGCATGCAATAAGGACACATGCTCCACTATGTTCATAGCAGCTTTATTTATAATAGCCAGAAGCTGGGAAGAACCCAAATGTCCCTCAACGGAGGAATGGACACAGAAAATGTGGTATATTTACACTATGGAATGCTACTCAGCTCTTAAAAACAATGGATTCATGAAATTCTTAGGCAAGTGGGTGGAACTAGAGAATGTCATCCTGAGTGAGGTGACCCATTCACAAAAGAACACACATGGTATACACTCACTGATAATTGAATATTAGCCGAGAAGCTTGGAATACCCAAGGCACAATTCACATATCAAATGATACCCAAGAAGAAAGAAGGAGAGGTCCCTGGTCCTGGAAAGGCTCAATGCAGCAGTGTAGGGGAATACCAGGACAGGGAAGCAGGAATGGGTTGATTGGAGAACAGGGGGAGGGAAGAGTGCTTATGGGACTTTTGGGGAGGGGGGATCCAGGAAAGGGGAAATCATTTTAAATGTAAATAAAGAATATATCTAATAAAAAAGAATATGTTGTCATTCTTAATAGCTGAGTAGTAAATGAATCACATTTTCTGTATCCATTCTTCTATTGTGGGACATCTGGGTTGTTTTCAGTTTCTGGCTATCACAAACAGGCAAATGGATGGAACTAGAAAATATCATCCTGAGTGAGGCAACTCAGACCCATTAGTGAGTATGTACTCACTAATAAGTGGAAACTAGCTAAAAACAAAAAAGTATGGAATACCCAAGATACAGTCCACAGAACTCAAAAAGGTCAACAAGCTGAAGTGCCCAAGTGAGGACACCTCAGTCCCACTTGGGAGGGAGAAGAAAGCAATCACAAGTGGGGAGGGAAAGAGGGACCTGGGAGAGAAAGTGTACAGGGTTGGGGAGAGGGGAACCTGATCTGGTATTGAGTGAGGGAAAAGGACAGAAGCCCTGAGGGTCAGTCAAAAGGATGGGAACAGGCAACCTCGGGAGATAGGAGTTTGGGGGGACCCTCCAGAATATACCTGGGAGGTGAGAGCTTCTCAGGACTCAAAGGGAGGGGCCTTAGATGAAATGCCCTACAGTAGGGAGTGGTAACTTGTAGAGCCCACCTCCAGCAGGAAGACAGGATATCAAGTGAGGGAGAGGGTTGCCATCCCACAATCAAAACTCTGACCCATGATTGTTCCTGTCTGAAAGAATTGTAGGGATGGAAATGGAGAGGAGCCTGAGGAAAAGAAGATCCAGTGACAGGCCCAAAGTGGAATCCAGCACAAGGGAGATCCTAAGACCTGACACTATTACTGAGGCTATGGAGCGCTCACAAAAAGGGGCCTAGCATGACTGCCCTCTGGCAGACCCAACAAGCAGCTGAAAGAGTCAGATGCAGATATTTGCACCCAACCAATGGACAGAGGCAGCTGATCCCTGTGGTTGAATTAGGAAAAGCTGAAAGAAGCTGAGGAGAAGGGAGAACCTGTAGGAGGACCAGCAGTGTCAAATAACCTGGAACCCAGAGATCTCTCAATCACTGGACCACCAACCAGGTAGCATACACCAGCTGATATGAGACCCTCAATACATATTCAGCAGAGGACTGCCGGATCTGGGTACAGTCAGAGAAGATGCACCTAACCCTTAGGAGACTGGAGGCCCCAGGGAGTTTAGAGGTTTGATTGGGTAGGGGTGGGAACATCCTTATGGAGATAGGGAGTGCAGAAGAGATATGGGATGTGGAACAGTTGGAGGGTAGACAGAGGGCAGGAAATAAAATCTGGAGTGTAAAAATAAAGAAAGAAAAAAGAGAATATGTTGCCAAAGAAGAGTTGAGAAAAAAATGATTAAGGAATGAAGAAATGTGAAATTTATGGGAGAACATCAAGAGAGCAAGTTCTCGATTTATAATAATAAAAGAAAAGATACAAAAAGATAGAAAATTTATTTAAAGAAAAAATATTAGAAAACAGAAAATATATAGGTATCCATTTAGACTCTAAATTTTAGTGGAAGGTAACAAACATCTAATGCAAGCATGATTCACAGAAGACATTATCAAATAATAAAAATCCGGAGATTGAGGGAAGATGTTGAAAGTACCAGATGAAGAGAAGCAGCACATGTAAGGGTGTGCCAATAGTCTACAGCACTAATGTTTCTTGGCAGAAATGGCACCGTGGCCAAGAAAATTTGAGAAGGCAGATCCAACGTACAGATGGAAAAAAAAATTGCTAAATAGGAATTCTTGGCAAGGAAATGAAGGGAAAACGAAATTTTCCAGATAAGCAAACACTAAAGGAGTCCATCAACATCAGTGATGCCTTGAAGAATTAGAAATTTGTTGATTCTCACCCTATGATCTCTCTAATTTGGTGTAGTGACTATTCCTGGTTGTCAGCTTGACTAAATCTGGAATGAACTAATCAAGAATTGGAAGGTTCACCTATAATCCTAATCTGGAGGCTCAGAGATACAAGTTTCTGACCTGGAGATCTTGACGCATAATGACTATGAATTCCAGAAGATTAAGATTAGGAGATCTCTGAGTTCAAGGTCATCTGGGATTAAAGGCGCGGTGGCACACGCCTTTAATCTGGGCTACCACACCCTCTGCTGGAGACCTACATAAGGACATTGGAAGAAGGAAGATTCACAGTGGCTTTTCCTGGCCAGCCTCGTGTGACTGAGCAACTGCTAGATCCTCGGACGTCCATCCACAAGTACTGCTGACTATTGTAAAGGAGTTGGACTACAAACTGTAAGTCATCGACAAATTCCCTAACTATATAGAGACTACCCATACATTCTGTGACTCTAGAGAACCCTGACTAATACACCTTGCTAGAAATGTTAATGGGAATTCTTTGAGCTGAAAGAAAAGTATGTCACTTAGCAGGATTAAAAATGTAAACCATGAAAGTACACAGTTAAATTCAGAATAGTCTTAATAGGTGTGTAACTCACTTATAGCTTTAGAATGAAGGTTAAAAATTAAATGATTAAACTGATACCCATAATAATAATAATTTTAAAGAATACTTAATATGAAATATACATTGTAACAAAAATATAAACTGTGAAGAAGCAGGTGGACTAAAAAGATTGAGTTATTTTGGTATAATCAAAGTAAAGTAATTGTAATCTTAAAATGGCACATTATATAATGTTTTAAATAAGTTTTATGGTAACCACAGATAAACTATAATTATTACATACATATACAGTAATCAAAGCAGATAAGTATAGAATATCGCCTGATTACAAAGAGAGACAACAGGTAGAAAGTAACAAAAGTTCTATATAAACAAAATAATGAATGGAATGGCAATAATAAATTCTTTTTTTTTTTTTGGTTTTTCAAGACAGGGTTTCTCTGTACAGCCCTGGCTGTCCTGGAATTCGTCTGTAGACCAGGCTGGCCTCGAACTCAGAAATCTGCCTGCCTCTGCCTCCTGCAATAATAAATTCTTGTATATCAATAATTGCCTTGAATGCAAGTAGCTTAATTCTGTAATCAAAAGACCCAGAGTATATAAATGGGTTAAAACCAAGAATATATTGTACCTATAAGCGGTCCATTTTTTTTCAGACAGCCTTTTAAGGACACGTGGATTGAATGTGATGAGGTAGAAAATGACATTCCACATGAATAAATGACAAAATAGAGCAAGATCAGCTGTACTCAACCTATGGTCTAATTATTGATGCACAAGGTCCAAAGCAAAACCATAAGCAACATGAAAAACTAAGGCATGTGGTCTCCAAAACTACCAATCCAAGTAAAAATATGACTATAAATATGTTCAAAGAACTATAAATATGTTCAAAAATGATGTGAATAAGCTCTAGAATGAATTCTTAGGGAACACAAATGGCTGAATAATATATGAGTCAACAAAGATATAAAAATGGGATATAGAGATGGAAATACTGAAAAAAACAGAAAATTATGCTGGAAATGAACAATAAGTCAAATTAAAAAGTCACTGTAAAGCTTGCCAAGAGAAAGGATCATGAAAGCTTGAAGATGAGGACAAAAATACATTTTAAAAACATATGAAAGGATCTCCGGGACACCATAAAAAAACAAACAAATTTTGAACATAAAAAGAAAAATTCCATGACAAATGCATAGAAAGTATTTTGAATACAACTACAGTGGAAATTTTCCCAAATTGAGGGAGAGTTCGATCCAAATACTATCCAAATAGCAGTGACATATGGAACACCAAATACATAGGTTTATAAAAGAAATTTCTCACATCACACTTAAAAACTAAATATGTTGGAAACTGTAAAAGACAAAACCAAAATAAACAAACAAAAACCTAGATCACATATAAAGCAGGTCCATCAGAATAACAGCTGCATTCTCATCAGAAACTTTAAAAGCTAGAAAAGTATGGAATGATGCATTTCAAGTTCTGAAATATCACAGATGCCAATCTAGACAATAGTACATAGAAAAACAATATGTTATAATTCATGGAGAAAGAAAAACTTTCTGTGATAAAAGGAGAGTAAAAAATTTAAAATTTAAAAAATTTATGACCAGTAAGTCACCTTGTCAGAGGTTACTAGAAGAAATTATTTTTTTTATTTTCTATATTCTTTATTTACATTCCAAATGATTTCCCCTTTCCCAGTTCCCCCCTCCCCGAAAGTCCCATAAGCCCTCTCCCCTCCCTCTGTTCCCCAGTCAACCCCCTCCCGCTTCTCTGTCCTGGTATTCCCCTACTCTGCTGCATTGAGCCTTTCCAGGACCAGGGGCCTCTCCTTCCTTCTTCTTGGGAATCATTTGATATGTGAATTGGGTCTTGGGTATTCCAAGCTTCTGGGTTAATATCCCCTTATCAGTGACTGCATACCATGTGTGGGGATAACATTTGAAATGTAAACAAATAAAATGATTAATAAAAAAAAAACTTGGAACAAATCTGGGCAAGGAAATGAATAACCACTGTATGAAAACTTCAAAACTCAAAAAAAGGAAACTGAGGAAGACTAAAATATGGAAAGAATTGATTGGAGGACTTAATGTAAAAATTGTTGTTCTCCCCAAGGAAATCTACAGATACAATGCAATAGCAACCAAAATTCCAACCAGTATCTGAGGATCTATGATCTCCCCAACCATGGGCTTTTGACCAGGATTGCAGTACCACACATGCAATCCCTTCCTGTGAACCTGACCTAAAATCATATCAAAAAGCTGTTAGTTACCTTGCCACTCTTGTACCAGTAGGCAGAGTTTGCCAGGCAGGTTAGTGTTGTGGCATACACGGTCTAGTGTTAGTTAAGACCACTGATGTACATTCTTCCAACCAACCATGAATAGCATTTTTCTGGCACTATGAATGCTAATCAACAAGGAGGAAGATTTTCTGCCACTTTTAGATTGATGTCTCTATGTCCTGAAGTTAGCATGTGTTGTATTTCACCATGCAATTATTGTGGGCAAACAATAGCAATGTCAACAGCCTTTGTTTCTTTGGAAATGTCCGGGCCTCCTTGACCAATAACTTATAAGAAGCTAAACCATGCCTTGTATTGTGATTTTCATTTAATCACCCATGTCTTCAGGGAACAACAGTGTTGTCAAACCATGCATAACAATTCTATCTGAACTCCTTTTTAGTTGTATTTTGAAATTAGTTTACTAACTAGTGGGTTTCCATAAAGCTTTTTCATAGATCCTTAGGTTTTGGTTAACCTACCACTACCTCTTCTGTCCTCTATTTCCCCATCCCCATCCCCACTTAATTCTTTAACTTCAGTATTCCCTACTTCATCTATTTCATTTCACATGTATCCTATTATCCTTCCACCTTTTAAAGTTGGATTGTGAGATAGTAGGCTTCCATATGTCTTTTCAGACCCCTTCTGTTGAGCTATCCCTCCTCTTCACTTCCTAATTTCTCCCAAACTCCCATACCCATCCTTGCTTAAGCTTTTCTGCCCCCCAGTATTCCACTTCATTGCTTTTGTTTGATCCATATTATGATATATTATATTACCCTCCCCCTTCAGTAACATTCTCCACAAGAAGGTGGTTACTGCACAAGACCTACAAAACATCAAGCTAGCCAAAATCACACCATATCATAGGTGATCTCCAGGCACACTCCTCACTTAGGAAGTGCCAGCATTGTTTAGTTGCTAGGTGTATTAGTTAGGGTTCTCTAGAGTCACAGAACGTATGGGTAGTCTCTATATAGTTAGGGAATTTGTCGATGACCTGCAGCTTGTAGTCCAACTCCCTAACAATGGTCAGCAGTAGCTGTGGATGGAAGTCCAAGGTTCTAGCAGTTGCTCAGTCCCATGAGGCAGCTGTGGATGGAAGTCCAAGGGTCTAGCAGTTGCTCAGTCCCATGAAGCAAGCAGGAAAGGAAGAGTGAGAGTGAGTCAGTCTTCTTCCAGTGTCCTTATGTAGGTCTCCAGCAGAGGGTGTGGCCCAGATTAAAGGCGTGTGCCACTGCACCTTTAATCCCAGATGACCTTGAACTCGAGATGTCCCTGCGTTAATCTTCTGGAATGCATAGTCACTATGCTTCAAGATCTCCATGCCAAGATCCAGGTCAGAAATTTGTATCTCTGAGCCTCCAGATTAGGATCATAGGTGAGCCTTCCAATTCTGGATTGTAGTTCATTCCAGATATAGTCAAGTTGACAACCAGGAATAGCCACTACAGTTGGCTAAACCAGAACAATTCCTCACTACATTCTAAATCTTATTCTTATACCCACAGATAAGTGGAGGTCTACCCCTCATTAGAGAAGCCTGTCTTTACAGCAAATGAAGACCATCACAGAAAGCCACAACTGGTCAGGCCGTGGTGGCACATGTCTTTAATCCCAGCACTTGGGGTGAAGAGACAGGTGGCTTTCTCAGTTCGAGGCCCACCTGATCTACAGAGTGAGTTCCAGGACAAAGAAATCCTGTCTCAAAAAAAAAAAAAAAGCCACAGCTGGATACAATGCAGAGATCAATGAATTGTGGGGAGCCCAGCCCCAGTTGATACTTCTATATAATAGCTCCTACATCTATGTAATATATGTTAAATATATATGAAATATACATGAAAATATTTTAAGAGCCAGAATACCAGGAAGTTTGTTGTGAAACAACCTTTCATACAAATGGCTGCACAAACAAGACCAGAACAGTGACAATATCAGAAAACTGGGCATGAAACTTCCAGAGGACCCTGTTATACCACTCCTGGGCATAAACCCAGAGGACTCCCCAACATGCAATAAGGACACATGCTCCACTACGTTCATAGCAGCCTTATTTATAATAGTCAGAAGCTGGAAAGAACCCAGATGTCCCTCAACGGAGGAATGGATACAGAAAATGTGGTATATCTACACAATGGAATACTACTCTGCAATTAAAAACAATGAATTCACGAAATTCCTAGGCAAATGGTCAGAACTTGAAAATATCATCCTTAGTGAGGTAACCCAATCACAAAAGAACACACATGGTATGCAGTCACTGATAAGGGGATATTAACCCAGAAGCTTGGAATACCCAAGACCCAATTCACATATCAAATGATTCCCAAGAAGAAGGAAGGAGAGGCCCCTGGTCCTGGAAAGGCTCAATGCAGCAGAGTAGGGGAATACCAGGACAGAGAAGCGGGAGGGGGTTGACTGGGGAACAGAGGGAGGGGAGAGGGCTTATGGGACTTTCGGGGAGGGGGGAACTGGGAAAGGGGAAATCATTTGGAATGTAAATAAAGAATATAGAAAATAAAAAAAATAGAGTAAAAAAAGTGACAATATCAATAGACATGCTAATATAGAAGTGGGTATTTTTTCACAGGGTCCTATACATAGACAAAGACCTACAACTAACTAACTAGAGAGCTAGACATAGAGTTAGAGTTAGAGATGGGGGGGGGGGTGAGAATTAGCCTTTCCAGTATAATGTGGCCAGCCCTGAAAACATATATACACAAAAGAAAAAAAAAGAACTCAGTAGGTTGCATTTGTATATTTGTGCATGCATAATCCAAGGAAAAGATACTATAAAGCTGAAATTTGGGGGGACATGGGAGGGGCTAGAGGGGTTAATGGAGGATACAAAGGAGGATACCTGGGAGGAGCTGGAGGGAGGAATGGGAAGAGAGAAAGTGATATATATTTTTATTGAAAATACATTTTACTAAATAAGCTAACAAACTGAATAGAGAATTTCCAAAAGAAGACCAACGAGTATTTTATAAATAGTTCAACATTCTTATCCACTAGGAAAATAAATTAAAACTACTTTAAAATTGTATGTCACCCTAGTTTGATTGGCTATCAAGAAAACAATTACAACAAATGTTGAAAAATGTGGAGGACAGAGACCATTTATTCACTGCTGGTGTGGGTGTAAATTGGTACAGTTCCTATGGAAAACAGTGTAGAGGTTTCTCAAAAGACTCTCAAAAAAAGTCAGCGCTACCACTTCGAAACAGATAACCTACTACAGAGGTACTTGCATGTCCATGTCTCTGCACAGCTGCTCTATTACCAGCAGCAAAATATAAATAATGAAGATGTGAAAAACACACAAAATGAAGTTTTATTCAGCTATTAAAAATGGAATTTTTCGGGAAAATGGACAGAACTAGAGAATATATTAAGTGAGGTTCAAAGGATGGAAAACCACGTTTTGTCTCATTTGCAGATCCTAGTTTATAATTTTTCTATATGCTCATTTATGTCGGAGTAAGTGGAGAGCCCAGGAAACTGGAAAGGGGCCTACGAGAGAGGTAAAAAGATTCTTTAAGGGAGTGAGGTTCATACAATGCACATAATGTAGAAGTGTAAGTGGGAATACTAGGGGTAAAAGGAATTAAGAGGGAAAAAGGATCCAGCAGAAACAATGGAAACAGGCAACCTCGGGAAGTAGGAGGTTGGGGGGACCCTCCAGAATGTACCAGAGATCTGGGAGGTGAGAGATTCTCAGGACTCAAAGGGAGGGACCTTAGATGAAATGCCCTACAATGGGGAGGGGGAACTTGTAGAGCCCACCTCCAGCAGGAAGACAGGACATCAAATGAGGAAGGGGGTTGCCATCCCACACAGTCAAAACTCTGTAATGGTTCCTGTCTGAAATTATTACAGGGATGGAAATGGAGAGGAGCCTGAGGAAAAGAAGGTCCAGTGACAGACTCCAAGTGGGATCCAGCACAAGGGAAGGTCCCAAGACCTGACACTATTACTGATGCTATGGAACGCTCATAAAAAGGGGCCTAGCATGACTTCCCTCTGAAAGACCCAACCACCAGTAGAAAGAATCAGATGCAGATATTTGCACCCAACCAATGGACAGAAGCAGCTGATCCCTGTGGTTGAATTAGGGAAAGCTGAAAGAAGCTGAGGAGAAGGGCGAACCTGTAGGAGGACCAGCAGTGTAAAATAACCTGGAAGCCAGAGATCTCTTAAACACTGGACCACCAACCAGGCAGCATACACCAGCTGATATGAGGCCCCCAACACACATACAGCAGAGGACTGCCGGGTCTGGGTTCAGTCAAAGAAGATGCACTGAATCATCAAGAGATTGGAGTGCCCAGGGAGTTTAGAGGTCAGGTGGGGTGGGGGTGGGGGGTGGAGACACCCTCATGGAGACAGGGTTATGGGGAAGAGGTATGGGATCTGGAACAGTTGGAGGGTGGACTGGGGTGGGGGGATGGAATAAAATCTGGAGTGTAAAAAAAAAAATAAGAAAAAAAGAGGGAAAAGGGAGAGGGGATTGGGAGAGTTTCAATCCTAACTAATGATGTATGAAAAATTGATAGAGAACTATCTGATCATTGATAAGCTAATAAAAAACAAAATGAATGAAAAAAGAATTTGAGTGAATGGACTGTACATGAGTGGTAAAGCTGCTTTCAGAAGCCATTATTAAATGAAAAGTCCAGTGGCAGGACTGCTGTGTTTGGGTCAGAAGAGCCCTGGAGGCCCCCAAAACAATACAAGCAATTACCACTGCTGTTGGTTGTCCACAGCGGTTAAAACTATATAGCTATAACCCTATAGTTGAAAATACCACAAACCCTAGTGTCAGGATACAGAGAAATCCAGCTATAACTAGACTGGAAGTTGCCTTCTTCTTCCTGGCTAGCCATCATTGTGCCATGAAGTTCTATGGAGGTTACTCATGGAGAATTGTCATCAACAGGCTTACTCAGCTGGGAGTGACACCACTGACAAGACAGGCAAGATGCTAACCAGGGGGCATGTCAGATATGAGAGTAAGCAACTAGTTTTTGACTGGATTTGAGGCATGATCCACAGGAAAGAGTCCATAGCTGGTACTGGAAATTTAATCAAAAGTCCAAAGTTTGACAGGCCATACTGTAGAAGCTACATTAAATCCATATATGAAAATGTCATAATGAAACCTAACATTATATATAATCAATATATTAATATAAACATTTAAAAGGGACAGTAAAATGGCTTAGTGGCTAAAGGTGCTTTCTGGACAAGCCTGTTGACCTGAGTTAAATACCCAGAACCTATATGAAAGTGAAGGAGAGAAGCAACTCCATGAAGTTTTCATTTAACCTCCAAATGCTGTGGCATCATGTGTATACATACATACATGCATACATACACACACATATGCATGAACATGTACACACTGACATAAATATAGTTTTTTAATTTAGCAGGTGAAATAATTCTGTTTAAAATAAAGTTTTAAAAAAGTTTCAATAAGGAAAACTTTTTCATACTAATTGGTAAAAATGTCTCATAAAATTTAAAGTTCTTTTATCCCTTAAGATAAAGTATCAAGTAATACAAATGCCCAGAAGTCCCTACTGAAAACAGTAAAGACAGACATGAAAACAATATTAACCTTGATACAGAGCTAATTCTAACTTAATACTTTTTTATTATTATTGAAATATGACACTGTTATGATATATTTATTACACTATCTTTTTCTAGCATGAATAACAGAATCTCTGGTGTATAGTAACTGTAAATAGTTGAGTAATTTGATTTCTAAGGTTTCTGTTTTCATCCAATTGCTTAAGCTCCTTAATTTCCTTAATAAATGGCAACTTATCTAGAGTTCAGGTTGCTTCAGAATTTTCCCACTTATGCAAGGGTGGAAAGGGTTAAAACCTAAAATGAGTACATGCTAGTTATATATACACATATGCATGTAGACATATCAGCTAACAGACTATGCTGAGTTAATGGGAGAACACAGCACTGATGGGATGTGCACCATGTGTCTACCACACTAACCCTGTCACTTTGGGAAGAAAAATTCCATTTGAAGATTTGGGTTGTTTAATTATTATATTATTAACATTATTTTACAACATTATTGAACAGAGTCAAAAGGTACCCCAAGACTTTGATTTATAGGTTAATTCTTAATTGCTGTAAATATCTACCCATTTAAGATCCTTTAGATAGTTGGTTGGTTTTTTTTTTTAAATACTTTCACATACCCTCTAGTTTTGTTGTGCACTATTGTATAATTTTTATGTAAGGGTTATTATATCTATTCAGTTCACTATCTTGAAAACCATTTAATTATTGTGGATTTTTATTCTCTGAGGATTTTTTATTGTTAACATTAATGCATAAAGAACATTTATACCTTTGTAAGTGTTGCCCTCCATGACTGCGATCTTGAGTATACAATACTGAGTGATAGTGTTTGTAGGATCCTGTTGCTCAGCTTCTGCTATGGCCTCTTTAGCCTGAAAAGAAAACAAAAACCATAGGGTTGATTTTATAAAAGTCTTCATCATATTTTACTAATATCATTGTTAGACACAACTGTTGAGGGGTACTCACAATGAAAAGAAAGGAACCTAAAATTTTTTAAAAAGATCTATTGCCTTACAAGGCTAGAGAAATAGGTTTGCTTCTAGAACAAGAGTGAATAAGCCATGTTAAAACAACTTTCCTTCTGAAAACAACCATAAATGTTGGATAATATACTTCAAATAATTTTAACCTAAGACAAAATAATAGGAAACTTGGGAAAGTAGCAAAAAGTCATGAAATCAAATTTAAGAAGAGATTGAGACCCAGAACCAGAAAGGTAAGTAGAGAATGAAAACCCCTTTGGCTGGTAGGTGTTTGTAAATATGGACAAATATTTACTGAAAATTTGACAGGTCTTGGTAAATCAGTAACTAGACACCAAATTCCACAAGATCATATGGTTAGACTAAGTCAGAAGTACACTTAATCCCACATATAACTATTCCAGGAGACCACAGACAAAGTGACTTTGGCACTGGATAAAAGGGAGTACACCACACAGGGAAAAATTGTTCCATGAGGTGTAATACAAGTCGAACTTATTTGTTTGTAGTCATAAATTACAGTATCTTGTAGAGAGAGGGCTCAAAAGACCTAAAGTTATGAGTAATTGCTCCCAAACATATGCAAGAAAAAGGGAAGTCCTTTCTAGGAGAAGGAACATTCATTTTAGGTTTCAAAACATTTCATAAATACATTTTCAATAATGATGAGCTATAAACATTTAAAAAATAACTAAGTACCCTCCAGAACCAGAAACAATAAATGAATAACAGCAGAAACAATAGCTAACAGAAACAGATATTCAAGATGCAGAAACTGGGGTAATAATAAAAAAACTAGTCATAAAACAACTATGCATTCAAAGTTTGAAAAAATAAAAGATATATTTAAAACTGCAAGTAGACAGATTATTATTAGTACCTAGTGACACAATTATAGTAATCTTTCAACCTTGTGTGCACTCTAATTAGCTTTTCCTACACTATAACAGATTTAACATTTTTTGACTATCAGTGAACTTCATGGAAACAAAGACTGATTTTTAATGATTTATTTTTATGTGTTGTGTACTATGCCTACATGTATGCATGTGCATTACATGCTTGAGGACCCAGAAGAGGGCATCAAATCCTCTGGAACCGGAGTCACAGTCAATTGTGAGCCACTAAATGAGTACTGTGAAAGTAACCTGAAGTTCTCTGCAAGATCAGCCAGTGTATTTTAACCACTGAGTCATCTCTCCATCCCTAAAGACTATTTAAAAGTGTGACCTTGAAATGTTGAAAAGAGGGAACTTCTTGAAGTGAAATATGTAATAAGCAAAATGAAAACAATACAGTAGATTAGAAGTAGGTAAAGAGAAATGTAATTAACTGAAAGATAAAACAGAAAAGAGTAAAAGAGAGGATGGGGTAAATCACTGATAGGATACTTGCCTAGAATGAACAATGCTGTAGGTTTGGCCGTTAGCACCACAATCATAGTTAAAACATAATCTTAGTTAAGGTTTCTACTGCTATGATAAAAGCACCGTGATCTAACGTATCTTAGAAAGAAAAGAGTTTATTTTAGCAACATTTAACCACCACAGTTCATAATGAAGGGAAGTTGGGGCAGGAACTTGGAGGTAGGAGCTGATAGAGCCATGGAAGAGTGCTGTTTATTGGCTTGCTCCTAGTGGCTTGCTTGTGCTGTTCTTATAGAACTCTCTCCACTAGAGTAGGGATAGCACTACCCACTGTGATCTGGGCCATCCCATATCAATTATCAATCAAGAAATTGCACCAAACAGTTGCCCACAGGTCAATCTTATTAGGGCATTTTCTCAATCAAGGTTCCTTCTAAATAACTCTAGTTTGTGTCAAGTTGACATAAACTAGCCAGTACAAATATTAAGTATACAGAACAAAGAAAAAATATTCAAAGCTGCCAGAGGGAGAAAAAACCCAAGTCACATATAAAGGAAAACCCATGACAATAACATTTGATTTCTCAATGAAAACTCTGAAAGCCAGAAGAGTCTGGAATAAGACATTCCAAATTCTAAAAGATTATGACAGGAAAACTAGACTACCGTCCCCAGAAAAACTATCATAGTTAAAAAAAATGAAAAACTTTCCATGATACAAACATCCTAACAAAATCACATAAAACAAAACAACAAACGTCCCTGCTACAGAGCAATACTCTGAACTGAAAAGAGGAGTAAGCACAGCCAAGAGACTCGAGGAAAAAAGCTATAACAAAATACGAAAAACAAACCTAATACTACAAACCAGCACAATAAATAGAACAGCAAAAGAACTACCAAATGCCATCTATACACATCTTTCAATCATAACTCCAAATATCAGTGGGCTCAACTTTACAATCAAATCACACAAGCAAGCTCAATGTATTAAAAAAAAACAAAACTAAAATCTATTGTGGCCCATACTGCAGCAGAGGGTTGTGTTTATGTCCAGGGTCTGTACTGCCACTGGAAATCTGCAGTCCTTGTTGTCTGCTGTCCTTGCGGTTGCCAGAACTCACATGGAAATTCTTGATCCATGCTCTTGCTGACTGATTGTAAAGGGCAAGGAAGCTACTTTTGCAGTAATACTGATGACTGCAGACTTAGAGTTGAAAAAAAAAGGTACATAGAAGGCCTCTGTGATAAACACCCTCACCCCTCGCTGTCCCCTTGCAGCCCCCAAAGTAACAGCCTAGACAGAAAGCATCAAAGAGAACACTTTAAAAATGTGATAAGGATGCTGAAGTGTAACCCCCCACAATTGAGGGCTTCTGGTAGGAGTGCAGATGAGGAAGGACTCAGTTTTCTTTAAGGGACTGGCTACTGGGAGTTTGACTGTGCTCCAGACAGTATATGAACAACACAAATTGGACTTGAGGTGTTTTTCTTTCTTCTTCTTCTTTTGTAGGAGAGGTCACAAGAGTAGGGGGCAGACCTGGGAGGACTGGAAATTTAATGTGATTGGGGTATATGATGGGAAATTCTCAAGTAATCAATAAAAATATTATGTTGGGAAAAAATCCACATCCTGTTGCCTATAAGAAACTCGGATTTAAAGATAGATACTATCTTAAATTGAAATAACAGAAAAAAGTACTTTAGTCAAATAGGATCAAGAAGAAAGCAGGCATTGGCATCCTAATATCTGACAAAATAAATATAAAACTAAATCTAATCAGAAGAAAGAATGAAGGGCACTTCATTCTAATCAAGGAATTAATTAGTCAGGGGGAAAATCATAATACTGAACATATGCACACAAAAGTTTTGTGCACTCAATTTCACAAAAAGCATACTATTTGAATTAAAAACACAGATTAACACAAAACCAATAATTGTAGGTAATTTCAACACCCTATTTTATCCAATACATAGGTCATCTGGTCAAAAACCAGAGAAACCTCTGAATTAAACAATATCCTGCATCAAATGGCCCTAACAAATATCTACAGAATATTCCACCCAAATGACAAAAAAAAATCTACACTGCAGCACATGGAAACTTTTCTAAAATTAACCACATCCTGAGGCACAAATCAAACATTAACAAATACAGAAAAACTGAAATAATTCCATGTACTTTATCTGACCATTATGCAATAAAACTAAAAACTGACAGCAAACAAACTCCAGTAAGGATGTTAATTCATGGGGATTAAACAAGTCATTATGAAATGGTGAATAGGTCAAAGAAGAAATCAAGAAAGAAATGAAAACATTCCGGGAATTAAATGAAAATGCGCCCTGACTAAACCTCTTGGGTATAAAAGTCAGAATTAAGAGGGACGTTTATAGCCCTAAGTGTCTACACAAAAAGATCAGAATAAGAACAAATTAAATGACTTCATGATGCAACTCAGGAATTTGTTCTTTTAGAACAAACCAATCCCAAACTCATCAGATAGCAAGAAATAATAAAAATCACTGCAGAAATTAATGAAATAGAAACAAAGAAAATAATGCAAAGAAAGAATAACTATAAGAGCTCGCTTCTTGACCCAACTAACCAAAAGAAAAGAAGAGATGACTCAAATTAACAAAATTAGAAATGAACAAAGAAACATTACAACAGAAACCAAAGAAATGAAGATTGTTATAAGGGAATGCTTTAGGAACCTGTATTCCATTAAGTTGGAAAATCTAAAATAGATTAGTTTTTTCATCTCAACCAAACTACCAAAGTTAAACCAAGAGAACAGCCTAAACATAACCATAACAAAGGCGATTAAGAGCATAATAAAAGCTCCCTCTCTCTACAAATACAAACAAACAAACAAACAAATAAATAAAAACCCCTTCAGGTACAGATGGAGTCCTAGCTGAATTCTACCAGATTTTGAAAGAAAACCTATAAGCAATGTTTTTTAAACTCTTCAAAAAATATAGAAACAGAAAGATGACTCACTCCAGAAATTGTTCTATGAAGCCAATATTACTCTCACAACCAAATCTGGTAAAGATGTAACAAAAACAAACCTACGAACCAATGCCTGTGATGGACATAGATACAAAAAGATCCTCAATAAAGTACTACCAAACCAAATACTAGCACACATCAAGAACATCATTCAACATGATCAAATTGGATTCCTCCTGGAAATGCAAGGCTGGTACAACATAAGGTAAGTCAATTCATAAAATACATCACAAAAATATACTTAAAGACAAAATCATAGGATGATGCCAATAGAAGCAGAAAAATCTTTGGCAAAATCCAACATGGTTTCATGATAAAAGTCCTAGAGAAAGTAGGAGTGAAGAACACACCTTAACATGATAAAGGCTATTATAAAACCCAAAGACAACTGTATTAGTGAGAGCTTTCTAGAAAAACAGAACTTATAGAATGAATATATTCATTTATTAGGTTGTTTAGTTTTTTTTTTTCAATCCTTTGTGCATTCTGGTTTTTAAGTCTTTGTCAGATGAATAGTTGGAAAACAATCTTCCCATTCTGTAGGCCATCTATACACTCAATTAACTGTTGCATTTTATATAAGTTTTTACATTGTACTATGCCTCATTTGTCAATTGTTGACTGATTTCCTGAGTGGCTAGAGGCCTATTCAGAAAGAGAAAAAAACCTAAAGTTTGTATGTCACCAAAAAGGATCACAGATATTCCAAGCAATCATGAGCAAAAAGCTAATAGCACTGGAGAGATTGTTAACAGAACTATAATGACAAAAGCAATATAGTGCTTGCACAAAAACAGGCAGACCAATGGAATAAAACAGAAGACCCAAACATGAGCACTTGAAATTACAGCCAACTGATACTTGACAAAGAGGCAAAAAAACAAACAAACAAAAGCCCCCCCCAAAAAAAGACGGAAACTTCAACCAATGAAATGGTGCTGGGAGAGCTGCAAGTACATATTCAGAAAAATGAAATTAAGGCCACGAATTAGCACTTGGGACCTCACAAAACTGAAGAGCTTCTGTACAGTTAAGGAAACAATCATTTAAACAAAGAAGAAAATCTAGAGAATAGGAGTGAACTTTTGCCTGCTGGACTTCCTACCTGGACCATATCCTCTAAGCCTCACTAATTAAATCCATTATTATGTGCATATGTATATACATATGCATGTATGTATGATGTATGCATGTATATGTATATACTGGTTTGGAGTTACTAATTAAACCATATAATTATATGCAAGCAAGATACTTCTTTATAAAATTTGTCATTTAATAACATATTTGAAGTCAATAATATTGCATTGTGCACAAAATATTAGTTGAGAACAAATTTCATTTAAAGTTTAATAAAGTAAAAAATAATGTTATTTGGATTTAGATCTTGTTTGAGGATTTTAAACTACTGAGTAAATTACATTAATAATTATTTTGGGGACTGCTCATATATTTCTGGTTCCTTTCTTAATTCAGTGTAGTAAATTCTATTTTTTTTAGGAATGCATGTATGCATAAAGATGTTCAAACATCAATACTCTCCTGGTCTTTTTCATTTTCTTTCTTTCATTTTTATTCCTTGTTTGTCTTACTAGACCTCTGCCCATTTTATTAGTTTTTTTTCAAAGAACATAGTTTTAGCTTTCTGAGTCCTGTCTACTATCTGTTTGCTTAATATAAGGGATTTATCTTGCACTTGTTTTAGTAATTTCTAGTGATAGAATATTTGCATTTGCATTTATAATATTCTTCAAATATATTTGTGAAATATTGAATGCATCTCCCACTAAATGCTACTTAAGCTCTAGCCCACAATATTTTAAGAAAAATTTTATTTGTGTATAGTGTATATAAATAAAGACACACATTGTCAGTATACAACCAGTTATCACACAAATGACCAAAACTACATAACCACTATCAATATCAAGAGATTTACAGCACCAACTCCCTAAATGTGTCTTGCCCAGGCATACATTTTGATATATAGTATGATGGGTAATTAATATGAAACTATAAGAAAGCCAATTTTACTCTACAGTGATATAAAGCATATAATTCACTACTTGAACCTAAGAGTTGAGCTGGGGATTGATTAGAAATATTTTATATATTGAGTTTCTAGATATTCCATATCCAGATTGTGATAGTTGGTACATGTGGATATATATTTCTTAAATTTATTTAATTATATAACAAAGTGGGCATATTTTAATATTTAAATTATAGTTCAATAGTTATTTTTTAAAGAATTTAGCAACGATTTGAGATCTCTTTAGTTCTCAATTTTAAAAATCTACATAGTCCTCCACAGTCTTCTTTGACCATAATAGAATTTATTAAATCATATTATCAGAATTAAATGTATTAAATTATATTATCAAGCTAAAAAATATTAAAGTATATTATTAGAATCATGTAGTTGAGGGACTCCGGATGTTTGAATATTCTTCCTATGTGTGAATATTCTCAATAACATTCAGAGGAAGCAGCCATTATGCCTTTATTTAAATACCTTCAAGAAAGGGGAGATCTTTATATCTTAAAAAAACACTATCTAAATTTTGGACAAGTCTAAATCTTGGGGGTTTTTTCCCTTTTTTTTTTTTGACAAGTCTAATTCTTAGGGTCTTCTTGTGATCGAAAATTTCTTTCACAGTTTCACCCACTGATACACGTGTTGTATAGATGTAGCTGATTTTCTCACTGGTAGCTACACAGATAATGGGAAATACTATATTGTTTATGTGCAAAATCTTCATTTTCAGATTAAAACTCCATACTGTCCTTTAACCAGTTCTTTAATACCTTCCTATTGGCACATTAGATCTTGTCAGTATCTTTCTTCAAAATTACTTCCCCAATTCAGTATTATGTTTCAGGTCTGCTCTAACTAGAACAGAACAGAAATTTTCTTCAGTTTACCCTTTCAGGCATTACAGAATCACCTCTCAGTATCTATGGAAGATTGATTCAGAGCTCCCTGTCTCCTTTCAGATACCAAAATGTGTAGGTGCTCAAGTTCCTTGCTTATACATAGCCTATAGATATCTTCCTGTTCATTTCAAATCATCTCCATACTAGTTAAAATAACTAATGTAATGAAATGCTATGTGAACAGTTACTTCACCATATTCTATAGAAAATAATGAAAAATAATCTGTGCAAGTCCAGGTCAAATGCATTTTTCTGAGTGTTTTTGATTTGCACTTGGTTACCTTCATAGATGGGGAATGCATGAATACAAAAAGCAGTCTGTTTCTCTTGATTCAATTTAAAATAAGCAAGATTTCTTAGTATTGTTTTTTTTTTTGTTTGTTTAGCTCACAATCAACAAAAAGACCCAAATGTTGCACATGTGCTTCTGTTAAAACCCCATTTCATCCTTTCTGTTCTATTATGGCTGGCTTTGGGGATTCAGCACAAGATGTTTTGTTGTTTCCTATTTGTCTCCATCTTCTTAGAACGGCTTCATTATTTCACTATATTAAGGTTTCTTTGTATATGACTGTCTTGTAACATATCAGGTACCCTTCTGAACTTTGAGTTATAAGCTGTACATCCAATGAATAGTTACAAACAGCTCTCATCTCATCTATTCTTATTCTAATTCCATATTATATTCCACATTATTTGACAATTTATAAATCTTTTTGTTACTATATAATCATATTATACATGCAAATCCTGTCCCTGAAATAATATTTTAAAGCATATCTATACGGAGGAGTAAGGTATATCCTTAACTTATGTCATAGAACCATTTACAGATTAAGCATTCAACAATTAACTGTTGACTTCAAACCTCAAGTTGGGTGTTTATTACAGTAAAACTTCATCAGTTGAGCCAAACTTAATCTTCACCTCACATTTCATTAAGTGCTTTATTTTATATCCATATAGATGTATCTGGGGAAATGCAATACAATCATTACAAAAAAAAAACCTTCAAAAATCATTCTGTACAAACAGAAGCCACAGTGCCATCTAGTGAATACCACTAGATTATGTGCACTGACCATGAGCTCATTTTCAGTCCTGTAATGGAAGGGTATATAGTAGATACAAACAATATATAACCAGAACATGAAAGATAAATTACTAGTCTTCTCTTCATGGCTGTTTTAATTCTTTTTAAATTTTACTTATTTTTATTTCACATGCACTAGTGTTTTGCCTGCATGTATGTCTGTGTGAGGGAGTCAGAGCCCCCAGACATGGATTTACAGACAGTTGTGACCTGCCATGTGGGTTGGTGTTGGGAACTGAACCTGGGTCCTCTAGAAGAGCAGTCGATGCTCTTAACCACTGAGCCATCTCTCCAGCCCCGGCTGCTTTAATTTTTACAGCAATCTTCTCATCATATGGCATTGTCCCTTCCTGCTCAGGTTTTCAAAGAAACTACAGTCTTTGGCAAAATCTGCCCTACCCTCTGTTTTTGCCTAGCCCACAGACTAAGAATAGTTTCATTGGTTTTAGATGGCTGAAATAAATCAAAAGGCAAACATTTCATGCTACAAGAAAATCACATGAAATTTAGTATCCCTAAATATAAAGGTTTTCCCATTGCATACTATGGGTACTCATTTACATATTATTTATGGCAGTATCTAGTATAAGATCAGAGCTGAGTGTTACATTAGGGACCATGTGACTTCCAAATTCTTAAGTAATTTCTGTGTAGCTCCTTATACAAAAACTGCTGACACCTATCTTCAAATTTTTCGACCCCAAATTATTCCTATCTAAAGAAATGAAGGGACAAAAATGAAGCAGAGATTGAACAAATGGCTGACCAGTGGCAGGTCCAACTTGGGATCCATACCACGGGTGGGCACCAATCCTTGACGTTATTACTGATGCTTGCAGACAGGAGTCTAGTATAGCTGTCCTCTGAGAGGCTCTACCAGCAGCTGACTGAGACAGATGCAGATACTTACAGCCAACCATTGGACTGAGGTCAGGGTCTCCTGTGGAAGAGTAGAAGAATTGAAGGAGCTGAAGGGGATGACAACCCCATAGGAAGACCAAGACTATCAACAAACTGGACCCCTAGGAGCTCCCAGGGACTAAGCCACTAAACAAAAAGTATACACAGGTTGGTCCATGGCCCCCAGCACTTATATAGCAGAGGACTGAATGCCTTGTCTGGCCTCAGTGGGAGAAGATGTACCTAATCCTGTAGAGACTTGATGCCCCAGGGAAGGGGGATAGGGGTCCATGGGGTTGGAGGGTGGGGGAGGGTTTAGGAGGGTGGGGGAGCACCCTCTCAGAGGTAAAGGGGAGTGAGGATGAGAAGAACAACTTTGGAGGGGGGACCGGGAAGGGGGGCAACATTTGGAATGTAAATAAATAAAACAATTTAAAAATAAAATAAAATAGCGAGCATACATTTTTTAAAAAATGGTTAGACAATGGCAAGATGGGGATGGCAACGTACTGATGGCTTTAACTCCAACCTCTACCGTTTTATATGTCCTACTTCATAGGAATGTATTCTTTACTTATGCAAAGTATCCAAACAGTGTGTGCTAGGAAGTCAGAAAGGATGAAATGAGAAATATGCTAAGTAACAAACACAGTTACCTTGAACATTTCAAAATAAGCTTTGGCTTCCCTACCTATATGGCATTAAGTGACACAGTTGGACATGGAGTACACGCTATTGGAACATACTGGTTTTCTGATTGCCTATTTTCTCCTTTTTGCTAACAACATTTGAACTCCAATTACAGGTTCAGTTCTGCACTGACTTCAGAACTAACCCTGTCATTAGTCAGATATGTAAGGAGTGCTGTTTCAGGCTGGGGATGTGCTTCAGTGGCAGGCCATTTTCCTAGTATATGTATAGCCCTGAGCTCAAACTCCAGCACCACACAAAAATTTCAGTTTCTTGTAGAGCAAGATTGGACCTAATCAACTTGAGTATTGCTCTTCTGGTAATTTTTTTCAGATGACTCTAAGGCCTTGAGCATCAGATTAGGAGGGCTGAGGCAGGCGCCTAGCATCATATACTGATCAGCTGCCAGAGTACAAGCTCCCAGTATCAAGACAGCTATCAGTGAGTGTATTCATTCTATTGGTTCTGTTTTTCTAGAGAACACTGATAATAAATAGACCTTTAAAGAAAACCTACAAAATCACTACCCTTATTCATATAATTTCCCCTAAAGCTGTAAAACTTGAAAGGTAACAAAAACCTTCATGTTCAATTGAGGACATACTTGTCCTTCTCATTTTTTGTTCTTCTAAGAACCAATACCCCACATTATATGCACACTGTATGATGTTCAAAGGAAAAAATGTCTCATATGCTATTAGAAATATGAATGGTCCCATCATTCATAAAATCTTTTTATCTTTTAGCTTCTATATTTTCTCCTAATGAAGAGTAGTCATACACTGAACTTTTCTTGAGTGGTTATAAAGAATAATAACCTAAAAGTAAAAGAGTAGCTACTTCATGCAAGGATCTGCTGTCAATGGATACCTAACAAAAATGTAGACCATACAATGTTAGTCTATATATAGCAGATGGTTAGCAGTAAATAGCCTTTCAGAATATGGTAGAAGATAAATGGAAAGGATAGTAAGTAAAGGAAATCAATAGTTTCCCAAATACTCTCTCCTTTGGGAAGTTCTGCTTCATGTTTGCAGGACACACATCAAGAAGATGTCAATTTGACCTTGTTCGCATTCCTGAGGCACTCGCTCTCAGCCACCCTAAGTAGCTTTGAGATCAGAGTGATGAATTCACCTAAGTGCCACTACACAGAACATTGTCTGCCTCTGAAAATAGAATAAGTAAGTGAAAGCACCTTATCAAGTTGTTTCAATGGTAAGTAACAGGAAGCCATGTTCCTCTTCAGCTTGACCAGATTCACATCGGCTTGATCACACTCATACAGCTTCAGAGAATAATTGTACCAGTGTAGGGCACCAGCATAATTTTGGACCTAAAGTTAAACAACAAAATCACAGATTTTTCCAAAATTCACTTTAAATGTTCCCAACTACCCTCTAGTGGCAAACAATTTGTTACAGATTCTACTTTTTTTTTTTTTTTTTTTTTTTTTTTTTTAATTTAATTTAATTTTATTTTTTTAATTTACATTCCAAATCACTTCCCCTTTCCCGTTTCCTCCCTACTTTTTAGACAATAAAAACAATACCTACTTACTTGAATTCTAAGTGTTTAATTCTCTGTTTTGTTTCCTACACATTGCAAAGTTCAGAAGCTAGAGTTGAACTTCAGTGACAGAGTACACAGTGTCCTGGGTAAAGTCCCCAATACCAAAAGTATAAAAGTTATTTACTTCATTCAAAGGATAAAGAGTCTAAAAAGTGGTACACAACCTCTAGAAAACTGAAAAGCCATTTTAAAAGCTATTTAAAGAATAATGATAAAAATCTTTAAAGACAGCATCCATAAATCACCATACTAATGGAGATACCTTCATCTTTCTATATAATATTTTAACTTTATCCCTTTAGATATGTAAATTGCAGTTACCACAGCTTATATACAATTTCATATTTTATTCTTTCAATTAAATTTTATGTACATTTCAATCTACATCATTATAGTTTTCAATGACTACTTTTAAAGGAAAATTTTAGTCTTATTTTCATATTTTCTTAGTTTCATAATTTGGTGAATTTCAGAGTTTTTCACCATTAAAATTAATGCAATTGTATTCTTGTAAAAAAAATTGTTACTATCAATTTTTCAATTATAAGAAACTATTAGTAGCAATCTATTAGAAATAGTCTGGTTTATTATTTAAGTCTAAGACAGATTATTTATAAATACAACATAAGTTAAATGAGTCTCCTGTACCCTCTTGAGGCTTCCTGTCTTTTAAGTAATGACTGCAGTCATTACAACTTCAAAGGAATGAAATGCTCTTTTAAATTAGAAACAGCTATGCTAGTGAGGTAAACATTGGCTTTGACTATTTGAACATAAGATTATATTCTTCAGAATTGAATGTGAAATGCAGGAGGAGAAACAGAATCAAAAGGAGAAAGGAAATGATTCAGAGGAAACTTTTTGCCTTCTCAGTACAGAAATAAAGAAGGCCTAAAAAAAGAAAAGAGTGATGCTTTGAACTATAAGCTGTGTATATGTCTCTATATGCTTCTACTTCTTTGTCTTGAATCTAATTTGTTTCTTTTTTTCTTTTATCTCAAATCCTTTCTCTTCATCTTTAACAAACCTACAAAATCTACCACAACATATTTTGCAACATTGTACTTGAACCCTAGGACCTCATGCTTGCCAGGTAATATGGATTTTTGGTCTGGCCTCTTCCATTCAACTTAGTTTTCAAGATTAGTCCCTGTTGCTGCATGCATCAATAATTCCTTTTACTGCTAAGTAATATTTCATTATATGGACATACCACAGATTGCTTATACACTCACTTATTGATGGACATTTGGGTCCATTTTCAAATATTACAAAGAGTGCCAGAGTGTTTTTCTGTCAACTTAACACAGGTTAAAGTAATTCTGAAAGAGAGAACTTGAAGAAAATGCTTCCATTTAGTTGGCCTGTGGGCAAGCATGGGATGCATTTTCTTGATTGAGGATTGATGTGGGTGGGACCATTCTACAGATGGTGGTACCAACCCTGGGTGGATCGTCATGGGTGGTATAAGGTTGAACAAACCATGAGAAGTAAGCCATTAAGCAGTACTCCTCCATGACCTCAGCACCAATTTATACCTCCAGGTTCCTGCCTTCAATTCCTGCCATGACTTCCCTAGATGATGAGCTATAAGCTATAGGATAAAAAGTAAAATAAATCTTTTCCTCCTCAAGTTGCTTTTGGTCATGGTGTCTTACCACAGCAATAGGAACCCTAACTAAGACACAAATAAAGTTACTTTTCTGTTTAAGTTTTTGTATGTGTAACACAGAAGTATGGATCTTTACTTTTCTCTTGACTATATACATAGGGTTAGAATGAACTGTATGAAAGGGTAAATATTTAACAAAATTTCCAAACTACTTCCTAAACTGTTTGTAGTATTTCATAGCCCAACCATAAAGGTTTCAGTTCCTTAATATTCCTAATATTTAGTATATTCATTTTTTTAAAAACTTGGTAATTCTAAGTAGTATCTCCTTAGGGTTTTAATTTGTACTTCCCTGACAACTCAAAAATCATCTTTTTCATCAGTTATTGTATTGGAAAATATTTTTGCATAATTTATGTTCATATAATTTAGTGTTCATTTTCAATGGATTTGACAATGAGTGCCTAATTGCTCCAGTAACATTAGTTTTAAAGAACTCTCTCTCTCTTTCATAGAATTTCTTCTATACTTGGTAAAAACAAAAAAGTTAAACTTTTGTGTAGAATTAATTTGGGGTTCTTTATTTCTACTGATCTACGTCTTTGCCTTTGACCTTAACACAGTCTACAGAAAAAATGCTGTGGCTCTACGACAAGTTTTAAAATTGGTTTTGATGCATTTTAGATTAATATTATTTCTCTAAAGAGTTTTCTCATCCCTTTGCTTGTAGCCTACTTGAACCTTTAAGGCAGGGGAGGGGAGATGGGATAGAGGAGTTCCAGAGGGGAGACCTGGAAAAGAGATAACATTTGAAATGTAAATAAAGAAAATATCCAGTAAAAGAAAAAAAATTAAAAACAACATCAAAAAACGAATATAAATGTGGGTATTGGGCTTTTTTTTTTTTATCTAACTTGACAATATCTACATTTTCACTGGATTGGTATGATTATTTCATTTAATGTTATTTTTAATGTGCTTACATTTAAATCTATTATCTTGCTATTTGTTTTCTCTTTGAGAGAATCCCTGTTATACTGTCTAGACTAGTGTAGACCTTGGGATCTTCCTGCCTCAGCTTCCCGATTGATAGGATAACAGGCATACATCACCCCTTGCCCAGTTTCTTGCCATTTGCTTCCTTTTTGTTCCATCTAACTTTATAACAGAGATTTTAACATTTTCATGTGTTTGTGTGTTTCGCCTGCAAATATATATGTGTGCCACATGCATATCTGGTATTCATGGTGCCAGAAATGGACATTACATTGCCTGTGAGCCACTATGTGGGTGCTTCCATCTGAACCCAGGTCCTCTGCAAGAAGAGCAAATGTTTTTTAATCACTGAGCCATCTTCTCCAGTGTCTGTTTCATCTAATGTTTATTCTCTATTTTCCCCTTTTCTTTTGGATTATATGAATACTTTTAGGATTTGTTTTTTTATTCTCTTTTATTGACATATGAGTTAGAACTTTGCTTTACTGTGGGTATATTGCATTAATGTTTAAGTTATCATTGTCTATCTTCAATTATAAGGTATAAGAACCTTACACCATTAACATCATATACATATACATATACATACACATTCACATATATATATACACACCCAGTATAAGAACTTTATATAAAACTATTTCTCTCCTCTTGGCCTATGTATGTGTATATAATGTACAGTTTTATATACACTTTTATATATGTTATAAACCCCATAAAACAATCTTATTTTCTTTAAGCAACCATCTTTTAACATTTATTTCTGTATGTGAGTGTGCATGTGAGCTAGTATGTACATGTATACATGTATGCATGTATGTGTAGATCAATGCCCTTCCTTGGGAGCCATCTAGATTGTTCTGTGAGATAGGATTTCTCAGTAGGACAGGTACTCTCAGATTAGGCTATGATGGCTGGCCAGAAAGCCCTAGGAATCCACCCGTGTTATCTGCCCAGCAATTATAGACCTGACTTTTACTTTTATTGGAATAGATACTCATGCTTACATGACAAGCACTTTACCAATTGAGCTACAGCCCCACCCCTAAGGAAATATTTATAAGAAGAAAATATCTTATATGTCTATTCATGTATTTTACCATTTCTGGTGTTCCTTCTTTTTTATAGATCTGTCATTTCTAGCTAGTTATCAGTGTCCTTCTGCTTGAAAGTCTTGTTCATAATGTGGCTCTGTGCTTGAGTTATCTTAGTTTCTGAATATTTTGAAGTCTTCATTTGGGTTTCATTTTGGTTACTTTTAATCATGATAAAATGAACAACACAAAATTTATCATTATAACATTTTAAAAGAGAGAAACATGATTTTCTTATGTATCCTTTGGGTGCAATTTCTACATTTCCTCACACAAATTCCTATCTTAACTATTTTTAACTATTCAGGTCACTAGTGTCATATATATTCACCATATTATAGAGCCAATCTTCAAAACGTACCCATCTTTTAAAATGGGAAAGTCTGAAGGCTGTAGGTATAATGCAGTAGTAGAGTCCATACCTAGCATGTATAAGGCCCAAGTTCAATAGCCAGCATAAAATAAAATAAAATTTAAAAAAGTAAAATAAAGTAAAACTTTATACTCATTATCCACATATCTACCTCATCCCAACCCCCTGGCAACTACCATTGTAGGCCACATCTCTACGAATATAACTCATATAAGTGGAACTGAATACTATTTCCTTGACTAGCTTATTTCACTTAGCATAATACTCTCAAGATTCACACACACTGTAGTATGCATCACAATCCCTTTCCCTTTGCCAATTAAAACATGTATTTAAAGGAACAATTTTTAAAAGCAGATGTATTAAAAAAATAATTGTATGTATTCATTGTACATTGCATTGTATTACACAAAAACATTTTCATACAAATATACTCTTTACACTAAAAATTCAGAATTCTTTTTTAGGGTCAAATAATATTCTAGAGGATATGAGTATTTAATTGGAATGTCCATTTATCTCTTGATGAAACCTGAGCTGTGGGTGTCTTTCAGTAGTGTGCATAGTACTTCTATGGACATGTACATAGAAACATCTCGAGATTATGCTTTTAATTCTCTTAGATATATAACCAGAAGGTTTCATTGATTCATGTTACTGAGCTTTAACTTTTAATTGATACTATTTTCAGTAGTGCCCACACAATTTTATATTCACACCAATTGCGTTCATTTAAAAAAATGTGCTGACAGATTGTTCTTCTATTATTTTTTAAAGTTGCTCTACTAGCCTACTGAGTATTTGCTTCAAATGATGTCTTTAATTTGTTCTTCTATATGTAGGGTATGATTTCCCTTTGATTGCTTTAAGGTAATCTCTTACACTTGATCTTAGCCAAAAGGCCGAGAAGCGATAAGGTAATCTCTTTAATGATGATTTTGAGCAATGAGATTAAGTGTCTCAGCAAAGTTTTCTTCATGTTTCTCATATTTTGGATTTATTAAGATCTTCTACTATGGATTTGAGGTTTTCATTGAGTTTTGAGTGCTTTTACCTATTATTCCGTCAAATATTTACTCTATAATTGGGAATACCAACTACTCATATATTTGATTGCCTTATATTAATTTTTAAGGTTTCTTTCTGTGCTTAACTTTTGACTGCTTCTTTGCTATGACTTCAAGTTTACCAATATTTTGTTCTCTAATGTTTATGCAATATTCTGTCTTTAAAGTATGTGTTTCATTTCTATAAATTGTATTTGAGCATTTTCCTTTCTTAAACATCTCTAAATAACTTCTTATAGGTATAGAATATAACTATAAGAACTACTTTATCTAGGTATAATTTGTTCATGCCTGTACCTTTCCAAGTGAAAAAAAGTTGAGTAAAGAAGATTGCCAATAATTTTAAGCTACTTTGGGTTATACAGTCAGTTTCAGTCCAGCCTAGCTACACAGTAAGATGTTGTCTCAAAATAAAGAAGGAAGGATGGAAGGAAGGAAGGAAGGAAGGAAGGAAGGAAGGAAGGGGGGGAGGAAGGGAGGGAGGAAGAAAGGGAGGGAAGGAGGAAGGGAGGGGGGAAGTTAATGCTAATTCGATGTCAGTTCTTGGTTGGTTTCCATTGTTAGTTTGTATTCTTCATTATAGGTTCTGCATTCCTGCTTCTTTGCATGCTCAATAATTTTTTTACTGGATTTCAAACACTGTTAACTTCATCTTGCTGAGTGATGAACAGCATTGTATTCAATAGATACTTTTAAATATGACTCTGAAGCAATGAAACTACTAGGAATCAAAATGATCCTTTCACATATACTTACATGGTTTTTAGTTGGTTCTAGAAAATGGCTCATTATGGAACTAATTATTCCCTACTACTGAAGCAATGACCTTCTGTGATTTTTATCTAACTCTCCATGAACCAGCCTGAATGGTAAGATAGGTTCTATTCCCAGACCCATATAAGCGTCCAGTACTGTTCTCTGTAATCATTTTGGACGGCTACTCCTCTAACTTGAGATGGTTTTACTCCATGTGTTATGTTGTGACTGGTACTAGATAAAAGACTAGAACAGGAACTTCTGATCATGGGGTCTCTCTGTTAGGCACTTTTCCTCTGATAGCCTGTTCTATGAACTCTAGCTGTCGTAGCCTCCCAAGACTTCCTACTCCAGCTCTTCAAATCAGAATGCTTGTCAGACCATACTTCAGCTCTCTTTCATCTGCTGCTGTCTGCAAACTCATGAAGTCAGCCAAATAGATGAATTGCTTACCTTACTGCTTATCTTCCAGTAATCATTTACCATTGTCTGATATCCAATGACTTTTTTCATTTATTTCAGGGTTTTTTTTTTAGTGTTTGTGTGTGTGTGTGTGGGTCATTTTGCTTTTATGAGCCAAGGTCTCACTATGTTGACCAGTCTGGCCTAGAACTCTTAATGTTAGTTTAAACTGGTTTCAAATTCCCAGATATCTGCTTGCCTCCTCCTCCTAAATGATAAGATAATAGGGTATCTGTCACTGTGCCTGGAGCTTTGTCTTGTGTTTCTGGGAGGAGTTTTGTTTAAGTTGGGACACAACTTGGCCCCCTGTTGCTATATTTTGGTTGAAAATAGAAGTACTAAACAATTTAAGTTTTTTAAAGAAACTATATCGCATTTTACCCACATAGGTACATAAATGTACACAAACATTTAAAAATTAAATGATGTAATGAAGAATGATTGTTACTTTCCTTTGAAAAACCAATTGTAGTTTGAAATATTTCCACAGGAAATCAGAATTGTTTTATAATTTTAAAGTTACTTTTAAAAGCATCAATACTTTTTTAAAGGGAACATCCCTACACACAACTTTCTTATTCTCACATTAAATTACTTTCCTATCAATAATGTCATTTCCCTTTACTGAAAGTTCACAATGGGGAAGAATCATGACTTAACTATTTTTCAATAAATGTTCACACAATAGCTATTGACATTCTGACTGTGGATATTTAATTCACAGAAGGTATCTAATAATAGAGACTATGAAGATATTATTATTATATTTTTGTTTGCTGTTTATTTGCTTAAGTGGTACTGAATATATAGACTCTAGGGTCTCACACATGCTACACAAGTGCTTCCACTGAGCTGCACTGCCCAGATCCTGTTCTCTATCATTTTTATTGTGAACAGTGTTTTATTTGGTGCAAAGGAGAAAGAATACAATGACTGAAAACCGGTTATTCCCAAACCTGAACACTTCTGGCAGCTTTTCCCCACAGAATGCTGTGTAACCAATTTACTAAAACTCTTGTCAGTCGACTTCCTTTCTGGTGATCTGAAAAAAAAAAATAAAAAAACAAAAGTCAAACTCTAAAAAGAACCTAGATCCATTGCATTAAACAATGTTAACTGTATACACACCAGACGTAATCATATAGATGTACTTAATCTTTAAGTAATGTCTATAAAACAATCATATTCACACAGGTTTTCACCTTCAATATTACAGCTGGTTATATAATATAATCAGAGTTTGCTAGAATCACTGGAATTCTCCCAACAGCTTCTGATAGATTCCCAGCCTAGTCTCTTTTTAACTTACTTTTCATGTTCTAAATTAGATCATCATCTGGTGCCCTAATAAGGTTATTGTGAATGAGCAGACAGCAATGTCAGAAATCATTAATAAGAACTGCTCATACTATTACGTACTAAAAAGATCAGATCAAGTTCACAAGAAAGGCCAATTATACCTTAAAGCTTTTAAAAAGTACTTTAAGACCACACTTACAGATAAACTTTATTCATTTAAATTGTAACTTGTGCCTGATTATTTCTGGTCTGGACATTTACAGGATTCAAATACATTAGCACATTAAGGTAAAGTTTAAGTTGCAATAGAACTCTGTACCCCTTTTTCTCATCTGCCCTTTTGGCACAAACCATCAGTTTTCACAAATGTCTTCGTTAGAACACTAATCCTCTCTGACTCACCAGTGGAGTCAGCACCTGTGGCTTAAAAATACTTCTGTAAGAGTAACCAATTACTTAATGTCTCCTTAAAAGTTTGTAATACCTTGATTATATGAATAAAACTCTGTCTAACCTTCTTGCCTGACATCAATGGGAGGGGAGGCTCTTGGTCCTATGAAGGCTTGATGCCCCAGCATAGGGGGATGCTGGAGGGATGGGGTGGGAGGGTGAGTGGGTGGAGGAGCTCCCTCATAGAGGAAAGCAGAGGGGGAGAGGGAGGTTGTAGGATTGGGGGCTTGTGGAGGGGTAACTGGGAAATGGGATATCATTTGAGATGTAAACAAATGAAGTGATTAATAAAAAACTAAAATTAATTATTCTGTAAAAACAACTTTTTAGTTCACCAACAATTTTCTGTCCTTTAAAAAGGAAGTCAAGGACTAGGAAAATAGCTCAGTCAGTAAAGTGCTCACTATGTAAACATGAGGACCATAGTTTAATTTTCAGAATTCATGTAAAATGTCAGGCATGGTGGCACATGATTGTTATGACAGGGCTGGAGGGGAGGAGAAAAGTGGATCCCTGGGGCTCACTGGCAGCCCAATCTAGTTTACTCACTTTACTCCTTAGCTAATTAGAGTTCCTGTGTCAAAAGACAAGGTAGAGAGTGTCTCAGGAAAGATAACTGAGCTTGCGCTCTGGACCTATGCACGTGCTTGCGCCTTTGCATACATGTGCACTACACATGTGTATATACATGTAAACATAACATATAAATAAATGTCTAACTTCCTAAGTTCTCTTACTTAAAATGTAACCTTTCTTGGACATTGAAGGTCAACATCACCAAACAATTGCATTTTATAGTGTTATCACTTTATTGCACTAGGCAAAACACTTGGAGTTTCAGCTGGTTGAGAGGCTGAGGGGGCAGAGTCACATGAGGATAGATTGAGCAACACAACAGGATGCTGTTTCTGAAATACAGTAACCTGTCTAGGGCTGAAGAGATAGCCCAGTTGGTAAGGTGCTCAGTTGGTTTTGCCATGCAAGCCTGAGGACCTGAGTTTGGACTCAACTCACATAAAAAGCCAGGTGTAGTAGCATGCACTTGGAATGCACATGCACTGGGGAGCTAGGGGAGGATTCTTGGAGTTTAGGAGTGTAATTGAATTAGCAAACCCAGGTTCTAGTGGGCCATTCTAGCTGAATTAGGAAGTCCCAGATCCCAGCGAGATCTTATCTCAAACCATAAGGAGCTTTTGAGGAATGACACCTGAGGTTATGCTCTAGCCTCCAACACACACACACACACACACACACACACACACACACACATACACACACACACAGTGAAAGAGGTTCTCTCATATCCTATCTACCTATATATTATTTCCTAATTCTTTTATTTCTGTATCTACATAGTATTTCCAAAGAATAATCTCTAAACAAGAAAAATTGCAGCTTTTCCTGCCATATAGTCAGGTTAGCTATATATTTTCTTGTGGATCTTTTCTATTTGTATTATGATATCATTAAAATGTCAAGGACCAGAAAACCGGATAACCAAGATTATCAAAAAGGGATTTAAAAGCAATTGAATTCTTAATGAAAATCTGGAGAATGAAAATCTGGTGTCATTTGAAAAATATAGTTCATAGGAAATAGAATTCAAAAAGCTCTTAATATCGCATGATTTACTTTTAGGAACTATTAATGTCTGTTTTTATGAAAATATGATACACACAATACATATTTAAGAAATGCAGTACAATATCATAGAAGCAACACACTGCCTTAAATGCCACCATTCAGAACAAATCTCCCTCTTAACGTTTAGTGACTATCACTTCAGATGAGGTCAGGCAGACAATTTTCCAAGACGGTGCTTATATTATCTGCACACTGTAAGTTATGGAGGCTGTGTAGAAAGTGGAGGATTAGGGCAATACTGAGCAGAGGTGGTTCTATTTCTCTGCTTTAACTACAGAAAATCAAATCTGTTTTGTCTGGGGGCAGTTTATGTAAGACTGCGTCACAAAATAATGCTGCTGCTAAACAGCTTTAAAAGCAGGAATTTGGTTCACAATATAGTTGAAAAAGTCAGTATCCAAAAATACTGACTTGCCCCAAGGCACACAGCTAACCTAAAGTCAAATCAGAAACATGAACTTGGATTTATAAACCTCACAATTTTCTGCTACAGGTGGGCTTTAAACTCAGAGGTTTGTCTGTATTTTGAAGGTATTTTGTCATTTTTGCTTAGTTGTTCATTATAGCACACCAAAGTTGTGACCTCTGTTGCTGAAAACCTTTAAGGGGGGATGGGAAAACCTGTTGACCTGAGAATTTTGCCATTTCTCTGACATGTATCTTAAAATAATAAGAAAATTAACAACTTTCAGATAATGCAGAATCTTACTGACCTATGAGAATTTCTTTAATCTTCTCGTTAGCAATCACATCTTGATCCTTTTGTAAAAGCATGTCAATGTAGAACAACAGAATTCTCTTCCTATCTTCTGGCAAGTTAAAATGATCAAAGATGATCCTCAGAAAGCAAAACCCAACAGAATCTCTGCCCAAAAAGATATAATTTTAAGAAGTGTAAATAGAACTTGTTTTTGACTAACGGGATTAAAATAATTTCAATGTGAGACAAACAAACATGGTTAATGCCATTAAATGCCTATTTGTCAGTAATAAATCATTTCATTGTAGTAACACTTTACTCAAAGGAGGAAGGGAGGGAGGGAGGGAGTCAGGGAATGCATGTGGAGGTCAGAGAACAAATTATGGGAGTAGGTTCTCTCCTTCTGCCATGTAGGTCCCAGAAACGCCTCAAGCTAGGCACAATTACCTGTTGAGACATATTGCCAGCTCAACATTTTCTTATTATTTTGTTTGTTCATTTGTCTTTTCAAGACAAGGTCTCACTCTCTGTAGCTCAAAAGTTTACCCTGAACTTACTATGTAGCCCAGGCTAGTTTTAAACTCACAGGAGTCCTCCTATCTTGACTTCCCAAGTTCTGGGAGTACATGAGCCACTATGCCTAGATTTCAATATTATTAAATGTCAACACATTCAACATACCTGAAGTATTTAATGAAATACCCATTGATATACTAAGAGCTTTTTAAAAAGACAGTGACTCTTCATACAGCATTTCAAAGACTGATGTAATCACAACAATATTGAAAACAAAGAACAAAGTTGGAAGACTCATGCTTCCTAATTTCAAACTTATTACAAAGATACAGTAACTAAAATGTATGGGCCTGGCATGAATACAGATAGACCGATAAAATGGACTAGAGAACACAGAAATAAACCTTGGCATATATGGCCAAATGATTTTTGATGAAGGTGCTAGGTCCATTTTATGGTAAAAACAAGTCTTTCAGCAAATGATGATGGGAAAAAAGAAGATTTTTTTACTCTCAAAATAAACTGGATTTTACTTTGTATCATGTACAAAAGTTAAGCACAAATGGATGTAAGACATAAATGTTAGTTATAATTTCTCTGGTTGCACAATCAATTACAAGAAGTTACTTAAATAAATAAATTCAGTGAAATACAAGAATACAAAACTCAATATTTCTTTATATCACAATAAAATATCCTGCAAGTGAAATAAATGTATTTCCCTTTTACTATAGCATTAAAAGGTATGTAAAATACTTAAGAATAAATTTAACCACCTCACACCAGTCAGAATGGCTAAGATCAAAAACTCAGGTGACAGCAGGTGCTGGAGAGGATGTGGAGAAAGAGGAACACTTCCACTGCTGGTGGGACTGCAAGCTGGTAAAACCACTCTGAAAATAAGATTAGCTGTTCCTCAGAAAATTAAACATAATACTACCTGAGGACCCAGCTATACCACTCCTGGGCATATACCCAGAAGATGCTCCAACATGTAATAAGGACAAATGCTCCACTATGTTCATAGCAGCCTTATTTATAACAGCTAGAAGGTGGAAAGAACCCAGCTGTCCCTCAACAGAAGAATGGATACAGAAAATGTGGTACATTTACACAATTGAGTACTATTCAGCTATTAAAAACAATGAATTCACGAAATTCACAGGCAAATAGATGGAGCTAGAAAATATCCTGAGGTAATCCAATCACAAAAGAACACACATGGTATGCACTCACTGATACGTGGATATTAGTCCAAAAGTTCAGAATACCCAAGATTCAATTCACAGACCATATGAAGTACAATAAGAAGGAAGACCAAAGTGTGGATGCTTCAGTGCTTCATAGAAGGGGGAGCAAAATACTCACAGAAAGAAATATGGAGACAAAGTGTGGATCAAGTAAAGGCCATCCAGAGACTGCCCCACCTGGGGATCCATCCCAGATATAGTCACCAAACCCAGACACTATTGTGGATGCCAAGAAATGCTTGTTGACAAGAGCCTGATATAGCTGTCTCCTGAGAAGCTCTGCCAGTACCTGACAAATACAGAGGTGGATGCTTGCAGCCAACCATTGGACTGAGTGCAGGGTCCCTGATGGAGGAGTTGAAGAAGGGACTGAAGGAGCCAAAGGGGTTTGCAGTCCCATAGGAGGAACAACAATATGAGCCACCCAGTACCCCCAGAGCTCCCAGGGACTAAACCACCAACCAAAGAGTACACATGGAGGGACCCATGGCTCCAGATGCATATTCAGCAGAGGATGGCCTTGTTGGACATCAAAGGGAGGAGAGGCCCTTGGGCCTGAGGGTGTTTGATGCAATAGTGTAGGGGAAGACAGGGGTAGGTAAGTGGGTGGGGGAGCACCCTCATAGAGGCAGGGGAAGAGGGGATGGGATAGAGGGTTTCTGAAGGGATGACCTGGAAAGGGGAAAGCACTTGAAATGTAAATAAAGAGAATGTCCAATAAATAAATAAATAAATAAATTTAACTAAGGTGACTAATTATGAATGATATAAATGGAAAGATATAGCATTCTCATGGGTCAGAGAAATTAATGGTGTTAAGATATTTATGCTTACCCCCTAAAATCTACAGATAGAGAGCAATCTCTATCAAAATGTTAGTATCATTATTTATAGAAGTAGAAACAGTAATAATAAAATCTTATGAAGTAAAAATGAACCTAAGTGACCAACAAAAATTATAAAAATAAAAAGCAAGGGCTAAAAAGACAGCTCAGAAGTTAAAAGAGACTCATCCTCTTCCAGAGGATCTAAGCTTGGTTCTCAGCACCCAAGTTAGGAGGCTCCCAACTCCCTGTAACTCCAGCCCCAGGGAACTGGGTGCCACCTTCTGACTTTTGGAGGCATCTGCACACTTGTAGCATACATTCACACAGATATACATATATATAATCAAAATAAAAATAAATCTTAAAAACAAAGTTAGAGAATTCATACTTCCTGATTTCAGATTACACTACAAAGGTATAGTATTCCCTAGAGTATGATACTTTCATCAAAACAGAAACATAGAAAAATAAACAAGATTAAAAGACAAGGAAAAACCTCATTCTTTTCAGTAAGAGTACCCATAAAACAGCAGAAAAATATTGTCTCTTCAAAAAATGCTGTTGTGAAAATGGATATTCACACTCAAAACTGTGAAAACTGTACCTTTATCCTACAACATTCACAAAAATTAATCCATTATGTATTAAAGACTCAAGCATAATATCTGAAGCCATAAAACACCTAAAAGCAATAAAATATGGAATGATCTCTTTGACATTGATCTTGACAATAACCCTGGTCGGGGAGCTGGTGGAAGGACTGGAGAAGTGGAGGGGGATTGCAACCCCATAGGAAGAACAATGTGGGCTGGCTGGACCACCCAGTACTCCCAAGGACTAGACCACCAACCAAGGAGTACACAGGGAAGTAGCAAAGGATAGCCTTGTCTGGCATTAATGGGTGGGGAGACCCTTGGTCCTGCAGAGGTTTGATGTCCCAGCAAAGGGGGATGCTGTAGCAGTGGGGCAGGAGAGAGTGGGTGGATGGGTGGAGGAGCACTCTCATCAAGGCAAAGGGGAGGGAGAGAGGATGGATATGGGAGGGGAGGTTTATGAAGGGGTAACAGAGAAGTGGGATATCAGTTGAGATGTAAACGAATGGAATGATTAATTAAGAAAAGAGAAAGAAACAATAGACAAAAACAAAACCAAACTAACCAAGTAGGACTATATAAATCTAATAGGTTTCTATAAAGCAACGGAAACATTTAGTAAAATGAAAAGGAAATACACAAAGTAAGAGGAAATATTTCATATCACAGTCCAATATGAGGTTGGTATCTAAAATTTACACAATTTATAAAACTAACCTGAGAGGGTGGCAGAGACAGGAGGATCTTTCAGAATTTCTGCTGGCCACTCACTCAGTCTAGCTGAAACAGCCAGTCCCAGATTCAGTGAATGACCATGTCTCAAGACAAAACAATGGAGAGCAATAGAGGATGATACCTTCTGTCTATGCTAGCTAGCCACTTGGGGAGGTAGGGCAGGAATGGGGTAGTCCTGGGTAGCCAGCTGTTCTAGACACTTTGGCTTCACATAATGTCAGAATTTCCAACAGTTTCTGAGACAGCCCTAAACAGATTGCTGGTGTTTTAAATTCTGACTTAGTACTGATGATTGTAAAATGAAAATATGTGCCAATTCTGAAAAATACCAAGGATTCACCACATCATGCTGTGTCAAATATTCAGCCAGGAATTACTTACATAAAGAGAAAGAGTTACATCCATTTCACTATTATTTACCTCAAGAAAATAACAGAATAAATATGAAGCTAAATTCACTGCAGAGCCAGAGACTAGGAAAATAAATATATTGTCAGTGCTTAGAAACCTTGAAAGATTCCTGTAATTAAAAGCAAATGTAATTAGGCTGATAAAAAAATCAGGCATGAGAATATCAAAACCAAAAAGGAACAAAAGAAAATAAATAGTTGAATAGTTAGCTCACTCAACCAAAAGTAAATAGCCTAGGAAAATCTATTAAGTCAGAAATTAATGGGACATAGGAACAATTGATTATGGTTATAGAAGAACTGCAAACATTGATTCCATTTTCCATTGTGTAACAATCAATCGAGACTGCTTATATTTTAAACCCAGGTTTTTCTGTCAAACAGATTTTTAAGCCATATAAGGGATCAGTCTCAGCTTATATAAGAAGCAGGATGCAGACTTGGGGGAAATAGTAAGAAAGAAGGAAATCAGGATAGTGAAAATCCCTCTAATTCTCACATCAAAGTAAGGATGGGACTAGTGTGTCTAGCCCACTGCAATAGCTACTTCCTAAATATATTTTTCCAGTGAGTTGTGCTTCTTAGTATTCACATCCTGGCAAGATATTTTCTCCTTGAATCTGAACTGGCTTTGTGGCTTGTTTTTATTACAAGCATATTTTTTTAATTTTTTATTTACATTCTAGTTGCCCTCCCTCAGTCCCCTCTCCCACAGTTCCTCATCCCACTCCTCCTCCCCTTTGCCTCCAAGAGGGTGTTCTCCCCACTACCAGACCTCCCCCTTCCCCGGGGCCTCAAGTCTCTCTAGGATTAAGCACATCTCCTCCCACTGAGGCCTGACCAGGCAAACCTCTGCTATATTTGTGCTACTAGCATCTGGTTGGTGGCTCAGTCTCTGGGAGCTCCCTGGGGTCTGGGTAAGTTGAGACTGCATATTTTAATTATACAAAGTAATAGGTTTCATTATGACATTTTCAGATATACATATAACATACTATGATCACATTTATCACATTATTAACCCTCACTAAGGCCCTTCCCAGCAACAAAACTAATAGTCCTCTTCTATTTTCATGTCTTTTACTTTCTTTAATAGCTACACATAGAGAAAACACGTAGTCTTTGATTTTGGGTTATTTTGCTTAGGAGACACTCTGTAGTTGTATTTTCTTTAAAATGCCATAATTTTTGGGTTTTTTTTTAGACCCAAGTAAGATTCATTCTATATATTTAACACACTTCTTTATCAGTTCATCTACTGACAGATACCTATACTGAGTCCAAAACTCAACAATTGTGAATACTGCTATAATAAATATTGGTATGCAGGTATCTCTATAATAAGTGTACTTATTCTGAGGCCTCTCCATACTAATTCCCACAGTGACTGGGCTATTCTCATTAGCAGCATTTTAAGAGTTCCTTTTCCAAAGGGTCAACTTCCTCTGAGAATGTGATGAGCATTCTCCTGTGGAAAGCCACAGATACAAGATTATGTATGCACCAGGGGGATACAAAACGGATACAAAGTTGAGTGGGAAAGGAAGGGGGTGGATATAGGAAGAACTGGTTAAAGAAAGGTGGTCAAAGAATTTATGAGAAAAAAAAGTTCTTTCCCTCCTACAACTTCACAAATATTTCCTAGTTTGGAAGTACTTAATTATAGCCATTCTGACCAAGGTGAGATGCAATCACAAGGTAGTTGAAATTTATACATCCCTGGTGACTAAGTTATGTTTAACATTTTAAACTTATTTTATTTACTGTTCATACTAGTATATACTGTGATTTTTTTTTATCAAATCCACCTTAATTCCCTCCTCTCCAATTCCTCCCCTATCACCTCCACCACTTTCCCCTTCCAAGTTTTGTGGTTCCATTTAAAATACCGACTGAGCTGGATGTGGATAGCTGGGTCTTCTCCAGGATGAGACAGAGACCTGGGAAAGGAGGTGCCCAAGAATCAATGGAGTGCCCTTAGCTAAGACTCACAGCATTGGAATTATGGAACCTGAAGAGTCCACTTCTTGTAGCCAGGCAGGAACCCCAGTGGTTTGACAGGGACACCAACCCACCCACAAAACTTTCAAGCCCAAATTATATGAAATACAGAGATAGGGGATGAAGTGGAGGCTGAGGGAACGACCAACCAATAATTAGCCCAACTTGAGACTCATCCCATGGGCAAGCACCAATCCCTGACACTATTAAAGATACTCTGTTATGCTTGCAGACAGGAGTCTAGCATGGCTATCCTCTGAGAGGCTTCACCCAGCAGCTGATTCAGACAGATGAGGACACCCACAGTCAAACATTGGGTGGAGCTTGGGAAGAATAGGAGAAAAGATTGTGGGCTCCAAAGGGGATAGGAACTCCACAAGAAGACCAACAGAGTCAACTAACCTGGATCTAGGCCTCCTTGCACATATGTAGAAGATGTGCAGCTTAGAGAAGGCTGGCTTCCTGGCAGCTAGGAGGAAGGTCTTAAAGTCCATACCCACAGTAACACACCTACTCTAACAGGGCCACACCTACTTCAACAAGGCCATACCTCCTAATGGTGCCATTCCCTGGGCCAAGCATCTACAAACCTTCACATCAGGACAGAAGAACAAAAACCTACAGACTGATTTCTCTGATCAATACAGATGTAAAAATTCTCAATAAAATACTAGAAAACCAAATGGAAACACATATCAAGATGATCATTCACCATGATCTGGTAGGCGTAATCTTGGAATTGTAAAGTTGATATAACAACACATAAGTTAATTGTTAAGGCCTGGCCCCCTAGCATAGCTGTAGCCATTTTGTTCCATGCCCATTAGCTATTTCATATTGCTGCTGTAATATACCTGCCAGTCATTGATGAAGAAAAATCATTTGACTCAGAGCAGGTTCATGCTGACCACATACCCTGTTATGTTCTCTATGAGGTTTGTCAATCTTAAGAAATTCCACAACAATAAGTTTCAAATAGAACCTATCAAATTAAAGGTCAGTATGAACTGCTATATCTAAGATGGCTTGAGTCAAGGCCAACCACCAGGCATCACTTGTGTATATGAGTTCATTGTGGTTTTTGCAGTTTTAGCCCTTGTAAGTTGATATAGAAAAAAAATGGTCAAGGTTGTAGCCTCAGCCTCCAAATTTTGAGCTACGGTCCTGATCAATCAGTTTATGGTGTGCATTCAATAAACCATTCCTGTCTGACTGAGATCAATGTTGTGTGCTTTGTGGAGCAACTCCTGGACCCCAACAAATAAATATGATAAATCATAAAAATGGGCTTAGACAAAACTTTTATCACAAAAACATATTGGACTTCTCAAAGGCATTTTTTTTCATCTTTTGAGAAGTTGTCTAAGGGTCATAGCTCAAAATTTGGAGGCTGAGGCTACAACCCCTCTTTTCAAAGAGGGGTAATCCAAGTGACTCCCAAAACAATATAGATTATTGATGTAACCCTTGGATGCCTCCCAGAGTTGAAGCTAAACCCCTGTTGCTAAAGACAGTACACAGTTTGGACACAGGACTTAGTATGATTCCAGCTGAATCTAACTTAAAAGCCTTCTCTGTGGTCTAGTTTGAAGGTAACAGAAAATACTATGCAAGGTCCCAAGAAATAAAAGCAATTAGTAGTCTTACCCAGCCCAAACACATATAAACCACAACACTGACCAATATGGCAAACTATCTGTACTGGTGCAGTAAGTTACAGACTGTGCAACTAAAAGCTATCTAATTGGACTTAGAGCCTACTCAGTAGAAAGAAAACCAAGACTGGTACTAAAAACCAAACCAACTTCTTCGAGCTAGTGAGGCTGTGGACCTTAGAAATAAGTCTACCACCACCATTTTGTTAGATCAGCATAATTCTTACTATATTCTAAATCTAACTGTACCCACAGTTAAGTGTACATACCACCATCCATCAAAACATCTTCTCTTTACAGAAGATGAAGACTGTCACAGAAAATCTGATCACAATACAGAGATCAAGGGATTGTGGGGTGTCTGGCATCAGTGCATACATCAACATCATTGTTACTGTATTTCTATCTTGGATAAAATCACAGAAGAGAAAGTGAAAAAATTTAATATCCATAATATCAGGAAGTCTACTGAGAAAGTCTCTCCTAGATATGACTACATAAATAAGACTGAAACAATGGCAATATCAATAGACATACTTGCATGGGATGGATTTTCACAGAGTCCCACCACTAAACTATAGGTAACAACTTATTACTACTGGAAGAGGAAAAATTTGCTTCCTCCAGAGATGAGCCCTGTCTTATTTAGGGTTTCTATTCCTGTAAAGAGACACCATGACCATGGCAATTCTTATAAAGACAAACATTTAATTAGGGCTGGCTTACACTTTCAGAGATTTGGTCCATTATCATCATGATGGGAAGCATGGCAGCATGCAAAAGCAGACATGGTGCTGGAGAATGAGGTAAGAGTTCTACATCTTGATCCACAGGCAGCAGAAGTAGACAGTGTGCCATAACAGGCCTAGCTTGAGCATAGGAGACCTCAAGGCCTGCCTCCCCAGTAACAAACTTCCTCCAAGGCCATACCTCCTAATAGTGAGATTCCCTATGAACCTATGGGGGCCATTTTTTCCAAACCACTATAAGCCCCTTAATTGGTTACCAGACTTTAATCCATTTTCACACCAGCAACAAAAACAGACTCAGTTGTAGTTATATATTTGTACATAAATATATACATTTAAATGCATGCATATGACAAGAATAAAGAATAATCAAAGCTAAAGAGGCTATCAGTTTGAGAGTGTGGAGGCTATGGGAGTTTGGGGGAAGAGTCTACGGGAGACATCAACTATTTTAATAGTTCTATTTTAATTAAATATGCCTTTAAAAATGTCTGTATCCCAACAAACTAAAAAGTCTACAAGAAATTAGTGAATTTCTTGACATATATGGCCTACCAAAGTTAAATCAAGATGAAATAAGTAATTTAAACAAATTCATAACCCCTACTGAAATAGAGGCAGTAATTAAAAATCTCCCAACCAAAGTAAGTTCAGGGCCAAATGTATCTTGTTCAGAATTCCACCAAACTTTCAAAGAAGAACTAATGTCAACACTTTTTCATATTTTTCTGCAAATTAGAACCTTAAGGAATATTTCCAAATTATTTTTATGAAGACAGTATGAGCTTGATGCTAAAATCTCACAAAGACCTTCTCCCAAAAGAAAATTACATAGATACAAAAATTTTTCAATAACATACTTGCAAATCAAATTTTAAAAGACTGCAAATCAAAAAGACTATCCACCATGACCAGGTTGCTTCATCTGAGAGATGTAGAAATGGTTCAGCAAGCATAAATGAGTAAACACAATTTACCACACAGACCAAAACAGAGAAAAGCACATGATTATCTTCTTAGAGGCGGAAAAGGACTTTGACAAAATACAACATCCCTTCATGATAAAATTTCTAGAGACACTAGGGATATGAAGGACATTTCTCAGTATAATATAGCCAATCTATAGCAACCCAGCAGCCAACAGTATTCAAAATGGAGAAAAACTCAAAGTATTTCTATTAAATTAGGAACAAGACAAGAATGTTCACTCTTCCCATACCCACTCAATATAGTGCTTGACATCTTAGCTAAAGCAATAAGACAAATAACTGAAGGAGGCAAAGGGAGGGAGGAACCTGGGTAGGAGAAGGGACGTGGAGGGGAAAGGGGTGAATGTGATAAGGTATTGGGTGAGGAGACATGAGAGAAGCCCTGAGGGCCAGAAGAATGAATTGAAATGTACATCCTTGGGAGGTAGGAGGTGGGGAGGGACCCTCTAGAAAATACCAGAGACCTGGGAGGTGAGAGACACTCAGGACTCAAAGGGAGGGATCTTAGATGAAATGCCCAACAGTGGGGAGAGGGAACTAACTCTAGAGTCCACCTCCAGCAGAAAGACAGGGCATCAAGTGGAGGGATAGGGTTGCCATCCCACAGTCAAAAACTCTGACCCTGAATTGTTCCTGTCTAAAAGAACTGCAGGGACAAAAATGGAGACTGAGGGAAAGGAGGTCCAGTGACTGGTCCAAATTTGGATCCAGCTCAATGGGAGGCTCCAAGGCCTGACAGTATTACTGATTCTATGGTGTGCTTACAGACAGGAGTCTAGCATGGCTGCCCTCTGAGAGGCCCAACAAGCAGCTGACTGAGGCAGAAGCAGATACTTGCACCTAATCATCAGACTGAAACTGGGGACCCCTGTGGTTGAATTAGGGAAAGGCTGGAAGAAGCTGAGGGGGAGGGTGACCCTGTAGGAGGACCAGCAGTCTCAATTAACCTGGACCCCCAAGATCTCTCAAACACTGGATCACCAAACTGGCAGCATACACAAGCTGATATGAGGTCCCCAACACATATACAGCAGAGGACTGCTGGGTCTGGCCACAGTGGGAAAAGATGCACCTAACCCTCAAGAGACTTGTGGCCCCAGGGAGTGGGGAGGCCTGGCAGGGACGGAAGGAAGACATTCTCTTGGAGACAGAGGGGAGGAGGAATGGGATGAGGAACTGTGGGAGGGCGGACTGGGAGAAGGGCAACGACTGGACTGTAAAAAGAATAAAAGTAATAAAAAATAAAATAGAAAATAAAAATCAGGAAAAGAAAAGGTCAAAGTATACTTATTTACAAACAGTATGATTTTATAGCTAAAAAAAAACCCAAAGATTTCACTGGCAAACTTCTATAGCTGATAAATACTTTCAGCAATATAGGAGGATACAAAATTAACAGACAAATCTTAGTAGCTTTCCTATACACAAAAGACAAAATAAACTGAGAAAGAAATCGGGGAAACAGTAAATTTTACAATAAAAAGCAAAATACCTTGAATAGCCCCAACAAAGAAATGGAAAGACATATATAATAAAAGCTAGAACACTGAAGAACAAAGTTGAAAATGATACCAGAATATGGAAATACTACCATACTCATGAATCAGGATTGATATTACAAAAATCACCATCTTACCACAAGCTACAGATTCAGTAAACTACTAATCAAAATTCCAACACAATTATTCACATAAGTTGATAAAAAAAAATCTTCAATTTCACATGGAAACACATACAAAAATATAGCCAAAACAGTCCTGAATAGTAAAAATACTGTTGGAGGTATCGCTATCCCAAATTTGAAATTACACTACAAAACTATAGAAATAAAAAAACAGCATGGCACTGGCATAAAAACAAACACATTGACCAGTGGAATAGAATTAAAGTCCAACACATAATTCCACATACCTACAGACACTAATTTTGAAAGGAAGCAAAAAATACACATTTATAAAAAGCATTTTCAATAAACCCTGTTGGTCAAACTGGATGACTGTATATAGAAGAATAAAAATACTCATATATATCACCCTGCAAAAAACTCAACTCCAAATGGTTCAGTGGTCTCAACATGAAACCAGATACCCTGAATATGCTAGAAAAAAAAGTGGAGAACAGACTTGAACTCATGAGTACATAAAAGGATTTCCTGAAGTCAGGTATTAAAATCAACAATTATAGGATCTCATGAGGCTAAAAATCTTACAGCAAAGGACGTCATTATGGAGCAAAGCAGCAGCCTTCAGACTGGAGAGAAAAATCTTAACATCTGCTTGAGGGCTAGTATGTAGCAAACAACCTAATTTATACTAGAGTACAGAACTTAATAAGGAGTTCTCAGAAGAAGAAATACCAAGTGGCTAAAAAATACATTTTAATATGTTCAACATCTTTTGCAATTAGAAAACTACAAAACGTTTATGAGATTTCATTTTACTCAGTCATGAATATTTGCTTATAATGATTGTGAATTGCTGGGGCCTTCCCAGGGAATCTTCTGCTATATAGAGAGGAGAGTCAGAGAGTCTTTGCTGACAGGGCAGCCCTTAAAGGGGATAAGAAGTCTGCAAAGGAAGGGAGTGAGCCAGGTATGATGGTCAAGGGAATCTCGCAGCTCACTGACTAGCAATCAGGCTGCTTCTATGGCTCTAACCAGCAATCAGAACATTTCTGCTGTTCTGACTAACAGCCAGGTGCTTATTTATTTATACAAGCTTCACTGAACAGAGGCAGACTAATGACTATCCAAGTGGTACAGAATATATGTTCAACTTTTCATTACATGTCCAAGGTTACAAGTTCAGTTACAATTAGAAAATACAAAGAGCAGATTATTCTTATTCTTATCAGCCCTATAACTCCAATTTAAAGAATCTATAAGAATGTCACCTCCAGAGCAAACACATTTATTATATGACAGCCTATTTTTAGGCTGGCAATGTTTGTAGTTTGAAAGCACTCCAGGCAAACAGAAAATATCTGAACCAGTGGTTTTATGAATAGCAAATATTAATACCTAATTTCTTTTACTATATGTTTTATAATCTACACTATAAAGTAGGAAAAGTTTATTTTGGTCAATCTACCTTACTGAGTTTTATTCCTTCAGGAGTTAACCCTGCATGACCCCCTAGTTTTAAACTACATTTTTAGAGTCCTCTAAGCCTTTAATAAAAAAAAAAAAGACCTTGAATCTGTAACCTGTTCTTCTGGCCAGAGTTTGTCAATTGTCTCTGTTTACCCTGCACCAATTATACTGCTTGAGTTTGTTCAGGAGCAGATGCCCCAAGAAGATTCCTAGAGAAATGGCCTCATCTAGCTATGTTCTTATCTGTGCTTAATGATCTCCAGGACATAAGGAAGACTCAGGCATAATTTTTCTCAGGAAAAGAAATAAAATGAATCATAATGTAGAAAGTTCCTAAGAATGTGGCACGCAGAGACCCAAACCCAAAAGTTATAGACAGAAGGACAGCAATTGTAGCAATCGGCTCAGTTTTGCTGAACTGCCAAGCAGCAGTGCCTGGCAACATGACTCTTGCCTTTTCCAGTGGGAATAGCTGTGCCAGTGGGTATATACCCCTATGCGTATAATTGCTAGGTACTATGACTTGCACCCTAAAAGGTTCATTTGTTGATGGCTCAGTCCCCTGAGTAACAGTGTTGAGAAACTGTGCTGACTAGCTTGTCAATTTGACAGAAGCTACAGACATTCTGGAAGAGAGAACCTTAGTTAAGAAAATGCCTGCACCAGACTGGCCAGTAGGCAAGCTTGTGGTACATTTTCTTGATTAATGATCCATGTGGGAGAGCCTAGCTTACTGTGGGTGGTGCCTACACCTAAGCTATAAGAAAGCAGCCTCAGATGTGGAGAAGGAGGAACACTCCTCCACTGCTGGTGGGATTGCAAGCTGGTACAACCACTCTGGAAATCAGTATGGCAGTTCCTCAGAAAACTGGGCATGATACTACTGGAGAACCCTGTTATACCACTCCTGCCCAGAGGATTCCCCAGCATGTAATAAAGACACATGCTCCACTATGTTCATAGCAGCCCTATTTATAATAGTCAGAAGCTGGAAAGAACCCAGATGTCCCTCAACGGAGGAATGGATACAGAAAATGTGGTATATCTACACAATGGAATACTACTCAGCTATTAAAAACAATGAATTCATGAAATTCTTAGGCAAATGGGTAGAACTGGAAATTATCATCCTAAGTGAGGTAACCCAATCACAAAAGAACACACATGCAATCACTGACAAGTAGATATTAGCCCAGAAGCTCGGAATACCCAAGACATAATTCACATATCAAATGATGCCCAAGAAGAAGGAAGGAGAGGCCCCTGGTCCTGGAAAGGTTCGATGTAGCAGTGTAAGGGAATACCAGGACAGGGAAGCGGGAGGGGGTTGACTGGGGAACAGGGGGAGGGAAGAGAGCTTGTGGTACTTTTGGGGAGGGGGAACCAGGCAAGGGGAAATCATTTGAAATGTAAATATATAAAAAATTAATAATAATAATAATAATTAAGAAAGCAGTCTCAGAAAGCCGTAGGGACCAAACCAGTAAACAGCACTCCCCCTGGCCTCTGCCTCCAGGTTCCTGCCTTGACTTCCTGGATGATGAACTACGAGCTTTAAGATGACCACAGTGTTTTATCACAATGGAAACCTTAAGGAAGACACAGGATGAAACCTGTAAAAAGTAGCATCTATTGGGAGTTATTTAGGTCATTTAGGGGTGTACTGTTCTTTCAAGGAAATGATGTTTTCCTGAAAGGAGTTTTGGGAACAGTAATTAGGGAAGCCTAAAGTGACCCTTCAATCCCTTTCTAGATTCCTGTATTGAGAGACGACTGCTAGCACCCACACACATTCACATCATTGCCATCCATCATGACATGATACAGTCAAGAGGACCCTCACCCGAACTGAGGTGATGCCAATGCCATAATCTGATCCTGCAAAACTAAACAAACTGAGTTAAAGGCACACTTTTTCTTAATAAGGAGTCTGTAACAAGTATTCTGTTATAATGACAAAGAGCTAACTATACTCGAGGTAATATGTTATATGATTAACTTATTGAGAAACTATTTTCCAAAGCAGATGTTTCATTTCACATTTTAAACAGCAGCATTTAGTATTTATACACATGCTTATCAATATCTGTTATATGTATCATTATTATTATTATTATTATTATTATTATTATTATTATTATTATTATTATTGCTGCCATCCCGGTGGCTGACTTCACATTGCAGTTTTGGTTTGAATTTCCCTGATGGCTAAAGATATTTGCACCTTTTCAAGTGGTTATTCCACCTTGATTCTGATGATGCTAAAGTTTGACAAGCAGCAAAATGTCTCCAAAAACTTTAAAAGACTCTTTAGACATTTATGATCCCATAAAAACAAATAAATCCAAAGAACATATAAGCTGTAAAACAACACCTACTCATTTCTTCCTGTTTTCTATTACTCTGGTATGCAGGTTATATGTAGCTTAACTTGTGTGGTTTTTTTCTAAAAGACTAATTTTGACTTTATTAATTCTTCATGTCATTTGAAGATAATTGTAACTTAAGGCATATCAGAATCTAGGCACTCAAAAGCCTTTAAATGTGGAGAGTACATAATAGATACAGTAGTTTTTCCCAGTTAAAATAACTACAAGTTATCCAAAACTCTGTAAAAACGTGGTTCACATATGTTCTTAAAAAGATCAATCTGAGATGTGAACATATTGACCAATGATCTTCTAGAGTGTTTGGACACAGGCTGTCTGGGACGACCTCTCTCTGACCGGTCGGTGCTGAAGAAACTGAGCAGACCAATTGGATTGCCTATCACAGTTCCACTGAGGATGATGCTGTTTTCAACTTTGATATTTAAATCACTGGTAGCTTGACTGGTAATGCTTTCAGTGACAGTTTCTGAGCATTTAAACTTTTCACTCCATGTGGCAGAAGAAATAAACCCCTAAGTCTCAAGAGTCTGTGCTGAATAAGGTATTTTGTGTCCTTAGGTAGAAAAACTACAGGAGAGAGGTTTTGCTCTTTTATACACTCAGCTTTGCTGTCCCTCGCTTGCTGAAAAGCAATGCACTGGTTGTTGCCAGTAATGACCAGGTTTTCATTCAGCCTTCCTCCTACTGTGCTCTTAGAAAAAGGACGCATGACGGCTATGTCAGACACTTGCTTGAATCAAAGCAGACCATTTTCATGAAACTCAATGCTGTCAACAGACATTTGGGTCAATGTGAATCACAGCTCAGATGACAAGCATTACGAGTAGATTGCTGACAACCAAGATAAAAAGGATAATTTGTTCTTTCTCCCTCCCATTTGGGTGCTATGGAGAACTTCATCAGTAGGAATATACAGCCTTAAGGGTACCATTTTGCTCATTGTTAACATTGCTTCACTCCACAGCCTTCTTCTGCATGGATTTCTTGACTGGCCCATTGTAACTTTGCTGTTCTACAGAGCTACCCCCATAGCTGCCGCTGCCTCCATCTTGGCCCACCGCCTTAAACTCTTAGTTTACAAAATCATTGAAGGGTTTTTCTTCACTCCTTTTAAAAAATTAATATTAGCTTCAAAAATAATTTTACTATTTTTAAGTGACTTGGGAAGCAGATCAGTACAATATCATGTTTTGTAAGAATGAACATGAATATATAAAGATTCAATGTATTCATAAAAATCATAGAAAAAAGTTATTCATCATAGAAAGAAAAATCAATTTTCCATACCTTGCATTATCTATCAGGAATTGAACAATGCTCAGGCAGAACTCCAAAGGCATAGCAAAATACAGCATTTCTTTAGCAGCTAACAAAGAAAAACATTAATTAGTCATACTAACAAAGAAAAAAGAATAAAAATGAGTAAAACATATCAACTTTATTTATAGAAAGTCTAACAATTTTCAATATTTTTGGTTCAAAATATTCATATTAAAACTTGCTATACGCCACATTTTATCTAGTACTTCACCAAACTCTTTTAATAATGCACTAATACCCAATACTAGAAAGGGCAATAACATGAACATCTTTATATGGACTACAAGGTAATCTGGTGCAAACTTTCTGAAATCAACTTGGTAATACCCTATGCTAAGAATACCTGATTAAGAGTTTGGAATCTAAAGTCAGGTACAAGTAATATCAGTTGCCACCTGTATAGTCATAGGCAGGTTACTTCATTTTTCTGTACCTTAGTTTGTACATGTAAAGTAATAATTATACTACAGATTTATTTATGCTATCAAGAGGATTCCATGAGATAATATATGGAGATTATATAGCAATGTATAATCATTATTATATAGCACTTACTAAACATTAAATAAATGACAATTCCTATTGCTGTTATCCCCTTTCTTCAGAAATTATATTTCTGAAAATCCATCTAAAGTATGGGGAAAAATTTCTGAAGAAAAGGATATTTAAAAGAGTTTATAGTATAAAATAGGAAGGAACCATCCTGATATATCCACTATGGTGTAGCCATAAACTATCATATAAATGTTTAAAATGTTGTTGAGTATTAAATAAGATGGAACAACGACTATACACTAACATAAAAATAGTTAAGACTACTAGTAAGTGCAAAATTTAAAAACAAATTTATATGTAGTATTAATTCTGTAAAACACAAACTAAGAAAATACTAACAATACACCATCAAATTGCTAAAAATATTATGTATAGATTTAATGATTAATTCAGAAAGTGTTTAATGAGTATATTCTCTAAATCTTTCACTATATTTATACTTGAAATCTAGCACTAAACAAAATACACAACAAGCCTTGCTAACAATATTATATTCTAGAGCAGTATTTTCTCAACTTTCCTAATGCTGCAACCTTTTAATACAGTTCTTCATGTTGTGCTGACCCCCAACCATTACTTTCATTGCTACTTCATAACTGCAATTTTGCTGCTGTTCTGAATCATAATGTAAATATCTGATATGTGACCCTGTGAAATAGTCATTTGACCCACAGGTTAAAAACCACTGTTCTAGAGGATGGTAGGGCAATCGATATCTTCAGTATCTTCCAAATTTTTCTCTGATGAGTTTGTGATATCTTTTCCTGATAAAAGTTTGTCTACTTTAATTTTTTGCCAGGTATGTCAGCACATACCTTTAATCCCAGCACTTGGCTGAGACTTGCAGATCTCTGTGAGTTCAAAGCCAGCCTGGTCTACATAGCAAGTTCTAAGACAGCCAAGGCTATAAAGTGAGATCTTGTCTCAAAAAGGGTCTTTTGAACCTTTTATACTATAAAAATATCAGTGAAAGTCAAATGCCTCCAGTTAGGCTAATAATTCTAACAGGAAAATACTTTTGTAAAGAAATGAACAGACTCCAGCTAGGGATATAGCCAAAAGGGACATAGCTGAGTAGACTAGAACTTGCCTAGCATGCACAGTCCCCAGCAGTGCAAAATCAAATGAATACATTATAAAATTATTTCCTCAACATGATAGAATAAAATGGTCATTCGTTAATAGAAAGCCTTAAATTTATGGAAGTCTCATAATTTATAACCATTTCAGAAAAATAACTACTCTAAACTCTGCTTCTGAAAATGAATTTAATCTTAGCCATTCTGACTGGTGTGAGGTGGAATCTCAGGGTTGTTTTGATTTGCATTTCCCTAAGGACTAAGGATGTTGAACATTTCTTTAGGTGCTTCTCAGCCAATAGATATTCTTCAAGTGAGAAGTCTTTGTTAAGCTCTGTACCCCATTTTAATAGGGTTATTTGACTCTCTGGAGTCTAACTTCTTGAGTTCTTTGTATATATTGGATATTAGCCCTCTGTCGGATGTAGAGTTGGTAAAGATCATTTCCCAGTTTGTTGGTTGCCGCTTTGTCCTTTTCACAGGAGACAGCAGTTGCTGGCGAGGATGTGGAGAAAGAGGAACACTCCTCCACTGCTGGTGGGATTACAAGCTGGTACAACCACTCTGGAAATCAGTCTGGCGGTTCCTCAGAAAACTGTGCATGACACTCCCGGAGGACCCAGCTATACCACTCCTGGGCATATATACCCAGAGGCTTCCCCTGCATGCAATAAGGACACATGCTCCACTATGTTCATAGCAGCCTTATTAATAATAGCCAGAAGCTGGAAAGAACCCAGATGTCCCTCAACGGAGGAATGGATTCAGAAGATGTGGTATATTTACACAATGGAATACTACTCTGCAATTAAAAACAATAAATTCACGAAATTCCTAGGCAAATGGTCAGAACTGGAAAATATCATCCTTAGTGAGGTAACCCAATCACAAAAGAACACACATGGTATGCAGTCACTGATAAGGGGATATTAACCCGGAATCTCGGAATACCCAAGACACAATTCACATATCAATAGATGTCCAAGAAGATGGAAGGAGAGACCCCTGGTCCTGGAAAGACTGGATGTAGGGGAATACCAGGACAAAGAAGAGAGAGGGGGTTGAATGGGGAACAGAGGGAGGGAAGGGGGCTTATGGGACTTTCGGGGAGGGAGGAAACGGGAAAGGGGAAATCATTTGGAATGTAAATAAAAAACTTAGAAAATAATAATAAAAAAAAGAAAATGAGTTTAGATAAACATTGTGATGAGGAATTCTAATCCAAAACTAATCAACCCCAAATGTGGTGATTCAATAATATGTCTTAATTTTATACACAGTGTTAGTTCAAATAAGTGTATTAACTTCCTTAGCTTTCTAATGTAAGGAAAATGGGGTTGTCATCCTGGTTCTTAACAGGTTTCAGCTGTCTATGTGAAGGTGATATAGAATCCTCTCTGTATTTCAGCTTCTGAGGTCTTTTGAGTCACTAAATTTCTAGAGCTCATGGAAAAATTCAGCAATATTAAACTAGCACAAAACTTAGGGCTACTTCCAAATTTGATTACTGTCCTAATTATTTAAGAATAATTTATTATATAACCAATAATTATACTAACACAAAATTTTAGATAGTACAAATAAATAATACATACATTTTCTCATAGAATTTTCGAACAATGAGATATGTATTACTATTATCATTATTATTATTGCATCTCTCTTGAAAATAAATTGAAACACAAAAATTAAGGCACTTGCCAAATGACACACAGCTATATATCTGCATATTTATTTCCTTGTATATTCTACACCCTTAATAGCAATAGAAAAACAAGGAACAATGTTTATACAAGTAATTCTTTAAAAGTGCATCATCAAACAGTTTCATTCAATGGATAGTTTTTCTCTTTTGACCACTGTGGAGGAGGCCAAGAATCTCAGCGGAGAACACAGATCTAACTGTTCTCCATGGTACTTCCTCAACCCCCATGCCCATGTCTAAGTCCCTCAATAAACTAGCCATCCTTTCCCCACTACCCCTCCAAAACAAGAATCCTTTGTTCATGGTCATAGAACATTTCATAAAGGTTGAGCAGCTGTAATTCTCTGCTGAGCTAAAGGAAGCTGATTGCTTTGATTCAGTTTCTTTTTATAAGCACCTTTTAATTTTGCCCCTATTCTTTCTTCTTCCTTGCTTCCTAGTTGATAATTCCTTTTCTACTGATCAGTTTTCTCCTCAACCACCACCAAATTATACCTATTGTTAGTAAATTACAAAATTACTTTGTGCTGATATTTCAAAATTGTATGCTCTTTACACAGAGAAGTTATACCTTCAAGGAGTTCTTCATTACGTGCTTTGCCTTCAGTGAGGATCCTCATCTTTAAGAAAAGCCCAGATGGATCTAAATGTTCCTATTTCAAACAAAGAAATCACAAGGATATTATAACTCTGGAATGTAAAATCCAATTTTCAAGTAATTGCCTGTTTTGTTCAACGTTTGCATGATGACTCAGAATCAAAGGAAATCGAAATTATAAAACATCATATAAATCACATAATAATATCTGTTCGATCCCTAAGGATATTTTCTGACACTTTATTCAATCTCAATAAAATAATACAAGAAAAGGAACATGGAAAACATTTCCATGGACTGGCAAACATTTAATGGCAATGTAACTATTTAAGTGGCAATTCTCACACCATACTCTAAGGAAAACCTTAAACATCAGATTTATTTTCTACAAATTTTCTCCCTTCCCTTTCCTCTCTTCAAAACCTTCTTTCTATACACACCTCCTTGCTTTCTTTAAAATGTATGGCTTTTTTCATTAATTGTTGTTATATAAATATATATGCAATTGTATAATGTGACTTGTATGTATATTTAATAAGCATCCTTTTGAAACAGTGTTAAAAACACAAAAAGTTATTATCAGTTCTTAGTACATAGCTTTTATGTCTACCACTAATAACAATGTTGCTTAAGTGATATTTCCAAGTTATTGTTAGCTATCCCTAAGGCAACTGTAGGGAGTAGAAGCTGTTTAAAAAACTGTGTGCCCTGGGCTCATAGAACAGAACTCTTCCCTCTGATGACAATCATCTTCTTTATAAACACTGAATCCATACTCTGTAACTACTTGTAGCTAGTCATTATATGATAACTTAAGAATGAAAATTTAAAGAAAGCAAACACCAATGTGTGTGTGTGTGTGTGTGTGTGTGTGTGTGTGTGTGTATGAAACAAATACAGAGAATAATCTAAAATAGTCAACTTTAACTCTGATTTACACTGTGTTTAGATTTCTAGCACTGTATCTTTCCACTCTGCTTCCCCTGGAGCTCAGTCTAACTTGGGACTTTATATGGTCGCATTATCTGATTTCCCACAACTGCAAAAGAATTGTAAACATTTTTTCTAGTGTGACATATACCATGTACATATACATACCCACAACCAAGTATATAAAGCACGTATGTATAGTGTCTAGTGCTATAATTTGGATCTGAAATGTCAAACAAAAGCCCATGTATTAGAGTGTTCCCCAGGGCGGTGGTGGCGCACGCCTTTAGTCCTAGAGTGTTCCCCAGCCTATAGGACTATTTGGAGATGATGAACCTTTAAGAGGAAAGGGGGAGAGCAATACTATGAAGGACATACTAAGACTTTGGTGCCTCTAACACATGCTCTGTCTCTCTTCTTCGCCCTCCCTCTTGTTCCTCCTCTCCTTCTCCCTTCTTTGACTTCTCAGGTGCTATTAGGTGAATAGGTCTCCTCTATCACGTTTCCACTATGATGTACTACCCTGTCATATGCCCAAAAGCAACAAGCTGAGTGCCATAGATGGAAACTACTTCACTGATATGACTCATTAAACTTTTCTTCTTCTTAGGTTGATTATCTCAGGAAGGCTTGTCCAACCTATACTCGATGGGGTACAGATAACTCGCAGGCAGCTGAGGACAGCTATGAACGCAGTTCAAAACGAAATTTTGAACTTACTTAAAATATTTTATTTTACCTTTATGTACTAGAAAGAGTGTAACAATCTGTTGTGTTTTTTAAAGAGGAATACTAAAGTGAATGTCTAAACTGGATTTCAAACTATGAATTAAAACTTATGAAAATTTTAAGTTAATATTTAAGAGTAAAAGTCTCATACCTTGTTTGCGAGGAGTATAGCAATGAGGGCCTTGTTATAATATGCTTCATCGTCACAAGTCAAATAAATAGTGGCCAGTAACCGCAGAGCCTTAGCCTGTAACAAACAACAGAGGAAGGCCTCTAGCTAAGGAACAAACTACAACACAACAGCTAGCTAGCACAATGATGGTATCATCTCAAACAGAACTTATCTTTTTTATTTTAATTTTTATTATATTCAACACAATACATATTTTTATACCAATCATAAAAATGATGAACATGTTATTAAATGAACATATAAAGATAAAGTCTTTTTGTTTGTTTGTTTGTTTTGTTTTGTTTTTAGCAGAGCTTAAAATCTTGGCTCTTACTGTGGTACAAACCAAAAATAAGAACAATTTTTAGAAACTGGAGTTCATTGTGATAAGGCTGTACTTCGGAGTTCCTGTGTGCCTGGGTCCCACTGATCCCAGATACTCCCTATGTTGGGACAGATGTTGTGTCCTTCTCACCTCTGATCCTATGATCCTGGGTGTGTTAGAGCATCTAGGAGTGGAGCTTCCTCTCAACTAATCATTTTGTAATAGCACTGTCTGTATACAACCACATATTCTCAAAATATGACTTATTGTGCTAATTTATACCAAACATTATCTAAGAAATGATAATATTGTTTATGCTTCGCCTTGTTTAAATTTAATATAACTGCTAAAATAATTATTTTCCTTCTCTTTTTGTGTTTTTGTTTTGGGTTTTTTTTGGTGGTAGTGGTGGTTTTTGTTTGTTTCTTTGGGGTGTTTGCTTGTTTGTTTAGGGTTTTTATAAAGTTTTCTGTGACAAGGCCTCACACTATAGTTCCTACTGTACTAGAACACGCCAGGAATTTCTTGGGTGCAAATACCACTGTGCCCAGCTTAACAAAATTTATTTTCTTTATGGCATCTTACTATTAAAGTATTTTATCATCCACAATTTAAAATTCAAATCAGCTGCATTTTTAAATGAGTTAAGTTATCATTTAAGTAAGTCAATGCCTCCAGCCAGGACAACATTCACACAGGGAGTAATTGTAGTCGATGTGAATGTGTTTACAAATTCATGGGAAGAATTGGAAGAGGGAACAGATTGAATCCAAACACATTATATTAATATGTGAATATTAACCAAAATGTTAACAAGAAACAAATGTTAAAAATATAAGGCTCTATATCAGTACATGTGTCTCACTCTAAGTTAAATAAGGATAGTAAGACAAGGCAAAGATGCCCTATTGACTTTTTTTTTTAATGTCAAGCATATTAGTCCCCTTCAGATCAGAGGAATGACGTCTGTATTAACATTTCTCTTTGTTTTTAAGTTAAACACTAAGATGAATCAAATAAGATATATAAAATAATAAAGTAATACCATAATTGCTACAAAACAACTCTGTAAGAGTTTGTAAACTCCCATAGAGAAATTTTATGTAGAAAATATGAACTCTTTGAGAAATATTGTAGCTATTGCATTATAGCCAAAGTAGCTATTTGTCAGAAACACAGGAGTATAGATAGATCTTAGAATTTATGTTTTAAAAAAATGAGCCAGACATCAACTAGTACATATTGGATAATTCCATTTATACAAAACTCAAGAATAGCCCAGAATAATCTACAATAAAGATCAGAAAATTGGGGTTTGTCCCCTTGAGAGAAGTGTATATTAATTGGTACAGAGATAAAGATGCTTTTCAGAGTGGGGGCAATTTCTGTATCTTGACCTATAAACGACTATAAAAAATCATCAAGCTGTGCACTTAAGTCCTGTGGAATTACTACCATTGAATTATATATCAGTAAGGTATTCTAAGGGTAAATGAAAAATTAGTTCAGAACTACCCCACCAAAAATTTTTATAGAAACATTCCTCTTCAATCACATGGGTGCTATCTTCCATCTTTCTTTCCTCACTGGGCCTTTATCATCTAAATTCCTGGTTCAGAACCCTCTTCTTTTCACTTTGCAAATCCTATCTACGAGATCTATCACCTGCCAAAATCTTTCACTACACTAATTAACCCTGTCACTTCTTTGTGGACCTTTCTACATACTGAAGGCATCACTTAATTAGCCCAATTATTTCACTGGCATTACTGTTTTTTAATTATATCTTTTAAATTTTAATTCAGGTATAATTAATATATTTTCATATAAAATATATACAAAAAAATTCAAGAACATCAAAACTATGGCTATGTGAATTTTAACAAAGCAGTATATGGAAATGTTTTTTAAAACATAAGATGAAGCCCTTAGTGTTATATTTTGGAGATGGGGTGAGGAGGTGTGGGATGTGGAACAGTCAGAGGGGTAGACAGGGAGAGGGATAAAGTCTGAACTGTAAAAAAATAAAATTAAAGAATAAATAAAAAGAATAAAAAAGTGATCACAATGATATATCCTTAAAAAGGAAAAATTACATATATTATCACATAGAATGAACTGTAAAGACAATATGTTAAAAAAAATAGGTCACTCACAAAGACAAATGACATTTGGTTGTGCTTAGATATGTTACCTAGACTAGTCAAATTCATGGAAACAGAAAATACAATAGTGGTTGTAGTAGGTAAGATGAAAGAAGAATTGTTTGATGGATACCTTGTTACATTTGGTATCCTAATGGGTATAAATATTTAAAATTCCTCTATGCTATGGCATGTAATAATTCTATCACTTGTATTTACAGACACATTTTATTAAATACTAAAATAAACCAGTTAACTTCCATATCCAAGTGCAGGGTATAAAAAAAAGTCCCCTATGCCAGGAATGGATTATATCTAATTGAGTTGTTGGCCAAAGGGACCACATAGAAGTCCCCCAAATAACCCAGGCTATCGCCAATTCTCATCGTTAAGGTTGTTATCCACTGACTGTTAACATAAGTCCCTATTGCTAAAGACACTATCTACACAACTCATTGAACATGGAAAAGACAAGCAGTGCTTACCTAGAGCCTTCATCACTAATAACTACTACTTATGGTACTGGAAGGTACCTTGCATGCTACCAGAGGAGAAAGGAAAACACCAACCCAGTTATAAACTCTTCAATCTACAATGGTGACCTGCCTGCAAGATAGGCTGGTTCAATGGTGACACAAACATTGCTGGAGTAACCAACCACTATCTGATTGGATTTAAAGGCCCATTTCACCTAGGCCTGATACTCCTCAGGTGGCCAGGAACTTGAAACTAGATAGGCTGTGGGATTAGGGAAAACCAAAGTACTATTATTGTGCTTAGGAACAGCAATAAAAATGGCTCAATGACATTCTGCTATATCTATAGATCAGTGCCTCACTCAGCCATTGTGAGGGAAGCTTCCTCTTTCAGCAGATGCCAACTATCACAGAGACCCAAAACTGGACCACATGCAGAGAGTGAGAGACCTCAAAACACTCAGTTCTAAATGATGTCTTCATCAAACCCCTTCTCAGGGTTCAGGGATCTATAAGGAACAGCCAGAGTGGATAAATGACTCCAAGGAAACTATCTTTAGATACAACAGGACTGATGCATATATGGACTCACAGAGACTGTGACAGCATGTGCAGGGCCTGCACAAGTTCAAGCTGGACAGAATCCCAATACTGAGATAGGGAAGTGTTCATGGGCTCTCACCCATAACCATGATGCTATTTGCATCTGAAACCCACTCGCAAAGGAAAATTAGTTTTATCAATGGAGTCTCACTGCGGATATTAACCAGTTTCAGGGTAAACCCCATTACAAGCAATACAAGTAATAGATAGTTAACACAAAATAAACTCGATACATTTGTAAACTTTTTGTCTCTTAATGCTTTGGGTATTGTTTGTTCTACTGGCCTTTTGCTTGTATATTATGTTTCCAGTTTTGTGGGTTTTGGGGGTTTTTGTCAGTGTGTGTGTGTGTGTGTGTGTGTGTGTGTGTGTATGCACACATGCAAAATTTTTGTTTTTCTTTGTTATTTTTATGTATGTTTGTGTTTTTCAAATTATTGTTTGTTTGACATTTGTTTGCATATTTTAGAGAGAAAGAGAGAGAGGAGAAGGATATAGAATTTGAGGGGGGATCTGGAAGGAGTTGAGGGAGAGGAACCATGAACAGAATATACTGTATGAATAAATTTTAAAATAAAAATTGTCCCCTATAAGCTCAATATTTGAACACTTGGTAACTAGTTTGTGGTGCTTTAGGGAAAGCTATGAAATCTTCTATCTTGGTGATTTAAAGAAAACATTAAGCTTTAAACTATGCAATAATAAAAGCTATGAAGTTATGGGGTAAATTATATTGCTATATAAATTTTATGGAAATTTATGCACTAAAATGCTAAATAATGTTCCCAATAGATAACCTATTCACTAATAAGGGGTCATCTAACATAACTTTATAATAGCATAAAATGTATTTTATCATTCTATTTTTCTAATATTAAATGATACTTACCAGCATTTGTGGGTCAACAGAACCCGTATCCATCTTTCCAATTTCATAGCTTTGGCTAGCATTAAAAAAGAAAAATATGCATGTAAATATACATTCACACTAAGGATTATATATTGCTAAGAAGATATGGTATAATAATACTTTATTTTAATTTTTTCTATTTTGCATGCCAACAGATTACTCACTAACATAAAAGTCATTTTTATAAAGCAATAGTTTGTAACTGTAGAAAACGACAGTTTCCTCAGGAGATAACCAACAAATCAACATTTTTTTAAGTTTTTATATTTTTATTTGAAAGATACATATTATCAGATGAAATTAATGTTCTTATACACATATAAAATGAGCAAATGAATGTAATTAATACATGGATCTCCTCAAATTCTTATCATTTTAATGAGGAAAATTCAAAATCTTATTTTCTAGATGTTTTAAAATATATGACTAATTATTACTATAGTTACCTAAATATACTATAAAAACCCAGAACTTGCTCAGAGTATGTATAAATATATTTTTGTACATGTTAAACAATTCTTCTGTATATTTCTTTCCCAGAGTCTGATAAACACTATTGTACTCTCAAATGCTATGTGACAAATCAACATTTTAATTATAGTCATGCTCTCTATTTAGATAAATATGTGTCCTAGTTAGTTTTCTTGTTAACTTAATACAAGTTAGTCCTTTGAAAAGAGGGAACCTTAGTTGAGAAAATGTCCCCAGCAAATTGGCCGTGGACAAGACTGTGAGGCATTTTCTTGATTAATGATTTATGCAAGAGAGCCCAATGCACTGGAAGTGGTGTCACCCCTAGGCAGGTGACCCTGGAATATTTAGTAAAGGAGACTGAACAAGTCATGAGGAGCAAGCCACTAAATAACATTTCTTCATGGCTTCAGCTTAAGTTCTTGCCTCCAGGTTCCTGCCTTGAGCTCCTGTCCTGGCTTCCTTCAGTGATAAGAGTGTGACCTAAGAGTTCTAAGAAATAAATCCTCTCCTCCCCGAGTTGCTTTTAATCATGGTGTCTTATCACAGCAAAAGAAACCCTTCTTATATACTACATTAAAGTAGTTTACATATACATGCTTTTACTTAACAAATTTTTAAGGCTGCAAAATATAAATTATATATATACATATATATTCATATTCAGGTACTATTTTTACAGGAACAAATACATTAAGCATCATACTATACTCTAGTAAACCACTATCAGTCCTTTCTGCAGCAGAGTGAAATAAAAAAAAAGGAGTAGCTTCTAATATAGCCTAGATTTATATTCAGAATGAATAAAGTGATTGCGAACAAAGAAATTCAACTTTTGGTTCTCTTTATTTCTAACAAATTATATTCCATATGGGACACCCTGATAACCATAAATAATATGCTAATGAGTTTCAGGCTTTCGAAATCTGAAAGTCAAAAACACAAAGATTATTCACCATAAAATTTGTATTCCAAAAAAGTATGCCAATACATAATAGTTAATTGAACAAAACTGAAGATGGTATTGAGGTTACTATTGCTGTGATAAATCACTATGAACAAAATCAATTGCAAAGGAAAGGGGCTATTTCACTCACTGTTACATATAATGGTTCATCACCAAAACAGTGAAGGCAGAAACTTCAAGCAGGGCAGAAATCTGAAGGTAGGAGCTGATGCAGAGGTTACAGAGGAGTGCTGCTTACTGGCTTGCTCATCATAGCTTCCCCAGCCTGCTTTCTTATAGAAACCAGGATCACCAGCCCAGGAAAGGCACCGTATACAATGACCTGGACCCTCTGACATCAATCGTTAAGAAAATGGTCTTCACTTTGGTCTTCCTTCTTCTTAAGCTCCATATGGTTTGTGGATTGTATTGAGGGTAATCTGAGCTTCTGGGTTAAGATCCACTTATCAGTGAGTACATGCCATGTGTGTTCTTTTGTGTCTGGGTTACCTCACTCAGGATGATATTTTCTAGTTCCACCCATTTGCCTAAGAATTTCATGAAGTCATTGTTTTGACAGCCAAAATATCCAACAAAGGGGAGATAGAACCTGTAGAGACCATCTCCAGTTGATAAGCACGGCCCCCAAGTGGAGGGATGGGGCCACCCACCATTCTCAAAATTTTTAACCCAAAATGTTATTTAATCTCAAAATGTTCCTGTCCAAAGGAAAGACAGGGACAAAAAAAATGGAACAGAGACTGTAGGAAAGGCCATTCAGAGACCACCACACCCGGGGATCCATCCAATCTGCAGACACCAACCCCCCACCACTATTGCTGATGCCAAGCCAAGAAGCATTTGCTGACAGGAGCCTATTATGACTGTTCCCTGAGAGGTTCTACCAGCACATGACCAATACAGATGCAGATACTCACAGCCATCATACTGAGCCCGGGGACCCTAATGTAAGAGCTAGGGGAAGGACTGAAGGAGTTGAAGGAGATTGTAACCTGATAGGAAGAACAACAATATGAACCAACCAGACCTCCCAGAGCTCCCAAGGACTAAACCGCCAACCAACACATGGAGGGACCCATGGCTCCAGCTGCATATGTATGGCCTGGGAGGGGAGACCTATAGTCCAGTGGAGGCTTGATGCCCCAGCGTAAGGGGATGCTAGAGCAGTGAGGCAGGAGTGGGTGAGTGTGAGGAGGCAAAGGGAAGGGAGTGAGATGGTGGATGGGACGGGGTGTTTGTGGAGGGGTAACTGGGAAGGAGGATATCATTTGAAATGTAAACAAATAAAATGATTAATAAAAAGAAAACTTCAAACAGTAAAATAAAAATGAACATATCACCCTTGTGGTGGCTTGAATAAGAATGTTTCCCCATAGACTCATTTGTTTGAAAATGTTGAAACTCTCTTGGTAGTGGAGTTTCTCAGAAGGATTAAGGAGGTGTGGCATTGTTGGAGGAAACGTGTCACTGGGGATGGGCTTTGAGGTTTCAAGAGCCCAGGCTATTCCAAGTTAGATCCCTACTTGCAGATAAAGATGTTCACCGTTATTACTACAGCACCACACCTGCCTGCCTGCTGCCATGTCTTTCACCATGATGGCCATGGACTCTAATCCCCTGAAACTGAGAGACCTAAACTATTTCTACTATAAACTATTTCTACTATGTTGCCCTTGTTCATAGTGTCTCTTTGGAGCAATAGAAAAGTGACTAAGACAGAAGTTGGTACCAAGGAGTGGGCTATTTCTGTGACAGGCCCGATTATGATGTTTTGTGGAGGAATGTGAAAGATTTTGAGACTTTGGCCTAGGACAATACTGCCAGCAAGGCTTAATGGACAATTCTGATAAAAGCTTGGCACACTGTAGTGCTGAGAACAATGTGAACTGTGGCGAATCAGCTGAAGAGGTTCCAGAGGGAAAGAATGTTAACAACTGAGCTAAAGAACATTCTTAAGCTATTCTGTTATTTTCCTACATTCTTGCCAACATTTATTACCGCTCCTATTGTTCACTTGCTAGATTGTTCTATGTTAGCCACTTTTACTGGGATAAGATGGAATCTCAGAGTACTTGTAATTCTCATTTCCCTGACAGATAAGGATACTAAACACTAAGAATGTTTGTTGGCTACGTGTTATGTTTTTCTTTTGGAAACTTAGTTAATTTCATGGGCTAACTTAATGGTTAACATTTTTTATTGTTTGAATTCTTCATGTATTCTAGATATTTACCTTTTTTCAGATGATTAGCAAAGATATTTTCATATTCCGTAGTCTAAATTTTCACTCTGATGATAATCTCTTTTGTTATGAGGAATTTTTAAATTATAGGCATCTTTCATATATTTGCATCCTGACGTGGCCTCCCTACATTCACTCTACTAGTGTCTGGCTCTGAGTTAAAGCTGCAGAGTCACTTTTAATTTATTTTTGTGCAAGAAGATGGACATGGATCTCATTTCATTATTGTGAGTTAGTGCCAGTTTTTGCAAGTACAATTTACTGATAAGCTATATTGCCCAGTGTATATTTCTTACACCTCTGTTACAATTTAAGTGTACCTGCCTGTGCATTTGCCTCTAGGTCCTCTATGGCAGTGGTTCTCAACCTTCCTAATGTTACAACCCTTTAGTACAGTTCCTCATGTTGTGGTAACCTCGACCATAAAATTATTTTTGTTGCTATTTCATAATTGTAATTTTGCTACTACTGTGAATCACAATGTAAATATCTGTTTTCCAATGGTCTTAGGTGACTCCTGTGAAAGGGTCATTTAACCCCCAAAAAGGTCATGGCCCACAGGTTGAGTAAACACTGCTCTATTGCACTCTACTGATCTACATATTTGAATTAGTTCCAGTATCATTCTGTCTTTATCTCTACATATCCCAAGATTAAGTTCCCAGATACCTTATATACTCCATGTCCATGCACAAAACAGTTCCCCATTCTCAGTATCCTTGGTGGGATGGGACCACTGCTGTTGTTGATGGCCCTACATTTACATTCTTTAATCACACAAATACCATAGATTGGCATGAGATTTCATTCTTGCCATTGCTCATTGTGTGGATTTGTACAAATCTGTACATGTATCTGCTTCTATGATATCATAAATTGAATCAAATATTAAAAAATAAAATGGCCTTTAGGCTTGCCTAAAGACCAATTTCTGGAGGCATTTTCTTTTTTTCAACATAAAATTTCTCCCTGTAGCTCTGGCTGTTCTTGTATTCACTCTGTAGACTAGGCTGGCCTCAAATTCACAGAGATCCACCTGCCTCTACCTTCTGAGTGCTGGATCAAAGGTATGAGACACCACTGCCCAGACAGATGACTTTGGCTTGTATCAAGTTGATATAAAACTATCCAACACAAATACAATACTGTTACTGGCATTTTATGGCACAAACATGGGTATTAACAGCCCGAACAAACTATCTCACACACACCCTGTCAATATGCCAATTAAAGAGATATATATCAGTGAAAGGCCAATAAAGGGATTTTATTTTATATGGCTACATTGGGAAGAGCAACAAATATAGTCCAGTGATATCCACCTCTATCGTTGATGTTTAGGTTTAAACAGAGGGCAAAAACTGTCATAGTTAAGGTGTGATCACACACACCCCATCATTGACCTATCATTGTCTCAAATCCAGTCTTTCTTGAGAGACAGTTTGATAAGTCATCAGATCTGCATGAAATCTTTTCATAAAGGCAAGTTCCTCTAGGTGACACCAAGCTTCAGTCTTTTCCTTCCAGGATGAGATTCCTGGTAAAAATGTCAAGATTAGGGAGAAGAAATCATTGTTTGACTCCTTTGATAAGCTAAATAAAAAGAACAAAAGGTCTCTTTAGAATATCTTCACTCCAGCCAGTGGTCCAATATTTAGAAATAGAAGATCTTTTTAAATAAACAAATCTAAGACCAGAAGTACACACATGACTATAATTCAGCACTTGGAAGGTAGTCAGGAGAATAAGGAGATAAGAGAATAAGTACAGTTACAGATACATGAGCCCGTCTCAGCAACACAAAAACTAGACTATAGTGAATTCAAGGCCAGCTTTGCCTAAATAATGAAACCTTGTCCTAAAAGGGGAAAGGCTATATGTGCCAATACATGCTTGTAATCCCAGTACTTAGTAAACAGAAGCGAGAGGGTGGTGAGTTCAAGACCAACATGGGGTATAGTTAGATTTCACCTAAAAAGGGGGATCTACCTGGGACATAGCTAGCAGAGGTGAGCTGCATGCTGTCCCCTGACCTCCATCATCTGGCCCACAGCTCTGTGTGCTTCCCCAAGGAGGCCTGTGGGGCCCCAGGAACATCCAGGTTAAACCTCTCTCCCCAGTTCCCTGACTTCTGGGTCCTCCTGGGCACAACAAACAGAGGTGAGTTCTATGCTGTCCTCTGACCTCCATTGTCTGTTCTATGGCTCTTACTGCCTTCCTGAGGTGGTCTGCAGGGGCCCCAGAAACATTATGGTCCACCTGAGACAGACAGCAGAGGTTAGCAGCAGTCTCTTCCCTGAACTCCACTGTCAGGTGCATGGTTCTGCCTATCTCTCCTAGGAACACCAGGAACAACCAGATGGCTAAAGGTCAGCATAAGGATACAATCAACAAGAGACAGGGCAATATGGCACCACCAGAGCCCAGTTATCCTACTGTAGCAAGCCCCAGATATACTAACACAGCTGAAGCACAAGATGAGCTTAAATCCAATCTTAAAAGATCTTTAAAGAGGAAATGAATAATAAATCCTTTAAAGAAATACAGGAAAATACAATCAGAGTTGAGGGAAATGAATAAAACTGTTCAAGACCTTAAAATGTAAATAGAAGCAATAACACACACACACACACACACACACACACACTTACTTATTCTATCAGTTCTGCTCCTTTACCCTGACTGTACCACAAAATAGAAAGGAAAGGAACACTATGAAACCCATTCTATCCAGCCTCATGGCAAAATCAGATAACAATACAACAAAATTATAGGCCAATTTCAGTGGTAAACATAGAAACAAAAATTCTTAACAAAATCTTTGCAAATCATATTCAAAAACACATTAACAAGATCAATTTTCCACATATCCATTTATATTTTTTAATTTTTTATTTGATATAGTCTTCATTTACATTTCAAATGTTATACCATTTCCCGGTTTCCCCCTTCCTGAAAACTCCCAACCCATCCTCCCTCCCCCGCCTCCAAGAAGATGCCCCTCTGCCCAACCCACTCTCACCTACCCCACCCCCAATTTCCCCATGCTGGGGCATCTATCAAGCATTCATAGGGCCATTCCTCCGCCACACTCATGGCTGAAACCATGTGTACCCCTTGGTTTATGACTTAGTCCCTGGGAGCCCTGGGGGGACTGGATGGCTGACATCTTCCCATGGCGCTGCAAACCCCTTCAGCTCCTCCAGTCCTCCCTCCAACTCCTCCAATGAGGACCCCACGCTCAGTCCAATGGTTGTCTGCTAGCATCTGCCTCTGTATCTGTAAGGCTCTGGCAGGGCCCCTCGGGAGACAAGCATAACAGGCTCCTTTCGGCACGCACTTCTTGTCATTCATAATAGTGTTGGGGTTTGGAGACTGTTTATAGGATGAATCCCCAGGCAGGGCAGTCTCTGGGTGGCCTTTACTTCAGTCTGCTTCACACTTTGTCTCCATACTTGCTCCTGTGAGTCTTTTGTTTACTTTCTCAGAAAAACCAAAGCACCCCCACTTTGGTCTTTCTTCTTCTTGAGCTTCCTGTGGTCTGTGTATTGTAACTTGTTTATATTGCGCTTTTGGGCTAATATTCACTTATCAGTAAGTGTATACCATATGTGTTCTTTTGTGATTGGGTTACCTCACTCAGAATGACACTTTCTAGTTCCATCCATTTGCCTAAGAATTTCATGAATTCATTGTTTTTAGTACTCCATAGTGTAGATATAACACATTTTCTGTAACCATTCCTCTGTTGAGGGACATCTGGGTTCTTTCCAGCTTCTGGCTATTATAAATAAGACTGCTATGAACATAGTGGAGCATGTGTTCTTAATATATTTTGGAGCACCTTCTGGGTATATGCCCAGGAGTGGTATAGCTGGGTCCTCAGGTAGTGCTATGTCTAATTTTCTGAGGAATTGCCAAACTGATTTCCAGAGTGGTTGCACCAGCTTGCAATCCCACCAGCAATGGAGAAGTGTTCCTCTTTCTCCACATTCTCTCCAGCATCTGCTGTCCCCTGAGTTTTTCATCCTAGCCATTCTGACTGGTGTGAGGTGGAATCTCAGGGTTGTTTTGATTTGCATTTCCCTGATAAGTAAGGATGCTGAACTTTTCTTTAGGTGCTTCAGAGCCATTCGTGTTTCCTCATTTGAGAATTCCCTGTTTAGCTCTGTACCCCATTTTTTAAATAGGGTTACTTGACTCTTTGGAATCTAACTTCTTGAGTTCTTTGTATACACTGGATATTAGCCCTCTATCCACATATCCATTTATTATACTAATACTGTTCACTCATTTTGCAATGACATGATCCTGTAATTAAAGGACCCTAATGACTACACCAGAAAATTTTGCTGTCAAGACATGGTCCAAGAATGGAGTCATGTGAGATTTCTGTGTAATTGTGAGGAAAGTCCAAGAAACAAAGACAAGAGTTTTCAGTTTCTTCAAAAATATGGAATTGTTCTTAAAATGTGTTTTCACAGCCCTCCCAGGTGTAGTAGATAGGAGTTCACTTCAGATTATTCATTACTAGATTTATATTATGGCAAACTATATTTCTGCCAAGTTCAGTTTATCTGTTGCCTCCCTTTACTCATGTGATCCTTTTAACCCTAAAGAATATAAATTGCCTGATGCTCTTAACAAAGGCGCCTATTGAATGCGAATTTAGTCCACCTCATTTATAGGTTCCATTCTCACAGATTCTTCCACTTCTAGTATGGTGACACTCAGGATAAATGCTTTCTTCAAAGTACCAGGATGAAAATACAGCCTTTCTTTAAAACAGTAGTAAACTTTCCAAGGAAGAAATCACAAGAAAGTAGTGTTTATACTATTTTTAATTAAAATAAAATACACAGAAATAAATCTAACCAATGAGGTGATTTTGATAAACTTATCAAAATTAAAGAAGAAATGTCAGATTCTTCAATACATGGTACTGGTAAAACTTGATAGCTACTAGATCTAAACTTCTCGTCCTATACAAAGAATAAAAAATAAAAGAATATTCAAAGTGGAATAAGTGAAGGTAAGACCTGAAACCTTAGAACTGCAAGGTATAGGCACAAGCAGAGACTCTGAAAGAGATTCTAATAGCACATGAAATCATCTCCAATAACTAAGAAATGAGACAGCATGAAATTATGCAGTTTTTGTGCTGCAAAGGAAACAATCACCAAACTGAAGAGACAGTCTATACAATTGGGGAAAAAATTCTTGTCACACAAATATGCCACACAGGAGATTAACATCTAGAATGTACAAACAAATGCAAAAAATAAACATCAAAAAAAATTTTAAAAATGGGCTAATGAACTGAACAAAGCATACATGATGGAGTTTTATTCAGTCATAAAGGAGAATGACATTGTAGTTGTAGGAAAATAGATAGAGGTAGAGATTATCATGTTAAGTGAAACAACCCAGACTAAAGATGAAATTTGTCACAGTGGACCCGAAGGGTGTGTAGAACATGAAAGGGGGATGAAATGAAAATGATTTCAGAAAGGAAAGAGGGAGGGAGGGAGGGAGGGAGGGAGAGAGAAGAGAAGAGAAGAGAAGAGAAGAGAAGAGAAGAGAAGAGAAGAGAAGAGAAGAGAAGAGAAGAGAAGAGAAGAGTAAGGGGAGGATTTAAGAGAGTGAATATGGTCAAAGTATATGGTATAGGTGACTGTAAATATATTTGTGAAACCTATTACTATGTTAAATCAAATATGATAATAAAAATTTGAACATACAAAGTTTAAAAAAAATCTCAAAATACAAAATCTAATAAATACTTGAAAAGGTGTTTAACATCTCTAACCACAAGAGAAATTCAGATTAAAATTGCTTGAAAGTGTATCACATTTCATCCTAGTCAGTCTGGTGATCATAAAGAAAAATATAAATTGAATTAAATCAAAAGGACTGGTGGCAAGATAGCTTAATTGGTAAAAGTGTTTTTCTTACAAGCCTTATGACTTGAATTTGATCCCCAAAATCCATGGTGGAAGATGAAAACCAACTCTGCAAGGTTTACCTTTGACCTGCACATAAACTGTGTCATATATGCATCTTCAAACAGAATACTTACGTACATATACCCACCAATAATAATTTTTAAAGACAGCAAATGCTGGCAATGATGTGAGGAAAAGGAATCTTTATACATTATTGGTGGAAATGTAAACTCACACAGCCACTTTTGAAGTCAGTCTTAAAGTTCCTTAAAAAATAAAAAATGAAACTACTACTCAATTCAGCTAGACTACTCAGGGCTATATACCTGAAGAATTCTAAATTAACTTCCTGTGAAGATACATACCCATCTGTACTTACAGCTGCATTAATTTCAATAACTAAGAAAAGAAACTCCCTGTCAGGTCGCATTACCTTGTGCAGTTAGCATGCATTTACCATAGTGAAATGTGATGGCAAAAAAAAAAAAAAAAAAAAAAACAAAACAAAAAAAAGAAAAGAAACTAATCTCAATGTCCTCCAACAGATGAATGGATAAAAACATTAGGATACATAAACACAATGGAATTTTAGTCAGTCAAAAAGAGAAAAATCCATGGTATTTGTAGGAAAATGCATGGAGCTGGAGGTCACTATTATGCTAAAGGAATGAGACTCAAATACCTCATGTTCTCTATCATACACAAAATCTAGATTTAAATTTGTGTATATGTATGTTTTAGTTTCTTTTCCTGTCACTGTGATTAAAGCACTGACAAAAGTAACTTCAAGGAAAGTTTATCCAGTTTTCTGTTTAGGAGTACTGTCAATCATGGCAGGAGAATGAAGGCAGCAGGAACTTGAAGCAATTGGAAAAACTGCATTCACAATCAAAAAACAAATGGATGGTTTTTTTTCTACCATCTTTCTAGACATCACATTGTGCATATGAATGTCAGAGCCTATGCTCTTATGGTGGTTTGGATGGCCCCCACTGGCACATATATTTGAATGTTTAGTCAGGGAGTGGCATTACTTTGAAGGGATTAAGAGGTGTTGCCTTCTTGGGGTAGGTGTGGCCTGTTGAAGGTAGTGTCATTCTGGCAGGGTAAACTTTGAGGTTTCAGAAGCTCAAACCAGGCCTGGTGGTTCGGTTTTTCTTTTGTTGTTGTTGCTGTTGTTGTTTTTTTAACCTCCTGCTGCCTGCAGAAGAGGAGGTAAAACTCTCAAATACTTCTCTAAAATCTTGTCTGCCTATATGCCTCCATGAACCCTGCCAGGATGACAATGGACTAAACCTCTGAAACTGTAAGCAAGCCCCAATTAAATGCTTTCTTTCATAAGAGTTACAGTAACCATGGTATCTCTTCACAGTAATAGAACACTGACTGAGACAGTCCTCAAGAGTGTAATGATAAAGCATGGTTATACTGGTGAATTTGAAATCACTGAGGATCACAAGACTGGGAAAATTACTGTGAACTTCACAGGCAGATTCACCAACTGTGGAATGATCAACTCTAGATTTGATGTGCAGCTCAAAGACCTAGATAGATGGTTAAAAAAAAAGTCACCTTCCATCCCAGTCTGGTTTCATTGTACTGACAACCTCAGTGAGCAGCATGGACCATTATGATCAAAATGAACATATATATGAGGAAAAACTCTTAGACTTTTTTTAGAGATGTAAAACATGCAAATAAAAAGCTTCTGGGGCTGCAGAGATGGCTCAGCAATTGTGAGGACTGACTGCTCTTTTAGAGGACCCAGGTTCAATTCTCAGCACCCACAAGGCAGCTCATAACAGTCTTTAATCTGACACCCTTGAGTCTCTCACACTGACATAAATGCAAGCAAATACAAATGCACACATAAATAAAGTTTATTTTTATTTTTATTGAATATGTTATTTATTTACATTTCAAACGTTATTCCTTTTCCCAGTTTCCCCTCCAGAAACTCCTTATCCCATTTTCCTACCCCCCTGCTTCTATGAGGGTGCTCCCCCACCCACCCACTCCTGCTTCCCTGTCTTGGCATTCCCCTATACTGGGGCATCGAGCCTTCATAGGACCAAAGGCCTCTCCTCTCATTGATGTCCAACAAAGCCATCCTCTGCTACATATACAGCTGGAGCCATGGGTCCCTCCATGTGTACTCTTTGGTTGGTGGTTTAGTCCCTGGGAGCTCTGGGGGTACTGGGTGGCTCATATTGTTGTTCCTCTTATGGGGCTGCAAGCTCCTTCAATGCCTTAGGTCCTTTCTCTAGCTCCTCTATTGTAGGCCCCATGCTCAGTCCAATGAAACAAATGTTTAAAAATGGTTTTAAAAAAAGCCGCAGTGGAGGTTAAACACAGAGGAATTAAAGCATATTAATATTCAGATTGCTTTCTCTGTTTAATTGGACCAGGATTCCTTGTCCAGAGAGCAGTTCCACCCAAAACTAAGATGGGTCTTCCTACCTAAATTAATGTTCAGGCGTGCGTGCCCAGAGGCCCATCTCCTAGGAGGTTATAGATTTTATCAAGTCAAAAATTAACACTAACCATCACAGAGAAATGGGGTAGGAGAATGAGGAAAAGAGATGGGTAAAGACAAAGTATAATAAAACTCATCACTCTATATACTTATTTAAATAAGAAACAAAAAACAAAAGAGATAGTAAAAGAGCAAAGGAAAGAAAAGGAATCACAAGACATATAGGAAATAACAAAGAAAACATCTACCAATACCAATAGTAATATTAAATATGTATTGATTAAATAATATAACAAAATCTCACAGAAGTTCATATTACATTAAAAAACAAAATCCAACTACATGTTATCTATAACATCCACAAAAATTTCAAAACTACAAAGAGGTTGAAAGTAAATGGATAGAACAAAATGTTCCAAATAACAACCATAAGAATATTTGACTGACTGTGGTAATATGAGACAGACTTCAAAACAAAAAATAAAGTCACTAGAGATAAAGAAGAATATTTTCGGGCGGTGGTGGCGCACGCCTTTAATCCCAGCACTTGGGAGGCAGAGGCAGGAGGATTTCTGAGTTCGAGGCCAGCCTGGTCTACAAAGTGAGTTCCAGGACAGCCAGGGCTACACAGAGAAACCCTGTCTTGAAAAACCAAAAAAAAAAAAAAAAAAAAGAATATTTTTAGAGCCAGGCATGGCGGTACATACCTGTAATTACAACACTTGGGAGAGTGAGGCAAAAGATCAGGAGTTCAAGACCATCCTCCATTATATAGCTTTATTGCATTATTTAATTTACTTATATTTAATGGCCACCATATCCTATATGACACTGTGTTTCAAAAAAATGAAACAAAATAAAGAAAAGATGTTTTATAGTAAGTAGATACAGAAATCCCTGAATGAAAATCTGACAAAATGGGAAGAGAAAATATTACTCAACAATAATTGAGATCTTCAATACTCTTCTTTCAATAGTGGATAGAAGTATAATTTACAACATATACAGGACACTTAACAACACTATAAACCTACTAAACTCAAAAAGCCATTTATAGCACAGACCACCAACATTCTGTTCAAATGAACATAGAAGGTATGTCAGAACAGAATATATGCTGGCCACAAAAAAAGAACATTAGATTTAAAAGAACTGTAACATAAAATATACTTTCAACATGAAATTAAGTTGAAGATCAACTACAAAAGGAAATTTTGTGAATTAGTAAATGTAAAAATTAAACAATATACAAGTGAAACATCAATGTTCAATTAATAAAATTAGAAGAGTAATTAGAAAAATACCTTGAGTTGATCAGAAAAAAAAAACAAAACTTATGGGCTACAGCTGTAGCAATGCCTTCAGGAAAACATATAAATAGAAACCCCAAAGTTTACAAAGAATAGAGATATCAAATCAATATTCAAAAAAATCCAAGGACAAGTGAGAAAGAGAAGCATCTAAAGTAAACACAGAAGAAACCATGAAGATTAGCATAGAAATGAAACAAAAACTGAAAAACAATGGAGATAATTAAGAAACCCAAAATCTGGTGCTTTCAAAAGATCAAATATATGGGGCAAAGCTGTAAACATTATTAAAAAGAAAAATGAGCAAGAAGTTTTAAATTATTAAAATCAGGAATGAAGGAACAGACACTATTGACACTTGGAGAAAGATTATCCCTAGAAAATTAAAGCTCTAACACCTGAGCTATGCACCCTAGAACAAATATCTTACTCTGGGAACATTTCTATTTCCAGGTTTATGCAGAATTGAAGTTGTCTGGATCATTCATTTTCAAACATTTTATAAGCAAGCAAAGAACTTTTCAAAAAAATCTTACAAGAAAATACCAAGTAAGAAAATTATTCTAAGTTAAGTATAACTTAGAGAATGTGCTTTTCTGGCAGGACCCAAGAGCTCTACAGAAAATGGTTTCTAAATTCCTAAACTAGACAATTCATAAGAGTTCCTCTAGCTCTAAATTGATATGTATATTAAATTATATTCTATGTTTAAATTATTATTGCACAATATGTGTTTCCACTAGATGGTGCTAATATGTTTCATTTTCTACTAAAATCAGTTTATATATTATTATTTTTAAACTTAATTGTCATAGCGATAGATAAATCTTTAATATTGTCAACACATTTCTCCTTTTTTTCTTTGAGAATTCATACATTCATATAATATACTTTGATCATAATCATCCCTCACCTTTTTTTTTATTTTCTATATTTATTTTATTTACATTCCAAATGATTTCTCCTTTCCCGTTTCCTCCCTCCCCGAAAGTCCCATAAGCCCTCTTCCCTCCCCCTGTTCCCCATTCAACCCCCTCTCGCTTCTCTGTCCTGGCATTCCCCTACATCCAGTCTTTCCAGGACCAGGGTCTCTCCTTCCATCTTCTTGGAAATCTATTCACCCCTCACCTTTTACCAGATTCTTCTCTCATATCTCCTTCCCAAACTTCACATTTTCTCCTTTTGTGTGTGTGTATGTGTCTGTGTGTGTGCATATAAAATGTTAGGTTTCTGATTTTTCCTTTTCAACCATCCTTAGTGGCAGTTATTTTGCCACTATCCCAGCCCTTTCTCTGCCCTATGATCCCATTTTCTTCAACACTTAAAACTTCCACACCATTATTCCCCTTCCTGTCTTCATATAACTCATGTTCTACTATGTCCATTCCCAAATTATATTGAATTATATTAACAAACACCCAGAAAGAAACACACTGCATGATCTACCTACCATAGCATCAAATCTTTAGATTTATTTATTTAATGTGGAGTAATATGCCAGAAAACTAGAAAGGCACCACTGGAGGAGGTTAACTTGTAAAACTACTATTGGACCACTTATGTAATCCTCACTACACATATATGATATAAATGATATTGTACTCATTTTTTTTCAAGCTAAGACATTGTGGCACATAATAACAGGATGAGTCAAAATGAGCTGATCATTAGGAGGAATTTTTCTGACATCTTTCCAATTTCCTCCAGATCATATTGCATACATATACATGTACATATACATATACACATACACACACATATATATGTGTATATATATATATATATATATATATATATACTTAGTTGAAAACAGAAAAAAATTCAAAAATAACATTAATAAGCACTTAAAACAAAAATTTTATTTCGGTTCATATTAGTGGGCCACTAATTTTGTGCATACAACACATTTGTATTTTGTATTTTACTTACTTTTTATAATAAGGACTCCAGTATCTCTGGTGGTATACATCTCATTTTTTTCCAGTAATGCTGAAAGTCAAACTCAAGGCCTTAGGCATGCATGGCAAGCTCTCTACTACTAAGCCACATGCCCAGCCCTTCTAGCATATGTAACAACAGTAAAGAACAAGCAATGATAAAAAAAATTCTCAAATTTCAAGAATGTACATATAATAGCTATTTTTAAAAACATTATGGACATTGCATAATTTTGGTTCACTAAACCTGAGTACTATAAATTTTAAAATCAGCAATATAATTCTTGTTATTTTGCTTTTAAGTAATTTTATATAAAATGATCTTAATCTTTACCATCTCTTTTTTTCTTTTTTTATTATTATTTTTTTTATTTTCTATATTCTTTATTTACATTTCAAATGATTTCCCCTTTCCTGGTTCCCCCCTCCCCAAAAGTCCCATAAGCCCTCTTCCCTCCCCCTGTTCTTCATTTGCCTAAGAATTTCATGAATTCATTGTTTTTAATTGCAGAGTAGTATTCCATTGTATAAATATACATGGAAAATATCTCTGATAAAATTGAAGAAATATATAGAAAAACACATTAAGATTGACTATTTCATGGAAAAATTATACAGATAAAATGGTAGGCATAAAAATATTCCTAAGTTCATTGAAAGTGGAATTATAAACATTTTGTGATAAAATTGAAAATCTACAAGGAAAATATTTCTGATAAAACTCAAGAAATATATAGAAAAACACGTTAAAACTGACTATTTCATGAAAAATTATACAGATAAGATGGTAGGCATAAAAATATCCCTAAATTGATTGAAAGTAGAAGTAAAACATTTTCTGATAAAATTGAAGATTTACATGGAAAATATCTCTGATAAAATTGAAGAAATTTATACAGATAAATTGGTAGGAATAAAAATATTCCTAAGTTGATTGAAAGTAGAATTATAAACATTTTCTGATAAAATTGAAGATTTACATGGAAAATATTTCTGATAAGATTGAAAAAATATATGGAAAAACATTAAAATTGAAGATTATCATGGAAAATTATACAGATAAAATGGTAGGCATAAAAATATTTCTAAGATGATTGAAAGTGAAATTATAAACATTTTCTGATAAAGTTGAAGATTTACATGGAAAATATCTCTGATAAAATTGAAGAAATATATAAAAAAATGTTAAGATTGAGTATTTCATGGAAAAATTATATAAATAAAATGGTAGAGATAAAAATGTTCCTAAGTTTTTTGAAAGTGGAATTATAAACATTTTCTGATAAAATTTAAGCTCTACAAGGAAAATATTTCTGAAAAAATTCAAGAAATATATAGAAAAACATGTTAAAACTGACTATTTCATGGAAAATTATACAGATAAAATGGAAGGTATAAAAATGTTCCTAAGTTGATTGAAAGTAAAATTATAGACATTGTCTGATGAAGTTTTACATGGAAAATATTTCTGATAAAGTTGAAGAAAAATAAAGAAAAACATTAAAATTGAAGATTATCATGGACAATTATACCGATAAAATGGTAGGCATAAAAATATTCCTAAATTGATCGAAAGTGGAATTATAAATATTTTCTGACGAAATTGAAGATTTACATGGAAAATATTTATGATAAAATTGAAGAAATATATAGAAAAAATATTAAAATTAAAGATTATCTTGGAAAATAATACAGTTAAAATGGTAGACATAAAAAACATTACTAAATTGAAAGAGGAATCACAAACATTTTCTGATAAAATTGAAGATTTACATGAAAAATATTTCTGTTAGACTATGTTTTTTGTTGGGGGAATTTAGTCCATTGATGTTATAAGATATTAAGGAATAGTGATTGTTGCTTCCTGTTATTTTTGGTGTTCTTTTTATGTTTGTGTGGTTACTTTCTTTTGGGTTTGTTGGTAAAAGATTACTTTCTTGCTTTTTCTAGGGTGTAGTTTCCCTCCTCATGTTGGCGTTTTCCCTCTATTATCCTTTGTAGGGCTGGATTTGTAGAAAGATATTGTGTAAATTTGATTTTATCATGGAATATCTTGGTTTCTCCATCTATGGTAATTGAGAGTTTTGCTGAGTATAGTAGTTTGGGCTGATATTTGTATTCTCTTAGGGACTGTATGAGATCTGCCCAGGATTTTCTAGTTTTCATCGTCTCAGGTGAGAAGCCTGGTGTAATTCTAATAGGCCTGCCTTTATAGATTACTTGACCTTTTTCCCTTACTGCTTTTAATATTCTTTCTTTGTTTAGTACATTGGGTGTTTTGATTATTATGTGACGGGAGGACTTTCTGTTCTGGTCCAGTCTGTTTGGAGTTCTGTAGGCTTCTTGTATATTCATGGACATCTCTTTCTTTAGGTTAGGGAAGTTTTCTTCTATAATTTTGTTGAAGATATTTACTGGCCCTTTAAGTTGGAAATCTTCGCTCCCTTCTATGCCTATAAATCTTAGGTTTGGTCTTCTCACTGTGTCCTGGATTTCCTGGATGTTTTGGCTCAGGAGCTTTTTGCATTTTGCATTTTCTTTAATTGTTGAGTCAATGTTTTCTATGGTATCTTCAGCCCCTGAGATTCTTCTATCTCTTGTATTCTGTTGTTGATGCTTGCATCTATGACTCCTGAATTCTTTCCAAGATTTTTTTCTGTGTTTTGTTTTTTTGTTTGTTTGTTTGTTTATCAAGACAGGATTTCTCTGTGTAGCCCTAGCTCTCCTGGAACTCACTCTGTAGACCAGGCTGGCCTTGAACTCAGAAATCCACCTGCCTCTGCATCCCAAGTGCTGGGATTAAAGGCGTGTGCCACCACTGCCTGGCTTTTCCAAGATTTCCTATCTCCAGAGATGTCTCACTTTGTGTTTTCTTTATTGTTTCTACTTCCATTTTTAGATCCTGGATGGTTTTGTTCAGTTCCTTCACTTGTTTGTTTGTGTTCTCCTGTAATTCTTTAAGGAATTTTTGTGTTTCCTCTTTAAGGGCCTCTACCTGTTCACCCATGCTCTCCTGTATTTCTTTCAGGGGATTTTGTGTTTCCTCTTTAAGGGCTTTTACCATTTGACCCATGTTCTCCTGCATTTCTTTAAGGGAGTTATTTATGTCCTTCTTGATGTCCTCTAACAGTATCGTGAGAAGAGACTTTAAATCCAACTCTTGCTTTTCTGGTGTGTTGGGGTATCCGGGATTTGCTGTGGTGGGAGAACTGGGCTCTGATGTTGCCAAGTAGCCTTGGTTTCTGTTGGTAGGGTTCTTGCGCTTGCCTTTCGCCATCTGGTTATCTCTGGTGTTAGTTGGTCTTGTTGTCTCTGGCTGGAGCTTGCCCCTCTTATGGGCCTGTAAGCCTGAGTCTGTACTCCTGGGAGACCAACTCTCTTCTGGCAGGGTCTGTGCACAGAAGGCTGTGGAGCTGTCTGGTTCCCTGCTGCAAATGGCGGCCGGAAGGGAAGACTCCTGTCCCAGCAGCAACACTGATCTTATGCCCTGTGTGCTCCTAGCTGTACCCCTCCAGAGAGGAGGTGGCGATCTCACCTCTGCACTCAGAAGTGAAATCACTGCTGGGAGATCACTCTGTCTTGGCGGGCTAAACACAGAAGGCTTTGGAGCTGCCTAGTTTCCTGCTGCAGATGGCGGCCGGAAGGGAAGGCTCCTGTTCCAGCTGCTCCACTGATGGCCTTGTGCTGCCATATCTTTTTTTAATTTCAGCAAGTGAAATTATTTTATTTACTTACTTATTCATTCATTCGTTCATTCACTCATTCATTCATTCATTTATCTAGTATTTGAGAAAGACTGTATACTGTACTACAACTGGGGTGACACAGAACTCATTATGTAGCCCAGGTTTGCCTCAAATTTAATGTCAGTTCCCTTACCACAGCTTCCCAAATCCTGGAATCAGAAGTATAAGATACCATGCATGACTTACAAAAAGCTTTTTTGTTTAAGTTATGTGTATATCAGATTGGAGAGTCGACTCAGCAGTACTCACTATTAACATTTTATTTATATTTTTGGCAGTTTCCCAAAAATAGTAATTTAAGCATCTTTTACGTGTGTGTGTGTGTGTGTGTGTGTGTGTGTGTGAGACATCAAAAGCAAAAATGCATATATGGAGGTCAGAAAACAACTTGTAGGAGTTTGCTCTCTCCTTCCATCATGTAGGTTCTGGGGAACTCAGGTGATCAAACTTGGAGGCAAGTGCCTTTACCCACTGAACCATATAACTGCTTGTCCCCCAAAGAGCTTAAATATGCCTATTAATATACATATACAAATAAATGTAAAAGATACTTAAATAACTATTCTTGGAAAGCTGCCAAAAGAATATAAGTAAAATGTTAATAGTCAGTACTGTAATATAGAAATTTAACTTTCCATATTATGTAATATATATAACTGCTAGAATGAGCAAAAGTAACTTATTTAACAAAGCAAAAAATATGTAAACTTTATTTGACTATACCAGAGGAAATAGTAATTGGTATAGTAAAAACAAAATCCTCTCCCAGATTTTATTTGCCATAATTAGAAAACTGAAGATCTTTCTTGTGTCCAAAACTACAGACCCACACTTGAAGTCTGTCCACTGCGAGCATGTACCCATTTCTCTAGGCTCCAGAAATATCCGAGTGACAACCACATCCCTGAGGTAAAGACTTATATCCTGCTCTTACAGCCTTACGTTGCAGACATATCCTAGCATGATGCTGGCTTCTGTAAGACTGGGTTGCAGGGAATCCTGTGTCATACCAAGCTCTAAGCAACTTTCTATTAACTGAAACTCTAGACATAGTCTAGCTGGTTGTCCCATATTCAAACTTCAAGCATGTTCCAGCTCCAAGTTGATTCACATGATATGAGGTTCCAGGGAACTCAATATGTAAATTTACTTCATTGGAACCTAATACTGTAAGATATCACACACACACCAAAAAAAAACCAACAACAAAAAAACAAGCAGTATTCTGGTCACTGCAGACAAAGATATTGAATGCTCACACAGCAATGCATGGTTTTAAGAACAAAGGATAATGAAAGAAACAGGAAACAACAGGGTTGGAGAGATGGCTCAGTGGTTAAGAGCACTGACTGCTCTTCCGAAGGTCCTGAGTTCAATTCCCAGCAACCACATGGTGGTTCACAACCATCTGTAATGAGATCTGAGGCCCTCTCCTGGTGTGTCTAAAGACAGCTACAGTGTACTTACATATAATAATAAATAAATCTTTAAAAAAAAAAAGAAACAGGAAACAAATTAAAGCACTAGTCACCAACTCTTAAATGAATGGAAATCTACTATAAAAAATTTCTAAATATTCTCCTTTTAAAAGTCTCAGTGATGAGGCTGGAGAGATGACTCAGTGGTTAAGAGCACTGAATGCTCTTCCAGAGGTCCTGAGTTCCATTCCCAGCAACCACATGGTGGCTCGCAACCATCTGTAATAGGATCTGATGCCCTGTTCTGGCATGCAGGTGTACATGCAGATAGAATACTCAAAATAAATAAAGAAAAAAATGTACAAAAAAGTCTCAGTGAGTTAAAAAAAAACATAGTTAAAGAGAATTAAGAAACAATACATGAACAAAATAAGTTCAACAAATCTAAATCATATCAAAGAAAAATGAAACAAATCTGAAACTGAAGGACATAATGATGAAACTGAAAAAAAATCCATTGGAAGTTTAACAGCATATTTTTAAATTTTTATTTTAAAAACTTTATTATTACAGAACTTGAAAATAGGAGCTGGAGAGATGGTTCAGTGGTTAAGAACACTGAGTGCTCTGCCATAGGTTCTGAGTTCAATTCCCAGCAACCACATGGTGGCTCACAACCATCTGTAATGGGGATCTGATGCCCTCTTCTGGTGTGTCTGAAGACAGCTACAGTGTACTCATGTAAATTAAATAAATAAAGTTATTTTAAAAAATGGAGAAGAGCCTGAGAAAAAGGAGGTCCAGTGATAGACCCAAATTGGGATCCAGCTCAAGGGGAGGCTCCAAGGCTTGACACTATTACTGAGGCTATGATGTACTTACACCCTAGCATGGCTGCCCTCTGAGAGTCCCAACAAGCAGCTGACTGAATCAGATGCAGATATTTACATCCAATCATTGGACAGAAGTCAGGGATCCCTGTGGTTGAATTAGGGAAAAGCAGGAAGAAGCTGAGGCGGAGGGCCACCCCATAGGAAGACCAGCTGAGTCTCAACTAACCTGGACCCCCGAGATCTCTCAGACACTGAGCCACCAACCAGACAGCATATACCAGCTGATATGAGACCCCCAACACACACACAGCAGAGGACTGCCTGGTCTGGCCTCAGTCAGAGAAGATGCACCTAACAGTTGAGTCACTGGAGGCCCCAAGGAGTGGGGAAGTCTGGTGGTGTGGGGTGGGGGTAGAACATCCTCTTGGAGATTTGGGGGAGGTATGGGATGAGGAACAGTTAGAGGGCAGACCTGGAGCAGGATAATGACTGAACTGTAATGGGGAAAAGAGGGAGGGAAGGGGGCTTATGGGACTTTCGGGGAGGGAGGAAACGGGAAAGGGGAAATGATTTTGAATGTAAATAAAAAAAACTTAGAAAATAAAATAAAATTTAAAAAAAAAGATTAAAGAATTAAAAAAAATACAAAAGAAATTTTTTTAAATCTCAGTATTGTCAACCCCACAACCCAAAAACATTAGAGTGCTTAAGAGTATTTACCTCAGTATTCTTATGACATTATATTAGATAACTATCAAATTTTGATTTTATTCAATAAATTTTGTTTAAATGTTTATTTAGTATTCTGTATGCTAAATTTTCTTCAATGAAGATGCATTTTCTTTAGTAATTATAAAAAGTGTTTAAATCTTAAATACATTAAAGTATTCCATTATATGATAGTATCTCCATAAAGAAATTAGAAAGTTCTCATATCAGCAATTTGAAAGTACACCTGAAAGCTCTAGGGAAAAAAAAAGGAGCAAACACACTGAAGAGGAGTAGGAGGCAGGAAATAAACTCATGGCTGAAATCAATCAATTACAAAGAAAACAATACAAAGAATCAACTAAACTAAGAGCTGGTTCTTTTGAGAAAATCAACAAGATAAACAAACCCTTAGCCAAACTAACCAAAAGACAGAAACACAGTTTCCAAATTGATAAAATCAGAAATGACTAGGGAGACATAACCAATGGGCATTGAGGGAATTCAAAGAATCATTCATTAGGCCTTACTTCAAAAGCCTGTACTCCACAAAATTAGAAAATCTAAATGAAATGGACAATTTTCTAGACAGATAACACTTACCAAAGTTAAATCAAGATCAGCTAAACTATTTAACCAGTCCTATAACCCCTAAGGAAACAAAAGGAGTCTTTAGAAGCCTCCCAACCAAAAAAGGGGGGGGTAGCCCAGGGCCAGATGGTTTTAGCGCATAATTCTACCATACTTTCAAAGAGCTAATACCAATATTCCTCAAACTATTCCACAAAACAGAAACAGAAAGAACACTGCAAAACTCATTCTACAACGTCACAGTCACTAAAATACACAAAGACTCAACAAAGAAAGAGAATTTCAGAACAATTTCCTTTATGAACACTGATACAAAAATACTCAGTAAAGTACTTGCAAAACGAATCCAAGAACACATAAAAAAACTATTATCCACCATGATCAAGTAGGCAGGGATAGTTCAATATACAAAAATCCATCCATGTAATTGTCTTTGAGTTTCTATTGCTGTGAAGAGACACCACAACCAAGGCAACTCTTACAAAGGAAAACATTTAATTGGGGCTGGCTTAAATGTTCAGAGTTTCAGTCCATTATCACCAAGGCAGGAGCATGGCAACATTTAGGCAGGTATGTCGCTAGAGGAGTTGAGAGTTCTACATCTCATTCCAAAGGCAAACAGGAGAAGACTAGGTTCCTCAATGCGAAGAAGATGATCTCAAAGTCCACCCTCACAGTGACACACCTCCTCCAACAAGGCCAAACCTACTCCAACAAGGCAATACCTCCTAAGAGCGCCAATTCCTGGGACCAGGCATATTACCACAGCAATTGGCCATATAAACAAACTGAATGGAAAAATAAAAACCCACAAGATCATCTCATTAGACGCTGAAAAAGCCTTTGACAAAATCCAACACCCCTTCATATTAAAGATCTTAGAGAAATCAAAGAAACAAGGCACATACCTAAACATGATAAAAGCAATATACAGCAAGCCAATACCCAACATCAAATGAAATGGAGAGAAACTTAAGGCAGTTCCATTAAAATCAGGGACAAGACAAGGCTGCCCACTCTCTCCCTACTTATTCAATATAGTACTTGAAGTTCTAGCTACAGAAATAACACAACTAAAGGAGATCAAGGGGATACAAATCGGAAAAAAAGTCAAAGTATCGGGCCATTTGCAGATGATATGATAGTATTCATAAGCAATCCCCAAAATTCTACCAGAGTAATTCTACATTTGGTAAACTACTTCAAGCCAACTGGCTGGATACAAAATTAACTCAAACAAATCAGTAGCCTTCCTTTATACAAATGATAAACAGACTGAGAATGAAATAAGGAAGTAAGCAACACACTTTACAATGACCACAAATAATATAAAATATTTTGGTGTAACTCTAACCAAAAAAGTGGAATATCTACATGACAAGAACTTCAAGTCTCCAAAGAAAGAAATTAAGGAAAATATCAGAAGATGGAAAGATCTCCCATGTTCATGGATTGGCAGGATTAAGATATTGAAAATAGCCATCTTACTAAAAGCAATCTACAGATTCAACGGACTTATCAAAATTCCAACACAATCTTTTACATACCTTGAAAGAGTAATTCTCAACTTTATATGGAAAAAGAAAAAACCCAGGATAGCCAAAATTATCATGAATGATAAAAGGAGGAATCACCATCCATGACCTCAAGCTGTACTACACAGCATGGTAAAACTGCATGATACTGGCATTAAAACAGGCACAATGATCAATAGAACAGAACTGAAGACCCAGAAATAAACCCACAAACCCATGGACACTTGATTTTTGACAAAGAAAGAAAAGCCATAAAAGGGAGTCTAGTGCTGGCCTAACTAGATGTCTGCATGTAGAAGAATGTAAATAGATCCATATCAATCACCCTGCATAAAACTCAAGTCCAAGTGGATCAAAGACCTCCACATAAAACCAAATACACTAAATCTAATAGAACAGAAAGTGGGGAATAGCCTTGAACTACCTGGTACAGAACTTCCTGAATAGAACATCAATGGCTCAGGCACTAAGATCAACAATTGATAAATGGGACCTCATGAAATTGAAAAGCTTCTGTAAGGCAAAGGGCACTGTCATTGGGACAAAATGGCAGCTTACAGTTTGGGAAAGGATCTTCACTAACCCTACATCTAACAAAGGGCTAATATCCAAAATTTATGCTGTCAGGGTTAGGAGAGCATCTTGAGGACATACCAAAGAACTCAAGAAGTTAGACACCAACAACCCAAATAACCCAATCAAAAAATGGGGTATAGAACTAAACAATAGAGGAAGCTCAAAAGATCAACAAACACTTAAAGAAGTGTTCAAAGTCCTTAGTCATCAGGGAAATGCAAATCAAAATGACTCTGATATTCCATCTTACACCTGTCAGAATGGCTAAGATAAAATAACTCAAGTGACAGCAGATGCTGGCAAGGGTGTGGAACAAGAAGAACATTCCTCCATTACTGGTGGGAGTGCAAATTTGTACAACTCTGAAAAATCAATCTGGTGGTTTCTCAGAAAACTAGGAATAGTTCTACCTCAAGACACAGCTATACAACTCCTAAGCACATACCTAAAAGATACCCCACTAGGGACACTTGCTCAACTATGTTCATAGCAGATTTCCAGAAAACTGGAACAACCTAGTTGCCCCTCAACTAAAGAATGGATAAAGAAAATGTGATTCATCTACACAATGGAATAATATTCAGCTCTTAAAAACAAGGATATCATGAATTTTTCATACAAATGGATGGAACTTGAGAATAACATCCTGAGTGGGGTAACCCAGACACAAAAGGACATACATGGTATGTACTCACTAATAAGTGGATATTAGCCAAAAAAAAAAAAATACAGAATACTCATGCTACAGTCCACAGACATAAAGAAGCAAAACAAGAAGGAAAGTCTAACCGGGAATACTTGAATCTCACTTAGAAGGGGGGGATAAAACAGGCATAGGAGGAAAATGGAGGGAAGGAAATAGGTGGGAGAAGAGATGGGGAGGGGATTGGGGGTTTTCAGGATCACATGTGGGGAGAGACAAAAGAGAGGGCCAGATGGCCATGAGAATGATGGAAATCTATAGCTGTCAGGGTTGGGAGGGCATCTTGAGGACATACCAAAGATGGGATAATCAATGGGGGTAACCTTACCTGAGACTCACAGCAGTGGGAATATAGAACCTGAAGAGACCACCTGCTGTAGCCAGACAGGAACCCCAGTGGTTCAATAGGGACACTAACCACCCACAAAACTTTCAACCCAAAATTTATCCTACCTACAAGAAATGCAGAGACCTGGGGATGGATCAGAGACTGAGGGAATGGCCAAGCAATAACCGACCCAACTAGAGACCTATCCCATGGGCAAGCACCAATCCCTGACACTATTAATGATACTCTGTTATGCTTGCAGACAGGAGCCTAGCATAGCTGTCTTCTAAGAGACTCCACCAGCAGCTGATTCAGACAGATGCAGATACCACAACCAAACACTGGATGGAGCTCAGGGACTATTATGGAAGAGTTGGAGGAAGGATTGAGGACCCCAAGGGGGATAGAAACCCCACAGGAAGACAAACAATGTCAACTAACCTGGATTCTTGGGGCTCACAGAGACTGAGCCACCAGCCAAAGAGGCTGGACTCCTAGCACATATGTAGCAGATGTGCAGCTTGGTCTTCATGTGGGTCCTAAACAACTGGAGCAACTAAAGCTGTTGCCTGTCTTTTCCCCTAACTCTGCTGTCTTGTCTGGCCTCAGTGGAAGAAGAAACGGCTAGCCCTGCAGAGACATGGTCTGCCAAGGTGAGAGGATATGCAGTGGGGACCTCTACTCTCTCAGGAGAAGGGGAGCAGCAGGGATGGGAGAAGAGAATATGGGATGGGAGGACTAGGAGTGGGGAAAGTGATCAGTTTGTAAAGTGAATTAAAACAAAAAGAAAGAAGCCAAAAATATACAATGGAAAAAAGAAAGCATCTTCAATAAATGGTGCTGGTCTAACTGGCTGTCTGTACATAGAAAAATGAGAATAGATCCATATTTGTCACCTTGCACAAAGCCCAAGTTCAAGTGGATCAAGGACCTCAACATAAAACCAGATACACTGAATCTAATAGAAGAGAAAGTGGGAAAGAACCTTGAACTCATTGACACAGAGGGGAATTTCCTAAACAGAACTCCAATGGCTCATGCTCTAAGATCAAGAATTGATATATGGAACCTCATGAAACTGGAAAGCTTCTGTAAGGCAAAGAACATAGTCAATAAGACAAATCGGCCACCTACAGATTGGGAAAAAAATCTTCACTAACCCCACATCCGATAGAGAACTAATATCCAAAATATATTTTCTATTTATTTTTTTGAGTTTTTTTCTATATTTTTTATTTACATTCCCAATGATTTCCCCTTTCCCGGTTCCCCCCTCCCCAAAGTCCCATAAGCCCTCTTCCCTCCCCCTGTTCCCCAGTCAAGCCCCTCCCACTTCTCTGTCCTGGTACTCCCTAAGAACTCAAGAAACTAATCACAAAAAAAAAAAAAAACACAACCCAATCAAAAAATGGGGTATAAAACTAAACTGAGATTTCACAACAGAGAAATCTCAAATGCCTGAGAATCGCCTAAAGAAATGCTCAAAAGTCCTTAGTGATCAGAGAAATGCAAATCAAAACAACCCTGAGATTCCACCTCACACCAATCAGAATGGCTAAAATCAAAACCACAGGTGACCACACATGTTGGAGAGAATGTGGAGAAAGAGGAACATTTCTCCATTGGTGGTTGGATTGCAAACTGGTACAACCACTCTGGAAATCAATCTGGAGGTTCCTCAGAAAACTGGAAATAGATTTACCTGAAGATCCAGCTATACCACTCTTGGGAATATACCCAAAAGATGCCCCACCATGCCACAGGGGGCATGTGTTACACTATGTTCATAGCAGCCTTATTTGTGATAGCCAGAAGCTGGAAACAACCCAGATGCCCCATGACAGAAGAATGGATACAGAAAATGTGGTTCATTCACACAATGGAATACTACTCAGCTAATAAGAACAAAGACATCCTAAGTTTTGCAGGCAAATGAATGGAACTACAAAATATCATCCTAAGTGAAGTAACTCGGACCCAAAAGAACATTCATGGTATGTATTCACTAATAAGTGGGTATTAGCAAAAAAAAAAAAAAGTACAGAATACCCAAGATACAGTCCACAGAACTCAAAAAGATCAACAAGATGAATGGCCCAAGTGAGGACACCTCAGTCCCACTTGGGAGGGAGAAGAAAGCAATCACAAGTGGGAATGGAGGGAGGAACCTGGGAGGGAAAGTGGACAGGGGGAAGGAGTAGGGGGGAGAGGGGAACCTAATCTGGTATTGGGTAAAGGAAAAGGACTGAAGCCCTGAGGGCCAGCAGAAAGAATGGAAACAGGCAACCTCAGGAGATAGGAGATTGGGGGTACCATCCAGAATGTACCAGAGACCTGGGAGGTGAGAGACTCTCAGGACTCAAAGGGAGGGACCCTAGACGAAATGCCTGACAGTAGGGAGAGGGAACTTATAGAGCCCACCTCCAACAGAAAGACAGGGCTTCAAATGAGGGAGTGGATTGCCATCCTACAGTCATAACTCTGACCCATAAGTGTTCCTGTCTGAAAGAATTACAGGGATGGAAATGGAGAGGAGCCTGAGGAAAAGAAGGTCCAGTGACAGGCTCAAAGTGGGATCCAGCTCAAGGGGAGGTCCCAAGGCCTGACACTATTACTGAGGCTGTGGAATGCTCACAAAAAGGGACCTAGCATGACCACACTCTGGAAGATCCAACAAGCAGCTGAAAGAGTCAGATGCAGATGTTTGCACCCAACCACTGGACAGAAACTGCTGACCCCTGTTGTTGAATTAAGGAAAAGCTGGAAGAAGCTGAGGAGGAGGGAGACCCTGTAGGGGGAACAATTAATCTGGACCCCTGAGATCTCTCAGACACTGGACCACCAAACAGGCAGCATAAACCAGCTGATATGAGGCTCCTAGCACACATACAGTAGAGGACTGCCGGGTCTGGGTTCATTAAGAGAAGATGTACCTAACCCTAAAGAGACTAGAGAGTTTAGAGGTCAGGTGGGGTGGGAGGTGGGGACATCCATATGAATACAGGGGGTGGGGAGGAGGTATGGGATGTGGACAGTTGGACAGTGGATGGGACAGGGGGGGGAATAAAATATGGAGTGTAAAAAATTAATTTATTTATTTTTAAGTAATTGAATTGAATTGTGGTGAAATAGAAAATGTAAGCACAGTAAGGAGATTGGGTCAGTGATTAAAAAATACTTCATTAATGAAAATCTCAGAATATTAGTTTTCACTGCTCAACCTTAACAAGTTTTTTTAAGTAAGAAAATACTGCTCAAATTCTTTCAAAAAACTAGAAAAAAGATAAAATATATCCAACTCTTTTTCTAAGGCTGATATCACCATGATACCAAAGCTAGATAAGGAAATTAAAAAAAATACAAAATGGATAGAGGTAAAAGAGGAAGGAGAAAGGAAAGTGGGGAAGAAGGAAAAAGCAAAAGAAATGATTGCAAGTCAATAAATTGGATAAACACAAGTACAAAGAAAATTCAATTAGTATAGAAGACATATAAAAACTCTTATGTTCATGATACCCAAGACATGGAAATAACTCAACTCCATTGATAGGAGAACAGATAAAGAAAATGTCCAACACACACACACACACACACACACACACACACACACACACGCACGATAGGATGTATAAAAAGAAGGAAATCCATTTCCCACACCAATATACATGGAAGATATTATGCTAAAGTTGCTGAGTAAAATAAGCCAAGCACAAAGAGATGAATACTGGAAGTTCTCACTTAGATGTAGATTCAAAAATAGTAAGACACAGAAACAAATAAATGAATGACAGATAATTTTCAGGGAATATGGGAAGATATTATTCAGAGGGCATAAAGTTTCACTTATGCAGGATGACTAAGTTCTCAAGGTTTAATTCACAGCTTGGTGACTAAACATTGATAAGTTGCATTTTATATATGAAATTTGTTGGGAGACCATCTTAAATGTTCTAACTAGGAAACGAAAGATGAGTACATATAATTGTTAACAATCTGGGTTATGGTGATAATTTCACAATATCATGTACATGGAAAATATCACATTAGTTTTGATAATTTATCATTTGTATTAAAATGAGTATTTTGAAAAGTGATCAGCAAGATGACAGGTAAGATCCTGTGACCAACTAGACACACTACAGACACAATTTCAGGGACTGTTAATGCACTTAACTATCTTCAGAAGATTTGAAAGTCACCCAAGCACCCATGGAGACAATCTCTGGAAAAGCCCTACTGCTAAGAATAGATACTCAGCACCACTCATCTATCAAACTGCTATTCAGGCCAGCAGTACTTGTGGCTTGTTGAAGTAGGCATCTACCTTGATGCTATGTTTGGCAGGCTATGAGTATCACATCTACATTTCCTGTGGCATTGGTCACATGCATGACATAAGAGCCTGATGCTGATCTCTTGACATAGCAAGGTAAAATTTCTATAGTGCCCAAATCAAATCCCTATAACTATGAACAAGGAATCTGATCTACCCTAGCAAGAGGGTGGGGTTGGGAACTGGGAGAAGTACCCTTACGGAATCCTAGAATTCATGCTGAATAATACACCAATTACATAATTGGGGCAAACCTGGACTTAGATTTCACTCTAATACTGATAGTGATAACACACCAACATCAGGAAACTTAGTTGTAGTATATCTAGTGCTGAAATAGTGGAAGTTACCATCAACTCAGAGGAAATAAGCAGATTACTTAGAAGTTCTGGAAAAATATACACAAAGTCAGTTTACATAATTTCTAAGCTCAAATGATGCCACACAAATATTATAAGTTTCCAGGAAACCAAGATCCCACCCCTAAAGGTGGGGACAACACACTAAAATCTGACTAGACAGTAACCAGTATGGACAAACTCTAGGATGGATAATTTAAAACAGATGCTTTAAGGAAACCTACTAGTCTCCAAACAGAAGAAGGTAGGGTGGGAGGGAGGGAGGGAACATGATGGAAGGGGAGGGAAAGGAAAAAGAATAGGAAAAGAGAGAAGTAATCAAATTATTTGCAAAGGAAATCACCTAGAAGACACACTGACCTGTCTGCAAGGGTGTTTTTGGAAAGAATTAACAGGACAGACCTACATTCAAAATAGATGGCACCTCTAGTGGTAATGTTGGTTATTCATACCAACCTGAGTGGCAGGAACTGCTTTCCCTGGTAAGCACCTCCCCTGTGAAGCCCCAACGGCCAGTCCCCACCCCCAGACTTCCCTAACAGTTATAATGGCTACTCCCAACCCTGAGACAGGAGAATGGCCAGGACCCAAACCCCATCCTACAGAAAAAAATAATCCTACTAATCCTTGAGTTTGCCCCAGGATCAAGCCACATAATTCCTCCAATCCAAGACCACCCTGGAAAGCTCCCCCCTCTCAACCTCTAGAAACCATGTATAAACCTTGCTCTCTGCCCAGTTCTCTGCTGCTTCTCTCTCAAGCAGAGGTAGCCACCTTTCTGTGTTTTTCCCTCCCAACTAATCTCTTGTTTGAGGTTTGTTGTGCAGTTTGACTTTGTGGTATTCCTTGGCTTCCAACTGCCAGGATACCTTTCCATCTGAGCTGTAATACCTACAGGTAGCCAGATATAAAGAGGTCCATGGGAAGATTAGTATGTGCACACCTTCCTTCCCTTCTTTCTGATCTGGCTGCTGCCAACGTACACCTCTCAGATCAGACTCCAGCTTTTTCAGCCATCCAGCATGCACTCAATAGCTGCAACACTAGGGAGCTTTCAGGTTTCCAGCAACAGATTGGGACTGTGAAGGCATTCAGCTTATTAGACTCACAGTTACTGGGATCTCTATCTCTCCAGTATGCAGAGAGCTACTGTTTGACTGTACAGCCCCCATCTTTTAACCTAACCTATTACGTTCCCTTTAATAATATATAACATTCTATTGATTCTGTTCATCTAGGCAACTCTACCTGCTAAAGGTTTTATTATTAAGAGTGGTTACTAAGAAACAGAATTGGTTTTTGTTTTGGTTTGGTTTGTTTTGGTTTTTCGAGACAGGGTTTCTCTGTGTAGCCCTGGCTGTCCTGGAACTCACTCTATAGACCAGGCTGGCCTTGAACTCAGAAATCTGCCTACCTCTGCCTACCAAGTGCTAGGATTAAAGGCATGTACCACCACTGCCTGGCTAAGAAACAGAATTGTTAAGAATAAATTTCTCGCCAGTGGCCAGGTGGTTGGGACCGCCAGGCTCAGAGACAGACAGGCATGGTATCGCTTGGGTCTCAGGCAGCTTGTGTGTACCCTGCTCCCAAGAGCTGGGCAGATCTGCAGTGATCGACGCGCCAGCTCTGCTGTGGGACTTCTGACTGGTAGAGGGACCCCCCCCCCCGGCACTGGGCAGGAGCCTACCAGCTTCCCTTTGGCGACCTCTGTTCCGGTAGACTGCACTGAGGAGACAGGTACCCAGGTTCTCCCCAATATAACATCGCTTGGGACACGGCCTGTTGGGGCTTCTGTCTGCTCCCAAGAACAGGACAGCACTGTGGTCGTCTGGGCGCCAGCTCTGCTGTGGACCATCCCCTCTGCGGGGTGACCTGCGCCGCCAAGAGAGTGCACACTGCACTCCACCATCTTTGCTCCAGTGGCCAGATAGTTGGGACTGCCAGGCTCAGAGACAGACAGGCATAATATCACTTGAGTCTCAGGCGGCTTGTGTGTACCCTGCTCCCAAGAGCTGGGCAGATCTGCAGTAACCAGCGCACCAGCTCTGCTGTGGGACTTCTGCCTGGCAGAGGGACGCACCCTTCCCCCTCCACTCTAGGAGAGATCACACACCCCTGCACAGGGCAGGAGCCTACCAGCCTCCCTTTGGTGACCTCTGCTCCAGGAATCCACTAGGCTGAGCCTTTAGATGTGCAAGGCCTCCCCAATATAACATCACTTGGGACAAGGCACATCAGGGCTCCAAAGTCACTCAGGAGCAGAGAAGGCCCTAGAAATCGGTGCCAAGGGAAACCCGGTAATCCAGGGGGGTCAGAAATAGCCTTGCAGGCTCACAGGAGATCCAACCAAAAGCCAGTGACAGCAGGACCAACTAACACCAGAGGTAACCAGATGGCAAAAGGCAAACATAGGAATGTTACTAACAGAAATCAAAGCAATATGGCACCATCCGAACCCAACTCTCCAACAGCAACAAGATCTGGATACCCCATCACACCTGAAAGTCAAGATCTGGATTTAAAATCACTTCTCATGATGCTATTAGAGGATCACAAGGACACAAATAAATCTAATAAAGAATTACAGGAGACCATGAACCAACGGTTAGAAGCCCTTACAAAGGAAACACAAAAATCGCTTAGAGAAATGCAGGAGAACATGGATCAAAAGATGGAGGCCCACAAGGAGACAACACAAAAATCACTTAAAGAAATGAATCAATGGGTAGATGCACTTTCAAAGGAATCACAAAAATTGCATAAAGAAATGCAGAAGAATATGGGTCAACAGACGGATGCCCATAGGGAGGCAACACAAAAATTGCTTAAAGAAATGAATCAACTGATAGATGCCCCTACAAAGGAAACACGAGAACTGCTTAAAGAAATGCAGGAGACGATGGATCAAAAGATGGAATCCCATGAGGAGGAAACACAAAAATCGCTTAGAGAAATGCAGGAGAACTTGGGTCAACAGGCAGAAATCCTGAAAGAGGTAATTCAAAAATACCTTAAAGAAATACAGGAAAATACAAACAAACAAGTGAAGGATCTCAGCAAATCCATCCAGGAACTACAAAAGGAAGTAGAAACAACTAAGAAATCACAAAGAGAGACAACTTTGGAGATAGAAAACCTTGGGAAGAAATCACGAGACATAGATGCAAACATCAACAATAGAATACAAGAGATGGAAGAAAGAATCTCAGGTGCTGAAGATACCATAGAAAGCATCGACTCAACAGTCAAAGAAAATGCAAAATGCAAAAAACGTGTAACCCAAAACATCCAGGAAATCCAGGACACAATGAGAAGACCAAACCTAAGGATTATAGGTATAGATGAGAGTGAAGATTTGCAACTTAAAGGGCCAGTAAACATCTTCAACAAAATTATGGAGGAAAACTTCCCTAACCTAAAGAGAGAGATGCCGATGAACATACAAGAAGCCTACAGAACTCCAAACAGACTGGACCAGAACAGAAATACCTCCCGTCACATAATAATCAAAACACCAAATGTACTAAACAAAGAAAGAATATTAAAACCAGTAAGAGAAAAGGGCCAAGTAACATACAAAGGAAGACCTATCCGAATCACATCAGACTTCTCACCAGAGACTATGAAAGCCAGAAGATCCTGGGCAGATCTCATGCAGACACTAAGAGAGCACAAATGCCAGCCTAGACTACTATACCCAGCAAAACTCTCAATCACCATAGATGGAGAGACCAAGATATTCCATGATAAAACCAAATTTTCACAATATCTTTCCACAAATCCAGCCCTGCAAAGGATAATAGGTGGAAACCTCCAATACAGGGAGAGAAACAACACCCTGGAAAAAATAAGATAGTAACCTTCTTGCTTCAAACCCAAAAGTAGATAACCACTCAAACATAAAGATAGCATCAAGAATGGCAGGGGGCAATAATCACTATGCCTTAATCTCTCTTAATATCAATGGTCTCAATTCCCCAATTAAAAGACATAGACTAGCAGACTGGATACGTAAACAGGACCCAGCATTTTGCTGCATGCAGGAAACGCACCTCAGTGTCAAAGACAAACACTACCTCAGAGTAAAAGGCTGGAAAACAATTTTACAAGCAAATGGCCCCAAGAAACGAGGTGGAGTAGCCATCCTAATATCGGATAAAATTGATTTTCAACCTAAAGTCATCAAAAAAGACACAGAAGGACACTACATACTGATCAAGGGAAAAATCCACCATCAAGAACTCTCAATTCTGAATATCTATGCTCCAAATGCAAGGGCACCCTCATTCGTAAAAGAAACTTTACTAAAACTCAAAGCACACATCGCACCGCACACAATAATAGTGGGTGACTTCAACACCCCGCTCTCTGAAATGGATCGTTCAGGAAAGCAGAAACTAAACAGGGACACAGTGAATCTAATTGAAGCCTTGGACCAAATGGAACTAACTAATATATATAGAACATTTCATCCTAGAGCTAAAGGATACACCTTCTTCTCAGCTCCTCATGGTACCTTCTCCAAAATTGACCATATAATTGGTCACAAATCAGACCTCAACAGATACAAGAAGATAGAAATAATCCCATGCCTCCTATCAGATCACTATGGAATAAGGGTGGTCTTCAATGGCAACAAAAACAAAAGAAAACCCACATACACATGGAGGCTGAACAATGCTCTACTCAATGATAACTTGGTCAAGGTGGAAATAAAGAAAGAAATCAAAGACTTTTGAAATTTAATGAAAATGAAGGCACAACATACCCTAATTTATGGGACACAATGAAAGCAGTGATAAGAGGAAAATTCATAGCCTTGAGTGCCGCCAAAAAGAAACGGGAGACAGCATACACTAACAGCTTAATGGCACACCTGAAAGCCCTGGAACAGAAAGAAGCAAATACACCAAAGAGGAGTAGAAGGCAGGAAATCATCAAACTCAGGGCTGAAATCAATCAAGTAGAAACAAATAAAACCATACAAAGAATCAACAAAACGAAGAGTTGGTTCTTTGAGAAAATCAACAAGATAGATAAGCCCTTAGCCAGACTAACCAGAGGGCACAGAGACAGTATCCAAATTAATAAAATCAGAAACAAAAAGGGAGAGATAACAACAGAAACTGAGGAAATTCAAAAAATCATCAGATCCTACTACAAAAACCTGTATTCAACACAACTAGAAAATCTTGAGGAAATGGACAATTTCCTTGACAGATATCAAATACCAAAATTAAATCAGGATCAAATAGACCATCTAAACCGTCCTATAACCCCTGAAGAAATAGAAGTTGTCATTGGAAGTCTTCCAACCAAAAAAAGCACAGGTCCAGATGGTTTTAGTGCAGAATTCTATCAGACCTTCAAAGAAGACCTAACACCAATACTCTTCAAACTATTCCACAAAATAGAAACAGAAGGAACACTACCCAACTCGTTCTATGAAGCCACAATTACGCTAATACCAAAAGCACACAAAGATCCGACAAAGAAAGAGAATCTCAGGCCAATCTCTCTTATGAATATCAATGCAAAAATACTCAATAAAATTCTTGCCAACCAAATCCAAGAACACATCAAAACGATCATTCACTACGATCAAGTAGGCTTCATCCCAGGGATGCAGGGATGGTTCAATATAAGGAAATCCATCAATGTAATCCACTATATAAACAATCTCAAAGAAAAAAACCACATGGTCATCTCATTAGATGCTGAGAAAGCATTTGACAAAATTCAGCATCCTTTCATGCTAAAGGTCTTGGAAAGATCAGGAATTCGAGGCCCATATCTAAACATAGTAAAAGCAATTTACAGCAAACCGGTAGCCAGCATCAATCTAAATGGAGAGAAACTTGAAGCAATCCCACTAAAATCAGGGACTAGACAAGGCTGCCCTCTCTCTCCATATCTTTTCAATATAATACTTGAAGTTCTAGCTAGAGCAATTAGACAACAAAAAGAGGTCAAAGGGATACAAATTGGAAAGGAAGAAGTCAAACTATCACTATTTGCAGACGATATGATAGTATACTTAAGCGACCCAAAGAACTCCACCAGAAAACTCCTACAGCTGATAAATGACTTCAGCAAAGTGGCCGGATATAAAATCAACTCAATCAAGTCAGTAGCCTTCCTATACTCAAAGGATAAGCAGGCTGAGAAAGAAGTAAGAGTAATGATACCCTTCACGATAGCCACAAACCATATAAAGTATCTTGGTGTGACGCTAACCAAACAAGTGAAAGATCTGTATGACAAGAACTTCAAGTCTCTGAAGAAAGAAATTGAAGAAGACCTCAGAAGATGGAAAAATCTGCCATGCTCATGGATTGGCAGGATTAATATAGTAAAAATGACCATCTTGCCAAAAGAAATATACAGATTCAATGCAATCCCCATCAAAATCCCAACTCAATTCTTCATAGAGTTAGAAAGAGCAATTCAAAAATTCATCTGGAATAACAGAAAACCCAGGATAGCGAAAACTATTCTCAAGAGTAAAAGAACCTCTGGGGGAATTAGTATCCTGGACCTCAAGCAGTACTACAGAGCAATAGGGTTAAAAACCGCACGGTATTGGTACAGTGACAGGCATGTAGATCAATGGAACAGAATTGAAGACCCAGAAATGAATCCACACTCCTATGGTCACTTGATCTTTGACAAAGGAGCTAAAACCATCCAGTGGAAAAAAGATAGCCTTTTCAACAAATGGTGCTGGCTCAACTGGAGGTCAACATGCAGAAGAATGCAAATTGACCCATTCTTATCTCCTTGCACTAAGCTCAATTCCAAGTGGATCAAGGACCTCCACATAAAACCAGACACACTGAAACTAATAGAAAGGAAACTAGGGAAGAACCTTGAACATATGGGCACAGGGGAGAATTTCCTGAACAGAACTCCAATACCTTATGCTCTAAGATCAAGAATTGACAAATGGGACCTCATTAAATTACAAAGTTTTTGCAAGGCAAAAGACACCGTCAAAAAGACAAAGCGGCAACCAACTAACTGGGAAATGATCTTTACCAACCCTACATCCGACAGAGGGCTAATATCCAATATATACAAAGAACTCAAGAAGTTAAACTCCAGAGAGGCAAGTAACCCTATTAAAAAATGGGGTACAGAGCTAAACAAAGAGTTCTCACCTGAAGAATATCTAATGGCTGAGAAGCACCTAAAGAGATGTTCATCATCCTTAGTCATTAGGGAAATGCAAATCAAAACAACCCTGAGATTCCATCTCACACAGTCAGAATGGCTAAGATCAAAAACACAGGAGACAACAGTTGTTGGCGAGGATGTGGAGAAAGAGGAACACTCCTCCACTGCTGGTGGAATTGCAAGCTGGTACAACCACTCTGGAAAGCAGTCTGGCGGTTCCTCAGAAAACTGGGCATGACACTCCCGGAGGATCCGGCTATACCACTCCTGGGCATATACCCAGAGGCTTCCCCTGCATGCAATAAGGACACATGCTCCACTATGTTCATAGCAGCCTTATTTATAATAGCCAGAAGCTGGAAAGAACCCAGATGTCCCTCAACGGAGGAATGGATTCAGAAGATGTGGTATATTTACACAATGGAATACTACTCTGCAATTAAAAGCAATGAATTCACGAAATTCCTAGGCAAATGGTTAGAACTTGAAAATATCATCCTTAGTGAGGTAACCCAATCACAAAAGAACACACATGGTATGCAGTCACTGATAAAGGGATATTAACCCAGAATCTTGGAATACCCTTGACACAATTCGCATATCAATAGATTTCTAAGAAGATGGAAGGAGAGACCCCTGGTCCTGGAAAGACTGGATGTAGGGGAATGCCAGGACAGAGAAGTGAGAGGGGGTTGAATGGGGAAAAGAGGGAGGCAAGGGGGCTTATGGGACTTTCGGGGAGGGAGGAAACGGGAAAGGGGAAATGATTTGGAATGTAAATAAAAAAAACTTAGAAAATAAAATTAAAAAAAAAAGAATAAATTTCTCGGTCCTTTCTACCCCTCCTTCCTCCGCCGCCACCTACTGCCCCGTTCATTCCGATGTGGTAGACCCCTGCCAGTTCTGCCATGGGGAAGACCCCAGTTCCTGATACTTTCTAGAGAATCAGCAGCACACAGGGCATTCTAACCAGCAGCACACAGGGCATTCGAGAACCAGCAGCCTGCAGAGAATTCGACCCTTGCCAAGTCTGCCACAGGGAAGGCCCAATCTCCTGATACTTCCTGGAGAACCAGCTATATGCAGGACATTTGAGAGAAAGGGAATCCTAGGAGTACAGATACACAGGTCTGCAGGACAGAGAAGCCACAGTCACAGATAGTAAGACCAGCTAACACCAGAGATAACTAGATGGCCAAAGGCGAATGCAAAATCATTACCAACAGAAACCAAGGCAACATGGCACCATCAGAACCCAGTTCTCCCACAACAGCAAATCCTGGACACTCCATCACATCAGAAAAGCAAGAGCTGGATTTAAAATTACATCTCATGATGCTGATAGAGGACTTTAAGAAGGACATAGATAACTCCCTTAAAGAAATACAGGAGAACATGGGTCAACAGGTAGATGCCCTTAAAGAGGAAACACAAAAATCCCTTAAAGAAATACAGGAGAATATGGGTAAACAGGTAGAAGTCCTTAAAGAGGAAACACAAAAATCCCATAAGGAGTTAGGCGAGAACATGGGTCAATAGGCAGAAGCCCTTCAAGAGGTTTCACAAAAATACCAAAAAAAAAAAAAAACCCCCACAGGAGAACATGGGTCAACAGGTAGAAGCCCTTAAAGAGGAAATGCAAAAATCTCTTAAAGAATTTCAGGAAAAGACAAACAAACAAGTGAAGGAACTGAACAAAACTATCCAGGATCTAAAAATGGAAGTAGAAACAATAAAGAAATGACAAAGTGAGACATCTCTGGAGATAGAAAACCTTGGAAAGAAATCAGGAGTCATAGATGCAAGCATCAAAAACAGAATACAAGACATAGAAGAAAGAATCTCAAATGCTGAAGATTCCATAGAAAACATAGACTCAACAGTTAAAGAAAATGCAAAATACAAAAAGCTTGTAACCCAAAACATCCAGGAAATGCAGGACACAATGAGAAGGCAAAACCTAAGGATTATAGGTATAGAAGAGAGCGAGGATTTACAAATTAAAGGGCCAGTAAATATCTTCAACAAAATTATAGAAGAAAACTTCACTAACCTAAAGAGAGAGATGCCCATGAACATACAAGAAGTCTATAGAACTCCAAACAGACTGGACCAGAGCAGAAATTCCCTCCTTCACATAATAATCAAAACACCAAATGCACAAAACAAAGAAAAAATATTAAAAGCAGTTAAGGGAAAAGGTCAAGCAACCTATAAAGGCAGGCCTATCAGAATTACACCAGACTTCTCACCAGAAACTATGAAAGCTAGAAGATCCAGGGCAGATGTCATACAGACCCTAAAAGAACATAAAGGTCAGCCCAGATTACTATACCCAGCAAAACTTTCAATTACCATAGACAAAGAAAACAAGACATTCCATGACAAAAGCAAATTTACACAATATCTTTCCACAAATCCGGCTCTACAAAGGATAATGGGTGGAAAATACCAACACAAGGCGGGAAACCACACCGTAGAAAAAGCAATAAAGTAATCTTTCAACAAACCCAAATGAAGAAAACCACAAACAGAATTTCACCTTTAAAAAGGAAGATAACAGTAAGCAACAATCACTTTTCCTTATCTCTTAACCTCAATGGTCTCAATTCCCCAATAAAAAGACATAGATTAACAGACTGGATACATAAACAGGACCCAAAATTTTGCTACATACAAGAAACCCACCTCAGTGACAAAGACACTCATTACCTCAGAGTCAAAGGTTGGAAAACAATTTCCCAAGCAAATGATCCCAAGAAAGAAGCTGAAGTGGCCATTCTTATATCGGATAAAATTGACTTTCAACCAAAAGTTGTCAAAAAAGATAAAGAGGGACACTTCATATTGGTCAAAGGAAAAGTCTACCAAGATGAACTCTCAATTCTGAACATCTATGCTCCAAACGCAAGGATACCCACATCCATAAAAGAAACTTTACTAAAGCTCAAAGCACACATTGCACCCCACACAATAATAGTGGGAGATTTCAACACCCCACTCTCAACAATGGACAAATCATGGAAACAGAAACTAAACAGAGACACAGTGAAACTAACTTAAGTTATGGACCAAAAGGATCTAACAGATATTTATAGAACATTCCATCTTAAAGCAAAAGAATACACCTTCTTCTCAGTACCTTATGGTACCTTCTCCAAAACTGACCATATAAATAGGTCACAAAACAGGCCTCAGATACAGAAATATTGAAATTATTCCATGCACTTTATCAGATCACCACAGCCTAAGGCTTGTCTTACATTCAAACAAAAACAATGGAAAACACACATACGCGTGGACTTTGAACAATGCTCTTCTCAAAGATAGCTTGGTCAAGGAAGAAATAAAGAAATTAAAGACTTTTTAGAATTTAATGAAAATGAAGACACATCATACCAAAACTTATGGGACACAATGAAAGCAGTGCTAAGAGGAAAACTCAGAGCTCTGAGTGCCTCCAAAAAGAAAATGGAGAGGGCTTACACTAACAGCCTGACAGTGCACTTGAAAGCTCTAGAACAAAAAGAAGCAAATACACCCAAGAGGAGTAGACAGCAGGAAATAAACTCAGGGCAGAAATCAACCAAATAGAAACAAAAAGAACTATACAAAGAATCAACAAAACCAGAGAAAGTCAACAAGATAGATAAACCCTTAGCCAGACTAACCAGAGGGCACAGAGGCACTACCCAAATTAATAAAATCAGAAATGAAAAGGGAGACATAACAACAGAAACTATGGAAATTAAAAAAATCATCAGATCCTACTAAAAGTGCTTATACTCAACAAAGTTTGAAAATCTAGACGAAATGGACAACTTTCTAGATACATATTAGGTGCCAACATTAAAACAGGATCAGATAAACCACCTTAAATAGTCCCATAAGTCCTGAGGAAATAGAAGCAGTTGTTAACAGTCTCCCATTTAAAAAAAAAATAAAATAAAAGCCCAGGACCAGATGGGTTTAGTGGGGAATCCTATCAGATCTTCAAAGAAGAGCTAATACCGATACTCTTCAAACTATTCCACGAAATAGAAACTCAAGGAACACTACCCAATTCATTCTATGAGGCCACAATAATGCTTATACCTAAACCAAACAAAACCCAAACAAGGAAGGAGAACTTCAGACCAATCTCCCTCCTGAACATCAATGCAAAATTACTCAACAAAATTCTGGCCAACCGAATCCAAGAATGCATCAAAACTATAATTCACCATGATCAGGTAGGCTTCATCCCAGCGATGCAGGGATGGTTCAATATATGGAAATCCATCAATGTAATTCTCTATATAAACAAACTCAAAAAAAAAAGCACATGGTCATTTCATTAGATGCTGGAAAGGCTTTTGACAAAATCCAGCAACCCTTCATGATAAAAGTCTTGGAGAGATTGGGAATCCAAGGCACATACCTAAACATAGTGAAAACAATATACTGCAAACCGGTAGCCAACATCAAATTAAATGGAGAGAAACTTGAAGCAATCCCTCTAAAATTGGGGACCAGACAAGTCTGCCCACTCTCTCCCTATCTATTCAATATAGTACTTGAAGTTCTAGCCAGAGCAATCAGACAATAAAAGAAGGTAAAAGGGATACAAATTGGAAAGGAAGAAGTCAAAATATCACTATTTGCAGATGACATGATCGTATACTTAAGGGACCCAAACGATTCCACCAGGGAACCCCTAAAACTGATAAACAACTTCAGCAAAGTGGCTGGATATAGAATTAACTCAAACAAATCAGTAGCCTTCCTCTACTCAAAGGATAAACAAACTGAGAAAGAAATTAAGGAAATGACACCCTTCACAATAGTCACAAATAATATTACATACCTAGGTGTGACTCTAACAAAGCAAGTGAAAGATCTGTATGATAAGAACTTCAAGCCTCTGAAGAAAAACCGAAGAAGAGCTCCGAAAATGGAAAGATCTGCCATGCTCAGGGATTGGCATGATTAATATAGTAAAAATGGCCATCTTGCCGAAAGCAATCTACAGATTCAATGCAACTCCCATCAAAATCCCAAATCAATTTTTCATAGATCTAGAAAGAGCAATTCTCAAATTATCTGGAATAACAAAAAACCCAGGATAGCAAAATCTATTCTCCACAACAAAAGATCTCCTGGGGGAATCACCATCCCCGACCTCAAGTTCTACAACAGAGCAATAGTGATAAAAACTGTTTGGTATTGGTACAGAGACAGGCAGGAAGATCAATGGAATAGAATTGAAGACCCAGAAAAGAACCCACACACCTACGGCCACTTGATATTTGACAAAGGAGCTAAAAACATCTAGTGGAAAAAAGACAACATTTTAAACAAATGGTGCTGGATCAACTGGAGGTCAGCATGCAGAAAAATGCAAACCGACCTATTCTTATCTCCTCGTACAAAGCTCAAGTCCAAGTGAATAAAGGACCTACACATAAAACCAGACACACTGAAGCTTATAGAAGAGAAATTGGGTAAGAATCTTGAACATATGGACACAGGGGGAAAGTTCCTGAATAGAACACCAATGGCTTGTGCTCTAAGAACAAGAATCGACAAATGGGACCTCATAAAACTGCAAAGCTTTTGTAAGGCAAAGGACATGGTCAATAGGACAAAACAGCAACCAACAAATTGGGAAAATATCTTTACCAATCCTACATCTGATAGAGGGCTAATATCCAATGTATACAAAGAACTCAAGAAGTTAGACTCGAGAGAATCAAATAACCCTATTAAAAAATGGGGTACAGAGCTAAACAGAGAATTCTCAACTAAGGAAACTTGAATGTCTCTAAAGCACCCAAAGAAATGTTCAGCATCCTTAGTTATCAGGGAAATGCAAATCAAAACAACCAACCCTGAGATTCCACCTCACACCAGTCAGAATGGCTAAGATGAAAAACTCAGGGGACAGCAGATGCTTGAGAAGATGTGGGGAAAGAGGAACACTTCTCCATTGTTGGTGGATTGCAAGCTGGTAAAACCACTCTGGAAATCAGTTTGGCAATTACTCAGAAAATTAGACCAACAATGAATTCACGAAATTCCTCGGTAAATGGTCAGAACTTGAAAATATCATCCTTAGTGAGGTAACCCAATCACAAAAGAACACACATGGTATGCAGTCACTGATAAGGGATATTAACCCAGAATCTCCGAATACCCTAGACACAATTCGCATATCAATAGATTTCCAAGAAGATGGAAGGAGAGACCCCTGGTCCTGGAAAGACTGGATGTAGGGGAATGCCAGGACAGAGAAGCGAGAGGAGGTTGAATGGGGAACAGAGGGAGGGAAGGGGGCTTATGGGACTTTCGGGGAGGGAGGAAACGGGAAAGGGGAAATCATTTGGAATGTAAATAAAAAAAACTTAAAAATAAATAAATAAATAACATAGCATTTTAAAATGATAAAAAAGAAATGTTCAGCATCCTTAGTTAACCAAATCTCAAAATAAACAAGTTACAATTCACAGACCACAGGAAGCTCAAGAAGAAGGAGGACTGAAGTGGGGGTGCTTTGGTTCCTCTGAGAAACAGAAGAAAATACTCACAGGAGCAATAAAGGAGACAAAGTGTGGAGCAGAGACTGAAGGAAAGGCCACACAGAGACTGCCCTGCCTGGGGATTCATCCTATAAACAGTCACCAAACCCTGACACTATTATGGATGACAAGAAGTGCATACCAAAGTGCATGTCATGGTTGTCTCTGGAGGGGGCCCTGTCAGAGCCTTACACATACAGAGGCAGATGCTAGCAGCCAGCCATTGGACTGGGCATGGGGTCTCCAATGGAGGAGTTGGAGGGTGGTCCAGAGGAGCTGAAGGGGTTTACAGCCCCATGGGAAGAACAATGATGTCTGCCGCCCAGATGTCCCCAGGACTACCAGGGACTAAACCATCAACCAAGGTGTCCACATGGTTCCAGCCAAAAATGTGGCAGAGGAATGCCTTGTCGGGCATCAGTGGGAGGAGTGGTCCTTGGTCAGGTGAAGGCTCAATAGATGCCCCAACAAAGGGAAATCGAGGGGTGGGGGGGAAGGAGTGGGTCAGGTGGAGAGGCATATACTTGGAGGCAGGGGGTGGGAGGAGGGGTTGGGGGTTTTCGGGGAGGGGGAACTGGGAAATGTTTTAGCATTTGAAATGTAAATGAAGACTATATTCAATAAAAAACGAAAGAAAACAAAAAAAAGAATAAATTTCTCTTAAGGATTTTGTGATTTCTAGAGATGGCTTTCTAATTCTACTAAACCAAATGTTGATAAAGGCTTTCCTGATAATTTGGAGAGCATGGATAATCCATGGAGTAAACTGTTGAAAGATCTATGCACTATAAATACATTTGCTATCCTATTTATCACTTATGAAGAACAAGTGATTTATTGTTTCTACATATGAAACTTTCAAACATTCAGGCAATACACAGAGTAATACATTTTGCTTGGAAGGAAAAACGGCCACATGTGTGGTTATATACTTATTCTTTGGCAGTAGACAAATGGTTTGTTGGATGATTGGGGACTTAGATGGCAAATTATTTTGAAATGAGTAAGAAAATATTTGGGGAATGGGTGTGTGTGTATACTTTTCCAAATAGACAAAAGATCTAAAGAAATGCATGTGCCATTTAAATGCTCACCAAAAGTTGATTGCAGCCTAGGAATAATCAAGTAGACAAGATGACCCAACCTGTAGATAGCAGTCAAGCTCTTTGCTTGCAATTCTTGACACTGTTCAAGGTGCCCGTGAACAAAGTGACAATTGCAGCATGAGAGATGATTATGCACAGGCTTGACAACATGCACTTCTCACCAAAGCTGGTCTGTCTATAGCTGCAGCTGAGTACTAAATCTGCTAACAGCAGTGACTAAGACAAAGCCTCCATTTGACATCATTCTCCAGAATGACCAAGTGATGATTTGATGGTTGGTTGATGACATTTGATGGTAGGCCAACTTCCAACATGGAAAGGGTAGCACTTTGTTCTTACTGGAATAGATTCTTATTCTAGTTATGAATTGGGTTTTCCTGAATATAATGCTATAGGCAGACTTTTGCTACTTTGTGAATTGCTTTTCTTCTTCCTATATCAAAAAAAAAGTTGAAAGAAAAGAAAAAAAGAAAACACAAAACCCCCTCTGGGAGCAAAGCAGGGAATAACCTAGCAGAAGCAGCCCCAATAAAATTTTTGCTGGTATCCTGAAACAAAATATCCATTAGTATTTGTGTTTTTTAATGAAACCAAAATTATCACTACATAATGCTTCAGCCTATAGACTTATCCACCATCACAGTGTTCCACACAGCATTGCCTCTGATCAAGGAATTCACTTTACAGCCAAAGAATGCTCATGGAATTCATAGGTTTTACCATGTTCTTTACCATACTGAGGCACACAGATTGAAAAAACAGTAGAATGACACATGCACAGTGCAAACTAGATAGCAACAGCCAATAAGACTGGGGCATGGTTCTCTAGAGGACTGTATATATTCTGAATCTTTATCTAACATATAGTACTGTTCCTCTCATGACTATGATTTACAAGCCCAGAAATCCATGGATGGCTGGGAATGGTATTATTCACTGTCACCACTAGTGACTCATTAGTAAAATTTTACACTCCTATTCTTACAACCTTATGTTTTGCTGCCCTAAAAGTCTTTGTTGTAAAGTGGGGAGTGGTTTGCCAAGGAGACACAACAATCATTCCACTGAACTAGGAACTAAGATTTCCCCATGGTCACTTTGTGGCCCTGATGCCTTTGAGTCAACTGGTTTAAAAAAGAATTACAGTGTCAGTAGGGACGATTGGTCTGGACTACCACAAAAGAGGTAAAAGAGAGAATGTCTGAACTTCCATCCTCAAAGCATCTCTTGGTGTTCTGTGATTATATTTTGTGATTATAAGCAACAGGAAAACGTTTAATAACCCAACTGAAGTCGGAGGATAAATGGTCCAGACTCTTCAGGAAAGTAGGTATATGTCACTTTTCCAGTCAACAAATCAAGTGATAACTACTGAGAAAAGAGAATGGATAGTAGAAAGTAGATATAAATACCAGATAAAGTTATGTGGCTGGTTACCAAATGAGGATTATAATAACCATAAGCATTTCATCTTATTTTGTTAAAGATATTTCTGTGCATATATACATATATTAAGCATATATTTGTGTTTTCTTTCCTCTATCTTTTAAAGTCAAGTTGGCATTTCTAATTTAATCATCTTTTTATTGTTCATTTTGAGGCTCTAATTTAATTAAATCATTTATCCCACCCTTTCCTTTCCTCCTTCTAAAAAAACTCCATATACTCCTCCCCACTCTCCTTTAAATTCATGGCCTCTTTTTCCATTGTTATTTCAGTGTGTGTGTGTGTGTGTGTGTGTGTGTGTGTGTGTGTAATCTGTTCCATTTGTATATTGTTACTTGTATGTATATTTTCAGGGACGGTCCTTTGGCATCTTTACCATTTGTCCTAGTTAATTTTTCATTGCTATGATAAAATACCATGACCAAGACAACTTATAAATGAAAACATTTAATTTGGCATATGGTTTCATGCCAAGTCCTGCATGGTCATGTGAAGGGACAATGTGACACAGTTCCCACCCCTGGAGCAGAGCTAGCAGGATGTGGGCCTCCACAAGTGATGATTGCTCTGGGCATGGGGCTTCTTTGTATAATAATGTTCACGGTTTACTTTATGTTCCTCCTTTAGGAAATGTTCTCCCTGCCAAGGTTGTTGGGGGGAATGTTAAGGTTAATGACTCCATGATAACTAGAAATAGCATGAATCCAGGAGGCAAGAATGTGTTCCTCAGCAAAATGGTAAATGCTGCGACCTGAAAGACAGTCCTTAAAGTTTTTGTGAGAAAGAACTCTGAAAAAATGAGTTCAAGAACATATATAATTTCTCAACTATGCAAAATATAAGGATGCAATATAAACTGTATGAGGGGCTTCATGAACCTAAAAGAACAGAGACACTAAGGAGCCAGCTTGTCAGAAAGATATTAAGGAAGAAGATAAAGAGATTTAGGGAGTAGTGATCTCAGAGGGAGATCCCACTCATAGCTTATTGTCTGTGCTTACAAAGGCAGACAGATTCTTAAGTTCAAGATCAGCCTGGGACAGAAAGAGTTTAGGTCCAGGTGTGATTGGAATGATAATCTCAAGATGAGATCCCACCCAGATAAACTTATTGTGCTTACAAAAGGCAAGCAGATTTCTGAATTCATTTGCTATGTTTTTTTTTTAAAAAAAAATGTACTTGCTATCCTTTTCTAAGAATCAAAGGGCTAAGGTTATAAAATTCGTGGGATAATCAAAAGGAAACCTGGAGTAAATGACTGAATTGATATGTAAATGAGAGACTGAACTTTGGTCTGTGTGTGTGTGTGTGTGTGTGTGTGAGAGAGAGAGAGAGAGAGAGAGAGAGAGAGAGAGAGAGAGAGAGAGAGAGAGAGGAGAAAGATACCCAGAGTAAACTGCTTGGAGAACAAACAGCTCTTTTGGAATTTTTCTACCAAGATTTCTGACTTTGGTTGGAAAACCAAAGAGCTATTAATGTACTTTTAGAGATTTTTTTCTAGCAGGATTTCTGATTTTGGTAAGAAAACCCAAGAGCTATCTCAAGTAAAGAGAGCCATTTTAAGCAGAGAGAGCTGTTTCTAGTAGAGAGCTGTCTCAAACGGACTACAGAGCCAAGAGCTATCTACAAAGCTGCCTAGGGAGCCATCTCGAGCAGACTGCAGAGCTGTTAGCTTGTACCCACAATTGACTTTGAGCCGTTTTTCCACCACTCCCAAACAACCCTTCCTCAGGAACTCCTCTCCAAGCTGAGGCTGGACCTTGGCAGTTTCATAAGGTTAAAGTCCAAGATAGCAGAGAGAAGGAAGAAATAAAAACTCATATTTGATCCACAAATACAAATTAGAGAGCGCATACTTGGAATCTCATGAGTGTTTTGAAACCTCAAAGCCTGCCCTCAGTGACACCTCCTCCAACAAGGCCACATCCCCTAGCCTTTCCCAAAAAGTTGCACAAACTAGAGATTAAGTATTAAAATATAAGACCCTATAGGGGGATGTATTAGTTTACATGAGAATAGTTTCTATAGGCTCATATGTTTGGTTCCCAGTGAACTGCTTAGGAAGGATTAGCAACTTGTTGGAGGAGGTATGTCACTGGGGGGTTGACTTTGAGATTTCAATGGCCCATACCAGGCCCAGTATCACTCTATGTATGTATGTATGTATGTATGTGTGTGTGTATGTATGTATGTATGTATGTGTGTGTATGTATGTATGTATGTATGTATGTGTGTATGTATGTATGTATGTGTGTGTATGTATGTATGTATGTGTGTATGTATGTATGTATGTATGATGTGTATGTATGTATGTATGTGTGTGTATGTATTATGTGTGTGTATGTATGTTTGTATGTGTGTGTATGTATGTATGTATGTGTGTGTGTATGTATGTATGTATGTATATGTATATATGCTTCTGCTTACAGATCAGGATGCAAGCTCACAGCTACTCTGTGCCTGCCTTCCTGCTGTCATGCTCCTCATCATGATGATCATGGGATAACCCTCTAAAATTCTGAGTCAGTCCATTAAATGCTTTCTTTTGTAAGAGTTGCCTTGGTCATAGTCTCTCTTCACAGCAATTGAACAGTAACTAAGACAGGGTTGTTTTCATTCAAACTACCACACCATTTAATATAACATCAATAACATCAGTAGTTAAGTGTTGTTAAATCTGGCCAGGCGGTGGTGGCGCACGCCTTTAATCCCAGCACTTGGGAGGCAGAGGCAGGAGGATTTCTGAGCTCAAGGCCAGCCTGGTCTACAAAGTGAGTTCCAGGACAGCCAGGGCTACACAGAGAAACCCTGTCTTGAAAAACAAAACAAAAACAAAAAAAAGTGTTGTTAAATCTGTATTGTCATATTTAAGTTATAGAATATTAAGGAACTGGTCATTCCTCAAGGGAATTTTGCGTTTCCACTTATATGTAGGATAATTCTATCAGGTAGAATTCCCAGCATGTTATAGCTTTCATTTGGAAATCAAGCATTACATAAAAATATATGGTTGGGTGTCAAGTTGACAAGAGGTGGGCTTGTGACTGTTAATCTTGGTTGTTAACTTGACTGAATCTGTCCCAATTTGGGAATGTGCAAGCATTTCCAGGAAAGATTAATTGAAAGAAGAACAGTCTTCCTAAGAGTGGCCTGCACTGGCTAAAATTCAGACAGTGATGAGGTCCTGGGAAAAAAAAGCATTGCTGCTTGCCTCCTTGTCTTTGCTTCTTACTAGTGAGTTCATCTAACTCTGTTGCTGCAACCGTTCTTTGCTGACATCAGAATCCACCTTCATCAGGTTCTACTGTGAACTAAAGACTAGTGACTCCTTCAGGAATCTTCAATGCCTTTGGCACCAGATTGAAACTGCTGAGGCATCTATCTACTGAACAGCAACCAGGTTCTCTGCCTATCCAAAGGCAAAGAACCAATAGTAGCTATGTCATTATATTAAACTCCCTTTATAACATATATACTTTCTCTCAATTCTATTCCTCTAGAGAATTCTGAATAACATATGTTAGAGAAGCAAATAACTCTGGCATGATGGCTTTTGAAGTCAGAAAAGATTTAAATGGCCAAAGTACTACACAAAATATAAACTGATCATAATATTTCTGAATTTTCATTTTTTACATTACCTAAGCCAGAATGAACTCTCTTTGCATTTATTCTGCTTGCTTGTTTCTACTCCAAGGTTGTAGCAGAGTATGTGAAGATATTTTGTCTGTAATAAAAAACATAAGTAAATATTCATTATTTTCTTCATTACAAAAATATCAATAGCTATTCAGAGTCTTAAAAACAGCCTAGGAGTGGTGGCACACATCTTTGACAAATTCAGACAGATCTCTATGAGTTTGAGGCTTTCCTGGTCTTCATATGAATTCCAGGCCAGCCAGGGCAACATAAATAACCATCCATATAAAAACTTCTCAAGTTATATAAAAGATATACAAAACATTCAAGTTGGGACTTCAATTATATATGGAAAATATTACAAGAGATTATTGATAGAAGTTGAAAGTCCCTTTGTAATAAGAAATCTGATACCAGAAAATAATAAGACTTCCCATGTTTGTGGATTGGTAAAATTAATATTGTGAAAATAACCATTCTACCAAATTAAGATTCAACTTAATCCATCAAAATTCTAACATAATTCTTCATAGAAAATTTTAAAAATAATTATAAATGCCACACAGAAGCACAAAAATAAACCAGGATGATCAAAACCATCTTGATCAATGAAAGAACTGCTGGAGGAATCATCATCCATGATTTAAGTTATACTACAGAGTAATAGTAATTTAAAATGAAAAAACAGTATGGTATCAACATAAAAATAATCACACTGATCAATGGAATAGAATTAAGGACCTGGATACAAGTCCATGCATACACAGCCACCTGATTAACAAAGAAGTCAAAGATACACAGTGCAGAAAAGACAACACCTTCAACAAATAGTGATGGTCAAACTCAATAGTCATGTGTAAAAGAATGAAACTAGATCCCTATTGATCAACCTGCATAAAAGTCAACTCTGAAATGGATCAAATACCTCAATATAAGACCTGATACCTTAAATCTTCCAGAAGAGAAAATAGGGAATATGTTTCAATTTCTACACACAGAGAAGGACTTTCTGAACAGGACCCTAATAGTACAGGTACTGAAACCAACAACTGACAAATGGAACATCATGAAACCAAAACCCTTCTGTATAGAAAGGGACATTATCATTTGAGTTAAGAGGAAGCCTACAGAATTAAGAAAAAATGTCTTCACTAACTACACATCTGACAAAGGGTTAATGTCTAGAATAAATAAATAACTAAAAAAAAACTTATCATCAAGAAAACCAACAACCCAGTTAAAAATTAAGTCAAAGAACTAACAGAAAATTCTCAAAATATGAAATGGTAAATAGCTGAGAAATACATTTTTTGAATGTTCAACAACATCCTTAATCATCAAAAAATGCAAATCAACATTATTTTGAGATTTTTATCTTACCTTAATCAAAATGACTAAGAAACAATAAATGCTGGCATGGATGTGAGGAAAGGGAAACACTTATTATATTGATGGTGGGTATGTAAACTGGTTGCACCTACTATAGAAATCAGTAGGGTGGTTGTTCAAAATGCTAGAAATAGATCTACTGTATGACTGTGTGCTCTCTTAGACATATACCTAAAGGACTCTATATCCTACTATAGAGATACAAGCTTAAGTATCTCTATTCACAATAACCAGGAAATGGGAACATCCTTGATATCTATGAACTAGTGAGTAGAAAATGAAAATATGATATGGATAATGAAAATGTAATACATTTATACAATGGAATATGACTCAGTTGTTAAGAAAAGTAAAATTATATTTGCAGTTTAAATGGATAGAACTGAAAACAATTAACTAGGGTGAAGTAACACAGAACAAGAAAGACAAACATTATGCTTTCTCTCATATGTGGATACCAGCTTTGAAGATTTATATATGTTTCATTTGGAATACCTATAGAGGCCAAGAAACTTGTAAGAGACCATAGAATTGGAGAGGGCTTTGAAAGGAAAAGATGTAGGGTGCAGTTACTACAGGGGAAAGTGGAGTAACTGAATAGGAAGGAATAAATGAGGTTGGAGATGGAAGGACAGGATAAAGGAGGGAATATGGGGAGGAATAACTAACTTTAAAGGCCTTTTGAAAAATTCATATGGAAACCTACTACTATAAAAGCTTCCATATGTGTGTGTGTATGTGTATGTATGTATATACAAATTCTTACAGACTATAACAACTACACAAACAAATGATCTCCAAACCTCTTACAAGTAAACTTGCTCTGCTCTACACTCACAAGGTCTTTTATCTAAGGTTCTACTTCCCACCAAAATATATTTTATCTCTATGATTTCTTTGCAATCTTCTCTCAAAATCTCTTAAAATTATACATAAACTCTTATCTCAGGATTTGTAAGTTACTCACAGGGTATGGTTAAAAAATTATAGGAGAAGAACTGCTACTATTATGTTGCTAAAAGAACACAGGATTAAACTTACCCCTAATGACTTATTATATACCCATAGATGAGTGCATTTCTCAATCCTTGTCAGAGAAGTTTATTCTTGTAATGGATGATAGTTAGCACAGAGACCCACAATTGGTCAACTTGAAGAAAATAAGAGATGTTGGAGTACTCAGCTTCCACTGGATATCTATATTGCACCCCTTCCCCAGAGGCTCAGGGACCTTTATGTGGAAGGAGGATAGAAAAACCACCAGAAGCAGTGGATGAATACAATAGGGCAGCCATAACAGCTGTGCTCTCAATCATGGTGAACTCACAGCAGTTAGGACAAAATACACAAGACTTACCCACATTTAAGACAGACAAAAATCTCAGACCAGAGCAGAGGATGGGGGATGAGCATGAGCGATTGGTAACCATAGCTGCTGGGAGACAGAGTCAGTTTTCTTTAAGGGTGTGACTCATGGAAGATCCACCAGTCTCAGGAGCCCCCTACCCAAGAGTATTTGGGTAACACAAATTGGACTTGATGAGATTTTTTTTTAAAACGGTTAAAAGCACTGGCTGCAGCCAGACTAACCAGAGGGCACAGAGATAGTATCCAAATTAATAAAATCAGAAACGAAAAGGGAGAGATAACAACAGAAACTGAGGAAATTCAAAAAATCATCAGATCCTACTACAAAAACCTGTATTCAACACAACTAGAAAATCTTGAGGAAATGGACAATTTCCTTGACAGATACCAAGTACCAAAATTAAATCAGGATCAAATAGACCATCTAAACCGTCCTATAACCCCTGAAGAAATAGAAGTTGTCATTGGAAGTCTTCCAACCAAAAAAAGCACAGGTCCAGATGGTTTTAGTGCAGAATTCTATCAGACCTTCAAAGAAGACCTAACACCAATACTCTTCAAACTGTTCCACAAAATAGAAACAGAAGGAACACTACCCAACTCGTTCTATGAAGCCACAATTACACTAATACCAAAAGCACACAAAGATCCGACAAAGAAAGAGAATCTCAGGCCAATCTCTCTTATGAATATCGATGCAAAAATACTCAATAAAATTCTTGCCAACCGAATCCAAGAACACATCAAAACGATCATTCACCACGATCAAGTAGGCTTCATCCCAGGGATGCAGGGATGGTTCAATATAAGGAAATCCATCAATGTAATCCACTACATAAACAATCTCAAAGAAAAAAACCACATGGTCATCTCATTAGATGCTGAGAAAGCATTTGACAAAATTCAGCATCCTTTCATGCTAAAGGTCTTGGAAAGATCAGGAATTCAAGGCCCATATCTAAACATAGTAAAAGCAATTTACAGCAAACCAGTAGCCAGCATCAATCTAAACGGAGAGAAACTTGAAGCAATCCCACTAAAATCAGGGACTAGACAAGGCTGCCCTCTCTCTCCATATCTTTTCAATATAGTACTTGAAGTTCTAGCTAGAGCAATTAGACAAGAAAAAGAGGTCAAAGGGATACAAATTGGAAAGGAAGAAGTCAAACTATCACTATTTGCAGACGATATGATAGTATACATAAGCGACCCAAAGAACTCCACCAGAGAACTCCTACAGCTGATAAACGACTTCAGCAAAGTGGCCGGATATAAAATCAACTCAAGCAAGTCAGAAGCCTTCCTATACTCAAAGGATAAGCAGGCTGAGAAAGAAGTAAGAGAAATAATACCCTTTACGATAGCCACAAACCATATTAAGTATCTTGGCGTGACGCTAACCAAACAAGTGAAAGATCTGTATGACAAGAACTTCAAGTCTCTGAAGAAAGAAATTGAAGAAGACCTCGGAAGATGGAAAAATCTGCCATGCTCATGGATTGGCAGGATTAATATAGTAAAAATGAGCATCTTACCAAAAGTAATACACAGATTCAATGCAATCCCCATCAAAATCCCAACTCAATTCTTCATAGAGTTAGAAAGAGCAATTCAAAAATTCATCTGGAACAACAGAAAACCCAGAATAGCTAAAACTATTCTCAAGAGTAAAAGAACCTCTGGGGGAATCAGTATCCCGGACCTCAAGCTGTACTACAGAGCAATAGTGTTAAAAACTGCATGGTATTGGTACAGTAACAGACATGTAGATCAATGGAACAGAATTGAAGACCCAGAAATGAATCCACACTCCTATGGTCACTTGATCTTTGACAAAGGAGCTAAAACCATCCAGTGGAAAAAAGATAGCCTTTTCAACAAATGGTGCTGGCTCAGCTGGAGGTCAACATGCAGAAGAATGCAAATTGACCCATCCTTATCTCCTTGCACTAAGCTCAATTCTAAGTGGATCAAAGATCTCCACATAAAACCAGACACACTGAAACTAATAGAAGGGAAACTAGGGAAGAACCTTGAACATATGGGCACAGGGGAGAATTTCCTGAACAGAACTCCAATAGCTTATGCTCTAAGATCAAGAATAGACAAATGGGACCTCATTAAATTACAAAGTTTTTGCAAGGCAAAAGACACCGTCAAAAAGACAAAGCGGCAACCAACTAACTGGGAAATGATCTTTACCAACCTTACATCCGACAGAGGGCTAATATCCAAGATATACAAAGAACTCAAGAAGTTAAACTCCAGAGAGGCAAGTAACCCTATTAAAAAATGGGGTACAGAGCTACACAAAGAGTTCTCACCTGAAGAATATCTAATGGCTGAGAAGCACCTAAAGAGATGTTCATCATCCTTAGTCATTAGGGAAATGCAAATCAAAACAACCCTGAGATTCCATCTCACACCAGTCAGGATGGCTAAGATCAAAAACACAGGAGACAGCAGTTGTTGGCGAGGATGTGGAGAAAGAGGAACACTCCTCCACTGCTGGTGGAATTGCAGGCTGGTACAACCACTCTGGAAAGCAGTCTGGCGGCTCCTCAGAAAACTGGGCATGACACTTCCGGAGGATCCGGCTATACCACTCCTGGGCATATACCCAGAGACTTTACCTGCATGCAATAAGGACACATGCTCCACTATATTCATAGCAGCCTTATTTATAATAGCCAGAAGCTGGAAAGAACCCAGATGTCCCTCAACGGAGGAATGGATTCAGAAGATGTGGTATATTTACACAATGGAATACTACTCTGCAATTAAAAACAATGAATTCACGAAATTCCTAGGCAAATGGTCAGAACTTGAAAATATCATCCTTAGTGAGGTAACCCAATCACAAAAGATCACACATGGTATGAAGTCACTGATAAGGGGATATTGACCCAGAATCTCAGAATACCCTAGACACAATCAGCATATCAATAGATTTCTAAAAAGATGGAAGGAGAGACCCCTGGTCCTGGAAAGACTGGATGTAGGGGAACGCCAGGACAGAGTAATGAGAGGGGGTTGAACGGAGAAAAGAGGGAGGGAAGGGGGCTTATGGGACTTTCGGGGAGGGAGGAAACGGGAAAGGGGAAGTGATTTGGAATGTAAATTAAAAAAATAAAATTAAATTAAATTAAAAAAAAAAAAAAAAAAAAGCACTGGCTGCTCTTCCAAAGGACCCAGATTTGATTCCCAGCACCTACTGGTAGCTAAAAACTTCTGCAACTCTAGTCCTAGAGGATCTAACACCCTTTCTGGTTTCTGTGGGCACTGGCACACAAGAGGTGTCCAGACATACATGCAAGCAAAACACCCATATTCATAATATTTAGGGAGCACAGGTTCTTATGATGTAGCTATGGCTATCCTGGAACTCACTATGTAGACTAGGTTGGCATCAAAATCACAAAGATCTACCTGCCTCTGAATCTCAAGTGCTGGGATTACGAGCATGCACCAGTACATCTGGCTCATATAAAAATAAAATTAAAAAATTTTAAAGATACAAAGTTAGATAGGTACTGAGGTAGAAGTAGGTCTGGGAGGAGTTGTTGGGGAAATACATACTACTCAGCTATTAAAAACAATGAACTCATGAAATTCTTAGGCAAATGGGTGGAACTGGAAAATATCATCCTAAGTGAGGTAACCCAATCACAAAAGAACACACATGGTATGCACTCACTAATAAGTGGATATTAGCCCAGAAGCTCAGAATACCCAAGACACATTTCACATATCAAATGATGCCCAAGAAGGAGGAAGAACAAAGTATGGATACTCTGGTCCTTCTTAGAAGGGGGAATACCCACAGAAGGAGATACAGAGACAAATTGTGGAGCAGAGACTGAGGGAAAGACCATTCAAAGATTACCCCACCTAGTGATCCATCCCATATACAGTTACAAAATCCAGACACTATTATGGATGACCACAAGTGCTTGCTGACTGGAGCCGGATATAGCTGTCACCTAGGAGGCTCTGCTAGTGCATGACAAACACAGAGGAGGACACTCTTGGCCAGCCATTGAACTGAGCACAGGGTCCCCAATGGGGGAGCTAGAGAAAGGACCCAAGGAGCTGAAGGGGTTTGCAGAGCCATAGGAGGAACAACCATATGAGCCACCCAGTACTCCCAGAGCTCCCAGGGACAAAAGCATTAACCAGATAGTACACATGGTGTTATCCATGGCTCCCGACGCACAGGCAGCAGAGGATGGCCTTGTTGGACATCAAAGGGAGGAGAGGCCCCTGGTCCTGGAAAGGCTTGATGCAGCATTATAGGGGAATACCAGGACAGGGAAGTGGGAGGGGGTTGATTGGGGAACAGGGGGAGGGGAGAGGGCTTATGGGACTTTGGGGGGGGGGGCGGGAACCAGGAAAGGAGAAATGATTTGAAATGTAAATAAAGAATATAGCTAATAACAAAAAAGAAAAAATACATTGTATGAAATTCTCAAAAAAATAGTAATATTTTTAAAAGGAAATCTGATCACTTGCCTAGCAAAATGATAAACAAAAATATTTACTTTAGGTTGCTGCATCCAGTAAAAGCATTACAGTAGAAAATATACTCAAAGACAAAATAAAATTCTCAAAATTTTTAAATTCTGAGAAATATCCAAAGAACTATTCAGCTAAAAAGCTTCCTTGGAAATAGTTTAATGGTTCCTTTAAATTTCCTTTACATAAATTATCATAAAGATAAAAGCAGGAGCAAGTATATGAATTTACCATAGGAAAATTGTTATGGGGAAATCAATGAAATAGATCAATAGCATGTTTGTATAGAATTTTCAACTCTCAAAATATTAGAAAATGACATGTAAAGCTGTTTTATAATTCTAATAATTTATCTTAATGCCCCTGAGTACATAAAGAAATCACCTACATAGAATTCTACCCATAAAAAAGGAATTCTTCATAAATTTTATCAGAGCAAGACTAAGAAGTAGAACCTCAATTAAGAATGTAAGATCCGAGTCAAGTTATTCATGAGTGATGTATAAAGCCTTAGCTTTCTGTATAAAAAAATTTCCCTTTGAATGGCACTACATTCAAAAAGTATAAATTCAATATGCATGACTGAGCACATCAGATCTACTGTATATCTGAATCTAAAATAAAGAACAGTCTTGTTAATCTTGCCAATATGTGTTTGAAAAGCATCCATTGGTATTTAAATGTATTCCTGACATTGCAGCAAAAACAGTTTAACTTATTACATGCTCCAGATCCCACAGGTTCATACAAGGCCATCCCAATTATGTAGCCATAATAATGTTCTCACCAACTTACTGCACAGACGCCTACAACTGAACTGGTTCAGAGGAAAATGTAAAACAAAATTCTGATGAATAATATGTATACTAAGCCTTTATCCAGTTTACTTGTATTTTCTATTTGTGCTCTCATCATTCTTAGAAATCTATTTACACTAAATGCTACTTCTTAGAGGGAAAAAATAACAAAATACTAAAAAATACAACAAAGATATAAAAGTCTAAAAAATCTGTGAAGGTATTTGTAGCATGTTTTTAAATGAAATGATCAAAAATTACCAATTCTGCATCATTGACTCATTCATTTATATATTCAATAACAATGACTTGCTAAGCATAGTAGACATTATTCTTGAAATTAAGTATACATCCCTGAACAAAATAGACAGAAATTCCTGTATTCATAAAACATTTTTAATGTACTGTGAAATAAGATTCATAAAAAAATAACTGTTTAAAGAAGCATGTCATGCCCTGGACACTAGCTTTGATTCATAGCACTGGAAAACATACAGGAAGAATGAAAAAGAAAAGATAAGCAAGAAATATTTTCTTTGCTTTACATGGGATGCTAAAATATACAAACTGAGGTTTCCTAGAAAAAAACCATATCTATGTTAATGATTCTACAACATTAAACTGGGTTAGGCTAAGGAATGTAGCTCACCTATCATGCACAAGGCCCTATGTTTGAACCCCTGTACTCCATAAACTGGATGTGTTGATATATGACTGTAATCCCAGAACCTGAGAGGGGAGGCAGGAAGTACAAGCTCTGCAGAACTAGTTCCAAGCTCACACTTTAGTTAAACAAGGAATACTGGCCATGTTAACAGAAATATAATCTCAGGTAGTTATGGGATAACTGCTTAGTGCAGAGGTTAGTGTTAATGACCTATGGAAATTCTCAAATATGGAGGATACTAGACGAAACAAGGAAACTCAGACACTGTATCTTAAGATCCCAAGTTTCCTTATTAAGTAAGTCACAGGAAGTAAACAGACAATATTATAAAATTACTCTTATTTATTTCTCACTTCCCTTTCTAATTATAAAATAAGTAATAACATTTGGTTATACCCACAAAATCTATAAAAATCCCGATTTCTCATCAATTTGACCTCTTGTCTTTACCTCTGTCACTAAAACATTTGGTACATGGAGAAAGAAGTATTTTGTTGAGATGGAATTCAAAATGATACTGTATGGTTATTATGATTTTTTGTGTTTTATGTTATATTTACTTCTACAAACTGAAATCTGATCTAATACCAAGATAATGGAACAAATCAGATAATTGTTAACAGATAAGAGTTATAAAGAAGTAGATATTAAGTACCAATCTTTCCTAGTATTAAAACAATTCATTTCTCATGAAGTTATAGCTATGGGATAAAACTGGCCAAAAGAAAATCTATCATTAAAAGTAATGAAAAACCTAAGCTGGGTGTAGTAGTAAATGCCTTAAATCCCAGCATACAGAAGGCAGAGGCAGCTGTATTTCTGTGAGTTCAAGGTCAACCTGGTCTACATAATGAGTTACAGGACAGCCAGGACTACACAGAGAAACCCTATCTTGAAACACACACACACACACACACACACACACGGAAAATAGATATGTAAATGTACAACATACTAGTCATACAAAAAGGAACTACTCCAGCCACTGCTATATTGACTGGCCTGGAAATAATAATTTCATACTAATACCTATTTTACAATTCTAAGATATCAATATATATATACATATATATATATGATAGGCCCAATTTAATATTATTAATTAAAATTATCTTGTTCACCAACCTTTGAGTTTGATATGAGGACTTTTATTTTAATTATATAAATAACTTTTTCACATTTTCTCTTCCATTTCTTACCTTATCATATTTGTATGTGTGTGTATGTGTACTGTGGTATATGTATTCATGTCCAGGCATGCATATGGCGGCTAGAGCCTAATACTGGATATCTTCATCACTTGCTTTTCATCTTGTTATTTTGAGACAAAGTCTTTCACTGAATCTGGAGTTCACTAATTTGCTAGACTAGCTCTGGCAGTAAGCTCCAGAGATCTGCTTGTCTCTGAGGAGCCATCTGTGTCAACAACTTTAGAACACGCCCAAATCAGGAGTACAAATGTGTGTCCTGAAACCAGGCCTTTATGTTGGTGATGATAATACAAAATCAAGGTCCTCATTTCTATGTAGCTAGCACTTTAACCACTGAACCATTGCCCCAGGCCAAACATTATTTTTCAGTCTCATATTTCTAATTTATTTTTCTTTTGATTTTCTTGTCTTTTAAACTAACAGATCATACATTTTATATTTTTCAATTATTAAAGAAATGACAAGTAATACATTTTATACTTTGTTGAATTATTATATTAAAAATTAATGAAATGCTGATTGCCTAGCTTTAAGATACTTACCTAGTACTGCTCCCTTACCCAGCTTTCTCTAATCCTAAGATAGTTCAATGATATTTTTTCATGGAATTCTAAGATATAAATGTATATATCCAATTTTCTAGATATTTTTCTCTGCCTCTGGATATTAATACATCATTAATTTCTGCTGCAAAAAAAAATTGCATTGAGATACAGGAAGAATATCTCTGGCAAAGAAAAAAAGAGATTGAATTCATTAATTAATTTTCATTAAACTGTTAGCTCTATTAATTCCTCTCCAATCTTAATCCTATCATGTCCTCTCATTGTAGATTTCCTGACTTGTATTTTCAGGTCCCTTATCTAAGCTTTAAGCCCACCAAAAACTACACACTCTAAATAATTGTTCTAACCTTTAGAATTAAAAGCACAGTTCTAATAATAGGGTTCTATCACATACCCTCAAAGTACAGTCTTAGTTCTGAACTCGTAGTCATTTATTAGTAGCTTCCTCCTGACAAAGTCATAACTATTGTGTTAAATATCATCCTAAGTACTGTGAACCAGTTCTCTCTTTGTTTTGCTTCCCTTTACCACATTGAATACTGCACAAGTTAGTTTTCCTTGCCCTGATATTACTTATCTCCTTTCTTGTTGTTGGATATACAATTCAATAGCCATTTAATTTACAAAGAATAGTTTTTAAAAGTTTCTGTGTTCTAGGAACTTATAATTGAAAGACGGCAAAAGAGCCAAAGGACAGTAAAAACTATTCAAATGCAAACAAGTCAAGAGACCATAAATTAATAAAATTAGCAAGAGAGCTAGGTTGTAGTTCAGTCAGTAAAGTGCTTGCCTGGCATACATAAAGCCCTGGCTTTCATCACAATACTACATAAACAGCATGGAGGCACACACCTGCAATCCCAGAACTCAGGAGGTACACACAGGAAAATCAGAAGTTCAAGGCAACCCTGGGCTACATCAGACATTATTATCTCAAAAACCACAAAAATAATACAGTTAAGAAAAGTTGCTAGATACTAAGCAAACATTTAAGGGCATCTACATTCTTTTCTCTTTCAGTTTTCTGAATTGAATGCATGCTAGACAGTGTTCTCCAGTCCCCTGTTTATTTTTCATTTTGAGACAAGAGCTCACATTTCCATGGCTGGCTTGGAAATTGCAGTTCTCCTGCCTCAACCCAAGTAGCCAGGATTATAGGCCTGTAAGATTAGGTCTAATTTTAAAATATTATCTTTAAGATACAATATTTACAATGGCTACTGAATGTGAGCTAATTTTATAAATAGATTATAAAAACATACCAAAGGATAATTTAAAAGTTTATATAGTGGTGAAAATGTATTTTTTAGCCAAACATTTGCCTAACATACACGAGGCCCTGAGTTTTGTCCCTAGCACTATAAAAAAAGTTTATACAAGTGAGAATATATCACATTTATCAACATGGTGCATGAGAATCATAAAAATAGTGAATCTGTAAGTGTTGCTTCAATCAATAACCTAGTAGTTTTTCACCAATCATGACAAGCTAATTCTAACAAAATTCAGAAAAACAAGGGGTCAAAGCCAGCAAACACAATATGTATGTTGGCACCTACCTATAATATCAATACTTGAGAGAAAGGCAGGATGATAAGTAGATCAAGGTCATCCTCAAATATGAAGAAAGTGTGAGGCCAGCATGTACTATATGCAAGCCTATACTCTCACAGAGTGAATATATATGTATATGTATATATATATATTTTTTTTTTAATAAATATGTGTTTGTGCCACAGTGTTCTTGTGACTGTCAAGAGGACAATTTTGCAAGAACTGTTTCTCTCCTTTTTCCCTGTGGGTCCCAGGTATTAGAGTCAGGCCAACAGGATTGTTAAAAGCACCTTTATGTACTAAACCATTTTGTTCACACATGTGAGGGCACGCACAGACACACAGACACACACACACGTGTATGCGCACACACACACACTTTAATGTGGGCACTTAAACCTGTAGAATTCACTCTTTTCCTTTCACCATGTGAATTCCAGGTTTCAAACTCAGGTTCTTAGGCTTAACAACAAGTGCCTTTATCTACTGAACCATCTCTGTGACCCAGGAGCTAGTCTTACAAAGACAGAAGTCATGTTAGATTTGGGAGCCAACTTAACCCTCTAGGACCTTTTCTTCATCACAATGCAAAGACTCTACTTCCAGATAAGATATTCATATGTGCTAGAAAGGCATACATTCTGAGGGGACAGTATTCAATTTACTACAGTCTTAACAGAGTAAATCCAGTTTTATCCTTCTTAAATACTGCGTTATCTCTTCTTTGTTTCTATTTTCTGGCAGGCTCTCTTATCATCCTTCCTCCCTCCCTAGTATTGGCATTATAGGTAGGTGCCAACATACATACATACATAGTGTTTGCTGGCTTGGACCTCTTGTTTTTCTGAATTCTATTAGAATTAGCTTGTCATGATTGGTGAAAAACTACTAGGTTATTGATTGAAGCAACACTTACAAATTTACTATTTTTATAAATATATATATTATATGCAGAGAGCCAGAGTTTGGCTTCTAGCACCCATGTTGAGTTGCCCACAACTGCTGATAAGTCCAGCTCCATGAAATCAGGTACCTTCTTTTGGCTTAAGCAACCTGCATTCACATGAATACAAACACACATGTTAAAACAAAACTTATGTCTAAAGTAAATATTATACTGAATAAAGGGAAAGTTAAAGCATCTCTACTAATAGCAAGAAGAGGCAAGTGCTCACTGTATCTACTCTTACTTGATTCAGTGTTTGGTGTATTAATTAGAGCATTAAGACAAGACTAAGAAAAGAGATAAAAATAAGAAAGGAAGAGGTCACCCTATCCTATTTACAGAGATGATTCTATACCTAAGAAACTCTAGACACCACCAGAAAACTTCTAGAACTGATAAATACTTTCAGCAAAGGGGCAAAATAGAAACATCAGTAGCCTTCCTGTACACAAATAACAAATATGCTGAGGAAGAAATTAGAAAAATAGCCTCACTCACAATTGCCTCAAAAATTAAGTAAAATGATATCCAAACAAGGAAGCGAAAGACCTCTACAATCATTTATAAACACTGAAGAAAGAAATTGAAGATTATAGAAATGGAAGATTCCCCATGCTAATGAATCAGAAGAATCAATATTATGAGAATGGCTATGCTACCAAAAGTTATGACATGCAGATTCAGTGTAATGCCAAAATCAAGATTCCAATTCAACTCACAGATAGAGTCCAATTTCATTTCATTTTATAGAAATAGAAAAGAGAACCTTAGAATCTATATTGAAACACAATACACCTAGGATACAAAGAATAATACCAGAGCTATCAGTATACCTGATCAAAATTAGTACAAGCAAAACTGTGATAAACCAACCTTGTATGCCACCCAATAGGACAACATTAACATAGGGTCTCTTCTCTGAATAATTGACACCAAATTCAAGAATAAGTCACATCCTAAAAACTGTCAAGGTCATGAGTGTCAAAGCAAGATGAAGAAGTATTCCAGAGAGGAACAGTCTAGAGACTATTATCATAGATTAAATCTTCTTTATATATAGGTGACAGCTGGAAAAGTTGTATCTCAACTCTCTGAATAAAAGATATGTGAGTTATTACACTATTTTTGTAACTTTTTTGTAAACATGAAAAACGTTTAATATTTAAAACTTAAAAGAGTACCTAGGACATTATAAGCAATGTAGAGATATATAAATTCAGTTCTACATTAAACAAAATATTTAAGGGAAATTAACAATCTCACAAGTGTAATTTATAAAACCTTTGACACAGTCTCTCTAATACCCAACTATATCTCTGTTATTAATCCCTCTATAAGACTAAAGCCTAAAGCAAGCATAAACACTGAAGGAGAAGCTGGCCAGTTGGAAAAGGGGGCAGGAAAGGGAAAGAAGAAAAGCAAAAGGCTATATTTAGAAGTTCTGATGAGACCCAGTGAAGAAAGCAGAATTTATCCTATTGAATCTCACATACCTCCAAATCCCAGTATAGGAAAATACTAGGACAGTGACATTAACTGCATTTAACCTGGTCAGCAGGGAAATAAACTCATTTTTCTTCTGTGATTATACAGCATGAAATCTTAGCAAAATCATATGGCAATAAAGGGATGAACAAAAAACTTAAGAAGTAACCAGCTTCACCTTTTGAATGCCCTTTCTGATAAAGAACAAGGGAAGTCAGTTATTTTAAAGATCAGTTAAAAGAGTAGAACTGATCTCAAATAGAATCTCCAAAAGACTCCACACAGCAGTGATAACTCTTCATGGACTTAATACTGCATATTTTGAAACTCTTGGGAGGATAAGTGCAGAAATTTCACTCACCATTTCAGGGAGCCTCATCAGCATATCTTTACAACGTAAGACGCACATAGATGCTTTCCTGAAATCCCCTTGAGCAACAGCCTAAAAAAGAGGGTGTCAAAAATTGGTTAAAATGAAATGACAAGATAATTATCTCACAGTCTTATTTATTTTATCTATTTACTTGTGAGAGCGTGTGTGTGTGTGTGTGTGTGTGTGTGTATGTCCCCGCACGTGCACACGTGCAGACACACACACACACACACACACACACACACACACACACACACACACGTGGAACTTACTATGTGGCCCAGACTGGCCTCCAACTCACACTGATCCTCCTGCATGAGCCTCCCCAAATGCTGGGATTATACATGTGAGTCACTACATAGGGTTTTTTTTTTCAACAAAATAATGTTATAAATTACTTTCTAAGGGAGAAAATTCCTACATTTGCTGTTTTCTTCTCTTTATGTAAATTGAGTATTCTTGTTCTTTGATTTTGGGGGATTTAACTCAGTGCTGGAGAACAAGATAATACACAGGTTCCATTTCCAACACCAAAAAGATGTAAAATGCCCAGTTCACTCTAGTTTCCTTCTCCATCCACCTGACATGCATAAAACTTGACATCTTTCTGAATAAATACTCTTGCTAGGGGTTTTAATAGAAGAATGTTTTAAAATGAAAATAAATTAAGACAAGATTATCAATAAATCAAATCTCACATATGGAGATTAAAAATAATATTCCGATCTCTATTGTAATGACTCAGTGAATACAAGGAAATCTTACGGTTAAAGAGAAATTCTTCATAATTGGATGTTGCTTTCTATTCTTATAACATAAAACAATATGAGAATAATGCTCTAATAAACTATGAATCTTTATCATTACACAGATTTTACTCTACAGAAATTAAAGCTATAATAGTACATGTTATTATACTTTTAATAGAATATGAATGCAATTGCTTAGTAATAAATGTTAGCTATGTTATGACAAGACTGTAGAGAGACTGGCTGCTTAACTCAGTGATAGAAGAGTTGCCCTAAAAAAAAGTTGATAAACTTTTTATCCTTTGCTTACATTAGATCCCTAGGTCTATTTATATTTTAAATCAATCTTAATATGTGCTTTCATAAAAAATTTTTAAATAATAATTTAAAACTATTAGCCCAAAAGCTTGGAATACCCAAGATACAATTCACAGACCATATAAAGCTCAAGAAGAAGGAGGACCAATGTGTGGGTGCTTCAGTCCTTCTTAGGGGAACAAAATACTCATGGAAGAAAATATGGAGACAAAGTGTGGAACAGAGACTGAAGGAAAAGCCACCCAGAGACTGCCCCACCTGGGGATCCATCCCATATACAGTCACCAAACCCAGACACTATTGTTGATGTCAAGAAGTGCTTGCTGACAGGAGCCTGATATGGCTGTCCCCTTTGAGGTTCTGCCAGAGCCTTACAAATACAGAGGCACATGCTCGCAGCCAACCATTGCACTGAGCACGGGGTTCCCCGATGGAGGAGCTAGAGAAAGAACTGAGAGGGAGCTGAAGGGGTTTGCAACCCCACAGGAAGAACAAAAATATCAACCAGCCAGAGCTCCCAGGGTCTAAACCACCAACCAAGGAGTATACATGGAGGGACCCATGGCTCCAGCCGTATGTAACAGAGGATGACCTTGTTGGGCATCAATGAGAGAAGAGGCCCTTGGTCCCGTGAAGGCTCGATGCCTCAGTGTAGGGGAATGCGAGGGCAGGGAGGTGGGAGTGGGTGGGTTGGTGGGGGCACACCCTCATAGAAGCAGAAGGAGGGGGGTGGGATAGGGGGTTTCTGGGGGGGGGGAAATCGGGAAAGGGGATAAAATTTGAAATGTAAATAAATAAAAGATCCAGTAAAAAATTGCTATGTTATGGAAATATACAAATATACAATAACATAAAACATATGAAACAATCAAAGGAAGGCTTGTGAGATGGCGCAGTGGAGAAACAACTTACCTTGCAAACCTAAGAACCTGAGTTTAATCCCAGAACCCATGGTGGAAGTAGAAAACTGATTCCCAAAATTTGTTCTCTGACCTCTGCGCGCGCGCACGCACACACACACACACACACACCACATATACACACACAAATAATAATAATAATAATAAATATTTTTAATCAAAAGGGAAGATAGTGAATTAAAGACAATTTGCATCTGCACAAATCTGAAGCAAAGCATTTGATGTATGTGGGTAAAACGTGTATGGCTATAGGAGAGATGAGGGCAGGAACAGAAAAGCAACAATTATAGACCAGATCATAGCTAGAAAATCAAATTTTATATCTGAAATAAAAACATAAAGCACTTGACAATACAACAAGGAAGTGAACTTTTTAACAAAGAAATGGGGGGAGCCTTGATGAGCTCCACAGGCACACAATCTGGCAACCTGCAAAATTACATCTCAAGATAAATGATCTGTAATCAGGCAGCTGGCAGAATGACAAGGGGATGCTTGTATTTTCTAGCTCACTGATGCTGCAGGAGGGAAATCATTTAGGAGAAGTCTCTTATTTATTTCTTCGCTGACCAAGTTATCATTGAGCAGAGAGCTGCTTAGTTTCCAAGAGTATGCAGGTATTCTGTTGTATTTGTTGTTATTAAAGTCTAGCATTAGTTCATGGTGATCTGATAGAATGCAGGGGATTATTTCAATCTTCTTGTATCTGTTGAGGCTGATTTTGTGTCTGATTATATGGTCAATTTTGGAGAAGGTTCCATGAAATGTTGAGAAGAAGGTATATTCTTTTGTTTTAGGGTGAAATGTTCTGAAAATATATGTTAAATCCATTTGGTTCACAACTTCTGTTAGTTTCAATGTGTTTCTATTTATTTTCTGTTTCAATGACCTGTCCATTGTTGAGGGTGAGGTATTAAAGTCCCCCACTATTACTGAATGTGGTTCAATGTGTGTTTTGCAACCTACAGATTGGGGAAAAAAAACTTCACTAACCCTACATCCAATAGAGGGCTAATACCCAAAATATATAAAGAACTCAAGAAGGTAACCTCCAAAACAGCAAATAACCCAATTAAAAAATGGGGTACTGAGCTAAACAGAGAACTCACAACAGAAGAATTTCGAATGGCTGAGAAGCACTTAAAAAAATGTTCAAAGTCCTTAGTGATAAGCGAAAACAAATCAAAACGACCCTGACATTCCATCTTACACCAATCAGAATGATTAAGATCAAAAACCCAAATGACAGCACATGTTGGTGAGGATGTGGAGAAAGAGGAACACTCCTCCATTGCTGGCGGGAGTGCAAGCTGGTACTACCACTATGGAAATCAATCTGGCGGTTCCTCAGAAAATTGGAAATAGTTTTCTACCTGAAGACCCGGCTATACCACTCCTGGGCATATACCCAAAAGATGCCCCACCATACCACAAGGACACTTGCTCCACCATGTTCATAGCAGCCTTATTTGTAATTGCCAAAAGCTGGAAACAACCCAACTTGGGATCCATCTCATGTGGGACGGGCACCAAGGCCTGACACTACTATTACTAATGCTATGATGTGCTTGCTTGTGGCTGTCCTCTGAGAGGCTCTACCAGCATCTGACTGAGACAGATGCAGATACTTATGCCTAACCACTAAACTGAAATCAGGGACTCCTATGTTTGAATTAGGGGAAGGACTGAAAAAGCTGAAAGGGAGAGTCACCCCATAGGAAGACCAATAGTCTCAACTAAGCCAGAGCCCAGGGAGCTCCCAGAGACTGAGCCACCAACCAGAAGAACAGGGTCCAAGGCCCCTGGCACATGAAAAGTAATATCTGGCTGGTCTGGCCTCAGTGGAAGAAGGTACACTTAAATCTTCTAGAGACATGAGGCCCCAGAAAAGAGGAGGGTCTGCTGGGAGGTGCACCCTCTCAGAGGCAATGGGGAGGAGGAAAGGGATGAGGAACTGTGGGAGGAGGTACAGGGAGGGAACAACTGGAATGTAAATAAATAAAATAATATATACTTTTGTCTATACCATGCCAATCTGACAACAAAACACATCACTTTAAAATGCTAATATTCCATACCTGGCCCTCAAAGGTTCATGCCCATCTCAAAACCCTAAATTTCAAATGTCTCCACAACTTTTAAAAGTCCCAGCACTACTCAAAAGTCCAACACATGGTTGGCACATGCACTTGGCAGGTAGAGGCAGGTAAACCTCTGAGTTCAAAGCCAGCCTGATCTACATACTGAGTTCCAGGACAGCTGGGATTACATAGAGACCCTATCTTTTTAAAATAAAAAATAAGAAGCCCAAAGTATTTCTGAGATTTGACTATATATCAGAATAAAAAACAATTTAAAAAGGGATTTGGAAACTGAGTGTGGTGCACATATTTAATCCTAGCACTTGGGAGGCAGAGGCAGGTGGATCTCTGTGAGTTACAGGTCAGCCTGGTCTACAGAGTGAGTTTCAGAAGAGCCAGGGCTACAATAGTGAGTCCTTGCCTCAAAAATTAAAAACCGAAGCTTGGAGATTATTGTCTACCATCCCCAAGACCCTAGGTTCAAATCCCAGTACTATAATTTCTTAAAGATGTTATCACAAGTCACATAGTCAATAATTATATAGTTCTCATGATTGATTGTAGCCACTACTAAATTTTTCAGCTTGCTAAAATTGTCATTTTAAAATCAGCATCTAGAACACTGAAGAAATGTTACAAGTATTTCTAGAATCTTAGCACATACTGGCTGGTTTTGTGTGTCAACTTGACACAAGTTGGAGTTATCACAGAGAAAGGAGCCTCCCTTAAGGAAATGCCTCCATGAGATCCAGCTGTAAGGCATTTTCTCAATTAGTGATTAAGAATAGGAGGGCCCATTGTGGATGGTGCCATCCCTCGGCTGGTAGTCCTGAGTTCTATAAGAAAGCAAACTGAGCAAGCCAGGGGAAGCAATCCAGTAAGAAACATCCCTCCATGGCCTCTGCATCAGCTCCTGCTTCCTGACCTGCTTGAGTTCCAGTTCTGACTTCCTTTGGTCATGGACAGCATGTGGAAGTATAAGCTGAATAACCCTTTCCTCCCCAACTTGCTTCTTGGTCATGATGTTTTGTGCAAGAATACAAACCCTAACTAAGACAAACTGGTATTGGGAGTGATGTATTCCTATGACAGCCTGACCATGTTTTGGGGAGGACTGTGGAAGGACATTAGAACTTTGAGTTAGAAGAGCCATTGGGATGTTAAGAGCTCTGTGGGATGTTCTGTAGGAGCTTGGAAGATAATGTTGAGAACCTTGCAGAAGATGGAGGCCTGGCTTGTGAAATTTCAGAAGGAAGATTAAAGACTCTTATCAGGGCCTTTGCTGTTTTGATTGTGAAGATTCTGTAGTTTTGGTTAGCTGGGACTGAAAATCAGCTGTGATTAACAAGCTAGAGAACTACTAAAGCCAATTCTTTGTATTACTGGGACAATTGATGCCTGTTAGCTGAAGCTAAGAAATTAGCAGTGATTAAGAAGAACTTCACCAAGGTAAAATCTTTTGGGAAGCGTTTCCTGAGAGCACAGAGAAGCTGTGTTCCAGAGGAACCCACAGTTGTACCTCGTGTTATCAGCCACACTTAGTAACATATAAGAGTCACCCAGGTGGTACTGGTTATGAAACATGAAGGGGTATTAGCTGATGCTTGGCACTCTGAGAGGCCAGGAGAGACTATTAGTGAAGGTGCCAATTGAAGGCCCAGGACTGAAAGGGTCATACAGAGAAGTTGAGGCTTAGCACCATGAAAAGAGACTATGAAAGGCTAATGGTGAAACTGCAGTCCAGTTACAGCAGAAGACAGCAGTGTTTTGGAGATGCCAGTATCATGAGATGACCACCAAGAACAGCAGCAGCAGTGGAGTACAGGCAGCTGGAGTCTAGAAGACAAGGTGTGTGCTACAAAGAGCAGGGCTGGAGAAGTGACCCAAACCCTTGGAGGAGAAAGACCGTGAGTAGATTGGGCAGACATTGGGCAATTGGTTTGATTCTGCTTCTGATTGTGACTTTGCCCTGATATTTTTCCCTCTTGAAATAGGAAAGTATTTTAGTGGAGCCCACAGTTAAGAGACTTTGAATTGTAAAAAGACTTTGAATTGCAAGAGAGTGGACATTTTAAAGGGATTGAAATTTTAATATGTAAGAATTTGTACAGACTCTGGGAGTTTTAAAGTTATTTAAATCTTGGGGATGAATAAGAAAGTAAGGGTTGAGGGTTGAGGCTTAATAAAGATGCATTTGTGTGTCAAGTTGACAAAGGGTCAGTTATACTGGCTGGTTTTGTGTGTCAACTTGACACAAGCTGAAGTTATCACAGAGAAAGGAGCCTCCATTGAGGAAATGCCTCCATAAGATCCAGTTGTAAGACTTTTTCTCAATTCATGATCAAGGGTAGAAGGACCCATTGTGGATGGTGCCATCCCTGGGCTGGTGGTCCTGGATTCTATAAGAGAGCAGGCCGAGCAAGCCAGGGGAAGCAAGCCAGTAAGCAGCACCCCTCCATGGCCTCTGTATCAGCTCCTGTCTCCTAAGTTCCTGCCCTGTGTGAGTTCCTGTCCTGATTTCCTTTAGTGATGAACAGTAATGTGGAAGTGTAAGCTGAATAAATCCTTTCCTCCCCAACTTGCTTCTTGGTCATGATGTTTGTGCAGGAGTAGAAACCCTGACTAAGACATAGCATTAAGAAAGCTGTGAGACCATGGAATGCACTCACTGATAAGTGTATGTTAACCCAAAAGCTCAAAGTAAACAAGTTACAATTCACAAACCACAGGAAGCTCAAGAAGGAGGACTGAAGTGGGGGGTGCTTCAGTTCCTCTGAGAAACAGGAGCAATAAAGGAGACAAAGTGTGGAGCAGAGACTGAAGGAAAGGCCACGCAGAGACTGCCCTACCTGGGGATTCATCCTATAAACAGTCACCAAACCCCAACACTACTATGGATGACAAGAAGTGCGTACCAAAAGGAGCATGTCATGGTTGTCTCTGGAGGGGCCCTGTGAGAGCCTTACACATACAGAGGCAGATGTTAGCAGCCAATCATTGGACTGGGCGTGGGGTCCCCAATGGAGGAGTTGGAGGGTGGTCCAGAGGAGCTGAAGGGGTTACAGCCCCATCGCAAGAACAACGATGTCAGCCACCCAGACGCTCCAGGACTCCCAGGGTCTAAATCATCAACCAAGGGGTACACATGGTTCTAGCCAAAAATGTGGCAGAGGAATGCCTTGTCAGGGAGAAGTGGTCCTTGATCTCAATAGATGCCCCAGCAAAGGGAAATCAAGGTGGGGGGCGGAAGTGGGTCAGGTGCATATACTTGGAGGCAGGGGATGGGAGGAGGGGTTGGAGGTTTTCAGGGAGGGGGGAAACCAGGAAAGGTTTTATCATTTGAAATGTAAATGAAGATTATATTCAATAGAAAAAAAGAAAGCTGTGAGTCACAGAGATCTAACTTCCTACCTAATGAAGGAAGGCGTTCTAGAATACAAAATTATATTACGTTCACACCTTTGCTTACAGTCTTCTAGTGACAACAGAATTAGATGTCTTTCAACAAAGCTGTCAGATTGATAGGATTACTATCTAATAAATGGTTACTCCTTATATTGATCTGAAATTTTTCTTCCTGTAGGTTTTACCCATCTGTCTTCATTCTGTTCTGTGGAGTTTGATTGCTCTTTAATATTTTAGTACTAAGTCCTAAAAACATCCAGAGAAGGGCTGTCATTCCTGTTGGTGTTTTTTCAGCACAGACATCATTAAAGTCTCCAAATATTTTCACATGTCATATCCTCTACATGAATCCAATTATTTTTAAGTGCAATGCCTATAAATAATCACAATACACAAAATGTAGCTAATTAATGCAAAATACCCACCTAGATATTATTTTCTTTTCCTTTATTGGATATTTTCTTTATTTGCATTTCAAATGTTATCCCCTTTCCCGGTTTTCCCTCCAGAAAACCCCTATCCCATCCCCCCTCCACCTACTTCTATAATATTCTTTTAATATTATTTCTTTGTTTTGTGCATTTGATGTTTCCATTATTATGCCAAGGGAGGGATTTCTTTTCTGGTCCAATCTATTTGGCATTCTGTAGGTTTCTTGTATGTTCATGGGCATCTCTTTCTTTAGGTTAGGGAAGTTTTCTTTTATGATTTTGTTGATGGTTTTACTGGCCCTTTGAATTGGGAATCTTCACTCTCTTCTATACCTATTATTCTTAGGTTTGGTCTTTTCATTGTATCCTGGATTTCCTGGATGTTTTGGGTTAGGGGCTTCTTGCATTTTGCATTTTCTTTAACTGTTGTGTCAATGTTTTCTATGGTATCCTCTGCACCTGAGATTCTCTCTTCTATCTCTTGTATTCTGTTGGTGATGCTTGCATCTATGACTCCTGATCTCTTTCCTAGGTTTTCTATCTCCAGGGTTGTCTCCCTTTGTGATTTCTTTATTGTTTCTATTTCCATTTTTAGATCCTGGATGGTTTTGTTCAATTCCTTCACCTGTTTGATTGTGTTTTCCTGTAATTCTTTCAGGGATTTTTGTGTTTCCTCTTTTAAGGGATTCTACCTGTTTACCTGTATTCTCCTATATTTCTTTAAGGGAGTTATTTATGTCCTTCTTAAAGTTCTCTATCATCATCATGAAATGTGATTTTAAATCACAGTTTTGCTTTTCTGGTGTGTTGAGATATTCAGGACTCTCTGTGGTGGGAGAACTGGGTTCTGATGATGCCAAGTAGCCTTGGTTTCTGTTGTTTGTATTCTTGCACTTGCCTCTCACCATCTGGTTATCTCTAGTGCTACCTGTCCTCGAAATTCTCTGACTGGAGCCTATCCCTCCTGTGATCCTGTCTGCGTCAGAACTCTTCAGAGTCCATATGTCTCTATGATTCCGTGATTCTGGGATCTTGGGATCCTGAGATTCTGGGTGTGTCAGAGCTTCTGTGACTCAAGCTTCCTCTGGGTGTTGTGAGAATGAGTGTGGAGCCAGTGCCCAAGGTCTTCTCAGGGCACAGGTTCAGCCCTGGATATTATTAAAATAGGCTCTGATACAGGCTATCACTAAGTAGTTCAGGCTACTCTCAAACTCCGGGTCTCAAGTGATCTTAATGACTCATGCTCTTGAATAACTGTGACTATGGACAAGAACTGACTGTATTACTTACTGTTCTCTTTGGGGATGAATAAGAAAGTAAGGATTGAGGCTTAATAGTGATACATTTGTGTGTCAAGTTGACAAGGGGCAACCTGACAAAAAGCAACTTAAAAGAAAGGTTTATTTTGGATTACAGATCAAGGGGAAGTCCATTATGGCAGGAAAAGGCATGTGGTAGGGGTGTATGGCTTCTGGTCATGCTGAGTCCACAATAAGAAAGAAGGAAGCAGTAAATGCTAGTGCACATTTCATTTCCTGCTTTTTTTTTTTTTCAGATCTAGGCCTGAGATCATGAACTGGTGCAGCATGGTTGTGTGTGTGTGTGTGTGTGTGTGTGTGTGTGTGTCTGTGTGTGTGTAAAACAAAAATTAAAGAAGAGGTCAATAGTTTGAGATGAGGGGACATAGGGAGAGCTAGAGAAGGGAGAAGAAGGAATGGAAATGATATGAACATAATATTCATTTATGAAAAATCACTAAAAATAATTAAAAATTCAAAAAAATTTGATTCTGGTCTTGAACCTTCTGGTAAATCATGTTTCCTCTATTAACTTTAGTTTTATCATTATGAAATAAAAGATACCCTGATTTGAACAATGTAAAATATATACATATATCTAAACATATATCCCATAAATTTTGTGACAATTTAAATTTTTAATAGAAAATATAAGGAAAAGGAGAGTCAGTCATGGTGGTACACACCTTTATTCCCTGAACTCAGAAGACAGAGGCAGACCTTTGTGAGTTCAAGGCCAGACTGGTCTACATATTGAGTTTCAGGCATAACAGAGGTACATACATAGTGAGATGCTGCTTCAAAAAAATAGAAAATATATATAAATAAATGTTGTAATTCAGGAATACTTTATATTATGAAGATAGCACTACTCCTCAACATAGTCTACAGATTCAACTCTATCTCTATCATATTTGTAACTGGTTTCTTTGTACAAAAGGACAAGTCAATCCTAAAATTCATATTGAAGTGCAAGGGACCCAGAATACTCAAAACAATATTGAAACAAAATAAAGTTGGGTAACTCATCCTTCGTCATTTCAAAACTTACTGTACAATTATAGTAATCAGGACAGTCTGATAATAGCATGAAGACAGATATATCCAACTAATTTAGTAGAATACAGACCAAACATAAGCCCTTAGATTTGTGATCAATTCATTTTTTTACAAAAGTATCAAGATTACTTAACAAGGAAACAGAGTTTCTCAACAAGTGGCATTTGAGAGAGCTGGATAGCCATGTGTACAAAAAAGAATGGGGTTACACACCTATCTCACTTCATACCTAGAAATAAACTAAAAATGGATCATGGGCTTAAAAAGACTTAAAACTGTCAAACTTTTATATAGAGAAAATGGAGCTCCCATACACTACTGGTGGAAATGTAAATTGGCATGGCCACTGTAGAAGATAATCTGGCTGTTTCTCAAAAAAGTTGCTAATTAAAAATAGTTATACTCTGCCAGATCCTGACCAATACAGATGTGGGTGCTTGCAGTCAACCCTTGAACTGAGCACAGGGGCCCCAATGGAGAAGTAAGGGGAAGAACTAAAGGATCTGAAGGGGCCTTATCTGGCATCAGTGGGAGGAGAGGCCCTTGGTCCTGTGAAGGCCCCAGTGTAGAGGAATGCTAGGGTGGTGAGGCAGGAGTGAGTAGGTGGGTGGGGAGCACCCTCATAGTGGCAGGGTAAAGGGGAATGAGATGGGGGTTTGCAGAGAGGAAACCAGGAAAGGGAATAACATTCAAAATGTAATTAAATAAAATATCCAATTAAAAAATAAATAAATAAAATAAATTCTTTATCTACTGAAACATTCAAAAAAAATGGTTATACTTACCATGCTACCCAGCAATTGTATTTCTAGGTATATACCCAAGGGGATAAAATGTAGACACAAATCTCTGTACATAGTCACAGTATAGTAAATAATAACCAAATATTACAAATTATTCAAATGTCTATCAGTGGATGAATGGATAAATAGAGCATACCTGCAGAGTAAAACATGACATAACATGATTGAACCTTAAACAATTATGCTAAATAAAAAAGTTAATCACAAAGACCACTTACTGTATATCTCTACTTGCATGAAATGCCCATAATAGGCAAATTTAAAGAGACAGAAAATTGATTCATGATTATATTAAATATAAATATATTTAATTTATTAAATTTATAATATATTAAATATCTTTATATTAATATGTTAAAATAATATATTAATATGATATATTAATATATTTGTGCTTATCTAAATTTTTAATAAAAATATATTTAAATTACTGATACATTTTAAATAGGTATATTTTATGGTATGAAAATTATATATATATCAATAAAGATATTAAAATAATAAGATAATATTTAAAGGCATCTTTCATTTCTAGAATTACCATAGGTAAATTCATCATAGTTTACATTTTGCCAGCTAAAAATACACACCTAGCTCCATAATGACAAAACAAGGAAACTAATAAAGCAACAAATGATAAAGTAAAATTTTGAAGTTTTAATATTTACATGATACCAGAAGACTTTTAAAATATCAGCAAAAAACACAGGACAATTATAAATGAGAAGGCATCTTTGAGGCCAACTATTTAAAGAACATTGTAAATGTACGTGAATCTCAAGGTTGGGTAGATGGCTCCATAGGTAAGAGCAACTGCTCTCCAAGCATGAGATCTAAGTTCGGATACCCAGCACATAATGAGGTCAACCAGCCTACCACAAACAGCAAGCTTCTTGTCCAGTGAGGGACCCTGCTTCCGGGGACTAAGGCAGAAAATTATAGAGGAAGACACTTGATGTCTTGCTCAGGCCTCTGCTTGTACATACCACATGCACACACTTCCCACATGCTCACATGCATGCACCATACATATCACAAATCCATATGTTCGAAAAAATAGTAGTTTAAAATGAGTCTCTCAGAGACAGTATTTCAAAAAAACAGTTATTGCCATAAATAAATAGCAGATGTTAAATGAAGTGGTTGAAAATTATGCTTAGCTATTTTCTTTTATTCACCCTCATTCACGCTACACAGATTACAGTCACCACTAGTAATATCAACTATCAGAATAGAATAGAATAGAAAGCCAAGAACACATCTTATCACTTTTACATTTTAAAAAAAATGTCCTTTTGTAAGGCCACAGTACTTATGATACTTACTGACTCAGCTTGGTAAGAAAGCACATGGAATATGCCCTTCTCCACAATGATCTTATACATGGACAAGTTAGCCTCGGTGTAGCATCTCTGCATTAATATGCCATATAATTTCTCCAGGTTCTGAAAAATAAAGCAATACAAGCATGAGACCTACCACAGATGTTACTAAGAATTTCCACTGCTCAAAATCAGTAGTAACTTACAGCCATGGCAGCCTGAAAAAATTCACCAGCAATCTGAGGGTTTCCATTATCCAACCATTCTTTTCCTGTTTTCATATTCATCTGGAAAACAGAAGTTAGGAAATTATTTTAAAACTTCATGGGGCTGGCAAGATGGCTCAGTGGGTAAGAGTACTGACTACTCTTCCAAAGGTCATGAGTTCAAATCCCAGCACCACATGTTGGCTCATAACCATCCGTAAAGAGATCTGAGGCCCTCTTCTGGTGTGTCTGAAGACAGCTATAGCATACTTACACATAATAAATACTTTTAAAAAAACTTCGCAACTCTCCCTCATTGGTTGAAAGATATTGGAGAAATAATGTGAGATATGATATACAGGGATAAAAAACAGCAATCAGCATTTTCTAGAGTTCTGTACTCTGCTTTGAATTTCAACTTAAGAGAAGTGGTCTTGAGAAAAGCAATTAACAAAAAAAAATGATGTTTGTGCTGGTTAGTTTTAAATGTCAACTTGTCATAGCCTAGAATCACCTGGGAAGAGAGTCTTAATTCAAATTAATAGAAATGGCCTGTAGATATGTTGTCAAGAGAGTCTCTTGATTGTTAGCTGATGCAGGAAGACCCAACAATTTGGGTGCTGCCATTCCCTAGGAAGGAGATCTTGTACTAGATAAAGCAAGAGAAAACTAGATGAGAGCAAGCAAGTAAGGATGGGTATATTCTCTCTTTGATCTTGACTGTAGACACAATGTGACTGCTTGAGTTCCTGCCTTGCCTTGCCTTGCCTTCAACAATGGACTGTGACCTGGAATTGTAAGCCAAATAAATCCTTTCTCATCTACACTGATTTTTGTCTGCCTATTTCATCACAGCAACAAAAAAAGAACTAGAGCAATGCCTTGAAAACACATCTTCTGAGAAAATATTTTTAATATTTTAGTCATGCATGAAGTTCTTAAATTTTTCAATATACTTATTATCCCAATACTTTAAGGGTTTTTTTCGTTTTTAAGATTTATTTATTTATTATATTACAGTGTTATATACTGCATGTATGCCTCCAGATCTCACTATAGATGGTTGTGAGCCACCATGTGATTGCTGGGAATTGAACTCAGGACATCTGGAAGAATAGCCAGTGTTCTTGACCTCTGAGCCATATCTCCAGCCCTATCCCAATATTTTTAATAGTTATAGTTTATATAGAACAAACAAAGTTCTAAAAGTTCAATGCTTCACATAAGTGAAGAAATGTATAGGATAAACATTGGACTATGGATCAGCACACCTATATTCCAGTTTTTAATTCCATCTGTAGTATAGTGTTGAAGTGTTTGAATCATTATTAAATAGCCTTTACCTGTCACAACCTGAAAATGCTCTCCATCCTGTAACTGATAGATAAGCAATAGTTGATATATAATAAGCATAAATGCTGTGGATGCAAACAAGGACTGAATTGAGGTGAAAGTGTGAGCATATGGTACAGCCACCTCTTCTAGAATAGATCCCCAGAAATGATTTAAAAAAAAAGTATGCTTCTAATTCAGTAAAAGTCATAGAAATTAAGAGGCATTTTCAATGAACCAGAAATAAAGAAGAATCTCTAAAAACATAAAAACAAATGAGACATTTCTCATCAGAAATGCACAAATATGAAAAATGTGGAAACATCCCTGTATGTGAAAAGCAGAAACATCAAGTAATTAGCCTCTCCACAAAAGGACTCTATCTTCTCCCTCCTGGGAAAATAGCAATAAATACAACTCTTGGGCTGAAAAGAAATCAGTTTCAGATAGCTGACAACATAGATCAATGTAAAATATCTAGTCTTACTCCATCAGTCACTGGGTTCAAGTTACAGTAAATAGTGTGACAGTATTCAAAGAAGACTATCAAGGAACCTCGAATTAAACTAATATGAAAAAGAATACCATGAAAGGACAGCATATTCAAACAGAATCCCATAGGGAGGAAAACTAGGACATGTAGTTTAAAGGGGAAGAGAGGTAGAACAGTAAAGGTATGACTACTCGAACCAAATGGAAAGTAAAGATTAATCTTCAAAAGTTATGGAGAAATGTTAAATGTATTGTTTACATTTTTAAAGATTTCCAAGCTTGTCAGGACTACATAGTGAGACCCTCTCTCAAAAAAAGTAGTTTAAAGATAACCTTCAAGTAAGTTTTACATAGTATACTATAACAAAAATGGACAGAAGATCAGAGAAGATAATATAACATGAAATAACTTCTTGTATCTCATATTCCCAAGTAAATAGATAATGTAAAACTGATAAATCAAGAATTAGTTGTTTTAGTGATGAGGTTTTTGGTTTGGTTTGGTTTGCAGTGCTGGGGCTTGAACACAAAGCCTCATGTGTACCAAGCATCCACCCTACTATTAAGCCCAAGAATGTGTTATTATTGCTATAGAAAAAATTGCTGCTTCACAAAAATTCTATGTTGAAGCCCTCACTTCAAATACCTCAAAGTATGAGTATATTTGAACAGAGGGCTTTTAAGAGATAATCATGTTAAAATGAGGTCTTAAGAGTCTACATAAGGGCTGGCCAGCTGTTTCACTGGGTAAAGGCCCCTGCCATTCAGGCCTCAGATTCCACATAAAGATGGAAGAAGAGAACTGACCTCACAGTGTTTTCCTCAGATCTCCACACGGCTGTGACATGCGTGCACACATATATACATAATGATAATTATGATGATGATGATGATAATAATAATAAATAAATTTGGTGGGAAAGTGCCTAATGAGATCTTACTGGTATTCTTACAAGAGGGAATTAAGATATACAAAGGGGTACAAGGAATGAATGACCATGCTGAGAGGAAAGGTCATGCAAGGACCAAGGGGAGAAGGGGGAATAACTGGAAATCAAGAAAAAGAGACTTAGAAGAAATTAAACAAGGTGGAAAAGGGAAGTGGAGGTAGTAGACTGGAGTCTCAACCGCACCAAGGCAGACACTTCAGTGGAGCGAGGCAGAAGAAACACAGAGCGCCCAAGGCAGCACCAGGAATCCCAGCTTAGAGAAGGGGGTTGCCAGACGGTGTGGAGGGGAAGGGGCGATGCTGGAAGCCCTGGCAGAGCCCAGTCCTGAAGATCTGCCTCCAACTCTTAAGCCAGAGACTCAGCCACTGGAGAAACGGAGAAACGGTGGAGAACAATTGAGGATTTTAGCAAATTCTGCCGTTTTGTCTTGGTCTATGCTGGTTACATCCCCCTAGCAAAGAGGAAAGCGATTGGCCAGCTTCTGGCTCTAGGTCTCCATTGCAAGGTGAGAGTGCAGCAGACAGTGATGGCTGGGACTCAGCCCCATCAGACCTTCGAACTATCCAGACTTTTGTTAAGAAAGCAAAGTCATCAAAGAGAAGGGCAGCTCAAGCAGGTCCTACCCAGCCAGGACCCCCAAGGTCCACTTTTTCTCATCTGCAGGCCCCTGACAGTGCTACTCTGCTTGAGAAGATGAAGCTCAAGGACTCTCTGTTTGATCTGGATGGACCCCAACTGGCCTCTCCTCTGTCTCCCACACCGTTGAAGCATACCTCCCGGACCCCTGCTGCTCTCACCCCAGTGCCGCTGTCCCAGGGGGACCTCTCCCAGCCTCAAAGGAAGGACCAGAAGAATAAAAAGTTAGGACCAGGAGGTGGGGCTGGCTTTGGTGTGCTTCGGAGACCTCGACCGGCTCCTGGGATTAGGGAAAAACAGTCTCAAATCAAGAAGAACAAGAAGCAGAAGTTGAAAAAGGCAGATGGGGTGGGGGTTAGACTCCTACCTCCTGGCCCTCCTAGGGCTCCTCCCAGTGATACAGACTCTGAAGAGGAGGAAGAGGAAGAAGAGGAAGATGATGAGGAAGAGATGACAGAGGTGGGGGTGGAGTCTAAGCCCCTGTGCTCCCAACACCCCCTGAAGCCCCCAGGACCCCTGTTACAGTGTACCCTGAAGGTGCTCCCCCTACTGACAGTGAAGGCAAAGAAGTGGACAGCACAGAAATGAGCCAAGATGGAGATGCCAGCTCCAGTGAAGGAGAGATGCTGCGGGTCATCATGGTAGAATCAGGTGATGACTCGTGGGATCTGATCATATGTTACTGCAGAAAGCCCTTTGCTGGGCGGCCCATGATTGAGTGCAGCCTCTGTGGGACATGGATCCACCTCTCCTGTGCTAAGATTAAGAAGACCAACGTTCCCGACTTCTTTTATTGCCAGAAATGCAAGGAACTTCGGCCAGAGGCCCGGCGGTTAGGGGATCTTTCCAAATCTGGAGAACCCTGACATCACTGAGGCTGGAACTTCTGACATTACTTGGGAACTAAGCCTCAGAGTCTCCAGCCTTCCTTTGGATTGAGGTGGCTGTCCCCACCTGAGGGCCAGAATTCCCAAGGGAGACGTGTTTGGAAATGAGTGTCTTCTACTCTGTCCTTCCTGCTCCATGGACTTGAAATTGACCCATTACAGTTGGGCCAGGGGATGCTGCATCTGTAGACAAAATCTCTGTCCAGTGAACCCTGCACCCTTTTCACTTTCAGGGCCTGGGCCCGAACTAGGAGGTAATGGGATAGTTGTCTAAAAAACTGTAGTGCAAAAACAGCACTCCCTTCATGTTTCTTCTCTCTCCCGTTTACTTTCTTCTACACCGGATGTATTTTTTAATTTTGGGCTCCCCCATTTGAGTTAGGTTGCTCAAAGGTGGAGAACCAAAGCCTGGTGGAGTGAGAAAGGAAAGCAAAAAAGGTGTCAATTATCACTCACCTTGTTTTTAATAATATTGGCTGGCTGCTTGTACAGATAGCCTCTGTGTTATAAATAAAGCAGAGTGGGCTCTTGTGTTTTGCGGGAAAAAAACGAAATTAAACATGCTGACATCTTGGTCATGAACTGGGAAAAATAATTAAGATAAAATTAATTTCTGTTATTTAAGCTATGTAGTTTGTGATTTTTTATGGAAGCCCTAGAAAATCAATAGAGTGATAAAAGTATATGATTAAGGTATATGATTAAAGCATATGGAGGTAGGCTGGGCATAGCAGTGCATGCCTTTAATCTCAGCACTCGAGAGGTAGAAGCAGGCAAATCTCTGTCTGTTCCAGGACAGTCTTGGTCTACATAGTGAGTTCCAAGACAACCAGAGCTACATAGTAAGACTCTGTCTCAACCCCTCCCCCAAAAATATATGGAAGTAACCCTGAAAATAAAAACAGTAGTAGTTACTAGTAATGGTCTTAAAACTGACAATGACAGCTAAGGAAGTAGCTCACTGGAGTGCTTACCTAGCATGTGGCAGGCCCAGAGTTTAACCTCTAGCACTTAAAGAAAAATTAGCAAAGATACACACAGAAAACAAGTCACTGTGGCACCCAAAGAGTCATTAAGGTACGTCCAATTGAATATAGTAATATATATTCAGTTGGTAGTACAGAGATACTTTTATTTATTCTTTCTCTGTGTTTGAAATAAACTGTGTACATGCCTAGTGCCTAGAAAGGCCAGAAGGGACTGTCAAGATATCCTGGAGCTGCATGCAGTTCCAGCTGGTTGTAAGCTACCATATATGTGCTGGGAATTAAACCCCAGTCCTCTAAAAGAGCATCCAGGGTTGCTAACCACTGAGCAATATCTCCTACATTATCTTAGGTTTTTCTGTTGCTGTGATTTAAAACACCCTGAACAAAGGAACTTATAAAATGAAACATTTAACTGCGCTTATGGTTTCAGAAAGTTAGAGTCAGTGATGGACAAACAAAAGCATGGTGGCAGCAACAGCTGAGACCTCATACCTTGATCCACCAGCAGGACACAGAGCAAACACACTGGAAATGGTGTGAGCTTCTGAAACCTCAAAGCTGCCCCCTAGTGACATACCTCCTCTCCCAAGGTTACACTTTCTAACCCTTACCAAACAGTTTTACCAGCTGGGGACCAAGTACCCAAACATATGAGCCTAGGAGCCATTCTCATTCAACCCACCACATGAGCAATAAACCCTAAATCATCATACATGGAGCTATCTGCCCATCCATGTTTTCTGCTGCATTACTAAGAAAATGCTAAGAAATAGAGCCAACCTAGATATCCATTTACAGATGAATGGATAATAAAAATATAGTACACACAACAACATTTTATTCAGCCACAAAAAAATTAAAATCATGAAATTTTTAGTATAATGAATCAAACTGGAAATTATTATTTGATACCCTGTATCACAAAATTAAATAATTTATTTAAACATATATTTCTCCCAAATGTATGTCTCCTCCCTTCTTCCTCTCCCTATCTAAACAGGGTCTCAGGTGCAGGTAGTGGGAGAGAATAAAGAAAGAGAATCAACAAAAATAAAGTGTGCATGAAGATCCCATGGTAAAACTGATTACTGTGTATACTGATATATTTTTTAAAAATATGTAAGATAATTCCAATGAAGCTGTTCAACTAAATGGGAAAAAATCCGCAAAAGTCATATGTAAACATAAAAGATCCTGAATAGCCAAAGCAATACTAGGCAGAAAGAACAATGCCGAGGTATCAAAATACCTGATGTCAGATTACAATACAGAGCCTCAGTACAAAAACATTTTACTGGCTCAAAACAGTCATGTAGACTAATAAAAAAAGGAGACAGAAATAAATTTGCATATTTATACCAATCTAGTTTTTGACAAAAGTACAGAAAACAAACCCTGGGGTAGGGCGTGGGAGGGGTGGGGTGGGTAATAGTTTCTTCATCAAATGGTGTTAGGAAAACTGGATGTCCATACACAGACAAATAAAACTAGAGCTCATACAAAAAAAAAAAAATCAATTCAAAATGGATCAAAGACTTTAATGTAAGACCTGAAATGCTGGAACTGCTAGAAGAAAATATAATAAGATTACTTCAAGATATAAGCTCTGGCAAGGGCATTCTACACAGGACTCCTAATTTAGCAAAGGATATAATCCCAATAACTGAAAAATTAAGTTCTATAAAGCTAAAATGCTTTTGCACAGCAAACTATAGAATACAAACAGAAGACATGATGGGAGAGAAATATTTTACCATCTATACATCTGATAGAGGACTGATATCTAGAATTTATAAAGAACTCAAAGAATTAAGGCCAAGTAAGGTGTAACTGTGCACACAATAATCTCAGCAGAGGAAGGAAGGTCATCAATGCAAGTTCAAGGCCAAACCGATATATATTGCTGATTCCAGCCCAGCCCAGACTACCTAGTAAGACCTTGCCATTAAATAAATAACTGAACAGAAAACCCTCATAGAAATATAATTGGCCAATGAATATGTGAAAAATGTTCAACATCATTATCCATCAAATATCAAAACCGCATTAATATTCTATCTCACCGCAATCATACTAGCTACCATCAAGAAAAAAAATAATAATGAATGCTAAAGAGATGCAGAGGGAGGGAGGTGTGGAAAGAACTATTGTACACTGCTAAGGGGATGTAAATTAGTATAATGTACGGAGGCTTCTCAAAAAAGAAAAACCTAAAATAGAACTACCAATAGACTCAGCTCTACTACTTAAAGGCAAATACCCCTAGGAATCTAAGTCAGCATACCTCAGAAATATAGGCACATCTATGTTTATTGCAGCACTAGCCACAACCACCAAGATACAAAATAAGCATAGCCATTCATCAGCAGATGAATGATAAATAAAATGTGGCAAATATACATGATGGAGTTTTATTCACCCATAAGAAGAACAAAATAATATAACTTGCAGGAAAAAAAATGGATGGTATTATAAAACATCATGTTAAAGAGAAATAAACCACACTCAAAAATATCTTACCCTTTCTTTCATACATAGAATCAATCTCTCTCTCTCTCTCTCTCTCTCTCTCTCTCTCTCTCTCTCTCTCTCTCTCTCTCTCTCTCCACACACACACACACACACACACACACACACACACACACACACACACACACGACATGAAACTAGAAAGGAGACCATTTTGAAGAGGAAGGAAATAAAGGGAGAGGGGAAAGATGTCAGAAGAGGATAATAGGGAGGTTAATATAAGCAAAGTACAATTATACACATTTATCAAATTGACATAATCAAACCCATATATATATAACAGAAAAATTAATAAAAGTTATTAAAATTAAAATGAAAAAAGAGTAGCCATGAATTGATTATTCTATTTAGTGATAAATAAATGGAAGAATTGTGGTACTATCTTAACTGATATTTTTTTATGATTGATCTTTATTGTTTTAGCACTTTAGTGCTTCCCTTGCAGGTGTAAAAGCTGGATCCAAACCCCTATAGGTGGGCTATGCCAAGCTACAATGCTATTTTAAATATTAATCACTAAAGAGGATGACTTTCTGTTCCTGCCATGACTGAATAGTTTGAATCAAATCAGTCTTCCCACTGAAAATAGCATTTTATAAAGGCTGCACACAACACTTGGGTGACTTCAGTTTTTGAAAGAAGGGAGATACAAAAGTAAACCCCCATATTCAACATAGTTTTACCCCATCACATATGACAGATGTTTGTTTATATACTATTAGCATATTTACCTATTTGTACTCATTTATAGTTCACAAAGCACTTCTCATAAAACTGTAATTTTAACCCTATGGCACTGCACAGTAAATATTATTCTCCTCATTTTACAAATGAGAAAACTAATCTTTCAAGGTAACATAGCTAGTAAGTCACAGGGCTAGAAACCATACCTCGGTCTTCACACTCCACATGCCATATGCTTGCCCACAGTCCCAGCCACTTAGGAGACTGGCACAAGAGGATCACTTGAGACAAGTAGTTTGAAATTAGACTGGGTAATAGAGTTATTACCGATTAGAATTAGAATTACCTATTAGAATTTCCCTTTAACAAAATTAGAATTTTGAGACTCTTGCCTCTAAAGTAAACAAACAGTCAGGCATGGTGACACACACCTTCAATCCCAGTACCAGGGAGGTAGAGGTAAAGGCAGGAATATGTCTCTGAGTTCAAGGCCAGTTTGTTCTATATAACAAATTCCAGGACAACCAGGTCTGCATAGTAAGACCCTGTCTCAAAAAATGTAGAACTGAAGAGATGCTCAGCAGTTAAGAGCACTTGCTGCTCTTCCAGAGGTCCTGAGTTCAATTCCCAGTAACCACATGGTTGCTCACAACCATCTGTAATGGGAACCTGATGCCCTCTTCTGGCCTGCAAGGGCACTAGTCACACAAATGGTGCAGGTAAAATACCCAAACATATAAATTCTTTAAGGAAATAAATAATAAATAGGTAAATAAATAAGCAAGTAAGCCAAGCCTGGTGGCGTACCTATGTAATCTCAGCACCTCAGGATGCTGAGGCAGGAGGAACATGAGTTCCAACTAAGCCTGGAGTCTATGGTTTGAATATAAAATGTCTCTTAGAGGCTTGTGTGCTTGAGAATTAGTCTTCAGTTGGTGGTGCTATTTGAAATTTCAGTGAGTCAGAACTGGCTAGACAAAGTCAGGCACTGAGAACAGGTCCTTAGGGCTACCTTGTCTCTGATCATTTCCATTTTGAGGGGAAGATATTGGGACACTGTCTTGATATATAGCCCTCCTTGATCAACTCGGTATTGACTATATAGTTTGAAATGGCATCTAACTTTCCTCAATCCTCCTGCCTCAGCCCCCAAAATACTGAGATTACAGACATGTGCCACTATGCCTGGTTTCCTTCATGCCTTTTCTTTGCTTTCTGGCTAGCATGACGTGAAATGCTCTGCTTTACCACATGCATTAGGACATGACAGATTGATACCTCTGAAACCATGAGCCAAAATATACCCTTCCTTCATGTTGTTATATCATAGTATTTTATCACAGCAATTAAAAAACCAGCTAAAATGCTGGGCTACAAAAAGCTGTCTCAAATAATCAAAACAAATCAATCAACTAATCCTGAACTCCTTTCATTGCTGAATAGTTCAAATTTTTTTCATGAAAAAAGCCTGTTTTATTGTTTTCTGAGACAGACTAATGTGAAAATCTATATGTAGCCTAGGCTGATTTCAAATTTGAAATCCTCCTGCCTTAGCTTCCTAAGTACTGCAATTACAAGTATGTGCTATTATACTTGGCCTAGAAAAAATCCATCAAATTGGAGGTGATAAATGTATAAAAGAATTCATAAATATAGGATTTTATTTCAATATTTTCTTCATTGAAGCATTCTATTAAATACAGTATTTATGAGAATTACTATTCTACCTATACTAATAAAAAACATTGATAACACTAAAGGTTCTTCCAGTTTTATACTAAGTTCAATTATTTTCATAGAAGTAACTACTGTGTCATTTAATCTTATTTCATTTCTTCAATTAATCAGGGCTTACCAAAATCTGTCTTTGAATAGCTTCTTCTGAAGAGACTGAGATTCCATGTATATGTTGCAGCTTGCAAGCAATATAACACACTGCAAAAAAGTAATTAGAGATCCATCAAACATAAAGCACAAATTGTCGTTTTATATATAAAGGAATCAATGATTAAAATGAAGTCAGGTTTATTGTTAATAAAAAGAAGTTGTGGGCTTTTTATTTGTTTTTTTTTTGTTTTGTTTTTGCAAAGTTTTGCTGTGGGTTTTGTTTAGGTCTGGGTTTTTGTTGTTGTTTGAGGCAGAGTCTCTCATGTGGGCCAGACTGGCCTCAAATTTATTATGTAGCTGAGTCTAGCTTTGAACTCCTGAACCTCCAGCCTTCAACTCCTCAATGATGGGATTATGATGTGAATCACCACATCCAGAATAGTTTTTTTCATACAATCTATCTTGATCATGTTTTCTCCTCCCCCAACTCCTCCAAGATTATTCCTACCTCCCTACCCACCCAACTTCATTCTCATTCTCTCTCTCTCTCTCTCTCTCTCTCTCTCTCTCCCTCCTTCCCTCCCTCTCTCTCCTTTCTTCTCTCTCTCCTCTCACAAAAGGAAAATCAAGTCAAACAAACGAAAACCCATTAAGACAAAAATACAAAAACAAAACAAAAAGCACACAAAAACACATGGAATTCATTTTATGTTACTTCCAGCATATTCTTTTAATCTTTTCTTTTACTTTTTCCTGTGCTAAGGTTCGAACAACTCATATAGGGAGTGTTCTATCATAGAGTTCACCTCCTAGGCCTCAAACAGAAATTTCAAAAGACCGTCTAAATAATCAGGTTTTTCTAAAAGTGAAAAATCTGAAGATTATCAAATGAATTGCTTGCTTACTAATTCTAGTCAAATATATTTAATTATATATTATAATATTTATAATTCTAACATTTTAATTCCTTAGAAGTTAAATCCTAAATCTTCACTGAGGATATCTAATTCCACATAATGCTCCTGAATCATGCTGACAAAATAATTCTCAGGAGAGCTGTAACCTAGAGTTTATTCATCATCTAACAAATTTCTGGATATCTGGTAGCTTTATGTTTTCTTCTAAAATCTGAAACTTTCTAAATATTTTCTGAGATGACATAAAAGTTCTTCAAGTATAGTATATAAAATATAGGTGCCTTTATTATACAGTTTACTGTCACTGAGAATAGGAGTCTGCATAACTGTAACTTGTTCACATCTGTACTCTGCCTTTTTGTAAAATATATTCAAGTTTTTTAAAATGAGTTTACTGAACTAGTTACCTTTTTCTTTTGAGACAGTCTCATACAGCCCAGGTTGGCCTCAAACTCGCAAGGAATTAATGGTGACCTTGAACTTCTGACCCTCCTGAGTACTCAGATTACAGGCATACATTACCATGCCTAATTATGTAGTGCTAGAGATTGAACCCAGGATTTCACACATTCTGAACAAATGCTCTTCCAGCTGAACGCCATACCCAGTCAACTTTATGCTAGATGTAAGTAATCATTCTACCCATGCTGGTACCATTTCTAATAAATGTGCCACCATAAAAGAAGTATTTCCCAGATAAAATTTAGGATGATCAAAGTGGTCAGATTTTTATTGCTTTTCATGAAGTATAAAAATCTATTTATCTCTTAACAAAGTTATTTCTTCTGACAAATACTTTGTTAAAATAATTTCTAATTATATGTTTACATTGATTTGAATGTCCACTTTTGAACTGTTTCTTTTTGTTAATGTCAATTAATTGTTTAGTTATTTTCAGGAGCCCTGATGCAATTACTCCCCCTCTTAAATTTATGTTCGGTCCCATCTCCAAATTTTCTTCCATTCTACCCTCAAACATAAAAACCAGCCAGTAGTACATGCTTTTAGTCCCAGCACTCAGGAAGTAGAGGGAGGTGGATCTCTGTGAGTTCAAAGCCAGCCTAATCTCCATAATGAGTTTCAGGACATCCAGGTCTACAAAGAGAAACCCTGCCTCAAAAAAAGGATAAAAGAAAAAGAAAAGCAAATAATGTCACTGTGTTTCAAACCTGTATCCTACTTTTCCTCTTCCTTTCAGTGCTAAACTTTCTAAAATTTGTTTTATAACTTTATATATATGTGTGTGTATGTATGTATGTTTTTGTCGGCATGTATGTTTATATACCACATACATATATGCCTGATGCCCACAGAGGCAAGAAGGTGTCAGATCTCCTGAAATTGGAGTTAAAGATGGCTGAGAATGACCATGAGGGTGCTAGGAATTGAACCTTAGTATGCATGAGGTCTTCAGTTCACAACACACACAAATAAAATTTACAAGCCTATCCTCTATTTTAGGCTTTCCAATTTCTGTTCATTATTCCATAATTCTTTCAAATTATAAAAAAACTATAAAAATCTTGGTGACATTTTTCTATCATTAACATAATCCAGGCACACTGAATTTTGTTTATAAGAAGACAAACTATCTTCTAATCAACATAGTTGTAGAACACATCACTTAAATCTTCCTGTAATATAGCTAACTCTTTACTATGTCAAAGTACAACCCAAGAATCTAATTAAGAACTGATATATAGCTGGGCAGTGATGGTGTATGCCTTTAATCTCAGCACTTGGGAAGCAGAGACAGGTGGATCTCTATATGTTAGAGGCCAGCCTGGTCTACAGAGACAGTTCTAGGACAGCCAGGGCTGTTATACAGAGAAACCCTGTCTCAAAAAACAAAACAAAAAATTGATATTTAAGCAAGATGTGGTAGGGAATACCTGTAATACCAGTACTTGGGAGGCTGAAGCAGAAAGATTGAAAGTTCAAAGCCAGCCTAGTTGAGGCCAAGTTTGAGGTCACCCTAGGCTATATAACAAGCCCTTATCTTAAAAGTAACTAAAAAACTAACAACAACAAAAAAAAAACTGATAAATTCAGTAGGTTGAAAGAAATTCTAAGGCTGAAGACCTTCTTCATCTACTATATCCTTCATATTAAAGAATTAATGCATTTATTATCACAGAATTCATTTGTGTAGTATTTTCTGATAGATAAATTCTTATTCTTCTTTCATCAGAGCTATAGGAGTTAAGACACCTGGAAGTAATAATACCCGTACTTATCTTAAAGGGAAAGAACTAGTCTCTAAACAAAACAGATGGAGGGGTAAGGATATTCATAATTATATCATAATAAGGATATTCTTAATTATATCAACTATTAACTACCTTATCTGAAATTGTATAATTTCATTTATATTCACAAACATAAAACACTTAATAAATTCTGCTTCCTGTATACAGAAAAAAGTAATTCAACTTTACAAAGTCAAGCAGAGTTCTTGACTTAACTGTGTCCTTTATAATTAAATAGTAACTCTCATGAATGCATTTTTCCATCAATATCCTTGTTAAAAAACAGTAACTGTCAGCACATTAGGCCTTAATCATTTTAGCTAAAGCAATTAAACCTTTACCGAACAGTAAAGCATTCAAAAAGATGTTTGTCTTGGGTTTTCTCTGTTTGTTTTACTGTTCTCATTTTTCACTCTTACAAGTAGAAATAAATTCTATAGTTTTTCTTGGTAATTTACCACTATGTTTATTGGTTTACCTCAGGAAGAGATGATTCTTTAAAAATGTTTCTTAAAAATCAGGGGGCTAGAGAGATGGCTTCATAGTTAGAAATACTGACTACTTTCCCAGAGGACCTGAGTTCAATTCCTAGCACCCACATGGTGGGTGGCTCACAACCACATGTAACTTATGTATGTGGCATGCAGGTATATATACAGGCAAAACACCAATACACATAAAATAAAAATGTAAAAATCTAAATGCCTCACATGGCAATGTATTTCATTCTAATATTAGCAGAGAGGGGAAGCAATTATTTGAAAGTCCTTAGGAATCTAGACGATTTTGACCATGTGACCAATGTTCTTTCACATTTTCTTCAGTTTTTATTTTCCCATCTTTTGATCAAGCCTTGTTCAGTTCCAGATTATGTAGCAGTGGTACCTTAAAACTTGTATTAACGAGCCGGGCAGTGGTGGCACATGCCTTTAGGCCTAGCACTTGGGAGGCAGAGGTAGGCAGATTTCTGAGTTCGAGGCCAACCTGGTCTACAGAGTGAGTTCCAGGACAGCCAGGGCTACACAGAGAAACCCTGTTTCAAACAAAACAAAAAAAAAAAAAAACAAAGGGATACCTCTAAAAAATAATGAACACTGGGAAACTATTAGCTTAGGACACTATTTGTTTGTCATATAATGAATTAATCCCTATGTAAGAACTTGTCAAAACAGTCAAACTTCAGGAGTATTATACAATATCTAGTATGTATACGTACATTTAGCTGCCTGATTTTTCCTTACAGACAGTTCTAGTCTGTTAGCAACTGCCCAGTTCCATAGGTTCACTGCCATTTCTTCAATCTAGACAAAGGGAAACATTTGTTTAGCCAGTTAAGAGATTCTCCACCTTCAATTATGTGTGTGTGTGTGTGTGTGTGTGTGTGTGTGTGTGTGTGTGTGTATTCTAGTATGCTGTATGCTTATATTGGTATTGTGGGTCATTTCCTGACACTCCAAATATAACCTTAATCCACTTCTCACAGAAAAGTTAGCATCTCTTAAGAGGAATTATCTTGCCCCCTGTACATAATTTGTGTATTGCCATTTATGTATCTTTATTCATCTGATTCACTTTAACTTGAATTATACCTCTTTCCTTTGTCTTCCTGTAAATAAATCTATGTTAGTCTTACTAGCAACATCCACAAAAGTTTCGGCAATCAGTACAGTTTGCTGACATCTCTCTCCTTTTTGTCACAGTTCTGGCAGTTCAAGGAGGTCAAACTCAAAGTTACATGGATGCTAAACAAGCACTCCACCATTTAACCACCCTCGATTCTTCTTTGAATTTTTATATTCACTGTCACACAATTCAGCAATTAATTTATAAAACTCTCAAATCATTTACTCTGACTTGGTTTAGCATAGTTTGAGGGGTTTGAGAGTTGAGGCAGAAGAGTAAAGTCTCTGTGTAGCCCTAGCTGGCCTGGCACTCTGGACATGGATCAGTTTGGCTTAGAATTTATAGCAATTCACTTGTCTCTGCCTCTTGAGTGCAACATCAGCCCTGACATGTTGATGTTTCTTTCCCTGGACTGAACCCAGGATCTCTCCCATATAGGCAAGCTTCTAAAACTAAACTCCAAACAAAGCTTATTTTTAAGCAGTTTTAGTTCTTATCCTTGTTTCCAAAATAGACTTCTTGATAAAAAATATGTCTTATAGAGCATATTTAACATAGTGCATGCAAAAATGTTAAATAAAGAATATATATTTAAATAATAGGATTCATCATTTTATTATGTTTCATTCTGGGAACCAAGGGACAAAGTTTCTAAATGCTCCTCTAGGGTTTATCTTTGTATAAGGCAGAACTTAGTTAACTGAATAAAAAGTTAACTAAGTGTGGAACCGTGGTGTGAGACAGTCTGTAGCTTGGTTAAGCAAGGACTCCTCAACTCCATAATCCTGTGGCCATCAGTCACATGTAGCCATGCCCCAAGCCCCTAGTGTTCTGACTGAACTCCACCTCTACAGTCACCTGGCTACAGACAGGCTGCAGCCAGGTAACCCAGCCCACTGTTTAAAGAGGCTTCTTGCCCAAGTCTCTTTCTGTTCCTCAACTCTCTCTATTCTTTTCTCCCTTTCCACGTGGTCATCGCCTTCCCTCATCTCTCTATCTTCTCTTTTCTCTTTACTTCCCTATCTCCTTTTCTCTTTTTACTCCTTTAATAATAAAGCATAAAACTGTGAGCTGTCTCTTATTAAACCTGCCGCATAGAAGCATGAGGCAGGTCAGAGTGTTTTCAGCAACCAGGGAAAGGATCGAGGCTCCTCGCAGCCCAGTCAGGGCTCATCCAACCAAGCTTCTTTAACAGGTATTCGGGAGGTCCATGCCAGAACGGCACCACCTTCTGAGAGAGACCGCCCTGCCCGCTAGCCGGACAGTCTCGTGCTCCATAGATACTCCAGCGCCAGCACTCCATATTGTGGCACAGTGCGGTGTGGTGTGCAGTTCTGCCGGTGTTCCCCCATCCCCCTAGGCTCTGCCTGCCAGAGTTCTCCTATGCAGGATCTGCCGCTGTTGCAGCCATCCCCGCACTCTTCTCCTTTTTTTCCCCACAACTAAGCCTACAGTGTCTCAAGGAAAAAAATGAAGACTGAAGATAATATGTATAAATTACAGCTGGAGAGACAGCATAGCAGTTAAGACCACTGTCTGCTCTTCCAAAGTACCCAGGTTCAATTACTAGCACTCATATGGCAGCTCACAACTGCCTGTAACTCCAGTTCCACAGTTCCACACAAAAGCAAAATATCAATGTATAAAATAAAAATAAATCATTTTTAAAAATTCTTAGGGGGCTTATGGGGCTTTCGGGGAGGGAGGAAACAGGAAAGGGGAAATTATTTTGAATGTAAATAAAAAAACTTAGAAAATAAAATAAAATTAAAAAATTCTTGTACATGGAATTAGGTTGAGGGGGTGCTATAACTTAATGGTAGCATGTGTCCCTAAATTCAATCCCAAATTCTGATCCCCAATTCTGAAAAACTGGGGAAAAAGACTTAGGTTTGGTTTCTGGCAAATAACCTTTGAAGGCAGTAACTGAGCCTGGATGGAATTGTCTCAGACCAATATAACATAGCCTTGATTTAAATCTCGTAAGGTGTGATAGTGAATAATGATAACTCTACATATCATTACCTTATGACAGATATATTGATAGTAACTGACTAAAGGCAGTTAGCAAAATACATCCACTATAAATCACAGTGATGGTTTAAGTTTTTTATTCCATGCTGTGGATGGAAGCCAGGGCCTTGTATATACTAGATAAGAGTATACTAGACAAGATAAATACCACAAAACAAAATCCCCAGGTCTATATTTTACTAAGTCTTTTTTCTCCAGTGCCTTCTTTCTCATCTACACCTCCACCTTTTTTTCTGATGTTTGAGATTCCATTTAGACAGACAGATAATTTAGCATAGGTGCCATTTCACTTTCCTATTCTGGGGCAAATTCTCATGCCCACCTCCATCCTTCTCACATAGTATAATCGCTGACTGAATGATGACTTTCACATAAATTATATCTGATTTATATCACCAACAACATGTGAAGTTAATATTTGACTCCAAATTTTAAGAGGAAAAATGAATATTCACATTAAAACATCTTTCTTTTTTTATTCTTCTCTCATATATTACATCCTATGTGCAGTTTCCTCTCCCTCTTCTCCTACCAGTCCCTTCCCACAACACCTCCCCTCTTCCTCAGCTCCACTCCTCCTCCTTTCCCTTCAGAAAAGATCAGGTCTCCCAGAGATCTCAACCAAACCAGTTATGATAAAACTAGATACAAACCCTTATATTAAGACTAAACTAGGCAACCCAGCAGGAGGAAAGGGTCCCTAAGGCAGGCAAAAGAGTTAGCAACAGCCCCTGCTCCCACTTTTAGAATTCCCACAAGAAGACCAAGCTACAAAACCACAACATATACAGAGGACCTAGGTTAGACTCATGCAGGCTCCCTGATTGTCAGTTCAGTCCCTATGAGCTCCCATTGGCCCAGATTAGTTGATTCTGTGGGTTTTCTTGTGGTATCCTTAACTCCTCTGGCTCCTACAATCCTTCCTCCCCCTCTTCCGAAGGATTCTCCAAGCTCCATCTAATGTTTGACTGTGAGTCTTTGCATTTGAAGCCTCTCTGATGATCATTATGCTAGGTTTCTTAAAGACCTATCTTTTGGCATTTTGGAAAGCAATTTGGCAATACATAAAATTAACAAAAATTGTTCATATATTTTGTCCTCGTAATTGCTCTTCTAAGACTCTATTCTAAGAAAACAATACAAGTGCGAAATAATCTTTGCACTTAATAATGTTCCTTTTATTACCTATGATAGAGAAAAATGTGGAACAACATAGTTGATAATAAAGAAATGTATAAATTATAATAAATGCCCTTGAAGGGATATGATTCAGCCATTTTAAAATAGTAATCACAGCGAGTGAGATGGCTCAGTAGGTAAAGGTAAAGGAACTTCTCACATAAGCCTGACAACTTGAGTCCAATCCCTGGAACTCACATTAGTGGGGGGTGGGGGGGGCACATATGCTATGCCATGTGGAGAGCAGGGACAATTTTGTGAAGCCACATGATAAATTTTAAGAATAAAAATAGTGGCCCCTAACGTGGTGGTACATGCCTTTAATCCCAGCATTGGAAGGTAAAGGCAGGTGATCTCTCTGAATTTGAGGCCAATGTGATCTACATAGTAAGTCCCAGGTCAACCACAGCTACATAGTGAGACCCTGTCTCAAAATAATAAAATAAAAGGAAAGAAGAAATGTTCTTATATCTAGTGAAAAGATAAGATACAAAATTATATGAACAGAAAACTGCTAAACTAATATAAATTTACCTCCAAAAGAGCTTTAATAAAATCATGGATCTTGATGAAGTGGGTGCCAAATTACTGATACACATTTAAATGAATCCCCAAAATAAGCTGTGCTGATCAAATAAATGGCTCACATATATAGATGGTAAACGAATGGTGAACAAAGACAGAAAAAGAGCTCAGAAGAAGAGTACTTGCTTAGCCTGAGTGAGGCCAAGTTCAATCCCCTGTACTGGAAAATAAAAGGAAGGAAAGAAAGGAGGAAATGGGCCAGGCGGTGGTGGCGCACGCCTTTAATCCCAGCACTTGGGAGGCAGAGGCAGGAGGATTTGTGAGTTTGAGGCCAGCCTGGTCTACAGAGTGCGTTCCAGGACAGCCAGGGCTACACAGAGAAACCCTGTCTCGAAAAACCAAAAAAAAAAAAAAAGGAGGAAATGTAACTGTAGAATCTAAATGACTACTAGAGAAGTCTCCATTGTAATTTGGGAAGTGCTCAGTGCATGGGATCAAGTCCTGGACTAAACAAATGCTAACCAAACCCCATGTTCCAGCCCCCAACTTTTCTTTCTGAAAAATATTATAATAAAATGGCAGAAAAAGAGAAGTGTTTTTACAATAAAAAAAATCTTTACATATTCATTATAATTATTGCTATATAAAATTTAAATGTAGTAGTTACTAGAGGAAATATACAAAATGATTATGTAGTTATGTAACAACTATATGAGTATAGGTAATAATTTCTCCTTACTCAAAATTCCCAGTTATACTGCTCCACGATATTTAAATAAATTTGTATCTTTCCATATTTTATTAGAAGGTATAAAGTAAATTATAATTATAAATACTTGAAAGTCATAATATGCATAAATTTTAACATATATGTGTTAAATGACTAATGTTTGTCTGATTTTCTGTTAGGTCTACATAAATGTATAAAAATAAACATAGCTATGGCTAGAGAGATGGCTCAGAGGTTAAAGGTACTTATTCTTGCAGAGGACCCAGATTCAGTTCCAAGCACCAACATGATGCAATGTACCTACCTAACCATGATGCCAGTTCCAGTGGATCTAGCACTTCTACTGGCCTCTATAAGTACCAGGCACACATGCAGGTAAATACTCATACATATAAAATAAGTAAATCTTTAAAAAATAATAAACACATCCAGTATTTGAACACTATAAAGATTAAGTTTTCTAGAAATAAAATTTAAAGTATTTCCAAAACCAAGTGAACTTTCTTAGAAAACAGAACCAGACTATTTAAATTTTTATTATATTTATGTGTTTGTTTATATATTTATTTATATATTTATGGTGGATGGGAGAGCATGTGTATGGCAATCAGAAGATAACTTGTGTGTCCCCGGGATCAAACTCAGGTCATCAAGCTTCATGACTTTAACTACTGAGCCATGTCGATATCCCAAAACCAGACTCTTGATATTGAACCTTATAATAACTTTTTACTAACAATTAAGTACAAGTAAAGGTTATAATTTAAAAAGACTTACAGACTAATCTACTAAAAGACATTATAACTAATCAAGTTCAGCAAGGCTACAAGATCAATATATCAAATGTAATGAATGGTAGGCTGAGACTCAGCTCACTGACAGACTGCTTGTCTAGCATGCACAAGGCCCAGATTCAATCCCCAGCAAAAGAAAACCAAATTCAAACAGTATCGATCTACCAATACAGCCCTACAGAGGATCCTAGAAGGAAAACTCCAACATAAGGAAGGTACCTGCACCAAGGAAAGGATAAGATATTAATCATCAGATCCTACTATAAAAGACTATACTCAACAAAACCAGAAAATCTAGATGAAATGGATGATTTTCCAGATAGATACCATGTACCAAAGTTAAATCAAGAATAGGTAAACTAACAGGCCCATATCTCACAAGGAAATAGAAGAAATCATTAAAAAACCTCCCAACCAAAAAAAAGCCTGGGGCCAGATGGATTTAGTACAGAATTATACCAGACCTTCAAAGACCCAACAAGGAGCTGATAGAGTCAGATGCAGATATCTGCACCCAACCAATGGACAGAAGCTGCTGACCCCTGTGGTTGAATTAGGGAAAAGCTAGAAGAAGCTGAGGAGAAGGAGGGTGACCCTGTAGAAGGACCAGCAGTCTCAACTAATCTGGACCCCCGAGATCTCTCAGACACTGGATCACCAACCAGGCAGCATACACCAGCTGATATGAGGCCCCCAACACACATATAGTAGAGAACTGCCAGGTCTGTGTTCATTCAGAGATGATGCACCTAACCCTCAAGAGACTGGAGGCCCCAGGGGTTTAGAGATCAGGTGGGGTAGGGTGTGTGTGGGATGGATACATCCTCCTTGAGACAGGGGGGTGGGGAGGAAGTATAGGATGTAGAACAGTCAGTGGGTATAGGGGAGTTTATAAAATCTGGAGTGTAAAATAAATAAATAAAGCCGGGCGGTGGTGGCGCACGCCTTTAATCCCAGCACTTGGGAGGCAGAGGCAGGAGGATTTCTGAGTTCGAGGCCAGCCTGGTCTACAAAGTGAGTTCCAGGACAGCCAGGGCTACACAGAGAAACCCTGTCTCGAAAAACCAAAAAATAAATAAATAAATAAATAAACAAACAAACACAAGGAAGAAAAGAAAAATCTCAACTGAATTTCTATGCAACAATTAAGTCTGAAATTTAAATTGCTATATTATATATATATACATATATATTTCATATGAGTGTTTTTTCTGCATATATACCAGAAGAGGGCAACAGATCCCACTATAGGACAGCTGTAAGCCACCATGTGGAAATTTAAGAGCAGAGGAGCCATCTCTCCAGCCCCTAACCTATAAATTCAACTGCAGTCTTGATCAAAGTTCTATCTGCCATCTTTGCATAAACTGATGAGATAAATACAGAATATGGAAATTCACCAGAAACATACAAAATTAGTCTTGAAAATAAAGAACAAACTTAGAGAATTCACATTTTCTAATTTCAAAATTTACTGCAAAGCTACACTGTAGTAATGGCATAGGGAAAGACAGTGGAAGAAAATAAAGTCCAGAAATAAATCTTCACAGTATAGTTAACAGACTTTGAACAAGGGTTCTAAGACAAATCCGTCGGAGAAAAAGTCTTCTACAAATGATTCTACAACAACTTACTACCCCACATGCAAAAGAATAAAGTTGAACTCCTTTTTCGCACCATATACAAACAAACTAAAGGGGCTGGAGAGATGGCTCAGTGGTTAAGAGCACTTGCTGCTCTTGCAGAGGATACAGGTTCAGTTCCCAGCACACACAAGGTGGCTTCCAATTGTTTAACTCCTGCTCAAGAGGATCTGATGCCCTATTTTGACCTCTGCAACCACCAGGCATACATTGGCATACATACTTTTTTAAAAACAGGCACAAAATGATCATAAATACAAATATAAGAATTTTTTAATGTCAGGGACTGGAGCTATTGCTCAATGGTTAAGACTACCTACTGTTCTTCCAGAGGACCAAAATTTAGTTCCCAGTTGGACAGACTCACAACTACCTGTAAGTCCAACTCCTGGAACATCCAATGGCTCCAGCCTCCATAGGCACCTGCCCTCACATGCACATACTCACACAAATACATGAATATACATATATCCATAACTAAAAATTTAAAAAGTTAAGTCCATCAAGGCCAGCCCTTTTCTGAAGAGAAACAGAGGAGAAGTAGATGCGGGACAGGGGAGGGACTAGGAGGAGAAGAGGGAGGGGAAACTGCAGTGGAGATGTAAAATAAATAAAATTAAAAGAAAAATATATATGGGAACACTAAAAAATAAATCTTAAATTTCAATTACATTTTTATTTATTTTGTATGGAAGACAACACATATGCAGATTAGAGGCCAATTATGAAAATTGATTTTCTCTTTCTACAATGTGTATCTTAGGAATCAAACTTGGGTTAGGCTTGGCAAGAGGTACCTTTCTTTATCTGCTGAGCCATCTCACTCACCCTAAAACGCTTACAGGAAAATACAGCAATAGGTGCTAGAAAATTGTGCATCCATGAGAACCTAAGCTGGGACCCTCAAACACCCACATGTCAAATCCAGACATGGTGATGCCCCTACAGACAGTGTTAAGATATAAAGTTGTACATTGCAGCAGTTCCAATGTACTAATTAACTGTAGAAAAGTAAAATGTACATCACTTTATATGGTTAGTTCAGTATACTTTTATATCTAGCAGACTGACATATCTGCACACCTATAATGCTAGCACTGGGAAGGCAGAATCAGAAGGTTCAGTATAGCTTGCAGGCCAGCTAGTCTTGCCCAGTCAGTGAGCTGTAGGTTCAGTGTGAGACCTTGGGGCTAGAGAGTTCAGTAGTTAAGTGCAAATCTTGCAAGGGACCTGAGTACAGCAACAGAAGATCTGACACCTCTGGCCTCTAGAGGCACCTGTATTCATATGCCAAACCCATATGCAGACACATACCTGTACATATTTAAAAATAAATCTTTAAAACAAACATCACCCAAATTATCATAAGTAAAATTCTATTTTTACCAACCTGAATATTCTGTATTTCAGCCAGGGACTCTCTGTTGAAATTTGATGTGTTCATAAAGAATCTGTCAATCATTTCATGTAGTCTCCATGAATTACCAGTTAGGATCAGGGCTTTAACAAGTTCTGAAATAACAAAGAATAGTAAGCATGCTATGAACTTATAGTAATTGGTTAGTTAGCAAAGCACTGTCAAATTTGTTCCTAAATTTTTAGCCAAATAAACACAGCATTAAGTAAAAACTGAAAGTATTTTTTTTTAGCTAAAGATAGGGTACAATTACCACTAGCTTTAACTTGAACTTGGTGATCACTATTCATTCTCAGAAAGTAAAATGTATTGACTCCACAAAGACTAATGTTATTATAGATAAAGTTAAAACTACTACAAAACGAGCATTAGCAATGCCTTTCAACTTAAAAAATATAGAAAACTGAGGAGAGTAGATATATATCCTGTAAAACTGAAATATTTATTATTACTTGCAAACACTAGTCAAACATTAATTTATGTTGGATCTTAAATATTGGCCTTGCTTTGTAAGGAAAAGAAATGACATGTCCAATTAGAGACAACATTGTCCAGTTATTGAATCTGTATAAATGTCACTATTTTCTAAACAATCTGAGAACCAGATCCTCCATATAGCCAAATCTTACTAAGTCATGGAATTTATTAAAGCAAAAAACAAACAAACAAACATGATGTAGACTCAAACTGATAGCTTTCATATTATCAAAATTGAGAAATTTTTTCCAAGCTAGTGTAACAGTTTCAATAAGGTACATCTGACTATCATACAAAATGAAAAGTGTTATTATATTTATTCATAAAAATACTATAAAAGCATCTCCTGACTGTGTTAAAAAGGTGTGTGTCTCTAAGGGAGTGTGTGCAGTTGGGATTCATGCATGTTACACAAGTACTATAACACTAAACTATACTTGCAACTTCAACAAACATTTTTAATCTGCTACAATTATCATTTTTTCACCTAAATGTTAGAAAATAGATTCAAATAAAGACTTCACAAAGCAAATTATGTTCAAATATTTTTATAGCACATGGAAACTATAGTATCTGCTTGTGATGGATAGTTTTATGTCAACTTGAAACACACTAATTATCTGAAAAGAGGAAAACTCAGTTGAAAAAAAATGCCTCTACAAGATCTGGCTGTAGGGCATTTTCTTAACTAGTGATTGATGGAGAAGAGCCCAGCTCCTTGTCAGTGGTGCCATCCCTGGGCTGGTAGTCCTGGGTTCTATAAAAAAGCAGGCTGAGCAATCCACAATGAGTAAGTCAGTAAGGAACATTCCTCCATGGCCTCTGCATCAGCTCCTGCCTCTGGGTACCTACAGTTTGAGTTCCATTCCTGACTTCATTTGATTATCAGAGATAAGGAAGTGTAAGCCTAATAAACTCCTTTCTCCCCAACGTGATTTTAGTCATGATGTTTCATCACACTAATATTAACCCTAACTAGGTAGGACACACCTGGATAAGTGGAAATATTACAGAAAATATACCACACCTACCTTTAACACTATAGGTGATAAGATATATTTAAAAAACTAAACCTGTATCTTTTCTTCTTCCCACAACTGATTTAGTGTAATGATTCGTATGAAGTAACTTTTCATATGAAAATAATTTCAAAATAGTTCTGATCCTTTCAAAAATATATTTTCAGTGTCAAGCAGTCAAACAACTTGATTGACACCATCAGAGGCAATGGCATACTGTATAGTCCTTTAGTATAAAACGCAGTCAGAAAAGCTGGGTAGGGAGTAGAGATCGCATAGTAGAATAAGGGTTACACTAGAAAGGAAAAATTTACTATTAAAAGAAGTTCACAGAGGAGCTTCTAAATGCAATCTTCCTAAGATGTGAAGACAGCATGTCACATTAAGGTTGTATCAAGCAAAATCTTACACTGGAAACAAAAGCAAAATGGTTAAACAAAGCTATCAGAATAAAGTACAATTTATGGCATGATTTGAGTCTATCTAATTTAAAAGGATTCCTGCTAGCTAAAACTCTGGCTTCATTCTATTGTGGTGACCCTGTTAACTAGCATCAATTAATATTAATTAGATAAACAAGATTCTACATACAGTGTAATAGAAAATAAACATTTTCCCTGTCTTTGAAGAAGGAAATTTCTATTATGACATGGAAAAATCTACAAAAAGATCTGCCTGTGTGCCCCTCCCCAGTCAACCTCAGTGACCTCCATTTGCTCAACCAGTCAGTCAAAAGCCAAAGTTGCTCAAAGGTCTGCCAGGATCACTTCAAGATTCTATTTCATGTCACACTGATTACATTCAACTACTTTAGTGAGAAAAGAACAAACAGTGAGATTTGGCTCACACCTGTAATCTAAGTACTTGAAAAGCCAGCCTATACAATAGAGTGAGACCCCCCACCTCAAAAAAGATGGCAGTAGGGGTCAGGGGAGGTGGGATTAGCATGTGCGTAGTACTTCCGAGTCAAGGGTTTTTGTTTTTGTTTTGTTTTGTTTGGGGGGGGGGGTGCTTCTGGTTTTTCGAGACAGGGTTTCTCTGTATCTCCCTGGCTGGCTGTCTTGGAACTCACTCTATAGACCAGGCTGGCCTTGAACTCAAAAATCCGCCTGCCTCTGCCTCTGCCTCCGAAGTGCTGGGATTAAAGACGTGTGCCACCACTGCCCGGCCATAATCAAGGTTTTTATCAGATGCATTCTCATTTAATTTTTTAATCTACTCTATACAGGAAACATTTTGTAAAATAGGCTCAACTTCTAGAACTGAAAAAAGTAGAAACAGTGTAGAACAGTAATAAAGCACCTCAGTAGTAGAACACTTAAATCTAGTAAGAACAAAGTGACTTCAAAAAAAAAAATGAAGTAACTTCTTAGGTGACATAAATAGAAAATAACTGTGGGACAAATAAAAAACTAAGAAAACTATAGGGAAAAAATACATGTGAAGAAGGGAAACATACACACCATCACCACCAGGAACAACAACAAAATAACAGACTCAATTCCCCAATTAAAAGATGCAGGCTAACAAACTGGATAGTAAACAGGATCCATCCTTCTGCTGAATACAAGAAACACACACATCTTAGAATAAAGGGCTGGAAAAAAAGTTCTCCAAGCAAACTGACCCAAGAACATCAAATTTACACTTTTGGGAGATGGTGCTCAAATCTAGGGTCTTGTGCTTGCTAGACAAATGACAACCTTAGCCTGATGGAACTCTCTTGTTCTTATGATAACCTGTTATCTTCTGTTATCCCTTATAGTTAAGCCTCTTTCTTTCTTTCTTTCTTTCTTTCTTTCTTTCTTTCTTTCTTTCTTTCTTTCTTTCTTCCTTCCTTCCTTCCTTCCTTTCTTTCTTTCCAAGGTTATTGTTTTTCTTCTCTCTTTCCCCCCCAAGACGGGGCGGGGTGGGGGGGGAGTCTGTCTTGTTACACAGGTGTAACTCTGGTTGTCCAGGAACTTGCTCTGTAGACCAGGCTGGCCTCAAACACAAAGTTCTACCTGCCTTTGCCTCCTGAGTGCTGGGATTAAAGGCCCATGCCACCACTGTTCAGTTAGTTCTTCTCTATTTTTTTGTAATTAAAAACTTTTTTCATATATTTTGATCATATTATTTTTTCTGTCTCAACTCTTCCCAGATCCTACCCACCTTCCTACCTACCCAACTTCATGGCTAAACAGATAAATAGATAGATAGACAGATATATAGATATATAGATATACAGAGAGAGATGGATATATATATAAATAAAATATAAAAATAAATATAAACAAAGATAAAATATAAACAAAAATAAAAAGCTTGCTGAGAACAATATATTAGGCACTGTGGTTTCCTATCTATAAACAGTGTAAACTGCACAAAATATTGTCAGCCCTTAATATCTATGTGTTTGTATCTGTGTATTCAAGGAGCTTTAAAATATTTGTAAAAGACCAGGTGCAGTAGAACAGGCCTGTATGAAGCTGGAGAATCACTTGAGGACTGGACTTCCAGATCATCCTGAACAACAGGAAGCTGTGTCATTCGTCAGAAAATGAATGCAACTAGAGTTCATCACATTAAGCAAATTAAGTCAGTTTCAAAAGACAAATATTGTACAGCAGTGGTGGCTCACAACTTTAGCTGCAGCTCTTGAGAAGCAGAGGCAAGCAGATCTCTGTGAGTTCTAAGGCTAGCCTAGTCTACATAGAGAGTAGTTCCAGGACAGTCAGGGATACAAAGAGAGATCTTATCTCAAAAAAAAAAACAAAAAAAACAAACATGTTTCCTGTCATTAATGGACCTTACTTTATAGATATATAAAATCATCTACGTACTGATGACATTTAAGTTGAAACAAGCCAGACAGTTGTGGCACATGCCTTTAGTCCCAGCACTCTGGAGACAGAGGCAGGCACATCTCTGTGAGTTTGAGGCCTACAGAGTGAGTTCTGGGACAGTCAAAGCTACACAGAGAGACCCTATGTCTTATTAATTAATTAATTAAACAAACTACAAATGGGAAAAATAAAATGTATAGGAGTACGTGCATAGATTATACAAACTCTGAAATTTTATATAAAGAACTTGAGCAGCGGGGAATTAGGGAGAATCCTTGAAGCAATCCTCCATATATACCAAAGGTTGCTTACAAAAGAGATCAGTCAAAAGGTCAATAAAATCAAAAGATAGATAATTAAGTCTCCACACAAGGTATTTTTAACTTTCCATGCCTAACAGAATTCACTAGCTATTTAGAGAATTAGTAAACAAAATCTCACAAACAATTATGCATTATGGTATTTTCATAGTAACAGAAAAACAAGAGGCTTATCTGAATTCTCAAGTGAATTTTCAAATCAGCAACAAAAATCATCAAGTTTTTCTAAGGGGCCAGAGGCATATAGCTCATTGGCAGAATATATACTTAGCATGCCTGAAGCCCTGGGTTTAATCTCTAACACACAAACACACACACAAACTAATCATGATCAATTTAAAAATTAAGGACATAACTAGTAATACTGTTGCTATCTTTGTATACAATATGAATGAAAGAAACACACATTATTAGGTTTTGATAAATTCATTCAATAAACATTTAACAATAGCTAACAAGACATACTTCCTTCCCTTAAGGAACTTAGTCATTTTTACACATGGTATATGTTGATGCACATCTTTCAATCAACCAAGTTTTCAAAGTTATGTCATCTTAAAATGACAATAACACACTCTAATTTTACAATTGATTGATATATGGCATAAAGAAGTTAACTTGCCCAATACCAACATCATCATTAAAAGCAAAGCCTTGAGCAGTATCAAGGCAACTACACTTCAACTAGCATCCAAACATCCAGAAAAAATAAAAACCACAGCAGCAGTAGGGGTGCTGTTTGTTTATTTTTGAGACAGAGTCTCTCACTATGTAGCTTTGGCTAGTCCAAGACTTGCTATATAGACTGGCACAGAAATCTGCCTGCCTCTGCCACCCAAGGGCTAGGATTAACCATTTATTGCAGAAAACCTGATACCTTCTTCTGACCTCTGCAGGCACCAGGCACACAGGTAGTACACAGACAGACATGTAATCAAAATACCCTTACATATAAATAAGTGAACCTTTTTAAAAAATAATTTCATCTATTTCTTTATACTATTTAATGTATTTACTAGAATATTTTAAATTAAATATGTAGCTCATTAATTTCTACTAGACAGGGCTGGTATTGAGTACAACTATATTCAAGTTTGTTTTAATACATTTTTGGGGGTTTCATTTTATATCCTAAGTGGATCTCAAATTCACTATGTAGTTCAGGATACCCTTAAATTCACAATCCTCCTGTGTTAGCCTCTAGAAGTGTTGAAATTACAGGTATACACCACCACACCCAGCTCTATTTTTTGAAGACTTTATGGAATAAACAATCATAAATATATTAGTAAAAGAAAATATAAACTTGTATATTATAATAAATCCCAAGGGCATTTATATAACAACAAACTAAAGAAGCTAAAAGTCCAAAGAAAGGAAAATAAGAATTTATCTCCAAACTAACCATAAGAAAAGATGTTATGTGAAGCTTGTACTGTTTGCTAACTCGAGGCATGGTCTCATTATACTGCCTAGGATGGCCTCAAACTAGCCTATCTTGCAGGAATTGCTTGTGTGTGTGTGTGTGTGTGTGTGTGTGTGTATGTGTGTCCACCCACACACGCGTGCACTTGTAAGTGCACATGTGTAGCATGTCACCAGTGTAGAGGTCAGAAGACAATCTTCCAGAACTGGTTCTCTCCTTCCACCATGTGTGTCCCAGAGATCAATGCAGGTCATCAGGCTTGGTGGCAAGCATCTTTACTGGCTAAGCCATCTCGCCTGCCCTTACAGTGATTTATTTTTAAAACAATAAATAAATTTTAAATTTTTTAAAGATAAACTTCTTTATAGCCCTGAGGTTGAATGGCTTGTGGATGACAGCAGTTTTCTGAAAAAAAAATCATTTTAAAAGCAGAACATACAATACTTAGTTGCCTTGATACTATAGAAGCAAATGTACTCCTTCCTCAAACCCCTGCCCTAGAGGCAAGCTAACTGCCCTTATTCAGGCCTTACAAGATAAGACTGTAACCAGCCACATCATCTCTAAGAATAAGTTTATATTATTACCTGCCCATCTGCTTGCAACACCATTTAAAATGTACTTTTGACACAGTATTTTTCAGGTTAAACAGTATAATTCTGCATCTCCTAAAATTCCTGGGAAAAGCTATAAATTATGACCAGAAAATAAGTTGTGGATTGTAAATTTTATTTCCTTACACTAACTCATAAAAGGTTCCAAATATTAAACTGGAGCACTGAGTGCTCTGAAAAGACAAACTTAAGAAACAAACTTGCAGTGCTGGACCTCCAACCCAGGGCTTTACATGAGGAAGGCAAACACTGCCACAGAGCTATCTCCCAGCTTGTTTGCTTTTTGTTTTGTTTTGTTTTATTGTATTTTATGAAACAATATTTGAGATACTGCTCCAGCCTCAGTGTTATAAATGCTGGGATTATAGACCAGATGTGGTGTTTGACACATGCACTCTGAGGTAGGAAGATTGCAAGTTTGAGGATAGCCTGAGCTACATAAAGTTCTAGGTCAGCCTGAGACACAGAGTAAAACCTCTGTCTCAAGAAGCCAAAATGGGACTCTTTCGGTCTCTTTGGCTGGTAGAAGCAACTGACAAAAGAAACGCCATCCTTTGGAAAGAGTCTGAATATGACACTCCTAGAGGATCCTGTTATACCACTCCTGGGCATATACCCAGAGGCATCCCCGGCATGAAATAAGGACACATGCTCCACTATGTTCATAGCAGCCTTATTTATAATAGCCAGAAGCTGGAAGGAACCCAGATGTCCCTCAACAGAGGAATGGATTCAGAAGATGTGGTATATTTACACAATGGAATACTACTCTGCAATTAAAAACAATGAATTCATGAAATTCTTAGGAAAATGGTCAGAACTGGAAAATATCATCCTTAGTGAGGTAACCCAATCACAAAAGAACACACATGGTATGCAGTCACTGATAAGGGGATATTAACCCAGAATCTCAGAATACCCAAGACACAATTCACATATCAATAGATTTCCAAGAAGATGGAAGGAGAGACCCCGGTCCTGGAAAGACTGGAGGTAGGGGAATACCAAGACAGAGAAACGAGAGGGGGTTGAATGGGGAACAGAGGGAGGGAAGGGGGCTTATGGGACTTTCGGGGAGGGAGGAACCGGGAAAGGGCAAATCATTCGGAATGTAAATAAAAAAAAAATAGAAAAAAAAAAAACCCACACACATTGTACCGCTGCCGCTGTGGCTCTAAGGACGGCCACTATCAGAAGTCGATCTGTGGCAAATGTGGCTACCCTGCCAAGTGCAAGAAAAAGTATAACTGTGGTGCCAAGGCTAAGAGACGAAGTACCACTGAGACTGAGCAGGTAAGGTACCTAAAAATTGTCTGTGGAAGATTCAGACACGGATTCCGTTAAGGAACAACACCTAAACCCAAAGGGCAGTTGTTGCAACAACCAGTTCATCTTGAGGATTTCAATCAGTCATAAAATAAATGTTGCCATGCAAAGCTTGGTTACCTTTAAAGTCCATGAAGCCAAGGTTCACAGTGCCGTCCATTTTTTAAATGTCTGGATCCAGCCTACGGAACAAAAATATATTTTAATATTCTGTCCTCTATTCTCTAATTTCTCAAAAAGACACTTCTTCCAGACAACTATACCCATTGGTTATTACCTTAAAGTGCAGGAAAGCTGGAAATCCAGGAGAAACTTGTTAAGGAGGGAGGCATCTGCTCTCCCACACACAAAGAGCTCGCTTGTCTCCGGCGGCCCGAAGCCGAAGGCGAGATTCATTCTCTCCTCAGAGAATCACGCTCTGTGATTGGTTTGTCTGGCACGCACTGCCCCGCCTTCGTTGTGCAAACAGACTGAGTCACGCTCTGTGATTGGTCTCTTTCATTGTTCAAATATTCTCGTGCGCATCCCATCAGCCCCCTCGCTCTTGGCGGCGTTCTTTGGTGCCTTTTTTCCCCTGGCTCTTATGTACCCTTCCGCTAACAGTCACTGACTTGGAGCTGCGCTTTCCGGTGTGTCACTGGCTTCTATACCCCTCCAACCATCATTTAAATGACTACCTTGACTCTCCTGCTGCCCACAAACCTCTCTTTCCAAAGATATTGCTCAGAGCATCTCTAAGAAGTATTGTCAAATGTCTGCTTCTTCTTGATAGTTCTAAAACCTGGGCTACAGATGTGGGGCTCCGAGTTCGATTACACACACACTTGAAGCCCTGATGCCACAGCACACACGCACACATACACATACCATATACAGATTAAAGAAACCACCTGACAAGGCTGGAGTGCTTCCTAGCCACTAAACCTCTCACCTGCTGAAACTACAGCCCTCGAATGTGCCTCACACACTCCTCTGGAGAGCAAAGCCCCCCCACTACGTCATCAAAAGCCACTCCCAATTGGCCTTTAGCACATATTGATCCTCCGCCTTGGAATCCTAAGTTCTCTACATTGGATAAAACCAGAACGAGACTATCAGGACAAGGTCTATGATGTAAGACCAGAAGTGCACTGCCATTCAAGGAAAGGACAGATGACCAAGATTACAGAAAGAAAAGAACAAGAATTCACGCACATGCACACTACGTGGAGTGGAGGAATAGTAGACAGCGCTAGACAGCGCTGCTCAGTGTTTCAAACTGGTGAGGTATCCCAACACAGTAGCACAGGCTTGTAGTCTCAGCAGTCAGAAGCTAAAGCAAGAGAATCCCTTGAGCCCAGGCTTTCCGGATCACCTGGGAGTCATAGCAAAACCCCAGCAAAGAAATAAATGAGTAGTGTCAAAATTCAGAAAAATAAGAAATTGTGCACTCCAGTCAGAGAGGCAGGGAGGATAACCGCAGACCTTCAAATCTCCCTCCATTCCTCTGAGTCCCAATCCCCAAGTCTCACCCCTAGTTCTGTAGCAGACCACCTGCGGCTGCCTCTCCTCCCTCTCTACCTCCCTCTCTAGTTTCCAAGTGACTAAGCAAATCCCCATGGAAAACCGTGCTTTCATCCATCCTGTGGACAGCTTCACCCCATCCTCCCAGCCCATCCCCATTCCAAAATGTCAGCTCCTAATACCTAGAAAAACGTTTTGCCCAGAATCCCCAGTGGACATGCCTACCAGGATCCCAGAATTCCCTATGAGGCAACTCACAACAATCACACTCTCCTAAGAACCACAGAGGGCAACAGAAACCAAAGAACAAAACACCCAACCAACAAAGACAAGACCAGAGATCAGCATATGTGTAGCTGCTTGTATTACTGAGAAGACTAGGCTGATTCCATGACAGGCTCTTATCCTGGAATTCCCCTAATGTGCTTTAAATCAGGCCTGCATGATCCAGGTCTCTCTATCTTGGCAATGGGAGACTCCAGCAAGCTGGACTTCTGCAGAATAAAACATTCTTTGCGTTTACATACAATTCAGTGAATCATGGACCCTTACATTACGAGTGCTAATTATGTTCCCCTAAAAAAACTGTTTGCACAAGAGGGTCTGCACATAGCTTCTGGGAAACTGCCCCCCCACCCCAAAGCTGGTTCTGATTGGTAAATAAAGATGCCAGCAGCCAATAGCTGGGGAGGACAGACAGAGGCGGGATTTTGGAATTTACCTGGCTTGGAACTGGGAGGAGGAGAAGAGAGAGATTCGCCATGCTTTAGGAGAGTGTGGAACGAGGAGAGACAGAGTCTGCAATGGAGTAGAAAGGCAAGGAAAGCACCCCTGGCTCTGGACCAAGAAAATGTGGCCCAGACGGCTGACTAATTAGAGTTAAGAGCAGCCAAGATGGAACATAGGAATTAGTAAGTAGTAACTCGAAATTATTGGCGGGAGGTAGATTCTAGCAGCAGAGAGGCTAGGCAGTCGCCCAGCTATTGTGCTGCTCAAGGCATGTTAAAATATAAAGGGTGTGTGTGTGTGTGTGTGTGTGTGTGCGCGCGCGCGTGTGTTTCATTCAAGGACATAAACCACTGAGGCAGGTAACCTCTGAGTGTAAAAACCAGTAGGTCTCCGGTTTTTGGTTTTGGTTTTTGTTTTGGTTTTTGGTTTTTGGTTTATGGGGACAAGGTTTCTCTGTGTAGCCTTTGGATGTCCTGGAACTCACTCTGTGGACCAGGCTGGCATTAAACTCACAGAAATCCTCCTGCCTCTGCCTCCCACGTGCTGAGATCAAAGGGATGTGCCACCACTGCCCGACTATTTTATTTTCTTCTTTAAAGCAAGAATTTGAAAAGATCTGAAAAAACTTTACTTGCAGGATAGTTTAGCCCAGCAGTTTAAGAATACCAGTTACTCTCCAGAGAGCCCAGGTAGCTCACCTACATCTGTAACTCCAGTTTCAGGGAATCAAAGTCCATATTCTGGCCTCCATGGGCATTGTACCCACATGGTGCACATACATGCAGGCAAAACACTCACACACATAAAATAACAATATTTTATTTCATAAATTTGTAGTTCTAAGGCATGTTTCTGTTGCTTTTGCTCTTATCAAATCTGATGTTTTGAATCTGACTTCAGTGTAATCCAGGTACACTATGCTAGTTCAGCACCCTACCCTCTGACCTACATCTTCAGTACCTCCTATCAAATCTAAAACTACCTATCGCCTGTCCAGCAGACTCACAGCATTGTGATTTGAATATGCTTGGCCCTTAGGAAGTGGCACTATTAGAAGGTGTGGCCTTTTTGGAAGAAGTATGTCACTGTGGGGATGGGCTTTGAGACCTCCTAGTTTCCTGAAAGACAGTCTTCTCCTGGTTCCCTTTGGAACAAGATGCAGAACTCTCAGCTCCTTCTCCAGCACCATGCCTGCCTGGATGCTGCCATGATTCCTGCCATAATGATAATAGACTGAACCTCTGAACCTGTAAGCCAGCCCCAATTAAACATTGATCCTCATAAGAATTGCCTTGGTCATGGTATCTCTTTACAGCAAGGAGACCCTAAGATACCCATCAACCTTCAAATGGTTTTAGATGGCATAGAATATATAAATAAACTTGCTTCCACCTAATACATACACAATGCCTAGAAGTAAGAAAAAGACTTGTGCTGAAGCTTCTATATCACGACCAGCCTCCAGATTTGCAGACAAACCAAATATCAGCTCATTAGTAAGCATGTGGCAGATCCTGGCTTCCATTCCAAGTTCCCCAAAAAAATATTTTTTAAATCATTAGCAAGGCCCTGACTTTCTCATCATGTGATTGAGCCTTATGTGACAATTCTTTTAAGCCCTGTGCATCTCAATAAGCTTTGGGGTGGAGAATCATAACAGGATCATAAGCAGAGACCTAGGCTCTTATTCTGAAAACATTAACAAAGTTCCCTCCTAACTCTGACAGTATCTGAATCCATCATTATATATCATGAGGGGAAAATAGGATATCTAAACTAATTTCTTTACTCTCTTTAAATTTCTCTGCATCTAGCCATGCATGAAAGCCCAAGCCTTTAATCCCAGTACTCAGAAGGCAAAGGCAGACAGATCTCTGTGAGTTTGAAGCCAGAGTGAGATTCTGGTTTTTGAGTTTTTGGGGGGTGTTTGGTTGTTTGTTTGTGTTTTGGCTTTTGTTTTATTTTGCTTTTGTTTCTGTACCTAGAGAATACAAAACAATGAAGAAAGGGAACACAGAAAACACAGCAATTCTGCCTTTGCTTGCTGTTTGCCTCCAAAAATGGTCAATTATAATCTAAAAATATAGCATGGGAAGTTTCTTAAATAATTTATAATTTTTGGCTGCTTTTATTAAAGAAGTTTATAATAAATATTACCATAATTCTTCTAGATTCTTTTGTGCATAATTTATAAATTATCTTTATCATAGATGTGAATATAGAAAAAAATACATAGTATGTAGCATCTAGAACTGTCCACAGTTTTATTATCCACTGGAGGCTTTGGAATGTAGTCTATGCGGATAAGGGGACTACAGTACTGTGATTAATGCCCCAGGTTCTATAACATCCTAGAGTTAACTAAATCCTCGTGTATCACATAATGTATAGCCTTGTGCTCTTAGAGCCCTGTTGTTCCAATCCAACCTAATTTCATCATCCATAAAATGGGGATAAAAGTAGTTCTAGACTTCTGCTTCAATGAATAATATGCATTTAAAATGTAGAACGAGGGTGCAAATAGAATACAGTAAATAACCACTGTCAGCTCCCACTATCATTTCCCACCTCCTGGTTGGTGAATCCAAGGCTTCCTAATGCCATCACCACATCTAGATTTCTAATTCAACTGTAGCTTCTTTATTAATAGATAAGCAGATAGATAAACAATGCATCTTAGAGCTCTTAACTCAATAATTATTTAATGCTAGAAAAGGTATACAGGGGGCTGGAGAGATGACTCGGTTGTTAAGAGCACTGACTGCTCTCTTTCAGAGGACCCAGGTTCAATTCCCAGTACCCACATGGAAGCTCACAACTGTCTGTAACTCCAGTTCCAGAGGATTTAACACCCACACACAAACATACATGCCAACAAAACTCCAATGCATACAAAATACATAGTCTTTTTTTTTTTTTGAGACAGTGTTTCTCTGTGTAGTCTTGACTATTCTGGAACTCGTTCTGTAGACCAGGCGAGCCTCAAACTCACAGATCCACCTGCCTCTGCCTCCCAAGGGCTGGGATTAATAAGTCATTTTTAAAAAAGAAAATGTATATAGAAGTCACATGACTATTGATTAATATTAATTATAAACAGGACTGCTGTAATGTCAGAGATCACACTATACTCTGGAAGGATCAGTTAATAAAAGAAAATGCACAAAAAAGGCAGAAATTTGTATATTACATGAGTATCTCCAATAGTTGTTTAGTTAATATAACCTCTTTAGATGCTACACTAAGTATGTCATAGATTTTTCCTTGTCCTATTGTAGGACGAGGAAATTCTATAATTTATCTGTCCTATCATTTAACAAAATGTTGTGGAAATAGTGAAATAAATAGTAGCACAGATGAGTGGACACCTTAAACTCTAAAATGAGAGCATGAAAAGATCCTCATTAACTGAATGGATTCAAAGAGAGAAACTGAGCAAGAATGCCAACCAATTCACAAGGTCTCATGACCCCTGTTAGCAGAATAAAAAGATTCTCAGAATAAACATGCAATGAGATAAAATTTCTTTTTTTTTCTTTTTTTAAATAAAATTATTTATTTATTTATTTATTTAATATATATGAGCACACCATTGCTCTCTTCAGACACTCCAGAAGAGGGCATCAGATCCCATTACAGATGGTTGTGAGCCACCATGTGGTTGCTGGGAATTGAACTCCAGACCTTTGGAAGAACAGCCAGTGCTCTTAACTGCTGAGCCATCTCTCCAGCCCCCAGAAAATTTCTAAAAGCAAATTAACAACAGTATGAGAAAGGCCAGTTTGTTCTCCCAGATAATAAAACTGCTGTGAATAAAATTATATGATATAGTGCAAATAGATAAAAGAATAGAATAGAAAGCTAGGTGTGATAGTACACACCTTTAATCCCAGCACTGGGGAAGCAGAGGCAGGTGGATCTCTGAGTTTGAGGCCAGCCTGGTCTACAGAGTGAGTTCCAGGACAGCCAGGCCTACACAGAGATACCCTGTCTCAAAAAAATAAATAAAAGAAGGAAGAAAGAAAGAAAGAAGACAGAAAAGAAGAAAGGAAGGAAGGAAAAACAGTAAAGAAAAAAGAAAAATAGAGGCTATAAATAAACCAAAATATACATTATTGAAACTATTTAAATCCATAGGGTAAAGAAACATTCAAGAAAAAAGTAGAAACAACTGGATAACCATTTCTTTTCTTTTTTAAGGCAAAATAAAACAACATCAACCAAGATCCTTACTATTTCACAAACCAAACTAAATTCTAGAGCATGATCTAGAGCCAGAAACACAAAGGAAAATACTAAGGGCTGGGTTTTAGGGGTAGGAGGCATATTTGGGGGGGGGGGATTGTCCTGTTGTGTTTTTGTTTGGTTAGTATTATTTTTCCACCATGAGGATTAAACCTAGGACCTCACACTAGTCAACTGCTCTAGCCTCATCCCTAGTAAGTTTATTGTTGTTCTATTTTTGAGACAAGCTCTCACTATACAGCCGGGGCTGGAACTCATTATGTAGACTAGGCTTGCCTCAAATTCACAAAGATTTGCCTGCTGGGGCTAAAGGCATGTGCCCAGCATGCCTTAGCCCCAAATAAGTTTCAGAAATACTAAAAATAAATCCTTACAAATGGCAAAATAAACAAAGGGGAAAGAAAAAGAACAGACTAGAAAAGATTTTACAATATATATGTATGTAAAAGTACTTTTATTTATCTGAAGTAATTGTCATTTCCAAGGCTTACCTAACCTTAGGTCTGCTAACCTAGGCCTAATCCTGGAGTCTTCTAACCTCTATAAAATCTAATCTAGGCCTAGTATGTTTTCAGCCTCTGAGACTTGCTGCTGAATAAGCTCACCCATTCTAGCTCTATCTGCAAACTCTGAATTTGACTGAGAAACCCTGCCTTAAAAAATAAGATTGGCCTTTAATCCTAGCACTTGGGAGGCAGAGGCAGGCGGATTTCTGAGTTCGAGGCCAGCCTGGTCTACAGAGCGAGTTCCAGGACAGCCAGGGCTATACAGAGAAACCCTGTCTCAAAAAACCAAAAAAAAAAAAAAAAAATAAGATCGAAGGACTATCAAGGATGATTCCTGACATCAACTTTGGGCCTTCACATACATGCATTCCCACATAACATTTGCACCCACACATGTGTGTATGTCCACACAGATGCACAACATGCACATGAGATGAGAAAACATAGGAAATAATTTCAAAAATTTAAAAATGTATAAAAAGGCTAACAAGATAGATCAGCTGGTAAAAGTGCTTGTCCTGCAAGCCCGGAAACCTGAATTCAATCCCTAAAACTCACATAAATGTGGAAGGAGAGAACCAACTCCACAAATGGCCATCTTGCTCCCACAGACATGCCGCTAACCCTAACCCTACCCCTGTACATACAGACAACAATAATAAATAAAATGTTAGATTTTAAAAACAAAATTTTATAGAGAAGGTAAGCACTCAGAATTACATTCATGTTGGACTCAAAATGTGTAGAAGAGTAGTCTGAAATGCCAATATACCTACCTTTGAGTAGTAGAGTTTAGAAAAGTTTTCTCCTTTTCAACTACAGAGAATCAGACCCAGGGTTTCATGCATGACAGGCAAAGCACTCTGCCACTGAGTATACCCTTGGCCTACCTTTTCTTTATATTTTTCTGTATTCTTCGTCTCTCTACAATGAACCTCTGGATTTTTTAAAAAGATGTATTTGTTTGTTTTCTGTAAATGACTATACTGTTGTTGTCTTCAGACATACTAGAAGAGGGCATCAGATCTCATTACAGATGGTTGTAAACCACTTTGTGGTTGCTGGGAATTGAACTCAGGACCTCTGGAAGAACAGTCAGTGCTCTTAACCACCAAGCCACTTCTCTCGCCCCCATGAACACTTGTTTTTATCATTAAAAGAAAAAGTTAATGCTCATAAGGAAAAAAACACACACAGAAAGATGAAGTTTTTATCTGATTGGCATATATTTTCCCCCAACAAAATGGGAGGCAAACTTAAGAATGAGAGTAGGAGGGAATAATGTAATGGATGCAAATGAGGTAAGAACAAGCAGTTTAAAAGAGCAAGACGAGAGCATTTTCAGCCACATACATGTGTAACCATCACTAATGTGCCCAGTCATGTCCTCAACAATACTGGATTGCACAGGTTAAAGTGCAGCTATGAATATTTGAATTCCTGCAGGGGCTGGAAGGGAATCTGGAGTTTTGACTGGGGAGTTGGAAGCATTTGCAAAATAGTGCTACTAATATAAATGCAGGAATTTAGGTGGGTAAGAAAACAAGCTAAGACTGAAAGAGAATGATGAAAAGAGAAAGTATGTGGGAGGGATCAGTGATGTTAATGAAGGCATCATGAGATGTCAAAGGATTGTAGTGGGGTTATTTGAACAAATGAGCAGGGGAAGCACAGCAAGTTGTAGGTGAAGAACCTGTTTGAATTAGTGATTTCAGAAGCCTCAATTCTGGCAGGCTCTATTGTCTGGCTACATGAGTGACACATAGCTATAAAGATTTATTTATTTATTTATTTAATTTATATGAGTACACTGTAGTTGTCTTCAGACACATCAGAAGAGGGCACCAGATCACATTACAGATGGTTGTGAGCCACCATGAGGTTGCTGGGAATTGAACTCAGGACCTCTGGAAGAGCAGTTGGGTGCTCTTAACTGCTGAGCCATCTCTCCAGCCTGACACATAATTATATACACTTATAAGGCATAGTGCAATCCTTCAATACACAGTGTATACATAATGATCAAATCAGAGTAATTACCACCTCCAGCTGCTCAAACATGTGCCATGTCTCTTTTGTTTGGTTTGGGTTTTTTTGGGGGGGGGCGGGCAAGGCTAGCCTTAAACTGGTGATCCTCCTGCCTTTGTCTCCTGATGCTAAGATGCTACAGATCTCTCAGATCTCTCCTTCTCCCTCTCCTTCAATCTTTTATCCCCGTCTCTGTTAGTTTTCAGCGCTAGAGTCCCAGGGTATTGGTATGCTAGGCAAGTGTTCTACGACTTGAGCTACTACTCCTAGACCAACACCACTAATAATTTAAATTTATGTTAACATAAACACATTTAAAATGTACATATTAATTGGGTGCCATGTAGAGATATCATACACATATACCTGGTATAATGTTCAAAGTACAGTAAATGAGTCTTAGATGTATACCTAAAGGGCAATGGCGTTGGTAGACTGGTGTCCTAGAAGGCACAAAACCAGGTACCACAGCACATGCCTATAATCCTAGCACTCAGGAAGTGGACGTGAGAAGATCAGTTCAAAGTCATCCTTAGCCACATGTAATAGCAGCCTGTCTAAAAAATAAGTACTTGAAAAGAAAGAAAGAAAGAAAGAAAGAAAGAAAGAAAGAAAGAAAGAAAGAAAGAAAGAAAGAAAGAGAAAGAATCTCCAACCAAAGCGCTCAGAGGATATTGGAAAGAAAGAGCGGCAGAAAGAAAGCATGGGCCATCTGACAGGGGAGATGCTGTGAAATGCTGTCTTACAACCATCATATTGATGAATTCACAACAACCATTTTTACCTGCAGAAGATCAAGCCCATAAGGTCAAATGACATTCCAGCAAGCAGCACTAATTGAACTCAGTGAGTCACTAAAAAAAGAAGGAAGGAGAATACAAAAACAAAGGACACCTAACCTTGCAGAGACTTAATATGGGGGGATACCCAGGGGGCCCCCACCTGCTCAGAGGAGAAGAGGAGGGGAAGGGGAGAAGGATTGTGAGAAGGGGTGACAGGGAAGAGGGACAGTGATTGGGAGTGAATAAATAAAAATAAACAAACATATAAGCCAAGCAACCAAGAAGATATGAAGGTGGGAAAGCTATGGGAGGGGGCGTGGTACAGGAGGGGCAAATTGGGTATGGGTAGTTTCAGGATATATTGTATACAAGTATTAATTATCAAAGAAGAAACAAAAGTTTTTTTAAGGTTTTATTGTTTTTTTGATCTTTTTTTGTTTGTTTTGTTTTTTGAGATAGGGTCTTACTTTTTTGTAGCTCAGGCTGGTCTGAAACTGGCTCTGTAGACCAGGATGGCTTCCAACTCATATAGCACTGAACTCCTAAACACTGAATTAAAGACAATTATCACTACAACCAGCTAAATCTAAATTAGTTTATATGCTAACTTTAAGTGAATTAATTAGGGACTGGAGAAATGGATCAGTCATTAAGAGCAAATACTGCTCTTAGTGAGGACCTGAGTTCAATTCCCAGATCCCACATCAGGTGGCTGACAATTGCCTGTAACCCCAGTTCCAAGGGGTGTCACACATCTCTGATCTCTATGGGCACTTGTTTTCCTCTATAGGTACCCTCCCCCCCCAACACACACATACACATAATTAAAATAATAAAACTCTTTTCAAAATAGAATTAATTAAAAAATTAAGCAGAGTAAAGTAAGTATCTATTGTAATGGTTTAAACGTCATTGTCAATTTGACCAGGTTTGGAATCACCCAGGCGATATACTTTTGTGAGTGTCTTTGAGGGAGTTTCCAGAGAGATTTAACTGAGGATGAAAAATCCACCCTGAATGTGGACAGCACCATCATCTGGGCTGGGGTCTCAGGCTGAATAAAAAGGAAAAATAGAGAAATCTAGTTGAGCACTATCTTTCTGGTTGGCACCACAGACCAGGCTGTTCTTCTCACCATGCGTTCTCTCCATGAGGAGCTACATCTCTGCAAACTGAGAAAAAGAAAAAGTAACTCCTTATTAAGTTGTCTTTTTTTTCTCCAATATTTGGTCTTAGCAATGAGAAAAATGATGAAAACATTCGAAATCCTTTCTTCTAGCTTTTTGAAATACATAGTACATTATCATTACCTATATTCATCCTACTGGGTAATAGCATATCATTTCTATGTATTGGGAGCCTTTGAATTCCTCCCTACAGTTCTTTGAGGTATTGGAAAATACAGTTAAACTAAAGTGCTACAGATCAAACAGTAGGACTCATTCTTCCTATCTAACTGTGTTTGGGGTATCATTAGCTAATTCCATCTGCCCTCGCCCAACACACACCTGTTGCCACACTTCCCACAGGTCTTGCCTTAATGGAATCAGTTCTTCCTTAGGTTTTCCACTTAACTCCTTCAAAAAATCCTGGGCTGTGGGCAAACTGAACATTAAGCTTTCCCATCTTGTTGCTTTTTTTTTTTTTTTTTTTTTTTGGTTTTTCGAGGCAGGGTTTCTCTGTGTAGCCCTGGCTATCCTGGAACTCACTCTGTAGACCAGGCTAGCCTCGAACTCAGAAATCCACCTGCCTCTGCCTCCCAAGCACTGGGATTAAAGGCATGCACCACCACCGCCCGGCCATCTTGTTGCTTTTATGCACAAATTTCCCTCCCAATTTACAAACTGACACGTTTTTACCCCTTTTGATTGTTTTTGTTTTAAGAAGTGTCTCATATTGCCCAGGCTGACCTTAAACTCAAGTAGCCAAAAAATGACCCAGAACTCCTGCCCCCACCCTCTAAAGGCTGAGATGACACACCTATACCGCCACATTTGGTTCATTTTACCGGTATTTTTAAACCTCAGAAAAAGGCTTAACTTCAACAAAGACTTCCTCAAACCACCTGAGACCTAATGTGAAATTTCATGGTAATTCATTCACACCTGTCTGGGGACACTTCTGACTTTCTACTTTCTGTCTTTTTGTTTTTAGGTCAATTTTATCTGTCTTCTCAAGGAAATCAAGATTAGAGCATACCTAAAGCAATTTTCCATGCCGTCTTCAAGCCCAGTTATTCACTGTGTTAACTACATGAATGTTTCCAGTATATGATGTGTGATTATTTTAGGTATTGAACAGCCAAACATTTTTAAACAGTTGAATAATTATTTTAGTGTATATTAGGAAAGTACCCCTTTTCTATTTTAGATATTAGTCAAAATATTTTCTTTTGAAAATAAGCATAGTTACCAGGCAGTGGTGAATACCTTTAATTCCAGCACTCAGGAGGCAGAGGCAGGCAGATCTCTGACTTCGAGGCCAGCCTGGTCTAAAGAGTAAGTTCGAGGACAACCAGGAATACCCAGAGAAACCCTGTCTCAAAAAAAAAAAAAAAAAAAAAAAAAAAAAACCAAACCAACCAAACAAATAAAATCAGTATATTTAGCTAAGGGGTGTGGCTCAGCTAATAGTCCACTTGCGTAACATACATTAACATACATGCTTTAAGAAGAGGGTTTTTATGAGTATGAGTGTTTTGCCTATTTGTACTTCTGCACATCATATGAATGCCTGATGCCTGCAAAGGTCAGAAGAGGACATAGGATCACCCAGAACTGGAGATATGTTTGTGAGCCACTATGTGGGTGCTGGAAATTGAACTTAGGTCCCCTGGAAGAGCAACTGAGAGACCAAATCTTTTAAGTTCGGACTCCATTTTAGAGAACCTGATCTAAGTTTGAACTCAGATAAACAGGCTGGTACCTAGCATTAGTTTCCAAGTTGCCCCCCAATAAAACACAACCCTAGCTTCAGTCTCTAGGCTAATAATCCCCAACAAGACCTATCTCCCCAGGTTACACCCTCAACAAGACCAGCATCTCCAGGCTATTCCCTCAACAAACCTGTACCCCTAGGCTACAAGCCTACCCCCTGCCTAACAACTTCCAATGCTGAGAACAAAATTAAGTTTATGACTCCCAACACCAGCCAATTAATTATGCTAAAGGCCACAATAGATAGCTTTCCAATCAGATGCTTATGCACTTAACCCCATCCCATCCCACCTGCTGTTTACTATAAAGCCTTGCTCCCTTCAGGGCTCCACCACCACCAAACCAGTCCTGATTGACAGCAGACTGCAGTGCTCTGGGAGGGGGGCTGCAAGCTAGCTTAAATAAAATACTCTACTGTGAGTTACATCAGATTGACTCCCTGTTTGTTGGGGGGTGGGGGCGGCACACAAACATTTCCCTGGCACTACACAACCTGTGCTCCCAACCACTAAACCATCAATCCAGCCTCAATTTTACTTCAAATGCTTTTATTTGGAATAAATTGCATCACTCTCCCCCTCCCCCTTAGCTATCCTACCGCTTCATAGTCTCAAGTTGATAGCCACTTTCTCTTTTTAATAAGTAAGGTTAAGGATCTTGTATTTGTCATTTCTTGTTTTCTGGAAATGATGTGACTAGTACTCATTTTTCTACCAGGATATTTATCTTTCTACTGACTTGTAACCACTAATTATATATAAAGGAAATTATATAACTTCTGCTGCATTTTTCTGTTTTATCCTGAGACAAATCTTTAGTTCCACAAAGCTTCTATCACACATGACCTGTGCTGTTGCCTTTTAAATCTGTAACCCTGGTCTAGAACCTCCAGTTCTAGTTGCGGACTAGCTTTACCTATGTGCTACTAAACTCACACACAGGTTTCTAAACACATCAGACCTGTGACTCAATTTCCTTCTGACCTCAGTCTTTTGAACTTATGTTACTAGGGCACACTGGCCTAAATCCTGTTCTTTCATCTGTAAAATACAATTATATCTACTTCATAGGCTAATAACAAAATGAGATTCATAAATCTGACATAAATACTGAATAAATGGTAGCATTAGCTCCCTGTTCTAGCTTCCCAACTACTTCCAAGCTCCTGTTGCTGCCAAACTAAAAATCCATCACCCTGCTAGGAAGTCTTGTGACTATCTCACGCACGCGCGCGCACACACACACACACACACACACACATTCCCAATTCATGGGGTATGTAAGGCCCATGTGCATGTTACTTCCAGGTACACTACAACTGCAGTCAGGCCACAAAGAATCTGTTTTATCCTAATTCAGTTGTTTCCTGTGCTGTTCACTGGCAATTGTACCCTCCCTTCAGTCTACTTCTTAAGCACTCAGGCCAAATGTGGTCCTTTGTGCTTCCTCATCCCTGCCCTGAGTCATTGTTTTATATTCGTGTTTACCTGCTTGTTCCCCTTACTAGACTGTGAGACTAGAGCCGAGGTTTACTGTTTTTGTCACTGGCTCTCAGCACAAGGTCTAAAATTTTACATATTTGTTAAATAAGTAGGTAAATGCATAGTTTTTAAAGCTGTTTGTAGCTAGGCAACCTTTACTATCCTCTCCAAACCAGAAGGCACATACCCAGGAACAGCAGAAAATGTTGTGACTGCTAGAGAAAAAGACACGGGACACTTCTCTGAATCTTTCCCAGTCTAAAAATCAAGCTTTATATAATCTCTAATAAGTAAAGAACAGGACAGGTTTTTTTCCCATTTTCTTTTAATAACATTTTTTTTCAAAGCCAGGAAACAACTACAGAGACTCTTTCAAAGTAGACAAGTTAAAAACAAATGAGAAACAGCAAAGACATAGCCATCATTTCACAAGAAATACAGAGCACTATTTCATATCCATCACTAATGCCACATGAGAGGCCCAGCTCTCCGTGGGGTCAAGAGCATTCTCCATTATTGTGTAGGAGAACTAGACAACAATTGGGTATGATTAGGTCAAATGCTGTGAACACAGGAAGTGGTGAGATCAAGGTCTATAGTTTGGGCCCTTGTTTTGGGTAGAGTTTGATGATTCTTAACTTCTTCCACACTGTGTTGGATCCCATAGCCAAAGTAGATAGCAAATCCTAGTAGGGATAGACAACTGTAAGGTGAGGTTTCCAACTGGAGATCAAGAGGGAGGAGAGTCAGGATAGGTCATCTAAGAGGCTTACTCTTCAAAGCAGACACCTACCAATCAGCATCCAGATCCCAAATCGGATCCAAGTGCCAGCTGTCATTTGCATCATCAGGTAAACATTCACAAAGATGCTCACCAGTGGGAGTAGAGGAACAAGAGGCACCTGCAAAACGAGATAAATCTTCACATACAGCACGATGATCTACAAAGGAATCCTTACCCTACTGGGGGCAGAGCAGGTCAAGCTCAAGCCCTACTCATGCTCTGGATTTCGGCAGTCACTCATTTATCATATACATTATTAGACTCTTCAAATCCAGAACGTGAGAGAACATCAGCAAGGAGTCTGGCCTAACCAGCTCTGACATTGCTCTCTTGTGTCCAATTAAAGAACATACGCTACAAGTCCTAATCGTCCCAAGATGGATTGGCGAAGAGGTAAGAAGCATCATTTACCTTAAAGTGAAGGGGAGTGCGGTTCTGTGGCTGTCTCCAAATGACCCCAGAAATTCCAAGAATGAGCCCCAGGATCAGCACAACCACTGTGACCCACACTGGGTCTCCAGAACGAAGTGGAGTTGTCCACCAGGTCAGCACCAGGCAAAGAACAGTTAGTAGTACAGCTTCAAAAGTCAAGTTGAGAGGCATCAAAACCAGCTCTTGAAATCCATACGCTAAGATGTAAGGCATCCCATTCCAAGGAGGGCTACCCTCTTGCTAGATCTCACCAAATGCTACTATACAATGTTTCCCCTACCATACTGATCTCACCAAACCATACCCAAGACAAAAAAGTCATGCTTGGAACTGGAGAGATGGCTCAGCAGTTAAGAACACTTGCTGCTCTTGCAGTTGCTCTTCCCAGCAACATATAACCATCTATAACTCCAGTTCCAACGGATCAGAAGCCTTTTTCTGACCTATGTAGGTACCAGGCATTCACACAGTGCACATACATTCATGCAGGCAAAATATTTGCACACATAAAAAAAAAAAATCAATAAATCCTAAACAAAAAAGAAAAGAAAAGAAAAGAATCCACTGCTCACCAAGCAGTGAGGAGCAAACGTAGACAACTCGGCCGGAAAGGAGTGTGGGGATGGAGTTGACAGGACAAAATAGAGCCCGGACAGTCAGTGTCTCTGCGTCAAGTGTCTCCTCCTCTTGCAATTCCACTTCGTCGTCAACATTCTTCATTTCCTGGTCAGGCTGATATCTGTGGCAAGAGTAAGGAAACATTTTTTTAGAATAACTCTTAACCATTCACTACTTTCTTTTCAGGTTGCTTCTTTTATCACCATTAAAGGTAGGAGCTTAGGCAATAAAGCATCTGCCAGTGGGCTACAGAGACAACTTGGCAGGTAAAAGTTTTTACTTCTCTTGAAGAGGACCTGTGTTCAGTTCCTAGCACCTACATTGGGGCAGCTCACAGCCACCCATAACTAGCTCCAGGGGATTCAATGTCTTCTTCTGACCTCCAAGAGTACGAGAGAGAGAGAGAGAGAGAGAGAGAGAGAGAGAGAGAGAGGTTTTAATATTCAAGTGTTTGCCACACAAACATAATGACAGGACTTGAGTTCAGATCTCCAACATTCATATAAAACCCAGGATATGCAAAAAACACAGGAGATGAGGGGGGGCTCTTTTGGATAGAGGAAAATGGCCAAATTACTCAAGGAGATTCAGGATGACAGAAGGAAGAGGAATGGACATAACACCCTGCCTCACCCAGACATGCAAACACAAGTCTTACCTGAGGATGAGAACACAAATGGACACCAGGGAGTAAGCAAGCAGAGTCCCGATTGACATGAGGTCCACGAGATCAGTGAGTTCAAAAAGGAATGCCATGAATGCTAAAATCAGCAGGCAGAAGCAAAGCCGTCACTTGACAGCTCAAGTTAATGGAGTTGGGGAAACAACAAAAAGGGGTGGTTTGGTTTGACTTTGTTACCTGCAATAACACCAGATACCAAGGTAGCCACAATGGGTGTATGTGTGACATTGTGAACCTTAGCAAGGACACGGAACAGGAGGCCATCTTCTGCCATTGAATAGATCACCCGAGGCATAGGAAACATAGAGCCCAAAAGGCTGAGAAAGATAATGTCCAAGGGAGATGAGTTCACCAAGGTATCTGTTCCAAGTCTGTGTGTTTATAGCATTTCCACCTCCCTTTCCTACCCTTTCTAAGGAACATTCTCTGGCTGGCACAAAATGAACATAGCTAGAAACTACAGCCACGGGGCAAACAAATATTTAATACTGACCTAGTAGAAAGTGCACACAGGGAGCCAATAGCCACCAAGTAGCGGGCAGGCTCCCAGCCAACATAGGAAAATGCTTCTGGCAGAGGACTCTCGGGCTGAAGCTTGTAGTAAGGCATCATGAGGGTGAGTGCTGAAGACACACCAAAATAAGCCAAAAAGCAGATGGAGAGTGAGATCACAATACCCATAGGAATGGAGCGCTGGGGATTCTGAGCCTCTTCCCCTGCAAGAAAGCATAGGGCACAATGTTCTAAACCAGGGAAGTAGGCTTGCTCCTCTGCTACCCCCCAATCTGTAAGATCATGCATTGCACCCAAGGCCAGCCAAGATTGTGTGACTGTTACCTGTGGTTGCAATACAGTCGAAACCAACGAAGGCGTAGAAACAGGTAGCAGCACCACGGAGAATCCCTTCCAAGCCAAAGGGCATGAAACCTCCAGAGCCCATAGGGTCCAAGCTAAAGTGCAAGAAGGAAGAGAACCTATAAGAGTCTGTTTACTTAAGTGCATTCCTTTTCTCTGATGCCCAGCTGCTTATTGTCTCTCGCTCCCATTCTGGATCCCCCTCCTCCCCCATTAGGGTCCCAGCTCTGTGTAGTTTTCTAACCTACAAGTGCCATTGGATTCACTCATGGTCAAGCAATAGTCCGCTTTCGTGAGCTTCCAGTTTCTCAGTTCTCCCTTAATGAAGCCAGAGATGATGACAAAGCCAAGAACCAAAAGGTTCATCCCTGTGAACACTTTGGTGACCAGGGCTGATTCACTGGCCCCCAAAACCAGCAACCCTGTGGGAGAAAATTGTTTAGGATCCTGAGGACAAAAAAATCCTTCCTCCATGCTTGCTTTTCCTTTTTCCTGCCTCTGTGTGGCAGACTCTTTCCTTCCCAGCTTCTTTTTCTTCCCATCATTAAGAGCACTTCCCAAGCCCAACCCCTCCCATCATTCAACCCTGCCCCTTGCCTCACCAGTGAGCAGCAACACAAGGGCCAAGGCAAAGAAATCTGGATATTCTGCAAGAACATGAGGCATGTTCAGTAAGATGGTCCCCTTCAGAGTCCGAGAGATGTGGTTTCCAATCAGGTTGTCAAAAGCAGAGCTCCAAGCCCGGGCCACACTGGCTGTACCTGGTATAGCAATTGTATTTTCTACTGTAATCCCAACACTCAGGAATATTATAAGGTCAAGTTCCCTCCCTCTTATACACCAGCCTCGCAGATTCCTGCCATAATTACCCACCTTACTATTTGTGTGTGTGTGTGTGTGTGTGTGTGTGTTTGCATGTGCGTTTGACAGTTCTCTCTATGTAGCTCAGGCTTAGCCTGGCCTCAAACTCAACAAATCCTCCTACCTCAGCCTCTGAGTGCTAGAATTACAAGTGTACAACTCTAGACACAGCTCCTGATACGAATTTTAAAAACCCTAACTAGCATCTTACTGAATGAACACCAAACAGAAGTGAACAATTGTTCTGCACCTTCAAACCCTCCATATATCCCTACAAATAAAAACATAAACATCTAGAAGTATATAAGATATTAGGAAAAATTTTTAAAAAATTAGACTTCACCGAAATTCCACTCAGATTTCTGGATCCATAATCCCTTTGCTATTTGTGTAATCATCCATCCCTCCCATTATACCCAAGCATCTATCTCACCAATGACGTAGGAGAGAATGAGATTCCAGCCGGTGGTGAAGGCCCAGAGTTCACCTACGGTGACATAACTGTAGAGATATGCAGAACCAGAACCGGGGACCCGGGCACCAAACTCAGCATAACACAGTCCGGCCAACACAGAGGACAGAGCAGCCACCAAAAAGCAGATCACAATGGATGGTCCTGCTTTATCTTTGGCCACCTCACCGGCCAGGACATACACACCAGCACCTAATGTGCTGCCCACACCCAGGGCCACTAAGTCGAGTGTGCTCAGACATCTGGCAAGGCGGGTCTCACCCATACCCAGCTCCAACACACGTCTCCGCACCAGCTTTTGACCGAATCTTCGAAGCGCCTGCCACAGCATTCTAGTAGGAATTGAAGAGGATGCTAGGTTCTGGTGAAAAACAAGACAAAAGCCCTTCAATGGGTCTCATTGTCCCCAAGCTCCAAAAGTGAATTACAAAACCCACTCCACTAAGTGAATGAGTTACAAGGACAAAAGGGGGTGGGTGGAGGAGAAAGCAAGTCACTTCACCTCTAATTACCGTTTCTTCATATGTAAATAGGAATTACAATAATAATGCAAGTAGGGATTATAGTATCTCTGAGGCAGGTGGAAGGATCCATTTCAGAAAAGGCTAGTAAAACCTCTGTATAGTTCAGTGGTTGGCTTCTAGTAAGTGCTAGGACATTCGGTTTCTTCTTTTCCTGCCCAAGAACCTATGGGATTTACCCTAGAGCCCAGCCCAGCAGCCCTGAAACCTAACGTTTCTCTTTCCCCTGGCCTGTGGCTCCTGGTGAATCAAGCGGAACTCAACTCAGGGCAACTCTGAAAGAACCCTTTTTTACACCCATTACCCACATCCCTTTCAGTGAGCACCCAAAGAGCTTCAAAAAGACATGGCTCCCCACCGCCTAGAAGTGGTGACTGACCTCAATCTCATTCCTTCTCACCAAGCCCTCTGCGATCAACCTGAACCTTCTTTGCCCTCGGGAGAAAGCAAATATTCCCCCCACCTCCTCCGCTCGACTAGGCTAAGCTAACCTGTGAGCACGAGCAGTGAGGAGGGGCTACGGTCTCTGAAATTGGGAGATGCACCTGGAGGGTGGGGGCAAAACCAACCGTTGATCGCTACCACTTCCCTCTCCGCAGATTAGGGGTCCCGCCCGGTGGCCCTAGACCCAGGATCTAGATTTTTATGGCTCCATGAAGAAATAGTCTGGGGCTGCGTTGGAGCTAGGGAGCCCTGGCTCCTGGGCTAGGGTCTTAGCAGCAACAGGTCACAGTTGCGCTGATGCAACTGCATGCCCTGGTTGCCTGAAAAGCCTAGGTAACAGAGGAGCCTCCCCTCCCCACTCTGACACACGTGCCAGCCCCAAAGGCTTACCAGAGAGCCGTGGCAAGCCCAGAGAGCGAAGATTCTCAGATCCGGTTCAGTGAGGCTGACTTCAGTCGAGTTGGGCTGGGTCTGCAGACTTAGGCTGTGCAGGCTTCTATGTCGCAGCTCAGGGTCTTTGCAAGCCAGGCGCCCCTTATATTCACTGGGAGGAGGAGCCAGTAACGTCATGGGATCCCAGCCCCAAGCCCTCTCCTTACACATGACACACAACACAATATACATACCAATGCACGCGCTTGTGTACACACACACACACACACACACACACACACACACACACACACACACACAGTCACTTGGCTTTGCAACATTGGTTGCTTCTGGCCTGAGACTGCTTCCTAACCAAAAAGAACAAGCAGGGCATGGCCGGGAGCGAGAAAGGAGGGAGGCTAGCCTTTAACCATTTGCCTCTCTGGTGGTCAAAGACAATAAAAAGCTTCCTGACCACAGATCCCATGGGAATTTTCTACCTTTATGCAAGATTAGTCAGAATCAGCGATCTTAAGCAGCACTGGGGAGGGGAGTGAATAAAGAGAATTGGGTTTGTGTGAAGGAGGGACCGGCAAATAGCACCAAGTCTCCATCTCGCTGTGTCTCCTCCCTGAGCACACTTGTCTGCATGAAATCCTCCAGGACCGTGCAAGACTATCAACAGTCCCCTGACTGCTTCCTCTGCTCTCTCCCTCAGCTGTTTCTAATACAGACAGCAAGAGAATGGAAGACAGTTTCAAACCACCTCCACACGGATCATTAACCCCATGTAGATTCCTAGGCCACAATGTATTTGTAGCATCTCTCCACCTGCCTATTAATTTAAATATGAAAGTATGAATATTGAAATATTGAAGGAGAGAAACATTTTAAAATTTATAGTGATGAGGATCAATCCTGTAGGTCTCCCCAGTGCCAAGACTATACCAATGAGCTGCAGCCCCACCCTTTTAATTCCATTTTACTGATGACTAAGCTGAAGTTTGGAGCATCAGACTCAGTGTTGCGCCACAGTTTGTTAGTTCCAATAAAACCTGGCCTATTGTTTTAAGGTCTGGCCTCCCATAGGTACTATACTTCATTCAAATGCACAAGAAAGAGGAAGTCTGAGGCTCATGCAAGAGGTAGGTCCTTTTTAGGCTAGGAGTTACTAGGAAACAGCAGAAGATTGTAGAAACTTAAGATGCTCCACGTGGCCAGGCAGTGGTGGCGCACGCCTTTAATCCCAGCACTTGGGAGACAGAGGCAGGTGGATTTCTGAGTTCGAGGCCAGCCTGGTCTACAAAGTGAGTTTCTCAAAAAAAAAAAAAAATTATGCCTTATGTGGTGTCTCTATCAGTTCTTACTCACGTGTCAGGAAGGGCAGGGCAGGAAGAGTTGTAAAGGTGTAGTTCTCTTCCACTAACCCATTTTAGCAACCAAGGATAGCTCAAAATACATTGCTTCCTCTAATGATCCACTCACTATGACTGTGTTGTCATCGGTCATCTAGCATCCAAATGCTTCTTGAGAGTCTCCTTTGTAGCCTGAGCTTACCTGAAATTTACTATGTACCTCAGACTAGCCTTAAACTGATTATACTCCTGCAAGCGTTGACCTCCCAAAACACTGGGGTTACAAGCCTGTACCACTAATCCCAGATACAAATTCTTTTTTGAATGAATTGGTAAAGCAGCTCTTAGATATTCAGTAAAGCAGGCTTCAGAGATGGCTCAGTGGTGGAGCACTTGCTTAGCTAATATGTGAGGCTTCCACCACCCCATACCCCACCGTATCTCCACACCACAAGCAAAAAGTATGCAGTTGTTAAAGAGCTGCTATAACAACTAAGTCTACAAAAGAAACACAAGTAAAATCCTTGGGATGGAGATCTATCTTAGTGATTGAGCGCTCTCCTAGTATGGCAAAGGACCCAAGTTCAGTACCTCAGAGGTGGGGGTGGGGCAAACACATTTACTCCTAGTCTTAATGGTCTAATTTGGGGAAAAAAACCTCCAATTGGAACAGTATTAAGAGACTCCAAGAGTGCAGTGTATGAAATTACGACTAAGTCAAATTCCCAGCTCAGCCAGTCACTGTGGCCTTGAATAAATTACCTATCATTTGTAAATATAATAAGTGTATTTCAAAAGGTTGTTGGGCTGCTTAAGTAGCATTATGAAGTCAAGTCTTCCTATCTGGCACAGTGGAATATTCAATGAAAATTTGATGCAGATTCAAAGTAATATATTAGCATATATAACAACAGTTTGGCTGCTTAAACTCAGTGATTGATTAGGTCATGAGATTAATTTGCAAACTGATAGTCAGACAAGTAGTACAGACTGGGATGACTAAGGAAGGCTTCATTTGTAAGGCATTTGGGTGAAAGAATTGCAAAGGCTGAAGCAGAGCCTTGAGGAATGAGGGCTAGCTGAGCTGTGGATCTACAAAGATGCACGAGGTCAGAGGAGGGTAAAGCTCTAGCAAGTGCAATGTTTGGAAGCACTGGAAGATAAGGCTTGTTAATAATAGATGTCCCCCTCCAGGGTTATCAAGTATCTTAAATGCACTAGATGGTAAACAAATAATTCCTGAAATCCTTTAAATCACAAGTTGGTTCCCCTGGCAACCAACCCCCATCTGGAAGCTATTCTGGAACCCCCAGCCAGCTGTCATCATTAGCATACAAAAAGATACTTATCATTTCTGACATTCCAAGGACTTTAGGAACTGGGTACCTGGAATTTGGGCTGAAAATCAAACAAATGTGTATAACTTATTACAAATGATGAAATTATAAGGAGAATGTCTATGTCAAAGTTCATCCTTTTTTGAGACAGTCTCATGTAACCCAAACTGTATATAATTCTTGATCATCCTGCCTCCATCTTCCAAGTATTAAGATTACAAGTATGTACCACGGTGCCCATCAAAATCCATAATTTTTTTTATTTTATTTTTGTTTTATTGTGACAGGGTTTTGCATAGCCCAGACAAGCCTAGAATTCTCTATGTAGTTCTACAAAATCTTGAACTCATAATCATCCTCCTGCCTGTTTCACTGTTCAGCCTTGGAAAAAATTCACCCTTTTAAATAATACAACTCGGTATGGTTTAACTATAGTCAAAGAGTGATGCATCGTAAGGGTCTGAAAATTGCTGAAGGAAGACCCCAGACTCAGTATGCCAAAACCAAAGAGTATTTATTCTACAGAAACAACCAGCATGTCGACCCCAGACAAAGGTACACAGGCCTTCTTATAGTGAACCAGGGAAACTCTCTAGAAGGATAGGTAATTGAAAATTTCATTGGAGGGTGCTAGGGGGTCACAGATGGTCAGTGGCCTGCATTCCTATGTCACAAATCTTCAACCATGTGATGAGATAGGGCTGCCCAGCACAGACGGCCCATTCTGAGATAAGATAGTTCCCCATTTTTGTGGTTATCCTCAGGTTGTTCTTTTTTTTTGGGGGGGGGGGTATGATCTTGTTCTGGATTTTATGGTCTGTTCCTAGAGCTGGTATCTTATGGCCCAGTTTCTGGGACTTACAGTCTATTCTTGGAGCTGGTGCCCTATGGCCTTTTTTGAAATCAGGCCTGGTCCTTAAATGGAGACAAATGGGGTTTATGTTGTCCTTTCACCATCAATTTAAGAACATTTTCATCAGCAAAAGAAACCTTATGCCCATTCCTAGTAACTACTTATTTCCTCCCAAAAATCACTCCAGTGTTGGCAACAATGAACCATTAGCAGAGATTTTAAGGCCAATGCCTGGAGGATCCTGGCAGCCACAACAAGCTCTTTAAGAAAGGTAAAGAGACAATTAATAGTGAAAAAGAGAGAAAAGGGATTTATTCAATGTGCAATATTGGGGAGAAGAGCAATTATGTCCTGTGTCAGCCACCACCCCCATCTTCAGAGCATTTACATGAGTTTTACTTAGGCTTAAGTAGACACCAAGAGGTATATATTAGCAGTCCTGGTCAAGGTGTGGGTTCAGCCTCAGTCGCTCCTGCAAAGTGGTCTGACAAATTGTGTCAAATTTCTTCCAGAAAGACAAAGTCCCCTCTGGCTGTCCCCAGCATGAGATTCCTGGGAGGAAATTCCATTCCTTGGATTTCTTTGTCTCAATAGTCTGACAGCCAAAGGAAGGAGCGCAGGTGTCCTTTTAGAATATCTTCTCTCCTGCCAGGATGGTTGCAAAACTTTCAGTGTTGGCTGAAGCTGCAAAGGTTCAGTTATGTGGGGTGGATACCTATATAGGCTTAAAGCATGACATGGTGAGGACAGATGAGAACATTGGATCATATTTAAAACAGCAACACTTGTTGGAGGCCTTGAAAGAGGAACTCAGGAATTTAGAATTCATGGGATGTGGACCCCACCAGGTTAGCCAAACTTGGACAGAGGACCAAGGACCAAGGAACCTAAGGACTTCACTCAGTTGTGAAGTTTTGCTCTGCTTGTTGCCCTCGAGTCCCTCCTAATCTATGAGTTGTATGAAAACTCTAAGGGGACTTCCAACCTCTTACTGGCACTTACAGTAATAGTGCTTGATCTTTTTCAAACCTTGCTGCTGGAGCAGATTAATGACTCAGTCACCACCCTAGGAAAGAACTTAGAGATGTAGATTGTTAGTAACAACCACCACCTTTAGAGAGAGTTTAGAGATGTAAACTGGTAGGTTAAGATGCTTTTGCTAAAATGTTCTTGGGGAACAATTTCAAGTTCAGAAAGACACAAGACACACTCTTAATAGTTGAGGTCAGGAAACAAGAACAATGGTAGGCAGACTAGTACTGGCTGAAATGTTGGGCTGGTGATCAAGGTGATGATTAATTTCTTGTACCCATTTTTGCCCTCAGCTTCCTAACATGATTTAATAAGAAAACTGTTAATGAGTAGGTGTGCACTTTGATTGAAAACTTAAGGTAATAATGACTCTGTGTGTGTGTGTGTGTGTGTGTGTGTGTGTGTTTAGGTTTGTAATTTTTAATGATTTTTTTATAAGATTACACTTTTCCATTATTTTATTTATTCACTTTACATCTGAATATCTGCCCCCTCCCAGTCGTACAGCTCCTCTTCCTACTCCCCCTTTCCTTCTCCTCTGAGAAGAGGAGTCCCCCTGGATCTCACCTCACCCTGGCACATCAAGTCACTGCAGGACAAGGCGCATCCTCTCCCACTGAGGCCAGACAAGTTAAGGGAATGAGATCCACAGGCAGGCAACAGATTCAGGGACAGTCCCCCCCCCCATACTCCAGTTCTTGCAGGACCCACATGAAGACCAAGTTACACATCTGCTACATATGTTCAAGTGGCCTAAGTCTACCCTATGTTCTCTCTTTGGTTGGTGGTTTAGTCTCTGGAAGCCCTGAAGGATCTAGGTTAGTTGACTCTGTTGGTCTTCCTATAGAGTTCCTATCCCCTTTGGGGTCCACAATCTCTCTCAAACTCTTTCCCAAGCTCCATATAATGTTTGGTTGTGGGTCTATGCATCTGTTTAGGTTAACTGCTGGGTGGAGCCTCTCAGAGGACAGCCATGCTAGGCTCCCATTTGCAAGCACAACAGAGTATCATTAATAGTGTTAGGGATTGGTGCTTGCCCGTGGGATAGGTCTCAAGTCCAGTCAGTTATTGGTTGGCCATCCCCTCAGTCTCTGCTCCATCCCCTGTGCCTGCATTTCTTGTAGACAGGATAAAATTTGGGTTGAAAGTTTTGTGGGTGGGTTAGTGTCTCTATCACTCCACTGGGAGTTGTCCCGGGCTACAGGAGGTAGCCACATCAGGTGCTATATCCCCCACTGCTAGAAGCCTCAGCAGAGTCACCCCCATAGACTCCCTGGGGCCTCACTGTCCCACACCCCATCTCAGGTCTCTGGCAAGTCCTAGAGATGCTCACAATGCCCACCAATGATTTCTGTTCTCTCTCCCCTGCTCTCCCTACAGGTACCTCCCCCCCACCCCCCCACCCCACCCCCACACACACATTCCCTCTCACACCCAGTTCCCTCCCTCCCTCCACTATTTTATTTCCCCTTCTGAGAACGATTCAAGCATCTTCCTTTGGTCCTTCCTTGTTGTTTGGCTTCCTTTGGTCTGTGGATTATAGCGTGGATTTCTGTACTTCATGCTAATATCCATTTATCAGTGAGTACATATTCATATGTATGTCCTTTGATCTGGGTTACCTCACTCGGGATGATAATTTCTGGTCCCATCCATTTGCCTAAGAATTTCGTGAATTCATTGTTTTTAATAGCTGAGTGGTATTCCATTGTGTAAATGTACCACATTTTCTGTATCCATTCTTCAGTTGAGAGACATCTGGGTTGTTTCCAGTTTCTGTATATTATGAATAAGGCTGCTATGAACATAATGGAGCATGAGTTCTTGTTATATGTTGGAGCATCTTTTTGGACCCAGGAGTGGGATAGCTGGGTCTTAAGGTAGAACTATTCCCAATTTTTGGAGAAACCACCAAATTGATTGAGTTACACCAAGATATTTTATATTATCTGTGGCTATTGTGAAGGGTGTTGTTTTCCTAATTTCCTTCTTAACACTTTTTCATTAGTATAAAGGAGGGCTATTGATTTCTTTGAGTTAATTTTGTAATCCGGCCACTGTTTATCAGCTGTTGAAGTTCTCTGTTGGAATTTTTGGGGTCACTTATATATACTATCATATCATCTGTGAATAGTAATATTTGATGTCCTCCCTTCTAATTTGTATCCCTCTTTATCTCCTTTTCTTGTCTAGTTGCTCTAGCTAGAACTTCAAGTACTATATTGAATAGATAGGGAGAGAGTGGACAACCTTGTCTCATCCCTGATTTTAGTGGGATTGCTTTGTTTCTCTCCATTTAATTTGATATTGGCTATTAATTGGTTTGCTTTTATTATGTTTAGGTATGTTCCTTGTATCCCTCCTCTCTCCAAGACTTATATCATGAAGGGGTGTTGGATTTTGTCAAAGGCTTTTTCAGCATCTAATGAGATGATCATGTGGTTTGTTTTTTTACTTTCATTTTGTTTATATGGTGGATTATGGTGATGGATTTTTGTATATTGAACCATCCCTGCATCCCTGAGATAAAGCCCACTTGATCATGGTGAATGATGTTTTGATGTGTTCTTGGATTCAGTTTTCGAGTGCTTTATTGAGTATTTTTGCATCAATATTCATAAGAGAATTCTTTCTTTGTTGTGTCTCTATGTGGTTCAGGTATCAGGGTGATTGTAGCCTCACAGAATGAGTTTGGCAGTGTTCCTTCTGTGTCTATTTTGTGAACAGTTTGAGGAGTATTGCTCTTCTTTGAAAAGTGTGGTAGAATTCCGTGCTAAACCCAGAATCTGTCCCTGGGCTTGCTTGCTTGCTTTTTTTCTTTTTTTCTTTTTCTTTTTTTTTTTTTGGTTGGGAGACTTTTAATGACTGCTTCTGTTTCCTTAGGGGTTATAGTGCTAGATAAATAGTTTACCTAATCTTGATTTAACTTTGGTAAAATCCATTTCATTTAGATTTTCAAATTCTGTGGAGTACAGGCTTTTTTTTTTTTTAGATTTATTTATTTATTATATGTAAATACACTGTAGCTGTCTTCAGACACCAGAAGAGGGAGTCAGATCTCTTTTCGGATGGTTGTGAGCCACCATGTGGATGCTGGGATTTGAACTCGTGACCTTTAGAAGAGCAGTCGATACTCATCCACTGAGCCATCTCTCCAGCCCGAGTACAGGCTTTTGAAGTAAGACCTAGTAATTTTTTTTTGATTTCCTCAGTTTCTGTTGTTATGTCTCCCTTTTCATTTCTGATTTTGTTCATTTGGAAACTGTGTCTCTGTCTTTTGGTTAGTCTGACTAAGAGTTTATCTATCTTATTGATTTTCTCAAAGAACCAGCTCTTGGTTTTGTTGATTCTTTCTATTGTTCTCTTTCTTTCTAATTTATTGATTTCAGCCCTGTTTTTGATTATTTCATGCCTTCTACTCTTCTTGGGTGTGTTTGCTTCCTTTTCTAGTGCTTTCAGGTGTGCTGTTAAGTTGCTAGTGTAGGATTTCTCCGATTTCTTTACGAGGGCACTTTGTGGTATGAACTCTCCTCTTAGCACTGCTTTCATTGTGTCACATAAGGTTGGGTATGTTGTACCCTCATTTTCATTACATTCTAGAAAGTCTTTAATTTCTTTCTTCCTTTATTCCCTGATGCAGTGATCATTTAGTAGAGTTGTTCAGTTGTTCAGTAGGCTTTCTGTTATTGCAGAAAAAAATCCATGGTGGTCTGCTAGGAGACAAGGAATTATTTCAATTTTCTTGTATCTGTTAAGGTTTGGTTTATGATCGCCTATATGGTCAATTTTGGAGAAGGATCCTTGAGGTGCTGAGGAAAAGGTATAATCTTCTGTGTTTGGGTAAATGTTCTGTAGGTATCTGTTAGGTCCATTTAATTCATATTGTCTATTAATTTCATCATTTCCCTGTTTAGTTTCTGTGTCAATGAACTGTCAGTTGGTGATAGTGGAATGTTGAAGTCTCCCACTATTAATGTGTGGGGTTCAATGTGTGATTTAAGCTTTAGTAATGTTTCTTTTGTGAATGTGGGTGCCCTTGAATTTGGGGCATAGGTGTTCAGAATTGAGAGGTCATCTTGGTGAATTTTTCCTTTAAAGAGTATGAAGTGTCTTTCCACATCTCTTTTGATTATTTTTGTCTAAAGTCTATTTCATTAGATATCAAAATGGCTACTGCAGCTTGCTTCTTGGGGTCCATTTACTTAGAAAATCCTTTTCCAGCCCTTTACTTTGAGGTAATGTCTATCTTTGTTGCTGAAGTGTGTTTCTTGTATGCAACAAAATGATGGATCCTATTTAAGTATCCATCCTGTTAGTTTGTGTCCTTTTATTGGGGAAGTCAAACTCAATGCTGAGAGCTATTAATGACCAACGATTGTTAATTCCTGTTATTTTGATTTTGGTGGTGGTACCGTGTGTGTGTGTGTGTGTGTGTGTGTGTGTGTGTGTGTATGTATGTATGTATGTATGTATGTATATATGTATGTATGTTTCCCCTCTTTTAGTTTTGCTGGTGTGGAATTATTTATTACTTGTGTTTTCTAGGATGTAGTTACTCTCCTCATGTTGGAGTTTTCCTTATATTTTCTTCTGTACAGCTGGATTTATGGAAAGATCGTTTAAATTTGGTTTTGTCATGGAATATTTTGTTTTCTCTGTTTATGGTAATTTGAAAGTTTTGCTGGGAATAGTAGTCTGGGATGTCATCTGTGATCTCTTAGAGACTATAAGACATCTGCCCAGACCCTTCTGGCTTTGAAAGTCTCTGTTGAGAAGTCTGGTATAATTCTAATAGGTGTGCTTTCATATGTTACTTGGCCTTTGTCCCCTGTGGCTTTTACTATTGTTTGTTCTGTACATTTAGTGTTGTGATTATTATGTGGCTAGAGGAATTTCTTTTCTGGTCCACTCTATTTGTTTCTCTGTAGGTTTCATGTAGGTTTATGGCCATCTCTTTCTTTAGGTTAGGGAAATTTTCTTCTATGATTTTGTTGGAGATATTTTCTAGGCCTTTGAATTGGGAGTTTTCTCTTTCTTCTATTCCTATTATTCTTAGGTTTGGTCTTTTCATTGTGTCCCAAATTTCCTGAACGTTTTGTGTTAGAAACTCCTTTGCTTAATATTTTCTTTGACTGATGTATCAGTTTCTTCAATTGTATCTTCTATTCCTGAGATTCTCTCTTCCATCTCCTGTATTCTGTAAGTGATGCTTGTGTCTGTAGTTCCTGTTCTCTCTCCTAGGTTTTCCATCTCCAGGATTCCCTCAGTTTGTGTTTTCATTATTGCTTCTATTTCCATTTTCAGGTCTTGAACAGTTTTGTTCATGTCTTTTGCCTGTTTGATTGTATTTTCCTGTATTTCTTTAAGTGATTTATTCATTTCCTTTTTAAAGACCTCTATATCTTAATAAGATTAGATTTAAGGTCATTTTCTTAGAATTCAGATGTGTTCAGATATTCAGGGCTTGACTTTGTAGGATAGCTAGGCTCTGGTGCTGCCATGTTGCCCTGGCTATTGTTGATTGTGTTCTTAACACTGACCTTTAGCCATCTGGTTGACCCCAGCTTTGACAAGCCTGAAAGTCCCTGATGGGAGCAGTCCTCTGGGGCTGCTGTTAGAGTTGGTAGTCCCTGATGTCAGCAAGCCTCTGGGATTTCAGGTAGAACTGGTTATTCCAGGTGGCAGCAGGCCTCCAGGGATGCAGAAAGAGCTGCTGGTGGTTCCTGATAGTTGTAGGCCTCTGTTTGTCCTGTGCAACAGGTCACAACTTTGCCTACATGCCACAGCAAGGATGTAGGCAAAGTTGTGACCTGGGAAATGGGGTTCAGAGGGGGCAGGGCAGAGCTTGCTGCTGCTGGGTTTGCCCAGAGATATTGGCAGGCCTGGAATTGGGGTAGGGGTCCCAATTGGTGGTCACTAATGGCTGCAGGCCTCTGGGATTGTGGTTAGAGGTGTGGACCAGAAGATGGAGAGCAGAGGGGACAGGGCAGACCCCACAGCTGCTTGGCTTCCAGGGACCCAGCAGGCAAGGGGTTGGGATTGGTGGATCTTACCTGGTTGGCCCTTGCAGCAACAGGCTGGCTTGGGAAATGGACTGCAGAATGGGCAGGGGGAGTTCACTGCTGCTGGGTCTCCCCAGAGGGGCCAGCACGAAGGGACTTGGGGTAGGGGTCTCGTCTGGTGGTCACTATGGCTGCAGGTGTCTGGGATTGTGGTTAGAGGTGTGTATAACATTACTTTTTAAGGTAAATAATAAGATGATTGATCCTTTCTTTGTAACTGCAAATTGCAGCCTGCCAATAAGAGAAACTGGCTGAGAAAAATGTTTTACTTGATTTCTTTATTATAACAAGTTGCTTAGATACAAATGTATGTGGGTTCTTAGGATTTTTTTCACCTGTAATATGTAAAACATTTAATCACATAAAGGTATTGGGGGACTCATTGTAATCATTCACTTAAAGAAAAATAGAATATAACCACACTGTAATTGAGAGAGTTTGCTGAGGAATATAATCTGGAGGTGGGAGGAAATAAAGTAGAGAGCACTTGTCTGAACCATCAAGAAGGTTCCTGTGTCCATATGTTCTGCCGATCCCACACATCCTACTTCAGACTTCAGACCCAGTCATGTCAAAGCTGGGCATTGACAATAGGCTCTCTACTGATTTGTTCATACTTCATGAGATAAAGATGACAGTAGTGATGTCATTCTGTGATCCTGACTCCATCTTTTACTGTAGCATTGACCTTGTGAACTTGCTGACATGCTGAAAGAAAACATCTGCTTTGAAAAGACATTCTGAGGACTGTTTGAACTAATCTCTTTCCTTAGAACAATGGCATGGTCTGAACTGGTCTGCAGTGGAACATAAGCTATAGAAGTAAATTTAGGGGCAGTAGGATGCCTTAGCAAGTGAAAGTGCTTGCTTCACAAGCCTGATGGTCTGAGTTCTAGCCATGAACCCACAGTGGAAGGAAAAAATAAACAACTCCTTAATTTTGTCTGCTGATCGCACACACGATCACACACACGTGTGCACACACACACACACACACACACACACACACACAGAGGCACGCACACATGCACATGCAACAAACACATGAAAAATGATGATAATGATGATGATAAATGCTTAAAATAAAAAAGTAAATTTATCTTAGAATCATAATTTTTGACAGGCAACCTGCACAATACATTTAAACTTCCTGTTTTTGCTGTTGGCTAACTGTGCAACCCTCTTCCTAGTGGGGTACATTGTTGGTTTCTCCTGGAATATGTATGTGTTCCCCTACTTACAATTCCAATACTCTCAGTAAATACTGTTTTGGATCACAGATCATCTGAGCCTCTCTGTGTGACATTTTCTCTTATCTTTTCAAATATTGATTCCTTTTATTTCTGTTTCAAATCTATTTTACTAGCCAAAACCCCCAAGATAGCAATATTGAATAATACTGGCAACAACAAGCACCCTAATTTTATTTTCATTTTGAGATGGAGCAAGTAAGCCAGGCATAGAGGAGTCCATTCCTTTAATCCCAGTACTTATGAGGCAGAAGCAGGTGGATCATTGTGAGTTTAAGGCCAATCTTGTCTACATGGTGGGTTCCAGGCCTGCCAGTAGGCTACGCAGTGAAACTCTGTATCAAAAACAACAACAAAAAAAAAGGATTAGGGGAGCTAGTGTAATTGCTAGTTTGGAGTCTCTTTACCATTAAGAAAATGCAAGCAGGAGAACCAGCTTTCCTGATCACCCAGCCAGTCAGGCAACCTGTAAACCCAGTGCTTGGGAGGATCCCCCAGGACAAGCTAGCTAGTTAGTCTAGCCAAATGCAATAAGCAAGCTCCAGAACAAAGTAGAAAGTGATCCAGAAAAATGTCTGGTGTCATCTACACACACACACACACACACACACACACACACACACACACACACACAAATTAAAATTTTAAAAAAACCCTATTTTATAACATCTTCCCTGTAAGATTTTTTTTTTCTTTCATTTTCAGCTTTCTGGCCTCCAGGCTCTCCTCCAAAATTTTTTTCTCTGAAATTCCCTTGTCTTCCTTGTCTAAAAATGCCAATTCATCTTTCAAGACTATTAAACAGTACTTTTTTTTTTCTTTTTTAAGAGTTTATTTATTTATTTATGTATTTATTTATATGAGTACACTGTAGCTGTCTTCAGACACACCAGAAGAGGGCATTGGATCCCATTACAGATGGTCGTGAGCTAACATGTGGTTGCTGGGATTTGAACTCAGGACCTCTGGAAGAGCAGTCAGTGCTCTTAACCTCTGAGCCGTCTCTCCAGCCCTCAATGGTACTTTCGCATTTCTTTGGCTTATGAAGCTGAGATATCCAAAGAAAGACCACACCTTAGGAACAAGATTCAAACAATAGCCCAATTGTCCTATTCCTTTCTTCTTATAGCAACTTGGAGGTTTTATGTGTGCTATATTCAGTTAGAATCTAAAAACTGTCTAGATGTCAATACTGACACATGCTTGTAATCTCAATACTTAAGAAACAGAGGTCAGAGGTCAAGAGGTCAGCCTGGGCTACACAGAAAGAACGATCTCAATAAAATTTAAGTCACTGAAATTATGTTTCTTTTTCTTTCTTCTTCCTTCCTTTCTTTCTTCCTTTCTTTCTTCCTTTCTTTCTTCCTTCCTTCCTTTCTTTCTTTCTTTCTTTCTTTCTTTCTTTCTTTATTTCTTTCTTTCTTTCTTTCTTTCCTTTCTTTCTCTTATTTTTGGTACCAGGGATGGAATCTAGGGCCTCCTATATAGGTTAAGCAAGTACAAGTGCTCTACCACTGAACAATATCCCCAGCCCTTAAAAAAAAAAACCAAAAAAAAAAAAACCAAAAACTAGAGAGAATGAAGAGATGCAGCAGTTAAGACCTGAGTTGAGTTCCAGGTGGCTCACAACCACCTGTAACTCCAGCTCTAAGGGATCTGATTCAATGCCTCTGGCTTCTGTGGATATTTGCAGTCAATTGTATATGCTCACAAAACCATATAGAGACACATACTCACCTACACATACACATATGTACATGTGCACATGCACATACTCATACACACATACCCCACACACATAATGAAAAACAAACTAAATCTTAAAAATATAATAAAATAAAAAAATCGCTAGACTCTATTTGTCTTTGTCCATATAGTAAGTTTCAGAAGACCACTCTGGCTAGCCCTGCTTTTTTACAAAAAAAAAAAAAAAAATGTGTGTGTGTGTGCGTGTGTGTGTGTGTGTGTGTGTGTGTGTGTGTGTGTGTGCTACTGGGAGCTAATGGAGGCTGAAAGAGAGTACCTTCCCTGGAGCTGGAGTTATAGATGGTTGTGAGCTACCCAACATGGTTGCTGGGAACTGAACTTAGGTCCTCTAGAAGAGCAGGAAGTGCTGTTAACCACTGAGCCACCTCTCCAGCCTCCTGACTCTGCTTCTTAAAATCACTGTGCATCACAAGGTTATAGGGTACTACAAATTGTAAGGCCGGGGTTATATGCCAGCTCCATACGCAGGAGTGCAGTAGAGATTTTAGCATAGCCCAAGCTGAGCCCCACAGGACAGGGAGGAGCAGGGCTCTGTAGCTCTGAACAGAGCAGTGTCTACTGCTGAGATGGGAACTTCTTTTTGTTTTTGTGACCTTGCAGGGATCTTTAGAAAAAAAGGGGGACCAGTCTAATGGCTTTAATCTAGTGTTTATATGGCTCAGTTCTTCTTGGTCCCCACTACTTAAGTCACCCTGTCTGTAAAGAGTCCATTCTGATATGCCCAAGCTTTCTAGGACCCGTCTTGCCCAGCTAAGTAAGTCTTTCTTATTCATGCCAGAGAGTATTTAAAAGGCGTACTTGGCAGGTTAGGTATGGAGTCATTTTGGAAAGCGAGTCAGGAGAATCCTGAATTTGAGGATAACATGTACTAAATAGTGAGATAGTGAGGCTGTTACAAAGATGGCCCTTGGCCACACATTTAATTCCTGACCTTTCAGGAAGTTTCCTCAGTAAGAATTCTGGCATTTTGAGTTCCATTTACCTGTCTCTTACTTTCCTCAGTTGTCTCCAAACTATCAAGATGATGGTATATGTGGACTCCTTAAAGCCTCTAGAGAGCCTCATTTCAAGTACCACTCTGTGAAGTCACCCCATGCACCTCTCATTCCCCATGTAGTTCCCTGCTCAGTGCACCTAGCATAGCCTTGCCTAGATTAAAGGATAGACATGAACACACATTCATTTCCTTCCTGAGGCAGGTCTACTCAAACACCAAGATCATTAGAACCCCAGCACCTGGCATCTTACTAAGTGCTGGTCATTAGGAGGGAACCTGGTCATTCTCTTTTTAATCCCCTTTGATACAAATCTTTTCAAAAGTTGTTACAAGTTTAATTAAACTCTGTCTACTAGTTTTTAGTCTATCTTCCTACTTCTGATCTTTCTAATAAACTCTTGATGCTACATTAGGGATGTTAACCCTCTAAGGAGTCGCCATATTGTGCTTCACCTACCTTTTGTCTATTTAATTATAGACTCTGCAAGTTTACCTCATGGAGAGCAGTCAGTGTAATCCAAGGACCTGGAAGTAAGAGATAGAACACCTGATGTGAGTGGCACGGTTGTATAAACCAGCTGTGTCTGAAGAAAAGGCAGAAATATGCAAGTTACAGCCAAGAGCAATAAGAGGAAAGAAGAGCCCCTGAAAGGCAGCAGCGAGAAGGCATAAATGCACCAACGAGGAGAAATGAATATTTCAAGGGAATCTGAAGACACTCAGATGGTGGCTTTGTACTCATATGGCAAAATATACAGCATAATGGATGATGCTGTTAAATTAAGCATTCTGGAGTAGATGGTAGTAGTCTCACCTTTGAATATAAACTCGTTTTTCAGGTTTAAAAAGTTGTTTCATAGCTGGAGATGTAGCTTTGTGATAGAACGCTTACCCCCTTACCTAGCATGCCCTGTTTTGATACTTAGTGAAAAAGAGAAATTTTTTTCTATCGTTTTACTTAAAAGAGCCAATTCTGAGAGTGCATGACTTTTAAAATGTCACCTGTAATTAAGTGTAGCCAATTCTGTTGCTTTTACCTCTCCTGGTTCAATTTATTTACTGTAGTGCTTATTGTAGTGTTTATTGGGGCTTGACCTCAAGGCTTTGAGTTCAATGTTCTCTCACTGATCCATACCTTCAGTCTTATGTTTTGTTTACAGTGCTGAGAATTAAACTAAAATTCTCAGGCAGGCTAGGTAATTGTTCTATCACTAAAGTACATCCCCAGCCCTTAAAAAAATTTTTTTTTTTTTGGTTTTTCGAGACAGGGTTTCTCTGTGTAGCCTTGGCTGTCCTGGAACTCACTTTGTAGACCAGGCTGGCCTCGAACTCAGAAATCCTCCTGCCTCTGCCTCCCAAGTGCTGGGATTAAAGGCGTGCGCCACCACCGCCCGGCTAAAAAAATTTTTTTTGAGCAGAGTCTCATTACATTGAACAGGCTGATACCAAACTTCCAATCCTCCTGCCTCAGCCTCTCAAGTATTTGGGATTTGCAGCATGTGCTATCACACTCAGCTTAGTGGAATATACTGTTAAAGTATTCTGGGATAAGTACTGTCCTGTCTTCAGATCTTCACTATTAAAAATGATGTTTCAGTGAATAGGAAACTGGATATGTACATTATTTTTATCCAATGGCTGGATTAATTTTCCTTCTGACATTCTAGGGAAATCCCTCTCTGCTCTTAAAACAAATCCTGGTAATATACAATATAAAGTCTTAGTTTCCATTATTCTGTTACTTACAGAGAACAGCACCTTTCCGGTACTGTCAAGTAGCGTGCTGCATCACTACCTGAACTGTTACCTCAAGTGTGAAGACGAGCCCTTCTTTTACTGCTGAGAATTACTCTGGGTTATGCTAGAGTTCGTGCGATCAAACTTATCTATTTTCATTTTTATATTTTTATTTATTTGCTTATTTGGAGACAGGGTTTCTCTGTGTAGTCCTGGCTATCCTGGAACTCGATCTGTAGATCAGACTTGCCTCAAACTCACAGAGATCCACCTGCTTCGGCAGCCTGAGTGCTGGGATTAAAGGTGATGTCCACCACTACATTGGCCTCCCTCTCCTAATTTTCAAAGGACCACATTCATAAAGTAAGTAAAGACCTCAGGAAAAGGAGAAGCTGGTGAAGATAATCCTTACCCTAGGACATCTATTTAGCCTGTACCATTCGTGGACTATACATTCTGGCTCCATTAGTTTTTTTCCAGGAGGCTTCTAAATATTTATGTCAAGCACAGGTTCATTATAGGATGCAATGAATATACAGAGGCTAGTATAACTCTAAATGAGATATGGTGTAGTGGTTGAAATAAAAATACCCCCCCATACCCTCTCAGAGGAGAAGGGGAAAGGGAATGATGGGAGGGACTTATGAGGGCAGACCAGGAGGAGGGGGACAACAATCAGGATGTAAAGTGAATGAATGAATGAATGAATAGAAAAAAAGAATAGCCCCATAGGCTCATATATTTGAATGCTTTCCTCTACAAGAGGTGCCATGCATGGTGTCTCTTCACAGCAATGAAACCCTAAGACGTATGCGGAGAATGCTCTTTAGAGGGGCTTTAATTCTTCAGGAAGGCTTAAAGCAACACTTTATTCAGACCCCTTTAAGTCTTAAGCATTTCCTGATATGATTGCTCTATGCTTTCATTTTATTCATACAATAAAAAGATCGAGAGCTTCTATTACACATTCAAACACTGCTAAGAAGTGAAGTCAGTCTTCATCTTTAAGGAGTTCACAATGTAGTAGGGAAGGCATATAAACAGAAAATTACAATATAGTATATATTAGTTAGCATTCTCTAAAAGAATAGAACCTAAGCCAGGCAGTAGTGGCATGCAATTTTAATCCCAGCACTCAGGAGGCAGAGGCAGTCTCAAAAAAACAAAGCAACCCCTTCTAACCGCCATTTGCAGCAGGGAACCAGGCAGCTCCACAGCCTTCTGTGCTTAGCCCACCAGAAGAGAATGATCTCCCAGCAGCGATTTCACTTCTGAGTGCAGAGGTGAGATCTCCACCTTCTCTCTGGAGGGGTACAGCTAGGAGCACACAGGGCATATGATCATTGGAGCAGCTGGGACAGGAGTCTTCCCTTCAGGCTGCCATTTGCAGCAGGGAACCAGACAGCTCCACAGCCTTCTGTGCACAGACCCTGCCAGAAGAGAGTTGGTCTCCCAGGAGTACAGACACAGGTTTACAGGCCCACAGGAGGGGCAAGCTCCAGCCAGAGACAACAAGACCAACTAACACCAGAGATAACCAGATGGTGAAAGGCAAGCACAAGAACCCTACCAACAGAAACCAAGGCTACTTGGCAACATCAGAGCCCAGTTCTCCCACCACAGCAAATCCCGGATACCCCAACACACTGGAAAAGCAAGAGTTGGATTTAAAGTCTCTTCTCACGATGCTGTTAGAGGACATCAAGAAGGACATAAATAACCCCCTTAAAGAAATGCAGGAGAACATGGGTCAAATGGTAAAAGCCCTTAAAGAGGAAACACAAAATTCCCTGAAAGAAATACAGGAGAGCATGGGTGAACAGGTAGAGGCCCTTAAAAAGGAAACACAAAAATCCCTGAAAGAATTACAGGAGAACACAAACAAACAAGTGAAGGAACTGAACAAAACCATCCAGGATCTAAAAATGGAAGTAGCAACAATAAAGAAATCACAAAGGGAGACATCTCTGGAGATAGAAAATCTTGGAAAGAATTCAGGAGTCAGAGATGTAAGCATCAACAACAGAATACAAGAGATAGAAGAAAGAATCTCAGGGGCTGAAGATACCATAGAAAACATTGATACAACAGTTAAAGAAAATGCAAAATGCAAAAAGGTCCTGAGCCAAAACATCCAGGAAATCCAGGACACAATGAGAAGACCAAAGCTAAGGATTATAGGTATAGAAGAGAGTGAAGATTTCCAACTTAAAGGGCCAGTAAATATCTTCAACAAAATTATAGAAGAAAACTTCCCTAACCTAAAGAAAGAGATGTCCATGAACATACAAGAACCCTATAGAACTCCAAACAGACTGGACCAGACCAGAAAGTCCTCCCGGCACATAATAATCAAAACACCAAATGCACTAAACAAAGAAAGAATATTAAAAGCAGTAAGAGAAAAAGGTCAAGTAACCTATAAAGGCAGGCCTATCAGAATTACACCAGACTTCTCACCTGAGATGATGAAAGCCAGAAGATCCTGGGCAGATCTCATACAGACCCTAAGAGAACACAAATGCCAGCCCAAACTACTATACCAAGCAAAACTCTCAATTACCATAGATGGAGAAACCAAGATATTCCATGATAAAACCAAATTTACACAATATCTTTCCACAAATCCAGCCCCACAAAGGATAATAGATGGAAAACGCCAACATGAGGAGGGAAACTACACCCTAGAAAAAGCAAGAAAGTAATCTTTTTCCAACAAACCCAAAAGAAAGTAACCACACAAACATAAAAAGAACATCAAAAATAACAGGAAGCAACAATCACTATTCCTTAATATCTTATAATGTCAATAAACTCAATTCCCCAACAAAAGCCATAGTCTAACAGATATGTTTTTCATGTGGATCTTTGATTTTATCAGAAAATGTTTGTGACTCCTCTTTCAGTTTAGTAATGTTTTTTGTGTCTACCATTTTGACTGTATTATTTTCCATGATAATCTTTAATTTTAACATTTTTTTCTGTGTATTTCTTAGATTTTGTTGGAGGTGTTTCTCATGTGGCTATTCGGTTTTGTTGGGGGGGGATGTGTTTGTAGTTCCACTTTCAATCAATTTAGGAATGTTTTTGTGCCTACCGTTTTGTTGGTATAATTGTTCATGATAATCTTCAATTTTAATGTTTTTCTGTATTTTTCTTTAATTTTGTCAGAAGTATTTTCCATGTGGATCTTCAGTTTTATCAGACAATGTCTATAATTTTACTTTCAATCAACTTAGGAACATTTTTATACCTTCCATTTTATCTGTATAATTTTCCATGTAATAGTCAGTTTTAACATGTTTTTCTATATATTTCTTGAATTTTTTCAGGAATATTTTCCTTGTAGATCTTCAATTTTATCAGAAAGTGTTTATAATTCCACTTTCAAAAAACTTAGGGATATTTTTATGCCTACCATTTTATCTGTATAATTTTTCCATGAAATACTCAATCTTAATGCGTTTTTATATATTTCTTCAATTTTATCAGAGATATTTTCCATGTATATTTACACAATGGAATACTACTCTGCAATTAAAAACAATGAATTCATGAAATTCTTAGGTAAATGGGGAACAGGGGGAGGGAAGAGGGCTTATGGGACTTTTGGGGAGGGGGGAACCGGGAAAGGGGAAATCATTTGGAATGTAAATAAAGAATATAGAAAAATAAATAAATTAAATTAAATTTAAAAAAACCAAAATACAGAATACAGAACCTATAGAATGAATATATATATATATGGTAAGAGAATTTATGCAGTTGGCAGATGCTAAAGTTAAGAGAAAAGAGGAGCCATATTGTTCACTCAAACATTTAAAGGCTGGGTGTGGTGATGCAGGCCTGTAATCAGCTGGGCTAGATTGTCTCAAAAGAAATTAGGCAGGCATAGGTGTGCATGCCTTTAATTCCAGCACTTGGCAGGTAAAAGCAGGCGTATTTTTGTGAGTTCTGGGCCACCCTGTCTACATAGTGAGTTCCAGGACAGCTGCACCTACATAGTGAGACCCTACCTTTTAAAAACAAACAAACAAAAACAAAACAAAACAAAACAAAATGAAGAAGCTACCACTTCTGAAAGGGCAGCTGAAGAACTCCACATTCCCTGCTGAGATATCTACAGCTGTTGAGAATTGTCTAAACACACAAGCACACAACCACTTAAACTCTAGAAATTGCAATAAAAGCATAGAGCAAACTAAGAAACTAAATTCCCAGAGGAACAAGGGAACTCACACTTGAGAACTCACGTCCTCAGCTAGCCCAGCTCATCATGATAGAAGCTCCAGTCCAAGCAGATATGACCGAATAGATAGTACTTCTCCTCATCCCAAGCCCCAGCTGAACTTACAATATATCCTCAGGAAGGGCAGGCCTCCACAATATTCTCAACCACCCAAAGCTCCAGCAGAAGAGCTCAAATTTCTGGTAATAAGGCTTAAAGATCAATGTATCTTTTCTTCCATTAAGCTTCCACTCAGAGAGCATAGGCTCTCCCAAATGTGGAAGGACAAAATTACTGTAGCCTCAACAGCCCTTGCCACAACTAGCTTGTAGACCAGAGGTACCATACTGGCAAGCCAAAAACCAAACGCTACCAAGGCCATCCAAGTACCTTTTGAGCCACATAGGTGTGACTCTGCAAATGAAACAAGCTGCTGTCCCTATCCTGACCTCACAAGAGAGACTCAGAGAAGTAGCACAGGTGAAGAAGCATCCTCAAGAACTATAGACCCCCATACCTACCACATTTAATGCTCATAAGGTGACTGCCTTCTCTTAAGATCAGAAACAAGACAAAGATGTTTAATTCTTGTCATTTTTATTCTACATTGTATAGTCAGTTCTTGCCAGGGCAATTAGGCAAGACAATGAAATAAAGATAAAATAACTGAAAAGGAAGAAGTAAATTATTTCCCAAGGAATCAACTAAAAATGTATAGATCTAATAAATGTGTTGATCCAAATTGCACGGTACAAGTTCAGCATACAAAATTCAAGAGTAAGACCAAGCATAAAGCATGGCAGCATATACACGTAACCCCAGTTCTCAGAGAAGCAGAAACAGAAGGGCCATCACTGCATATTTGAGGTCAACCTTGTTGATACAGTATCAGCCAGTCAGTATCGGGTCACATAGCAAGATACCATGTACAAAACAGAACAAAAAACATATCAAAAGAATAAAGTATTTAGGAATAATGCATCAAAGAATATAAAGGTTATACTATGAAAACTTCAAAAAATAGCTGAAAGAAATCAAAGAACTAGATGCATGGACAAATAACACATGTTCATGGATCAGATGACTTGATCCTGCTAGGAAGGCAACGCCCTCCAAACTGAACTATATGGATTTAAGCCATAGGCATAATTACCATTAAAATTCCAAGATGATATCTTTACAGAAACAGATACAATGATTCTAAAATTCATATGAAAATCCAGGAACTCTTTCCAACCTTCCCTCAACTGCAAATGACTTGAGATGCTGGAGTGTATAGGAAGTGTTAAATGAAGCCGGTTTCTTTTCCTGTTAAGGTATCCTGATGAAAGCACTTAAGGGAGAATGAGTTTACTTTGACTCGAAGCTCAAGGGTTCCATGGTGGCAAAACCATGGTAATGGGAGAGTAAGAAGGCAGGAGGTCATTACCACAATGGCAGTCAAGAAGTGGACATCAATGACTGTGCTTGGCTGGCTTTCTCCTTTTCGTTCAAGTCAAGGACCCCAACCCACAAGAATGATGCCACCCACATTTAGGGCAAATTTTCTCACCTTAAAATTAATGAAAACAGGATAAACCCTCACAGATATACCCAGAGGCTTGTCTCCCAGTGAATCTGAATCCTGTCAAGTTGGCAACCAATATTAACCACTACACGCTCCAAAACCTAGCCTCCTTGCTTCCCACATCACCTACCTTAACTTAATGGAGAAACCCAGAACTCAGGTCTCCTCGAACCTCAGTTCAGAATGACAGAACTACTGACTGATAGGATTCTCTAGTCACCTAGAGAGTCAGAAAGATGGCATTCCATAGCTCTTGAGAATGCCCCCAATGGACTCTATCCTCTAACACATAAAGAGAAAATGTCATTTAACCTTCACTTAAGCATGGAAGGAAAAGAGTCCTAAATTCTGAACTCAACAGATGCACAACAATTGTGCCCGGCTGAGACACACAGGCTCTCCATGGTTCTATAGCAGAGAAAAGGGGTGCCACGTGAGAAGTGCAGCTTGTGCTGGGCAGTGGTGACACACGCCTGTAATCCCAGCACTTGGGAGGCAGAAGCAGGTGGATTTCTGAGTTTGAGGCCAGCCTGGTCTACAGAGTGAGTTCCAGGACAGCCAGGGATACACAGAGAAATCCTATTGAAAAACAAAACAAACAAAAAAAAAAGTTGTTACCTAACGCCAAGCAACTTAAGGAAGTTCTACCAGTGTAGCAGGAAAAAGTCCAAGTGAACATATATTTTACATAAGCATATATTTTATAGTCAAACTTCATATATGTTTGAATATAAATATAAATTAAAGAGTTGCATCAAGTCTGCAAAAACATTTAAAGTAGCTATACTTAGTATATTATAGAAATAAAAATGGAACTGTGCATGCATCTTCATTTACCGCTGGGGGAAAGGCACATCTTCAAATTTTGAGGGGTAGTGTGACTAAATAATCAAGAACCTTGAGGGATGAGAGTACAGTTCAGAGGCAGAGCATTTGGCAGGCATGTATAGGGTCCTGGCTTGCATTTCCAGCACCTTAACAAAAAAAAAAAAATCACACACAAGAATATCAGGTTGTTTTAATCATGCTTGCCTAAAGTTTCTAATTAAATACGAGGTTATGTCCTAGATCATTCATCAAAGCTTTACTTACTAACAAATAGACATGTGTGTTGGCTGACAAATGAGATTAGTGTTATGGTTTGAATGCAAAGTATCCTCCACATAGCTCAGGCAGTGAAGACAGTCACCAGGGCAATGTGCAGAGGCAGGGCGTTTGGAAAGCAATTGGGTCATGAAGGGCGTGATCTGATCTGTGGCTTAATGCCTTGTGCAGCTGTTTATTTCTTTTGAATCCAGAACTTTGAACTCTTTTCCTTCCTCACTTGTGTGAGGTCAAATACCTTTTATGACATTACCAATAGGTGGAGGTGGGGTTACTTGAAGGAAGACAGCTACTGCTTTTGAAGCATGTCTGGTCTAACCCCTTCCTTCTCTATCTCTTGGTCACCTTGAGAAGAGCAGCTTTACTCCATCACACTTGGCCTGCCAGAGAGATCTGCCTCAACAGGAGCCAAGTTTCACAGGGCCACCTGTCAGTGTACTGAACCCTCTGAAGCCATGAGTCAAAACTCAGCTAAGTTTTAAAATCTCTATGAAATTTAACATTTAGTAGGTTTTATAAAACCATACCTAGAGAGTGTCTGGTGCCGGGGAGTTATTAACCTCATAGCAGGTTAAAGCATATATATATACATATGTAATAACCTCTATAAATATGTTTATGTATTTAAGCATAATTATATATATATATAATGAATGTCACACACATATATAACAACAATTTTAAAAAAAAGAAACCATAAATTTGAATGAAAGCAAAATGGGGTACATGGGAGGGGATGGGGGAAGAAAAGGAAAAAGGGAAATGGTATACTCTCAAAATTCTTTAGTACACATATAGGGGTAATAATAATAGTAATAATAATAATCTGAATGTCTTAATTTTGTTAAGTACATATATGATATGAATATAGGGTACCTATTGCAGTCAACAATGTCCCCTACAATCTTTCTTCTTACCACATTTGTAGTCCATAGGAGATGCCTTTTTGAGAAAAGAAATGGAAACTATTCCCCTATTTCTGTATCCACTACATTGTTCTGCTTCTGGAAAATTTAGTCTGCAGAAACAAATGTGGCTCTAGAAAAATTATTTGTAAAGTAAATTCATCAGAACATTATCTGTATATGTATTCATTTCAAATATTCAACTAATACTTGTTAAAAGTTGAAATAAAGAAATTCAACAAACCAAAACTAGTAAATTAAAAAAAAAATAAGACAAGGTCTCTCTTGTCCAAAGTCACCCCTGGCTGGCCTTGAACTCAATGTATAGACCAGGATGACCTCGAACTCACAGAGATTCAGCTGTAAATAAAATTTTGAAAAAAAAATTTAACAAACTTACTACCAGGATGGAGATACAGCTCAGCAGGTATATCTAGTGCCTGCAGAGCATGCAGGAGCCCGAGGGCATTGCTGCCCTAGGTTCAATGCCCAGCACTGCACAAACTGCAGGTGGTAGCACACTCATGAAATTTCAGCGCTTGGTAGGTGGAAGCAGGCAGATCAGAAGTTCATGGTTGTTCGTGACTACATAGTAAAGTAAAAGCCAGCCTGGGATACATGTGACCCAGTCTCAAGAAAAAAAAATAAAATAAAATAAAAACAAAACTTACTATAAAACTGCAGTAATCAAGGTAGTGTGGTATCAGGCATAAATGCAGACATCTGAGCTAACAGAAGAGACTTGAAAGTCCAGAAATAAAGTCATGAGTCTTTTGACTAGAGTGTCAAGAAATACAAAAGAAAAATATTTTTAACAAACCAATTACCAACTAGAAACCAACTAGGTATGCATAAAAGAAGGAAGTCTCACCCAACCTCTCACTGTATACAAAATTAATTCAAAATAGACCAAAGACCTAAATGTAAGCATTAAAATCACAAAAATCATGTAAAAAATAGAGATAAAAATGTTTATGACCATGGTTTTGATGATAGAATCTTAGATACAATGTCAACTACAGAGTAACAAAATTAAGGATAGACAAATATTAAAACTCTTGTTCTTCAAACACACTATCAAAAAACCAATGAGTAGCAGACACCGGGGTGCACACCTTTAGTCTTAGTACTCAGAGACAGAGGCAGGTGGATCTTTGTGAGTTTGAGACCAGCCTGGTCTATAGAGTGAGTTCCAGGAGTTTTATGTATATAAGACACAGAAAGAAAGAAATGGAAGCAGGGGAGAAGGGAAGACAGAAGGAATGGAGGAAAGGAGGGAGGGAGGGGAAAGAGGGAGGAAGGAAGGAAAGGAAAGGGGGAAGGAGAAAAAGAGGGTAGGTAGTGAAGGGAGGGAAGAAAAGAGGGAAGGTGAAAACCAAACACATAATAGAAATGTGTGCAAAACATTTGTCTGGCAAGAGACTTGTGTCTAAAATACTCTAGAACTCAATAATAATAAGACAACCTCTGCACATCTACTAAGAGGATTTTTACCAAAACAACACCCCAGGGGAGGGGAGGAAAAACAAACCAGAAAGTCTCAAATGTATATGAGGCATGAGGGAATTGGAAACCTCATGCACTGCTGCTGAAATATAACATTCGACGGAATCACTATATAATCACTACTGAAAACACTGTGACAATTCCTGAAACTCTTAAAGCATGCAATCACATGAGATTCAACACTTCCACTTCTTGGTGTATATTCAAGCAAAGGGAAAGCGAGGAGCTGAGTGATGCTTGGCAACCCACAGTCCGAGCAGTACTCTTCACACTGTCATTGGAGGGACTGCTGCTGTGTTCTCTCCTCTCCTTAGTGTTCATAAGCACCAAAGGCTATTTGTAAACGCCCATCAAGAAGAAAGAAATGTGGACAAGTGCTACTTATAGACATAATTTAAAGATATTCTACTACAGGAAATAAGTCAGTAGCAAAAGGACAAATATTCCATGAGTCCTCCCCTATAAGGTTTGTAAAGTAGTCATATTCATTGAGACTAAAAATGGTGGTTGCCAGGGGCTGAACGCAGGAGGGGATTGAGAGACAGTACTTAATGGGTACATAGATTATCTGGGGAAAATGAAAACGTTCCAGAAATGGACAGTGGTAATGGTTTCATGACAATGTGAATGTCATGAAATGTAATGGCACGAAATTTAATAATATAGAACTACACATTTTAAATAGTTAAGAGAGGACAGGAAAATGGCTCAGCAGGTAGAAAAGGTACTTGCTGCCAAGTCTGAGACCCAAGTTCCATCCACTGGCATCCATATTATGGAAGGAGAGAGTGCACCTCTGCAAGTTGTCCTCTGACCTTCACATGTATGCCATTGCACAGGTGTGTGCGCACACTAAATAAAATATATTGTAAATTAATTTTAAAATAATGGTTAAAGGGCCTAAGAGATGGAGCAGCACCGAAGACTTGAGTATGATCTCCTGAACCTATATAAGAAGCCAGATGTGGCGATGCACATCTGCATTCATAGCACACCTCCCTGGAGAAGGGAGGTGGGAACTCACAGGCCAGTCTAACCCAGAGTATGTTACTACACAGAAGCAAAAACAAGAAGAAGACCCTGCAAGGTGGAAGGTGAGAGGCAAGAACTGATCTCTAAACACATGCTGTGTGTGGCACATGTACTTGCCGTTAAAAACATGGTTAAAATCATGTTTTATGTTATACACATTTTACCACAATAAAAGTAAAATGACTATGTCTTCCTTAAGATTGTGAACGGTCTCCCTCTTCTCTGCTACTAATCTATTTTTAAAATTGGCAAAGCATCTGAGTAGATATTCCTTCAAAAATATGTATAAAATGCCAAAGAGAACAGGAAAGAGTGCTCAATACCAGAAGTTACTATGAAACTAAAAATTAAGACCATAACTATTAGGATGGCTATGTTAAAAAAAACAATTATAGAAGGACTGGTAAAGGCATGGAATGATCTGGTGGGAATGTAAAATGGTACGCTCTTTATGAAAAAGTTTGGTAGCTTTTCAAAATGGAATTATTATATGACCCAGCTCTATGCTGAAGTATATAATCAAGAAAAGTGTACACAAAACATACCCAGTATTTCTAGCCATATTTCTCTAATAGCTAAAAAAACAAACAACCTTAAGCACCTATAAGTTGATTAATGGATAAATAGAATATAGTACCGCCACACAATCAAATAAGATGCTGGGCGCTAGAAGTAGTGGCAGATGTCTGTACTTCCAGCACTCAGGCATCTGGGACAAAAGGATGTCAAGTTCAAAGCCTGTGTTTCCTACACAGGAAAACATTGCTCTAAAATAACTAAATAGACAGGATAAATTTTGGGTAGAAAGTTTTGAGGGTGGTTGGTGTCTCTATTGTTCCAATGGGGTTCCTACCTGACTACAGGAGGTGGCCTCTTCAGGTTCTCTATCCCCAGTGCCGTGAGTCTCAGCTAAAGACACCCCCATTGATTCTTGGGAGCCTCCCTTATCCCAGGTTTCTTGCACATCCTATCCCACCAAGATCCCTCTCTCTATTTGCTTCCTATGGCTATTTATTTCCCCTTCTAAGTGAGATTTAAGCATCCCTGCTTAGGCCTTCCTTCCTGCTCAGCTTCTTTGGGTCTATGGAGTATAGCATAGGTATTCTGTACTTCATGCTAATATCCATTTATCAGTGAGTACATACTCACATGTATGTCCTTTGGATCTGGGTTACCTCACTCAGGATGATATTTTCTAGTTCCATCCATTTGCCTGCAAAATTCATGATGTCCTTGTTTTTAATGGTTGAATAGTATTCCATTGTGTAGATGAACCTCATTTTCTTTATCCATTCTTCAGTTGAGAGACATCTATGTTGTTTCCAGTTTCTGGTTATTATGAATAAAGCTGCTATGAACATAGTTGAGCAAGTGTCCCTGTGGTGTAGTGGGGCCAAATTGTATCCTTTCTACAAGAAACACAGGAACAGGGGATGAAGCAGAGGCTGAGGAAATGGCCAACCAATAACCGGCCCAACTTGAGACCCACCCCATGGGCAAGCACCAATCCCTGACACTATTAATGATACTCTGTATTGCTTGCAGACAGGAGTCTAGCATGGCTGTCCTCTGAGAAGTTCCACTGAGCAACTGACTGAAACAGCTGCAAAGACCCACAGCCTAACAGTGGGTGGAATTTGGGAACTCTTATGGAAGAATAGGAGGAAGGATTGAGGCCCCTAAGGGGACAGGAACCCCACAGGAAGACCAACTGAATCAACTAACTTTGGGGCTCTCAGACCCTGAATCACCAACCTAAGAACATACACAGGCTGGACCTAACCAACCCCCTTCCATATGTAGCAGATATGCAGCTTGGTCTTCATGTGGGTTCCCCAACAACTGGAGTAGGGCCTATCCCTAAAGCTGTGGCCTGTCTGTGGATCCTGTTCCTCTAATTGGGCTGGCTTGTCTGGTCTCAGTGGGAGAGGATGCTCCTAGACCTACAGAGACTTGATATGCCAGGGTGGGGTAAATACCAAGTGGGGCTTCCACCCTCTAAGAGGAGAAGGAGAGGGGGTGAGGGGAGGGGACGTGTGAGGGGGGGACCAGAGGGTGCAGTGATTGGGGATGTAAAGTGAATTTAAAAAATACAAATAAAAATGTAATTAAAAAGCCCCTAGATAATAAATACCTCTCTAAATAAATAAACTCCGTGAACCTTGGAAACTGTATAGTAAGTGAAAGGAACCAATCACAAAAGGCCATATATTCATTTATATAAATGTCCATAAAAGATAGAGAAACAAAATAGATTAGTAGTTTCCAAGGGCTAGGTGGGTTGGGAGGAAATAAGGAGCAATTGCCAATGAATATGACATTTCTAACTGAGATGGTTAAAATGTTCTGCTGATTGCTCACTTCTGTGAACAGGCCAAGACTACTCACAAAGGTAAATTGTGGGATATATGAATTATAACTCAAAGCTATAGAAAGGAGGACTCGGTGTGTAGCTGTGTTTGCCTAACAAGCACAAAGCTCTGGGTTTGACTCCCAATACTGCATAAATTAGGGTTATTATCATGGCAGCACTTAAGAGATGATGACAGAAGGACCAGAAGTTCAAGAACAGCCTGGACAACAAAGTGAGTTTGAGGCCAGCCTGTGCTACATGAGACTCTGTTTCAAAAATAAACATAAAGGCTGGAGAGATGGCTCAACAGTTAAGAGCACTGACTGCTCTCCCAGAGGTCCTGAGTTCAATTCCCCACAACCACATGGTGGCTCACAACCATCTGTAATGAGATCTGACACCCTCTTCAGGTGTGACTGAAGAGAGCTACAGTGTACTTACATATAACAATAAATCTTTGGGCTGGAGCGAGCAGAAGTCCTGAGTTCAATTCCCAGCAACCACATGATGGCTCACAACCATCTGTACAGCTACAGTGTACTCATATACATAAAATAAATTAAATCTTTAAAAAAAGAAGTAGTGATCTGATTAAGATTCTTTTTGAAGACACCCCAAGGGTATTACCTAAAATTACATCTAAAAATCCTATAAAGATTGCTTTTAATGTTTTTACAGATGGTGCTTCAAAACCACAAGAGATGGCTCAGCGGTTAAGAGCACTGACTGCTCTTCCAAAGGTCCTGAGTTCAAATCCCAGCAACCACATGGTGGCTCACAACCATCTGTAATGAGATCTGATGCCCTCTTCTGGTGTGTCTGAAGACAGCGACAGTGTACTCACATACATGAAATAAATAAATCTTTAAACAAACATGAATGCAAGTTCCTAAAATGGGCCTGGCAAGGTAGCTTAATGAGTAAAGACACTTGTCACAGACAGTCCCCATGACCTATGTGATGGAAGGGGATAATCAGCTTCTGAAAATTACCCCCATAAACAGACAAATATTAAGTTCTTGAAAAAAAGCCAAACCTACATTGAACATTTTAGAACGGCTGGTCAATTAATGGAGCATCAATGACTGCGGAGAGGTTGGGATGTCACAGGTACAGGGCCCTAACTACAGTCTATCTTGGGCTATCTTTAGCTATTTATTGCCCACCTCTCTGTATGATCCAGCATCCTTGTGAATATTAGGTAAGTCCTTTTAGAATGTAAGCTAGGAATATTAGCAAATACCACTGGAAGCTTATAAGAGAGGCCTCAGCATCTGAGGGCTATATTGCTGTTTTTTAAAAAGCCGTTCCTAAACTAATACAACATTGAAATATGGGATTTGAAATTTGGGTGACTGACTTAAATCTTCGTTTTCAGGGATATTCATTGATATTTGCATCTAAAATAAACTGTTTCATATTCTATTCAAGGTGACAGCTGTGTTTTTTCACAAAAGAAAGAACGTTGGGGCTGGAGAAATGGCTCAGAGGTTAAGAGCACTTGTTGCTCTTGCAGAGGTCCCAGATTTAATGCCCAGCACCCTCAGGGTGGCTCACAACCTTCTAGAGCACTCCAATCCTAGGTTACCCAGTGCCTTCTTCTGACCTCCTAGAAGAGGTCTCAGCATCTGAGGGCTGAGGAGAGACTTCCTGGCTTTGTTGAAATCTGCCTACTTCAAAATAAATTGATCTTCCTCCTCCTCCTCCTGTTCCTCCTCCTCCTCCTCTTCGAGAAAGGTTCTCATCACATAGCACTGGCTGGTCTTGAACTTGACATGCAGATTAGGCTGGTCTCAAACTCATAGAGATCCCCCTGCCTGTCTCTACCTCCCGAATGCTGAGAATAAAGGTGTGAGCTACCATGCCCAACAATAACTTTTTTCTTGGGCTGGAGAGATGGCTCAGCGGTTAAGAGCACTGACTACTCTTCCAAAGGTCCTGAGTTCAAATCCTGGCAACCATATGGTGGCTCACAACCATCTGTAATGAGATCTGACGCCCTCTTCTGGTGTGTCTAAAGACAGCTACAGTGTACTTACATACAATAATAAATAAGTCTTTTAAAAAAATAACTTTTCTTTAAAAAAATAAAAAACAGGAAAAAGCAGACAGCAGGATAGAGACTAAGATGTTGTAACTCATTGTTTTAATGGGCAATACAGATTTACCAGTTGTTAAGGACAGAAAACAGAGTACCACTGGAATGCTGGGGATCAGAACAAGGAGGAAAGAAAAAAGGAAACTAACTGCAGACCCATCTTCTGAGACTGTAGATTACAAAAGAAAAAACACAACTGAATTTAGCTAAAAAGAATTTAGTTGATTCAGGAAAAGCAAAATGATAGTAATTATGTTTTTAATTGGAAATCAAGTTTATGCAAAAAATAAATAAAAATAATTTTTAAAAATTATGGTTTTAATGGATTTAAAGATATACATTTCTCTTTCTTTTAAAAAGGTTTGAGTTTGAGTGTGTGTGTGTGTGTGTGTGTGTGTGTGTGTGTGTGTGTGTGTGTGTGTGTGCCTGCCTGAGGGCAGGTGCCCACAGAGGCCAGAGGCCTGAAAACTGGAGTCAGATGTTTGTGAGCCTGCTGCCATGGGTGCTAGCCACCAAACTCAGGACCTCTGGAAGAGCAGCAGGTGCTCTTAACCACTGAGCCATCTCTCTAGCCTCTCTTCCATTTCCCCTGGCCACCACTTTTTTTTTTTGAGACAGTGTCTTCTGTAGCTCAGATTGACCTCAATCTCATAATGTAGCAGAGGATAACCTTGAGCTTCTGATCTTCCTGCCTCCTCATTCCAAGTGCTGGAACTATAGGCATGTTCTACCACATCTGGCTTATGAGGTTAGGTCAGCACTCTACCAACTGAATTCCATCCAAAGATGCACATTTGTTTTGTTCGTGTTTTTTGAATTTTCTGAAACAAACACGTCAGACAGTTCCTGGAATCTTAGCCTTTCTGCTGGCCAGGCAGCAGTTGTCATTGCCTGACACCTTCTGGTAAGATATAGAAAGCAACAGTATTAAAGCAGAATGAATATGAGGCTATGAAAGAAAGCCATGAGACACTTGGGTTTATTTCTTTTTCTTTAATTTTCCCTAGAAATCACCCATGTTCTTAACTGCAATGAGTGTTATACAGTGACAGAGTCCAAAAGTAATTCAAGATATCAGATTTCAAGTATAAAGATACTGCATTAACACCATAGCCAATTTATTTCATGCTACTGTTTTCTGTGACACACAGAGGAATGGCATCCCTTCGATGTCTGCTTCCAAGATGGGCATGGTAGCACTCACATCTGCACTCAAGAGGTCCAGGCAAGAGGACTGCTGGGAGTCCAAACCCCGCCTGGACAACATGAGATCCTGACTCAGACAATAAAACTACCAACAACAAACATCTGTGTATATAATGTGTCTCTGTGTACATATACACAGACATATATATCCATTTCTGAGAGAGTCTTAATGAAAATCTGGAGAGATGGCTCAATGGTTAAGAGTACTGAGTGTTTTTCCAAAGGACCTAGGGTAGATACCCAGGACCAACATAGTAGCTCCCAACCATCTGTAACTCTTGTTCCAGGAGTATGCCCTCTTCTGGCCCCCTTGGGCACTAGGCCTGCATTTGGTGCATAGATATACATGCAGGCAAAACACCCATACACATAAAATAAATAAATATTTAAAAAGAAAAGAAAAGAAAATCTTTGGGCCAAGAAATTAGGTAGGTAAAGCTACTTGCCATGCAAGTCTTGTGGCCTAAGTCTATCCCCAAAATCCACATGACAGAAGGAGAGAACAAATTCCCATAAGCTGACTTCCATGTACACATTGTGGCACACCCACCCACACGTGCACAGCATGAACACATACAGTAACAATAATTGTTTTAATTAAGAAAACCAACACTTGTAAAGTATAAATTCTAAATGGAAAAATTGTCTAGCGTGATCATTTAATTGACAGTAACTGGTTCTTTTGTAATAGTACATACATGAGGATGTACTTTCTAGTTATTGCTTCAAATAGGATGAAATACCATAAGACCATATTTTTCCTTGTTAAGAAATTACATGTGGAGGTGTTTGCCTGCCTGTTTGTCTATGCACAATGAACAGGCAGTGCCTGAGGGAGGGCTCCAGAAGAAGGCACTGGAAGCCCCTGGGTTTGGAGTTACAAGCGATTGCGAGTCATCTTGGCAGTGCTAAGAATCTAACCCAATTTCTCTGAAAGAACAACTAGTGCTCCCAATTGCTGAGCATTTCTCCAGCCCCAAAACTATACCTTATACCATACCAATCAGAGTACCGTACCATGAAAAATCCTAATTTGTTAGTTACAAGAATTGCTAAGCATTTACTATATGGAAGGTATTAGATACTAGTCAGACTAATTTGAGAAATGGTGCATGCTAAATTCACTTCTTTGTAATATGCGCTACTACATTAAAGACTAAAATAATATAGTAAAGATCTCTTTCCTTTCTAGGAATCCATTCTACAAAAATATTTGCTCAGGCACCCAAAGATTTATACACAAAAGAGGTCCATTACAGGACATAACACAAATATCCATCACTTGGACATTTGATAAACTATAGTACATCCATGCAAGAGTTCTAATTGAAGATTCGGAACTGAAGGAATGTGCTTATCTAAGTCTCCTTGAGCATCCTATTAAAATGCTAATAAAGGAATAAGTAAGCCCTTAAGAAGAAGATGGACTTAACAAACTTCTAGAAGATTAAAAATAACATCAACTGATGAAACAAAATGGAATGGGACAGAGTGTCTGGAAAAATTCCAGAGAGGCTGCCATTTCAGACCTGGCAAGTACTTGAGGTTGAAATAAGGGAGTCTGGAAACCAGGAAGTGAAGTGAAATCCTGCCCATGAAACAAATGCTCTTATTGGCTCTCTGTTATGCCCCCCCCCACCTACTATCCACATATTTCACATAGTGGACCAAATTATGACTTCCTAGGGTTTTTTAAAGGCAGACAAAAGAAGCTGGGCATGGTGGCACATACTCAGGAGGCTAAGGCAGAAGGCCCCCAAGTTGAGGCCTGCCTGGGCTATATAACAAGACCATGTTTTTTAAAAAAAAAATAGAAGTAAAACACAGCTGGAGATATCTGGGAAAAGCTAAGGTAATGCAGATGTTGTTGTCCCACAGCTAATGAATTGTTTAAAATGTGCCATTTGGGGGTATTGTATGTTATTACCCAAATTGCCACCAAACTTCAGGAGTTCTGTTGGGCCTGCTCTCAAAAGGTCATCATATCTGGTCCAGTTGACTGTTTAAGTTCCCTTATGGAAGGATAGGGTAGGTAGCATATGTCATGGGACCCTCACCTCAGTCCAGGCACTCCTTCCAACTAGCTCTGTGCAGTTCTGCCCTTATTGCACATGGTCCCTAGGTCTTGGGGGATGGGCTAGAAGAGGTAGGTGGAGTACGACTAGGGGAGAGGACTGTCTACAGGGCTATGGGAAAGCAATCATCCCTGGTAGGTGGACTTTCCAGTGCAGCTTGTTGGGCCAAAGGAGCTCCCACATTCCTATAAGAAATCTCTCACCTATGGAAGAAACTCCAACACAGTCACTGGTTCCCAGAGTGAACTTTGTTAGAATCATACCTCAGTCTGTTCTTGGGACTTTAGGAGGAGGGGTAGGGAAGAAATTTTAAGAACAGGGGAGCTCCTGCCAAAGGCAGCTTCCCTTCAAAAGAAAAGTTACTTGGCACAACCCCTGATCGGTTATGCAACCATCTTCATTAAACTTCCTATTCAAGGAGAGACCAAGTGAACAAATAGCTATCCAGACATAAACGATATGAAACTGTATCAAGTACCATGGCTGGCTGGCTGGCTGGCTGGCTCCCTAAATGTCTTCTTTCATCTATCTATTTATCTATCTATCTATCTATCTTTCTTTCTTTCTTTCTTTCTTTCTTTTTATTGATTTGGTTAGTTAGTTAGGGTCTTTCTCAGTCATCCAGGCTGATTTTGAACTCAGTGTTCCTTCCTCAGTATTCTGAGTGCTGGGATCACAAGCCTGTACCACAATGCCAGTTCTTTCATTTTTAATTATAAAGAGACTATTACAGAGCACCAAATATATGCTGATAAACAGCATCATAAAAAGAAGGACAGAGTAAACAGAACTGACTACAGATGGAATGGAAACTTTAGAAAGGAGGCTAGTATTAGGGCCTACTAAGCTCAAAGGAGAGAGAAATAACCCATAAGAAGATATTATACAATATTATACTACAGTCAATATACCACAAATTACTTACACATCCATGTTCATTGCTGCTGTGCTTGTAATAGGAAGTAGAACCAGCTTAAATGCCTATCCATAGATGGAACGGATAAAGAAAATATAGGACATATACATAGAAAATTTTATTTAGCTATAAAAAAATTGAAATTATGACATTTGCAAGTAAATAATGGGACTGGAAATTGTCATGTTAAGCAAAAGAAGTCAAACACAAAAAGACAAACACTACATGTGTTCTTTCTTTTTTTAAAGATTTATTTATTTATTATATGTAAGTACACTGTAGCCATCTTCAGACACACCAGAAGAGAGCATCAAATCCCATTACAGATGGTTGTGAGCCACCATGTGGTTGCTGGGAACTGAATGCAGAAACTCTGGAAGATCAGTCAGTGCTCTTAACCACTGAGCCATCTCTCCAGCCCACATGTGTTCTTTCATATATAGAACTTGGACTTCGTGTGTGTGTGTGTGTGTAGGTCCTGAAGTTAGAAAGGGAATCATGAGAGGGGTGGAAGATATCTAAGGGACAGAGGGCAAAGAAAGCCAGATTGGATAGGAGAGAAGGGGACTAGCATTGGGAAGGGGACAAATCGGAATAAAAGATAATTAATAAATTAATTGAAGTCATTTAAAAGAAAACAAAAATGTTTTACAAATCAGGAAATGAAAACTGCAACTACTTTCGGAAAGAAAAAAAAGTCATTCACCCCTATAGAAACAAAAATTAGGGACTAGCTATATGGCTCAGTAGTAGAAATCTTGCCTGGTGTGTGCCCAAGGCCCTGAGTTCAACCTCAGTTCAAAAAAAAAAAAGAAAGAAAGAAAGAAAAAGAAACAAAAATCAGAATTCTCATTAGCAAAACTAGATGTTAGAACATTTCAAATTGTGAGAAAAAAATATTCTGAACAGTTGCATTACTTTTCCTAGGTAAAAATGAACAAATGTCTACTCGCCTCATACAGGGAACCAAGGACAAGCCAGAGTAATAATTTCACTGAACTTGGTGAACCAGTTACTTTATTGGGTTTACTTAAAGGAGAATGGCTGGTGGGTTACTCACGGGAGTGTAGATGACTCAAAAACAGCTACATCTGCGAGTCTTGCAGAAGAGTGTGGGAAGGATTGAGCCAGCCAGAGGGGTCAGGACACCACAAGAAGACCTACAGAGTCAACTAATCTGGGCCCATGGGGCCTCAGAGTCTGAACCACCAACCAATGAGCGAGCATGCACGGTCTGGAACTAGACCCCCTACACATTTGTAGCTGATGTACAGCTTAGTCTTCATGTAGGTCCCCTAACAATTGAAGCAGGGGCTGTCTCTGACTCTGTTGCCTGCCTTTAGATCCCCTTACCCTAGCTGGACTGCCTAGTTGGGCCTCAGTGGGAAAAGATGTGCTTAGTCCTGCTGCAAATTATATCCCAGGGTGTGCTGGTACCCAAGGGAGGCTTCCCTTTCTCCTCAGAGAGGAGGGACTTGTGAGGGTGTGACTGGGAGGAGAGGAAGGAGAGGGACTGTGACTGGGATGTAAAGTGAAAAAATAAATGCATTAATAAAACAAAACAGCTACATCACTAAAAGGTCTCACCTCATCATGAGTGATGACCTCAAGAAAGCTCCATTATGGTATTCTACCTTTAACATTCTTTTTTATTTTAAATTTTTATTGATTCTTTGTGAGTTTTATATCATGAACCTCAATCCCACTCATCTCCCTAAACTTCCTATCCACCTTCTGCCCTTACAAAAGCCCCCCAAAAGAAAATAAAAAACAAAACAAAACATTAAATATCAAAGCATAGAAAACATTTCATTGTGGAAGCTGCAGTTTGTCACGGTGTGCCCCACAGTCCCTTTTGTCCACTCATCTTTACTTGCAAAAGTTCACTGCAATGAGTCACTGGTCTGGTTTGAGGTCTCTGGCTTCTGTTAAACCAGTAATACAGGATCCTCTCTGGAACTCCTCTCGGATATCCGGTTGTCCTGTGTCATGGAGATCCTGCAGCTTTGGATCTGCAGGCCAGCCCCTTCACATGCTCCAGCAGTCCATAGATGGGGTAGATGTTGGGGTGGGTCAGCTCAAAGCCCTGGATCTAGGCTGCGCAGTCCAGGTCAGGACCCACTTTCCACCAGCTGCAGCCAGTGAGAGGCAGGGCCAGCTCATCCACTCTCATGACCCTGGGCCAACTCTCCCAACTGCCGGGAGTGGGGGCCACCTTTACTATTCTGCCTGTGTACTCTAGCACTCCTCCTGGTCACATGCAGTTAGGAGGCAAGATGGAAGTGTTAATGGCGCCATTATCTTTACCCCAGACACAGCGATCACAGTATTTGATCTGTTTATTTTATTGCCACGACTGTGGGTCCCAAGTTATCTCTGCTTCACACTAGTGATATGATGGTCATACATGCCCAAGAAAAAAAAAGCTAGGTTTGTGAAATCAGGCAGTTTTCCATCAGGGATCTCAGAAACAAGCAACACCATTCTTGTCCTTGGCCAGAAGCCAAGAATATCTTTGGTTCTGTACTGGCCACAGGCCAGAAATGCCAGAGTGTTTGGGGACTCTATGGTTTGTGGTCTAGCCTCTTATTATCTTTCCTTTTACACAGCTGCCCAGAAGCTGTGTGACTGTGACCAAAACTCCAGTGTAGACACTCATCCCCTTGAAGAACTTTGGAACTGGATAGATAGATAGATAGATAGATAGATAGATAGATAGATAGATAGATAGATAGATATCATCAGGGTGGTTATGCTATTAATCTTTGGACCTTGTGTACTCAACTGCTGTCTTGAATTTATCTCTTTTAATCTGATGGTCCTGCTGCGATGTAATTCCTTGGTCACCCTCTAATGCCTAAAAGTCAGCAAGAGTGAAGACCCTAAGCCAGTGATTCTCAACCTGTGGGTGGCAATCTCTTTGAGTAGGACTGTTTTATATCACCCTTTTCACAGGGTTCACCTAAGACCACCAGAAAACACAGATTTTTATATTATGATTCATAACACTAGCAAAATCACAGTTATAAAGTAGCAATAAAAATAACTTTATGATTGGAGGGTCACCACAATATTGAAGCTTAGCAGCATTAGAAAAGTTGAGAACCACGGCTCCTAAGCCCTTTTGTCTCCCAATTTCAGTCCATCTCTGAAGTGATTTTAGGGTCTCAACTTTTGGTGGGGAAGAATATTTTAGGAATTAGCAGATTAGCAGAGTTAGAAGTCATTGAAGATAGACCAGTCTCTCATGATGCTTTAGAATCCACCCCCCATTTCCCTGGTAACAGAAAGGGAAGATTCACAATTATCACTTCTTAGGATTTTTTAAAAGATTTATTTATTATTATATGTAAGTACACTGTAGCTGGCTTCAGACACACCAGAAGAGGGCATCAGATCCCATTACAGATGGCTGTGAGCCACCATGTGGTTGCTGGGATTTGAACTCAGGACCTTTGAAAGAACAGTCAGTGCTCTTAACCACTGAGCCCCCTTCTTAGGATTTAAAATACCATACGAAAAGATGAAGGTGTTGGAGCTTTGTTGAGGACCATTAAGGGAAAAGCTACTTCCTCCTATTTTAAAGAAAAATGTATTCTGAGTTGTCTCTGCTCCAAAGATTAGAACATAATATACCATTGCCTCCTCCCTTAAAGGTTAATCTTGAGAGTTCTGTCAATCACCTGGCCAACGGGAAAGCTCATTTACCTGAAGACAAGCTAGGGAAATGCGAGGAATAATTAACCTCCTTAATGATATTTCCCGGAAGCTCCTCCCTTGATGCAGTTGCTTGCAGAGCTTCTGTCATGCAGCATTGCTAAACCACACTGCCTTGCTGAGCTCTAACTAAAAAGAAACACAACTTTTCATTTTCATCCTTTCCCTCTCTTCTGGGTACTGGCCAAAAGCCTAAGAATGCTCTAACATGCTGGATTTCCTGGACCCGAACTCAAAAGATAAAACGCTCAGCTTTTTGAAACTCCCTTGACCTGGAAGCTACCTAGATTTACAGGTTCCCTGATCTGTTGTTTTGCTTTCAAATTTTAGTAAAATGGTTCTTGAGCTTCCTTCTGAGTCCATTTGAAATTATTTAAACAAGATTAAAAACCCACAAAAGGAAACCACAGGACCAGCATGATGGCTCAGTGGGAAAGGGAGCTTGCCACTCATATAAAGAACCCATATAGCCGGGCAGTGATGGTGCACGCCTTTAATCCCAGAACTTGGGAGGCAGAGGCAGGAGGATTTCTGAGTTCGAGGCCAGCCTGGTCTACAGAGTGAGTTCCAGGACAGTCAGGGCTACACAGATAAACCCTGTCTCAAAAAAACCAAAATCAAAAAACAAAACAAACAAAAAAAACCCAAAAACATATAAAGGTGAGAGTAGAAAACCACCCCCACAAAGTTGTTCCATCACCTCCATGTATGTGACATGGCATGCAGGCAATCACATGCATCAAGCTCACAGATAATGATGATAATGATACAACAGAAACACCAGAAGGGAGGGAGAAGTGTTAAGAAATGCCATCTTCTGTGCCTGTCCCAGCAATGGAAATCATAAATTCACAGCAGTTATACCTACTACCGGCTCCGGGTCAACACAAGTTGAACCTTTCTAATAGCCAGCTATGGAAGGGGAAGAGACTCATAAGTCCCTATCACCTACAGCAGATCTCCTGGCAACCAACAGTTTGTGGGAGGCGGCATAGAATCCAGGTGTACACACAGTGGTAAGCCCACCATACTCTGATGGTTAGTTCCAAAGCCTGGGTCACATAAACAGTCCCAGTTAAACTCTGTGGGACACAAATTAAAGCAAAAACTAGTAAATATGGGAACGAGATTTGTAAGGAAAGGAGAGATGGCAGAGATGGGAAGGATATGAGGAAATGGGCAAGAGTGACCAGAACACATTATATACATATGGGAAACTATCAAAGAACGAAACTTACTAATAAAAACTAAAAAAACTAATTAAAAAGGGAACTGCAAATTTCTTGGTGATAGCACTACAACTTGAATCTAGAATTTAAAATCTAACCAAATTATAAATCAAGTTGAGTATGAAAGATTATTTTCTAAAACTTAAAGACACAATGAACATCTATTCTTTCTGAGTATGTAACTTTAAGATGTACTCTTACAAAACCAGGGTAAATACCAGAAAGAAAAATATCCAGGGAATTAAAAAATGCAGACTTAACTCATATTTCCAGTGAGAAAAACAAAATTTCATGGTGACAGCTGTGAGGCGGGCTTGGACAGCAACCAGAAAGAATGCAGCCTAAGAATCAAATGCATTGGAGTCAGGAATGGCGGTTCAGGTTTACAAGCACAGTACTTGGGAGGCTCAGGGAAAAGGACTGCCTTAGCTACATAGTGAGTTTAGCTACCTACAGGCCAGCCCACAGTCCAGTGAAACCCCCTCTCAAAAATAGGTGAAGAAAAAGGAAGGAAATACATCTCAACCAATGGATATGCTGAGGAGAAAATTAGAAGCATGGACAACGTCTAAGACTGAGTGCCTAGAGCTGCAAAAATGAATGTATACATATGTGTATACGTATACATATATCCAGAAAATATTGATGATTCATCTACAAAAGGCAATCCAAAGCTTCGGTTAAAAAGAAGCAAACAAGCAGAAAGAAGCCTTTAATCCCAGCACCTGAGAGGCAGAGACAGGTGGATATCTCAGAGTTCCAGGACAGCCAGGGCTACACAGAGAAACCCTGTCTGGAAAAAACAAAAAAAACCCAAAGCAAACAAACAATATCACCCTTTCCTGTGCTATAGGTTAGTTTTTGCAGTAGATGGTGCTTAACGCAGAGATCCACAGCTGGTCACCCAGCAGAGAAGCAGAGGCTGCAAAGAGCTCGGTCCTAATGAGAGACAGTGACATCAACACCTACACCACCACCACCAAAGCTCAGGGACCAAAGCGGAAGCCAGAGCAGGGCGGTGGCTGCACACACCTTCATTCCTAGCACTCAGGTGGCTGAGGCAGGCGGGTCTCAGTTAGTTCAAGGCCAGCCTGGTCTACAGAGCCAGTTCAGGGACAACCAGTACGGTTACAGAAACCTTGTCTTGAAAAACAAACAAACATACAAAACAGAAGCCAGGGCAGAAAGACTGTAAGAGTTAGAGAGCTGCCATGGAATCGTGTTTTCTAGACGTGTAACAGGCTGCTTGCATACATGCACTCACAGTGGCTATGACAGCATGCACAAGATCAAGCCAATCAAAATTCCAGCATGGATAGAGAAGGGATTTATAAGGCCCCATCTCTAGCTGAGGAGCTATTGGCAGTTGATGGCTGCTGGGGTAGGAAGAATCAAGGTTTTTTTCAAGGATATGGTCTCAGATTATATGAACAGTATATGGACTCAGGACCCGGTAAAGAGAAGCTAGAACTGGAGGGTGGATTTGATCACAACATACTGTATTCATGTATGAAATTCTCAAATAATAAAATGAAGATGAGATGAATGTGAGAGCAAGAGGGAGATTGGCTGTAGGAATAATCCCTAAAACATTCGAAAATAAAAACTATACAGAAATGTCTAAAATATGAAGTCAAATTTCTTCTTTTTCAGTGATATTTTGCCTGCATAGATTGTGTGCTACGTACATGCAGTACTCACAATGACCAGAAGAGGGCGTCAGATTCTCTGAGTTCCGCAGAAATGGGTTACACAGCCAGAAATGAGCCTGGTTCTCCAGCTCCTGCTTTTTTTCGGGGGAGCGGGAGGCTAGAAAGTTGCTACTAGACGAAAATAGCTTTGAACTCACAAAGATTCACCTGCCTCTGCCTCCTGAGTACTGGAGTTAAAGTCCCACCAGGTCCGGTTTACATTTATTTTTAAGACGGGTTCTTGCTATGCTGCCCAGAATGGCCTAGAACTTGCTTTGTAGCTGAGGATGACCTTTAGCTTCTGATCCTCCCACTTCCAGCTACTAAGTGTTGAGATTACAGTTATGTGCTACAATGTGCAGGTTTTTGGTTTGTGGGGGTTAGTTTTGTTTTCAGTTTTTTTTCTGTTTTTTTTTTTTTTAGATAGGGTATCATGTAGCCTAGGATAGCCTTAAACTCACTGTGTAACTGAGGATAACAAACTTCTGATCCTCCTGCCTCTACCTCACAACATTATAAGCATGAGCTACTACACGTGGCTTTAAACGTTTATTTTTAAATGTGTAAAACTTATAATATTTCAATTAAAATTAATTGATAGGATGGTTCTTGGCAGGTTTGTGGAGGTGGCATAATTTTTTAAAATATTCTCACTCCTGAATAGCTTAATAAAAACAGAAAACAAGCTAGGCACAGTGGTGCGTACCTGTAACCGCAGCACTCTGGAGATAGAGACAGAAGCATGAGGAATTTGAGGCTAGCCTGGGTTCCATAGAGACCCTGTCTGAAACATGGAACAACCAAAGCAGAAAATCTGCTATAGAAAACCCCAAAACCCACGGACAATAAGTGTCACAAAGCTAGATAAGAAGATTATTAAATCCAAATATGTGGAAGGGTACAGACTACCAACAGCTGTAAGGCAGATGTGATATTAGCTCTGTGTGAAAGGAAACAAACTCAAGGAAGGAATGAGCACGTGAAAAAGCAAAGCGGCTGAAATGGAGGGAATGTTGCATATTCCAGTAGCAGGTGAGACCTAAAGAGTTTCCCCCAAACTCCATGTCTGCAGCAGTGTGGGCCCCGCAAGCTCTCCACGCTAATCAGCCAGGATCAGAAGACACTGCCAGAAACAATCCCGATTCAGCAATACAGTAAGAAGCACAAAGGACCATGGGACAGGCGAGCTAGATCCAAGTCTCTGAGAAAGGAAGTCACATTTTGGGAAACTACACAAAAGCAACAGAAGAGGGCGCTAGAAGCCATGAAAATGGAAAACCTATTAGGCTCGAGCCTCCACCCTTCTAACCGTTTTTTTTTTGTTGTTGTTTTTTGTTTTGTTTTGTTTTGTTTTTTGTTTTTTTTTTTTTAAGATGCAATGGCAGGAGCCTCTAATTCTGGCACTCAGCAGGCAGAGGCAAGCCTGGTCTTCAGAAGAAGACCCTGTCTCTAAAGATCAAAATACATAAGCATGAATTTATAAAGTCACGTGAAAATGAGCAATAGCTTTTACCAGAAGAAGCTAGTAAGGACAATTCGCGATGACAATTGACAGCAAAGCGGAAGCACATGCTTATGAGGCATGAACACTATAGCCTGCCATCTCAAAGCAAGTCCAAAGTAGACAAAGAAAAGGAGAGAAGATGCGGAAGAGGTCAGGATCTGAAATACTAAAGCACAGGGTAATGGGGTCCAGGAAAGAATCGGAACTGAGTGAGCCTAGAAATGAATTCTAAGGCAGAAAGAGCAAATGAACTCAAGATATAAAAGAGAAGATTAGAAGAGGGACCTGCATAGACCCAAAAGGAGAAGAATGAAGTGATAAAAAGGAAAACAAGCAAAGAACATCTCAGCACTTGAGAAACTGAGACCATGTCTCAAATCCTACACCCCACCCCCCACCCCAAAAGAGGAAAAAGAAAAATACAGAGAGAAGAAAATAAAACAAAATAAGCCACGTATAGAATTTCTTTGTGGATCCTACAACTCTTTATGGAGAATACGTGTGTGTGTGTGTGTGTGTGTGTGTGTGTGTGTGTGTGTGTGTGTGTTTTTAGTCCTTGCTATGAGTTGCATGAGAGCAGGACGGAGACTAGAGGAACAGGGAAAATCAATGGGAAGGGGCAAAGAGCAGGGAGTCTAAGAGGAGGAAGCAAAAGCAGCTAAAACACCCATAAAAGTGAGAGCCGGACAGTGGTGGCGCACGCCTTTAATCCCAGCACTTGGGAGGCAGAGGCAGGAGGATTTCTGAGTTCGAGGTCAGCCTGGTCTACAGAGTGAATTCCAGGACAGCCAGGGACACACAGAGAAACTTTGTCTCGAAAACAACAAGGGCTGGAGAGATGGCTCAGCGGGTAAGAGCACTGACTGCTCTTCTGACTATAATGGGATCTGATGCCCTCTTCTGGGTTGTCTGAAGACAGCGTCAATGTACTCACATGTAATAAATAAATAAATCTTAAAAATATATATATATAGAAAAAAACAAAAAAAGTGATAACAGAGATGGGGTGGTAGCTCATACTTGCAATTCCAGCACTTGGGAGGCTGAGGCAGGACGTTCAACACACGTTTGAGGCCAGCCAGGACTATATGGCAAGTTCCAAGACAACCTGGGCAATAAAATTTAAAGGTTAAAAAGGCTACAAGAAAGCTTTCCTGAAATAACTTGGAACAAAGACTTAAAACAACATATTTTTAAAAGCAGCTGTAGAGGAAATGACCAATACTGAGATATATCCTAGCAAAAGTATTCCATTTCATTTTTTATTGTATTTTTTGGTTTTTTGAGACAGGGTTTCTCCCTGCCCTGTGTAGTCCTGGCTGTCCTGTAACTTGGTCTGTAGACCAGGCTGGCCTAGAACTCATAGAGATCCCCCTGCCTCTGCCTAAAGCATTAGATGTTTAATGTTTTAAAAGATTTGTTTATTTATTTTACGTATATGAGTACACCGTAGCTGTGCTGATGGTTGTGAGTCATCATGTGGTTGCTGGGAAATTGAATTCAGGACTTCTGCTCGCTCCTGTTGGCCCTGCTCGCTTCAGCTTAAAGATTTATTTATTTATTATATGTAAGTACACTGTAGCTGTCTTCAGACACACCAGAAGAGGGCGTCAGATCTCATTACAGATGGTTGTGAGTCACCATGTGGTTGCTGGGATTTGAACTCAGGACCTCTGGAAGAGCAGTCAGTGCTCTTAACCTCTGAGTCATCTCTCCAGCCTGCATTAGATTTTTAGTAGGAGATTTCCTACTAGGCAAGGGGAACAAATGAAAGAAAAACAGCCAGTTATCAGATGTTTTGACAATGATATTTTATACTGGAAGACAAGAAAACAACATTTTCATGATATATAGGGAAAACAACATAACCCAAGCAGTCAAATATCTGACGTGGATCCTCAGGATCCGTTGGCAGTTAATGGCTGCTTCTGTGATATAACTCGCAATACAGTAAATAACTGCAAGCAACCCCAACTAACCTCAGTAGCTCACAAACACTAAATAAATTGGAGCAAAACAAAAGCCATGAAAGTAGAGGGGAACTTAATGGTTAGAAGAAAGGGCTCAATGGGAAGGGGATAAGAGGGGTAACAGGATGAAAATGGCTCAATACATTACATATATACTTGAAATTATCAAAGAATAAAAAAAATATGGCAGACACAGAGGTTTTAGAAAAGTAATTTTTATTTGTAGTCAAAGTGTTATGAGCTGAATTGCATCCTCTCACCAAACCAAAAAGGTCACATGTTGAAAACCTAGGCCCTGGTACTTGAGATTTGAGTGACTATCTGAAGGCAAGGCGGTTCCCTCGGACTGCAGTCCCTAAGAGGAAGGAAGTAGGCGAAGCACAGTCCTGCAGCACTTGACAGGCATTTGCTCAGTACTGTCAAAACAATTTTTAAAAGAGGTGATTTGTTCACATAAAGACACCAAAGACATGCCACGGCAGCATACAGTTGAAATTCCAAGGCTAGCCTCAGCTACACAACAATTCCAGTCTCTAACAATAAATAGCCAAAAGATAGCAGGGGAAAGGCTGTGTCACAAATGACCGAGGCAGCCTCTGCCAACCAAGGATAGATGCCTCAGAGAAATCAAACCTGCCAACACCTGACCTTGGGCCTCTAGCTTCCAGGTCTGTGAAATACATTTCTGCTGGGTCTTTTTTTTTTTTAAGAGTTTTTTTTTTAACCAAAGATTTATTTTACTTATTATGTAGCTGTCTTCAGACACACCAGAAGAGGGAGTCAGATCTCGTTATGGATGGTTGTGAGCCACCATGTGGTTGCTGGGATTTGAACTCAGGACCTTCAGAAGACCAGTCGGTGCTCGCAACCACTGAGCCATCTCTCCAGCCCCATCTGGTGGGGTTTTTAAATGACATCCTGAGTCTCCAAACTTGACAACCTACACTCACTCAGGAAATACTGTTCTTGTGGCCCCTTCCTAAGCAAGCTGCTACAGAATAAACTCTAGAAAAATAAAAACAGCTGAAAAAAAATATCCATGGAAGGACTTTGTGACCATTAGATAAACTAAATAAATAAATGCACATAGATCCATGTAGAACTGTGGTTCAATGATGGCTGTCAGTATGAAAGTGCGGTTTACAGTAACTGCCAATGGAGTACTGGAGCAGAGAGGGTGCAAACAGGTTCTCTGTTTTCACCATCCTGTTAGCAATGGAAGCATTAATATTCCACTCAGAGACAGTTGTGTATGGCATGGCATATAAAGCTAGTGCATAATAATATGATAATTTAAGCCTATTACCTACTGTACATGTGGGTTCTCAAGGATGAAAGAAAGGAGATTCAGAAGTGAGACAGCTGAGAAAACCCCTGAAGGCCGGATTTAGAAAAAATAACACATCAGTATCTCCTGTCCAGTTTTCCCTTAAAAGGTTTGAAACGCTGATGAACTCAGTACCTGTGAGTATTGCTGCTAGCATCCAGACCTCGTGGCCTTGAGATACCATTTCCTACAAAAAAAGAAACCAGGCCTTTTTAGAGAAGTGATTTCAGGTCTTTGCCAGGAAATGTATAATATGGGCCTGAAGCATCAATTTGGTTCAATTTCTGAGTTCGTGGAGATTTTTGTTTTAAGTCACTGACATTTTTTGAATAGGAATAAAACAAATAACTGCTTTGAAAAAATTAATGAGAAAAGGCAAACATTTACATTGCTTTCCCTTAACAAACTATACCATTAGCTAACCAAATAATAGATAGATGTTTTTCTTTATCCTAGAAAATAGATGAATAATAGAATCCAAATGTCACCATTCTACAACCCTTAATGAATAAATGAATCTAGGATTTAAGCAACAAATGGCTACTAATACCACAGAGAGAGTAAACATCATGTGCCTTCTGCTAAGAGAATCCAAATATCATCTATGAACTAGTCTTATTAAAAACCCTCTTACCTGAACCTGATCAAATCAACTAGTAATATAAAAAATATATACAAATCAGGTATGTACTGGAGACATCAAGGCAGAATCATCAGGTCAAGGTTATCCTCAGCTATGTAGAGAGTTGGTACGCAACCTGGGCTACATGAAACCCTGTCTTAAAACAACAACAACAAAAATATAGTATAAAAGCTGGCAAAATAGCTCAGCAGGTAAAGGCGCCTGCCATGTAAGTGTGGCGACCTGAGCTTGATCCCCAGAAGCCATGTAAAGAACCAATTCCACAAAGTTGTCCCCTGACCTCCACAAGTGCCACGTGGCATGTATGCTTACACATATTCGTCATGTACACACACAATTATAAAAATATTTAAGGAAAACACAGTACAGAGAATATGGTAATCTAGATAATAGAGACACAATCCACAATATCCAAACTTGGAGACTCTATAGGTCAAGCTGCCCAGTTTCTTCAGTAAACAAGTTGCAAGAGAGAAAAAGCCAGAAAAGGATAGGGAGTGTGGCTCAGTGCTATAGAGTTTACCTAGCATATAGGGGACACAGGAAAGGCCAGGGTGGTGGTGCACACTTTTGATCCCAGCACTTGGGAAACAGAGGCGGGTGGATCTCTGTTAGTTCGAGGCCAGTCTGGTCTACAGAGTGAGTTCTAGGACAGCTAAGGGTACACAGAGAAACCCTGTCTCAAAAATAGAGGTGGGGGTTAGGAGAAGAAGAAAATATATTAGCCAGTTGGGTAAGTGCAAGGGCAAGTGCAATCAGAAGGCTAGGGCAGGGGGTACTGTTTTGTTTTGTTTTTAATGGTTTATTTATTTTTATTTTATGTGTGTTGGTGTTTTGCCTGCATCTGTGTCTTGGTGAGGGTGTTGACTCCCCGGAACTGGAGTTCCACAGTTGTGAGCTGCCATGTGGGTATTGGGAATTCAACCCAGGTCCTCTGAAAGAACAGCCAGTGTTCTTAATCACTGCACTATCTCTCCAGCCCCTTGATGTTTTTTAAATTTTAATTTAAAAATTAGGTCTAGGGTGGAGGCATGACTCAGCAGTTAATAGCAGTGGCTGATCTTGCAGAGAACCAGAGTTTAGTTCCCAGTACCCATGTAGAAGTTTACAATTGCATGTAATTCCAGTTCCTAGGGTCTGATACCCTCTCCAGTCTCTGTGAGCACCAGACACACACATGGTACAGATTCATACATCCAAGCACTCACACATACACATAAAAATTAAAAAAACAAATCTCTTTAAAAATTAGATCCATATGCACTGGTATTGGAAGATGTCCAAATACTGTTTTAATTTTTTTTAAAAAAAATCAGAACAGTATGTTCAGTATGCTCAAATTTTTATTTAATAAAATAAATAAAACTATACATACTGGGATTATGTAAAGAGACTTCATATAACTATGCAGCAGTTCACAGAGCTAGTCTCAGGGCTGCCATTACAGAGGAGTTTTCTTTCAAAGTGTAACTTGCTATAATGCTTCTTTGAAATGTAATGGGCATGGTCTACTTTGGTAATTAGCAAAAATGTTCAAGGAAAGACAGACAGAGGGAAATGAGAGAGGGAGGGAATCGAAGGAAGAAAAGAAAATCTCATAGCTCTTCAGATTATAAACTGAGGCATTCATCTGACTTAATCACTAGGCTTTGGTAAATAATAAGAACCACTTCCTAAAGTGACTCTCAGAGTATTTTGTATCTATCTTTAAAATCCATAGTTTGGAATAGCTAGCCCACTACGGTTACCCAGTAAAATTTACAGCCTAAGCTGGGGGTTGTTGTTCTGTGAAAGGCAGTTATCCAGCATGTGTATGGCCAGAGCCTCAAACTCAGTACTACAAATAGACTAAAAGCACAGAAATTCACACACTTTCAGGCATGGATTCCTCAAGGGGTCTGGTAGGGAAGTCAGTACTTAAAAAACAAGCCACTGCTTCAAGTTTTAGCAATTTTCTTCGCTTTAACTTTGATGCTTTGAAGGAGGCAACGCCCTTATCTTTCTGTTTATCCTATATGCCAGTGGCTCTCAAGAGTGCGGTCCCCAACCACCATAAACAAACTTTTAGGCCCCATCCAGACCTACCAAGTAGGAATCTCTCTGGGCAGGATGCAGCAGTTCTCTGATAAGGTCTGTAGCAGGATTGTCAGATAAAATACAGAGCACTCAGCTAAGTTTGAAGTTCAGATTAATGATGTATGAATTTTTACCAAAAATATTTGTAGCAATTGGGACACACTTATATTGAAATTTAATAGAACATTCTGGATTTTGTGGGGTGGGTGGGCGTTGGTTGTTTTTCTCAGTCTGGAAGCTTCCCTGTTTGCTTGAGAAAGACCAGGGTAGAGGTAAGGCAGGAGGCTTGCATTCTGACTGACACGACTGCACTGTTTTTCAAATTCCACAAAAATGATTGTCATCTCCGTAAGACAGACAAGACTCATGACAAGGAAGCAGAGATGTGGGGGCAGAGCCAGTCAGCCTCAGGGCCTAAGGTAAAGTTTAGGAGCAGAGGGAGCCTGGATTTTACCAGAAATTTCCAACGTACTAAGAGACTTCAGCTCCTGAGCTCCTGGAGCTCTGCATCCACACCAAAATGACTGTGGATTAACTAGGACAAAGGGCTAGGGTAGGCACTGGGGTTGGGGGCGAGGCACCTGAGAAAAGACAAAACATCTTTTAAATTTTTGTGTGTTTACTTATTCATTTGTTTCAAACAGGGTCCATATGTAACCCAAACTGACTTCAAACTCATTATGTAGCCCAGGCTAACCTTGAAATTGCAATCCTATTTCTATGTCCCAAGTGCTGGCATTACAATGTGCATCAACATACTTCTTAGGAAAAAAAATACTTTTTAATGGAGTGAGAATGAACATGGCGTCTTCATATTCATAACACAGGAATAAGGCCAAGGTCAATTTGTGCTCACATCAGGCTGATGGTCACTAATTCTATAGGTAAAAATTGGAGAAGAAATACTCCCTTAGAGGGAAATCCTGTCCCTGTCTTGTCAGTGTCTAAGGCAGTAGTTTCCAATCAGGGGAAAATTTAACCCTTGGCAATGTTTGGAGACATTTTGGTTGTTAAAACATGTGGGCATTTTAGAGACATCCTAAGAGGCTCTTCAACTCCACTTACAGCCCAAGATAGCTCCCTCTACAAAGAATTATCCAGTTGCAAATGTCAACCTCCAAGTCCTAAAAATGACTCTAAAGCACGTTAATGAGGAGAATGAGCTGCCTTCTTCCCCATTGCCTCCTCTCCCACTGCAAGACCAGACTCTCCCCTCCCATGAGGATAAGCTATGTATGCACATTCCTTTAACTCAGAAGGGAGATAATGTAAGTGTCAGGATTCTAATCTGTAGAATGTGGGTAAAAATATTTAGCTTATATGGTTGTTGCAGACACTAAATGAGTAACTTAATGGTTTAAATTCAGATATTTATTGAGTACCTACACTATGTGCCAAGAATTCTGAGCCCACACACAGTCTTTGTTAGTGGGGAAGAGTTAGAATGACATCATCACTCATACTCCTCCTCTTCCTTATTAGACAGACCTAACCCCCTTGCTTCCTTCCCTGTTTAGAAGAGCTACCTCTATCAGTCTGTGCAGATTTGCTAATGTCTCCCATCTTTAGTTCCAAACACAGCACCAAAGCTAACACACCATATTTACCTGTTTCACGTGTTGACAGCTTCATGTGTGTCCATAGTGGGAGTCATTGCATACATGTCATTTTCAACTTCATGACTCTCATCCTCCTCCCTCCCATGCTGAAACTCCTGTCTTCTTCCCAACAAATCCCCCAGACATTTCTCTGATTTAAAAACATAATAATTTAAAAATTAGGTCTAGGCTAGGCTGGAGAGATGGGCTCAGCAGTTAAGAGCAGTGGCTGCTCTTGCAGAGGACCAGAGTCTGGTCCCCCCCATCCAAATCCTAATTCCTATGTCTTGAGGAGGAGGGGAGCCAGCCACCAGCGCGTTGTTCTTAATCATCAAAAGAAGCTCAGGCCTAGGGGTGTGGCTCTGTAACAGAGCTCACAGCCCTAGTTTGTGTTTTATTTTTGTAAACAGTGTACCCTCCAGAAGTCCCTTAGCAAAGCACGCCCTCTCTCTCCTTTCCTTCTGTATTAACAAGCCCTGGGAAGTTTTAGCAAAGACAAATTAACATTTTTGCATGATTTACCTTTTACCAATCTGTTCTGGCATGCTTGTAATAGCAGAACGACTAGAAAAAGAAAATCAGTCGTTTTCCTCACCTGCAACTGCCAGAACCACTAGAAAAAGAAAATCAGTCGTTTTCTTCACCTGCAACTGCCATGCCCACTTCCCTACAGTGACTCCACAGTCTTTAGTGGAGGCAGCAGATTTGCACTGATTCTATGCAAATTGTTGCAGTAGCTGCATTGTCAATTTCCCGAGGTTGCTCAATGATAACTTAGAATGTTAACCATCCTATGAACACAGGATGGTCATATAATAAATCAGACCTGATTTATCACCAGAATTTATAATACCACACCTAGGTCTGGGGACACATCCATGACATTAATATAGTCAGTGTTCAGCCTGACCTGATTAATAGCAGACCAGAAGAGCCAGGAAGTCTGCAGTCAGTATTTCAAATGAGTTAAGCCTTTCTACCCTGGAGGCTTCTGTCTATTGTCACAGTGTGAAGTGGCCCCCTCCCCCCCTTTAATGGCCCTAACCTCTTCAGCAGCCAGGATTTCCCTGGCCCATCCTCCCACAGACTTCTTTTCTGAAGCCCTTGATTTTCATTTACAGTCCTTACCATGAATTCAATATGTTAATTATTCAGTTCCCAACAAGGCAATTTTTAGAAAAAAAAGTCATTGCCAAAAAATGCAAAATTCTGTTCTACTAAGGAAATACAAATAAAACATTAATGTGACGCTTCTCACAAGATTAATGAAAATTACAATATCTGGTACTGTTGAAGATTCATGGAAATAGACACTATTGTACACTATTGATAGAAACTTGAGCTTCTGTAACCTTTTAGAAAAATCATCTGGTAATATTTAATATTTGCTAAAGTTTAAAATACATACACATATCCCTTATATACTAAGATAATTCTCCCAGAGCACCTTAAGTACACATGTGTGAATGTTTGTGGCCACAGGAAACTAAAGGTGAATAATAATATGCTATAAATTAAGGAATATGATTAACTAAGCCTGCATCACTGAGGAAATACCCAAATTAATAATACATTGTTTCAAATTTTATAATTGTTTCAAATTTTGCTAGCGACAATATTGCTACAGTAAATATCCTTTCTCTTGATGATTTTATTTTTAAATTGGTGTCTTCACCTAGAATACAGTAGACAACTATTAGAGTGTTAGCTTTTAGGTTACAGATGTGATTTAGTCGATAGACTGCTTGCCTAGCATGTAGGAAAGCCATGGATCTGATCCCCAGCACTGTATTACTGGTGATGGTGGTACACACCCCAGCACTGAGGAGGTAAAGGTAGCAGGAGCAGGAGTTCAAAGTCATCCTTGGCTTCACAGTGGAGTTTGAAGTCAGCACGGGTCACATGAGACCCTGTCTCAAAAAAACAGAAACAACAAACAGAGGCTGGAGACATGGGTCAGTTGGTAAGAAGTGCCTGCTACAGAGTCATAAGGCCTGGACTTTGGATCCCAGCCCCCATATAACTAGCCAGGCATCATACGCATGACTGTATTCCCAGCTCTGAGGAAGCCAGAGACAGGAACATTACTGGACTGGCTGGATTCCAGCCTAGGTGACAAACTGTAAGGCCTAGGTTCAAGGATAGACCCTACCTCAAAGATATATGAATAAATCTAGGCTGGGCATAATAGCTCATGCAGCCGATATCTGTGAGTTCCAGGCCAACTAGAGTTAGGCTACAGAGCAATACTCTATTAATTAATTAACTTAATTAATTAATATCTTCTTAAATAAAGACTTTATTACAGAGAAATACACACCAAGCCACATTATAATGTATCTTCGTAAAACGAAAAACAAAGACATAGAAAAAGTCTTGAAGTGACTCAAAGACAAAAACCATCGCCTACAGAGAGCCCCAGTCTGAATGAGACTACATTTCTCATTTGAAACCATGCAAGAAAGAATAAAGTAGAACGTTTGTCAAGTGCTGACGCAAATGAACCGTAAGAACACAGCAGAATGCATGATGAACTTAGAACTGTGCCCAAATGTAGGAAACTGTACTCTTCAAAAATGATAAGGGTAGGTGAGAAGAACTGAGAACAGGCTACAAGAGCTTCCATGGCCAAACTAGAACAATCTAAGCAAGAAAACAATGAGGTTATGGATAACAAGAATGTTATGGTTGTCTTTTGGAGGGGCCCTGCCAGAGCCTTACAGATACAGATGTGAATACTAGCAGCCAACCATTGGACTGAGTACAGGGTTCACAATAGAGGAGTTGGAGGGCAGAAGGGAGGATCTGGGGGTGGGGGGTTTGCAGTCCCATGGGAAGAATGACAATGTCGGCCAACCAGACAACCCAGGGCTCCCAGGGACTAAGCCATCAACCAATGGGTACATGTGGTTCCAGCCAAAAGATTGGCAGAGGAATGCCTTGTCAGGCATCAGTGGGAGGAGAGGTCCTTGATCCTGTGAAGGCTCAATAGAGGCCCCAGTGTAGGGAAATCTAGTGGGGGTCATGGGAGTGGGTTGGGTGGAGGAGCATATTCTTGGAGGCAGGGGATGGGAGGATGGGTTGGGTGTTTTCGCAGAGGGGGGAAACCGGGAAGGAGTATAACATTTGAAATGAAAATGAAGAATATATTCAACTTTAAAAAAAGATTCAAAGGGAGGGAACCTAAGATAAAATGCCCTACAGTAGGGAGAGGGAACTTATAAAGCCCACCTCCAGCAGGAAGACAGGGAATCAAATGAGGGAGAGGGGGGCCATCCCACAGTCACAACTCTGACCCATAATTGTTACTGTCTGAAAGAATTACAGGGATGGAAATGGAGAGGAGCCTGAGGAAAAGAAGGTCCAGCAACAGGCCCAAATTGGGATCCAGCTCAAGGGGAGGTCCCAAGGCCTGACACTATTACTGAGGCTATGGAGCGCTCATGACCACACTCTGGAAGACCCAACAAGCAGCTGAAAGAGTCAGATGCAGTTATTTGCAACCAACCAATGGACAGAAGTAGCTGACTCCTGTTGTTGAACTAGGGAAGGCTGAAAAACGCTGAGGAGAAGGGCAACACTATAGGAGAACCAGTAGTCTCAATAAATCTGGATCCCTGAGATCTCTCAAACACTGGATCATCAACAGGCAGCATACACCAGCTGATATGAGGCCCCCAACACATACAGTAGAGGACTGCCGGGTCTGTGTTCATTCAGAGATGATGCACCTAACCCTCAAGGGACTGGAGGCCTCAGGGAGTTTAGAGGTCAGGTGGGGTGGTGGGTGGGGACATCCTCGTGGAGACAGGAGGGTGGGAAGGAGGTATAGGATGCAGAACAGTCAGAGGGTGAATGGAGAGGAATAAAATATGGAGTGTAAAAATTAATTAAATTTCAAAAAACAGATACACTAAATTCAATAGAAGAGAAAGTGGGGAAGAGCTTTGAATACTTGGGCACAGGGTTAAACTTATTGACCAGAACACCAATGGCTTATGCTTTAAGAGCAACAATCGACAAATGGGATCTCATAAAATTGAAAAGCTTCTGTAAAGCAAGGGATACTATCAATAGGACAAACAGCAACCTACATATTGGGAAAAGATCTTTACCAACCCTACATCTGATAGAGGGCTAATATCCAAAATATACAAATAACTCAAGAAGGCAGACTCCAGAAAACTAAATAACCCTATTAATAAGATGAAGTACAGAGCTAAATAGAGAATTCTTGACTGAGGAATCCCGAATGGCTTAGAAACAAAGAAATGTTTAACATCCTTAGTCATCAGGGAAATGCAAATCAAAACAACCCTGAAATTCTACCTCACACCAGTCAAAATGGCTAAGATCAAAAACTCAGGTGACAGCAGATGCTGGCAAGGATGTGGAGAAAGAGGAACACTCCTCCATTGCTGGTGGGACTGCAAGCTAGTAAAACCACTTTGGAAATCAGTCTGGCAGTTCCTGAGAAAATTAGAAATAGTTCTACCTGAAGACCCAGCTATACCGCTCCTGGGCATATACCCAAAAGATGCTCCATCATATAACAAGGACACATTCTGTATGTTCATAGCTGCCTTATTTATAAAAGCCAGAAGCTGGAAACAACCCAGATGTCCCTCAACAGAAGAATGGATACAGAAAATGTGGTACATTTACACAATGGAGTACTATGCAGTAATTAAAAACAATGACTTCATGAAATTTACAAGCAAATGGATGGAACTAGAAAATATCATCCGGAGTGAGGTAACCCAGACACAAAAGAACACACATGGTATGTATTCACTAATAAGTGAATATTAGCCCAAAAGCTCACAATGCCCATGATACAACCTACAGACCATATGGAATATAGAAGGAAGGAAGACCAGTGGGTGGATGCTTCAGTACTGCATTGAGAGGGGAACAGGACGATTGTGGGAGGTGGAAGGAGACAGGGGCAAGGGAGGAAGAAAGGAGGAGGAAGAAATAAAGGTGGCAGTATCAGAATCTGGAGGAGACATGAGAGAGGTACAAAGGGTCAGGTAATCGAATAAAATGAGGTAGCAGGGGGATGAGGAACTGGGAATAGCCACTGGAGGGTTCCAGACACCAGAGAAATGTGAGGCTCCCAGGACCGAACAGGATTGACTTTAGCCATAAGGCGCAGAGAAGCATGAGATAGAATCTGTGGAGACCACCTCCAGTAAATAGGCAAGGCCCCTGGTTGAGGGATGGAGCCATTCATCCATCAGAAATTTTTTTTAACCTAGAAATGTTCCTGTCCAAAGGAAGAACAGAGGACAAAAAATGGAACAGAGACTGAAGGAAGGGCCAACTGGGGAACGGCCCCACCTGGGGATACATCATGTCTGCAGACACCAAACCCAACACCGTTGCTCTGGTCAAGAGGCACTTGTGGACAGGAACCAAGTGTGGCAGTTCCTAGGGAGGTCTAGCCAGCAACTGACCAATGTAGATTCTGATACTTGGAGCCAACCATCAGACTGAGCTCAGGGAATGGAGTGGGGGAGCTGGGGGAAGGACTGGAAGAGCAGAGGGGTATTTCAACCCCATTGGAAGAACAACATAGGCTACCCTGCCCACCCAGTTCTCCCAGAGACTAGACCACCAACCAAGGAGTGTACCTGGAGGGACCCATGGTTCCAGATACATATGTAGCAGAGGATGGCCTTGCCCAACAGCAACAGGAGGGGAGGCCCTTGGTCCCTGGGGAGATATGATGCTCCAGAGTACGGTGGTACTTGAGCAATGGGGTGGGAGAGTGCGGGTGGGTGGGGGAGCACTATCATACAGGTAAAAGTGGGGGGGCAGATGTTGGGTGGGAGGTTGGCGGTGAGGTAACTGGGAAGTGGGATATCATATAATGGGGGGTTGGTGGAGTGGGTAACTGGAATGTGAGATATCATTTGAGATGTAAATGAATGGAATGATTAACAATAATAATAATAATAATAATAATGACATGTTAAATTACAACCCAAACTATAAAATTCATACCCATGAGTCCATGCTGATATACATAAAGACCTGTTACACTGAACAAACATGGTAGACAGACCAATACATTTGGACACACATACATGAGGGAGAAGAGACAAATGGCCTATTCTAATAATATCTATAGACACTCTTCTCTCAAAGAAGTGAAGTGTAACTCTATTCTTTCACTTTGAGCATACATATTGACTTCCAAAAGTCTAGTATAGAAAGGGGGCAAGAGTAACTTTATTATGAAGACAATAAAGTCTTACAAACACTACCTCAGCCAGGTTATAAAGATCAACACTGACAGTGGTAGGCCATTTTGAAAGTTGATATCTGGGACACAATATGGTGAAAATTTATCTACTTCTGTAGTCTTCCCCAAGTCCATAACTCAGTTTAATTGTGACAAATGCATCGCATAGATTCCATTATTTTGCAAAACTGACAAGTAGTCACTGAAAAACATCAAGGTTTTAAAAATAAGTGAGTGAAAACCAGTCAGAATACAGAGGAACCAAGGAAGCAGGATGACTAACTGCAGTGTGATGTTCTAGACAGGATCCGGGAACAGATAGAAAACGACAGATAAGAACAACTAAGGGACCCTAAGGGCTAAGGAGATGGCTCTGTCTGCAAAAGAGGTAGTGACACAGCATGAGGACATGAGTTCAAATCACCCCTGTAAGAGGCCAGTCCCTACATGCCTATAGTCCCAGTGCTGTACGTGCTGGAAACAGAGTTGCTGGGGCCTGGTGGCTGCTGGCCTAGCTCTAGGTCCTGTGAGTCCGTCTAAGGGAATGAGGTGGAGAGTAAGCATGACATCTGACAATCACCTCTGGAAAAACATCATCTGGCCACCCCCACTTCTATTCTGTGACTTGCACGTACCTTCACAGCACCACCCACCACCGCCACGTACATACAACAATAACTGATTGTAAGTTAAAATTTAAAAATATCATAAATAGGCTAGATGCCTGGAATCCCAGAACTTGGGGGGCAGATGCAGAAGGATTTCAAGTTTAAGGCCAGCCTGGGTTACATAGTAAGACCCTGTATAAAAAAAAAAAAAAACAACTAAAAATCCACAGAAAAAAATAAGGAAGTAGAAAGAGAGAAACATAAGAAACAAAAATGTCAGACTCCAGGCATAAGATTGTGAGTTTGTGTTTCTCCAAAAACATACACTGGCATCCTCAACTTCAGAACCTTTAAGTGACCCTTTGCAGCAATAGAGTCAATGTATAAAGAAACCATTGGTGGGCTGGAGAAAAGGCACTGTGATTAAGAGCACTTGCTACTCTTGCAAAGGACCCAGGTTCAGTTCCCAGCACACACACGATGCTTCACAACAATCTTGAACTCCAGTCCCAGGAGATTTGATACCCTCTTCTGACTTCCATTGATACCAGGCCCACATGAGATGTATATACACGTGTACATGTGTATGCAGGCAACACACACACACACACACACACACACACACACACACACATTTAAAAAAAATAAAAGCCATTAGGGTGAGTCCTAAATCTAAAAATGCTGATTTCCTCCCAAGAAATTGGAAGGTCGATATCTGAAGAAATTTACAGAGACAGGGAATGGCATGTGGAGACTGATGCAGAGGAAAGATGGCCCTGTGAAGGCAGAACAGAGATCGGAATTAAGCTGCTGCAAGCCATAAAACAGGGCTACCCCACCAAAGCCATCATAGGGAGTCTTAAATCTAAGCTGAACTAGGCAAAGAAAAACCCTCCTCCAGAGGCTCTGCCAACAATGGCCCACTCTAACGGCAACTATGGCTCTAAACACAGCAATCTTAGGGACACTAATATGATTTTATACCTAAAATGTAAATGGTCCAATTAAAATACAGATTGGTACAGTAATTTTAAAAAAAAAAATCACAAACCAAATATATATCATTTGCAGGAAAGTCATGTAAAATGTAATACAGCTAGGTTTGAAAAAAAAAAGGTAGGCAAAAAGCTGTATCCCACAGAGAAGTGTGGGTTAACTTGATATATCCCACTACAGTATGGTCAGCTGAGGAAAGCAAGTCGCAAGATACGTTACATATGTGTGTAAAATAAATACCTTCATTTTTGTAAGAAAATACCCATTATTGGGCCTGGAGAGATGGCTCAGGGATTAAGAGCACTTGCTGCTTTTGCAGACCATCTGGATTCAGTTCTCAGTACTAGTTGCCTGTACCTCCAGCAGGGATGCCACACCTCAGGCCTCTGTGGCCACCTACACTCACATGCACATACTCTCACACAGGCACATAAATAATAATAAAGCAAATCTTCAAAAAAAAAAAAAAGACGCGGCTGGAGAGATGGCTCAGCAGTTAAGAGCACTGGCTACTCTTCCGAAGGTCCTGAGTTCAAATCTCAGCAACCACATGGTGGCTCACAACTATCTGTAATGAGATCTGATGCCCTCTTCTGGTGTGTCTGAAGACAGCTACAGTATACTTACATATAATAATAAATAAATCTGCTGGGCAGTGGTGGCACATGCCTTTAATCCCAGCACTTGGGAGGCAGAGGCAGGCAGATTTCTGAGTTCGAGGCCAGCCTGGTCTACACAGTGAGTTCCAGGACAGCCAGGACTATACAGAGAAACCTCATCTTGAACACCCCCCCCAACCAAAAAAAGAAAAAAAGAAAATATCCACTATCAACATCACATACTTTCTACATATGCATATATGCATACACACACTCATAAATACTATGTAAAAGGACACGTATATTGGTCCCTCAATGTTCCAAGTGGACAGTAGGAGGTTGTCAAAGGGAAGACATCACGATGATGATGGCAATTATGATAATTAATACTTTGCAAACAGGAGCACACTAGCCAATTTTTTGAGGCAAGGACTTATTATGTAAATCAGGCTGCCTGGAGCTTGTAGCAATCCTCTTGCCCTTGCTTGCTCCTGAGTGCTGGAACTGCAGGCATGTGCCACCATGATGGGCAGATTTTAATAATCTTATGAATTTCTAGTGGCTTAATCAGGACAAATAAGCATAAGCACACAGAGGTAGGGAATGTGTTTCTCAAGCTGTTGCTTTGCTGAACTTTCTGTTCTTATAAAGATATTTTAAATTGTTAGTGAGGACTTAAAAGTAGGTAAAAAAAAATCAGTGGTCCTGTAGAATTCCTTCTTGAAGATGCTTACTGAGTTAGACACTGTGGTTATTTGCATATCTTACCAGTTCCCATGGTGGTTGTCTCTCTTTTTTTTTTTACACTGTGGGAGATCTTTTACATATTATCTGTCTTTTATATGTATCACTCTCTGTATAAGGAAGGAAAGAGTATTAACTTGATCTTCCTGCATCTTTGCATTACTTTGCTTGTTACAATGAGAATGTACTAGTTTTTTCATTTGAAATTAACAACAACATTAACAACAAACTGAACAGAAAAACCCACCTTTTCTCATCAAGGAACTCTTGTTCCTTTCTCTACTCTAGTAATAGTGTCATCACTTGTATAAGAGACCTGTCATGCCAGGTCACTCCTGTAATCTTCCACCCTTCTTAATTAGTCACCAAATCCAGATTCTAGTTATAAATATCCCTACCTTCCTCTAATTAATCATAAGTCCTATCCTAAATCTCTTCTAAAATCCCTTCCCTTCTCCACCGCCCTTGCCAATAAGGCTTCTGTCAGTTTAGACTTTAGTCATCTGAGTGTTTCAATAGCCCTTCATGTAATTCCCTCTGTTGCCCCTCCGCCTATTCTCTTTCAAGAATGCACTCAGCATTAGTTTTCTAAAAGGTGTCAATGTATACTGGGGCATAGCAATGCACATATTATTATTTTAATAGCTACACTTTAATGTCAATATAAATAAAACATATCCTAAGTTCATGACTCCAAAGACAAGACGTCAAACTGTGAACTGAAAATACAGTAAGTGAAGTTTGGAAAAGCACCGCTTTACAGTGTAGGATACAAACTATATAACTCTTTAAAATGGCGTTCCTACCCTACCTTTCCACTGTCACCTTAAGGAATGTGCCCTTTTGTTTGAGAAAGCCTCAGACTGCTCGCAAACATCCCACACTCCTCCTTCCTTCTCTGTCCTTTGCCCTCATGTTGTTCTGACAGCTGCCTACTAAACATCCTCTTATCCCCTTACGCTTTACTGTTTGCTCCGCTGAAAACCAAGCCTGATGACACAGACCTTTTATCCTAGTTACCCAGGAAGCAGAGGCAGGAGGATCACAAGTTAGAAATCTACCTGGGGAACTTAGTGACACCCTGTCTTAAAACTTCTTTTAAAGGCTAAGGGTATAGCTTGGTGGTAGGGTGCTTGCCAAGACGAGAGAGAACCCAGGTTTGATCCCTAGCACTGCTCTCTCCTCCCAAAAAATTTAGTTCAACTATCTCTCTGCTGAGGAATTTTCTTTGGACACTCTCCAGCTCACATACAGTTTCCCCATAGCATACTTTATAATATGGTCATTATTTGTTTACATGTGCTCCCCACAAGGAGTACTTCTTACTTAACATTTATCCTAAAGACTTACAAGGTACGTGGCATAAGTGATTTATTTCCACCTTACAGCTTACCATGACATTTCAGTCAATGACAGATGCAGGCAGGATGGATGCACTCTACTTCAGGCCGACCTACGGAGTAAGCTCTGTCTGCGATGTGAGTATGTGGAAGGACACAATGTTAACATAACAATGGAACCACTTCATGAACTGCTTCTCAGTTTGCAATTATTGCATAATTGTCATATGACTATATTTTCAAAACTTAAATTGAGTGAAAAAATCAAAGTCTGGAATCTAGAGAGAATGTTCCTTAAAGGCAATCTGTATTGCATGTTATTATATGTTCCTTTCTTGTAGATATTACTCTTGGTCACTTGGAAAAGAGTATAGAGCCCTTTATTGATGTTTAAGTATAGAAACAGAGCAGGTTAGAAAGGTCTGGCTTCTTTCATTTAGCATGATGTCTCTATTTTTTTTATTTTTGTTTTGATGCAGGGTCTCATGTAAGTTAGGCTAGCCTTGAACTCCTCAAGTAGCTGAGGGTGGCCCTGATCACCCAATGTCAGGAAGCAGAAAGCTTTCTCAAAACTGTAGAGCCCAGCTGTTCTAAAGGTCAAACAAAATCTACCTTATAGCTCGGGGGCTAGTGAGATGGGTCAATGAACAAAGGTGGTAGCCCTAGCACCCCGGCCTCATCTCCGGAACCCACAGAAGCTGGACGGTGAAAATCAACTCTACACAGTCGTCCTCTCACCTCTGAAAGTGCACCTGGCATGTAAACTCTCAACAAATCCCACCACCACCACCACCACTACTAAATTTTAAAAGAAAAGTTAAAAGTCTAAGGGTGTAGCTCAGTTGGTGGTACTTGCCTAAAATTCATGAAACCCTGAGTTCATTCACCAGCTCCACAGAAACTGGGAGTGGTGTACACACCTCCAATCCCAGCTCTTGGAGATATAAACAAGAAGATCAGAAGTTCAAGGTTATCCCTAGCTACATTGTGAGTTGGAAGTCAGCCTGAGATGCATGAGACCCTGTCTCCAGAAAAGCAAATTTGGGCTGGAGAGGTGGCTCAGCACTTAAGAGCACTGACTGAGGACCAGGGTTCAAATCCCAGCAACCACATGGTGGCTCACAACCATCCGTAAAGAGAGCTGATGCCCTTTTCTAGGGTGTCTGAAGACAGCTACAGTGTGCTCACATACATAAAATAAATAAATAATATCTTTTTAAAAAAACAAAGTTCATTGGGGATTAACTGCAAGTATGCATGAAGTTTCTTTTGGGGATTATGAAATTTTTGGAAAGTGATGGTGATGATGACATACTAAAATACATTCAATTACATATGTCAAGTGAGTGAACTAGATGGTATATAGATTGTATATCAAAAAGTCTAATGCATAAAGGGAGGAAATCAAGAAAGTAAAAAGATGATTGACAGAATGGGAGAAAATATTCATAAAATTGCCTATCTGATAATTGTCTAGTTTCCAGAATACATATATAAAGAACACCTACAAATCACCAACAAAAATATTTACAAATTTTAAATTATATATATGTGTGTATATGTGTTCACCTGAAAGTGGGTGCCCATAGAGACCAGAGGCATCAGACCCACTGGAACTAGAGTAACAGACAGTTGTAAGATGTTTAATGTGAGTGAGTGCTGGGGACCGAACTTAGGTCCTCCACAAGAGCTCTAAATCCCTGAGCCATCTCTCTGGCTTCATAAAAACATTTTTAAAAAGCAATATAGCCCAAGTGAGATGTCTCAACAGATAAAGGCATTTGCCACCAACCTGATAGTCTAAGTACTGTCCTTGGAATCCAAATGGTACATGGAAACAGAGAACCAACTCCTGTAAATTGTTCCTTGACCTCTACATATGTGTTACACACACACACACACACACACACACTAAATGAAAAATGTTAATTAAAATAAAATAAAGAGCATTTTCTTAATAACAACGAGAAAAAAAAAGTAATTTAAAAAGCACAGCCAGGCCTGCTTGCCCGAGCCTGGAATCCCAGCTACTCAGAAGATTAAGGCAAAAGGACCACAAATTCAAGGCCTGCTTTGATTACCAGAACAAATTTAAGACCAGGCTGCAATGGGAGTAGAACACTGTCTTAAAATAAAAACTAAAATTATGTGAGGATATACATCAATGATAGAGTGCTTGCTTAGCACGAATAAGACCCTAGATCCAATCCAAAATATTAGCATATAGCACCTGGGAGGCGGCTTAACAAGCAAATGCTCTTGCTGTCAAGGCTGAAGCCTATATCCCATGCCAATTTTTTCCCATGGATGCTGGGGATGGAACTCAGGTGTTCATGCTTGTGTAGCAAGCACCTTACCAAACAAGGTGTTTCCCAGTCCCTTGGTTTTCTTTCTAGCTGAATAAATTAAAACTTCACTGTATATGAGTACCATACTTTTTTTTTTTTTTTTTTTGGTTTTTTCGAGACAGGGTTTCTCTGTGTAGCCCTGGCTGTCCTGGAACTCACTTTGTAGACCAGGCTGGCCTCGAACTCAGAAATCCTCCTGCCTCTGCCTCCCAAGTGCTGGGATTAAAGGCGTGCGCCACCACCGCCCGGCGAGTACCATACTTTTTATCCATTCAATTGTTAAGTGTGTACCTAGACTGATTTCATATATTGGTATTATGATTAATGATACAATAAACACAAATGTGAAAGTAATTCTGTGTACTAACTTAGGTTCCTTTGGGTGTATACTCAGTGATGCTACAGTAGACAATGTGGTAGTTCCATCTGGAAATTGAGAACCTCCATTCTTGTTTGCATAGTAGTTAGAGTAATTCATATTCCTATCCACAGTGCAGGTAGAGTCCATTTTCTCTGCATCCTCTCCACTGTGTGTTTTTTGTTTTATAGCCATTCTGATTGGGGTGAGATAAATCTTGATGTAGTTTTGTTATACATTTCTCTGGAAGCTAAATAAGTTGAACACATTTCCCTGGATTTTTTGGCAGTTTTTTTTATTTCAAAAGTTATTCTGCCCGTTTGTTGATGGGATAATTTGGTTGGATTTTTGGTGTTTAAATTTTTAGAGTTTGATATAGACTCTAGACTTTTATTCGTCAGATGTATAGATGTGCAACGATTTCCTCCTATTCTGTTGGCTATCTCTTCACTCTACTAATTGCTTCCTTTGTTGTACAGAAGTCTTTTATCATTCAATCCCATTCTGGTAATTCTTGCTAATATTTCCTGAGCTATCAGACTCCTATTCAGAAAGTCATTGCCTATGCTTAGATCTTGAATGTTTCCCATATGTTTTCTTCCAAAAGTTTTAAATCCTTAGATATAGTTAGGAATTTCAAATTTTGAAATGTTTTCTTTTTCTACATGTGTTTTGCTTGGATGCATGTCTGTGTACTATGTGCATACCTGGTGCTCATGGAAACCAGAAGATAGTGTCAGATCCCGGAAACTGGGGTTGCAGTTGGTTGTGAGCCACCATGTGGGCACTGAGAATTGAACTCAGGTCTTCTAACTTGTTCTCCAAAGCCAGGAATTTCAATTTTAAAAGTATCACTTGGAAAAAATCAACTGGAAAATGTGATGATATGTTGTACATATTGTTTTTGTTGTTTTTAGTGATGTGTCCCTTATGAGGAGTATAGATTGATATATCCTAAAATAAGAACTTAATAAAGAAAAAAATCTCTTTTGTCTATACATAAAAAGTTTCAAGCTTTACATTAAAGTACTTTATTTATTTTAAGTCAATTTTTGTATAGGAATCCAGCTTCAATTGTCTACACTAAATCAGCTTTTAAAGGCAATTTTTTCTTTCAGAGAAGATATAAAAACAGTCAAGAAATACATGAAAAGATGTTCAACACATCTAGCCATTAAGAGAATGTAAATCCAAGGCACAATTATAGACTCCTCACGTCGACTAGGGTGGCTATGACCAGACACACACTAAGTCAGAATGCAAGATATGGAATGCCTGTAAGTTGCTGGTGGAGTGTAAAATGGTACAGCTATCTGGGGAAAGACTTTGGCAGTTCTTCAACAAGTTACTCCTAGAATTATCAAAAGACCCAGCAATTCCATTTTATATGTATGAACAAAAGTATTAAAGGTGTGTATTCAAAGGAAACTTTAATCAAATATGCTCAGAAGCAATAATCACAATGGCTGAAAGGTGGAGACCACTCAAATGGCCATTGGTGGATGAATGGACAAACAGTGTGATGTGCTGTTCATCACGGCTGGTTGATGCATACTAGAACACAGGTCAACTTTGAAACCACTGTTCTGACAGAAAGAAGCAAAACAGAACAGGCCATGTGCTTCATGAGTCTATACAAAATACCTAGAATAGGTAAATCCATAGAAACGAAAAAACAGATGAGTGGTTGCTAGGGTCCAAGGGCAGGGTGAAGTGAGGAATGATACAAAGTTTCTATTTGGGATGATAAAAATGTTCTAGAACCGTTGATTCATTTCTTTAAGCAATTTCAAAAAGACAAAGCGGCAACCAACTAACTGGGAAATGATCTTTACCAACCTTACATCCGACAGAGGGCTAATATCCAAGATATACAAAGAACTCAAGAAGTTAAACTCCAGAGAGGCAAGTAACCCTATTAAAAAATGGGGTACAGAGCTAAACAAAGAGTTCTCACCTGAAGAATATCTAATGGCTGAGAAGCACCTAAAGAGATGTTCATCATCCTTAGTCATTAGGGAAATGCAAATCAAAACAACCCTGAGATTCCATCTCACACCAGTCAGGATGGCTAAGATCAAAAACACAGGAGACAGCAGTTGTTGGCGAGGATGTGGAGAAAGAGGAACACTCCTCCACTGCTGGTGGAATTGCAGGCTGGTACAACCACTCTGGAAAGCAGTCTGGCGGCTCCTCAGAAAACTGGGCATGACACTTCCGGAGGATCCGGCTATACCACTCCTGGGCATATACCCAGAGACTTTACCTGCATGCAATAAGGACACATGCTCCACTATATTCATAGCAGCCTTATTTATAATAGCCAGAAGCTGGAAAGAACCCAGATGTCCCTCAACGGAGGAATGGATTCAGAAGATGTGGTATATTTACACAATGGAATACTACTCTGCAATTAAAAACAATGAATTCACGAAATTCCTAGGCAAATGGTCAGAACTTGAAAATATCATCCTTAGTGAGGTAACCCAATCACAAAAGATCACACATGGTATGAAGTCACTGATAAGGGGATATTGACCCAGAATCTCAGAATACCCTAGACACAATCAGCATATCAATAGATTTCTAAAAAGATGGAAGGAGAGACCCCTGGTCCTGGAAAGACTGGATGTAGGGGAACGCCAGGACAGAGTAATGAGAGGGGGTTGAACGGAGAAAAGAGGGAGGGAAGGGGGCTTATGGGACTTTCGGGGAGGGAGGAAACGGGAAAGGGGAAGTGATTTGGAATGTAAATTAAAAAAATAAAATAAAATAAAATTAAAAAAAAAAAAAAAAAAAAAAAAAAATGTTCTAGAACTAAACAGAGATAACGGTTTCACGGCACTGAATGTATTTTTATGCTGCTGGATTATACCCTTTAAAACAGTTAAAATGGTAAGCTTGGTATTATACATATTTCATCACAATAAAAAACAAAATTCTGACTTGCAAAAAGTTGTGAGAAAGCCGGGCGGTGGTGGCGCACGCCTTTAATCCTAGCACTTGGGAGGCAGAGGCAGGCGGATTTCTGAGTTCGAGGCCAGCCTGGTCTACAGAGCGAGTTCCAGGACAGCCAGGGCTACACAGAGAAACCCTGTCTCGAAAAACCAAAAAAAAAAAAAAAAAAAAAAAAGTTGTGAGAAAGCATTAGAAATGACCAATTGTAAATAAAATGTTGGCTTACTTATGCCAAGAGTGTGGAAAATAACCACATGTGGGATCTAACGAACTGAGATATGATAATACATCCAGCATGATTGTAATCTTATAAGAATAACTGGAAGCTGGGTGTGGCAGTGCACACCTGCAATCCCAGCATGGAGGAGGCTGAGGCAACAGTTCGAGGCTAGACAGAGGCTGGGGAGACGCCTTAGATGGAAAAGAATGCTTGTTGTACAAATATAAGAACCTGAGTTCAAACCCCTAGTACCTGTGGAGCAAAAAGCTGGCTGTGGATCCTGGGGACTCACTGTCTGGCCAACCTAGCAAGCTTCCACTTCAATGAGAGACCCTGTCTTAAGACAATAAGGCAAAGAACAAAACAGGAAGTCATCCAAGGCCATTTTCTGGCCTCACATGCATGTGCCACATAGATATAACACACACACACACACACACACACACACACACACTTCCCAAACAAAAAAACAAACAAACAAATTTAAAATGATAAGGAGATCAAGGCAAACTTGAGCTACAGGGCAAGAGCAAGTCTCAAAAAAAGTACACTATGTTATCTTGTAAAAATGATATGAATTTTAGACAAAGACTTAAATGTCATTCCCCTCTTTCCTCAAAAAAAAAATCTTAACTAAGGTATACCATATTTAAAGTGAAAACCAAGGCAAAAAAGAAAAATTTGAAGGAATTTTGTGTTTTAAAATACCTATCCACAAAGGAGCAAGGATTACAATTATATCAGATGCCAGGCAGTGGTGGTGCATGCCTCTAATCCCAGCACTTGGGAGGCAGAGGCAGGCGGATTTCTGAGTTCGAGGCCAGCCTGGTCTACAAAGTAAGTTCCCGGACAGCCAGGGCTATACAGAGAAACCCTGCCCCCAAAAAAACAACAAGAAAAAAATTATATCAGAATTCTCGGAAACCAGGCACTGGGATATTTTAATATAATGAAAGAAGAACACATCACCAAAGAATTCTGTATCTATTGAAATTATCCTTTGAAAGTAAGATTACCAACTATGGCAATGCCCAGTTGCTTCCTGTACCAAAAAGTAAAGTAGTAGTTTCTAGAGCTGCAAGGAAATGGGAAATGACTGTTAAATGACTGTAAAAGTTCTGCAGTCATCTCCTCTACCACCTGAGCTAATGAAGGAGTGACTATAAAGTTTATTAAGAATGATGAAAAAGTTCTAGTGCTAGGTATCGACCACCAGCAGTACCACAACAGAGAGTGTTTCAATGCTAGTGGCCTGTTCAAAGGATACACTTCATCAGCATATCCTTACCAAAAGAGCCACAAAATTTCTACAAGCTGAAAAATTAGTCAATGTTATATTACCATAAAAGTTGAATAAATACCTATATATACTGACATGAAATTATTTCTAAATACTTTTTTTTGTAATACACAGGGGTGGTAGCATGTGCTTGTAATTCAGAAATTGAGGCAAGAGGATTATGAGCTTCAGAACATTCTGGACTACTCAGTGAGGCTGCATCAAAAATGGACAGGGGCTGTTGACATGGCTCATCAGGTGAGGGCACTCACAGGAAGCCCAGGAACCTGAGTTTGATCCCTAAAACCCACATGGTATTGGGAGAGAACCATTTCCCAGGAACTGTTCTCTGATTGCTGCATACATGCCATGGCGTATGAGCTCGTCCTCAACACACACATACACACACACACACACACACACACACACACACACACACACACAGTTGATAACTATAGGAAAGATTGTTCAGTGGTTAAGAGCACTTGTTACTCTTGCTGAGGACCCAGGTTCAAATCCAGCACCACATAAAGCTCACGACTGTCTCCAGTTCCAGGGGATCCAACATCTTCTTTGATCTCTGAAGGCACCAGGCATGCTCATAATGGGCTCATATGGGGCACATACACACATTTAAGCCAAACACTCATACATGGGGAAAAAACTATACATAAATATGGCATTGGGTTTTTTATTTTAGATTTTTTATTACTATTTTATGTGTATGAATGTTTTGCCTTTCATGAATCTATCAACCACATATGCTGGTGCTTGAGGAGGCGGTGAGCCTCCAATGTGAGTGCTGGGAATCAAATCCGGGTCCTTTCCAACAAGTGCTGTAAACCACTGAGCCAACTCTCTAGCCTGATGGGATTGGTTTTAAGACAGGGTCTCACTATGTAGCCCTGGCTGGTCTAGAACTGACTATATAGACCAGACTAGCTTTGAACTCATAGAGATCTGCCTGCCTCTGCTGGAATTAAAGGCATGTGCCAACATGACTGGCCCATAAATAAATTTTTTTTAAAACTATATTTCTAAGTCTAAAGTTACACTTTAGCTTCTTTTCCAATTATAATTAAAAATCATGTCCTACCCCTCACCGCTGGGTTACTTGCTAACAATACATTCAGGGAGAGGGGGCATCATAGCCTTCAATTGTGTACCCAGAGATGACTCTGCCTGGTTGAATGCATAGTCCCAGTTCAACGGTTTTACAAAGATGACCCTGCTTAAATTAAATGGGTCATAAAACAAACAAAAAGTCATGATTCTGGGAAAGGAACTGATAGGATTCAAGTGGGGCTATTGACAAGGGTGGGAGAGAGATAAGGGGGGAGGAGTGTAATCAGAATGTATTGTGTACATGTATGAAATTGTCAAAGAACTTTCGTCAAATAAAACTGTAATATTGTCTACAGATAGTTAATCTCAGCTCTGCCGTGACAGTAAAATTTTAGTAAGCGATTCATTTTCCACGTTCTTAGATTCCTGTCATACTCATTGGAGCACCAAGCAAAGCTGCATGCTGTTCACTAACCAGCTCCCTGCAAAAACTATTATACGCTCCTATGCAGTAGCAAGAAAAAAAAGTCCTAGAAACAGTTATCTATGCCTGTGTTTTCAAACTTAGATGGATGGAATATAAAAATGTGAGCCCCTTTGGTGATTCCCTTGGTAAAGGATGTCAGCAACGAGAAATCTCCTGTTGGGGACATCAAACAAGCTGTGTGAGCTTTAGCTGGGAAGCAAATAGCAGTCTTTCTCCCCTCCCCCCCCCCCTTTTTTTCTTTTTCTTTTGTGGCAGGATTTTCTCAAAGCCAACCCACCTGTTTTTGCCTCTCAAGTGCTGGGATTACAGGCATGCCAACTACATTTGGATTCTTTTCTGTTTGTTTCCTAAAATTTGTAACGTAAATGTGAGAACTATTACAAGTCAAAGTTATCCAAAAGATGGTTGATTTTTAATGGTACACAACATAGCTGCATTTTTCCACCAGTCATGGAAATAAACACATTTTAGGACACAAGAGAGTCTTCCCATCATGCAGCAGAAGTATTCTCTAGACTGAAGGGACAGCATGAGCAGGCGCTTTGCCTTTGTCTCCTTGTACCTCCTTCCCTCTTGCCGACTTCCTGGTTTCATTCTACTCTGAACAATCTAAACTGATTTACTTGTGGTGATCTCTAGAAGAATCTATCAGGAATTGTCTTTGTAGACTTGGATTCCACCCAGCATCCCATTTCTCTTTGATCTTGGCACTTCATTCGACACTACAGACATACTTAACCTCTTCCCATTCAAAAGTTAACATGTGATTTCCACAGTAATGTCACTTCTTTTTTTTTAAACATATAGATATTTTTTTATTTCTGAAATCAAAGGCAATTCAAAGGGACAGTCACTGAAGCTTCTCTTAAGGATCTACAGAGCTGGCCCAATTCTGAGATTAAATAATATTGTACTTTAAGAGGAACTAATTTCTAGGCTTTTCATTGAAGAAGGAAAGGATTGCTTCATCTATGCTTTCCTTCTAATGTCACTTCAAACTACTATTCTTTTTCCTTCCTTCCCTTCACAGTCAAATAGACGTCTGGAGTGACTAGTCTACAGCCACTCTCCTTTCCTACCATCTGTCCTTTCTCCTTTCCATTGAGTTACTTCACTGTAGTCTGGCTTCTGCTATAACGTTATCAAACTATAATAGAAGCCAGATGGATGTGGTGGCAGATACAAACCTGTAATCTTAGCACTTGGGGCTGAAAGATCTTTTTAAGTTCTAGGTCAGGCTAGACCCTATCTAAAACTTTCCAGGGTGGGGGTAGATGGAGGGAGGGAGGGAGGGAGACTGACTTCCCAGGGACTGAACTTATTGGCCCACATTTATAGTCTAAGGCAACCTAGTTGGTCTTGTTTCCCAAAGTTCTTACAGCCTCCTCATTCTCCTATCTCTCTTTTCTTTCCCAGTCAAAAATGTCTCTGTTCAACTCTTACTCATTGGGATTTGCCAGGATTATGCCCTAGTGTTTCTTATCTTCTCCAACCACATGGAACAAAGTTCAACTGCTTACACAGCTTCAACTGCCATCTAACACTGATGGATTGCAAAATTTGAAATAAGAGCCCCAAACTCTTGCTTAACTCCCAGACATTTCCAAATAACTGTTAAGCATCTTGACCTACAGGCTACAAAGGTGGCTTAAGTTCCACAGGTCTAAGATCAGATTTGTCTTCTCTCTAGCCACAATCCATTGGCTTTCTAATTTATATTTCTTTTTTTCCCAGGCTAGATACCCAAACTAAAAGCTTTTGGTTTTGGCTCAACCTCCCTTTCTTTCTAACCCCTGTCCATGCAACAAATCAGCATACTGTCCTAAATAATGTACCCCGTGTCATTCTACCAAGCTTGGCCTATCCCCTGGTTAAAGCTCTTAGCTTGGACAACACCTGCTAACTAGTAGCCCCACCCACCAATATTCTTCCATTCCAAGTCAGTTCTACTTCCACAACTGCTTTCAAAATTACCTTTGATTTATTCATTACAAAACCAAACCAAATCCACGCTTCTGCATTCTGAGTGCCGGCCAGAATACAGACTCCTTGGTTTAGCATATTAGGATTCAGCTGTGTCTGTGAGCTTTAAGCATAATGGCTCTCAGTCTCGGAATAACAACTTCTCCAGTATTGACTGAGCTCGTGTATGCCTTCCTGTCTTCACATACTGCATTCCCTCCTCTTAGAATGATCTCCTTAGTTTTTCACTCATCCTTTAATATGTGCCTTCTTGACAAACATCTTAGCTGTCATCAAGCAGTTTTGCTAAGCAAATTATGTTCATTAACTAATTTAATCTTCAATCACTTCTGTGAGGGAACTACCATGGTAGCCATTTTAAAATGAAAACAGATAGTGAGAGAGTTAATTAAGTTTCCATCTAATAGGTGGAAGAATTTTTAAATGTATTTTCAAAGCATGAACCTTTAACCAGTGTGCTACAGGAAACTCTGTTCTCTATATTCCCACAGCGCTCTGTTCGCTTCTCTGCCATGAGTTACACACTAGGATATAGTATCTCTTCCCCCCCCGCCCCCTTTTTATGATGCTAGGCATCAGAATCAGGGCCTTGTGTGTGCTAAGCAAATACTCTTCCACTGAGTTACATTTGCAGCTGAGAATGTACTATTTCTATTTATATGGTATCAACCCCCACTATACTGTAAGACACATGGTAAAGAAACAAAGTCTTAGTAATGTTTATATCCTAATGCATTTAGTAATTATAGGTGTTCAATAAATGTTCATCATATAAATGAATTCTAAAACCTTTCTCAGCCAGTATCTGTTTGCTGCCTTGCTTTTTCCTCTGCCAGCTGTATCCTTTCAATAGTCATTCAACTCTAAGCACTGAATTCTGACAAAGCAAGTGAGTTCATAGGAAGGGGTGTGCAGAAGAATGGATCACGGGCTCTCTTTCCTTTAAAACCTTGCTCCTTGGATTAACTTTCGGCAGCCAATCCTACTGCCGTCTCCTCAGCCTATTTATGTCCACAAGCTTTTGCCCATCTTTAAAAATAGTGCTCTTTCAACCTTGCCCTTTTGTCTAGGTACTGCTCTCTTTTTCTATCAACCTTTCCTCTTGACAACTTCTTCAAAAGATTAATCTGTATTTCCATACCTCCCAATTGTTTTAAAAATTATAAGTAATTTACAAACAAAAAGGATAGCAAAGAATATAGTAAAACTATTTGTATACAGCTAAAACTAACATTTTACCAAATTTCATTCCTGTTTTTAAAAAATTTGATTTTATTTCATGTGTATGGGTGCTTTGCCTAGACATATGTTCGTGTGCCATGTGTGTGTATGATGCCCACCCAAGGGTGCCAGAGGTGTTCAGATCCCATGGAGCTGAAGTTGCAGACAGTTTCAAGCTGCCATGTGAGTGCTAGGAATTGAACACAGGTCCTCTGGAAAAGCAGCCGGTGGTCTTAACCACCTAGCCATCTCTCCAGCCATTTGCTTCTATTTTTAATTAAAATAAAACATCATTGAAGCCCCAGATGTACTTAATGGTAAAATGCTTACCTAGCATGTGCAAGACTCTAGGCTCAATTTCCAGTACCACAAAAACAACTGTTGCATGTGCACTTATCTTTCTGGCTCCTCTTCCTTCTCTCCCTCCCCAGAGGTTACCAAGCTTTGGTCTTTTTTTTATTTAAGTGCATGCTCTGTATTTCTATTTCACCTGTAGTACATATCTCTAAAATAATACATAGTTATGGGTGATGTGGAAGGCTCCCAATGAATCATGAATCTTTGAATTCATATATTTGGATAGTCTAGTTCCCTGCCAACTCGGGACTCGACCATGTGATTTTCTTTGGCCAATGAGATGTCTGCAAGTGTGATGCACAGCTGGGCTTTAAAAGCACTTGTACATTAAGGCTTGCATTTTTAAAATGTTGCCACCATATGAAAGGTTCACAGTTTCTGGAGAGGCACCATGACTATAAGCTGATCAACTGCCATTCATCTGAATGAGGTCATGTTAAATCATTCCATCAAGTCTCCATCCAACTGTATGGCATGAGCAAGGCTAGGCAAGAGAACAGAGGTGCTCAAATGAGTCTATTCAAAATTATCTACAGAAGTAAAAAACCACTTAACACAGTCTAAGTTATCAGTCATTTCTTTTCTGGCCGATTTTCACCTTACTCTCTAACATACTATAAAGTGGGCTCTAATTCACTCCATTCTAATAAAACTTCTCAATAAGATAACCATCTACTTGCTCATGTTTTCTTATTTTTGTCAATAACTACTGAAAAGCCAAGTCTCTACCTACCTTAGAACATTGGCCTCCCTTAGATTCTTTTCTTTTTAGTGTATGTATTGTATATGGTGTAGGGAAAAGAAGGCATGTGCTATAGCAACAAATGTGGAGGTTAGAGGACAAGTTTGTAGAGTTTCTCTCTTTATACCTAACATGGGTTCCAGGGTTGAGCATTAAGTGCCTTTACCTGAGAAACCTATGCCTTCAGGTTGTTCATCTTTAAATTATTCATCTTTATTTTAGTAGTAGCATCTAATCTGCTACTCCCACCAAGTATATCACTTTCCTTGGCCACTGTATTCACTGTTTCTACAAGTTGCCTTATGATTGTTTTGGTTTAGTTCTAATATTTTTTTATTTTTTGAGACAGGGTTTCTCTGTGTAGCCCTGGCTGTCCTGGAACTCACTGTGTAGACCAGGCTGGCCTCAAACTCAGAAATCCACCTGCCTCTGCCTCCCAAGTGCTGTGATTAAAGGCATGCGCCACCACCACCCGGCTAGTTCTAATATTTTGAGACAGGGTTTTTGTAACTCACAGTGACCTTGAATTCATTAGGTGGCAAAGACTAGCCCTAAACTACTGATCCTTCTGCGTCTACAGGTGTGTACTACCATGCCCCTTTTAGAATTTTGACTTATATTTATCTTCGACATCCTCCAATGTCTCTCCTAAGTATGATCTCATGATCACATTTTCCCGTACTTCATTAACATATAGAACACATTCATAACTAGTTCAAAGTCATGGTTGGCTGATTCCATCATGCATTTTCTTCCTGGATAATTTATTAATTGACTTTGCTTATAATTATGGAAAACATTCCCTTGCTTTGCATACCTAACAATTTCTTACTGGATGTCAGTGAATTTTACGGCTTTGGGTGCTGATTTTTTTTCTTTATTATTCCTTTAAATATTTGAGGTTGGTTCTGAGATGCAGTTAGTTTCCTTAGAGATAGTTTCTTTGAGACTTGCTTTTAAGTAAACAAGCCCAGAGGAACCTCTGGCCTAGAACAAACGTGTCCCCACTCTTGAGGCAATACCTTTCTAAGTACTCAAACTGATGTCCAGTGTATTGCACTCTCCAGTCTGTTCATTTCTGGTGGTTCCTTCCCTGGTCACAGGTTACTACCTCATGGCTGAGGTACTCCCTGCTGCATACTGTAGCTCTCAGGAAGGCACATTTGATTTCCTGACTTTACTGTATACCCTACAAATCCTAGCCATCGAACTTACCTGAATAAATTCTGAAATCTGTCTCCCGTTGTTAGCCAGGCTCCCCTGCTCTGAATTACGGTTTCATATATTTTGTCCAAATTTATAATTAAAGCCAAAGAGTAATTCAGTCCTTGTTACTTATCCCATCGCAATCACAAGCACTGGTTCTTACCCTTCTAAAAAGATCATTATATCCACTGTGGGGAAAAAGAGATTGTAGAAGTGCACAGGCAGACAGAGGAAAAGTAAGCTACAATACTAATGCAGGGAAGAAATGATTGGCTGAGTATAATGTATATGCTTGGCCCAGGGAGTGTCACTATTAGAAAGTATGGTCTTGATGGAGTAGGTGTGTCACTGTGGGCATGGGCTTTAAGACCCTCGACCTAGCTACCTGGAAGTCAATCTTCCCCTAGCAGCCTTCAGATGAAGATGTAGAACTCTCAGCTCCTCCTGCACCATGCCTGCCTGGATGCTGCCATGTTCCTGCCTTGCCGATAATGGACCGAACCTCTGAACCTGTAAGCCAGCCCCAATTAAATGTTGTCATTTATAAGAGTTGCCTTGGTCATGGTGTCTGTTCACAGTAGTAAAACCCTAAGACACCTCTCTTCAGTGATGTTCCTTGAGTCTTGAAGGGTGGATATAAATGTCCCCTTTAGGACTGAGTACTCAACTGTCACTTGTCACAACAGTTTGACTAGTTATGAGTCTCTGCACTGACCAGCGCCCACTGAAGCTTCTTTTTAGTGCTGTTGAGAACAGTACTAAATCTATGGCTGTGGTGGTTTGAACAAGAATGCCCCCATAGGTTCATACAATTGAATGCTTTCTCACTAGAGAATGTCACTATTTAAAAAGGATTAGGAGGTGTGGCCTTGGAGGAAGTGTGTCAGTGGAGATGGACGGGCCTTGAAGCTTCAAAACCCAAGGCAGACTCAGTGGCTTTCTTCTCCTGTTCGCTATGGATCTGTATGTACAACTCTCAGCTCCTTCTCCAGCATCAATGTCTGCTTGTGTGCCACCATGCTGATAACGGACTAAGCCTCTGAAACTGTAAGCAAGTCCCAATTAAATGTTTTTATAAGAGTTGCCTTGGTCATAGTGTCTCATCACAGCAATAGAGCAATGACTAAGACAATGGGTATAAACATAAACATTTAGAAGGCAGTTTGACAACATGTCCATTTGGCAAAATAGTAATAGTTTCTGTCCTAGGGCCTATCTTCTGCAGCCATAGGCTTTTAGCCAGGCTTACAGTGCCAAATATTAATTCCCTTTTGTGGATCAAGTGTCAAATTCAATCAGAAAGTGGTTGGTTGTCCCAACCCCCATAACTGTCATGCCATACTGCACCAGCAGAACATCTTGACTGGCAGGTCATGACTGTAGGATAAAGGATCCACAACTGGGCAATTCCACTGATGACTGTATTAGCTAGGGTTTCTATTGATGTGATGGAACACGACTGAAAACAAGTTGGGAAAAAGGTTTATTTTACTTATATTTTCATATCACAGTTCATCATCAAGAGAAGTCAGGACAGGAACTCAAGCAGGGCAGACACCTGGAGGCAGGAACTGATGCAGAGGCCATGGAGGGGCGCTGCTTATTGGCTTGCTTATAATGGCTTGATCAGCCTGCTTTCTTATAGAAGCCAGAGCCATCAGCCTAGGAATGGAACCACACACAATTACTAATTGGAACCAACATCAATTACTAATTAAGAAAATGTTCTGCAGGCTTGCATACAACCTAATCTTATAGCAGCATTTTCTCAATTGAGGGTCCCTCCTCTCAGAGGACTGCAGCTTGTGTCATCTTGACACAAAACTGGCCTTACAATGACTTTTCTCCCCTCAGAGTCTGCATAGAAACCCCCAGCACTATGAAAGCTTGCCAGCAGGAAGGAAGGTTCCAAGTCAGTTCCAGTTGATTTCTTTATGTCCAGCAAGGAAAGTGTGTCTTCAGCAAGAGAAACTTTTACCATCTGGCTATGGTGAGCAATCAAGAGCAGTGCCAACAGCCTGTTTGCCACATCCAGCTCATCTCCAGGGATTGATCTAACTGGGGCAGCAAGGGAATGAAGAAAGGACAGATGCAGAAAAGCTGAGAGGGGTGAACTGTGCTCTCTGACAGAGAAGCTGCAATACCCCCTGCACTGAGGGCAGTGTGCTTATCATATACAGCTGAACAGGGAAGTGGGGTTATTACATACAGCTGAATCAAGGAGGCAGGCTTAGCTAATCTTGGTAGAAGCAACATGGGGAGAAGGCACTTATACTGGACATTTTCTGCACCCACTGTCAATATTTGTGCTTAGACAAGGACATCATTTCCCTGAGCCTACTTCAAGAAAGACTTTGCCATTCCTATAGACCAAAAGCATTGGGATCCTTTACATGGCCAAGCCCATGTCAATACACATTCACTCAGAACTTTACTTACTCAGAGCTCCCTCTGTTCCCCGTACCTGTGTTATTTTAGTGGCTTCTGGGGTCTATCTGACCAATAACTCATATGGAGGTATTCCACTAGCACTGAAATTTTCATTTAATAATGCTTGTTTTCTGTGGGGAACATTGACTTCAGGGTACCTCCAATCAAACTTTTAAACTATACTTTTAAAGTATTTATTATTTTGTATGTATATGAGTGTCTTGCCTGCATGCATGCCTTTGCACTGTGTGCGTGCACGCGTGCATGCAAGTGTGTATTGTTGCCTACAGAAGCTAGAAGAGCATGTCAGATCCTCTGGAACTGGAGTTACAGATGGTTGTGCGATTCCACATGGGTGCTAGGAATAAACCTGGGTCCTCTGGAAGAACAGCCAATGCTCTTAAAGCAAATGGAATGTCACTTAGGGTTTTACACATTCATTATTAATTTTCATTCACTTACTCACCATAACAAAAGAAAAAAGTACAATGAAGTTGAAATTAGAAAAATAAGTTTGTATGCTGCTTTTTCATACATGTCTAATTTGAGTTAATCCATCTTCCTCTACTTCTTTCCTCCCTCCACTCCCATCCCCATTGCTCCACCCTCATCCCTTTTTAACTCTTGAGCCCCAAGTAGTTTCCTCCTTTACTTTAATATCACATGTTCTACTATTCTCTCCCCCCAAGAGAGGCCTCTTCCCATTATTTTCCAATTTTCTGACCTCTACAGACATTCAAATTAAATACATAAATATAAAAATGTGAAGCTAGGACCCACATATGAGAAAGAACATGTACTATTTGTATTGCTAGGCCTGTGTTACCTCACTCAGGATGATTTTTCTAGTTCCATCCATTTTCCTGAAAATTTCATTTTGCTTTGCAGCTGAGTGAATTCCCATTGTGTATATGTACCATGTTTTCATTATATATTCATCAGTTGATAGGCATCTAAGCTGATTCTGTTCCCTAGCTATTGTGAGTAGATAGAGCAACAATGAATATGGATGTGCAAGTATCCCTGTTGTAAGACATAAAGTCCTTTGGGTGTGTGCCTAGGTATATCCGGGTCATATGGTAATTCTATTTGTAGCTTTTTGAGAATAGTCCATACTGATTTCCATAATGGCTACACTAGTTTACACTCCCACCAACGGTGTATAAGACTTCCCTTTTTCTGAATCCTTGCCAGTATTTGTTGTCATCTGGTTTTGTTTTGTTGTTGTTTTGTTTGATGATAGCCATTTTGCTGGGGTGAAATGGAAACCCAAAGTACTTTTAATTTGCCCTTCCCTGATGACTAATGATGCTGAGCACTTTTAAAATTTATTACTAATGTGTATTTCTTCTTTTGAGAACTCTCAATTGCATAACCCCATTTTTGAATGGGTTGCTTTCTTTCTTTCTTCCTTTCATTCTCTCTTTCTCTTTCTTTCATTCTTACTTTCTTTTTCTTTCTTTTTTTCTTCCTTGAGACAGGGTCTCACCGTGTGGCCCCGGCTATCCTGGAACTCACACTGTAGACCAGGTTGGCCTCAAACTCATAGAGATCTGCCTGCTTTTGCCTCCTGAGTGCTGGGATTAAAGGCATAAGCTACCATGTCAGGCTTGTTTTCTTGATGTTTAGTTTTCTTGAGTTCTTTGTTTAGATACTAACTCTCTCTTGGATATATACTTAGAAAAGGTTTTCTCCCATAATGTAGGTTGTCGCAACACAATTTCCACTGGAGTCTTTTTTAAAGAAAAAGATTTATTTCTATTGTTTTAAGTATGTGTGCACACCTTTGATTGTATGTAGATATGGGCATATGTGAGTGTAGGACCCATGGAGTCATATCAGAAAGTCCTTACCTACACCTGTATCATGACACATAGTCCCTAATTTTTCTTCTAGAAATTTCAGGATTTCAGGCCTTTGCTGCAAGTTTTCATCCTTTTGGAGTTGAAATTTATGTACGGTGAAAGATAAAGGATCGAATCTCATGATTCTGCACGCAAATATTCAGTTTTCACAGAATTGTTTGCTGCAGATACTCTCTTTTCTCCAAGAACTGGTGGTTTTAATTATGTAGCCTTGTATCTGGATCCTGTAATTCATTCAGTTGATCTATATGGATGCTTTTGTGCCAGTATAATAATGCTTTTTGACTATAGCCCTGTAATATAACTTGAAATCAGGTACAGTGATAGTTCTTTTTGCTCAGGATTGCCCCAGTTATCTGGGGTCCTTTATGGTTCATATGAATTTTAATAATGTTAATTTCTGTGGAGAATATCACTGGAATTGAGACTGGGGTTACATTGAATCTATATATTGGTTTTGTCAGGATGGCCAATTTTGCAATATTAATTCTTCAGATCCATGAGCTCAAGAGGCCTTTCCATTGGAGATATCTTTCACATCCCTGGTTAGGCTTATTCCAAAGTATTTTTATGCTATTGAGAATGGAACTGTTTCCATTATTTCTTTCTCAGTATGTCTGTCATTGACACATAGGAAAGATGCTAATTTTGTACATTAACTTTGAATCCTTCCACTTTTCTGAGAGTGTTTATTAGTCCCAAGAGTTTTCTGGTGTAAATTTTTACTTCCTCCCTTCCTATTTGTGTCCCTTTTGTTTGCTTATCATCTTATTGCTGTAGCAAAGATTTCCAGCAACATATTGAATAGATGTAGAAACAGTAGACTCTCTGTCTTGTTCCTGATCTTAGTAGGAATGCTTTGAGTTTTTTCCATTTAATATGATGTTGGCTATGTTTATCACATACATAGCCTTTATTATGTTAAGATTCTTTTATATTTTACTCTGAGCTTCTTGGAAATTTTTAACATGCAAGAATGTTAGATTATGTCAAAAAAGCCTTTTCTTGGTCTATCAAGATGTGATTTCTGTTCTTGAGTTAACTTATGAAATTATAACATTTACATATATTGGACCATACCTACATCTCTGGAACAAAGTCAACTGGATCATGGTGAATGTTTTTGGGGGGTTTTGTTGTTGGAGACAAGATCTCACTACATAACCCTGGATATCCTGGAACAAACTCTGTAGATCAGGCAGCCCTTAAACTCAGAGGTTCACCTACCTCTGTCTTTTGAGTTCTAGGATTAAAGGCATATCACTACGCCTAACCCATGAATAATCTTTTTTTATGTGTTTTTGAACTGTGTTTGCAGAGGGTATCTCACTAAACCTGGAACTCGCTAATTTAGCTTTATTAGTTAGCCAACAACATTTTGACAGGGGTGTTGGAGATCCAAACTCAGGTTTTCATACTTCTATGGTAAGAACTTTGCCCACTAAGCCATCTCCCTAGTCACTAAAACATTTTAACAACACATTTTATTTAACAGAAAATGCCCCCAAATAATGTAATTTTAACATGGAAGCAATATAGTTACTTTAACATTTTTAAAAGGTCTTTGAAATGTTCCACATAATTTTAAAATACAAACAATATGAAAAAAAGGAATAAATTACTAATCTTGCATTCTTTATTTTAAGCCAGTGCAATGTTATATGTTATCAAGGAAATATTGCATATAAATTATATATTAGTTATTGTAATGTTTTTCCTTCTAAATTGGAATGCAGCTTATCACTAAAAATAGAAATAATAAAATAAATTATCTAATTTTAATTCTTTTCTCTAAGTCTCTAAAGTAGTTTATCATTTCAATGAGTAAACAATAGGAACAAAATTAAGTTAAATTATTCTTTAATATCTTATTTTACTATTTCAGCCTGGAATTATAAATATATTATTGATTTTATATTTTTCTTTTTTAATGTCTTTAAATGCAATCTTCACTTCAACAAGAGAACACTATACTCAAATTATCATTTGTTTCCAATTCTTTTTTGCTACTGTCATTGAAATACAGTAGTTATAGCATTTTAAAGTGTGGCAGGAACAATTTACACTCTTTGCTTTGTTTAAAATGCATATTGCCTTTTCAACATGTAAATGGTATAAAGTTAGTAGCCAGTGATTCTATATTCTTTGTTGCTTCCTAAGTCTTGCATATAGAATGCATCTCTTATGTATTTTGGAGTGACCAGATTCTGGGGCTCCACGGTAAACAAGACAACAATCTAGTAGAAGGGCAAGTACACATGAAATGACTCATGCTGTGAAAGAAGTGCACGAGATGCACTAAAAGAGAGCAGATGCAAGAAAAGAAAGACTTCTGGCTATCCAATTTTATCATCTATTAACTTCATATTCTATCCCTGTCATTACTTCTAGCAACAGTGGTAGAATACCTGCCTAGCATGTACAAGGCCGTGGGTTCTATTCGAATCATGGCAAAAAAAATTATACCCAGGTACTGGTGACACATTTAAGCAGAGCAGAGGCAAAGGTATGTAGATTTTTATGAATTTGAGGCCAGTCTGGTATAGATAAAGAGTTCAAGGCTAGCCAAGGCTACATAATGAAACCCTGTCTAAAATAAATTATATATATATAGTTTTTCAGTTATAAGAGTGGGCCATGCTATCTTACCCCAGAATGCCTGAGCAATTTAAGATCTTCCTGAAATGCCCTCTGTAACCTTATGAACTTGGTAAATGCTTATTCATTCTCTATGTCTCTAGTTACTTTGTCTATAAAGATGTATCAAATCTTATTCTCTATTCTTAACACCTTATCAAATTTTGTCTGAGTTTCTCCTATTGCTAAAATTGCTCTTAATCCTTAGGTCCAAAAGTCTTGATCCATCAATATCTTTATTTTCAAGGTGTTTTATAGTGTCTAACATGTAATAGGAAAGGAATGGCAATTAAATGACTAAATAAATGCCTCTGGCCTCATTTTTTACTATCCTACCAATTCCATGAACACACATTGGACTTTTTACCTTCTGTCCCTTGCTGTCACTGCTACTCTCTGTCTGCATTGTCTTTTGCCACTTCACCTCAGTCTACTGAGAACCCTCTTCCTTTCTAAGGGACAAGTCACCCTCATCTGCTATTGTTACCTCTCTGATCACCACAGCTAGAAATGATCTCTTTCTTGCCCTTTTCTCTATGACACTGTGGGAACGTAGGATCAGTAAAGTCCAAACATAAGTAGAATTTAGGATCAATAAGATCTACTTTCTGCCTTGAAGAACTCACTATCACACTAGATACAGTGGGACAAACTTGTAATCTCAGCAGTTGGAAGGTTGCAGCAAGAAGGTTATAAATTCAAGGCCAGCTGAACTATACACCAAGACTGTGGAGAGAGAGCGAGAGAGAGAGAGAGAGAGAGAGAGATCACTGCCTATTGTGGGGGTTCTCAATGTGGAACAGTGGCTCTTGGAGACTATCGAATAAAAGAATCAGTTGGTATGAAAAAGATCTTTATGTCTTACACTCAAAATAAGTTGTGACTAGAAAACTGATCTTATAAACAAGCATCTCTAGCGATTTTAATGCAGTCTTTATGAAATTTATGAGCCCTAAGATGTGTGTATATACGTGTGTGTGTGTGTGCACATGTATGTTTGTTTGCCTTTTTCTAGAAAAAGTCCCTAATTCATATCATGTATGAACTCCAAAAAGTTTTAAAACTTACTGACCAAAAGGAATTAACTTATTATGTGATAAGGTGCCAAACAATAAAGCTAAGTACTGGAAGAGAGAATAAGGTGCTGTGAGAACATGGATGAGAGAGCAAGTCCTTAGGAGGCTAGGCAAAGGGTCACAGGAGGTACCAAGCTAGCAGAATCTGATGAAGTGAGCATAAGTTCGACAAGCAGAAAAGAACATTGGTATTCTACACAAGGAACTACTATACATAAATCACAGAGCTACAAAAGGAACACTTTACATAAAGCTTGGAATATTCATGAGAAGGCACATGTGAACAATGAGAATAGAAATATAGTAGGGCCTTGTGTGTCACATTGAAGAGTCTGAACTTTATAAGAAATAAAGAAGCAAGATGGGCTGGAGAGATGGTTCACCTATTAAGAGCACATATTTCTCTTCAGAAGATTAGAATTCAATTCCAGTACCCACACTGGGCAGCTCATATCTGCCTGTAACTCCAGCTCTGGTGGATTTGGTGCCTCTATCCTCCATGGGCACCTGCCCTTTCCTTTCACATACCCACAAACACACACACACACAAACATAAAAAATAAATTTTTACAAATAAATGAATGGTTTTAGTTTGAAATTTTATGTGTATCTGTATATTGGCGGGTGTATGCACATGTGCATCTGTAGGTATGCACAAATGCACACACCCAGAGTTCAAAGAAGAATGGTCAAATGTCTGCCTCTATCATTTCTCCATTATTTCCTTGAAATAAGGTTTCTCACTGAAAGGGGTGGGAGCAAACCCCAGCAATGCTCCTGTCTCCACCCCAGATAGCACAGGAATTATAGGTGTGAATTTGATCTCAGGTCCTTACACTTAAATTCTCTCATTTATTTTTGTGTTCCTGAGACAAGGTTTCTCTGTGTAGCCCTGGCTGTCCTGGAACTCACTCTGTAGACCAGGCTGGCCTCAAACTCAGATCCACCTGACTCTACCTTCTGGGTGCTGGGATTAAAGGCGTGCGCCACCACTGCCTGGCCTACAACATGATCTCTTACCTAATCTATCATCATCTTTCCAACCCCCAAGAGTACTTTTAATTGAGATAAAATGCAGTTGACATAAGTTTTATGTTTTAGTCACTTGAAAGTATATAACTTCTATATAAAAGTATATAATAAATAAAAATGAATAATAACAATTACAATGCTGTGCAAACACTACCACTATTTACCTCCAGAACACTTTTGTCATCCAAAGAACCCCTGTGGGTATTAAGTAGCTACTCTCTATTTGTCACAATTCATAATTCTTGGCAACCACTAATGTAAATTCTGTCCTGAAGAATTTGACTGCTGTAGATATTAAAATGGAATCAGAAAAGGAGATTTTTTCTGACTTTCTTTCCCATAATATTGATGCTTAGTTCACTCATTTTGTAGTATATGTTACTTTTTACTGGGTTATCTGTGTGTGCATATATCAATTTTTGTATATTTGTTTATTCATTGATGAACATTGGAATTATTACCCCTTTGGTGTTCTGATGAATAGTTCTTCTATGAACATTTGTAGATTGTGGTTTGTCTTGTCTTGTGTTTGTTTGAGCTGCTAAAGTTCTAACCCAGGGCCTTACACCTGCTAGGCAAGCACAGTACTGAGCTATAGCCCTAGACTTTTTTTTTTTTGAGACGAGAGTATCACACTATGTAGAGAGAGGATCACCCCAGGCATGGTGGCACATATCTATAATCTCAGCTCTTGGGAGGTGGAGACAATAGAATCAAAAGAGTTCCTGGTCTATGTTAAAATCATAGAAATAGAATATGTACATTTGGCCGGGCAGTGGTGGCGCACGCCTTTAATCCCAGCACTTGGGAGGCAGAGGCAGGTGGATTTCTGAGTTCGAGGTCTACAGAGTGAATTCCAGGACAGCCAGGGCTACACAGAGAAACCCTGTCTCACAAAACAAAATAAACAAACAAACAAACAAAAAGAATATGCACATTTGTAGGTACATTGAGGAAGAGTTGGTCAAAGAGGAACAAAGAGGAATATGTTCGAGAGATTTATTGTGTATCATGGTGACTACTGTTAATAACGTTATATTATATTATTGAAAATTTCTATAAGCAGACTTTGAGATACATATGAGTTATACAAAGGTTAAATGCCCTGATATAGCCATTCACAATGTATATATACACCAAAAAATCATGTGACACACGATAAATAACACACAATCTTAACTTGTCAATTAAAAAATAACAACCAGCTCAGCAGATAAAGGTGCTTGTGCGACATTTCATTTGAGTTTGTCCAGGACCCACATGGTAAAAGAAGAGAACTAACTATACACACGCACATACACACACACACACAGAGAGAGAGAGAGAGAGAGAGAGAGAGAGAAATTTAAAAAATTTAAAGATAAGATAAAAAAATAGCTACATTTCATTAAAACAAAATATACTTTAAGCCCTATATCACTCTTCCTAACAACCACAGCATGGACACTCAGCTAACAGGATGTTGCCACATTCTTTCCTTGGGGAGAGATGACATCACACTCCTAAGGTCTCAATGACAAACACAGATACAATTCTACCAAAGTTCACCTGGGAAAACAATGAGTCTATCGAGCTTCCTTACAGAGCAATATGTGAGGGGTTTCACAGCAGCATTTGTAACCTTAAAGTAGCCACTCTGGAAGGTCTGTACACAACAGGGATGATGGCTTTCCCATGGCTGAGTAACCAGAACACATTTCCTTCATCCTTCCCTACCTATATACTTAAGCCCAGAGGTTCTCAACAAACCCCTCTGGGGTGGAACAACCATTTCAGAGGTTGCATATCAGATATTCTACATATCAGATATTTATATTACAATTCATAACAGTAGCAAAATTACAATTATGAAGTGGTAACAAAAATAATTTTATGGTTGGGGGTTACCACAACATGAGAAACTATATTAAAGGGCCACAGCATCAGGAAGGTTGAGACTCAGTGCTCTAGCCCCTCCCAGGGACCCCAAGGCCAGATGAAATTGGACAGAATTGCTTACAGCTCGTTGGGAGGGGTGACTGAATATTCAGGAGAGGCTTCGATGACCCTCCCAAACCCTGACTTCCAAGAAGGACCAGCCAGGCAACAAGCTCAGCTGTGATGATCTTTGGTAAGCAAGCCCAGCTGGCCTCCCAAAGGTGGCTGTGTTTGGTTCCAAGTATAGTCCTGTACAACACAAGGGTAGAAGTCCCCAACATCCCCTTACTTTCACATCTTCATCTTTGCCATTCATTGCCGATAAATTTTCAGTGCTGTCAATTTCACCTGAAACCAGAAAATGAATCAGCAATACTGGCCTCCTCGTAGGTCCCCTTATTAGGGTAGGTCAGGCTGATGACAACTTGCAATAGGTTGAGAAATAAGTAACTGGAGATGAAGAAAGGTAGACTGAGATATCCAATATTCATGGTTTTTGTTGGTTGGTTTGGCTCCAATTTTTGTTTGCTTGTTTGTATGTTTTGGATTTGTTTGTTTATTGTTTTCTAATACAAGGTCTAGCTATCTTAAAATGCACTTATTTTTTTTTTCTTTTCTTTTTTTTTTTTTTCGAGACAGGGTTTCTTTGTGTAGCCCTGGCTGTCCTGGGACTCACTCTGTACACCAGGCTGGCCTCGAACTCAGAAATCCGCCTGCCTCTGCCTCCCAAGTGCTGGGATTAAAGGCATGCGCCACCACTGCCTGGCTCTTAATACGCACTTATATAGCCCAGGCTGAACTTAAAATTGTGACAATCTTCCTGCCACAGCCTCCTGAGTGCTGGAATTACAGGTATGTACCATCATGCTTGGCTTTCAAGATTAATATCTGATAAATGTATTTTCAAATGGAACAAAGAAGGAAATTATATTTTAATATATATTGGGCTTGAACAGATGGCTCAATAGTTAAGAGCATTAGCTGCTCTTCCAGAGGACCCAGGTTCTATTTCCAGTATCCCAGCTCACAGTCACCTGTAAGTTCCAGTTTCAGGGGATCCAATGCCCTCTTCTAGGTCCTGTGGACATCGGGCACATACACGGTGTGTGTGTGTGTGTCCACACATGAGTATACATACAAGAAAACAATGCAAACACATAAAATAAAATTAAAAATGTAAAAAGAAAAGGCAGAGTATCTGCTTCTGCACTGAGGGCTTGAGTGTATTTGTAGATATGGGGAAAAGTGCCTAAAAAGAGGAAGCAAGTGGAAATAAAATAGAAGGGGCTGGGGAGATGGCTTGGAAGATAAAGCACTTGCCACACAAGCAAGAAGACCTGAGCTCAGATACCCAGAGCTCAAGTAAAGCCTAACATGGCAGTACACATGGGTAATCCCAGCACATCTACAATGACATGAGACAGGGAGACAAGAGAATTCCTTGAAGGTCATGGGCCAGCTAGCCTGGGGTACATATACAGGTCAAATACAAGAGACTCTGCCTCAAACAATGTGGAAGGTGAGGACTGATACCCAAGGTTGTCCTCTGGCTTCCATACATATCTGTGGCACATTGCTCACACATTCACACAAAAACTGATATCAGACAAAAATAGATAGCTGGCGGGAAAAGGTTATTGAAAAAAGAAAAGAAAGAGAAAGATGACCATCAAAAGCAAAGACAGTGTTTTTCTCTATCTTTATATTGGTTATATTTTCATAATGAGCAGATATCATTGGGAGCTGGAGAGATATTGGATAGGAGTCAGGTTTCATTCCTAGCAATCCCATACCCCCAAAACATGTCCACAGGCCAATTTGATTGAAATAATTCCTTAAGTGAAATTCCTTCTTCCCATGTGATTCTACATTTGTGTCAAGTTCATAAAAACTAACCAGCACAGTATCCATATTCTTTGAGTAGTAGACAGGCATAGAAAAAAGTGAGAAGGCCATTACAAATGGTTGTGAACCACCATGTGCTTGCTGGGAATTGAACTCAGGACCTCTGGAAAAGCAGCCAGTGCTCTTAACCTCTGAGCCATCTCTCCAGGCCCAGCTTTATGTTTTATTCTCAATAATCATCTCTACTTTCAATCAATATCATCTGTCTAGTTAACCTGTCCCCCACTTTGTCATTTTCTCAAAGATTTGAGTGCTGAGAAAAACAAAAACATCAAAAAATATCCACAGTAAATGCTAACTAAAAATGTTAAGTGTTCAAGATATGATTGTGGCCAGGTATAGTGACATATGATTTTTATTCTATCACTCAGGAGATAGAAGCAGGCAGTTTAGGAGTTTAATGCTAGCCTCAACTACACAGTGTTAAAGCTAGCCTCTGTTTTATGAGACCCTTCCTAAAAAATAACAAAAATAACATTCTGAGACTGACAATGTAGTTCAGTAGTAGAAACTGTACTTAATATACATGAGACCCTGAGTTCACACCACAGCATAAAAGAATATTACCATATAAAGGATCTAATTTCTTACCAACTCAGGAAACAAATCTGATTACCTTCCTTTAAATGAGCTAAATTTATCCTAACTGTAGACTGGTCTGCAAGAGGTTCTGACCCTAAAACCTCTACAAGCTGCTCCAACAAGAAATCCCTAATTGCATATCACTGGCCAGAACTACCTTGTTCACAGTTCTTTCCACTGCCTGATGACAGTGGCAGTGTACTGAGTTCTGAGAATGTGGCAGGTGCCAAACTATGAGATTTACATGCTTTTTTTGTAATTGTTTCTTATGACAGTCATATAAGCATTATCAATGTATTTAGTAGAAAAAGAAACTGAGGTAACTTTGCCTAAATCTTAAAGATATAATTATCATCTCTACATAGATAGCAGTTCATGAGAAAAAGAAACTTCATCACAATTATCAGCTTCTGCCCATTTTTACTTCAAAGCATATTTTCTTTCTACCTAACCTTGCCTTCATAGATGTTTTTATTATTGTTCAGCCTACTTTTCTTCATTCTTGAAGTCAGGCCAGACTTCAAAACAGATTTAGTTCTCCCAGTTCTCCCAGTTTTTATGTAGCATGAATACCAGTCTCCTGGATTCCAGCACAACCCTCAGGGTCTTCTCCCTCTGCTTTGCCTTAACTTTTCCTCCAGGGCCTAAGATTCTTGTCTATAATTTTCTATATTATCTTTCTTTGCTTTTTTCTTTCTCATTCTTTTTATCTAACCAGGTCCTGTATAATTAGTCCATACAGACTTCACCTGGCGCCAGCAGAGCAACACAGATTGCCTCATGATCTGGAATTCTAACTGCCCAAGAGCTTGGTATCAGGTCACAAAGAAGAGAGGAATGCAGAAACAACAGACTTTTTTTGTTATCTCTTTTTGATGGCTCATAAAATAAAGAATAAGTACTACATCAATAAGGGTAACCAACGAAAGTTTCCATATTGTTTCAAAGTAGAATTCAATTTAATAAGTCCCCAACATGGTAATAATTGTTCTGCTGTTGTCAACTCATATCAAATATACAGTATTAATATAGAAAGTTACAAAGCTCTTTTCCAGAAAACCAACTCCCCACATGATCTCTATTGCTTACAGTCATGTACCCCAATATCAAATTATCCCAATGTTCACCGAGCCTGTACTCAATGGCAGCATGGAGAGAAGGGATATCGGATTACTACTATGGCAATTTATCATCATAAGGTTTTCATCGAAGGAGCTCCACATCTGTCTCATTATTGTTTTACATTTGGTCTTCTTGATCTATAGCTATGTACCTTATTTGCATATCAACATCATCATAGAAAATACAGTTAGGATAAACTAAGATCTAAACCTACATACTGCAGCAGATCCTGCATAGCCCCCTCTATATATATTGTTAGTTGCAAACAGTCCTGGGAAAAGAATAGTAAAAAGATTATTCCAAAGTGTCAATATATTTCTAAGCTCTAATTTTCAAATTAAAATAGATCAAAATTCATAGGTCTCAGGGACACAATCTAGGAATAACCTATTTTATATTAGACTTAATTCTTGCCAAAATTATATTGACTTTGTGTTAGCATTAATAACATCAATTATATACCACTATTTCCTACACATGATAGCACATGCCTGTAATCCCAGTACTCATGAGGCTGTGGCAAAAAGGATCACCCACTCATAAGTCTGAAGCTAGCTTGGGTTACATAGCCTGAGTTTCAGGCCAGCATAGGCTACACAGCAAGGCCCTGCCTCAATATATGTGTGTGTGTGTGTGTGTGTGTGTGTGTGTGTGTGTGTGTGTGCGTGCGTGCGTGCGTGCGTGCGTGTGTGTGTGTGTGTGTGTGTGTGTGTTCATGCTGAGAATTGAACTCCAGGTCCCAAACATGCTAGTCACATAGTCTAAAGCTAAACTACATCCGTAGCTCTCAATTTGACATTTATCATAATCATAGTATTACAAAGTTGTCAAGTTACTTTGCAACCGCTAACATCAGTAATTTTCCTGAGCTCTAAACAAAGCAGTTTTAGAATGTCCTTACTATACCACATACATAACAATGTTTTGGTTTTAGCTTTGGTTTACTTTGGTTTTTGTGAGACAGGGTTTGTTTCTCTGTGTAACAACCCTGGTTGTCCTGGAACTCATTCCATAGAGCTGGCTGGCTCCCAGCTCAGAGATCAAATTGCCTCTGCCTCCCAAGTACTGGGCTTAAAGCTATACCCCACCACCTACCATCTATAACAATGTTTTAACAATAGTTTGTTTAGTTATATCTTAAAATCAAGCCATTTACATAGATTTTAATATTATTTTCTATAGTATACCTAAGAGTGCCCTATACTTGAGGTTGAGGAACAAACTATTAACCATTTCCTAAAGCTAGTTGGCCTTTGGTCATCATTCCTATCCATTCAGCCTCTCTTAATGGAACTCTATCATCCCAAAGTATGTTGTTGCCCTTGCAAAGCTCTTAACTTGAGGCTTTTCACTTCACTTTGCTCATCCTGCCATATAAGTCAGTATCAGACTAGTATTTTTAGATCTTCCTTCACTGAATCTCCAAAGTATTATTTTACCATCTTAGCTCAGAGCCTCTGTTTCTCTGACATTCATACTATCCAATTACTTTACTCTCTGTGTTAAATGACAACCTCTAGAACTCCCTATATTCACTGATGACTTGAGAACCAACTATTTTTCTTTTCCCTTCCAGTCCTAAAAGCTTTCATTCTCCCCTTTGATGATCTAATTTCTAAACCTTATGGCTCCTAGACACAGCAGCGTCTAATGTATTCATCTTCATTCTATTCTGATTATTGATTTCTGTTGTGACAGCTGGAATGGCTCCACACTAAAACTGAACACAGAGTGCTCTCTTAGAACTTCTGTTTTGTCTGCCTCTCCTATGCTTTATATTCCCTAAATCACCATTTAACTTCCTTAAGGTTGTTAATTCACTAACCCTTTTACCTATTCTTTTTTCTCCCAGGGCATGCACCTGGTTCCCCTCTTACTATTCTCTGTAGCCCAGGCTGAACTTAAACATGGATCTTCCTGTCTCAGCCTCCAAATAGTTTCAATTACGGGCCTGCATCACTGGGACCAACACCAACTAACTTACTCTACAGTTACACCTCATTTCTTCTTTTACCTAGACTCCACGGGCTTTAGTCCCTTCAGTTCCTTTCCACCACATCATATCAATCCCCATCCAAAAATCAACCTCTTGTATTATCCGTTGCTGCAAACTACAAAGTACTGCTAAGTGAAATCTTATACTTGTGGCTTTCAGTTTTCCCTCCACACAATCCATCCTTCACTGCTATTAAAATGATCTTTTTCTGGGGGCTGATGAGATGGATCAGTAGAAAGGTGTGTGCCAGAAAACCCAATAACCCAGATATAATCTAGGGACTCTAATGGTGAAAAAAATGATTTCTGAAAGTAATTTTCCAACCCCTCCCACACACACACACTAAAAATAAATTCTAAAAATTTTTAAATTGTCTTTTTTTTAAACTGACAAAAGTATATATTTATGGTATATAATATGGTGTTTTGAAATATCATGGAATGTAGAATGGCTAAATCAAGCTAATTACCATGGCATTATCTCAGATATTTATCATTTTTCAGTAAGAACACTTAAGAACTGTCTTTCAAAACACAGATTAGGCAGGAATCCTGGAACAGAGAAAATCCTGTTTCTGAAAACTGATAAAGCTAATACAAATTTGTCAAAATAATTTTAGGACCTAAAAACGGACCAATATTAAATTAAGAAACATTTAAGAGAATCTATGAATCCTTATGTTTTAAAAAGGTGAGATTATGGTGTTTTTAGCTGGAGACAGCTCTCTTCTCCCTCGCCAGGTCTCTGGTGCTAACTGCAAGAACAAAGCAAGGCAAGGCGGCTCAAAAAAACAAAAAACAAAAACAAAAACAAAAAAAAAAAAAAACAGTAACTTGGCTGCCAGAGGGGAATTACTTGACCAGCATGATCACAAAATGTCCCATTCCCAGGGGGAATTAAACACAGCAAACTCAGTGTCCTCTAATCAGAAAGAGCCAACATTACAGTTACTTGCAGTCGCAATACTGGTTGGGATAAGCAACAGAAAAGGATATCCGCCCAAAGTCTGACACAAGGATCCAGAAAACAAACCAATTATAGTGGATCTTGTAAGACTCCTAAAATTCCTGATGATCTGGAAGGTTGTGTGCATACTGACAGGCTGCACTCAGCGTAGAGCACTGAAGAGAAACCTCGTACATTTTACTGACAGAATGGGAGACCTTGCACAGACACAGAGAAGACATGGACAGACATTACAAAAGGAAACTTTGAATGTGTCTCTCAACCTACATACTATCTCATTAAAAAACAGTAGAAGGGGCGGTGGTGGCGCACGCCTTTAATCCTAGCACTTGGGAGGCAGAGGCAGGCGGATTTCTGAGTTCGAGGCCAGCCTGGTCTACAGAGCGAGTTCCAGGACAGCCAGGGCTATACAGAGAAACCCTGTCTCGAAAAACCAAAAAAAAAAAAAAAAAAAAAACAGTAGAAGACACCTTGGCCCAAGGTACTCAAGGACAACGTCTAGCCAATCATTGGCTATCCTGATATAAATTGGGTTTAGAAGTGAAACTAGGTTTAAAAATAAAAATAATTGGGGCTGAAGAGACGATTCAGCATTTATGAGCAGTGACTGCTCTTTCAGAAGACCTTGGTTCAATTTCCAGCACCCTCTCTTTTACCTACTCTCCATAACAAGTCAAAGACCTGAAAAGGAAAAAGCAAGGCACAGAGCACCCTAGATTAAGAGACAATACTAAATAGAATATATGGATCAGATAAATAAAATATATAGATATGCATCTTGATCTAAATAAATCAACTGTTGGTAATCTTTTAAGATAAGCTAAAAAATTTAATAATAACTTGTGTATTAAATGCTATTAAACAATCATTAAATGTTTGGCTATGTGTGTGCTAGTATATGTATCCATTCATATATGTGCAGACATGTGTGTGAGTATGTAGGCACACCTATGTGTTGACATTTCCTTATGGGAGCCCATCTAATGGGCTCCACCTACAGCTTTTAATGTGGGTGCAGGGAATCAAATTTAGGTCTTCATGCTTGGTCAGTATATTAGGTGCTTGTCTTATTGCTGTGACAAAATAAACTTAAGGAAGAAATGGTTTATTTTGGTTTATAGTTCCAAAGATTAGTCTATCAATTCAGGGAAAGTATGGTGACAGTGACAGGAGTAAGCAGCTGGTTATACTTCATCCACAACTGGGAGTCACAACGAGACAAATGCTTATTTTCAGTTCACTTTCTCCTTTTTATTCAGAAGGGGACTCTGGCTGATAGGTCCTACTACCTCTACTAACCTAATCTAGACAATCTCTCAGACATACCCAAATATTGTTTCCATGGTGATTATGAACCTAACCAAGTAGACAATCAAAATTAACCATCAAATGTGGCAAGTACTTTATGACTGAGATATCACCCAGCCCCAGAATCAGTAATATTTAAGATAGCATTGTGACAGAGTGGTCATGTACAAAAATACCTGCACACTTTAGGCATGCTTACTGACTATTCAGAAATAGACAGCATAATGTCTAGAATTCACTTTGAAGACCCTTTAACAAGCTGGGCTTGATTATATACATGTTAGTCTTGGCATTTAGAAGGACAAGGCAGGAAGATCCAGAACTCAAGGTCATCCTTATCTACTTACTGAGTTTAGGGCCAGCCTTGGCATGAGGCACTGTCTCAAAACAAAACAAAAAAAAACCCAGCAAATATTTTCTAAAACAAAAGAATGAGCTGGTGGGCATGGTGGCACAAAACTATAACCTCAGCACTTGTCAGGCTGAGGCAGGAGCGAAGAATGAGAGAAGGAGGGGAGTGGAGAGAAGGGGATAGGAGAGGAGGGAGGAAAGGGAAGTGGGATAGCTAAAACAACACTGGCAAGTTTTAAATAATTATTGAATGTAATTAATGAGCATGTAGGGATTCATTATAATATTGTCTTATTTATACAGAATGTTAAAAAAAATGTTTAAACTATATTGAAATGCACAAATGTAACTATATAACTTACAAGCATAAAATATCTTCAAATGGTTCTGCATGATCCACTCCCTACATTCTGGCACCAAGCCTCCTATTTTATACTTACATGCCTCTATACCTGCTGGTGCCTCTGTCTTTGCTACCACACTTCTTGCCATATATGTTTGGCCTAGGAAGAGTTTTGAGGTTTATCATTTAGACTTCAACATGATCTCTTTAGTAAAGCCTTTCTTGATCTCCAATATTCAGTCTGTTTTGATTTTGATCTTTATTTCATATCTATAGCCCCAAAGTCTTCATCTGTACTGTAACTCATGTGTCCAGGGCCTGTGTTACTAGTACTCCTAGAAACTTAACATCTAGTTTTTCCAAAATAATCACTGTCCTGTTTCATACAGACCCCAATCACTGGTTTATGACACGAATTTTAAGGAGGCATTCATTCTATGGTAGTGTCAACTACAGGGTCAACACTTAGGGATAAGCTGATGCCTTCATGCTAGCTCTAACCCTACTCCCTCCTCATACCTACTGTTCCAGTGAGCATGTCTTTCTTCCTCCTTCTTGTCTTGTATTACCGTGGGCTTGGCTGATTCCACTGCACTCACTCACATGCACTCTTCTCACTTATATTAGGAAATGTGCCTCTCTCCCTTTCTGAGCCAAAGATTTTCCTGATAGTGGGCCCCAGCTGCTGAATATAAAAAGTGCTGGTAATAGCACATCCGAAGAACTGAAAATAGCTTAAATTTCTATTGGAATTAGACATAAGAACAGTGCCATCAAACTGTGAAAGCCCTTAAAGATACTCCGCAGATCACTTCACATCACCCTAAGTATCCATCCACTTCTCTCTCTAATTAAGACTGCTTTTCTTTCAAGTGCTAGCACTCAAGTTAAACTTCAAAGTTGAGCCTTCTTCTATTTAATAACTAATATTACAAAAAGAGTTTTGATTTTTATAACTTATTGTAATGTTTCATTTAACCTGTGAGATTAAGGAGCTTTTGTCTGCTATTCTGCAAGCACAAGCACTACTTCTAAGTGGTTTCACTGCCAAATCTGTCCAAAGCTCTGAATTACAAATTTAAAAACATAATCACAAAAGAATTAAACATTTACCCTGACATTAATGTACACAGTTATTTTAAGCAATCAAAAGCTGAGCCAGTAACAGAAAACTCTTTACAGACATTTCAGCTAATATATGCAGAAGGGGGAACAGAACAAGAAGAATCACCACTTGGAAGCACCGTATGTAATAAATGATTCGACTAATGATGACTCAGGGATGATAAAACTTGTCAGAGAGACACAGTGAGGGATGTTTAAATGGGAGGAGGATTAAGCTGTCACAAACCTGTACTCACTGCTAAGTCACAACATAAGTGGGAAAACCAGACTTCAGAATAACAGATGTGAGAGTTTGGATTAACAAAACAGGGGCAAAGCAAGTTCTCCAAGAAGCAAAAATAAGTTACAGAATTTGACATAAAGAGTGATAGCAAATGATAGTGATAGTGATATAGGCTTTGCAAGCCACTTCAAGGCACTATGTAGAGCCAGGCATGGTGGCTTACACCTGTGATCCCAGTAGCATTCAGCTATGTAAAAACTAAGGCAGAAGTAAAGGATATATTTGTGGCAGGCACCTCAGCAGTTGAGAGTATGATGGTCAGTAAGCCAAGCTAGCTAACTCCTAATTGACATATAATTAGCTGGACTATATGCCAAAGTATTGGACTTTAACAGGAAACAAAGATATTTAGGACTAGTGCCAGGTCACATATATATAGCAATCACTTGTGGCAAGCAGGCACATTCAGCAGGACAAAGTGCATATTAAAAGATTGGTTTGTAAATATATTTTTTAAATAAAGGAAGACAGAACTGGAGAGATGGCTCAGTGGTTAAGAGTCAATACTGCTTTTGTAGAGGACCTGGGTTTGGTTCCCAGAACCCACATGGCAAATATGATGGCTAATTTTATGTTAACTTGACACAAAGTAGAATCATTTGAGAAGAGGGATCTTCAATTGAGAAAATGCCCACCAGATTAGCCTATAGGCAAGCCTGTGGGGCATTTTCTTGATCAATGATTGATGTGGGAGGGTCTAGCCCATTGTGGGCAGTGCCACCCATGGACAGGTGAATCTAAACCAGGTGTGGGGACACACACCTTCAATCCCAGCACTTGGGAGGCAGAGGCAGGCAGATCATTGTGAGTTCAAGGTCAGCCTGGTCTACAAAGTGAGTTCAGGACAGCCAGGGCTGTTATACAGAGAAACTCTATCTTGAACCCCCGCCCCCCAAAAAAAGCAATCTAAAGAAGCCATGAGGAATAAGACAGCAGTCAGCACTCTTTCATACCCTCTGCTTTAGTTGCTGCCCTGACTTCTCTTCATGATGAACTATATTAACTAAACCCTTTCCCCCCAAAGTTGCTTGTGGTCATGACGTTTTACCATGAAAATAGAAATCCTAACTAAGACAGAAAGTGGTACAGACCTGACCATGTGTTTTGGGGGAAGGGTTGTGGTGGCATTTGAACTCTGGGCTGGTAAAGTCATTATGTGCTCAGAGCTTAATAGACTGTTCTTTGAAACCCTAGAAGAATGCTGAGAGAATTGCAAACAGTGGAGGTCTGGCTTTCAAAGTTTCAAATGGAAACGATTCTATTGGTGCCATTTGTATGACATTTTGAATTCAGAAACCTTTTGAATTAAGTGAAACCTTTATGTTGCTGAGACAACTGATGCTGGTTAGCTGGAGCTAAGAAGTTAGTAAGGGTTTAGAAGAGACTTGCATCATTGAGATGAAATCTTTTAGGAGTATTCCTTCAGGGTCAGCACACAGAAGCTATGGTTCAGAGCAGGTGAAGGCCATAGCTCATGCTGGTAGCTGAACATGGTAATGTGTAAGATTTTCACAGGTAGTACTGATTTTGAAGGCTGTAGGGGTCATAGAAAGCCACTGACGCATGGTACTGTGAAAGGACAGGAAAGGACAATGGTGAAGGTTCACCCTCAGTTGCAGTAGAAGGCCCAAGATTGAAGAGATCATGGAGACAATTTGAGGCTTGGCATATTGTAGTAAGATCAGAGTCCCTGAAGAGAGCCCAAGAGATGTTATTGGTGAATGTGCAGTCCAGTTACATCAGAGACCCCAGAATTTTAGAGATGCTAGCACCATGGGACGACCACCCTCGTCAGCAGCAGCTGTGGAGTGGAGCGTGCCTAACCCTAGGAGACAAGCTGAGGAGCTGGAGAAGTAGCACAGACCCTTTTGAGGAGTGGAGATTTTGAATGGGACCCCTTTGTCTGTTATGCTAAATTTATGTTATGTTAAATCTCTGTATGTTAAATTTTTGTTTCTCTTTGGTTTGGCTGTGAATATGTTCTGATTCTACTGGGCTCTTAGAATATGAAAGTATGTAATCTCTTTTCTTATAAATAAATATAGGAGCCCACAATTAAGAAACTTTGGAATTTTAGAGAGACACTGTCATTTTCTAGAGATTTTGAGATATTTCAGAGAGACTTTGAAAGATACTTTAGATGTTTTAAAGAGACTGAAATTTTAGCATGTTTTAATTTTTAAAAATTAGGGGACTTTTAAAAGTTGGAATGTCTTCTTTTGTGATATTGATACTAATACAAGATCTTGGAGACAAACAAGAAAGGTATGGTTCTACTTGAACAGTGATGTGTTTGTGTGTCAGCTTAACAAATGGTCAATTGTACTGGCTAATTTTAAGTCAACTTAACACAAGCTAGAGTCATCTCAGAAGAGGGAACTTCACTTGATAACTTCAGTGAGACTGGACTGTTGGCAAGTCTGGAGGGCACTTTTCTTAATTAATGGGTGGTGGAGGGCCCAGCCCATTGTGGGTGGTGCCATCCCTGGACGGGTAATCATGATGTGTATAAAAAAAGGAAACTGAGCAGAGAAGCCAGCCACAAGGAGCAAGTCAGTAAGAAGCACTCTTTTGTGGTTTCTGCTTCAGTTCCTGCCTCAAGTTGTTGCCCATCTTCTTAAGTGATGGACTGTCACATCATGGAAGTATAAATGAAAGAAATCCTTTCCTACCCAGGTTGCTGTTCAGTTGATAATGCTAAGACAGCAGTTCACAATCATCTGCAATTCAGTTATAGGGAATCCAATGCCTCTTCTGACTACTGTGGGTTTCTGCACATGCATGATGCACACAAACTCAGGCATGCATGCACATAAAAAGGGGGAACTCTGGAGCTGGTAAAAAACACCTGTTGCTTTCTCTGAGAACCCTAGTTCCATTTCCAGCACCCACATAGTGGCCCACAACCATCTGTAACTCCAGATGCCAAGTTCTAGAGGATCCAATACATCTTCTGACTTACTGGGAACCAAACAAACATGATACACTCCTATAGAAACAATTCCAGTAAAACATCCATATAAATAAAACAAGTAGCACTTTAAAATAACAAATAAGTATTTTTCTTCTCTTTTTGTTTTTTGGGGACAGGGATTCTCTGTGCAGCCTTGGCTGTCAAGGCTGCCCTGAAACTAGCACTGTAGACCAGGCTGGTCTCAAACTCACACAGATCTTCCTGCCCCTGCTTCCTGAGTACTGGGATTAAAGGTGTGTGCCACCACTGCCCAGCTTATTTCTGGTTTATGTTTTAACATTTTTATAAGGAGAATATGTTCATATGTAATTGAAAATAAACTATGAAAAAAACAGAGAGGCTAATAAAAAATAAAATGAAAATATTCTCGCCTTACCATGCTCTTTGCATGTAATCACACTTCAACCTTTCTTTTATTCATAAATCACAATTTCAGATGGCCAAATTATAAGGCAGCTAAATTATGATTTCTTTGCATTTTAACATCTTATTTTCCTTTTGTGGAGACCATACTCAGTTTAATGGAAACTTGAAAACATACTAGCTTCACTAAAAGATTCTACTGTCTCTTAAGGTATACTGGTCTATGCTTTCAGGTAGCTACTTTTCCCTGTTATGTTTCATTTTCCTTCATTTTCAGGCAATAGCACTTTCCTGTTTACTGTGGTTTGGATGTGGCTTGAACATCCCTAAAAGGTTCATGTGTCAGAAGGCCAGTCATCACAACAGGGGTGGAGCCTTATAAGACAGAGCCATAAAAGGTGAGCAGTCCTTAGATCACTGGGATGTTTCTTCAAAGGAATCAGGTGTCTAGCATGGGATTCTCAAGTTTCTGAAAAAGAATTGTTATAAAAGGAGCAAAAATGTCTTCTCCTCTTCTCTTTGCTTCCTGGTTCATGATGTGCTTACTGTCCCACATATCATCACGTGCGGTGGGGACCTTGCGAGAGCTTGCACTATGCCACCTGGGCTTTAAACCTCCAAAATTGTGACTAAGTAAACCTATCTTTTTATTTTAGACAGGGTGCCATGCAGCTCAAAGTGAACTCAAATTTGAGTATGTAAACCCTACTCACTTTCTGGGTACTTAGTTATTTATTTGACACTTGGGGGGTGGGGGGTGCATACATGCCATAGATGTGAAATTCAGAGGACAACTTGTAGAAAAGGTTTCTCCTCCCAATATGTAGGTTCTGGGGATCCAAACTGAGGTTGTCAGGCTTGACTGCAAAACCCTCTATCAACTGAGCTGTCTTGCCACCACCTCCCCTCACTTTTATAAAATCAGACCTTCCCATTTATCTTAAAGCACTGAACCCATGATAAGACTAGAAATTGCTGGATGGTGGTAGCACATGTCTTTAATTCCAGCACTCAGGATACAGAGGCAGGCAAATTTCTCTGAGTTTGAGGCCAGCCTGGACTACAGAGTAAGTTCCAGGATAACCAGGGCTGCACAAGGAAACCATGTCTTAGAAAAAAAAAGACTAGAAATTGGTTCAAAGTATATTCAACAGCAAAAGAGGGTAGATGAACAGCAGCCACCCTTATCACATGGATTGATTTCAATGGGAGAAAGTTTACGATCAGGCTGGAAAGATCTGAATTCTTTACTGCCCTTTTTAGTATCTTTCAACACTGTATGAAAACACTGACGGCTCGGTAATCCAGTTTACAGATAATAAGTTGGAAAATAAGATAGTGCAACTGAATGACATTGAGGTTCAAATACATTTGATAAGCAGGAATGATAGATAAATTTAGCAAGATAAATTTTAAAAAATAGATCAAAGTAAAGACTGGTATAAGATCCTAAGCCACAGATGTTCAAGTACTGAATGTATAAACATAGCAGAGTTAAAGTCTTAGAAACTTCAATTAACTATAGGCTCAACCTAAGTCTACAGAGCTTTTGATGTGTCAGAGAAGGAAGGGTAATCTTTTTATTCATGAGCAATAGCAAAGGGTCTAGAACAAAGTCATCAGCCCACTCCTCTCTGCTGATTAGAACAGGTACTTGAAATAGTACATTATGTTCCAGATGGCAGTCTTCAAAGTGAGATATCAATGAACTGATATACGAAAAGAACAGAGTAATCAGAATGATAAGTACAGATGTTTAGTACTGAGAAGGGACAAATAGGTAGAGGAAATCAATCAAACAGAAAGGGATGTCAAGTATCAAGGCTGCCCAAAATGGAGGAGACCGTCTCCAGAGCAGCTTACTGAAATAATGAAGTGGTCAAGCAACAGGATGTGGATATGGCACTGGGTCCATCCCCAACACTGCATAAACTGGACACTGGTGCAAAGCATCATTCAAGAGGTGGAGGCAGAAAAATCAGGAGCTCAAGATCCTTGACTAGTGAGTCTGAGGCCAGTCCAAGCTATAGATTCTGTCTTAAATAAAAGAGAAAGTATCAACATTATTATCAAAAAAAAGCTGAGGAAGGCAGCACAGTGAGTAAAACACTTGCCACACAAGGGAATTCAGATCTTTAGAGAAAATGTAAAAAAAAAAAAAAAAACAACAACAACAACAAGGCAGGCACAGCTAATCCCAACACTTCAGAGGCAAAGATAGGGAACCCTAGGGCAAGGCTAGCTAGACCAACCAGAATTCATGAGCTCTTGATTCAGAAAGAGAGAGGAAGGGAGGGAGGGAGGGAGGGAGGGAGGGAGAGAGAGAGAGAGAGAGAGAGAGAGAGAGAGAGAGAGAGACACAGAGAGAGAGAGAGACTTTGCTTCAACATAGAGAAAGCAATCAAGGAAGATGCCCTACATCAACCTCAGGTCCACACAGCTACACACACACACTCATACACAAATATACACTCATACACATAGGAACACATGTACCTGAATACAATACACAAACCTTTTAAAAGACTCAGGAAATATTCTGGGTTAAAGCAGACCAAGTGATATAACAACTGAATTTAATATAAAAATCTGAGTTGGGAAAAACGCTACAAAGGACATTATTGGAACATTTAGGTGTGGTGGCTCATGCCTGTAATCCCAACACTTGGGAGGCTGAGCCAGTAGAGCCCCATGAGTTTGAGGATACTCTGAACTATATGGTGAGTTACAGGCCAACCTGAGCTGTGGAGTGAACCCTGTTTCAAAATATAAAGGTTATTCAAAACAAAGTGTAAAATCCAGTTATGGACAGCAGTACTGCATTAATGTTCATTTTCCTTTTTATGTTGTAATTTTTGTAAGAAAATGCCCCTGTTCTTAGAAAAACCACGCTAAAGTATTTAGTAGTATATTACAGGAAAAACTATAAAGATAAAATGAAAACAAGCAAATGTCACATATTTAAAATTTATGAATCTAAATTAAAGATTTATGATAATTCTTCATATTATTTCAGCAATTTTTCTTTAAATTTAAAATTACTTCAAAGTAAGAAGTTAACAACATTTTAAAGCTGGGCAGTGGTGGCACACACCTTTAATCCCAGCACGCAGGAGGCAGAGAGAAGCAGATCTCTGTGAGTTCGAGGCCAGCCTGGTTTACAGAGCTTATTCCAGGACAGCCAGGGCTACAAAGAAACCCTCTCTCAAAAAACAAAACAAAACAAAACAAAAATTTTAAGTAGTTTCAAAAGTGTGGCAAGCTATACTAAATATTCTGTAAAACAATAACGGGATAATCAGGAGGAGCCAAAATTGGAAACTACAGCTTTCAGCATGGGATAGAATAATGTTAAATAACTTAAATACTTGAAAACATTAGTAAGTGACCAAAATAGGTCCTTCTGTGCAATAGAAAAAAAGATGGCATTTTGTGTCACAAAGATCACAATTCAGCTTCTTGCTCTTATTTTCGTTCACTTTTTAAGATAGGGTTTCTTTCACACAGCCTAGACTGGCTTCAAATTCTCTGTAGCCAAAGATTAAAGGATGACCTTACTTCTTACCTCTGCCTACCCGGTGATAGGATTACAAATATATGCCACTATCATTTATTTTACATTAAAAATGGCAAGAGAAGCCAGGCGGTGGTGGTGCACGCCTTTAATCCCAGCACTTGGGAGGCAGAGGCAGGAGGATTTCTGAGTTCGAGGCCAGCCTGGTCTGCAAAGTGAGTTCCAGGACAGCCAGGACTACACAGAGAAACCCTGTCTCGAAAAACAAAAAAACAAAAAAAAAAAAAAAAACACACACACAAAAAAAAAAAATGGCAAGAGAGACCAACCACGGCACTTGTATGTATGGAGGTCAGAGGACAACCTATGGGAGTCAACTCTCTCCTTCCACTATCCACCATATGGGTTCTGGGGACCAAAGTCAGGTCCTTAGGCTTGCAAGAAGGTGTATCTACCTACTAAGCCATCTCACTGGCCACTAGCTGTTATTTAATCTTGAGCTACGGCATTCAGCTTTTCTCAGTCTCGATCTCTTTATGCTATAAAAACACTACTACCTACTTCTCTAACTATACACACACATACTTCCCTAACATACAAAAATCTTCCTATCTGGGTATTGTGACTCATGCCCATAATACCAGCACTCAAAAGGCTGAGGCAGTAAAATTAGTTTAAATTCAAAAGCCAGTCTAGTGTTGGAAAAATGGTTCAGTGGTTAAAAGCCCTTGTTCTTGCCAAACACCATCCATAACTCAAGTCTAGAGGATTCTGATTTCCTCAGGTACCAGGCACACATATGTTGCATATACATATACATGCAGACAAAACACTCATATACATAAAATCTTTTTTTTTTTCAAGAAACTGGTTCTCTGTCTAGCCTTGGCTGTTCTGGAACTGGCTCTGGAGATCAAGATGGCCTTGAACTCAGAACCACCTGCCTTTGCCTCTGGAGTACTGGGATTAAAAGCATATGACACCAGTCATGGCTTTAAAGCAAATAAATCTAAAACCAAAATAAAAGCCAGTCTATGCTATATAGTGAATTCCTGGTGAAGCCTAGGCTACATTGGGAGACTATGTCTCAACAAACCAAAAAATACATATATAGAAATGCAAAGGACTCAGGGTAGAGAGCTTGCTCAGTGGTTAACAGTGTTTCAGACTCTTCCAGAAGACCTTAATTCAATTCCTAGAACCCATGCCAAGCAGTTTACAACTACCTGTAATTCTAGCTCTAGGGGATCTGATGCTATCCTTTGGCTTGTGTCAGCACCATACACACATAGCAAACACTCACACAGACACATAAAAATAAAAACAATTAAAAAAGAAAAGGACCCAAAATGTTGAAGACACTCTTGAAAAATGACATTTAGAGGGTCTGTACTCCTGACACCTACACCTCTGACCTTAAGACTGTAAGTCTATAGAATCTGACGGGCAAATAGGTCATTAGCCAGAATAGAGCACACAGAAAGAAACCTATAGTCATTTGACTTTTAAAAGGCAATATTGGGTACAATATAGGGATTCCTTTTAAACAAAGTTCTGGAACAACCTGATATTCAAAGAGAAAAATACAAGCTTTGATCTACACCATATCAAAAATAGACTTTACCAAATTTAAAGCCCAGATCAGGAAAAAACACCATTAATAAGATGAATAGTTTGCAAGTCTTTAATCCCAGCACTTAGAAAACACAGGCGGGCAGATTTCTATGAATCTAAGGCCAGCCGGGTCTACATAGTGAGTTCCAGGCCAGCCAAAATTACATAATGATACTCTGTCTCAAAAAAGAAAGACAGAAGGATGGAAGAAATGAAAGAACGAAGGAACGAAGGAAGGAAGGAACAAAGAAAGGAAGGAAAGGAAAGAGGAAAAAATAGGAAACAAACAGGCAAGAACAGAGGTGGAGAAAATATCTGCAAACATAAATCTGACAAAGATCTTAAGAACAGAAAATATTTTTAAAATTCTTACAAATCATTGAAATATTTTGCAATGTTAGGTATCAAACCTCGGGCCTCACATGTATGTTTACAGTAAGACTTGTAAAGGGCTGGGAATTTGGCTCAGTTAGAGTACTTGCCTGCCACGTACAAGGCCCTGTATTCAGTCTCCAGGACCCCATGAACTAACTGGATGTAGCAGAATATGACTGTAATCCCAGCAAAATGAGAAGTGAAGTTCAAGAGCATCTTGGTGGCCAGGGAAATGGCTCATTGGTGAAAGCACTTGAGACAAGAACCTGAAGATGTAAGTTCCATCCCTGGAACCAGCATAAAAAGCTGGATGCTATGATGTACATTTGTAATTCCAGCACTCCTAAAGCAGGACGGGAGGCAGAGACAGGAAAATCAGACAGAAGCCCGTGGACCAACAAGCCTGGAGTATGCTAGGCAGTGACAGAAACAGTGAAAGACCCTGTCTCAACAGTGTGGAACTGACACCTAAAAAGTTGTCCTCTGACTTCTACATATGTTCTATAGTGTATGTGTTTTGTGAGCATGCGTGCACACATACACTAAATTTTTTAAAAATTTAAAAAGATCAATCTCAGTTACATGGCAAGCCCAAGACAAAAAAAATATTGCTTCATTCATAATAAACCTAAAATCAAATATAAGCCAAATAAGAAAACAATAAGAGAACAAATAAACTATAATATACTCATACAGTGGGAAAATAATCAGCAATGGAAAGGAGAAAACTTGATAAAATGACAAAATATCTGAAAAATACTACAGATAGCAAAAAACAAGTATTGTTTAAAAAGACTACTGTTCCTTATAAGATATAGATTTTTAAGAAATGAATGCTGGTTAGTGAATATATTAATAGGTAACACATTTGATTCTAAGAAATAAATGCACAAAGATGCTGTAGTGATTTGAATGAGAATGGCCCCATAGGCTCATATACTTGAATGCTCAGTCACAAGGGAATAGAACTGTTTGAGAGGGATTAGGTCTAGCCTTTTGGGGTAGGTGTGACCTTATAGAAGGATCTGTGTCACTGGGAGTGGGCTTTGGGTTTTCAAAACCCCATAGCAGGTCTAGATATTCATATTCATTCATATTCATTCTCTCTCTCTCTCTCTCTCTCTCTTTCTCTCTCTCTCTCTCCTTCCTTGCCTCCTCCTCCCCTCCTATCCTCTTCCTATAGATTAGGATACAGCTCTCAGCTATTGCTCCAGTACCTGTCTGCATGCTGCCATGCTTCCCACCATGATGATAATGGACTAACCTCTGAAACTGTAAGCCAGCCCCAATTAAATGCTTTCTTTCATAAGAGTTGTCTTGGTTGTGGTGTCTCTTCACAGCAATACAATAGGGACTAAGACAGAGGTATTCATTCATAACAATAGAATGTGCAGGCTTGAGAGATGGCTCAGTGGTTAAGAATACATTTTGCTCTTGCAGAAGATCTGAGTTTAAGTCCCAGCACCCATATCAGGCAACTCACAACTGTTTGCAACTCCTTTTCCTAATCCAACATCCTCTCTGACCTCCTTGGGCACCTGCACACATATGTACAAACCCCTATACACACAGACCTGAATAAATAATTAAATAAATCTCAAAGATAATGTTTAAAGAATAGAATGCACATCACAGGAACAACAAACTGAAAGCAAACTAAATATCCATTAAGATAAGATTATATTACATCATCACAATGAAATGGCATACAACTATTTAAACACACTAGTACACAGTGATTAGACAGGTGGTTCAGGCACATACATGGTCCACAGACATATATGCAAGTAAAATATTCACACACATAAAATGAGTAAATCTTTAAAAAGAAATTTAAATACTAGTCTAAGGCTCTAACATGGTACATTCCTGTACTCTGCACTTGGAAGATGGAGGCAGGAGGATCACGGCTAGCTTTGGTTAGCCATAATGAGTTAGAGGACAGCATAAACTGCATGAAACCCTGTCTTTAAAAAAAGGAAGGAAAGGGAAAGGAAGGAAGGGAAAGAGAGGAAGAAAGGAAAAGAGGAAAAAAAGACAAAGAGGGAAGGAGAGAAGGAAACACTGTAAGGGACTTGAGTCTCATATGAGAGATTTATAATCTGAGAGTTGAAAGAAATGGCCTGAAAGCAATAAAGAATAAAAAAGATAATAACTTTTCTTGTGAAACAAAACTTACCAAGTTAATAAAGCTCTAGTATTGGTAAGGTATAAGAAAACAGTCATGTATGTTTGATAATAACATATATTAAAACAAACATTTAAGATAAAAACTGGCAGTAGTTACAAATACTTTTATTAATATTGTTCTTTAACAATTTCCATACATTTATATAATATATTCTAATTATCCCCCCTCTTTTATCTCCCCATCTCATGGCTATTTATCAATTTTTAAATGTTCATGCATTTGATTCAAGTGTTCAAATTTCACAAATCTATCCTATAAGCACATTTACATAACAAAAACATAACATTTATTGGGATGCTCAATATGGCATTGTTTATAAACTAAAATGCTGAAAACCACCTAATGTGTATTAGAAAAGAAACAAGTTATATACATTATTCTTGTGCCACACACCTGTATTCCTGGCTACTTGGAAGACTGAAGCAGGAGGACTGAGTTCACAAGTTTGAGATCACAGATCAGTTAAGGCAACCTAGTGAGACCCCCTATGAAAAGCGCCATAGCAATAGGGAAAGTATGACTCTTTGGGAGAAGCCAGCAGTGCTGGTTGGCTTTTATTAACTTGACACAAACCTAAAAATCTGAGAAGAGAGAACCTCAACTGAGAAAATGCCCCACCAAACTGGCCTATAGGCAAGTCTATGGGACATTTTCTTAATTAGTGATTGATGTGGGAAGGCCTAGCCCAGGTAGTGCCATACCAGGACAGGTGATTCTGAGTTATAAAAAAAAAGCAGGCTAACCATGGGGAGCAAGCCAGTGAGCAGTAGTTCCTCTGAGGTCTCTTTCAGTTCCTGCGTTGAGTTCCTTCCCTGACTTCCCTTCAGGAAGAATAAGACTAAACAAACCCTTTCCTCCTCATGTTGCTTTTGTTCATGGTATTTTATCACAGTGATAGAAACTAGGTTTCAGCTAAAGTAAGCAAGAAGAAAGAATTTAGGAAGAGATTTGGGGCATGGAAACTTATCTACAATGCAATCAGCTTTCCAGAATAAACAATGCAAATATCTGGCAAGGGATGCAACAGGGGAGGCTGATTGGCAATGGGAAAGGTGGGGAAGGTAGGAGACGGCCCAAAGGAATATAAGGAAGTTAACAAAAATAAAATGATCCAGAGCTGGAGAGATGGCTCAGTGGTAAAGAGCACTGGCTGCTCTTCTAGAGGTCCTGAGTTCAATTCCCAGCACCCATATGGTGGCTCACAACCATCTGTAATGGGATCCGATGCCCTCTTCTGGTGTATCTGAAGACAGCTACAGTGTACTTATAAATAATAAATAAAACTTCTCTAAAATAAAATGATCCAAAAATCGTGTAGAATAAATAGGCTTTCAGATGGCAAAGTAGTCTGCCTAAAACACTCCCTCCCCTTCTGCCCTTTAAAATCCAAGACAATCTATTCACTCCCTCATTCTCAGGCCCCAAAGAGTATCTGTTGCTATAAAGCTTTTCTCAGCAGCCTGTGATTAAAGTATTAAATCTTTCCCTCAAGTCCCACAAAAATGTATTCAACCACTATTATACAGCATCTCTATAAAATACAGATTACATAGACATCAGGTAGAGTGTCCAATCTTCCCCTTGAAATTTTACTTAAAATTATGTGTGTATTTGTGCATTTTTCTATGGGGGTGAGTCAACAATTTTTAATAAAATTTGGTACCAATTGCTATAGTGTAAAATGTTCATCGATCACTTACTGAATAATCTATTCTACATCAGACATTCTAAATACATAAATGAAACAAAAGATCCCAGAAAGTTTACAGATGAGAAAGACAGATAAGTAAACATGATATTACAAAAGACAAAAGCCTAAATGAAAAGAGAGATGCATCATTAACAAGTTCTGATTAAACAGAAGTCTACTACAGCCCTGGCATCAGGAAAACTCTATAATGTAAAAGCAGCTACTTCCTCAAAATTAAGGTGACAATTCAATATAATCTTTATAAAACAGTAAGATTTTTTTATGGAATGTTTGGCTGTTTCTAAAAATTATTAAACAAATGTTTAAAAAACAGAGGAGCAGTACCACAATCCAAAATTCCTAACAAGCTGGACATGGTGGTGCATGTTTGTAGTCCCAGTATTTAGAAGGCTAAGGCAGGAGGATATTTGAACACACAACTTCGAGAAGACCCTAATCAGCACACAAGGACAATATGTCGTAGAAAACGTAACAAACCTAAGGTAGTCATTTGAAAAGTATGATGCTGGAATAAGAACAATACTAGCACAATGAAATCAATGACCCAGAAACAGACTCAGGTATATAAGAACATTCAGTAAATGATATTGGTGACATTTCAAATCACTGGGGAAAGTGTTGAGGCAATTATCTAGTTAGAAAAACATTCCAGTATATAAATATATCATTTACAAAACCCAATTTTGAATAGTTTCAAGACTAAAGCTTAGTGGGAAAGTAAAAGGGGCCAGATTGTACTACAGACACTTAAAATTATCAAAAAATTATTAAGTATAAAACTTAAAAATCACTCAGAACCTTGTATTGCATAACCACAGCACTATAAAACATTTCTCAAGCTAAATGGATCCAAGGCCTTCTCCATGGGGATAAATTCAGGTTTATACTATAAAACCTAGCCAAGAACTAGTAGCTGGGGAGGTCATAGGCCCTAGCAGGGAAAGCTACTATTTTGCCAAATACACATAGTATCACACTGCCTTCTAAAGCCTTATCTTTATACCTATAGAGTGCTGCAGCTCTCAGCTATCATCAAATTTTTCTTTTTGCATGGACAGCAAGTTAATACAGACACTGGTCAAAGTATAGAGAGTAAGTGGCTATGGAGTGCTCAGCCACACACACACACACACACATACACACACACACCCCTCAGGGAACACTGGAAAGAGGAAGCTGAGACTGTAAGAGACAGAAATTAAGAAAGACTGCTATGAATCAGTGTCTTCTGGACATGACAGGGTCATTGCACACATAAGCTCACAGCAGATGTGGCTGCCTGTAGGACCTTCACATGATCAAGACAGTCACCATTCCAGCATGGGTTGGGGAGGGGCTCTTACAAAGCCCCATCCCTACCTGAGGAGTTAGCAGACTTTGGGGTAGGGGTGAGGTAGGGAGAGTCTTTTTTCAAAGAGATGGCCTTCAATAGGTACTCCATGCTCTAGTGGATGGCTCTACACCCATATACATATAAGCAGCATTCATTGGACTCCGTGGGTTATTTTTTAAAAAGAGAATAAGGATTTGGAAGGTGAATTTGGAGGGAGACCCAGGATGAGCTAGAAAGGGGAATGAATCAAAATACATTCTATACATGTATGAAATTCTCAAGGAATAAATACAAATACTATATTAAAAAGTGTTTAGTCAGGCTGGAGAGATGGCTAAGCAGTTAAGCACACTGACTGTTTTTCCAGAGATCCTGAGTCAAATTCCCAGCAACCACATGGTGGCTCACAACAATCTATAATGGGATCTGATGCCCTCTTCTGGTGTGCCTGAAGAGAATAATGGTGTACTCATATACATAAAGTAAATAAATCTTTAAAAAAGTGCTTAGTCATATGTGGTGGTAGCACACACCTCTAATTCCAGCACTTCGGAGGCACAGGCCGACACATTTCTGTGAATTCAAGGCCCTCTTGGTCTACATGGTAACTTCTGAGACACCAGGGCAACATAGTAAGATTCTGCCTCAAAGTAAGTTTTTAAATGCTTTTTCTCGGGGCTAGGGATATAGTTCAGTTGGTAGAATGCTTCTATAAGCATAAAGCAAATGAGAGGACAGGTTTAACACTCAGGAATACATAAATCAGGTGTGCTGGCATGTACCATGAACCCTAGCACTTGGGAGGTGACTACATAGTGAATCCAAGGTCAGACTGGGCTACATAAAACCTTGGATAAAATTTTTTTTCATCAATTCTTTTATCTATCTCCTTGTAGTTGAGTCACAATAGTCCCAAAATGGGGGGGGGGGGTCTGGGAAGATAATTCAGTCAGTACTTATTTGCCTTGCAAGCATGAGGACCCTCCTAAAAAGCCAGGCACGGTGGTATACACTTGTAATCCCAGTGCTGCGGAGGTGGAAACAGGAGGATCCTGGAACCTGATGGCCAGTCAATCTAGATTAATTGGTTGAGTTCTAGACCAATGAGAAACCATATCTCAAAAGGAGAGGACAGATAAGTGTAGTCTTTACCCCTCATCAAGGAAACTTCTCTTTGCAATAGAGAACATTACAGAAAAACACATCCAATCAAAATACAGTTGGTGGAGCCCAGTCCTAATGGATACATCTGCGAAACACTCCTGGCACTTAAGGCTCAGGGAACACTGCAAACGATGGAGGAGGAAAGATTTTAAAACCAGAAAGAGTATCAGGGGATTTACTACGAGATGGTATCTCTTAGTAATGGCAGAAGCTACACCCATAAAGTGGAGGTAGAGGGGAGACCACAAGGTCTCAACCCTACACAAAGAACTACAGGCAACTAAGGAATTCTGGGAGCAAAAGAAACAGTCTTCCCCAAGGAAGAGCATACCAATGGGTTACCCAATACCAAATGTCAGTTCTGAAAACATATACACAAGGGAGCAGGTTGTGTTTATGTATTTAGGAATATATGGATATACATATACATACATACTATTAATGAAAAAAGAGGCCATGAATTTCAAAGAGGGCAAAAAATGAATATATATGAGGGAGGGAAGGAAAGGGAGAAATTATGTAATTATAATTTCAAAAATAAGGGAAAAAAGAGGGAGGCAGCCTTGAGGTAAACACTGACTGATGTACATATTTTGAGAAAAATTCCTTGATTGTGAGTGTGGAAAGCAGAAATAAAACCTGAGGTTTCTGAGGGTTCCATTAACCCAAGTTTACTACAAAGTGATAGAAAGCCTGAAAACATGGGTGAATTATGTTAAAGCTAAGAATCTAACATTTGAAGTACAAACTATAACTGTATCAGAGCACAAAACTTCAGGCAAATCTTGCATTGATATCTTTTGCAGTAGAGGCTATTACATAAAGAAAGTCCTACTAGGCTTGATTTTCCAAAGTCTGCAATTGAAATTATTGAAAAAAAATCTAGATTTGCTGAATAAGTTAAGCACCTCCTGGAGACACATATCTTCGTCATCTAAAATGTTTATTTTAACTTAAAGGGTGATATCTTTGATACAGGGAATCATTTAGAGAGTATAAGTCCAGAGTTCAGTCAAGTAGCTATATGTGCTTGGTAAAACAATGGGAAACTTTGAGAGCAGCCTGTATTGTGTTATGATTTAATTTTTTATTTTAATTATTTTTATGTTTATCACTTTTCAAACATAAACATGTGTTAGGCAGAAGTCTCAAGGAAATATATTTATTTATTGAGCATTTTTAAAAGGTGGAGGAATGGAGTTCCTGAGGATAACACCTAAAGTTGTTCTCTACCCACCCCCTACAAACACACACATGGCACATGCATAAATTTTTTAAAATGGGGGCTGGTGAAATGGCTTAGCAGGTTAAAGGTGCTTGCTGCCAAGCCTGACAATCTGAGTTCAATCCCTAGAAGCCACATACTAGAACCAGAGAACCAACTTCCCCAAGTTGTCCTCTAACCTACATACACATACAATAGCATGCACGTGCATGTATACACACACCCACAGACAAATAAATAAACATAATTAAAAGTTTTAATTAAATGGGAAAACCTCAAGTATTCCCAGTAGATGATGAATGAACGAAATGGATTGGGGAAATGAATGGAAAATTATCTAGCCTTTAGAAGGAAAGGTATTCTGACATGTGCTGTAACACGGATGACCCTTGATTTTATACTAAGGTGAAAGAAGTCAGTCACAAAAAGACAAATAGGAGTGAGTGAGATGGCTCAGCACATAAAAGTACTTGCCACCAACCCTGATAACCTGAGTTTAATTCCAAGACCTATATGGTAGAAGGAGAGAACTGATTCCTCCAAGGTTCCCTCTAACCCCAACACATGTGTTGTAGCACTTAGAAGTGCACATACATAGAAATAAACATGAAATAACAAAAATATAAGAAATATTCCACTTATATAAGATACTTGTGATTGTCAAATTTAAAGAGGCAGAAAGGATGGTAGCTGCTAGGGGTAATGGAAGAGTTATTGAATTTGAAGTGGAAAGATGTATTGAGATGTATGGTGGTAATGGTTGCACAACAATACAGTATTTAATGATATTTAACTGTACACTTAAAAATGGTTAGGCCAGGCACAGTATGCATATCTGTAATTCTAGCACCTGGAAGGCAGAGGCAGGAGAACTGCTATAAACTCAAGCCCAGCCTGGTCAGCACAGTGAGTTCCAACCACATAGGACCATATAGTAAGAATTTGTTTCAAAAAAAAGCAACAACAAAAAACAATTGTAGTGATCTCAGCACTTGGAAGACTAAGACAGCAGGATTACCGTGAGTATGAGGCTAGCCTGATCAATATAGCAAGAGCCAGGCCAGCCAGGACTATATAGCATGACCCCATCTCAAAAAGAGTTAGAATAGTAAATTTTATGTTATGCATACCTATATACATATTTTTATAACAATAATATATGTATGTAATATATTTCAATGAAAATAGATAAAAGATTAAAAGCAGAAGCAGATATGAGAACTCAATCGTCTCTTACTAGGCATATATCAAATGAAATGTCAAATTTACCTTTCTAATTCTTGGTTTTAGAAAAGTTATTTTTCAGTGGAGTCATGTGATCACAGTTTGAGAAAATGATGAGTCAAATTCAAGAATCATCCTACCACTATTGTTTGTAAAAATAATAATAAAATTATTCAATCCAGTAGTCTATTGATAAAAGAACACTGAAATAAACTTATAGTCGTACTGTGGCATATTGTATATACTGTGTCACATTTAATAAATCTAGTAAGTAAAAACATTTCCAAAACACTGAATGGTAATTTGTAGAAATGAAAACACAACACAATGGATTTCCTATGGTAAACTGGTATGTATAGAAAGGTGCAGAGAATAAAAGCAGATGACAGTCGACTGGCTGAAATGGTAGCACAGGAATAAACAAACTTTCTAGGTCAGACATCTGTTCTTCCAGTGGACTTAGTACACAGATCTTCAATCTCCAGCTTTTGTGACCTTTCCTGCTTTCATTGTGAATCCTGTGGTGATCTTGCAGCAAGGAAGGTCAAACATTCCAGAAAACACTCCATTGCTTAGACCCAGGACCTCACCAACCAAATCAAAGGGAGAGCTCCAAGCTGGCCATGATGGAAGATATACAGCTTAAGAGAGGACTTCTTCTAACAGCCATAAAACCTATAACCTGAGTCAACTGTGTCATAATGGACAATAACTCTGAGACACATGTAAAATGTGAAACAGTGGAGGGTGTTTAGGTTGGGGGCAGGCAGTTACTAATTCAGCCACAGGAGCCAGGTAGGCAGGCCTTCACTTTCAAAAGCAGCACCACAGTAGTCCCATTGTTTTTCCATGCCAGCTGCTTCCTGTGGCTCATCCCTCCATTAAGAGACCAATTAGGTAAGGGAACGTGCTTTCCACAGCATACAAACTATAGGCTTATTTATTTTTGATCTACACATACCAACCAGAGGAGTGGGATCTTGTAATTTGGCTACCTATTTAAATAGCCATGTAGTTCGTTCTTGGTCCCCTCTTAGGACCCCCACTATCATCCTTATTTGGTCCCTTCCTAGGATTTAAGGTTTAGATCTAAGAAAAATAACAAAAGAAGAGGTCTAAGCTGGATTCATCAGGGGCCCAAGAAGCAAATTTTATTTCCATGTGGATCCATGGGAGTTGCTCTGGGCTTGGCTTCAGGTAGTGCTAATCTAAGATGGAACTGGTCTTGAGAGTACCTCATACAAGGCTGCATCGCCAATGGACTAATGCACTTCGCCGTCTCCCTAAAGCTAATGGAAAAAAATAAAAATATTCAGGGCCATTAGCTTAAGAATGATAGCTAAATTTGTTAATAGTGGTTAGGATCCTTAACTAACTGACAGAAAGATAATACTAGAATAACCAAAATTAAATGTGTGGGAAAACTTGTAAAAGCCCTAACAGTTGGTATTATTAGAACTAAATGCATCAGGAAATACAAATTAGAATTATTAAAAAATAACATTTTAAAATAATTTTGATAATTGTATGTTATTTTAATTTGTACCACGAGCAGGGAAACTTCTTGTGGGGAAACATGAATTTCCTCATTTGAGGGGAGCTGCAGAAACAGTTATTTGATATTATTGGGGGGTCTAAACTATACTCTTATAAAGAAAGTAATTTAGCCAGCTTGATAGCCCACACCTTTAAACCAAGCACGTGGGAAGTAGGTGGATCTCAGTAAGTTCCAGACCAGCTAGGGATACAGAGAGAAACCCTGTTTCAAAAAGGGCAGGGGGGGAGAAAACAGTAATTTAGCTGTAGCTATCAAAGTACAAACTGCACACACTCTTTGACTCAGCAATTCCTTCTCTCTATCCCACAGAAATACTTAGACACAGGAATAAGATTAAACGCAGTATTTGTAACAGTGAATGATTAGAGGCAAGTTTCCATCAATAGGTGAATTATTAAACTGTAGTAAAACTACACTATTGAATGCTATACCATTATTTTTCTTTTATTTTCTAAATGAGGTAAATGACCACATATTAATGAAAAAAAGAAATATATAATACATTGCATAATTTACATAGTAGTAAAACAATGTATTTTTTAAACTATATATGTGTGTGAGAGAAAGAGAATATTCCTACTCGTACATGAATGAAGTCGGAGGGAGAGAGAAGGGGAGCTCTATGATACACCAGGTAGAAGTCTATTTCAGAGAATGGGAATAGGCACATGTAAAGAAAAAATCTTTTACAAGTCTACAAATGGATTCCTTTGTTAGGAGCTATGGTCTTCTTATAATTAAAAAAAAAAAAAGATTTATTTATATTGTGTTTCTGTTTGCCTTTGTGAGTATACTGCACCACGTGAATGCAGTGACAATGGAGGCCAGAAGAGGATATGGGATCCCCTGGGATGGAGTTACAGATAGTTGTAAGCGGAAATTAAACCAGGGTCCTCTGGAAGAGCAGCCAGTGCTCTTACTACTGAGCCACTTCTCCAGCCTAAAGATTTATTTTCTTTTATGTGAAAACTTCACCTACAAATACATGCCTGGTGCCCATGGAGGTCAGAAAAGGGCATCAGATCCACTGGAGATACCATCTCTTTTTTCCTCTTCTGATTTTCTATCTATGTCTGAGTTCTTGTTAACAATCTTAACCTTCAGTTTTTCCAGGTAAAGGAATTTATGATCTACATACAAACATTTGAAAGCACTGGAGAAGGGAGGTATGCTGGCATACACCAGTAAATGGGAGCACTCAATAGGCTAAACCAGAGGATACTCAACAGCCTGGGCACATAATGAGTTTGAGGATAGCTGGGGTTACAGAGTGAGACCATCAAAAACAGACAAATAAGGCTACCATATAAACCACTTATTTAAAAGAGTCCCCAAAGGGTTAAAATAATCCTTTTGTGATATTGATAATTATTCCTATTTGTATGTTTTATATGAGTATCCAAAAAACACCACAGACAAAAATACATAGACAGACCACACACACACACACACACACACACACACAGAAGAAGGAAAGAAAAATAAATCTAAAAATAAAATTAAGAAGGCAATTTGTTGTATAAGCAAGGCAAAAAAGAAAAGATAAATGATGGGTGGTAGGTGGTCAGGAAGGGAGAAGCAGAAAACCACAAACTAAATTAAAGTATTCACAAGAGTTTATAAGTCAAAAGTAATCTTGATGTTGGGCATGATGACTTATTCCTACAATCCCAACATTCAGAAGACTGAAGCAGGAAGATCACCCATGAGTTTGAGGCTAGCCTAGGTAAATAGTAAGTTCTAGAGTTCTAGGTCATCTTCAGGTACAGGGTGAGACCCTGCCAAAAAAAATAAAATTAAAAAAAAAGCCAGGCATAGTAGCACAAGCATGTAAAGGTAGCATTTGAGAGTAGAATCAGAAGATCAGGAGATGCTCAACTTCACAGCAAACTCAAGAGCAGTCTCAGCTACCTGACCCATCTCAAAAAATGCTTAATTACTATGATGTATAATTGGAGTAAGAAGCACCTAACCTTTAGGCTACAATTAAAGTAGTACTCATTTTCAACCTCCTGGCTTAGGCCCATGTGAACACTTTGGAGAAACTTCAGAATTATAAAGATAAAAGGGTTAAAAAACCATATAAGGGGAAATTAGAATGTTTATTGTACCTATGAGAATATCAGGAGTGGCTCAACAGCCCTCAAGGACATGAAGAAATATCCATTTCAGTGAGCAGCTGGTGGAATTTCCACCACAGGTGATTTTGTTTAAATTATTACAGCAAGTATTTCAACATAGAAGTGTCTCACCTAGGCGACGTACGATACAAGAACTCCTGTGAAGCCTCTTGTTCACCTCTCCCACCTTTACTAGCTCAACTCCTCATCTCCAATAGGTCAAAGGGTAGGAAGGCGTCTTTGGAATATTAAGATATAGACTTCTTTTAGGTCTAGTTTTGTATAAAATTTGTTGTTGGCCTCTGCCTCCTAGAACCCAATATAAGGTTAAATCTTTCTGGGCTATGGGGTAAAAGAGTAGTAGTAGCAAGCACTCAAATATGTGTATAAACTTGAATTCCTTGTTTAAAAAAAAAAACTATGCCTTGCCTCAGTATAGATAGGTAAAAGAGGACTTGAGTTTAAAGTTCTTATAGGACCTAAAGGCTGTGTTTAAAATGGCAAATTTTCCTCCAAAAAGAGGAAATTGAACTTGGTGGATATTAAAGTTAATAAATAAAAAGAAACCACCCATACATTCATAACACCCAGAAGGCAGAGACAGGACAATCACAAGTTTGAGGCTTCCCTGGGCAAGTTCCAGGTCAGCAAGGCTACAAAGTGAAACCTTGTCTCAAACAAAAGAATAAGGGAGAAGGGGGAATAACTAGGTATGCCTTACCCTCTCCTTTCTCTCTCATTTTTGTCTTGTATAGAAAGCTCTTGAATTTCTGTGAGAAATCCAATGTACTCACTCATCTTACGTGTACTCTGACTACCCTACCCTATACCTAAGGGAGCTGAATACTGTCTACCTAAAATATGGATGGTACTTTATTTTATACTCATTTTTCTAGTTATTCTCCAGTTCCTTCTATAATACTGCTGCACACAAAGGCTGTATCTCTTGATCACTCCTTTATCTCACAGAAACACCTAGTCTTCCTACCCCTCTCAGATATCTTCACTCACCTCATTCTCTAATGATCAAAAATCCTTTAGCTTCTTCAATTCAGCTGGCTCTTTTATTTAAAACCAAGTATCACTTTTAAGTCTCTGTAATGTCCTCATCTTTTGAACATTTTCTATACCATTGTTTTCATTTTTCTATACCATCGTTCCATTTTAAATTAAATTAAAAGTAGGTTTTCTAGGAGGACGAGGTCCCATATTGATCAGGTTTAACTCAAATTAATCTCGTAATGAAGGTTGGCCTTGAACTCCTGATCCTCCTGGGGTTACAAACAAGTGCTATCATGTCCAGCTCTAAAACTATCTTTAATTTACCAAATGACAAGATTCCTACTTCCCTCATTCCAACTCTTCATGGGACCTACCCTGTACACAACCATATTAGTCAGATGAAAACACCCATCAGAAGTTCTCAGGATTTCACCCACCTTTCTGTCTGCATCAGATCTTTTTGAAAAACAACACAATGAAGCATCATCAAATGAGGTAAAAGGGCAATGAAAGGAATTGTTGATGATATGTGGGTGTATCAAAGGATGGGTCTATATGTATATGTTTATGTACATATTGCATATCATATATAAACACAGGTAATATAAATACATTCAAGTCAAATTAACAAAACTCCACAAACGTAAGAATCAAATCTACTAAATCTGACCTAAACCACAGGTGGTATATGGCTACTTCCTGGAAGGAGATACATTATCTATGTGACAAAGTCAGTTGCAAGTTACAAGAAACCATAGGTAAACTATTACAAGCAGTCTAGATTCTACTTTTCTGTAATGTAATATAAATGCAAAGCTTATTCATCACCCCAGGACAATGGCCATGTTGTATGAGTTCTACACAATACCCAGCATGTACTCTGCACTAGGAAATAATAAATTTACAACTTAAGGAGAAAAACGGAGGCTTGCTTCACAGTGGTTTAATATGAACAGAGTTGAATATGACATTGTCTGACAGAAGAATGAACAATTTGCTGAATAAAAGCCCCAAGTCAGGATATATACACAGAAGAAATGGGGCCTCAGAGTCTCAGCACTTGTGCACAATGAAAGAAGAAATCTTTTAAAAAAAATCTGTAACAGAGGATACAAATCAAAAGGCAGCAAGGACACCGACACTGGCGAGGTGGGAAAGGGGCTACTCAGCTACCAGCATGGGCTCGGCAGCTAGAGAGCTAATCTATCTCAAGGATTTTCAACACTGAGATGGGCTCCGAGTCCCCTGTCAAAATCTAATCCTGATCTCTCTGACCAGGGTCACACCAGACTCAGCAATCCTTTTCCCCAAGGACCTACAGAGAAAACACAAATCCTTCCATGACAGGGAGTCTAAGCCAAGAGTCCCAACTTGCAACTGGCACCAGAGTTAACTTGCTCTCATCCCACCACTTGGACAGACAGCAGGTCCCAGCAATCAAACCACCACCTCCCAAACAACAGCATAGGACACTTGCCAGCCTCTAAGATTTGGGAAATCTACACCTAGCTGCTAGACTATTTCAATTTCTGAGGACAACACTGGAGTTATACAGGAAACAAGTACAGGCAGTTTAATAACCCTGTGACCAAGCTGGGGAAGGCAGCAGACAACTCTTGCTCCTGAGCCCCATTCAACAGCTCAAAAGTGCTTAGGAAAAATGAGAAAATGTGGTATGTGTGCTTCTGCCCTTGGGGCAGCACTAAATGACATGGGAAAGGAGGAATGGAAGGAGGAAAGTGATGTTGCTTTTCCTTACCACCAAGAGGAATCTAAAACATGACCCCCTCCCACCATTCAGAAAGTCACCTGGCAGTGATAAGTTGTTCTTATCCCTCAAAACCCACAAAGCTAACTCACAAAGAAACAAGGGCTTGAGGAGAGAGAACTGCTGGCCCATACAGACTCATTAGCTAGTGAGCAAAATATAGACAGCCAGAGTAGGGAGCCATAAAGGGATAGGGGCTAGACAATAGGAGCACCCTACTACCCTATGGCTTTTTTGACTTTGTAGTAACCATGATGATGGGCCCAGAAAACCCATACATCCTGCTCTACATATTGGACTGCTTAAACTCTAGGATTGCTGCCATGAAAAGCAACAAGGGAGAGGAAAAACAAACAAAAAAACTGCTGAGAAAACTGGGAGTAGGCCTAGAAAAAAAGAAGTTTTGGGTTTCTACCACCTTCCCCCAAAAGAAAATTTTTCATGCAGGTAGGAAAAACAGGGATTCTCCCTATTCAGTGTTCCTGGTTAAACCTAAGAATAAGAAAAAGGCCCTAGACTTGCAGCATCAGTAATATATCCCAGTGCCTCACCAGCACAGGCCCCCTCCCCCCAAGTTAGCCTTCTGGTATAGTTAAAATGCCCAAGAAATTGCCTTCCAGTCCAATCCCTCCCCCACCCCAACCCCAAGCAAAGAACATCTGCCTGTGGTTTCCCACCTCTCTTCAGAGAAGAGATACTAGCAGAGCACCCACACAGTGTAGTCTGGTACCAAGGGGCACAATGCAAGACGGTCTATCAAGCCAGGGGATGGGTAGCCAACTTCAGATCAAAAAGAGAAAGAGGCTTAGTGTAAAAACCAATGTCATTTCAGCAGGAAAAGTAGAGGGCAAGTGGTGAGAGGGACTCCTACTGGCGCACCTTCCCAGGGACGTAGTTCCTATCAATTGCCTCCTCCTGCAGGAACATGTGTAGACAGCGTTCATTCTGAGCCAGTGGGTGCCCAGCAATTCTATAAAGAGACCAGAGTGGTTATCAGTAGTATCTGGGATCAGAGAGATTTGGCAAGGGAACAGGAATGTGAAGAGGGGAGAAAGGTTTGAGCCTCTAGAGGACAGCAGTAGGATATGGCCTAAATAGAGGACAGCAGTAGGATATGGCCTAAATAGAGGACAGCAGTAGGCCTAAACTGTAATAGAGAAGGGAAATGGAACAGAAGGACAAGGTAGGGAAATTCCTAGTTAAAAGGGTTAACATGCATTACATTCTCAGGCCTTGGCACATGGGTTCTGAATTTATTCACAGGAATGGAGTTTTACTATCTCCAGTTTGCCCACTATTTCATATTACCTATTACAAAAGGTCAAATTAGACAAAAAATGTAAGAAGATTATCATGGGCTGGGAGTATAATAGTTTAGAAGTAGAGTGCTTGCCTAGCATATGCAAGGCTGTGGAGTCAATCCCCAGCAAAAAGGGAAAGAAGGAAGAATGAAGGAGGAAGGGGAGGGGAGAGAGGCATAGGGAAGGGAAGGTGGTAAAGAAACATTTCATAATGGCAAAAGCAGTATGCAGAGCAGTCAAGAATCTGGCTTACTTGTTAATAAACTGTTCAAGGCCTTGCCTCCTTTCTTCAATGAAAGATTCCTCGAAGATCCCTTCATCTCCTCGGAAAGGGAGCTGCCGCTTCAAGGCTTTCCCAGGCAGTGGTGGCACTACGATCTGCAGTCAAATAACAGCCCAGTTGGAGAGGGCAAGAAAGAAGAAAAGCAAATGAGATGGTAAAGTGTGTCCTCTCTCTCCCTCCACCCCTCCTTCCTTCTCTCCCTCCCCCCTTCCCTCTTTTCCTCCCTTCCTTTCCACGGCTGCTGGGTGGTCTCAAAATGTCTATATAGCCAAGGATGACCTTGAACTTCTGATCCTCCTGCCTTCACCTGCTAAGTAAACTGTATTTCTCAGTTCTTTTATGCTTGGGATCTACAATGTCCCAGGTCCAGCTAAGACCTTAGAACAGTAAGGATGGTTCATATGGATCCAACTTGATTTCTGTGGAAGGACAGAGTTACCATCTCAAGAGAAAGGAAATAAACTTCAAGTATGCTTCACTTTCCTTAATAATCCTGCACCATTCAAGCATTTAGCTTTTCTTGACACATTTTTGCACTTATAGGTGTTTACTAAATTTACAAACAAAAAAAAACAAAATAATAGTTGAAAATATTGTTCATGGGGCTGAGGAGAGGGCTCATCTGGTAGAAGCACTGGCTGCACACACATGCGGACCTGAATGTGGACTCCAGGACACAAACAAAAGTCCAGCTGCGAGTGGAAGGCAGAGACGGGAGAATCACTACAGATTGCTGGCCTAGCTCCAGATTCAGCAAGAAACCCTGTCTAAAAGGTGTGAGGCAGCCGGGCGGTGGTGGCGCACGCCTTTAATCCCAGCACTTGGGAGGCAGAGGCAGGAGGATTTCTGAGTTCGAGGCCAGCCTGGTCTACAAAGTGAGTTCCAGGACAGCCAGGGCTACACAGAGAAACCCTGTCTCGAAAAACCAAACAAAACAAAACAAAAAAAAAAAAAAGGTGTGAGGCAGAGATAGAGCAGGACATATTACCTGTTCCTCTGGCCTGAGTGTGATATCCTCACACCATATAACACACACACACACACACACACACACACAATTTTACAAATAATAAGTCCTAAACTTACCTCTTTCAAAGGGTATCCTTCCAGAACCAATATTTTGGGAATGAGTCCTTAAGAATGTGTTCGCCCTTATTACCCAATTTAAGACTTTTATAGGCTGTAATCTTACACCCAAGCCTATATAGATCTCCTCCTCCAATGGTACTAATTAGGAGATGAGCTATACCTTACTATCTCGCTCCAGCTCATTTTTCAGCCACTCAAAGTCACTATAGCGTCGCCGTACACAGGATTCTTTCAGCTTGAAGATGGGTAGATTTGTCTACAGGGAAGGAAGAATGAAAAGAAGCCAGGTGCTGTGGCATGTAATTTTAACTTTAGGAGGCTGAGTCAGGAAGATCAGCAGTCAGTGTAGGGCCAACCTAGGCCATATAGGGATTCCAGATCGGCTGGGCCTACATGGTGAGACCCTATCTCAAAAGTAAAAAACAACCAAACTGAAAACAGACAGTAAGTTCTGTTCAACCTGTGGGGATCACCTGTCAGAACCAATGGAAAAGTCTCAATGAAGTAGTAGTTCCTATGGAACTGAGGATATGTCTCAGTGGTAGGTGACTTCCCTATTCTGTATGAACACCTGGGTTTGACTCCCAACAAAAAAGAAAATTGCTCCTATAGACTATAGACCTAAAATTCTTCCAAAACGCTACCAGGTGAATATTAACCCTCCAGCTAATTTCCCTAGCTGGTTTCTACGGGATGTTATGGATACCTGACTTGATGTTACCTTTCTGTTGCTATTTGTTCTTTTACTTGGAAGTCTCATCTGAAGGAACATTCTGTTCTGTCTGGGACTCTCTGTCTGTGGAACTCCAGCTAGCTACCTTAAAGGTGCTTCCCCAGTCAACTTCTGCTGGTTATGTTGAGTGCCTGACTTGATAATGTTCTGCTATTTGTCTGTCCCTTGCTATTTATTATTTTACTCTTGCTTGCCATATACTGAAACTTACTCATTCAAAATCAATAGTATGGTTATTGCAGATCATTCTCTAGACCTCCAAGACATTCTACCTTTGCCTTCCTATTCCAATCTTTTCTTTTTTATTCTATACGTCCTAGCTCAATTCAAACTTCATTCAGAAAATCTTTTCTGATAACAGCAGCTGGGTACATTGTGGTCTACCTCCCCTTTGATCCCTTCTGCATTTATACTTTTCTTGAGACCTTGTCTCTATCCTAAGCTGGCTTCAAACTCCCTAGTAGCTGAGGATAATTTTGAACTTTTTTGACATCCTGCCTCCTTATGAAATTAGAGGAGTGTACCATCACACCCAGTTCATGAAGTACTGGGAGTCAAACTCTAGAGCCTTATACATGCTAGGTAAGTATTTACCAACTGAAATATAGCCACATTCCCATTTCTAAAGGTTTTGTTATGTAGCAGAGGATGACCTTGAACTTTGGATCCTTTCACCTCTACAGTTTATGAAATGTCACATCACTAGGTTTTCTTCATGCTGTTTTATGCTTCTTGTTTATTGTATATGTGACTTAATTATGATCTTAAGATCTACCACCTGACTGTGTGAGGTGGTATAACCCTTTAATCCCAGAACATGAGAGGCAGAATGGGCAGATCTCTGTGAGTTTGAGGCCAAGTCACTACACAGAGTTCTAGGTCAGCCACAACAATATAGTTGAGATGCTGTCTTAAAAAAAAAAATCAACAACCATGACAACTTTTGATTCTCCCAAAATATAAGTTATCAATACTCAATTACTAAATAGAAACCCTATATATCTAGTTACCCCTTTACCTAAAAAATGCAGAATGAACAGCCATTATATGTTAGTTTTCTGTAACGTACTCATTCCTACATCTTAATCACTAAGAAGACTCCTCAGGCTCTGGTGGTAAGAGGACCTTGTAACAAATTAAAAGTCCAAATCTTGCCAGGCGGTGGTGGCGCACGCCTTTAATCCCAGCACTTGGGAGGTAGAGGCAGGAGGATTTCTGAGTTTTCTCTGAGTTTCTGAGATTTCTGAGTCCAGCCTGGTCTACAAAGTGAGTTCCAGGACAGCCAAGGCTACACAGAGAAACCCTGTCTCGAAAAACCAAAAAAAAAAAAAAAAGTCCAAATCTTTGTTCCTGTCTACAAATTCTAAATGAAAATGGTCAAATACATCTATTAATCTAGACCATATTTCTTCCCAGCCAATTCAGAGCAATGGGTAAGTAAAAAAAATGGAACTATCTTTCTTCTCTACACAACTGCCTCTTGGTAAGAAAGGAGTATTTCAGAGTCTCACATGGTCCTTACTATATCAACTCTTACAGTTCCCAAGTCTTGATATCTCCCCTTCAGCCAAATAACAGACCATTGACATTAGCTCCAACTTTATCCAAAATCTTCAAGGTCCAAGAAATATCAACGGTTGAAAAAAGTCTGATATAAATAACATTTTGTCATCTAAACAATTCTTTAAAATAAAACGGGAGAGGGAGAATCGGGCTTTCTTTAGGGTGTGGCCCACTGTATGTCCACAATGCTGCAGTGGATGGTCCCATACCAGAAGTATATGAGCAACACAAATTGGACCAGATGATTTTGTTTTGTTTTAAAAGAATACTCAGGGCTGGAGAGATGGCTCAGCGGTGAAGAGCACAGACTACTCTTCCGAAGGTCCTGAGTTCAAATCCCAGCAACCATATGGTGGCTCACAACCATCTGTAATGAGATCTGATGCCCTCTTCTGGAGTGTATGCAGACAGCTACAGTGTACTTACATATAATAAATAAATAAATCTTTAAAAAAAAAAGGATAGAGCTCAAGAAACCTTAGGACTTACACAAATCTTCTCAAACTTGAAAGCTACTGTTAAAAAAAAAAGAATACTCAAAAGTTGAAGAGATAGGGAGGTGGAGATGGATCAGGAAGGAGTTAGGGGGAAATGTAGGCATGAATATGGTCAAGATACATTGTTATGAAATTCTCAAAGAACAAAAACATTTTTAAAAAGGAATAAACAAGTGACCAAACATGATGGCAAAGACCTATAATACCAGCACTTGAAAAGTAGAAATAGGAGGATCAGTAATTGAAAGTCATCTTCAGCTACACAGTGAATTTTAGGACAACCTAGGTTACACAAAACTTAGAAAAGAACAAAACAAAAGAAAAAATAAGAAACTGGAGGCTGGTCAGAAGAATGGGCAAATAAAGGTGCCAGCATCCAAGTCTGACAACCTAAGTTTGATCCCTAGAACCCACATGGTAGGAAAGAACCAAGTCCTTCAAGTTGTCCTCTGACATACCCTATAAACCTTCCTCTGGACACAAAATGAATACAAATGTAATTTTTAAAAAACGTAAAAGGGCTGGAGAGATGGCTCAGTGTTGAAGAGCACTTGTTCTTACAGAGGACCATGGTTCAATTCCCAGCACCCACATGGCAGCTCACCACTATCTCTAACTTCAGTTCCAGGATATATATGATACAAACACATATCTGAGCAAAACACTAAATACACATAAGACAAATAAATCTTTTTTAAGTTTTTGATTTAAAAAAGAAACGAAACTTTCTTGAAAGGAAAGCCTCTGGTAATGCCATCTAGAGACTGTTTTTACAGTAAACTAACTGAATTTTGTACTATGTGCATGTATTAACTGTTATTAACTGTTTAAAATTAATCCATTATAGAAAAATTTATCAGAATCCCCTAAGAGAAAAAACACATTTAGGATCGTGGGATTATAGATTTTCATTAGTGTTCACTAGAGATACTGTGTTCCCTAAATAGTAGAAACATAACTAGTGAAAATAAAGTGAAAGGAGAAAGAAAACACAAAATTCAAGTCTACACTGAAATGTCTATATGTACAATGACGTGAGGCCACCCTTGCACCTCTCCAGACTCCTCAGGCAGGCAGGATCCATTCCTGAATAAAATTAAAGAGAATAGCTTCATCAATATTTATTAAGGGGAGCTGAAGGCGCGGAAGAGTATGTGCTCAGCATGCATGAAGCCTGAATTAAATCTCCAGAACCAGAAAAATAAATAAATACAAATGACAAATGATTCTAGTATCTTTCTAAAAACTAGAGTTCAATAAAACAGCAAAAGCCTCCAATCAACTCAAACCCACAAAATAAAAGAAGCACCATGAACTCTATGGACATTATATAACTGGAGCTGTGGAAGGGACTGATAAGAAAGCTGAGGGTAAGCTGGGCAGTGGTAGTGCCCACCTTTAGTCCCAGCTCTTGGGAAGCAGAGGCAGGTGGATCTCTTATGAGTTCCAGGAAAGCCTGCTCTGCAGAGTGAGTTCCAGAACAGCCAGAGCTATACAGAGAAATCTTGTCTCAAAGCAAAACAAATGTCTCAGTGTACCTTTTGCATACTAAGTTTTGCAACTAAGGTTTAACAAAGTCGTGGAAAGAACATGGACTTTGGAGTCAGAGAGTTGGTTTAAAATCCAGCCCTGTCTTATACATTACACATACTTGGGGAAATTATGGAAAACTGCATGCTTTCCTGGTTTCTGCTTTTTAAAAAAGGTATACAGAAACTAAAACCTAGATGGGCAAAGTGACATATGCCTTTAATCTTAGCATGTGGTAGGCAAGAGGCTAGTGGGTCTCTGAGTTTGAGACCAACCTTGTCTACAAAACAAGTTCCAGGACAGTCAGGGCTACACAGAGAAACTTGGTATCAAAAAGAAAAAAACCCTAAAACCTAGTTTGGTGCTTGGCCCATAGTAGGGACTTGTTGGATGGTCTCTGTTGTTATCAGAATGCCTAAAGATTATTTCCTTACTAATCCCTAAAGTGCTTATGCATCTAGACAAAGTGAACAGAACCCTAAAGGCACTCTTTACAGTGAACAAGTTATATTTAGGTTTCCTTGGGTAATTAATCCCTCCTCCATTAACACCTCTCTTTTATCAGTTTGAAGAATATAAATCCCATCCTTCTCCACAGACAACATTTCAAAGAGTCTAGTCTCCACAAAAGAAGTGTGCCTCATGCTGTGATCACTTTCTGCCCCCTCTCAATTTAGAGGGTGACATTTCTCCATAAGATTGTCAGGCACAGGTAGAACAAACATTCTTATTCAATTCATCTAAAAAAATGAGAACTTCATATGACTCATAGATCTTCAATGCTATTCAAAAGGGACGCTGTTCACAAAGAGTATCCTGGATCTCTATCCTGAGAAGAAAACACAAGGAAAGGGAAAAAAAAAAGGTTCTTAAGTTTTTTTAACCTGTACCATTTTAACTGGGCAAAAAAATGCCTGTGAACCATGTACTCTATCTGCACATTCCATCCTTGCACTGTGGACTAAGGGAATAAAGTCCCTTGGGGTGCAAACTAGAAGAAGCCATTCCTAGAGCCCTGCTGAAATGTTGTGTATTAAAGTAACTACAGATCAGGGAAAGAAAAGGCAAATGGCCTTTTCCAACAAACCTAAGTGAGAGCCAATAAGACCTGAAATAAGCATTATGGATACTTCAAATCTAAAGGATCAGTAGAGGACGGGAGCAGCAACTGACAATCCACCAATCCCAGTGCAGGGCCCGGTTTCACGTGAGACATGATGTTGTGGTACCTAAGAAACTTAAGCATAAAACATTTCTCTCTTTCAGATGTAAATGTGACACAAGTCAGCAAAGCATTCTGTCTCCAAATTGCTTTTCTACTGCTCCCATAAGCCACTGTCTCCCTTTCCTCCACTCTTTCCTTTAACTAAAGGTTTTGCTTAACTCCATCATCCAAGAGAGATCTCATTAGGAAGAAGCTGAGCCCTCTTCCCCCCCCCCCCCTTAGAATGGCTTCCCATAACCTAGTTTAGTTATAGGACCCAGCAATACATCGCCTTGGCTTTCCATCCCCCAGCCTTCTTCCACCCTCCCCTCTCGTCCTGTCAATCATGTTCCAGTCTACTTGAATTCCTCACTAATCTTTGTCCATCGTCCACGCCCTGTCCAGCCATGCCTCACTTCGTCCTCGTGAGTACTTGTTTTCCTTCATCTCCGCCCGAAGTCCCCTCTGGAGTTTTCTGTACCCTCAGGCCACAACTGAGTCTGCAGCCTCCTCCTCTCCAAACCTTTCAAGCCCTAACCCTCACATGACCCCTCCAAGCTTGCCCGCCGTTAGCCGTCCCCTTGCCCCCTCCCCTCCCGCTTCGTCCTCCCTCAGCTGTCTCCCTCATCCCGTGACTCACCCGCATGCGAACCTCATAGGTGGTGAAGCGCGCGCGGCCCACGCCCACCGTCTGTGGATTAAAGATGTCTATCTCCAGGAAGTTACTAGGCGGCCCGTAAGCGTCAGTCAGGTCTTGGGGCTTCGAGTTAAGGCGCCGAGTGTCAGCCACTGCTGTGTCCGACATCTTTCCGAAGAAGGGACCGGTACCGGCGAAGGGGGTGGGGGACAGAGGCCTGAGGCAAGAGCGCGCACGGCCCCTCCCGCTTGCAAAATAACCAGCCAACCCACAGACGGCGGCGACGCGCACGCGCGCACGCATGCGCGCACGCTCACACCGCCCGAGTCTCGGGCCCTTCACTCTGAATAGCCGCCATGCTGACTAGGGCTTGTACTTTACGGTGAAAGCGTCATTCAGACTTCCGGGTGGTACTGATAGCTGCCCCGGAACCTGCATTTCCAATACTCACTGCCCAGTACTTTGAGAAGCACCACACGCATGCTCCTCCAACCTGTGTTCCTCAACCCAAGAAACTGTAGGCACTGCCCCACAAGCTATTATCCTAAGGTGATAGGCCAAAACCCCAGGTCCTGAATAAGTCCGGATTTTCCATGAAAATAGAATGGATTCTGGAAGGTGGAGTTCCAACAATAATACCAAAAACGTAGACTGCAACCCTTACTTGTGCCACTGATAGTTTCAATTCAAGCTACACACAATTGATCATTCGGTAAGCAATACATTGTGGTGCCAGGGAATCAGCAAACACGAATGGGGTAAACAATAATGATTTCATGTTCTCACTTTTCAGGAATAGTGGGTGTATCTTCATTCTCTGCTACATAACTAATTCCAGGTGTATTCATTTCTTAACAAATTTCAGGACCTTTACTTCATAACTTCTGTCTATGTGCTGCAGAACCAACACTTGCCTATGCTCTGAGCTTGTTTGCAACTTCTTTTTTTTTTTTCTGGTTTTTCGAGACAGGGTTTCTCTGTATAGCCCTGGCTGTCCTGGAACTCGCTCTGTAGACCAGGCTGGCCTCGAACTAAGAAATCCGCCTGCCTCTGCCTCCCAAGTGCTGGGATTAAAGGCCTGCGCCACCACCGCCCGGCTTGTTTGCAACTTCTGATGAAGGTATGTGTCTACATGAGAACATCTATAGAAGAACATATTTACATATGTGTAAAATGTGTTTGCACATGTTATGTACATACTAAGACAAAGTCTTACATTTATCCTAACTGTCCAGAAACCTAGCTATGTAGGCCAGGCTTCCCTCAAACTTGTGGCAATGCTCCTGCCAAGGCCTCGTGATTTCAGTGTTACTGGTCTGTGTCACCATGTCCAGCCAGGAATATTTTTTCTGGTTGTTATGTAGTTTTGAGACACTGTCTTGTGGATCCCAGGCTGCTTTCAAACTTGCTTTATAGCAGAGAATGGCCTTGAAATCTGACCCTTCAGCCTATATCTCCCAAATGCTGTTTTGTGCAGTGCTATGGATCAAATCCAGACTCTACAAAATAAGCTATATCTCCAGTCCTTAAATACACATTTAAAAAAACTGCTTTATACATATACCATAATTTTAAAAATTATTTAATATCATTTTGACATTTTTTTTAAAGATTTATTATATGTAAGTACACTGTAGCTGTCTTTAGACACACCAGAAGAGGGCATCAGATCTCATTACGGATGGTTGTAAGCCACCATGTGCTTGCTGGGAATTGAACTCAGGACCTCTGGAAGAGCAGTCAGTGCTCCTAACCACTGAGCCATCTCTCCAGCCCTGTATGTCCCATATTAAGGGGTAAACAGGTGGTACTTTTAGGTCACCTTTCCTCCTCCCATCACCTAACCTTCTCTCCTAAAAAAATAATCTCATATTACTGATGACTGGACTCTGACTGGATTCATTAAACAAAACACAATAATTAATTAATTAATTTTATTTAATTTAATATAACTGATATCAACAAACTACTTCCATGCCAAGCACTGTGCTAAATACTAAAAGACCTAGACTTATGAAAGTTCCTGCTGCCAATGAGTTAACTTTTTTTTAGACAGGGTTTCTCTGTGTAGCCCTGGCTGTCCTGGAACTCACTCTGTAGACCTCGAACTCAGAAATCCACCTGCCTCTGCCTCCCAAGTGCTGGGATTAAAGGCGTGCGACAACACTGCCCAGCCAAGAGTTAACTTTCTAAGTAAAGACAAGCAAACAAAACAAATGTGACAAATATAAACAAAGTAGCATATACACGCTAGGTAACTGAGCTGGGTATGGTAATGCATGTCTGTGGTCCCAGCAATTGGAAGATGGACATAAGGACTTGGGGAGTTTAAGACCACCCTCTGCTACACAGCATGTGGAGACAAGCCTAGGCTATAATGGGACCCTGTTTCAACAAAACAAAACAAAAAGGTATATGTCTCAAAAAATTGGGGAAGAATTCCTAGAGGAGGACATGTTTAACACATGAAAAGGCATAAAGGGATGTGGGCTGGAGCTATAGCTCAGCAGTTAAGAGCACTTATTTTTCTTGCAGAGGACCTGGGTTTGATTCCCAACACCCACATAGTGGTTAATAACCATCCCATAACTCCAGTTCCAGGAGATGCACTGCCCTCTTCTCACCTCCTTCTCACCAGTCACACATGTGGTACCCATACATACTTGCAGGCAAAACACTCATATACATAAAACAATTTTAAATCTTTTTTTAAAAACCTTTTAAAGGCATAAAGGAGAAATAGTACTGGAAATGGGGAAAGGCAATTTCTGGCACAGGAAATAACATATTTAAACTCATTGCAGGAAAAAGCTCTACGGTATTTTTAGGAAATTATCACCAATTCAGATTGTGTAATGGTAATGTTTAAGAGATGTAGGATGTCTGGGGATGGGCAGAAGAGAATGAGTCCTCTGTATTAAGCAATGTCTCTGATTGTATGATAGATTATAGAGAGCCACTGGAGGATCTTAAGGAAAAAAAGAAGTTAGAAAGACATGATCCTATTCATCTTAGAGAGACTATTTTGCAGATAACATGAGAAAATATATCAAGTTGGATGTGACTAATTAGAAAGGAACCAACAATAAGAAAGGCTAGAGGCATGACTCAGTGGTTAAGAGTGAGCAATGGCTGCTCTTGCAAAGGACATGGGTTCAGTTCCCAGCATCCACATTGGGTAGCTCACAACCTCGGGTAACTCCAGCTCCAGAAGTTCTGAGGTCTTCTTGTGGCCTCTGAGGGCACCTACTCCTGCAAATGAGCAGGCACATACATGCACACATAAATAAAAGCTAAGGGAAAAAGGAATGGGAGAATGAAATAGGATTTGGATTAGATATAGTGATAATTCAGTGTAGGACTTAATTAAATGTGACAGCCATGAATTGAGAATGACTAGATTTAAAGCCCTGCTCCCTATCAATGTAACCTTGAGTAAATTGTACAAAGTTTTCCTCATCTGTAAAATGGAAATAAAACAAAGTCTGGCAGAGGTGGCGCACACCTTTAATCCCAACACTCAGGAGGCAGAGGCAGGCAGATCTCTGAGTTTGAGGCCAGCCTTGTCTACAGAGAAAGTTTCAGGATAACCAGGGCTACACAGAGAAACCAAACAAGCAAACAAACAAAACCTAAAATCTACCTTTGCAGCTGTTGTGAAAATTAAATGAAATAAAATATATTGCACAAAGTAGTTGTTAGTAACTATTAAGTATTGTTACTATTTGAAGAGGGAGGAGGGGGAATTGAAAATGACCTCTGGTTTTCTGATCAGGCCCCATCAATCAACACTGGAATTACAGAAAGGAGTACACTGAGGAGGAGAGAAAATGAGTTCAGTTAAAATAAATCAAAGTTGTTTAGAAGACATGCAGGTGTGGATGTCCAGCTGGCAGCTGAAAACCCTTGCCTGATGCTTGAGGGCATGATGGGGGTTAGAGATAGACAAGTTCCTCCCAGTATAGTGTAGAAAGAAATATGTGGAAAATAAAGGACGGATTTAAAAGCTAGTGAGGTGATACCATTTGAATGGGAGTGTGAATCCCTGTGATCTTTCCGGGGAGAAAAGTTGGCTTTTTGTTTTGTTTTGTTTTTTAAATGACTTTAAGAAAATATATTTAGGGCTGGAGAGATGGCTCAGTGGATAAGAGCATCGACTGCTCTTCCAAAGGTCACGAGTTCAAATCCCAGCACCCACATGGTGGCTCACAACCATCCGAAAAGAGATCTGACGCCCTCTTCTGGTGTCTGAAGACAGCTACAGTGTATTTACATATAATAAATAAATAAATCTTTAAAAAAAAAAGAAAATATATTTAAAAGGAGTGGTCCCATGTACAGTTTGGAAGAATAGGTTTGGTTTTGTTTTTTGTTTGATTGGTTGGGTTTGGGTTTGGTTTTGTTTGATTTGACTTGGTTTTTTTAAAGACAGGCTTCTTTATATAGTCCTGACTGTCCTGTAACTCGCTGTGTAGACGAGGCTTGCCTTGAACATAAGAGAATCACATGTCTCTCCCTCCTGGGTGTGGGGTCTAAAGGTCGCCACCAACGGCCAGTTAAGAATAGTTTTCTGAGACAGGGTCTAATGTAGCCCAAGCTGTCTTCAAACTACTGATCTTCCTCCCTCTATCTCCAACATGCTGGGATTTCAGAAATGAGCTACCATACTTAGATTTAAAAAAAACTTTTTAAAGTAATAACTGTATTAGCCAGGCATAATGATGCACTCCTATACCCTGAATGTTCAGAAAGCCAAATCAGGATGATTATCAAAAGTTTGAAGCACATCTGGGCTACTAGGTGAGTACCAGGCCAACCAGGGCCACATAACCAAACTGTCTCAAACGCACCAAAACTAAGAGACAGGAAGTCCATTTTCCTGACCATGGTAGTGCACCCCTATAATTCTAGCTCTTAAAAGATGAAAGCAAGCCGGGCGGTGGTGGCGCACGCCTTTAATCCCAGCACTTGGGAGGCAGAGGCAGGAGGATTTCTGAGTTCGCGGCCAGCCTGGTCTCCAGAGCGAGTTCCAGGACAGCCAGGGCTACACAGAGAAACCCTGTCTCGAAAAACCAAAAAAAAAAAAGATGAAAGCAGAAGGATCAAGAGTTTAAGAGTGTGGCTGCGAATGTAACTCAGTTGATTCAGTGCTTTCCAAAGATGCACGAAGCACTGTGTTTTGTCCTCAGTGCAGCATTAAAATAGGTGTGGTGCCTAATGCTTGTCATCCCAGAACTGGGGAGGTGGAAGCAGGAAAATCAGTTCAATATCATCTTTGGCTACTCAGCAAGTTCCAGTCTAGTCTTAGCCTTGAACATGAACTACTCTTATTTTTTTAAAAAAATGATGGGGCTGGAGAGATGATCCAACAGTTAAGAGCTTCTGCTGCTTCTGAAGAAAACCCCAGCTCAGTCCCCAGCATACACATCAGGAAGCTCGCACCCACCTGTAGCTTCAGCTCCCAGTGATCCTAGGCTCTGTTCTGGTCTATGCATGTGACCATACATATGTTCACAATTGCACATGCAAACACATAAATAAAATATAAATATAAATAAAATAAATATTTTTTGAAAGATTTATTTATTTATTATATATAAGTTCACTGTAGCTGTCTTCAGACACTCCAGAAGAGGGCATCAGATCTCGTTGCAGATGGTTGTGAGCCACCATGTGGTTGCTGGGATTTGAACTCAGGACCTTCAGAAGAGCAGTCAGTGCTCTTAACCTCTGAGCCATCTCACCAGCCCTAAAATAAATATTTTTTAAAATTTAAAAAGAATTCAAAGTAAATCTTGTTTCAAAAAAATGGACAGGCCGGGCGGTGGTGGCGCACGCCTTTAATCCCAGCACTTGGGAGGCAGAGGCAGGTGGATTTCTGAGTTCGAGGCCAGCCTGGTCTACAGAGTGAGTTCCAGGACAGCCAGGGCTACACAGAGAAACCCTGTCTCGAAAAACCAAAAAACAAAAAAAAAAAAATGGACAGGGCTGGGTATGGTGGTGCATACCTTTAATCTCAGCACTCAAGGGGTGGAAGAAGGAGGATTTCTGTGAGTTTGAGGCCAATCTGGTCTACATAGACGGGTACAGGTCAGCTAGTGCTACATAGTAACCCCCTATCTCAAAACAAAACAACAAAAAGGTATTGTGATAGCTGAAGATATGCTGAAGTAAATCTGGGCTAAGAGTATATTTCAGTGGTAGACACTGAGTGTGTGGGAACCCCTGGGTTTAATCCCCAACACCCCATAACAAAATAAAATAATGTTCCATGCTTGTAGATATGGTTATGATATACATTAAAATGAAAGAAAGGAGGCTGAAGAGATGGCTCAGTGGTTAAGAGCAGCTGCTGCTCTTGCAGAGGACTAGAATTCGATTCCCATGGCCCACATGACAATTCACAACCGCCTGTTACTTCAGTTCCAGGAAATCCTATGCCCTCTTCTCACATCCATGGGCACTGAATGCATGTGGTTTACTTACATACAAATTGATAGAACACTTACACACATAAAATAAAAATAAATCTTAAAAAGATAACGTAGAAGGAGCTGGAGAGATGGCTCAGCGGTTAAGAGCACTGACTGCTCTTCCAGAGGTCCTGAACAACCACATGGTGGCTCACAGCCATCCGTAATGGGGTCTGATGCCCTCTTCTGGTGTGTCTGAAGACAGCTACAGTGTACTCATATACTATATATGTATATGTACTATATATGTATATGTGTATATATATATACATACATACATACATAAGATAAGGTGGAGAAAAATGAATTATCTAGGCATAGTGGTGCATGTCTGTAATCCCACCACTTGAGCTGTAGAAAAAGGAGGATTGCCCCAAGTTACAGGTCAGGGCAGCCTGGATTACAGAGTGAGAACTTGTCTCAAAGCAACATTTCTGAAAATGAGAAAAACTGCTAAAAAGAAAAATGTCCTAGTATAATGTCATTTGTACTAATATATTAATATATATATATATGTAGACTTAAAAACTTTTATATGTTTGAGTGTTATACTGTGTATGTATTTGTGTATGTATGTGCATGTGTATATGATGATATTGGATCCCCTGGAAGTGTAGTTACAGGTGGCTGTGAGCCAACATGTGGGGTCTGAAGTAATCAAATCCAGGTCCTTTGCAAGAACAAGTGCTCCCAACTACTCCAGCCCCTACATAATAATTTTTAAAGTCTGAAAGGATATACACAAATCTAATAGTGGTAACTTCTGAGTAGTGGCATTTCATTTGTACTTCATTCTTATTTAAACATTTCTGGAAAATAAAGAATCTGAATTTGGAAGTGTGAAGAGAATCAAATGCAGAGACTCGTGTGAGGTAGATGAGTGACTTGCTACTTAGGCACACTCTCAGGCCCTAGGACCTTACTGTACTAACAAATTAACTTATAGTCCTTGCTTATATGTTTTGTTTTTATAGTACTAGAGATTATATTTTTTCTTATAGATGTATTTTTACATTTTTTAGCTTTCTTTCTGTTGTGCATATATATTATATATCCAGTACTAAAGAGTAAACCTAGGTCTTCAAGCATACTGGGACAGCACTCTACTTCTGAGCTATACCTTTGGCCTATATTCCTGTTTTTAATCAGGAAACAAAAAACTATTCTCTTCTGGGAAAATATTATAGGGCAAGCAGGCACAGGAATAAAAGGCTTGTGAAGATATGAGAAAGAAGTGGTCAAGAGATCTAAGAGATGATAATGATCTAAAGGCAAGGGATCAAAAAATGTCCAAAAGGAACCACTAGGTATTTAGCAATGTTTGCCCCAGTAGAAAGGTCAAATAAGAAAAGCCCTGAACAAGGGCAGTTCTGTAGAGAACTGGGAGTAGAAGCCAACTAACAGGGCCAGGGAACCATATCAAATGAGAAGTAACAATATTTTGTGGAGGGGGCTGGAGAGATAGCTCAGTGGTTAGGAGCACTGGCTGCTCTTCCAGAGGTCCTGAGTTCAATTCCCAGCAACCACATGGTGGCTCACAACCATCCATAATGGGATCTGATGCCCTCTTCTGGTGTGCACTCACACATAAATAAATAAAAATGTAAAAAATAAATAAATAAAAATGTAAAAAATAAATAAATAAAAATTAAAAAAGAAAAGAAAAGAAATACAGTATTTTGTGGAGAAAGTTTCTCAAAAAGTTTTCTCCAAAACAGAAGTGGGCTAGAGTGCAATGCTTTGTCAAAGCTGGGGAATGATTTCTAGTCAAAGAAGAATGGGTTTGCTTTTTTTTCCTGTTGTTTGGTTTTGGGTTTCTGGTGGTGGTGGCATTTGGGGATTTGGGTTTTTTTTTTTTTGTTATTTTAGTTTGGTTTTGTTTGTTTGGGGGAGTTGTTTGTTTGTTTTGAGACAGAGTCTCCTATACTTTAGGCTACCTGAATTTGTCCATATAGCCAGCGTTGGCCTTGAACTAACTGATCCTGTTACCTCTACTTCCAAAGTGCTGAGGTACAGGCCTGCGCACTGCTAACACATACCATTTTTCTCCTTAGGAGGCACAACTGAGTCACCTAGTGTTGTTCCTTTTGTAAGGATAGAACTTGGGAAGGAGTGGTGCTTCGATAGGTGTGTAAAGTGAATGAATGAATGAATTAATTAATTAATGAAAAAAGAACAGAATGGAATGTGTTAAGCAGCTGAAGAAAATGGTTTCCTAGACAGTGAAAATTGGAATATTTAAGTGAACAAAAAGATAAGACTTAAAATCATACAACCCTAGGACAATCATGTAAGTTAAATTCACAATAAGGTGGAAATAGCTGATGCATGGTCTTTTCTTGCTGAACTCCCCAAGTCTGTCTTCAGGGTACTGACTTTAGATATACATAACTAAGTAGTCCTGGTCAATGTTTGGTCCTGTCTATCACAGACCCCAACATTGCCTTAGCTCCATTCTGTCCTAAAAATAAAAAATTAAAAAAAAATGGAGCGGGGCATCTAATAAGTTGTCAGAATGGTGTGAAATCTCTTCCTGATACTGTTTTTTATTTGTTCCAGGAACATGCATATCTCATGAATTTTCAACTCAAATCTAGTATATCACTGCATATCTCTCAAGATTAAGCTACAAAAAAAAAATCCAAAACAAAACAGAGAGATAAGTCAGACAAGTATTGTGTACTCCTCTACTCCTTTAGTCCCAGCACTCAGGCAGAGGCAAGTGAATCTCAAGAGTTCAAGGCCAATTTGACCTACACAAGTTTCAGGACAGTCAGGGATACATAGAAAGAGACTCTGTATCAAAAAGAAAAAATCAGAGAGAAAAATCATTAGTCTCCTGGCATGGGAAAAGATATTCAAAAGAGACATGTATCCTATCAGACTACTGAAACAATAGACTCCAAAGAATTAAAAATTTTCCCAGGAAACCATGCTGGCAGAAAGACTGATGACCTGGTACCAGTCAGTGGAAGAATTTACATGACCTTTCTTCTTGCTATTTTTTTTCTTTTTGCATGATTTTGTTGTTGTTTAAGAAGAGATCTTACTATGTAGCCCAGGCCAGCCTCAAACTCATGATCCTTCTACTCCAGCCTTCCAAGTATTGGAATAACAAGCATGTACCATCATGTCTGGCTAGCATGGTCTTTCTTTTTAAAAGTTTTATGGGGTAAAAAGAGAAAAGTAAAGGGCACTAAACTAATTAAACCTTTTGTTGTAATAAATAAGATGATGACAGCTGTTAGCAGCTGGGTCCCATACATACACAAAGGCACACAGATGTATATAGACATATATTGTTTTTTTGTTGTTTTCCTGAGAGGCCGAGTTACTAAAGGAAAGAGAAATCACATTTTAAAATCTCTAAATTCCAAGGCATTTCGCTTACGTACCATCCTGCCTACAGGCAGTCTTATATCTTAAACAGATACCTATCCACCTTCCTGTCCCCAGACTTTTCTTCTTCGAGAAGATTTCCCAATCTCCTTTTTGGTGTTATGCAATCATGATGACAGGAATGTCTTTCTTTTCTCCATTCAGACTGTCCGAAGAAAATGGCAGATTAAAAACAAACAAACAAACAAAAAAAAAAACTTCAGGACTTTGGGCGCTTGTGTTCTCAGGAGTAAGGTGTTGAAACTGCAGAGAGGAGGTACTGGGTCTTCATATAAAAAAGAGTTAATGCAAGGATGAAACAAAAACGAAGTGCACTCATATGAATCTGTGTTTGGAGAGTAGCAACCTTTCTATGGAGCCCCCCTCTCTTTACACAGTCCCATCCAGCTGCTTGTTACTTTTAGTGATGTTCCTCTTTCTTAAATTCATTTCACCCTAATCTCACCTGGCACCTCCCTGGGGATAGTCTCTAGTTTCAACTAAATCCCTTCTAAAAGTTGCCAGTTCCCTCTCTATGTTGACAAAATGCTTTTAAAATGTTCAGCGGGTCTACTTAAGTTGTCCATTATATTTACTTTACCAGAGCATCTCTGGATCACCTAAAGATAAGGACAGTCTGAGAAACAGCCTTGTGACCTAAGTGTGTGAATAAACTGTGCATGTTTATGAGGGTTGCTAAAGACCTAAGCCCTTAGCAACAAGAGTATGGCTTCCAGATTCCACAGAAGTGTCTGTTAATTATATAATTACTTATCAAGTACAAAGAAAGTAATGTCACAATTGGCCAGCAGTCTCCTAATATATGGCAGGCATTATTATAGCACTTCTGTATTTTAACTCAGTTAACCCTCAAAATTATCTTCTAATATAGGTACTGTTTTTTATATCTGCAGATAGCAATAAGACACACATTGAAAAACTTACTACAAATCATCTAGTTAGGAAGTAGAAAAGCCAGGATTTGAACCTGGATTATTTGGATATTGAGTCCAGATTTTTAACATGGCAGTCAGAAATGAAAGATTTGATCTGTATGTTGCCTAAAAGCAGAAAGAGGAAAAAAGATTGGAGTGGGAGTGGGAGTAGGAACCAAAACAATGTGCTTGCTTGCAATGGGAAGGGTAGCATGCCACTAAGAACTCTTCAGGAACATGCTGAGAGAAACTGCCTTCCTCTGTGCTTCTAGACCTTTTGACTAAGATGGAGTGCAAACTGCCTCTTCCTGCCTGGATACTGTTCTGTTTGGTCTTTAGCCTGGATCTTGTGTTGAGTTTTGTCTTAATAACTCTGAGAACTTCAAGCTTATTTAACTTCTGCCCATCCTTCAAAGCCCAGTACAGTTTCTGCACTTCCATAAAAGCTTCTGTATCTATCCAACCTTTCTATCCTTTAAAATGTTTTGTATGTACACATGTGTACATACAAAACATTCATTTGTCTCTGGCTCACGTTCTTCATCTTGTATGCATATGTATCATCTTACCAACCATACTGTAAACTCCCCAAGAAAAGGGGACTTAGATTTCGATTTCTTTTACACCTTATAGCTTCCACAATTCCTAGCCTGGTGTACTCCGTCAATATTTGTCAGTTGACTGACTGGCTGAAAAGGTCAGAGACTACATCTAATCTTGGTGAACCTCCACATCATTTAGTGGAGAACTATGAACTCAGTGTGTACTCAATAAACAACAATATTGCAAAATCATTCAAAAAGGCTTTATGGAGTCTCTATAATGTGCAGACGATAATGCTGTAGGGCCAGAATGAAAATGCAGGACAGCTTCTAATTCAGAAGAGGTTAGCTCAATTTTGGTCTCCTGAAGTCTTTCTCCACTCTTGTGCTCACTGTCTCCTTTATCTAAATTCCTGCTGCACTTGAAATCAAGAGTAGTTACCCCTTCATTGTTTTGTCTCCCTCAATTTGGTTGTGAACACCACAAAGGAAATGGATGGCAGTGTGCTAGAAATGTGTTAGAAGCACAGCATAGGAAAGGGAAGACACCTTCGAGCCAGTTCCTATTCAGAGCCACAGCCCTGGTGCAACTCTTAACTCCCTTCCACTATTCAGAATTAAGTGAAATAAGAAACACAGAAAGAAGCCAGGCAATGGTGGCTGGGAGGCAGAGGCAGGCAGATCTCTGAGTTTGAGGCCAGCCTGGTCTACGAAGTAAGTTCCAGGACAGCCATGGCTACACAGAGAAATTCTGTCTTGGAAAAAAAAAAAGAAAAGAAAGAAAAAGAAGAAAGAAACCCAACAAGAAGAGCAGGTTTGGGGGGGGGGGCAAAAAATAAGTTGGATTTTGAGTGCACATAACTTAATATAATTACTAGAGAGCCAGGCAGAAAGACAAACAGCTAAAATGAAAGTTTCAACCTGAGGGGAGAGGTCAGGACTGAAGATAAGCATTTGGGAGTCTTGGACATAGATAGACAAAGCAGTTGAAACACTAATATTAAGTCAACCAAGGATGGCTGGGGGTGTATCTCAGTGGCAGAGCACTTGCCTAGCATGTTGAGTTAAAAAAAAAGAAAGAAAAAGACTATCAGGGACAAGGGAAGAATAGAGCTAAAACTAGTCTGAGAGTCCTCCATTTGGAAAAAAGATTGGGGCGGGAGTGAACACTACAGTCAACCAAGTATGAAACAGGAAAGAGAATAAGACTAACAAAAATTTAGTTGATCTGGTCACTAAGAAGCCAGGCCTCTGGTACTCTCTTGTGGGGCTTAAAAGCATTGAACCTAGAAACTCCTGCATGCTAGACAAGCACTCTACCATTGAACTAAGCCATTGCCACCAAATCCAGACCTCTGATGACCTTGCAGCATTCCCAGTGAAGATCTGATTTTGCTTATTCTTGTCATCCCACAGTTCACACTCTGTACACACAAGTTCAATGAATAAGCAGATAGGTGCACTGAAAGTTCTACCGCAAACAGAAACTTCAACTCTTGAAGCCCCAACAAGCTAAGCTCAGCCACCAGTCCTCCGGGTGCCTCATAAAAAGAGAAACAATAGTGAAAAGCAGAGAAGTGAGATTTCTTCCATGTGGCTGCACTGTAAGAGAAACAAAGTAAAGAGATGCTGGTGAGCACCCCACCCCACCCCACCCCAGGGCCACCTTCTAGGGTCCTGGTGTGAGATTCAGAATTCAAAAGGAGGCAAGAGTTATGGTCCTGTTCCTAATTGACCCAGCATTGTCTAGGCTCCAGCCTGAGCCAGTCCTACAAAGTGGTCTGACAAGTTGCTAGACCTGTGTGAAATCACTTCCTGGGAGGCAAGTTCCTCCTCTCGCTAACACCAGGGCTGTGTAGCCTTACCTCCTCTGTTTAGGATTCTGGAGAAATCTTAATTCCTTAAGGCCCAGTTTAAATGTTTAAATGGTCTAATGGTCCAAGAGAGACACATTATGTTCTCTCCTGCCAGGCCAGTTAAAATGGGTAGAGAGGGAATGCTAGGCCAGTTGACCATTCTCCCCGCCCCCGCCTCACCAAAATAAATAAATAAAGAGGAAAACACAAAGAATTGTTAAGATGAAAAACAGAACACTTGACGGCTGTTAGTTACTTCTTCCTGAAAATGTGAAGTACAACTGTGAAAATTCTGAATAGAGAACACATACCAAAAGTTAACACTGAAAGACAGAGAGGGAGACACAGAGAGACAGACAGACTACCTGGAGGCTCTTGAGAATGAGGAAAACCAGGCAGATTTCCTGAGGGCATTGACAAGCTGAAATAAGCGATCAGCAAGGGGTGAGGGTTTTATGGCCTTTGCCTTAGGGCAGGCTGCAATCCAAGCTAGCTAGCCAGACTCCTGAAGAAACCTTTCCTGCCTGAGAACAAAAAAGAAAAGAGCCTAGGACAAACAGACGCTTTGGAGAATGAGGGAATGTCTTATAAAGGAAATATAGTCTAAATCATCTGGGTACATTTTTCTCAAAATGTATCCTGAACTGTAAGACACTTGGGGCCAACTCCAAGTCTGTTTCAGCTAACACTGAAAAAACTGTACTGATCTGACCTGTCACACAGACCAGACAAGGAAGTGTGGTGTGAGTCTTACCAAGTTGAAAGCCTGCTAGAATAAAGCATCCACACTCTTCAGAGAAAGAGCTCTGTAAAACAGCATTCAAGATGCCCCAAGAAGATATTTCAATATTGTTCAAAAGATTGTCAAGAAAATAAGACCCAGTCTCAAGAGAAAACTTAACTAAGGGAGGCCAGTCTTGAGATAAGGATACCGGGAGAGAGAAATCCATTGGTAATAAGGGTTTGGTTTGGTTTGGTTTGGTTAAGAAAAAGAAATCTCAAGAGAGAAATAGAAAACACGAGACTGAACTAAATAGAAATTCTAGAAGTGAAAAATGTGCTGTATAAAGTAAGAGGTGAACTGAGTGGACTTAACAGCGGGAGGAAATAACAATGGGGTCAGGAAACTTAGACAATAAAAAGTCTATAATCTGAGCCCATCCTGCTGCTGCATGCCTGTAATCCCAGCCCTGGGGAGGCAGAGCCAGGAGACTCAGGAGCATGAGGCCATCCAAGACTCCAGAGAAGGAGTGAGGCCAGGCAACAGAGAACAAAGAAGTATCAAATCTGAAGGAGAACGGATTGAAGAAAAATAAAGAAAGCTTTGAAATCTGTAGGCGATGTCAGAAGTCTAGATATGGCTACTTTTGCTTATTCTTCTTACCACTAAGTCCTGACACAGTCCCCACTCAGCACACACCTGTTAAATAAATCAAGGAACAGATGAGTGGATTGCGAGTCCTATGACAAACAGCAAGTGATGAGGTTACCAAAGTTTCAGAGATAAAAGCCTGGACTATAGAAGCCCCAACAAACCAGGCTCGGCCACCAGTCCCCAGGATGCCAATTACAGAGAGAAGTAACTAGTGAACAGCAGAGAAGGGAGCATTCAATGTATCCACACCGTGAGAGGAGCAAAGTAGTACACTGACATCCCCAAGTCCACCTGCTGGGGTCCCCACATGAGATTCAAATTTCAGTAGGAGACAAGAGATATGCATAGCTAAGCAGTTCGGTCAAGGTGTGGTCCCAGACAGAACGGACGCATTGAAGTCCACATTGCAGTCTTCTGAGCAGTTGTCAGAGCTGTGAAATCTCTTGCTGGTGGTGATTTGAATGCACCATCCTCCTTGTCTGGCTGCCTTCAGGATTTTCTCTTTCCCTTAGGTTCTCAACAGTTTGACCATAGTAGAAGTAGTTTTCTTCATATTCTGTTTGAGCTTTGCAGAGCTTCAGTTTGTAAATGGATGCTTTTGCCAAGTTAGAGAAGTATTCAATCAGTATTTCCTCGTATAATGTTTTTTAACCATTCACTATCTGCTACTACTGTCACATATGTTTTATTTTTTTGTAATGTTGAGGAGTTAAATATAGGGCCTTAAACATGCTAAACAAGGCTCTACTACCAAGACAGCCTTGTTATTCGTGAGCTATAGGCAGAGTGAAACTGTCTCAGAAAACAAAACAAAATAAAATAAAGAAAGCAGGGAGGGAAGAAGGAAGACAGGAAGTAGAGAGTGGAGGGAGAAGAGGGGAGGAGACCCAGATGACCAAGTGCTTGTCCATCACTGAATATATAATTTATTGGAGTTCACTAGTGAAATAGTAATTTTAGCGTGATAAGGAAATTTGGAACAAGACTGGAGAGAGTCCAAAAGAAACTAGGACAACGGGCTACCTGTGGTGCCTATTAGCATACCAAAGCGCATGCTCGCCTCCAGGCTCCTCAGGACCTGCTGCTCCTGTCTCAGCCCCTCTCACCCTACCCCCTACCCTAAACTTCTGCTCATGGGCTTCCCCTCCCCCAGCTTCTCAGTCCCTCATAACCCTGCCGCGTCTGCCATGGGCTCTCCTGGCTCTCTTTTCTCTAATCTCTTAATTTGCTCTCGCTCTCTCTGTCCCTCTGTCTCTGTCCTCTCATGGCCTGGTTCAGTCTACTTTTTTCTGTCTCTGCCGGGACTCTTCCAGATGCCTCTGCCCACGCTCTCCCTCATATCTACAGTAAAATCCTTACCCTCAACCACATCTTGTGGCAGTCGTGTGTGCACATTATACAGAGAGTAAGGTATAAAGAGAGGATCACTCAGTTGTTTGGAATTGGGGAACTGGAGGGAAGATGGTTCACATTTCAAATGGACAAGTGTTGGTCAGGAGTCAGTCCCCATGGATATTGTCTTTTATAACAGATTTGTTCTGGAGAATAGCAGAATTTGTCTTGTTTTGTTTTTTTTCAAAAACTCTTCTTCAGCAAGATTTGAAAAAAGGAAAGCCTATGGAAGTTCATGTGAGTCCAGATATGATGATGGAAGAAGGCCTCCAGAAGACTCCCCATGAGCAATGGGTGGGATCGGTCTCCTCCATGAATGAGGGCTGGTGGATGAGTACAGAAAATGCCTGCTCTAAGAACCAGACAGCTAGACATGCACCCGTGTAGAAGAAAAGCATCAAGAGGTGAAGAGCTGCTCAGGCTAGAGGAGACGAAGGTGGATGTCTAAACAACTGCTGTGTCATCTCGGATGAGGACATGCTGGGAATGGCAGCTGCAGGACCTGGCCTGACAGATGTGCAATGCAATTCTATAAATGTACGCATTTGTCTCCTTATCTTTTTTGTATAGTTTACTAAAGTATTAATATAGTTTTAATAAGTAAATACTTTTAGTTTTCAAGTCTTGATTCATCAACTTTATTTGATTAAAGCCAAAATCTCTGATCTGGAAGAAATAAAGGCCATGTATTCAGTCCTGGAAAAAAAAAAAAAAAGAAAGAAAGAAAAGAAAAGATCTAACTCTAACTTGGGAAAATCTAGAAGGCTTCCTAGAAGAAATAGCAGCTAAGCTTATATGTGAAGGATGAGTAGCAGTTAGAAAGCTGAAGATAGAGAAATGTCTAGGGGAGTGTCTGTTCCAGACACAGGGAGAGCAGATAAAGACTTACAAGCATGAGACAGACTCTTTTTACACAAGGTCTTGCTATGTTACACAGATTGACTTCAAACTTCTGGGTTCAAGAGACATTTTGACCTCAACCTCCCAAGTACCCAAAAATAAAGACACACTTCATAAGACCTAAGGAGGTGGGGGGAGAGGAGGGAAATGTAAATAAAGAAAATATCCAATTAAAAAAAAAGACCTAGGGGCCGGGCGGTGGTGGCGCATGCCTTTAATCCCAGCACTTGGGAGGCAGAGGCAGGAGGATTTCTAAGTTCGAGGCCAGCCTGGTCTACAAAGTGAGTTCCGGGACAGCCAGGGCTACACAGAGAAACCCTGTCTCAAAAAACCAAAAAAAAAAAAAAAAAAAAAAAATGACCTAGGGAGAAATCCTTGTTTTATCTGATGACACTTTTATTTTGTTTTTTGGGTATTTTTGGTCTGTTTGGGTTTTTTTGTTGTTGTTGTTTTTTTTTTTTTTTTGTAATAGGTTCTCACTCTGTAATTAGTCTGGCCTCAAACTCATGGCCTCAGTGTCTCAAGTGCTGAGATGGTAGGTGTGAGTCACCATATCTGGCTAAAATGGAAGCTTCATTGAACTATTTCCCCCTGATTACATAAGCAATTAGTTTTGGGGGACAATATACATGTGCTTCACAGTGAATGATGGTATTTAATGTTTTACAAATTCTTATTTTAGGGCTGGCAAGATGGTTCACCAGCTAAAGGTACTTGCCACCAAGGCTGGAAAACTGAAGAGAATTGACTCCCATGTCTTGTCCTCTAACCTTCATATGTGGTGTATACCACACACATACACACACACACACACACACACACACACACACACACACACGTGCAAAGATGAATGTTTAAAAAAAGTTACAAAATCTCATTTTCATACTACTTCAAGCCAGGTATCTAACAACACAGAACTGATCAAACTATGGTACATCCAGCTGACAGAACATATTACAAATTATACAGGTACTAAATTTATATTTATGAAACCCTGAAATAATTTGAAAACCAGCTTATTAGTAAATGGAAAAGACAAGAACACAAAATTGTATGTATAATGTGATTATAGCATTCTTTCAAAATCCTTACAGAATGAAACACTAATCATTGAAAAAGAATACTAGCTGTGGGGCTGGAGAAGATGTCTTAAGAGCATATACAACTATTGCAGAAGATCTGGATTTGAATTTCAATAGATGTTGGAAAACTCACAACTGCCTGTAACTCCAACTCTAGCTGGACCTGACACTTCTGACCCCCAAGGGTGCTTATAATCACTTACATATACCCACACCATATACACATAATTACAAATAATTTTTAAAATACAAACTATAGTTTTCAGTGCATAGTATGAGTATGAACTTTTTCTGTATATCATAGTTTATTATTTAGTAAAGATGTATTACTCCTATAATAGGGGAAGGGACTTTGATTTTTTTTTTTTTTTTTTTGGTTTTTCGAGACAGAGTTTCTCTGTATAGCCCTGGCTGTCCTGGAACTCACTCTGTAGACCAGGCTGGCCTTGAACTCCGCCTGCCTCTGCCTCCCAAGTGTTGGGATTAAAGGCGTGCGCCACCACTGCCTGGCGATTTTTTTCAAAATTTAAAACATAAAGTCTTAGGGTAATTGAAAGTGCTGTAGTATACCAAACCACTATCACAAGTAAACAAGAGTGTGTTTATGCCTTTTTCTTTTTTTTTTTTTTTGGTTTTTTTTTTTTTTTTCGAGACAGGGTTTCTCTGTGTAGCCCTGGCTGTCCTGGAACTCACTTTGTAGACCAGGCTGGCCTCGAACTCAGAAATCCTCTTGCCTCTGCCTCCCAAGTGCTGGGATTAAAGGCGTGCGCCACCACCGCCCGGCATATGCCTTTTTCTTTAACTTGCATTTTAATGACCTAGTAACACTTACAGGTTAACTGAATGCAAATTTTTATTTAGGGATGCTGTAGAGCTGGTCCCAGGAGGGGAAAAAAAAAGAATGGGGATCAGCAATGGAAACTGCCAGAAGCAGAGGGAGAAAAGGACTGACTAAGCAGAGATCAGAGAAAGTAAACATGAGAGAACAGGAAATGGGGGTGCAGAAAGACAAGAGGGTAGGTATACTTTCATAGATCAATGTTCATATTAGAGGCGCTAGTATTGGATGTTTGCTACACACATAGCTAGCAAGTTTCATGTTATTTTATTATTGTCTGTATTAAGACCATATATATCTATGTCTTTAAGCCTCTCCCTATTCCTCCCAGGAACAGGCTGTGTATTTCCTCAGCCCACGTGAGCTGTCATATCTGCCTGATACTGCCAGCAAAGCTCAACTGGACACTCGATCTGGACGTTCTGGAGCCCACTCTGGGAACAAATTGCATAACCATGTGCCTGTGTACGTGAGCTATAGATTTTGCAGACTATATGGAACAGCCTGGAAATTTCTGGTGATAAAGGACATCTAGATATGGATTCAGGCATTTATAGAAAACAAAAAGGTAAATCAGTTCTCTCTGGGTCTAAACCCCATTTATGACACACAACCAAACAAGCTGAACAATGCTGACTCTTAGCCAAGACCATTTCTGTAAGATGTTTATAGTTTTCTGTTGACTTTGGGACATACTCCGTCATTCTCAAAGCTTTTAGTGAGATAATGGATGACTGCTGGAGGTTGGTTTATTAAATGTCAAATGAAGGTGTTAGGGTGAATTTCAACATAGAGTATAGTTATTTCCCAGAAAGACAGATGTTCCAGGAACCTTGTTTGTCTTTTCAGTAGATAACACATCTTTTGACCCATACAGAAGCCAGGAAAATAGAGACAGTCCTAAGAGACCAGCACGTACGAGGATAAAGACAAGATCTTAGTGTCATCATCCTGACCTTTAGAGGGTATTGCAATTGTCTCAGAGTTCTAATGATGCAAGTTACAAAAGAATTTTACCTTCACCATCCAACAAGATAGCTACAAGTGGTCTCATTTAGATTTAAAACGTCTCCAACCAGGTGTGTTGATAACTGCTTGCAATCCTGGCACTGAGGAGATATAACCAGAAGAATCAAATGTTCATCCTCAGCCACACAATGGGTTTGAAGGCAGCCTGGGATACTTAAGATCCTGTATCAAGGGAACAAAGTCTCCAGCTTCTCAGTTGCACTGGGAACATTTTAAAACTCGGAGGTTATATGGGCTCACTTGGCTGTTTTCTTGAACAATATAGTTGCAGAGCATTTCCATCATCACAGAAAGTTCCACTAGAAAGTACTGTGAATCTAGACTTTCAAAATGGTCATCTCAGGACCAAGTCTCTGCATCTACATAAAGCATGATTTTGTTTTTCTCACTGCAGTTGTCTCTTTGCACTGGAGTGTGCAGATGGGTAGGGAGGCAAGTAAAACAACTTAACAGATGAGCCCTCTTGCCATAATGTAAAAACTAAGAATTCATTCGGGAATGGGTAAATACAATATGACATATTCACTACATGGAATATAACATAAAAGTTAAAGGGAATAAACAAGATATATCAATAAAGATAGAACTAACAAGTATATATATGGGGGTGGAAAAACAAGCTGCTAAATGTAAAAAAGATGCAAAAAAGAACAGAAACCAATGGCTGTAGTTTGAACAGGTTGGAAACTTGATACCAGATTTAATAGTTTTAAAAGATGCTGGGCAGTGGTGGCATGTGCCTTTAATCCCAGCACTTGGGAGGTAGAGGCAGGCGGATTTCTGAGTTCAAGGCCAGCCTGGTCTACAGAGTGAGTTCCAGGACATCCAGGGCTACACAGAGAAACCCTGATGAAATCTCTGAGAGGTAACCAGTTTGGGAGGCCTTTGCCTTCGAGAATGAACTAAAGCCATTATCATTGACAGTCTCTTTGACATTATGAGAGTGGCAATCTTACCAAGGCTGAGTGCCTTCCCTGTCTCTCTTTAGTGCCCTGTTGCTTTGTGACCCCTTTCTACCATCTTATGATACCACAAGAAGGCCCTCTCCAGATGCAATCTTTGATCTGTGATGTTTCAGCCTTCAGAGCTATGAAACAACAACTTGTACTATTTAGAAATTACTAAAACTGTGATATTCTGATACAAGCAGCAGAGAATGCACTAAGACAGCATTACTCCATTTTGCCTCTGGAAGGGTAAAGTCTAAGGGCTGCGTACTCGCCTAGCATGCATGCTGTGGTACATCCCCAATACTCTGAAAATAAAAACAGCTAAACTCATGGCAGGAGGCTCTTCAGAGGACAGGGATGGAAAGGTCTGTGGGCTACATATTGAAAAGAACTTCTGTTCTACAATGATCAAAAAATGTCAAGGAAAACACATTTATATATACTCATGTGATTATAATTATCAAAACAGAATACTAATTGTATATATAAATATGCAAAAATATGATGAGAAAAGTAAGGGAAATTCACCAACCTAACGATAATTATGTTAAAATACAGGATTGTAGCTATATTACTCATTTTCATTATTAAAAAAAAATGTTTTTCAGGGACTGGAGAGATGGCTCAGTGGTTAGGAGCACTGACTGCTCTTCCAGAGATCCTAAGTTAAATTCCCAGCAACCACATGGTGGCTCACAACCATCTGTAATGAGATCTGATGCCCTCTTCTGGTGTGTCTGAAGACAGCGAAGTATGCTCATATACATAAAATAAATAAATAAATCTTTAAAAAAAGTTTTTCACTTTATATTGTAATGTTTATATGCTAAAAATTTTTAAAGAAAAAATCTGGCTTTATGTTACTAACAGTCATTTTACTGTATAAGAGGTACAATTCTTTTGATTTTATTATTATTATTATTATTATTATTATTATTATTATTATTAGTGAGGGAGGGGATGCACAGAGGTGCAGAAGATAACTCTATGGATTAACTTGTCCCCTGCTACCTTCTCTTCTCTTCTGTGGGTTGAACTCAGGTTGGTGGGCTTTAACTGCTGAGCCATTTCACTAGCCCTAGGTACAGTTGTTAAAGAAGAGATTGGTCGGGCACATGTTTAGTGCTAGAAATAACATCCACATCATTCATGTAAAACAATCTGTATCATCTTTAGTGACAGTCTCCAAAATTCAGTTGGTCAACATAAAACCCACTGTGTAGATAATCTGTACTGGTAGGCACAGTGGAACACTACAGCTCCTAAAACCAGAGGTTCCATTGGAACATCTTTAGGCTTCCCTTTTAGACACAGACCACGTGACTGGTTATGGGCTTTGCAAACAGTTCAGATAAAAAAAATAAAATCTCTCTTTTGTGGGATGAAACTCAGTTTCAAAAGCTACTTTAAAAAAAAGCTGGTTTTACCTGCACCCTATCTCTATAGGGACATGAGGTAAACTTCCATGCGGACAACAACACTAGTCAGGCTTCTCAACATTCGAGCCAGAGTGGTAACCCTGTCACCAGACCACCTGTTCATCTAACTTCCAAAGCATATGGATCCTGACTCAGTCAACAACAGGGTACTGCTACTTCTGGCCTTCAAGAGAATAAATGGAGTTGGCCTCTGAAGTCCTGTCAAATGCCTGTCTCTGAGAAGGGATATTTATGGACTGTATTGTAAGGGACATTCTATCCATCCACTCCTTTATGTGGCATTTTAAGTTGTGTCCTCAGATCAAGTTAGAGCACTAAAAGGTTACATGCCTGAAACATCTGAGCCCGGTGCTTGTAGAAGAGTTTTAGTCTTGTGCCCTGGCTTTCAACCAGGGCAGTTATGAGAAAGTAATATGGAAATCTCTTCTGTGGGTTATTAAACAGTTACTGAGGACATTGTTCCCTATATTAATCCCACAAGAGATATTTCTTATAGAATTTAGTGCCAGCAATGGATCATTATGTAGCTGTTAAAAATTATAATTATGGAAGACTAAATGTGAAAACCTGTTTATGATACATTTGTTTGTTTGTTTGTTTTGGTTTTTCGAGACAGGGTTTCTCTGTGTAGCCCTGGCTGTCCTGGAACTCACTTTGTAGACCAGGCTGTATGATACATTTATAGAAAAAAATTCAGGACACAAACTGGTATAAAGACTGTAATTGCAGCCGGGTAAAATTATCTGTGCCTGTGGACAAAGACTGATAGGCAAATATAAAATTGTACTAGGGTGATGGGATTATAAGTATTTTTTGTTTTGTAAAAACAATTTTGTTTGCTCTCCTGTCTTTTCAATTGGGGACAAAAACACGTTGGTGACGAGAAGTCTCCCTCTCTTCCTCTCCCTCCCCCCACCCCCTTAAGGAATGCTTATCTTCCTTCTTCCTGACAAGAAGACTTTGTGCAGTTTGTTCCATTCCCCCTTCCCTTAACTGCCCCCAAAGGTGAATTTAATGTTTAATCATTACACACTGGGTTCCGGGGCCTCTGATTTTCCGTTAAGAAGCTTAGGACTGTGTACTTTTCTTTAAATCCATTGAAAATTTTGCCTCTAAAAAGAGGCAAAATTTAAAGCAGTCCTCCCAGTTTAAAAGTTACACAGAAGCCATAGAAACACTGGCTTGCTTACTTGTTTGCTTGACTGGTTGGTTGGTTGGTTGATTTTTTTTTTTTTACACAAGATCTCTACATAGCTGTCCTGAAACTCTCCATATAGACTAGGCTGACCTTGAACTCACAAAAAACTCATGTGTATGGGTACTTTGCCTGCATTTGTGTCTGTGCATCACTTCTGGTGTCTGGTACCCGCAAAGGCAAAAAAAAAAAAAAAAGAAAAAAGAAAAAATACAGTGTCATATACCAGTGCTATTAACTACAGATCGATCTCTTCAGCTCAGATTCTGGTTGGTTTTTTGTTGTTGTTGTTGTTGTTGTTGTTGCTGCTGCTGCTGCTGCTACTGCTGCTGCGGTTTATTTTTTTGTTTTTGTTTTTGGTTTTTAAGGTTTTACACAGGTGCTAACAAGACGATTCAGACACTGAGCCTGAAGGTCAGAGTTCAGTCCCTGCGAGTCCACATAGTGGAAGAAGAGAATCAACTCTCAAAAGTTGTCCTCAGTCCTCTGACTGCCAAGCTGCATGCGTTGCAACACATGACCCTCTCATCCCCTCCCATGTATAAATAAAAGCAATTTTTTTTTAGTCAGGGTCCCTCTACCTAGCCCTGACTCTTTTGGAACTCATATAGACCAGGCTGGCCTTGAACTCAAAAAGATCCGTCTAACTCAGCTACCTACTGAATTGCAAGCCAGCCTAAATCATGTGAGACCCAGTCTCAAAAACAAAAGAAAAGGGCTGGAGACATGGCTCTGTGGTTAAGAGCACTCCCTGCTCTTCCAAAGGTCCTAAGTTCAAATCCCAGCAACCACATGGTGGCTCACAACCATCTGTAATGGGATCTGATGCCTTCTTCTGGTGTGTCTGAAGAGAGTGATAGTGTACTCACATACATAAAATAAGTAAATCTTTAAAAAAAAGAAAAGAAAAACCTCAACTGGGACTAGAGAGATGGTTCAGCCTTTAAGAGTAAATTGTTACTCTTATAAAGGACTCAGGTTCCATTCCTAGCACCCACATGGAGGTTTACAACCACCCATAACTCCAGTTCCGAGATATGATGCCCTTTACTAATCTCTGCAGGCACCAAGCACGAATATGGTACACATACATATGTGCAGGCAAAAACTAATAAAATTAATAGAGCCACTTTTTTTAACAAAAGAAAGGAAATGGAGAAAGAAAGAAGAAAAGCAGGAAGAAATAGTAATAGCATTTAGCTTATTTAGTTGTGTATATTAAGCTAGATGATTTGTTTAATGCTCTTAGAAAAGGCTCAATACTTAACAAAATCCAGTAAATAGTACTCATTAATATTCATGTTGTCATTATTCCACTAGTTCTTAACATGACAAGGATGACATCTTTCCCTGTAGTTACTACCAAAATCGTACAAAAACTCTAAGTGAGGTTTGTGTTTTTTCAGAGCTGAGTAGGGTAACAAAGAAGTGGAGAAATAGCTGTCTTCATTCAAATTAATAGAGCCAGTTTGGCAGCAGGCTTGGAGGTGGCACCCAAGTAGAAGAGTGGGTGGTGGCAGCAGTAACAGAGGCAAGACAGCCAAACGCCTATGACCTTCAAGAGAGAGATAATGTAGCAAATGGGACATTTGAGAACATGGACTATGGGACAAAAGCCTAGGTCCTGCTATGTCTGCTCATCCTCCACAACAGCCTATCGTTGGCCTGCTTTCCTGCCCAACACTTCCTCTGTTTTCCACTGACACCTTACTAACTCCACTTGACCATTTTTGTGTTTGCTTTTTTTGTGTGTGTTTGGTTGGTTGGATTTTGTTTGGTTTGGTTTGGTTTGGTTTAGTTTGGTTCTGTGTTTGAGGCGCAGTCTCCTTTTGTATCCCTGGTGAGTCTAGAGCTATACAGACCAGCTTAGCCTTGAAGTTGCAATGAGTGATCCTTTTTGTTTCTTCTTCCTAAACACTGAGGTTACAGACATATGCCAATATGTCTGGTTTGACTAACATTTATTCTAACATTCCCACAGCATTGAAATAAATTACCCTAACCTTTGTAGCTTCAAAATTATGGTCTTTTTTTAGTCATCCCACTAATCCTGGTCCTACAGCATATAGTGTATATAATATATATAATTATATATAACACATATAATGTAACATATATAATGTGTGCATGTGATATACATATATACATCTATACACATATATATACACATATACATATATATGTATATACATATATGTCCAAGGTTATGCCAGGCATGGTGGTGTATGCTGTTAATCCAAGAACTTGGGAGATAGAGGCAGGTAGATCTCCATGAGTTTCAGACCAGCCAGGCGTATGTAGTGATACCCTTTATATATATATATATATAAATATACATATACTTTCATCTTGTGATGGTTTAACAAAGTTCAGTTGATTGATGGAAGAGTTTACAGTTTGATGAGGGTAACAATAGTACTTCCATGAAATAAAAGGTCAGGTAACTACAACCATAAATACAAGAATATAAACCAAGTTCATAGAGGTTCAGGAGGTACAAAATAATAAAGTCATTTGTCAAGTTGGGCTAGTTGAAGAGAGTTTCTATGAGCACTCAAGTTTTGAGATTTGAATTGGAGATTTAAGGAGGTGATGGACGTGAGTTAGTAGAGAGGTGGACCTTTTCAGACAAATAGACAAAGGGCAACAATGCAAGACATAACTCAAGCCAGGACAGATTCCTACCCCGTCCTACCATTTTCCCATCTCAGCAACTCTACATGATCTGACACCACACCTCTTTCAGTTGAAGGAGAGCTCTCTGTAATGTAATGCCCACTAGACTTTCTTGGCCATCAAATTTGCTGTATTCATGAAGCACTTATCACAAACTACAGGAGAAAGTTTAGGCAGAAGCTATTTACAGGCATTATGAGCAAGTATTTCCCATCTCCTTATTCTAGACCTCATATATGGCCTATCTGTCTACCACCAAGATTGTCCACAGGTAGAGGACAAATCCATGTTGGAGAAGGACAAAATATGGAGGGGCTAGGGAAATAGCTCAGTGCTTGCAGTACACACATGAGGGACTGAGTTCAAATACCTAACATTCGCATAAAAACAAGGCTTACAGTATGTATCTATGGCTTTGGGAAGGAGGCAGAGACAAGAGAGGTTTGCTGGCCAGCCAGTCTATCTGAATCAGTTAACTCTGGTGAGTGATAGAAGAAGACACTGACATCAGCCTCTGGCCTTCACACATGTCTATAAACAAATGTGTGTGCAAATTCGCGCGCGCACACATACACACACACACACACACACACTGAATATACACACAATAATTTTTTAAGAATATGGAAAATCAACAGTGTTTCTCATACCATGAGCAGACTAGCATCACTTTGAAGGCCCAGTGTGTAAAGATGGAGAGGGGAGAAAGGAGGAAAATATATCCATCAACAATTCAAATGGTAAGCTAATTAAATTATAGTCACTCTAGAACCTTGCTATGTAGCAGGAAAATTGCAATATGACCAAAGAAATACATATTTATTCAAACGTTGTTACATGTCTAAGTTTAATAAGCAATTCTTGATCCCATTCATTCACTCCTTTGGCCAACATTTACTGTGACCCAGAGCTGAGGTCACAGATACATAAAACTTATTTCTGCCCCCAGGGGCTCACAGCTTATTGTAAGAAACAGACCAGCAAACAAATATGACTTGCAACTCTATGACATGAGCTTGCCAGAGGTGATTTAAAATGCAGAACGGGGACAACGTGCTATACCTGAGGAAAACATGGGGTAATGGATGGGATTTTTCCCGAAATGGAGACCTGAGGGAAGAATGATAAGAACAATGACTTGGAGACAGGAAGATGAGACTATCAAGGTCATCCTCTGTTGCGCAATGAATTTGAGTCCAGCCTGGCCTACGTGAGACCCTATCATACACACACATTCAAAAAATATGCACGGCTGGAGAGATGGCTCAGCAGTTAAGAGCACATATTGCCCTTACAGAGGACCTCAGTTCCATTTTCAGCACCCAAGCACGTAACTCACAGTTTGCCTGTAACTCCAGCTCCAGGGGAGCATGGCCTCTGGTCTTCCTTCTCAGGTACTTACAGTCATGCACTCACATCCACAGACATACACATAATTAAAAATAAAAAGAATGGGCGGTGGTGGCACAGGCCTTTAATTTCAGCACTCGGGGGGTGGGGTAGAGGCAGGTGGCACTCTAGAAGATGGAGGCCAACCCGATCTACATAGTGAGTTTCAGAACAGCTGAGGCTACACCCAGAAACTCTGTCTAGCAAAACTAGAGGGGGATAGAGGAGGACAAGATTTCTGTTAAACAACTAAACAACAACAACAACAACAAAAGACACAAACAGGCTGCAAAGGGAAAGTTATTATAAGGTGGTAGCATTTCTAGAAAATAGGGGGAAACTACAGCTGGTTCAAGCTTAGTGTGCTTGGGTGAAAGATGAGGCAGGAAAAGTGTAACTTGAATCTGAAGAGCTTTCCTAGAGTTTGAACATCAGTACATGATAACATAAGTGACAGACATCAGTACTCTGGATTCTTAGGTCCATCTGTTTCCTTGTGTAAATCACTTGATCTCTGAGATCACCTGTATTTTCATCTATAAAATGGATATAACAGTGGTACCAACCTTGCATGGTTAAGTTAGGAGTAAGTGAGCTAACTTTGATATGGTGGTTTGAATAAGAATGTTCCCCAATAGGCTCGCCAAAAATGCCTCTATTTGAAAGGATTAGAAGGATTAGAAGACATTGCACTGTTGGAGAATTGTGTCACCGGGAGTAGGCTTTGAGATTTCAAAAGCCCAAGCTAGGCCCGTAGTCATATACTCTGTCTAGATCTGTGGACCATGATTCAACTTTCAGTTACTACTCCAGAGCCATATCTTCCACCATGCTCCCTGCCAGGATGATAATGGTCTAAGCCTCTGAAACTGTAAGCAAGCCTCCAATTAAATGTTTTCCCTTATAAGAATTTACTGTGATCATGGTGTCTCCTCATAGCTTTAGAATAATGACTAAGACAATTGGTAAAGTGATTACAACAGTGACTGGCATAGCTGTTAATTATCAGGTGTTTCTTAGAAAGGTAACCTTGTTGGCAACCTAAAACCTAAACTATTGTGGGAGTGGAGTGGGGGAGATGAGTGAAAGGAGGTCCTATTAGGATAGCCATTTAAACATGGGGATTTGTTTTTCTTGTTTGGATTTGTTGTATATCTCTCCAAGTAGCTCTGGCTGTTCTGAAATTCGCTCTGTAGACCAGGCTGGCCTGTAATTTACAGAGATTCGGCTGCCCCTGCCTCCTGAGTGCTGGGATTAAAGGTGAGCACCACTATGCCAAGGCCCTTAAACCCAGTCATAATGTCTCCATTTAAAATCTGGAAGTAGCAAGTTACAGAAGTGGAAAGGTGACTGCCAGTGTGACTAGGTAGACCCAGGACATCCTCTAACCAAATTCAGAGGTTAAGAGTAGGGGGTTGGGTATTTAGCTCAGTAGTAGAGCACTTGCCTAAGGGGCACTAAGGCCCTGGGTTCAGTCCTCAGCTCCGGAAAAAGACAAAATAACAGAGATTAAGCGTAGCTAGATGCCGGGCGGTGGTGGCGCACGCCTTTAATCCCAGCACTTGGGAGGCAGAGGCAGGAGGATTTCTGAGTTCGAGGCCAGCCTGGTCTACAAAGTGTGTTCCAGGACAGCCAGGGCTACACAGAGAAACCCTGTCTCGAAAAACCAAAAAAAAAAAAAAAAAAAAAAAGCTCGAGAGGGGAGGAGGGAGGAAAAGAGAAGAGGGAGAGGAGAGGAAGGGGAGTAGAAGAAGAAGAGGAAGAAAAGGAGGACGAGGATGAAAAGGAAGAAGGGAGGAGGAGGAGGAACAAGATAGTACACTTCTATTCAGCTCTTGAGAACCCAAAGGCAGGGGATGGCAGCAAGTCGGAAGGCAACCTGAGTCACACAATGAATTCTATGCCAGCTTCAGGTACAGAGAGACCTATATTAAAAAAAAAAAAAAGAGTAGCTAGAGATCCTCATGTTCTCTCTTGCCCTCTTGGGCTCTTCCCTTCACCCTTCTCTTCCCCCCCCCCTCCCCCAATGTGGTCATGGCCGGCCTCTACTTCTCTACTCTCTCCTTCTCTCTGCCTTTCTGCCTCTACTACTCCCTTAACTCCCCTCCCCATGCCCTGAATAAACTCTATTCTATACTTTAAAAAAAAAAAAAGAGTAACTAGCGGGTGGAGATATAGGTACAGGAAGAGATTTTTTAAAAATGTTTAGTTGAAGAAGTCATTGAAGATCAGAACAAGAAGAATATCAATATTTCAGAGGCTTGGCAAGAGATCTGTCTGTGAAATGCACATAGAAGAGGTAGGGAGAGCACCATAACCAATAAACACCATTTGTTATGTTACACAAGCTTCCCTCTCAACTCCCCAAGTGAGTGTGTCTTATTTTCTAATGAGACCCCCTACTTCTTTTTTTTTAAAGATTTAATTTATTTTATGTATATGAGTACACTGTAGCTGTACAGATGGTTGTGAGCCATCATGTGGTTGCTGGGAATTGAACTCAGGACTTCTCGCTCCAGCCCAAAGATTTGTTATATGTAAGTACTTACATATACACTGTACAGATGGTTGTGAGCCACCATGTGGCTGCTGGGAATTGAACTCAGGACCTCTGGGAGAGCAGTCGGTGATCTTAACCACTGAGCCATCTCTCCGGTCCTAGCATCCCTACTTCTTGATACTCTGTCTGCTTTTTATAGGGACAATGCTTTTCACTTTGCTTTCTTAGTGAAGGACAGGAAAATCTAGCGTCTTTCAAAACGATCTTTTGGGCGACCCCGATACAAGAGGAAGTGGGTAGAAAGGGAAGGAATGAGGAAAATTATTTTTTAGAAAAGAAAGAGAGTCCGGGACGACCTCTAACCATTAAAGTTCCACCTCCCCACATCCTGCCACGCGCCGCTCTCCAGCGGCCGATATCGGACTCCTGATCGCAACGTAGGACGGGAGATGTAGTCCTAGAGACCGACCAGGGTGGCACGATTGAAGAACTCGGTTTCCCAAGTGGCTCCTGAGGCGCGTGCGCAGATGGCTGCCCCAGCGAGTGGTAAACAGAGACGTCAGGCGGGGGCTGCTGCTTGGAGCAAAACAAAAGGGAAACCCGGGGGGCGGGGGGTGGGGGGGTCCGATAGGGGATTCAGTTCTAGAGTTGGTGAGGCTGGGGCCGCAAGAACCTTGACCCTCTCAAGAGTGACCTGGAGGGAAGAGGCGAGGGGAGGGAGAGCCAGGGGAGGGACAAGTGACGCCCGGGAGCGGGGCGTGGGGGAGGGCAGCGATCCGGGTGGAGGAAATTTGGGAGGAGTGTCCGGGGGGCAGCAACTTGAAAGGGGGAGGGAACTTCGCTGAGGAGACGTTCGGTGATGGGAGCGCAATGTATGAGGGGATACGGTGCCTCAGGTTTAAAAGAGCAGGAAGCTGAGTGAGAGGGTGCAGAAAGTGCCTTCGCTAGGCGGAGGTTACAGGTGGTGCCTCAGAGCGCTACTCTGAGGCTGCAGCCCGTAGTCCGGAGGGGATCGGAGAACTGAGTGGAAGGGACAGTTTAGGGGCTAGAGTCCGGAGACAAGGGAGAAGTTCGTGACTTTCTGAGAACTGTAAAGAATGTGTTTCCCCCCTTGGGGGAGGCATGGTGAAGGACTGTGGCAGGCTCCACTGATCGCTGAGCTGCAGAGGTTCGACCCCACGTATGGATCCAGAGAATAAGAAGTCAGCCACAGAGGCTGCCGCGATCATAGACCTCGATCCCGACTTCGAACCTCAGAGCCGTCCGCGGTCCTGCACCTGGCCCCTTCCTCGACCAGAGCTCACTACGGAGCCATCCGAACCGTCCGAGGTGGAGCCCAGTCTGGGACAGAAGGTACCCACGGAGGGACACTCCGAACCGATCCTGTTGCCCTCTCGGCTCCCAGAGCCGGCAGGGGGCCCCCAGCCGGGAATCCTGGGGGCTGTAACAGGTCCTCGGAAGGGAGGCTCCCGCCGGAATGCCTGGGGAAATCAGTCATATGCAGAACTCATCAGCCAGGCCATTGAAAGCGCCCCGGAGAAGCGGCTGACACTCGCCCAGATCTACGAGTGGATGGTCCGCACGGTGCCCTACTTCAAGGACAAGGGTGACAGCAACAGCTCGGCAGGATGGAAGGTAAGTATGACTCCCTTACCTTCACGCCATCCACCCTTGGACCCCTCTAGTTACTCTCACTCCGGGGGCCCCCATTAGCGCCTTTTCACTCCTTTGGAAAGCCCAAAGATCCACCTTTAATCTTCAGTTAGACAAACATTTACTTAGTACATAGTATATGCCACACTCTGAGCTTGAAGCGGGAGGATCAACGATGAATAAGACACTGTCCCTGCTCTGAGGAAAATCGAATTCTCTACTCGCTACTCAGCACTTTGGCTTGAGCTGCTCCAAACATTTATTCCCACAGAGAAGTCTTTATCCTATGTACAGCAGGAACTGTGTGGATTCTCCACCCGCACCTAGCCTTCCCTCCTCCCTCGCCTCCCACCCAACACCTTTTGGCCCATTCCTGCGGGATTACTCGGATTCCCTGCTCGCCTCCCAATACCTCAGTGAACAGGAACTGTTATAGGATTGCTCTGCCGAAGAGGGAGTGGGCGGTGAAGGGGGGGGAAAGTGGTTGGTATCCATGGGGAAAGGTAGCCTACCTTGTGCACTAAGGAAAGAGGCCTTAAGCTGCTATCTGCCTCAGTTTACTTTCTCCTGATGAAAATTCTTCCTTGTAAGGCACTATCCAAACTCTCGGGGGAAAGTCTTTGTTCAGGAATACTACTCATGGAGAAAGGAGGTATCATATAGCTTTGACTTTAGAGTCCAAGTTGATAATTCTCTTGGTCTTTCTTGAAGAAACTGGGAAGATCTCCGACGATAACTCTGAAAACTTTGCCAGAGAAATACGGACTCTAATCACAAAACTAAGGAGGGTTCAACCCGTATCAATGCCTTTTATCTCTCTGTAGGTGGTTAGTGTTACTGTACCAAGCACAGCGGATGGAATAGATCTTCAGGTAGACGTTAGAGTGAGGGAGCAGATCTACAGTATTCGTAGGGGCCAGACGGAACACAAGATGGGACAGCTGACCGAGACCCTTGGCACTATTTCTGGGTAGACTGCCATGCCACAATCTGAATCACAAAGAGCTTCCCTCCTTGGACCCAGCCTGCACAGCTGTTTTTCTTTTCCCTTAAGTTGATTTTCCAGGGTAGAATGACCACGAGTGCTTGTTACACTGGGAGTAGCCCCTCCTTATGACTTAGACGTAACAAAGCCTATTTATAGTTTATGAAATCCTTTTTTTCCCCCCTTTTGGTTCTGGGAACTGAACCCAGGGCAGCATGGTTACCACTAAGCTAAATCCATAACCCGTGAAATGATTCTAAGATTTTTTTTTCCATTTAGTTAGTCCTCCTGGCAGTTCTGGGAGTCCACATTTTGCATATGAGGAAATTGAGGCACAGGGAGGTTAGGTAATTAGTCTACCCTCAGGATGAGGACTTGAGTACAAGTTTTGGTACAGATCCTGCTTCTCTGTGGAAAGCATGGTTTGCTTTAATAGCCAAACCTAGTCAAAAGGGGCCAAAAGCTTTCATAGTGCCCCCCTCCCCCACACACACACACACGCAGGAAGCTTAATACTTCCCTGGTGTTGTGCCAGGGTCACTCCCACCCCACCAGGGGGCGGCACTCACTTGAACAAGAAAGCTTAAGTTAGGTGACTTAGTGAACAGTTTATCCGAACACACGTACACATACATGCGCATGTGCGCGCGCACAACTTGGGAACTGACCTCTGCCACTTGCTTGTTCCAAGGTCTAATGGAGAGGGATTGTAGATGGAAGTGTAGCTCGGTAGTAAATCCCTTTCACAGAATACGTCTCTGGGCTTGGCCCACCACCGTGTGCATGTGCTCACGCTTGCAAGCGCGCACACGCGCGTGCACATACACATGCGGTGCGCGCGTGCATGCACACGTGCACGCACAACACATTTACTTCACTAGACCCAGAATTAGAGAAAAAGAAGGGAGGAAATCACAGAGCCAGAAGACACAACGGTGCTCCTAGCATGTCTGAGTTTCCTCCTGAATTTATTTCTAAACTAAAGGGCTCCGTGCAGGAGGTCAAATGACCTTCAAGGTAGAGAGATTATGCTCAAATTCTTAGAAGACTTCCAAGGGGAAAAACTGGGAAGGAGCGGGGGAAGGAATGGAGTTACAGCAGACACCATAGACCAACCAGTAAAAATAAGTACCACCAGAAGCTCAGGAAGTATCAACCTCCATCTTGCACCCTGGGCTACTGGAGGGGGAAGGATATATTTATCTGAATGTCAACAGTAAAGGAAGAATGAATAACAGGTTCCAGTACCCAAGGCACTCAAGAGCTGACAGAACCTCAAGGGAAGCCGTATTATAGTCATCTAGGGGCTACCTACCAGTTGGACATGTATTGATTATGTATTGTGTGCTTGATAGACTGTGGCCTTGGCACTCTGAGGGGCCACTATTGGGGACAGTTGCACACAATCTCACCCAATCTATATAGCACGATTTATGGTTTCATGTCATTAGTCTTATCAACTGTTAACTACCAAAAGTATAGACAATTCTCTTGCTGTCCTGGAACTCACTATATAGACCAGGCCGGCCTCAAACTCAACAGAAATCCTGCCTCCAGGGTACTAGAATTAAAGGTCCAGTTTGGGATCTAATGGAGGGATGGGGGGAATGAGCCTGAGCCTGGCAAATCTGTGTACAGTCTCTTGTCTCCCACCTCACTCTACTTCTTCCTGGTTTTGACTTTTGAGGCTCCTGCTGTGTTCCAGCCTCCCCTTAGATTAGAATGCTGCCCACCCCCCTCCCCTACACATATCTCATGCCCCTTTCCTACCACCTCTCTCCCATCCAGAATTCCATCCGTCACAACCTGTCCTTGCACAGCAAGTTCATCAAGGTTCACAACGAGGCCACTGGCAAGAGCTCTTGGTGGATGCTGAACCCCGATGGTGGCAAGGGAGGCAAGGCGCCCCGGCGCAGGGCGGCCTCCATGGATAGCAGCAGCAAGCTGCTCCGGGGCCGCAGCAAAGGCCCCAAGAAGAAGCCATCTTTCCTGCCAGCTCCACCTGAAGGTGCCACTCCAAGGAGCCCTCTGGGCCACTTTGCCAAGTGGTCGAGCAGTCCTTGTCCTCGAAATCGAGAAGAAGCTGATGTGTGGACCACTTTCCGTCCACGAAGCAGTTCAAATGCTAGCACTGTCAGCACCCGGCTGTCCCCAATGAGGCCGGAGTCTGAGGTGCTAGCAGAAGAGGAAATGCCAGCCTCAGCCAGCAGCTATGCAGGGGGTGTCCCTCCCACTCTCAGTGAAGATCTAGAGCTACTAGATGGGCTCAATCTTGCCTCTCCCCATTCCTTGCTGTCTAGGAGCGGTCTCTCAGGCTTCTCTTTGCAGCATCCTGGGCTTGCTGGCCCCTTACACAGCTATGGCGCCTCTCTCTTTGGCCCAATAGATGGGTCTTTGTCAGCAGGAGAAGGGTGCTTCTCAAGTTCCCAGTCTCTAGAGGCTCTGCTCACCTCTGATACACCACCACCTCCTGCTGATGTGCTCATGACCCAGGTAGATCCTATCTTGTCTCAGGCTCCTACACTTCTGTTACTGGGAGGAATGCCTTCCTCTAGCAAACTGGGCACAGGAGTCAGCCTGTGTCCTACACCGCTAGAGGGTCCTGGTCCCAGTAACCTGGTTCCCAACCTTTCTGTGATGGCACCACCTCCAGTCATGGCAGGTGCTCCCATCCCTAAGGTCCTGGGAACCCCTGTGCTCGCATCTCCTACTGAAGATTCCAGCCATGACAGAATGCCTCAGGATCTGGATCTCGATATGTATATGGAGAACCTGGAGTGCGACATGGATAACATCATCAGTGACCTCATGGATGGTGAGGGACTGGACTTCAACTTTGAGCCAGGTATAGCAACCCCCAATTCACCCCAGCATCTTCGCTCTTGAATGTTCAGCTAATTCTATGACCTGAGCCAGAGAGAGCCTTACAGCAGATAATAGGAGTCCTTGGGGAGATGGAAGAGAGGATGTCATACTAGAATAGCATAACTTCTAAGTGGGAACCTATGGGCTCCTCATCACAGAAGGAGGGGAGCTTTGGGGAGGTGAAGGGGTGCCTCTGGTATGAATCTGGTGTCACAAATGAATTTCTTATCTTGTCCTCCATTTCTTTTTTCCACAGATCCCTGAGTCACAGCAAGAAGCTTTGTCCCCTGCTTCGGAGGTGGAGGTGGAGCCGGGCCTGTCCTTAACCACTTTCCCCCCTTGAGCCCTCCCCAGGAGTTTGGAACCCTACTTTAGAGCTAGTGATAGGTGGTCACACACTCAAGTGTTGAGGGAATTATAAAGATAGATATGTGATGTGTAGGAATTGTGAAGGAGGGTGATAGGAGGAAGGAGGGAAAAGGGCTTATTCTCACTGTGCCAATTAGGGGGTAATTATGGTCCTTTCTCAGGGGCCACCATTGATTTCCCCGTCCCACCTCCTAGGCCTGTAGCAGGGGCCAGCAATGCTGTTGGAAATGTGAAGTCACCAATGGCCTTATTACCCTGCCTTTGGGAGCAGGATTATTATTATTATTTTTTTTTTTGGTAGAGAGTCTTACTAGAGCTGGGCCGGGCTGGGTTGAGCCTGGATTTTTAGGCAGTGGGGTGGGTGGGTGGGGGGCTAAGGGACCTAGAAGGGCCAAGTTTTGAGCCACTGGAGTAGCTCACCAGGCCAAATCACTTTTGGAAGGATGCAGATAACAAGACAGGCTTTTTATAAAACTTTTAAAGAAATATAAACACAAAAATAGAGATTTTTAACAGTGGTGAGGTGCTAGTGATGGGGAGAAGGCTTTTTTTCTTTCCGAAGGCTTTGTCATAGTGACATGATACAAACACTACAGACTCTAAGGAGGAGACACAGGAAGCAAGGGAGAGGTGGGCAGCAAGAGTGACTGGAGAGAAGTGTTCCCTTTTGGACCAGCTCTAGAAAAAGCTCTATGCATAGTTGAAGCAAAGGAACCTAAGCCAGGTCCCCACATTCTGTCCACTTGTGCCTAGCAGAGGGTGCTGTTGTGGGGCAAGCACACTCTTGTTTAACCAGTGCGGGTTAGTGCTCCCAGAGAGAGCATCCAAGGCCTGAAATTGGCTTGGGGCCTGGGAGGGGCGTGAAAGAAGGAAGGATTTAGGGTAGTAAAGTTAGGTACAGAGACCTCCCTGTTCAAGGCCTGGGACAGCTGTCCCTGCCCTTCTTCCCAGTCCTGGTCTGCCAGGGTTATGTGGAAGACTGTGTCGTGGCAGGCAGGGCTGTGGAGAGGAACAGGGAAGGGGGAGCTTGGGGAGTTTGGCTGAGGGTCTGGGAAATGAGCAGGGATGGGGGGAATGTGGATCAGGTTTACTAGCACCTGCCAGAGAGGCCATCTGGGGCTCCTCCACCCCAGCCCCCAAGCAGCCCCTCCCCCAGCGCCTTTGCATTATCCCCTCCCCCACTCCTGCTGTGGGTTCCCATCATTTCCTGTGTCAGCGCCTGGCCTACCCAGATTGTATCATGTGCTAGATTGGAGTGGGGAAGTGTGTCAAATCAATAAGTGAGTTCAATAAATGTCTATAATCAGATCTGGTTTCTGGTTTCTGCTGCCTTGCTGCCCCCTCACTTCCAATATGGGGGAGGGAGAGAGGCGGAAAGGCGAAGGGCAGTTAGTTGAAGGGCGGGTGGGAGGGACTGCCCGCAGGCTGGGAGGTGGGGGAATTTCAGCCTGGGAGGTAATGGAGTGTGGTGGGGGAGGGACACCTAACCCCAGCAGGAGTAGGCGGCTGCAAGATAGGCCTACCCCGAGGGGAGGTAGTCTGGTTTGAGAAGACCCCACCCCCTTCTCTGGCCCTCAAAGGCTTATTGTACTAAAAGTCTAGCAACTAGACTTCACAGTCTTTCCTCACCGTCCCCCACCCCTCAAGTGTTCACTCCAGCCCTCTGTTGCTCTGGTCCACCCTCAGCCTCCCTGGTGCCTACAGCCTACTGAAGCCTTTGTGCAGATGCTGGGAGAAGGAATCTTTCTAGAAAAAGAAACCCCACGTTAGTTAAATTCCAGTAATTTCATGCACTCTCCTGGAAGTTGGTGCTCTCACTTGGTTTTATTGGGTTGACGATGTTTCTTGAGAAAGTCTGCTCTAGTCTTACAGAATGGTTTGCGGGTGGAAGGTGGTCCATCTTCTTTTCGCCCACCTTTAGACTGGAAAAAATATTAATGGAGAGACTCTGCAGAGAAAGATTCCTACTGTCTAGGGCCAAAGGAAGGAGAGAAAAGGTTGGGGTCCGACGGTGAACATAGAAATCGAACTTATAAAGGAAATTCACAGCCGGGTAGTGGTGGTGCATGCCTTTAATCCCAGCACTTGGGAGGCAGAGGCAGGCGGATTTCTGAGTTTGAGGCCAGCCTGGACTACAGAGTGAGTTCCAGGACAGCCTGGGCTATACAGGGAAACCCTATCTCCAAAAATAAAAAAAATAAGTTAACAAAGATCAGCCATACTCGAATTTTCAGTTGACTACTCTGGCTCGTGATCTGCTGGGTTCCACTACTCTTGGGAGATCTTCCTGAGAGATTCATAGAGGATTCCATGGCTGCCAGTCTCTTAGCTTCTAGAGCTCTAAGCATCTTTATTCGGCTCCTCTCCAGGAAATCACATTGTGTGCGCAGTGACTCTAGAAAACAAGAAAAAGCACCCGCCCCTCTGAGGAACAGAGATGGAATCCCTCTGTCATTCAATGGATCAGTCAGAGTAACTTGGCCCAAGATAGAAACGATGGGAAGGAAGTGGGGGGAGTGACATGCATGCTTCACACGGTTTAAACCAGACACCTAGTTTACCTAGACCCTTGCCCCCCTTTCCTAGGCTCCTATGATCCCACCTACCACACTATGCTAGCCCCACCCCCTTCTCTGACAGAGTCCTCCACATTTAAGCCCAGGCTGCCACTAACTCAAAATCGTCCTGCTAGAATGCTGGGGTTCCCAGTGTATGACACTGTGCCAAGTACACAGTGTGTACACCACTTCCTACGTCCTCCATCACATGCCTTACCAACTAGTTCAGGTTCTGGGTTCTTCAGGAGAGGCACAATAGCTTTGTAGGAGTTCTCAATCCTGGTACCTGGAAACATAACATTAGGCCATCTCCAGATGCTGAGACATACAAAGTCTTTGCCCTTTTGAAGCCCAAGATTTCAGGATTCTGACAATAAACACTTTCTTGACCTGGTACACATTTTTCTTCCCCTAGCATGGGCCTACACAGATCCTAGGATGAAGAAGGTGGCTTAGTATGTACGTACCTAACCTACTGTCATCAAAGTAGTGTTCTTTGAGCTGACTAGCTATGGTCTGTTTAGATCTGGCTAAGAATGCCCTATTTTACTTACTTTTTTTGGGGGGGGGGGTTGGGGAGCTTGTCTTGTGATAGGCTCTCATATAGCCCAAGTTCCCTTTGAACTCCTAATATTCCTGGCTCCACCTTGTGGGTGTTTTCTTTTGAGCTAGCTGGCCTCCAACTCTCAAGCTTCCTTACCTCCATTTTTAAAGATTTTGTTTTGTTTTGTTTTTCGAGACAGGGTTTCTCTGTGTAGCCCTGGCTGTCCTGGAACTCACTCTGTAGACCAGGCTGATCTTGAATTCAGAAATCCACCTGCCTCTGCCTCTCAAGTGCTGGGCCTAAAGGCGCGCACCACCACTGCCTGGCTCTATTTCTAAAGAATTTATTCATTTTGAGACAGGGTCTTATTCAGTCCGGGCTATGCTCAAAGTTGCTGTATAATTAAAAATAACCCCAAACTTCCGATCCTCCTGTCTCCACCTCCCAAATACTGGGATTATAGGCATGTTCCACCATACCCAATTTTATGCCATGTTGGAAATGGCCTCCAGAATCTCATGCTCACTAGGCCAGCACTCTGCCAAGTGAGCTCCATCCTGGCCCTGCTTTATAGTGTTTGTTTGTTGTGTTTGTGTGTGTGGCATTTATGTTCGGGATGAGGTCTTGCTATAAAGCCCAGGCTGCCCTTTAATTTACAATCCTCCTGCCTTAGTTCCCTGAGTGCTGGGATTACAAGAGAAAGCTGCCTTATTTTAAGGACAAGTTTCATAGTCCATGTTGAGGGATTTGATCTATGGCGAACACTCCCAAGTCTCTACCTGGTGCCCCACGCTCCACTTTGCAAACATAGTAGGTATCTCGAGCTGTAAGGAATTTGCTGGCATAGTCTCCAGGTGTCTTTGACAGGAAGAATAACTTCATGGTCCCCGATTCTTCACACAAATCAATGGTGTCTAGAGGAAGGCCATAGGGTAATTGGGATAGGGAAGAACAGAGAATATGAGTAAAAAGGGCCAGTGGTCCTCTACAGAATGGGTTTGAGGAAGGTTCAAAGATAGGAGGACAACCCTTCTCGCTGGGAGGAAAGTTTAGAGGCTAGAGGCAGCTTATTGCTTCTGACCTTCAGTCACTATTCCTCCCTAAGCCACTTACCTGTTTTCTTTAATCCCATTTTCTTTCTTGTGTAATGTAGCAGCAGGAGTATAGAGCAATTGGTATTGACCAGAAACTCTTGATTGTCTGAGAAGAGATAGGATGGCAGTATGCAGGCCCTTCTCTACTTCTATCCTCTCAGTGATCTCAGCTGTGCTCATCCCAACCCATGTCCATCCCCAGACTGTTGCTCTGTGCTGCCCCTCACCTCCATGTTTGATGATGATAAACATGCTACTGAAGTCATTTCATTCTTCACTCCTTGATGAATCATGAGGATGGAAGGTGTTCTAGTGGCCCCAGGAGCCTGAGGGCACCCATAGGGTTGGAGGATTGAAGGGGGCAGATGGAATTTATAAATTGAAAGAGGCCCAGACTAGGCAGACAGGAGAGAGCTTTTGGTGGTTGGGGGTGTTTAGCATCTATAGGGGTGGGGCCTGGGGCTGCAGTTAAAGGATTGTGAGGTCAGAAGTGGTATGTGTCATAGAAGGCAGAGGAAGGCCAAGGAGAGAAGACACTGGATGGGATCTGTAAAGGAGCTTCGAGGAATTGGGGCAACATGGCAAATATAACTCTAAACTGGCCCCTGTACTTTCAGCTAATTTGTGGTCCTCTTGTTTCTTCAGTATGACTATACTACCCCTTTGGCCTAACCTCTCACACCATTCCTCCCAACTTCATGTTCGCCATGTTTCCTCTGCTCCCCAACCCCGAAACAGACATTCTTGATAATCATTGGTAAAAACTTTATTTTTTGTTGATTCGGAAACAGTTGAAAGGTAGGTAGAAAAAGGGAGGGAGAATCCTGTAAAAGAGAAGGGTTGTGCTGGGTATGGCGGTGCATGCCAATAACACCAACACTTGGGAGGCAAAGGTGGGAGGATCGCCTGTGAGTTATAAGCCAACCTGGCCTACAGAGCAAGTTCCCAGCCGCCCTGGCCTACAGGGTAAGACTCTCTCCAAAAAAAGTGAAAAGGTGCTAGACTGGGCATGGGAGGGCTTGTGCATGGAAAGGGGGCAAGGGATATTCTCAAGTAGGGCATATGTGATAGAAAAGCAGTTACATGGGACATGAAATCGAAAATTATCCACAGGGGAAGGCAATGAGCATTGGATTCAGATTGGCAAGATGAGTAGGGGGAGGTTAGCATCACTTAGGGCTATAGGACTTTGAGGTTCCATCAAAGGATTGAGGCTCAGGCTTCAGGCTTCAGAGAATAACATGGGGGAGGCCAGTAAGGGCTATGCAGGCTGCAAGGAGAACCTCCAGGCCCCTCTCCTAGGGCCCCTCCTTTGGGGGGAATCTCACTGACGTGGCAGAACCGTTCACTGTAGTCTGGCTGCAGACTCTCAGTCAGTCCTTTAGACACACCACTCCAGGCCTAAAGACAGATATCTCCAGATCAGAGGTCAATTAGGGGCAGGAAGCAAAAGACCCAGGCTCTGTGCCAACAGATCTCTCACAAATCTGTAACAATTGTGATTGCAGAAGGGCTATCTAGGCTCCAGGGCTCCTAATGCCCTACCGTTTCCGTCTGTATCACACAAATCTCTTTGGCTCCATCTCTTTGCCTAGCCCACCCTCCATTTGGTTAGCCATATCCTGATGGTAAAGGCCCCTCCTCCCTCCACTGTGCACTCTCCCAAGTCTGTCTTGCTGACTAGCAGTTGGCAGTTGATAAACTGTAGTATGTGTATGATAGTGTTCTCACCGAAAAGTTCCCGTGGTATTCAGTAACCAGATCCTCTAGATTCTTGATGGGGGGAATTCGAGGCATTCTGACCAGAAAGAAAGAGGGAGCAGAAGCATTAAATGAAAGATCCTTTATTACCCTTTATCCAACTGGCCAGCATGGAACCTCTAGCTTCCTCTCGACACTTATCATGGCTCTTAAATGATCTACCCTGGAGATCTTCAAAATAACCCCACTACCCCCACCTCATTTTAAGGGCTTCCTGAAATCTCACCGTTCCAACCAACAGTACACAAAGATCAGGGTAATAATCAACCCCATGGTGCCAACAGGGATAAGCACAGCTTCCAGTGCAAACAAGGAAGGATTCTCTGTAACAAACAAGGAAAATGACCCTTGCATTGTGGTACTGAGAAGACATGGATGCCAGGCACCACGCCAAACACACTCCTTATGCTTTCTTTCCACACAGCTCCTGAGAGGGGTTGGGGGAACAATGTTTATCTACATTTTACAGATGAATAAGCCAAATCAAAGAGGGCAGCCCAGATCCAAGTTCATGTCTACTATGCAGACTCTATGGAAGCCTGTGGAGAGCTCCCACACATTTCATATTCCCCTGGAGCATCCTTTGGCCTCCTTGTGGATCCACTCTTCTATTTCATCTGCACCCCTTCTCATTCCTTCATAGAAAACCCTGCTTCATAGAGATTGAGGTTAAACAGTAAGGGGGAGGATGGTTAGAGGCTTAGGGCTAGAGAGATAAAGTAAATGATAGTGACAGCATGTTACAAAGGTTAGGGTACTGGGTGAATGATTTAGAGGTCATGCATTTGGGCCACTTTACCCTCTGCAGTATGGCTCCCCCAGTGGACTGGTTGGCTCCATTTACTCCACTCTTGAGTACTTCCACAGATTGGGTTAAAGCGGCTCCGAACCCGAAATGTGTATAGTTTCTGCTCATCCACACTAGGCAGGGAGAATCTAGGTTCATGATCCACTATTTGTTCCTAGGGAGAAGAAGATCAGGGGAAAGATGGTTTTCAATAAAGGAAGAAAGAATGGGAACATTCTTGCCTATACCTCAATGCCATCTTCTGATTCTTCTAATTTCTTGTTCTTTCCAGTACCAGGAAAACAAAACAAGAAACTGGTTTTGGTCCCTCCTTGATCTACTTTGCTCCTCTCTGAACTAATCAAAACATACTGCTCCCCTTCTCTAACTCAACTCCCCTCCGGATCCACTCACTAGCTTCCCTTATGTCTGACATCAGGAAGAGGATGGTGGGAGAGCCAAAGTGAAAGCTCACTGGTGATATCAGAAAAAAAAAGTGAAAGTGTAGACAGAGGAGCTGGGAGGCAGAGAACTGGGACCCGGTATTAGGTTCTTCTGTCTGGCTAGTTGAACCCCTTCTTGCTTGGTCTTAGCCACTGCATCCACAATGCCAGGTCACTCACCGTCCAACTTTGATCTCGGTTGCTCCGGTACTGCACCAAGTATTGTAAACAACGCTCTATATAACTGTTTTTCCAGCTCAGCTCTAGCTGGGATTCACTCAGGTTGTAAAGTGTTAGATTCTCTGGAGCCCATGGGATCACTGGAGATATGTATGAGTGTGGTCATTGCCCTGGCCTCGACAAGTCAGGACCTTGGAGGTAATTCCCTTTATCCCGCCTCCCTTCCCCATCCCAACCCCCCATCTTCTCCTTTCTGCCCATGGCCGACAATCTATAAACTCCTTTAAGCTCCCTGGCCTCTTGGCCACTTCTTGCCCGATTACCAAGATTCTGTAGGTTTAGCTTCTGTTCAGCTCGCCTCTGGGGTTTCTGGGGGTCCTGGAGCTGGACAACAAATGTCTGGTAGAGATGGATATCTTCTTTTTGTATCTGACAGCCAGAAGTAATTTCTTTTGAGAACAGATAGTGGCTACACTCCCGGAATGTATTATTATCAGATCCCTTGTACCTAGAGAAGGGTTACAAGGCAAAAGAATGAAGGGCCAAACATGGGTATGGGTATGCCCATAGCCTAGCCTCATCTGGTCTGAACTGACAACTTATGAGAAACTGGTAGGGTGCCTGAGGAGCTGCCGACCCACTTTTTTTGGTCCTCATGCAGTTAACCCACCTTCCCTTCTTCCTGTGCTACCCCTCCCCCTTCTCATACCTGTAGTGCAGAGTGAGGTTGGTTGCCTGAGGCTCAGAACTGCTATTCCAAGTGCAATTCATGTACTCGACGTTGAACACAAAGCACTGAACCACTGGGAGGGGCAGAGTAGGAACACTGAGGTGTTCAAGGGCCATAGAAGTCAGGATCAAATCTAAGTTTGGGAAGAAAATGAAGTAGTGGAATGGAAGAAAAAGAAATCTCGGTCAGAAGAAACAGTAGTGAGACAGAGAGCCCTCCCCACACTTCTTTTTAGTCATTATAGTGAGCACTAGCAGGCTCCAGATTGTATAGAAAGGGCTTCTTGCCCTTTCCCCATAGCCTTCCTCTCAACAATCCCCTCTGGTCCTAGATTTCCTACCAGCTTTGGTGTCTTCATTCCCTCTGGACGTGAGGACCTTGGAGCTCCACCCTACTCTCAGCAGAAGCAGCTGAAGGAGTAAAAAGGATCTAGATGACAATAAAGGTTTCAACATGGCGCTTGCTCTCCTTTCTCTGGGTGTAGTCTGTGTCAGAACCCAGAACCACTCTCCCACAAGCCCTCCCCACCCATACATTTCCTTTTGTCGTAGCTTCCGGTGGAAAGAACCTTAGAAACCACGCTGTAGAGGGAGGGGGGTTAGTAAATGTGTTCAGTGACATAAGCTAAGTCCCCTGGGAGATTTGGGTTCTGCTCTAAGATGATGGTCTGTCAAGATTAATACTTGATCAACAACAGTGTCACAGAATCAAGGCGCTTCAGGCCACCTAGGTCCAGGAAGGCTCTGCTGAACACCCACCCCCACCACATACCATCATTCCCAACCACCTTTTCCCTTTAGGCTATCTTAAACCTCTGTCAAAGTTCTACAGTCTAGGGAGGATGGATGGAAAATACTGACTTGATTCATGTGGATACATACATAGCTGTCTTTCCTCTGACCTAATCCGAATTAGAATAGCCATCCCTAACTGCTGCCTGAATTTAGTCCCTGTTGACTCTGGTGAGAGCTGGCTTCTAACATGGAAGAACAACAATACTAACTTCAGGCTCCCTATCTCCCTGCCAATCTGCTTCTCTTTCTGTCTTCCTTGTCCGGCTTAATAGCATCATCACCTGCCAGACTTGGAACCTCAGGATCCTCTTCATGTCCCCTCTTCTCTCTCACACTGAGAATCCAATCAGCCCTGTTTCTGTGGTATTTCTCCCAGCAGTTTCCTCCTTTCTGTTAACCACAGCCACTGTGCTAAATCAGCCTTTCATTACCTCCAGTCATGATTATTCCCGTAACCCACAAACTGGTCCCCTTTCTCAAGGGCCTCTGCTCTCCAGTCCTTTCTTCATTCTGTGGCTGGATTTACCTTCCCTCAGAGCACAGGGTTGATTGGAGAAGCCATTTACTGAAATTGTTTATCCAGACAACATTTATTGAGTCTTTAATATGTGCTTAGTACAGTGCTTATGTTCTGAGAACATAAGACAAATAAGACATCATCATTTTAGAAGCTCAGAGATAAGTGGGGAACATATAAATAATACAATGTACTGTAATGAGTTCTACAGCATAGATGTGGAGATTCTCCAAAACACAGTTAAACAAAGGTAGGAACTAGCCAGCTGCTCTTTGCCTCTTCCTGATTTGCTACTCTATTTTCTCTCTGTTAAATTACACTAATTTTTTCAGATTCTGCTTTAAAAGCATCTCTTCAGTAAAGTGCCCTTGAACTATCCTCTTTCCATCTTGGTCAATTTAGTAGCTTCCTCTTTTTCTGGGAGAGAGAGTGGTAGTGGTGATGTTGAAGCAAGGTCTCATGTAATTCAGCCTGGCCCCAAATTTGGAAGGTAATGAGGCTGGCCTTGAGCTCCTAGTCCTTCTGTCTCTATCTCCTGGGATTAAAGTGCCAGCATGCTTGGCTTTTTTTTTTAAAGCCCTCTGTATTTTAGGTGATAATGATATATTAATGTAGAATATAAATGCATCAATTGTAATAAAATGTACCACTCTTAAGTGAGACGAGGAGAAGCACAGGGAGTGAATTGGAGCGGTTTCTGGCTCACAGCAATATTAAACAGAAGGAACTAGCTCTACCCTGCTGTGAACCTGGAATTGCTGCAATTTTTTCAAAGTCTCAGATTTACTGTGTAGCTGAATATGATCCAAAATCCTGATCTTTCACCTCCAGTTTCCAGTGTTGGGAATGCAGGCATATACCACTATACTCAGCTGCTATTTCTGTTTTTGAAGGCCTTCAGAGTTAAATCAACGTCACCACATCCAGAATATTTTCTTCTACCCAATCAGATTATATTTTTAAGACTGGCCATTGCAATTCTCCTCCTTCTGTGGCCTTACTGCTCAGGGTTCAGACTTGTGGACCACTACCAGTATTTTCACTTTCTACTTTAATTCACTTTGTGGCCTAAACAGCCTTCCTTGACCTCCTAGGCACTGGCATTGCAGGCTTGATCTCCACACTTGGGTTTGGCATTTTGTTTTTATGATTATTTATTTATATATTTGTTTTTTTAAAGACAGAGTCTTTCTATATAGTGGTTGTCTGCTAACTCTCTGTGGGCCTCAGACTCAGAGGCAGTCTATCTCTGCCTCCAGAGTGCCCATGATATAGATTTTGTATGCATGTGTGTATATGCGGTGGGCAAGTAAGTTCCTTTCACCATCTGGGTCCTGAGGCTTGAACTCAGGCTGTCAGGCTTGACAGCAAGCACCTTTACTTGCTGAACCATTTAGCTGACCCTGATTTTGGTGATTTTATTATGGCACTTTAGCTATATTTTCTCTAAAAAAAAAACCATAATAGAAAGAATATCAGCTGTATAATATTGGGCAAACAAATTATCACTCTTTGAAAATCAGCCTCCGCTGGGCAGTGGTGGCACATGCCTTTAATCCCAGCACTTGGGAGGCAGAGGCAGGTGGATTTCTGAGTTTGAGGCCAGCCTGGTCTACAGAGTGAGTTCCAGGACAGCCAGGGCTATACAGAGAAACCCTGTCTAGAAACCAAAAAAACAAAAACAAACAGAAGAAGAAGAAGAAGAAGAAGAAGGAGAAGGAGAAGGAGAAGGAGAAGGAGAAGGAGGAAAGGAAGGAAGGAAGGAAGGAAGGAAGGAAGGAAGGAAGGAAGGAAATCAGCTTCCTGGCCTGGTGGTGGTAACACGTGTCTTTAATCCCAGCACTCAGGAGGCAAAGGCAGGTAGATTTCTGTGAGTGAGTTCCAGGACAGCCAAGAAGCCATAGAGAGACTGTCTCAAAAAATAAAAAAAGAAACTAAGGAAGGAAGAAAAGAAGGGAGAGAGAGAGAGAGAGAGAGAGAGAGAGAGAGAGAGAGAGAGAGAATGAGCTTCCTTAAACTAGGGGTGATAGTGCAGGCCTTTAATCCCAGCACATGAGAGGTAGAGTCAGGAGGATTACTGTGACTATGTGGTCTACCTAGCTCTAGGAGCTCTAGGAGATCCAGGACTACATAGAGAGACCCTTTCTCAAACAAACAAACAAACTAACTAAAAAGCAAACAAAACCAGCTTCCTCATTCAGAAAATGGAAATACTAACAGTCCCTAAATCGTGGGGACTATGGAATTAAGGAGGTAATAAATACCTAAAGCATGTGACACAGTGGGTGCTTCTTACTATAGCAAAGGGTCTTCTTAAATTTATTTTTTATTTTAAAAAGACTAAATTTTTTTTAGATTTATTTATTTTAAAGCATATGAGTTTTTGTTTGCATGTTCTTATGAGTACTGCATGCATGCCTGGTGCCTGTGGAGGTGAGAAGAGGGCATTAGACCCTTTGAAATTGAAGTTACAGATGGTTTTGAGCTACCATGTGTGTGATGAGAGGCTAACTCAGGTCTTCTGGAGGAGCAACAAATGCTCTTAAGCACTGAACCATCTCTCCAGACCCAGATTTATGAATTTTTGGCTTTTATTTATTCAGTTAGTTAGTTTTTTGAGACAGGGTTTCTCTTTGTATTGGTGGCTGTCCTGAAATTCATTCTGTAGACCAGGCTGGCCTTGAACTCACAGAGGTCTGATTGCTTCTGTCTCCTGAGTGATACAACTAAAGGTGTGTGCAACCATCATCCAGCTAATTTTTATTTTATTTGTATGAGTGTTTTGCCTGCATGTAAATCTACATACCACATGTCATACCCTGTGCCAGAGGAATTCAGAAGAAGGCATCAGAACCTCAAGCACCGGAGTTACAGACTATAGTTAATCATCATATGGGTGCTTGGAAATGACCCTTGGTCCTCTGGAAGAACAGGCAGTGCTCCTAATCCCTGAGCCATCTCTGCGGCTCCTTTTAAAAAAAAAATTATTGAGACAGGATGTAATTCTGTAGCCCTGGCTGATCTGGAACTCGAAGAGATTGCCTGCTTCTGTCACAGGAGTGCTGGGGTTAATGCCCTTTGCCACTGAGCCTGAGAAAGATTCTTTTGTACATTTTACTTATTTGTTTGTTTGTTTGTTGTATGTGTGTACACGGTGGTCAGAGGACAGCTTGCAAGAGTCAGTTCTCTATTTTCATCATGTGAAACCGGAGGATTCTATTCTGATAATCAGAAGATGCAAGCAAGCATCTTCTGCCTTCTGGTGGGCCCTACTGTGACGGTTCCTAACTTGGAGTTCATATATGCAATGCTTCATGATAGAAAATATCTGACAATTTGTATAAATACTAGTCTATGAAGAGGATCCCTGTTTCTTCTTCCTCTTCCTCCTCCTCCTCTTCCTCTTCGTCCTCCTCCCTTTTCCTTTTGATCAGGCCTGGAAGTTTTAGCAGGCTGGTGGCTTTCTGGGCTTTCGGTGAGTTCTGCGCCAGTGTGAGCTATATGGAAAGTTCTAGGCCACCTGTGGTTACATGGTGAGATGACCCTGTTTCAGAAAAGAGGTGTGTGTGTGTGTGTGTGTGTGTGTGTGTGTGTGTGTGTATAATTTGGGCTGGAAGTGAACTTGTTATCTTCCTGCCAATCTACTGAGTTGTGGGAATTACAGGTGTGTAACACGCTTCGGTCTTTTTGAGATAGGGTGTGTGTTAGTCACTGTGTTGCGCTCTGGATGACCTGCTTACCCCACCACATCTGACTCAGATGACACATTGGCATTTTTTTTTGTTTGTTTATTTGTTTGTTTTTCCCTCCAGAGCTGAGGATGGAGCCCAGGGTTTTGTATTTGCTAGGCAAGTTCTCTACCACTGTGCTAAATCCCCAACCCCTGGTTTTTGGTTTTTGGTTTTTGAGACAAGGGCTCTATGTGGTCCTGGCTATCCTGGGGCTCAATGTGTAGGCCACCAGGCTGTTCTCAAACTCAGAGATTCCTGCTTCTGCCTCTCTAGTGCTAGAACTAAAGGTATTTGTCATCAATCTGGCTATTTTTTTGTTTGTTTGTTGAGACAGGGTCACAACACATACACAGAGTTGGCTGTCCTGAAAGTCATTATGTAAACCAGGCTGGTCTTGAATTCACAGAGATCTGCTTTCTGCTGATGGGACTAAAGGTGTGCACCACCAGGTTAAGGGTTAACAACAACAACAAAGGAGTAGGGGGTTGTAGTGTAGAGGAGCTGTAACCACCTGGAGGGATTAGAAGCAAGCACTTCCGTTTTATAGGTGCTTTGTTTTTGTGTGAGACAAGCACTTCACAGAGATATGCCTGTCTCTGCCTCTGCAGGGGTTAAAGGCGTGTGCCTGGCTAGACCGGATCTTTTGTATCAGACCAAAGGTACTTTCTCAAAACAATAGTAGTTTCTAATCTTTACAACTGTCCTTTGAAGGAAGTTTAGCATGCCCATTATCCAGATGTGGGAACTAAGGAACGAAGCGATTAGTAAAAGATGCAGTTATTAACTAAACTAAAAATTCCTGAGCACTTATTTTAGGCCAAGAACTGAGCGAGGCAACGGGAACCCAGTTCCAGCTGGAGCTCAGCAGCTGCCTCCCCTATGTTCAGGTCTGCGCCTCCAGCACCGGCCACGCCGGAAGATTTTTAGTGTGTGAAATTGACTTTCCCTCCTAGGGCTCAAAGCGCCCGGGCTGTGGGGCTCCGCCCCGCGCTGGCGAGGCCCCACCCACTCTGCAGTCAGTATTGTCCGACGGTACCCAGCGTCCCTCGGCAGTTTCCGGCAGTAATCGAGAGTTTCTAACGTGCCCCGCCTCCGCCACCCCCCCTTCTCTCGGCCTCGGTCCTCTCTACCGCCGCCCCGGCTTGCTGTCCCCGGGCTCCCTCTCGTCCTCGGCCCTCCGCCCCTTCCCTCCCCACCTCGCCTGGCCCTGCAGGCGCCTCAGGCGGTACGGGCTGGGCAAGATGGCGGCTTTCGGGATCTTGAGCTATGAACACCGACCCCTGAAGCGGCTGCGGCTGGGGCCTCCCGATGTGTACCCTCAAGATCCCAAACAGAAGGAGGTGCGTTCACAATTCCCGGTTCCCGCGGGGTCCGGGCAGGTGTTTAGTGTGCGAAGAGACACTGACAGTGAGGGAAGGGGGTGGGTAAGGTTACGTGAGAGCAAAAGTCCTAACAGGGGGAAGAGTAGAGTGGACTGGTGCCCTGCTGGAGAGTAGGGTCTGCCAGCAGTTCCGGTTGAGGAGCTCGTGGTTCAGGAGCCATGCCAGAGGTGCCCCCCTCCACACTCACTCGGGCGCTCACAGACAAACCTCAGAAAGTTGTTAGGGCCAGCTTGGTGAGATGCCTGTAAGGGAAGAGTGATGTTGAGGTCGCTCTGGGGGATGTGGGAATCTCATTGACTGTGGGGGTGAGGGTGGGGTCCAAATGAACATAAGGGCTGGGCTTTAAATAACAACCTTTTCTAGTCAGAATTCTCCTCCTCCTCCTCCTCCCCTCCCTTTCTCCCTTGTTACCTTTTCTTCTGCCCTCTCTTACAACCTCTTCTATAAGGCGAATGAGGGTGAGCTAAAATGCTGTTTTTCTGCCTCAGGATGAACTGACGGCTTTGAATGTAAAACAAGGTTTCAATAACCAGCCTGCTGTCTCTGGGGATGAACATGGCAGTGCCAAGAACGTCAACTTCAATCCTGCCAAGGTGAGACAACCTTGCCAGGCTGAAGGGAAAGGCTGGAAGAATCTGAGGAGCAAGAGGGTTGGGCAAACTGAAAGGGGTAACCTAAATGGCAGAGCTTAGAACTCAGTGCTACCACATTCTTTTCACATTCTTACTATCCTGAGGTAAACTTTTCTCTCCTTTAGATCAGTTCCAACTTCAGCAGCATCATCGCAGAGAAGTTAAGGTGTAATACTCTCTCTGACACTGGTCGCAGGAAGTCCCTAATGAACCAGAAGGACAACTTCTGGCTGGTGACTGCAAGATCTCAGAGTGCTATTAATACCTGGTTCACTGACCTGGCTGGCACCAAACCACTCACACACCTAGCCAAAAAGGTGAGGTACTGTTTTTCCTGGTGAAGGTAGGGAATGTGTCTACCTATATTCTGAGATTAAGCTACATGGTGTTTGTGATGTCCATCTAGGTCCCCATTTTCAGTAAAAAGGAAGAAGTATTTGGGTACTTGGCCAAATACACAGTGCCTGTGATGCGGGCTGCCTGGCTCATCAAGATGACCTGTGCCTACTATGCAGCAATGTCTGAGACTAAGGTTAAGAAGAAAAATACTGCTGACCCCTTCACTGGTAAGTGACTCTGTACACCTGGTGTACCACTGATGGCTTCAAGGAGTGATGGAGCCTTAAAATAAATCTTCCTAGTGTATTCCCTGCTTCTGCACGAATCCTACATTCACAAAATTGGTAAGCACGGAGTAATTTGAGTATCTGCTGTGTTTAGGTACCAGGCTGTAAAGATGACCAGCATATAATTTCTGCTCTTTAGATCTTAGTGGAGATGCTAAGGCATATGTAGCATAATTAAATATAGAAAGTGGTAAACACCAAAAGAGTAGACAGAAGGTTCTTTGAGACTTCAGTGGACTTAATGATTACTTGTCTACAGGCTAAGAGGATGAGTAGAACTCAGAACTCTGGGGATTGTGGGTGGAGGTAGGGGATAGAGTATTTTAAGCCTAAGAATAGTATCATATAGTTCCCTTTTCATATTTTCTTTAGAATGGACTCAAATCATCACAAAGTACTTATGGGAGCAGCTACAGAAGATGGCTGAGTACTATCGGCCAGGGCCTGCAGGAAGTGGAGGCTGTGGTTCTACTATAGGACCTTTGCCCCATGATGTAGAGATGGCAATCAGGCAGTGGGACTACAATGAGAAGCTCGCCTTGTTCATGTTTCAGGTAGGAGCAAGAGCATGTTGTACATGGCATTGAGTTGCACCTTATCCTGTCCTGTTGGTATGGAATGGAATTTGCCTTTTCCCTTGCCCCTGGTATAGCTCTCTTCATTCTTCCATTTACTTTATCTGCCTTACCTCTAATAGTTCCCTGCTATCCATAGGATGGAATGCTGGACAGACATGAGTTCCTGACTTGGGTACTTGAGTGTTTTGAGAAAATACGCCCTGGAGAAGATGAATTGCTTAAATTGCTGCTTCCCCTGCTGCTTCGAGTAAGCCCTAGACCTAGGGAGGGACTGTTTAGAGGGCTTGAAGTAAGAATTAGACATCAGAGCGGTGTCTTTTGGAGAAAACTAGCGGGCTCTGTCGGTCATATCTTTACAGTACTCAGGGGAATTCGTTCAGTCTGCCTATCTGTCCCGCCGCCTTGCCTACTTCTGTACCCGGAGATTGGCACTACAGCTGGATGGTGTAGGCAGTCACTCATCTCATGTCATATCTGCTCAGTCAACAAGTTCTCTGCCCACTACCCCAGCACCTCAGCCCCCAACTAGCAGTACACCCTCGACTCCCTTTAGTGACCTGCTTATGTGCCCTCAGCACCGGCCCCTGGTTTTTGGCCTCAGCTGTATCCTTCAGGTAGGTACTAAAGGGCCCAAGAAAGTATAAAGAATTGACTGCTCGTCCTGGAGAATGGGGGTGAGTTCAACTTGGAGGTGGGAGCAGGCACTGAGTGAGTACCGGTTCAAGAATTAGTGTTTCTCTATAATAGGATGTTCCCTTTTAGAGATTTTGGACATTTTCTTCCAGGACTAAGTAATGCGGCCCAAAGCATTTTAGAAAAGTGCATGAGAATCTGGGTATGGTAGTGTATGCCTGTAGTCCCAGAACTTGGAAAGAAGAGGCAGGAGGATTGTGAGTTCAAAGTCAGCTTAAGCTACATAGCCAAATGAAACCTTGTCTCAAGATACTTTAAAAAAAAAAAAAAGGAGGAAGGCAAGGAAGATGGGGTTCAGGAACGATACTTGCTCTAAGGACTTAGTCGTGATAAACTTAATTGAGATGTCAAACCTAAGGGAAGTGGGTCTTAAGTGGGGATTCTAGAGAGGTAGCAGTGATAACTGGGTTTGATTTTTCTATTTGTCTGGCAGACCATCCTTCTGTGTTGCCCTAGTGCCCTAGTTTGGCACTACTCATTGACCGATAGCCGAATTAAGACTGGCTCACCACTTGACCACCTGCCTATTGCTCCTTCCAACTTGCCCATGCCAGAGGGTAACAGTGCCTTTACTCAGCAGGTAAGTTTAACTGCTGCACTGTTACTTCAAAGCTGGGATGTGTTTTATGTTTCTGTTTTGTTTTTGAGACAGAGTCTTGCTGAGTAGCCTGAAAGTTGCTATGTGGATCAGGCAGGCCTCAAACTTAATGGTGATCCTTCTGCCTCTGACTTCCAAGTGCTACAGGCGTGTACTACCGTGTTTGGTAGTACACAACGTGCCTACCTCTTTTTTTTTCTAGATTTCTATATATCTGGGTGTTTCCTTAGAGTTTTTCTTTTAATTGCAGGTCCGTGCGAAATTACGAGAGATTGAACAACAGATCAAGGAGCGCGGACAAGCAGTTGAGGTTCGCTGGTCTTTTGATAAGTGCCAGGAAGCTACTGCAGGTGAGTGTCAGAGGACAAAAGCTAAGAAAGGATGGGCGATAGGTTCATAAATATCTGAGACTCTGAATTCATTGAGCCTCTAGTTAAGTCCCCTTTACTGTTTGTCCTCAGGTTTCACCATCGGACGGGTGCTCCATACTTTAGAAGTGCTGGATAGCCATAGTTTTGAGCGCTCTGACTTTAGTAACTCTCTTGACTCCCTTTGTAATCGAATCTTTGGATTGGGGCCTAGTAAGGATGGTCATGAGGTGAGTAAGAAGAGAAACAGAAAGAGCAAAAACATTGCAGGAGAAGCAGTATCTATAAGGCGAAGGTATAGTATGCCCTTAAAACCAGGAGTTCCTGTCTTCCGGCTTCCTGGGCCCAGGATGTTTTTAGTTGGGGCCTTATCTTGAACAAAGAGAACTTAGTTCCTTTGTTCCCAGCCTTCCTTTTCTTATCCTTGTCAAATCCTTTGGTTACAGATTTCCTCTGATGATGATGCTGTGGTATCATTATTGTGTGAATGGGCTGTAAGCTGCAAGCGCTCAGGTCGGCATCGTGCTATGGTAGTAGCCAAACTCCTGGAGAAGAGACAAGCAGAAATTGAGGCTGAGGTTAGAGGCAAAGCAAAGGGAGTGAATTGCCCAAAGGAAAGAATCTAAGTGGGTTTGAACATCTTGCAGTGATTGTGGTAGTAGTGAGATTGGGACTGGACCTGAGGGATTGAAAAGAAACAATAGAGAGTTCTTATCTTGGCACATACCTATAATTACAGCACTTGAAAGGCAGACAAGAGTGGATCACAGTTACAAAGTCAACCAGGACTAGGTACAAAGACAGTCTCAAAAGTTAAAAAGAAAACAGGTGTTCCGGCCAGGGGGCATACATACCTTTAATCTCAGCACCCAGGAGCTTGAGGGAAGCAGATCACTGTGAGTTTGAGGCCACCCTGATCTACCTGTGGAGTTCTAGAACAGTTACGGCTACATAGACTCCGTCTCAAAAAAGTTTTTAAAAAATGATGGGGATGTTGGTACATGACTTTAATCCCAGCACTCACTTGGGAGACAAAGACAGGCTGATCTTGATGAGTGTGTGACTAGCTTGGTCTTCATAGTGACTTCCAGGCCCGCTAGAGTTACATAGTGAGATCTTGCCTCACAAAACCAAATAAACAAATAAAAGTGGTAAACTTACAGAAAATGTCAAGGACATAAGGCACAAATAGAAAGGAGCTGTTAGATAAACTGGTTAGAGACGAGAGATCAAGGCTGTAGTTGGGAGGTAGCAAAGGAAATGGAAAGTGTGGAAGGGAGGCAAGGCAAGCGATGCTTCCAAGGTTATGTATTGAAGAGTGACAAAATGGAAGAATCCCTCCTCAGTTTGTTCTCTCACTTGCAGCGCTGTGGAGACTCTGAAGCAGCTGATGAGAAGGGCTCCGTTGCCTCTGGTTCCCTTTCTGCTCCTAGTGCACCCATTTTCCAGGATGTCCTCCTGCAGTTTCTGGATACACAGGCTCCCATGCTGAGTATGCACATCTATAACCTTCTAGTTACTCTGCCTAGATTCAGTTACAAGCTATGTCATCAGAAAACATAAAGAAGGATCTTCTGCTGTCTATTTCTGTCTTGGGCTCTGCACAGAATGACTTTTAGCATAATTCTGCTCCTTTATGGTCTCACAATTTTAATAGAATAGAGAAATGGAAAGAACCAACACAAGAACATGTGAGCAAAGCACTTTTACTATATGCACAGCAGCAAAGATGCTCTGGTCGTTCTGAGGTGGTGGTGGGCAGCATTGTGTGGCCAAGCATCCTTCTCTTTTTTTTTTTTTTAAATTTTATTTATTATTATTATATTTAAGTACACTGTAACTCTCTTCAGACACACCAGAAGAGGGTGTCAGATCTCATTACAGATGGTGGTGAGCCACCATGTGGTTGCTGGGATTTGAACTCAGGACCTTTGGGAGAGCAGTCAGTGTTCTTACCCGATGAGCCATCTCACCAGCCCTCTTCTCTTTTTTTTTAAAGTTTTATTCATTATTACATGTAAGTATACTGTAGCTGTCTTCAGACGCACCAGAAGAGGACATCAGATCTCTTTACAGATGGTTGTAAGCCACCATGTGGTTGCTGGGATTTGAACTCAGGACTTTCGGAAGAGCAGTCAGTGCTCTTACCCACTGAGCCATCTCTTCAGCACCATCCTTTTCTTAAAAAATTGACTATGGGTATTTTTTTCTGCATGTATGCCAGTGCACCATGTACATGTCTAGAAGCCAGTGGAGGGTCATAAACTGGAACTGGAGTTTATAGGCAATTGTGAGCCACCCAGGTGCTGGGAATCAAACCCTAGGCCCTCTGGAAGAATAGCCAGGAATGCTCTTAACTACTGAGCCATTTTTCTAGCCCCATTAACCATACTTTGTATTTTAGGCAGTTTCTGGATTTTGCCTAGGGGATGTCTCTGTGCAGTATTCTAAGAGTGCCAGCTTTGTGTTTGGCTAACCCATCCTTTATTCCCTCTTGATAGCTGATCCCCGAAGTGAGAGTGAGCGAGTGGAATTCTTTAACTTGGTACTGCTGTTCTGTGAACTGATCCGACATGATGTCTTCTCCCATAATATGTACACCTGCACTCTCATCTCTCGGGGGGATCTCGCATTTGGAGCCCCTGGTCCTCGGCCTCCCTCTCCCTTTGATGATCCTACAGATGATCCAGAGCGCAAGGAAGCTGAAGGCAGCAGCAGCAGCAAGCTAGAGGTGTGTGGCCATTTCCTTGCTCTTAATTACTGCTTTTGACACCCACCTTTCACAGCTTCCAGAAGCCTCTGAGTCTCCTTTACTGAGATTTACCCAAGAATGATAGTATTTTCTCAGCACTTGGTGGTTTATAAAGTAGTCTCATGGCAGTTTTTCACTTGGTCTTCACAAAAGGTCTGTGAGGTAGTCTTGCCTTCTATTTAAAGCGAATGGAAACTGAGGCTTTACTTACTGGTTAAGTAACTGGACAAGGTTTGAATGCAGAACTTGGGCTTTCCTTATGCCTCCTTGATTCAATTCTCCATGACCTTTCCTATACAGTGAGGAACTACTTCCTAGGACTAAGAAAGTTCTTGCTTTGTTGAATGCCTTCAGGACCCAGGGCTCTCTGAATCTATGGACATCGACCCTAGTTCCAGTGTGCTTTTTGAGGACATGGAAAAGCCTGATTTCTCAGTAAGATCCTGATCATGGAAGCATCCAGTGCCTTGGCTCTCCCCTTGTGTCTCCTTTTGGAGTTCCTTTATGCTTCCTGCTTCTCCTGAATGCTCTTGCCCTTTCGCCTTCTTAGTTGTTCTCCCCTACTATGCCTTGTGAGGGGAAGGGAAGCCCATCCCCTGAGAAACCAGATGTCGAAAAGGAAGTGAAACCCCCAGCCAAAGAGAAGATCGAGGGGACACTTGGGATTCTGTATGACCAGCCACGACATGTGCAGTATGCCACACACTTTCCAATCCCACAGGTACTGTTCTCCAGCATTGGTGATGGCCTGTTTTGAGGCCAGATTTCCATCAAAGGAATTTCCTGAGGGGCTAGACCCATTCCTAAGGGGGTGGGTGTAAAGGGGCTTGAACATGGGAGTGTTGAGAGATGCAAAGCATGCTCTTAAGAGGAGGGCAGGAAACTTGTGATGGAGCCTGATGGTGCTGCTGGGATGCAGGAGGAGTCATGCAGTCATGAGTGCAACCAGCGGTTGGTCGTACTGTTTGGGGTGGGGAAGCAGCGAGATGATGCCCGCCATGCCATCAAGAAGATTACCAAGGATATCCTGAAGGTTCTGAACCGCAAGGGGACAGCAGAAACTGGTGGGTTTCAGTCTCCTTAAACAGAAGCCTCCCTAAAGAATGCCCTAGTCAGTTTTCCCATGCCCAGTGTAGGGCACTCCCCAGTCATGCCCCAATGTCCTGTCTCTTGGAGTCTCCTGAGAGCTCTAGTCCTTTTGAAACTTCCCCCTCATTCCCCCCCTCTACAGACCAGCTTGCTCCTATTGTGCCTCTGAATCCTGGAGACCTGACATTCTTAGGTACCTCACAGTAAGCCCCTTACTGCCTTCCTCCCCTCCCCCCTTAACCTAGCACCTCCCTGTACATGTTCCTCTGCGGGCCACATGCTCTGTGGTCCTTTAAACCTGTGCTTCGTTGTCCCATTTGTCCCTACCCCAGCCCTCCCTTGACCTCCCTTTCCCTCTTCTCTCCCTCCTTTCCCTTTCCCCTCCCCCTCCCTCCCATAGTCCCTTCTCCACACCCCTACCTGAGCCCCAGTCAGCTAGTTTTCTTTTTTGTCCTGACTCCTTGCTTTGAACTGTCCTGTCAGGTGGGGAAGATGGGCAGAAGCGACGCCGCAACCGGCCCGAAGCCTTCCCCACTGCTGAAGATATTTTTGCTAAGTTCCAGCACCTTTCCCATTATGACCAACACCAGGTCACGGCTCAGGTGTGGGCCTAAGCCAGTCCCCTTCCCACATTCTGGCCTCCTGTCCGGTTTTCCTTTTGCGACTTCCCTTCCCCCTAAGCAGTCTAAGCTTGATGGTCTCATCCACCTTCCACCGTCATCCTTTCCTGCGTCCCTAGGTCTTCTTTCCTTCCATTCCTATCTCACTCGCATTGTCCTTATCAGGTCTCCCGGAATGTTCTGGAGCAGATCACGAGCTTTGCCCTTGGCATGTCATACCACTTGCCTCTGGTGCAGCATGTGCAGTTCATCTTCGACCTCATGGAATATTCACTGAGCATCAGTGGCCTCATCGACTTTGCCATTCAGGTGGGGAAGTTGGGAGAGGTAAGGGTGGAAAGGAATTCATGCTATATAGGGTCATGAAGACAAGAGTGGAGGCTCCAACCAGTTTCCCAGCCTCTTTGAATGGCTTGAAGACTAGCACGGGGGTGGGGGGGAGTGGAACATGAGCCAAGACTGCTGGGATGGGGACTTGAGTGCTCCCTGGGGCAGACCAAGAGACAGATTAGAACTCCGGGTACAGACCGTCTTCCCACTGTGTAGTTCATAGCATGCCGTCCTGGAGACTGGTTAGAGGTACTGCTAGTAGAGTGTAGGACACTGCTATGTGGTAACCTGACCCTTCTTTGCTGGAGCAGCAACTGTGGGAAGGGCTCAGGCTTGGCCATGCCAAGTTCCTCACAGAAAACAGTTATATACAATAAAAAGGGCCTCTTCTCAGGTTTTACTTCCATTTCTCTGATAGTTGCTGAATGAGCTGAGTGTAGTTGAGGCGGAACTCCTTCTCAAATCGTCGGATCTGGTGGGTAGCTACACTACCAGCCTGTGCTTATGTATCGTGGCTGTCCTTCGACACTATCATGCCTGCCTCATCCTCAATCAGGACCAGATGGCACAAGTGTTTGAAGGGTAAGTGTGGTTTCAGAGTAACTGAGATGTGTAGGGTTCTGGTGAATGCCAGTTAGAAATGACCTAGGAAGGACATGTGGGTCCACACAGTGTGGCAGTGTCTGCTACTAAGGTAGGGGTAGGAATAGCTTTACCAAGACACTTGAATTTGTCTCCAGGGCCTTTGTGCCCTGGGCCCCGTATAGTACCTGTTAATCCTCTCTACCATGCCTCTGTGGCAGGCTCTGTGGCGTGGTGAAACATGGAATGAACCGTTCAGATGGCTCCTCTGCAGAGCGCTGTATCCTTGCTTATCTCTATGATCTGTATACCTCCTGTAGCCATTTAAAGAGCAAATTTGGGGAGCTCTTCAGGTAAGAGAGGTAGAAGGGGTCAGAGAACAGGGCTAGTCCCACGTCCTTCCTGTTAGTGCACACCTCAGCATCGAGCTGTCTGTGCGGGATCGTTATGGACTGTGTCCCTCACCTGTTACTTTATTACTGAAAGTGAACCTTCTTCCTCCTTGCCTTCACAGGCCACTTTCTTAATCACATGTGGCTCCCTTCCTGCCATGTCTGCTGTGGCCCAGCTCCCTTTTTCTTCTCCAAGGTCCTCCATCCTTCACTCCTTTTCTTTTTTTCTTTTCTCCCCTTTCCTGCCCATCCCTGTACCCCACCAGGCCTCCTTCAGTATTGCTATTTCCTTTCCCCACCCCTGCAGTGACTTTTGCTCAAAAGTGAAGAACACCATCTACTGTAATGTGGAGCCATCAGAATCCAATATGCGCTGGGCACCGGAGTTCATGATTGACACTCTGGAGAACCCTGCTGCGCACACTTTCACCTACACGGGGCTAGGCAAGAGTCTTAGTGAGAACCCCGCTAACCGCTACAGCTTTGTCTGCAATGCCCTTATGCACGTCTGCGTGGGCCACCATGATCCTGATAGGTATGGGCCATCCTGAGTTGAGGAGTGAGTATCCTGCTTCTACCTGATATTGGGAGGGCTAGCTTACCAGAGAGATATAATACCTTCCGTTGTTACTGGGGCAGAGACCAAAAATTAGGCATCTGAGGTTTTGTGGGACAATTTTTCCTGAGAGCTTTTGTACTTTTCCCTAGGGTAAATGATATCGCCATCCTTTGTGCAGAGCTGACCGGCTATTGCAAGTCACTGAGTGCAGAGTGGTTGGGAGTACTTAAGGCCTTGTGTTGCTCCTCTAACAATGGCACTTGTGGTTTCAACGATCTCCTGTGCAACGTGGATGTAAGCTTTGGGTGGGGTCTTGCTGGAAGATGAGACAGTTACCTATTTGCTAGAGGTCTGCCTACAATCAAGACCATAGAGGGTCAGAGTTGAGTAGAGTGAAGGCGTGGAGCACTGGCTGTCTCCTTCCACATACTGACTCATGGTGTCTGTCTGTCTCCCTCAGGTCAGTGACTTGTCTTTTCACGATTCCTTGGCTACTTTTGTTGCTATCCTCATCGCCCGTCAATGTTTGCTCCTAGAAGACCTGATTCGCTGTGCAGCCATCCCTTCACTCCTCAATGCTGGTAAAGTACCAATCCGTAACCCCTAGAATGAATGTCAGGCCTGCACCATGTATGCTCATACACGCTCCATAGCCATCCTGTGATTGTGAAACACCCTGCTGCAGTTTCCAGGCCAATGCTTTGTTGCACTGCAAGCTGGGACGATGGAAAGGCTTATTTTGAATTTGCAGCCCTAATGACACCCCCCCCACACACACACACATACAATTGAGCCCAACACCTCCCTCACATTTTAGCGTGAGCTTCATTCAGCCCAGCCTACGGACCTTTTAGGTTTTGACCTTTCAGCTATATAACATTTTTGTGCTCCACTTCTCCTTCAGGATTATATTGTTTCGTTCCCTTTCACCTCACTTATATTTCTGCTTATTCCTCCTCCCCACATGCACATGCACAGAGTTTGATTTTGTTCTTTTTCATATCTGCTCTGTCTTTATTCTTATTTATTTATTTATTTAATTTTATTTTTTTATTAGCTTGTAGTGAGCAGGATTCTGAGCCAGGAGCCAGACTTACTTGTCGAATCCTCCTCCACCTGTTCAAGACGCCACAACTCAATCCTTGCCAGTCTGATGGAAGTGAGTGACTTTGATAGAAACTGGCTCTCCTAACCCACTGCTTTTACTCCTGCTTCCCCTAACTTGGGTTTCCTTGCAGACAAACCAACCGTTGGAATTCGGTCCTCCTGTGACCGCCACCTGCTGGCTGCCTCCCAGAACCGCATCGTGGATGGCGCTGTGTTTGCTGTTCTCAAGGCTGTGTTTGTACTCGGTATGCAAGGGGGTAGGAAGAGAGACATGCCAGAAGTGTATATAGGGTGGAGTGCCAGCTAAACTACAGGGACAGTCTTTCTCCATCCCAAAGGTGGTCTCTCTGACCTTTGGAGAAAGGGGGTGGGGAGAAGTATATTTCTGTATATTTCTGTTTCTTAGGGCAGCGTTTGGGAAATTTCTGCCTCTGTGGGCCAGGGCAGGTCTCCATACACTGTTCTGATCTCACTGTGCACTCTCTATCTCCCACCCATGAACCGCAGGGGATGCGGAGCTAAAAGGTTCAGGCTTCACTGTGCCGGGAGGAACAGAAGAACTTCCAGAAGAGGAGGGAGGAGGTGGTAGTAGCGGTCGGAGGCAGGGTGGCCGCAACATCTCTGTGGAGACAGCAAGTCTGGATGTCTATGCCAAGTACGTGCTGCGAAGCATCTGCCAACAGGTCAGTCTCACCTTCCCCCCACACCACCTATAAATGCTTCTATGTAATCTAGCCCTGTTTCTAGCCCATGACCACACTACCTCCCTGCTATACATTGGGTCCTTTACCTGCCCCTGACACAACTTCCCAGGGTTGCCTGCGGTCCTCTAATTATCAGCCTCCTTAGGAATGGGTAGGAGAACGTTGCCTTAAGTCACTGTGTGAGGATAGCAATGATCTACAAGACCCAGTGTTGAGTAGTGCCCAGGCCCAGCGCCTCATGCAGCTCATCTGCTACCCACATCGACTGCTGGACAACGAAGATGGAGAAAACCCCCAGCGGCAGCGCATTAAACGTATTCTCAAGGTAGGCTAAAGGAGCTGGGGTACTGGGGGGAGCAGCAGGACGTACCCCTACCTGGAAATAGTGGGAACCATTCAGTAAGTGGGAAGACGAACACACATGTAGGAGAACGGGAGCAAGAAAAACAGCTCCAGCATGGGCTTTGGAGCAGATTTGGTGGTCTGGTCCAGACTCAGGAGTTAGGCTGTTAGGTGAATGCGCAACTGTCTGGGGTGAGCATAGCTCATCTGTGGGAAGAATTGCCTCTGAGAGGCCTGGATTCTACTTTGCATATATGGCACTTTGGTTGTGACTCAGTAAGTGAACAGTAATAGTTATTACAGTGGAAAGTGTACTGCTACGCGGTACTGTATGCACAGCGCCTGTATTCAGTCCATTTGATATTTTTGACCTTGTGAAGTGAATACGAATATCCTTGTTTGACGAGTGAGGATGCCGAGGTTAATTAGCTTGTTCGAGGTCACATGAGGAGCTAGTAAGGTTTGAGTGTCTATGTGGACTCAGGTGTGCCTGTACCCTTTCACTTTGTCATGTTGCCTGCCTCAGACATTTGACTGACTGGGGTGGGAAAATAAGGCTGTGGAGGAAGTACGAAAGGAATGAGTTTTCTTTAGCCTGGAGGAAATAGTACAGAAGTGGGATTACCTAACAGCAGCTTTCCAGTCTCTACAGGACTTCAAAAGAGTGTCCTGTAAAAAGGCTCTGTGGGGGACTTTTGAGCAGCTGATGTAAAACAACATAGTCAGGTTTCAACCTTAACATTAAGGATTTAAAGGTTAGGCATTGAGCAGAACTTTATGAGGCTCTGGGACATGGATCTAGAGGGATATGAAATCATTTTTTTAACCGTAGTAAAATACACTCACTTTCAGTGATTTGAGATTATTTAAATGTAGTCTTTCCTAATGAGAGGGGCTTAGAGGTCCCTTTCCAACTTCTAGCAATCTGTTGTGGGGCAGTAAGAGCCATAAAATAGAGAGTGAGGTTGACACAATGATGGTTAGTTTCATTTTTGCCACCAGAATTTAGACCAGTGGACCATGCGCCAGTCCTCTTTGGAGCTACAGCTGATGATCAAGCAGACCCCCAACAATGTAAGTCCTGTCCCCAGGCCCTCCCTCTGCCAGGCCCACTTCCAGTTCCCCAGGTCAGGAATATCAGCCATCATAGAAGAACTAAGGCCGTCCTACCCTCAAGCTCCTGACTGAGAGAGATAAGAGGGGGTGTGAGAATGACAGACACGTGGAGCTGGTGATAAGGAAATGGGCTGAGAGTGTGGAGCCTTCCCTGTGGCCAAGTATGGCTACGGTGGTAATAGAGCCTGTTTCTGTGGTAAAGGACAAGACAGTAGGGGACTGTAGAAATACAGGGGTACAGAAGGGTACCGAATCTGACAGTTATGTCCCCATGGCCGACCTCCACTATCTCCCATCCAGTCTGCCTTGTTCCCCTCACTGCTAGCTGCCTATTGAGCCCTCTGTGCCTTTTATTCTCCCCAGGAGATGAACTCTCTCTTGGAGAACATTGCCAAGGCCACAATTGAGGTTTTCCAACAGTCAGCAGAGACAGGGTCATCTTCTGGAAGTACAGCAAGCAACATGCCCAGCAGCAGCAAGACCAAACCTGTGCTCAGGTTTGGCAGAAAGAAATTAGGATTTGTCCCTCATGAGTTTTTCTACTGATAGCATGAATGATGTTTTTAAAATGTTGATACTGGACATGCCCAGGGGGAAAAATGATAGATTGTTTAACCTTCCTTAGCCAGCTCCCCTGAAACCCTATGTCTTCTGTCTTCTAGCTCTCTAGAGCGATCTGGTGTATGGTTGGTGGCTCCTCTCATTGCCAAACTGCCCACTTCAGTCCAGGGCCATGTATTAAAAGCTGCTGGGGAGGAATTGGAAAAGGGTCAGCACCTGGGTTCTTCTTCCCGGAAAGAACGAGATCGCCAAAAGCAGAAGAGGTAAAGGGGCTCTGGTCAGTAAGGACTGAAGAGTAGAAAGGAGAGGAGGTGGCAGGCCCAGGAAGAAATAAATATTGGGCCTCTGGGTAGAGACTAGGCCTCACGAGAAAGTGGCATTTGGTGTGGGGGGGTGGTAGTACATGCCTTTAATCCTGCACTTGGGAGGTAGAGGCAGGAGGCTCTCTATGTCTGAGGCCGACCTGGTCTACATAGCAAGTTCTAAGCCAACCAGAGCTACATAGAGAAATTATCTCTCAAAAAACAAACAAACAGAAAAACAAAAAAGAAGGGAAGGAAGGAAAGAATGCAAGTCAAGAGCTGAGTGGCATGGCTAAATAGGAGGTCATATCTTAGTGTTCAGCAAGATGGGTAAAAATGCTTGCTGACAGCGTTGAGTTCAATTCTCCATGGTGGAGAAGAGAACCAACTCAACAAGTTTTCCTCTGACCTCTACATGTGCAAATGGCATGCACATAGAATAAGATACATAGAAAACAGAAATGAAAAAATATTTTAAGAGTAGAATCTGGGACAAGGAAGTTGGAAGGTGCTTGACCTACAGTCTTCTCGTGTCTCTGCCCTTCCCTTCCTCGTGACTCTAGCATGTCTCTGTTGAGCCAGCAGCCTTTCTTATCACTGGTGCTAACATGTCTGAAAGGACAGGATGAGCAACGTGAGGGACTCCTTGCCTCCCTTCACAGCCAGGTGCACCAGGTACGGGTATCTGGGCCTTGGAGGTGACATCAGGTTGGGGAAGGGTGCACCTAAGAGGCCACTACATGCTTGGACTGTTCATTATTTTCGTATAAAAACATTTGGTGACTTGGAATAGAAAGGAGATTCCTTAGCTGCATGTTAAACTTGTTTCTATTCTAGATTGTGATTAATTGGCGAGAAAACCAGTACTTAGATGATTGCAAACCAAAGCAGCTAATGCATGAGGCACTCAAACTGCGGCTCAACCTGGTGAGGGGGACTCTTTGTGGAAGGAGGAGGGGGTGGGGTTGGAAAGACAGTTAAGGGGCTGGTGAGATGGCTCAGTGGTTAAGAGCACTGACTGCTCTTCCGAAGGTCCTGAGTTCAAATCCCAGCAACCACATGGTGGCTCCCAACCATCCGTAATGAGATCTGACGCCCTCTTCTGGAGTGTCTGAAGACAGCTACAGTGTACTTATATATAATAAAATAAATAAATCTTAAAAAAAAAAAAACAAAGAAAAAGGAAAGACAGTTAAGAAGCTCCAGGTTGGGGAAGACAGGTTTGAGAATGGAGGCCCTAGATTCTTTGAGGTCTTCCAGTATTAGCCTTACTTTTCTGAAATGCGGGACCTTAAAATGGTCAAAGGAATCAAATCCCTGTGGCCAGGATCCGATAAACCGAATACCTCGTATGCTTGCAAGAACCCTGCCTCAATTTTCGACATTCTGACTGGGCCCTAGAATACTAGAAACCCATTGTGGAATGTTAACTGGGATTGCAGAATTTGTTTATCTCTTTATAAGTAAGGAAACAGATCCTGACATACCAAATTCAGCCACTGGCCTAAAATTGAATAGGAAATCATAGGTACAAGTGACAGGATGGCCTCAGTGGGTCTCAGCTCCCACGCAACCAAGTTCTAACCTAAGCTTTTCTCAAAAAACTGACCATCACCTTGAACCATCTGACTGATTTGTGGTCCTGGCAGGTGGGGGGCATGTTTGACACAGTGCAGCGTAGTACCCAGCAGACTACAGAGTGGGCTCAGCTCCTCCTGGAAATCATCATCAGTGGCACTGTGGACATGCAGTCTAACAAGTGAGCATCCCCAACCTTCAGGTGCCCTGAGCAAGTCCCTTTCGCGCACCAGCTGCAGGAACCACTGGCTCCATGGCTCTGGGTCCCCACACAATCTCAGGCCCCTTGGGATGACATCATCCCTTCCTGCCTCTCACCTCTTAGAGCCCCATTTTCTTAATCTCTTGTTCCTTTGGTTTTCTCCCTTGCTTCCTGCCTGCCACAGTGAGCTCTTCACTACTGTGTTGGACATGCTGAGCGTGCTTATCAATGGAACGCTGGCTGCAGACATGTCCAGTATCTCTCAAGGCAGCATGGAGGAAAACAAACGTGCATATATGAATCTGGTGAAGAAGCTTCAGGTGAGCAGAGGGGTCAAGAACAAGGTTTGGGGCTGCTGGAAACTCAGCTCCTTCTGTCCTGACTGTATTTACTGTGTGGCCTGGGAGTGGGGAGTGAGATGGGCCCACTTCCCTCCCCTTTCCTATCTGTTCTTTTTTATCTGTGTAATGGGGATTTACTGAATGCCATTGCCTTTTCTTCTAGATTTTTTTTGTTTGGTTGGTTTGAGACAGCATCTCATTTGGCAACTCAGGTTCTCCTATAGCTTATTACATAACCCATACTGCACTTAGACCTACAGCAGTCTTCCTGTCTCAGCCTCTTAAATGCTGAGATTATTTTTGGGTTTTTTTGGAGGGGGGTCAGGAGGTTCTTTATATATCCAAGGCTGGCCCTCAAATTTAAATTCTCTTACCTCAACCACCCAAGAGCTAGAATTATAGATGTACACCACCGTGGCCAGCTCTGAGTGTCTTTTTAAAGTTTGTTTGTTTGTTTGTTTAATGTATTTGAGTACACTGTCGCTGTCTTCAGACACACCAGAAGAGGGCATCAGATCCCATTTTAGATGGCTGTGAGCCACCATGTGGTTGCTGGGAATTGAACTCAGGACCTCTGGAAGAACAGCCAGTGTTCTTAACCTTCTAAGTGTCTTAAGTGTCTTCTTTATACTTCTATATTCTGTGCTACCCCTTGAGATGTCTTGTTTTTTTTTTCTGTATCTCTGAATTCATGACCCATCTTCTTGTGTCTGCAGAAGGACTTGGGGGAACGCCAATCAGACAGTCTGGAAAAGGTTCACCAACTGTTGCCTCTACCCAAGCAGAACCGAGATGTCATAACCTGTGAGCCACAGGGCTCCCTTATCGACACCAAGGGCAACAAGATTGCTGGCTTCGATTCCATCTTCAAGAAGGAGGCATGTCCTGTTGTCTTCCCATGCCTTCTACCCACTAGCACCCCATGTTAATCTCTGACCTCACAGCTCTAGCTAATACATCAAATTCAGGAGCCCGTAAGGTTCTCCCCAAGAAAACCTATAAAGCGTCATCCATGGGGCTTTGAACAAATCACTTAGCTTTCCTTACCCTTTTCTCCCCTTCTTTTGGAGTCTCCCTCTTCTCTCAGACTCTACTGTTACTTCTGCCTGTCTCACTACCCTCTGACTTTTCTCCGTGCCCTGCCCTCCTCTCAGCATTCTGCTGGCACCCTGTCTCTTTTCTCCATGTCTCTCTACTTGCCCAGCTCCACTTCCTTTCATTTTTTTCATGTTGGTTTCAGTATTTGGATTTAAAAAATTATGTGCTTGCATGTGTGTATGCCACATACGTGTGCAGGTGCCCACAGAGTTGGATGTCCTGGAGCTGGGGTTCCAAGTGGTGGTGAGCCACTTGGAACCCCTGATGTGGGTTCTGGGAAATAAATCTGGGTCCTATGCAAGAGTAGCAAGGGCTCTTAACCACAGGCCATCCATCCAGCACTTAGTTGTTTCTTTGAGTAGCCATGTTACTATAGAAGAGAGAGAGAAAGGGAATACAGAGGTTCAAATGCAGAGTGGAGCCCCTCAGTGTACACATTCTTGCAATTCCCTTCTTATCAGTTTCTCTCCTCCTACTGCCTCCCTGTCTCTCTATCCCTACCCCCGTCTTTCTCTTCCTGTTTCTCTCCAACTGCCTCTCTTTGCCATCTTTAGTTTTTCCTAATCTCTTTTCTCCTCTCCTCTCCTTCCCCCTTTTCTCTCCTCTCCCTTCTTTCCCCCCTTCCCCTCTCTCTGGCTTCTTTCTATCCTTCTCATCTTCTGTCAGCCTTTCTCCTCCCCTCCATCTCATGTCTGCCTCTTCAGTGCCATCTCTCTCTCCTGGTCTCCCCTTCCCCCCCTTCTCCTGCAGTTCAACTCTGCCCCAGCCAGAATGTTCTGTCCTGCATACATCTGTGTGTCAGCGTCTCCTTCTCCTCATGTCCCCTGACTACTTAGAACTCTTTCCTTGTTTGAAAACTTGTCAACAGCCATTTTACCCTTTCTAGACGTTATCCTATATTCCAAGTCTCAGCTGCTAATTGCTTCTCCTTTCTGGAGCAGGGTCTACAAGTTTCCACCAAACAAAAGATCTCTCCCTGGGAGCTTTTTGAGGGCCTGAAGCCATCAACAGCACCACTGTCATGGGCCTGGTTTGGCACAGTCCGAGTGGACCGCAGAGTGGCACGAGGGGAGGAGCAGCAACGGCTGTTGCTCTACCATACCCACCTGAGGCCTCGACCCAGAGCCTATTACCTGGAGCCACTACCTCTGCCCCCAGAAGATGAGGAGCCACCAGCCCCTGCCCTACTAGAGCCCGAGAAAAAGGCTCCTGAGCCCCCCAAGACTGACAAACCAGGGGCTGCTCCTCCCAGCACTGAGGAGCGCAAGAAGAAGTCTACCAAGGGCAAGAAACGCAGCCAGCCAGCCACCAAGAGCGAGGCCAGTCCCTATCCCGCCCAAGCCCTTTTTCTGACTTTGTGTGTAGTTGGCAGTTAAAGTTCCTGCTTTCTGGGAGTGTGCAATACATAGGGAAGAGGTGCCATTAGAATCATGATCCAGTGACTCTATCAGTGCCACTCCTCCTTACACCCTCCTCCCTCACCTCCCTACCCAGAACTGCTTGCTGTAACCCACTTACCTTTGTCCTCTGCACCCGTGCAGGACTATGGCATGGGGCCAGGTCGGAGTGGCCCCTATGGTGTGACAGTGCCTCCAGACCTTCTACACCATGCAAATCCTGGTTCTATATCCCACCTTAGCTACAGGCAAAGCTCCATGGGCCTGTACACCCAAAACCAGCCACTACCTGCTGGTAAGTACTAGTCACTAGGATTGGTGGAGTTGAACATTCCTCCCTCCCCAGGGGAGATGTTGATGGCTGGAACTGTTAAAAAAAAATAAGGCTGAAGGGATAAGGATCCCAGAGAGGTCAATTTGTTCTCCTTTCCAGGTGGCCCTCGTGTGGACCCATACCGCCCTGTGCGATTACCAATACAAAAGCTACCAACTCGACCAACTTATCCCGGTGTACTGCCTACAACTATGTCTACTGTCATGGGCCTAGAACCCTCTTCTTATAAGACATCTGTGTATCGGCAGCCGCAACCCACCGTGTCCCAGGGACGCCTTCGTCAACAGCTCCAGGCAAAGATAGTGAGAGGGGCAGTAGGGAGGACTGCCAGGGAGAGGGGTTTTGGTGGGTCATAGGACTGAGGAGATACTTGGAACCTTCACAGGAGCATGCAGGGTCGGAGGTATAAAAGAGACACGGTAGAAAGCATTTCCTGAATTTTGAGTTCTCCTTTTTCCCTTTAGCAGAGTCAGGGGATGTTGGGACAGTCATCTGTCCATCAGATGACCCCTAGTTCTTCCTATGGTTTGCAGACTTCCCAGGTAAGTGCCTGGGACTATTAACATGAGGGCGAGGGAGGCAAGTTGCTGTACTCCCTCATGCCCCAGATCTCTCTCCTCCTTCCTTCCAGGGCTATACTTCCTATGTCTCTCATGTGGGATTGCAGCAGCACACAGGCCCTGCAGGTACCATGGTGCCCCCCAGCTACTCCAGCCAGCCTTATCAGAGCACCCACGCTTCTACCAATCCTACTCTTGTAGATCCTACCCGCCACCTGCAACCGCGGCCCAGTGGCTATGTGCATCAGCAGGCCCCAACCTATGGGCACGGACTGACTGCCACTCAAAGGTACCCAAAGTAGTAGTGAACTGGCAACGGGTACTGAGACATAAGCAGGTTGAAGAAGGATCTGATTTGGGAAATCCCATACTTGAAGGTGATAAATGGGCCTGAACTTTGGGAGACATTAAGAACACTAATCTGGTCATGTAATAACCATTACCACAAATGACCTGAGGTGGAAGAAATCTTTGAGGACCAGAGAGAAGAAACAAATGTATCTAACTTTGATAAGAAAGGACCTGGGGTTTATAGATGCAATATATGATAAGGAGTCCTAAATCCAGTATTAAACAGTTAACTCTAGGACTGAGGATAAGGTTTAGTTGATACCATGCTTACCTAGCATGCATGATTCTCGAGTTTGATCGCCAGCCCTACATAAAGCCTGCTATGTCGTACACACGTGCAATAGCAGCACTCAAGAGGTAGAGGGAGGAGGATCAGAAGTTCAAGGTCATCCTTGGCTACATAATGAGTTTGAGGCCAGCCTGAGCTACATGAGACCCTTTCTCAAGAAGAAGAAAAAGCAATTGAACTCTAGGATGGACTAACAAATGAACTTCATGGCTAATTTTAGTCAAATCTTAGTTAAGACCTGGGCAACTGTCATGAGGCTATGCAACTTAGGATTTACAATACTCTAGAGTGGGCTGATTAATTGCCTGCTATGTAGCCAGCATTATGCTGGGACTAGAGTGAGGAAAGATAGTGAAAAAGATTTCTTACCCTAGTTGAGAAGTAGAGATCTTACACAGAAGATACCGTGCAGAGGAATGTTTAGAGAATGGTATGAACAAAGCCATAGTCAGGTGTTTAGTTGGGTGCCAGGAAGAAAAGGGGACTTGAAGAGTGGTGGGCTACCACCAGTATAGATCAGAGTTAGTGAATTCTCTGAGATAACTATGATTACGATTTGTAGAGAAATGGAAAAGGAAGGGCATTCCAGGTAAAGGATGCAGCATGAGCCAAAACATGGGACTGGATTGAATGGAGACAGAAAGGAGCAGATCTTAAATGTAGCGTGGAACAGATGCTAGGGAGGGAGCAGGGCCTAGATTACAGAGGGCAAGTTGATTATGACATTGAATACTGAGGTACAGCATTGAGACACGATCAGAAAGGACTGCTTTCCTCAGGAGAGTGATAGGAAGGGCTTGGTGTGTTAAGGGATTGTGGAATGAATGGACGGAGTATAGGGGAAGGTGTGAGAAGACGAAGTAAGGGAGCCCAGCTGCAGATTTTCAGGGATCTGCAGATTCGGGTAGAAAGGGCATATGGAGTAGCAGAACAGCTGGGTGTGTTTCTGGGGAGCAACAGCAACCATAAAAACCCTTGATAGGTGTTTATAGAATGCTTATCGTGTGCAGACAGTTTTTCATGAGAGAAAAATAGCTAAAACAGAATCTAAAAATTCCTAAGCATTAAGGTTATGAGACAGTAAAATGGAGTATTGTCTTTGTGTTTTATTCTCTGACCTAGAAATCTGTCAGACTCCAGAAGGGCTCCTCTCATTAGTGCCAAGAGGGATGAATACAATGACTTGTTAGTTTCTTTCAGGTCAGGGACCCAGGGTTTGCACCACCCCCTTTCCGTGCCCTGTGCTTTGACCTTTGGACCTCTTGTCTTTGGAGGTTTTCGCACCAGACACTGCAGCAGACACCCATGATGGGTACCATGACTCCACTGAGTGCCCAGGGTGTCCAGGCAGGAGTCCGTTCAACTTCCATCCTGCCTGAGCAGCAGCAACAGCAGCAGCAACAGCAACAGCAGCAACAACAGCAGCAGCAGCAACAGCAGCAGCAACAGCAGCAGTACCACATACGACAACAACAGCAGCAGCAGCAGATGCTACGGGTAAGGCCATGGGATTGTGTCTGACACGTGGGAACTCAAGAAAGACGTATTCTTCCCACACTATCCCCAAGATTAAATGTGAAGTAATGTAGTAAGCACTGAGCACAATGACTGACCTATGTTAGTACTTTTTATTTTCTTTGGTTTCTTCAGACAGGGTCTCATACTGTAACCTAGGCCAGACATGGCAGTCCTCCTGCCTCAGCTTTCTGAATGCTGGAATTATAGGCCTATGCCATCATAATGGGTTCAACAATGGTGATTAAGTGACTTCCTCCTCCCCACACCTTTTCATTTCCTGAGGATCATAGTGAGGAGGGAAATTGGACAGTCTTTGCCAGATGGACTACTTGGTTTCTGTCAGATGTGGACCTGGAGTTCCCTCACTGTTTCTTGGCTCCAACTCCCTTTCCCCTTCCTGCTCCCATCTTTTCAACACAAAGTCACAGCTCCATTGCTCTTCTTAAAATGATCTCTTATGTGCTTATAGCAACAGCAGCAACAACAACAGCAGCAGCAGCAACAACAACAACAGCAGCAACAGCAGCAGCAGCAGCAGCAGCAGCAGCAGCAGCAGCAGCAGCAGCCACACCAGCAGCAGCAGCAGCAGGCAGCTCCTCCCCAACCCCAGCCCCAGTCCCAGCCTCAGGTAGCTGCTGAACTAGAGCCGCAGGCTCAGGGCTAGCTGCACAGGCTGGGCGCAGAGCCAACCCACGCTAGGAACAGTGTGTAATGGGGTAGCTTTGGGAGGTCAGGGATAGCACTAATAGGTTAACATGGATGGGTGAAGAAGGAGCTGGAAAGTTGGAGTTCTATCTTCTACTTTCCATTTCTACCCAGTTCCAGCGCCAGGGGCTTCAGCAGACCCAGCAGCAGCAACAGACAGCAGCTTTGGTCCGGCAACTTCAACAACAGCTCTCTAGTAAGCCTGCGTCCTTCCCAAGAAGAATCTGGGGAAGAAGAGGGGATGGGGTAGGCAGAGGTGGCTGAGGTGCTGGCTTCAGGTTCACATTGTGGAGGTCCCGTTCCCCCTTCCCCTTCTTTCCTTCCCAGCCTACTAGCTTTCCTCATGAATATGAGCCCTGATTGATCTTCTACCCTGACAGTCTCTCGTTTTTCACAGATACCCAGCCACAGCCCAGTACCAACATATTTGGACGCTACTGAGTCACCTGGAAGAACTGCTTGTACACTGGATGTGGCCCAGACTTTCTGCTTAATTCCCAGTCCCTTTCCTGGGCGAGCTCCAGTAGTGGTTGGGGTCCTTCCCTCAAGGCTCCATTTTTAATGAATTTTTAGTATTTTTGTTAATGTGAAACATTGAACTGTTGGGTTTTGTATATTATTTATATAGAGATCCCAGAGCTGCTGCACTCAATACACAGAGCTTCTTTGCAAAAGAAGTGCGTGAATGTACACATGGGAGGGTCTCCTGTGAGAGTGCCAGGGAAAAGATGAACAGCTCAGTCTTCGTGCCTTCTGCATCATCTCCCTCCTCACCCTCTGCCCTCTGCATTTCTGACTTCTAGCTGCACTGCTACCCTTTGTTCCCTACTCGAAAGCAACCCGAATGAGCTCCGAGCCCTCGGTTCTTTAAAGGCAGATTACTCCTCAACAGTGCAGCTTCTTTATAGCTTTGTCCCACTGGGGATGTACCACTAGAAGAGGGGGCTCATTAGGCTGGAGAGAAATCAGTGCAACCCCATCATCCTTCCTCAACACTTCAGATACTGGCTTCATACAAGCTGAGAATAGGGGTAGAGATGCCAGACAGTGCCTGTCATTGTCATCTCATCTGGTCCCCATCATACACCAAGCTAACTAGAGAACTTCTCTGAAGGTGACATTTCTAAAAAGTTCCTGTCCGTGGGCATGTGATGTCATGTGATGTGACAGAAGTCCAGAGTGGCTCTAGCAGGAAGAGAGACCAGCAAGAAGCCACACCTGTTTCTCCCTGACCTGCTGCTGGAACCCCATGTTTTCATACAACCCATCTTGGCAGTTTCCCAGAGTGTCTGTTGCTTACTCTCAACTCAAAATTTCCTTCAGAGTCACTTTTGAAACAAGGACTGGGCCAGTCCTGCCTTGTTTGTGGTCTACCTGCCTCAGGCTGTGCTGGGGGCCCCAACTACTTTATGACAATGATTTCTTTTCTGCCCAGCTTGGGCTAGAAGTCTACACTAGCCTGGTAGTTGGGTGATAACTGGAGGGTACCCCAATCTATAGTTGCACCCTATCACTGGGAGGTGACAAGTATGCTCTTAAAAGCCTTAGTGCCAACCAGTGAATATCCAAGTTATTTTTAGAAGTATCTCTGAGCCCACAAAGGCCATCTACATATGGGATTTACTCAAGTCACAGGAATGGAATGGTGCTCCCAGGTATGGTAAAGTCAACACAACTGAAGCCTTTTTTTTTCTTAACTTGCTCTACCCTGGAAGGAACCCAAGGGGTAGAAGTTTGGCTAAGATAAGGGACATTCAGCAGGGATCTAGGGGTGTATGTGTGCTAGGTCAAGTGGATAGGTGCATTACATATAGAAACTTGATAAAAAACATTAGGTATTGGAGTGGGAGTAGAAGCCAGAATGGAGAGACAACTGGTCTGTTGAGACAGAATCCAATCTACCTTGACAGAAGCAGCAGAAGTGAATGACATTGACTTCTGGGAGGGGAACGGGATGAGGGCAAAGTGGCCCCACTGGTGATTGCACCTTGGGTGGTGCTGGTGCTAAGGAGAGGTGATGGTTGCCAAATGAGGGCTCTGTGGCAAAAAAGTGGATCTTTTGCATACAGTGCCTCAGTTTCTCCCTATGTCAAGGTCTCAAGCTTTGCAGATAAAGTTTGAATTTGTTGTCCTAGAAGATCACCTACCAGTCTGATAGCTTGGAATGTGAGGGTGGGGGGCAGGAGCAGAGCTTACCTGACATGGTGTGTGTGTTGGAGGGGGGGAGGATTGGGCCATGCCCCAGGACTTGAGCCATCACTGGCACAAAAGGAGTTAATGCCAGGGACCGCGCCCCCCCCCCCCGTGTCCGGGCACGCGCAGCGCGCCCCCTTGGTGCGCGGGCACAGCAGCCAGGCTGCCGGAGAGCTGATCTCGGGGATTCGGGTGCGGAGCCCTTGGCCTGGAGGCGATATGGGTGGTCCGTGGCCTGGTTCAGTCGTTTGCAGCCGCCTAGGGAACAGGTGAGGCCGCCTGCTTCGGTCTCTCATCCTCTAGCTGCCCATACCTTTCCCAATCCTGTCCCCTCCCAATCCCGGGTCCCTCCACCTCCCCGGCCAGTGGCTCCCATCCTTCTCAACCCTGTGTTCTCCATAGGTACCCCTGACCTCCCGGCCCTCCCTGGCTTTCCTTCTCTCCTCTACCTCCTCCCTAAATCCTGCATCCCTATCATCCTTCCGCCCATGGTTCCTCTATTTCTATCGTCCAGCCTGCATGCTCACCAAAAATATCCCTAATCAGAGCCCCCCCAGCCCCATTCCAGTATTGCACATTGCCAATACCCCCCTCTCCTGCAGTGCACCCCCACACCCCTTCCATCATAGCATCTTACAGCCAGGTTCCCTCCCCCACTCTCTGCAGCCCCCCCACCCAATGGAGGCCTTTATTCTAGTCTCCCCATTCTAGGGCAATTTCATCCTCTAATACCGTTCTAAACCCACATAGCCCCCAATACTGCAGTTCTCAACATCGGTCCATTCCAGCACAATGCCCCTTGCCCAATACTGCTCCAGCCCCCAAAGTCCCCTTAGATGCCATTCTCATCCCAGCATTGCTGCCTCCCTTGTCTTCTTCCAAATTGCAAGTTGGACCAGAATGGAGATCTTGGCCTTGGGAACTAACTCACAGTGGGTCCTAGGATACAGAGGGCATTTGGGGGTCGGTTGGTTTGTCTAGGTGTTCACCAGAGGGAGGGGCTGCAGCGAATTGACTCAACAGGGAAATTTGGCATTAGGCGCGGAAGGGTTACTGGAGTGGAAGGCCTCTAGAAAGGGTTAATGGAATTTGTGAGGTGGGGGCAGCATGGAGGGGGTTAATGGGGGGGTGCTGGCGGGGAAGCTGTGTGAATGAGCGGTCTGTGCCCCAGAGTTGCCATGGAGACGGTGAATGGGGGGATTGTGTGAACTCAGCTGCGGACTAACCCCCCCCCCCATATACACACCCACCCACTCCCTCCTGCCCCACCTCCCTACTCCTACCCCTTCCTTCCCCTTCCCCTCCTCCTCTCCACCCGGGTGCATTCTGGGCAGTGTCTGGGATCTCCCCACCCCATACTTTGCTCCCCATTTCCTCTAAGCCCCCATCCCTTTAGTCACTTTACCCGCCTGCCTGCTTTTCTCTCCATCTTTCTGTCTCTCTGTCTCTGTCTCTCCCTCCCTCTCTGTCTCTGTCTCTGTCCCTCCCTGTCTCTCCCTCCCTGCTCCCTGTCTCTGTCGCTCTGTCTCGCTCTCGATGTCTCTCTTTCACTCACACACACACACACACAACACACAACACACACACACACACACACACACACACACACACACACACATTCTCAGTCCCCTCCCATAGTGGCCGATTGCCGATTGCTGGTCGTTCCCAATCTCCCTCCCCCACCCCTTCAGCCACTTCTTAAAGGAACAGGCCTGCAATCTCGGAAGGCGGGAGAAATGGGGAAAAACTAAATGTGACTGTGTGTGTGTGTGTGTGTGTGTGCACATTGAGTGTTTGTGTGTATTCATGTGGGACACACATGTCTGTGTGCCAGTGTATATGTGTTGACTGTAACTGTGTCAGAAGGCCTGTGTGTCTGAGTGTGTTGCTATTTCTGTTTCTGTCCCCACCTATGTGTCACCATTATGCCACTTGTGTCTGGATATTTACCTATGCAGGTATGTGTGATTTTTGTTTCAGTAGGTCTCTCTGTGTGTGTGTGAATGTCTCACTGTGCGGTTCTAGCTGTGTGAGGCAGTCTGTCTTGGAATGTGGGACTAGATGAGGGGATCGCTGTGGGTTTGGAATATATACCTCTGCCAGTGAATATTGCAGTGTCTGTGATCCTACCTTGGTCTCTCACTCCTTCTTTGAGTCTTTATGAGTGTATGTCCCTACACCCTGTTGTTTATTTTACACTGGACTAGCATCCACAGCGCCTAGTGTGCTCAGTAGATCCATTTTTGCCTTTGTTTCTGGCATTTGGTTTGAATGAAGAGCTAGGCAGCAGCAATGACAAAGGTTTAAGGACTCCGCAGCAGCGAAGGCTGAGGAGAAATGTCAAGGAGAGGCATGGCGGGGTGTGTGTGTGTGTGTGTGTGTCTTTGGACTTAGGTAAATGGCTGTTGTGCTCCCTGCCCTGCCTGAGGGTAAAGGGCATCTCTCTGTGGGACCCTCTGCTTGTCTGCTGCTTTTCTTTTCTTCCGTCTTCGAGTCCTGGAGTGAAGTTGGCAGCCATACTGGAAGCTCCACTTGCAGCTCTCCATGTCACTACCCGCTCTGACTCCAGCAGACGCCGCTGGGGGCTGGATGTCGGCATTGGAGTTAGGGGCTGAATTCACAGAGGCAACAACTGTCTCTCTCTTCATCCCCTTAGATTTTTTTCATACCATGACCAGGCACATAAAACAGTTCTAAATAGTAATGGATCACCCCTGAGCCTCTGGACCCCTGGGCACTTGAAACAGCTAATTGTGGGAAAATAGGCCAAACCCACTGGGGTCCCAAAGACTGACTCTAGAGCCCTCACAGACCATCTCAGATGACACATGCTTCCCTCTTTCCACAGGCCTGTCTGGCCCTAAGGGAGCCCTCTTTCAAGTGGTGGTGCTCAGAAGACCTGCTCTCTGCGTTGCTGGGCACCTGTAGGTGTCCCTCGAGAGCTCAGTTTTGAGGTTCAAGTCAGTGTGGCCATGAAGGGGCTGCCTATTGGGCTGATGCTGTGACCCCGGAGTCTTCCTCTCCTGCCAGTCCCCCTGCCCGGAACATGTGGCTGCAGCCCTCGCTGTCCCTGAGCCCCACGCCCACAGTTGGCCGGAGCCTGTGCCTCACCCTGTGCTTCCTCAGTTTGGTGCTGAAGGCCAGTACCCAGGCCCCGGCACCCACAGTCAATACTCACTTTGGGAAGCTAAGGGGTGCCAGAGTACCATTGCCCAGTGAAATCCTGGGTCCTGTGGACCAATACCTGGGGGTACCCTACGCAGCTCCCCCCATCGGCGAGAAACGTTTCCTGCCCCCTGAACCACCCCCATCCTGGTCGGGCATCCGGAACGCCACACACTTTCCCCCAGTGTGCCCCCAGAACATCCACACAGCTGTGCCCGAAGTCATGCTGCCAGTCTGGTTCACTGCCAACTTGGATATCGTCGCCACTTATATCCAGGAGCCCAACGAAGATTGCCTCTACCTGAATGTGTATGTGCCCACGGAAGATGGTGAGTGCTGCGGTCAGGCATTGTGCCCTCCTTGCCTCCCGCCTGCCCTGTTGTGTTTGTGGCTTGCATGTGGTTGTGTGCCCTGCAGCATGCGTCTGTCTGTCTGTGAAAATGCTTCTAACCATCACTCCGCTTGGCCTTTCCCCTCCCTGTTCTTCCCCTCTCCTAGCATTGTCCGAGCTCCCATGTGTGAGTGACACTGATGCCAGAAAGGGGCTGGCCAGGCCTGAGAGTTTTGACAGGTCTAGGGCCAGTGCTGGATGGGGGTACCCTGGGGAGTATGGGTGACTGCTGGCAGCTGCCCGCGGGAGGATGCTGGCTCCACCAGGCTCCCCTGTTGCCATTCCACCTGCTTCTAAAGGTGGTAGGTGTGTGTGGCTGAGGGAGCTGGGTGTGCGTGGGGGGAGGGGGGCAAGCCTGGTTGGCTATGCTTAGGTGCCTCCTCTTCCACTAGCCTCCTCCCGCGGGGGTCACATTAAGGTAAGTGACAGAAAAAAGGAGATGGTGGGACAGGCTCTCTGCCATGTGCCGCTGCAGAGCAGCTCAGCTCTTGGGGCCTGGGTGGGGGATGCATGCCCCTGGGCAGAGGCCTCCTGTTATTTTTTAGTTTTTTATTCATTTTACAGTAAAGCGGATTTCCAAGGAATGCGCCCGAAAGCCCAACAAGAAAATTTGTAGGAAAGGAGGTAGGTAGCGAGCCGGCGGGGAGGGAGAGAGAGAGAGAGGGAGGACTTCCTGCCCACCTGTCCCTACCCCTGAGGACCCAGCCTTCCTTCAAGTAGCCCAGGTTGAGAGGGCAGTGAGCAGGCTTAAGGGCCCACCTTCTCTAAGGACTCTAGCTGCTTTGTAGAGAGGATCCAGTGGCCTAAGGCAGGTTCAGAGCAGAAGCAGAAAGCCAATTGATACCAGTCTTCCCAGCTCCCCTAAGGAGTGTACCAAAGATAGCTCCAGTGGCTCTTTTGGTAACACCTCAGAAGAAAACAGGCAGTCAAGCTGGAGCCAACAGCTCCACCTTTTCCTGCAGCAAGTGCAAATAGAAGACCAGCCTCCAGGACCCTGTCCTGGGCTAAAAGTCTATACTCGACTCTCCCCCACTGAAGCTTAAATAAATAAATTTGCTCTTCTGCAACACACCCTGCCCCTCCCTCACCACCTCTGGCCAGAGCAAAGCTGAAAGACGCAGGCTACCCCTCGAGGCAGAAACAGGAAATCTCTGGAAACTGTAGACTCTAAAGAAAACCAATTGTAAATTCACCCTCCTGCTGAAAGGAATTTATTTTCCTGTATAGTAATGTTTCCTGTTTGCACACCACTTTATGTTTTCTGCAAGGGTTCCCATATTTACCTCATAAATGCCTCTCCACTTCTCGGGAAGCAAGCAAGGCAGGAAGCACTATTCCAATTTTACAGATGAGGAACCGAGCCCAGGGGAGTGACTTGCTGTACAAGGCCCTGTTGCCGGTCTGGGGCGGAGCTGGGGCCAAAACCTGGGGCTCTTGATCCTCAGAGAATGTTCTTTCCACTGTAGCCCATGAAGGCAACTTCCACCTGGCCAATCCCATCTCCCTGAAACATAAAAGATCAGATGTGGCTAGATTGGGCTAATTGGCTGTGGTAGCAGCCTAAGGAACAAGGACAACCACAACTCACCTGTACAAGCCTTTGGCAAGCTTGGCCTTTGTTTTCCTTTGATGCTCTAGGGCAGGGTTTCTCTGGTGTCATTGGGATTCCTGGGATGGACTGATCCCTACTGAATGAGAAAGAATCTCTAAGGACTACTAAGAATCAGCACATTCAAAAACCCATATGTGGAGGGCTTTTGTTGCACGCTGGAGCACGGAGTCACACTTGCTGCCCTTAAGAACAGTTTTTACCTCTCTTTACATCCAGCCCAGGCCCTCACACACAGTAGGAGGCATGCAGAGGCTCTTATGCAAATGAAGGACCTCTGTAGTGCCCTTAAGCAGTACCTCTTGTCAGGAAGCACAATCCCTGAGTGACCCCAGGCTTCCGCTGCCAACTCATATGCCATTCCTTTTATTCACTTTCAGTTTTCTTTGCTTTGCTGGGTTGTGTTTTGTTTCCGGAGCCAGGGTCTTGCTATGCCGCTCAGGCTGGCCATGAACTCTTTATGGAGCCCAGGCTCAGAGGTCAGTCTTATTTTTTTTTTCTCTTTCTTTTAAGAGCCTCCATTTCCACATGGGAAGGCTGAAAGACCATTCTAGCCATAACCTTCCATTAACCTATACATGCATTCAGGGAAAGGATTTGAACACTCCTGCCACAAGTTATGTAGTGGGGTACAGTGGGGTGAGGAAGAGATTATACTATTAACCACTGCTTAGGAAGAAAGATCTATCAGAGTCCCAGTAAGAGCGGAGGGCAGGGCAAGCTCATGCTGAGATTTTGGCCAGATTGCTGACTGGAAGCCGCCATGCAGTATGAATATTTTGCCAATTATAATTGTGAATGATGGGCAAGGTGCTGTTGGGCTGCAAAGGGAATCTGATCTTTGTTCAGAAGACGCTCCTAGCCTGGTATTAAAACTGCTGGATTCCTTAACTCCATAGGCCAGTCTGGGAAGTGGGCTTTACACAGGATAGGGGAGGGTATTTGATTGTTTAATTGTTCAAATTAGTTCCCTATCACGGGCATCATTTGAAAATGTTACTAATCTTGCCTCTTTGGGAACACTGTGTGTGTGTGTGTCGTGCACAGGGCAGGTGGGGTGGCCTATGTGGGATCCTCCACGCCCCCGTGTGTCCTGGGAAGGATCTACTCCAGCCCCTGCCTCCGTGGAGCTGAAAGGAAGTGATGTCTAGGAATGAGTGATACTGTTTGGTGGCTGATCTACTGTGTGGCTATGTCTCATTGAGATTCTAAGAGCAAGATGGGCAGGTGTTGAGCTAGTGTGTTAAGACAGTAGGTGCCACTGGAAATTCAGGAAACCAGAGGCTGTTTCTAGTAGAGCTGGGGTTTTGCTATCTTGTAGTATGAGAGTAGTTCCTGTTTTGGTTAATAACTATAAGGATATTCAGTCACCAGAGTTCAGACCGACAGAGAAAGCAAGCTATTCGCTTGCTCCAGGTTGAAGGTATCTGTGATCATGGATACAAGAGGTTAAGGTGTGGGGTGCCAGCAGAATTACTTCCACTTTGACTTACTGACCAGCAAGCGGACAGTAGATCACATCTTTTTATAGCCATTCCAAGATTTCCCTCTAGTCTCCTCATAACAGGGAGAAGCAGTGCCAGCCTAACCTTCCCCCGCCCCGGGTTCTAAATGCCTTTCTTCTTCCTCTAGTCTCTCTGCTCTCCTCTCCTTTCATGTTCCACCTCTTCTCTCATCTATTTCCTCCTTCCCTTTCCCTTGCCCTTGAAAGGTGGCATGATGCAGTGGAAAGACCATAAGGGCTTTGGAGTCCAGCAGACCTGGGTTTGAGTCACACCACTAGCACTTTCTAGCTGTGTGATCTTGAGCAAGTCACTTTACCTCTCTGAATCTCAGTTTCTCCATCAGTGAAAGAGGAATAAGGATAGTGCCTACCTCACTGGGATGCAAGAGTCAAACAGAAGCAACAGTAGAATATCAGTATATGGTAGGAAACATGTCTCTCTCTCTCTCTCTCTCTCCCTCTCTCTCTCTCTCTCTCTCTCCTCTCTCCTCTCCTCTCCTCTCCTTTCTCCTCTCTTTCCCACTCCCTCTGTATCTCTTCCCCTCTCTTTATTCCTTTCTCCTTCCTTCCCTTCCTCTTTCCCCCTCTGGCTCTCTCTTAGAGCAACATTTGCTGCTCTTAAAACTGGTTCCTGTGGGCAGGAGCCCCATTTGCCATTCATAAGAGCAGAGGGCCTCAGTGAACAAAGCCAGAGGGAAAATTTCATCTCCCATCTTCTCCTGTGGGAATCAGGGTCAGCTGAGGCCCAGCTCAAATCTGCCCACTGGGCCCTGGGAGCTCATACTTGAGGTCCCTGGTAAACACCTCTGCCCTGAGTACATCACATAGATGTTCACACAGATGCTGGCAATGTCACTTCCTACCTTCAGTACCTGTCCCTGCTCTCCAGCTCAGCCTGCCTGTGTCTAGACATGCAGCCCTTCCATCCAGAATGAAGTTCCCACAAGTGGGCCTTTGGCTCTGTACCCCAGCCCACTTGCTGCTACCTCCTTCCTAACTGCGAATGAACTTGGTTGGGTACAGGGAGGCGGGGCAGGGAGGTGCAGGGAGGTCAGCACAGCAGAGGCCTGAAACACCATCATCCTGATGAAGGTCTGGGCCTCAGCCCACCCATTCCCTCAGTTCTTGCCATCCCTCCTGCCTGTCCTGGGCCCAGGCCCAGAGCTGGCTTGCTGGGCCACACTGCAGTCATGCTGTTTTTGAATTCTCTCTCTGTTTTGTTCTCTGTTCTGTGCTGTTGTGTCTCCCTGTGTCTGGTCCCCAGGATCCGGCGCTAAGAAACAGGGCGAGGACTTAGCGGATAATGACGGGGATGAAGATGAAGGTATTTGGGGGCTGCAGGGCGCGGCGGCTGGTGCATGGCACAGAGCCCCTCCCCTTCTCAATGGGGAGAAGCCCCGTCTGTCTGTCTGTCCGTCCGTTGGTGTGTTTCTGTTCCTGTACAAGGCCGTTGGGCTGTTCCTCCGTCTTTGGCCTCGTTGGCCACTGGAACTTCTAGGGTAATGGACACGGCTGGCAGGAGCAGGGGACCAACCACAAGTAGAGCCATAGGGAGGGTGACTTCCTGGCCCTGGCCCCTGACCCCCCTCCCATCTTCTATGACTCATGGGCACCTGCCCATATGTGGCAGCAGAAATGGTGAAGAACAAGTAGGGCTAGGGAGGGTGGGGATAGGCACAAAGAAAACCGGATGGTGAGGGGATGTCTGGGTTTCACTAAGGAGAGCCTGGCTCCTGGGAGAGTGGCCCTGCTAGGGCATACCAAGGGGCAAGACAATGACATTCAAAGACAGTACTTCCCCAGCTTTCTCCCCTCCCCCAGAGAAAGATGCACTAGGTTGGGAACAGAACCAGAAAAACTGTGGCCTAACAAGCCAGGCCCAGATAACATAGCTATCAGTAGATGGTCTAAGAGTCTCTGGCGGTGATGGGACCATCTTTCCTCCTTGGGGTAACAAGATTGTTTATGCGGCAGCAGACAGCATTCCCTTCTCCACCCATGCTCTGGGCCTGCCCCTTTGGAGATCCTGGAGGGGCCAGGCAGCTCAGGGGATCCACTGGTGACTGGTAGGGCTGTGTCAGTGTGGCAGAGAGTGGGTCAGCTCACAGACTGACAAGTTTGTGACAGGCAAGTCAAGTTCAGGCCTGGAGCCTTCCCTTGACTGCTTCAGTCCCACACCATGCTGGCTGGGCTTGGGAGCAGCCCCTGATGAGCCCTGGGCATTGGCCTAGGTGGAGACTTCTCCTACATCTTAACTCTGGCTGGGCAGGCCTTCTCATGCCAAGTTCTGCTCCACCCCAGTGTTTCCAGCTAAGTTTGCCCAGGAAGGATGGGGATGTGGGCATGCAGTTAAGAAACTATGTCTATAAGGTTCCCCCACCCCATCTCTACCATTCACTACCCCCCATTCCCCCACCTTCCTGTTCTCTCTCTGTGCCACCCCTTCTCCCCATCCTTCTTGTCTCTGTCTGCACTGGGGGGAGGCGGGGGATCCAGCTGCTGCCAATGGCCATTTCCATGTAACTGGTCCAGTCCTGGGGGTTTCAGGGCTCCCCAGCTCCTGCTTTCTAAAGCCATGTCAGGTCCCAGGACTCCTGGATGCACAGGGCAGGAACTCACCTGATGCTGCTAAGGGACCACTAAGCCCTCACTATTTCTTCTCTCACCCCCAGAAGCTAGCTGTGGTCACCCAGGCCCAGATGAATTATGCCCACTTGGCCATCTTCAGTTGGGAGGTGCTTGAAACCCAAATCCTTAAAATATATTCTACAAGTTCTGCTCTCTCTGGCCAATACTTGAACTCTGGGCCTAGTAGCCCCATGAGTCCTGCCCTCAGGGGTGGTGGTGGTGTCCTGGCACCTGGAATAGCTTTGCTGCCCGCACCCCCCACCCAGGGCTGGCGGGGGTAGGGGAGGAAGGGCATCCTACCTAGCCTGTGTCTCACCCCTTTTCCTTACAGACATCCGAGACAGTGGTGCTAAACCTGTCATGGTCTACATCCACGGAGGTTCTTACATGGAAGGAACAGGCAACATGATTGATGGCAGCGTTCTTGCAAGTTATGGCAACGTCATCGTCATCACCCTTAACTACCGGGTCGGGGTGCTAGGTATGGTTCTTTGAAAGGGGAAGGAAGGAATCCCAGGGAAGTCAACTTAGGAAGTCCTGGTTCTCTAGCTTGTGTTAATGACCAGATTGAGGACGTTATTCCTTCGCCCTTATTCAAATACCAATGGCTTTCTTGTCTTCTCAGGCCACCCTTTCAGAAGCTTTAGATGCCAGTGGAACTTCAGTTCAAAATATATACTTCTTTTTAAAGGAGGGATTAGAAAGGGTAGTCTAGGTTGAACTTGAACTCCTGGTCTTCCTGCTTCCACCTCCCAAGTGCTGAGATTATAGGCCTGGGCTACCACCATGTATAGTTTAAACTTCACAGTTCTTTTTTTTTTTTTAAATATTTATTTATTTTATGTGAGTACACTGTAGCTGTCTTCAAACACCGGAAGAGGGCGTCAGATCTCATTACGGATGGTTGTGAGCCACCATGTGGGTGCTGGGATTTGAACTCAGGACCTTCGGGAGAGCAGTCAGTGCTCCTAACCATTGAGCCATCTCTCCAGCCCCAAACTTCACAGTTCTTAAATCTCAAGCCAGACTTCCGTTACCAGATTTTGCTTGGCTAAGTTTTGTAGGTCGCATTAGTTGTGTAGTGTCTTATCTTTATTGCTGCTCACCCAGCCCCACAACCCTAAATACCTCTCTATATATAGATATTCCTTCGGATCCCCCGTGTGTCCACAGACACTTATACACTCCCACATCACATCCATCCACCCATTCCCACACATACAAATACTTCTCACTCCCCAAGGCACATGTGCACACAGCTCTATTCTGCTCCTACATATGCCCTCACAGAGTGAGACACATACAGTCTCACTCACACACATAGCCACATACCCACACACTGTATGCTCCACATCCATACCCCACACAGATCTCTCTCACCTTCCATATATACACACATGTTTTTATATACTCTGCTCCACATCTTTTACCCACCATACATACCATACACTCCCAGAGTCAGTTTCTGCTACCCCTATATTGACAACTTACACAAATACCTAGATCTTCTGTGTACATGCCTTCCACCACCCCTATACACACACACACACACACACACACCCTCCCACATGTCTCACTGTGCATTCACTTCACAGATGATGTACTTCACATATACAGACATTTATCCCTCTCCCACTTTACATAAAACAAGCCAATATTCTTTTTCACATGGTAACCATTTCATTTGCTGCACATATGCACACTGAATAGACCCTTCATGTGCTTACTGACATACACATGTACATAGTCTTTCCACATATACTCTGTCAATACATACCCAATACATACAACATGCTCACCCCTTACCTCTCAAACACACACACATCCTTGTATCTCAAATATACACACACACACACACACACACACACTCACCTATTTACCCTAGCCACATGCATGCTCCTCGTGTATACACATGCACACACTCCTTGTTCTTCCACACATACATCCCTTCGCTCTTATTCATTATGTGTACCTACACATGCGCGTACACGTTTTTCCCGAAGCTTCCACCATGCACATCATGTTTCCTACCCTCCACATATTCTGCCACCTAAATCATGTTGGGTGATTTAGGCTGATCCTCTATCTTATACCTTCTCTGATGACTGCCAGTACCTATCCGTAGCCAAGGTCTTGAGATAAACAAATACCCCAGAGAACGTGGCAGCACATAGACCTTTGCTCCCTTTTAGATGTTCATCCAAGCTTTCCATCCTTGTAAATGTGGACATGAAAAAGCCAACTTCTTCCTGAGGGAATTGTGTCCTCAGGATTTCTAAGGGGTCTGTGGGCCCAGATGTTGAACCAGCAGTTTGTCTGGTTGCTGGGCAGGAGCTCTTTGAATTGGCTCTTGGCTATTTTGCTTTGCCAGTTCCAGTACCGGCGGCCCTTGTGCTGCATTTGCTTCTGGGCAGGGTTCTATGCACGGAATGACAGTCTCCTCTTAACTTTCCCTTAAGTCTACATGGGACATACATCTATTTGGAGTTCAATCTGGAGAAATGAGGCTAGGCGCGGTGGCATATGCCTTTAATTCCAGCACTTAAGAGGCAAAGGTGGGTCTCTATGAGTTCAAAGTCAGCCTGGTCTACAGAGAAAGTTCTAGTCTAGCCAGGGCTACATAGTGAGACTTTGTCTCAAAAAATGTTTTAGACTGTGTCTCCTTCAGTGACTCCGGGAGACCCTGGATGTGGAATATTTGTGGCACCTCTCTGGTCTCCGAATGATCTGATGGACTTTAGATTTCATGGTTCGGTTCTTCCCTGCTTCTCTCCATCTTTCTGCACTGCCTCAGACACCATGGCAAGGCTTTTATGTCCTGTTCAGAAATGGGGATCTGAATATCATGGTACCATGGAGATGACCATAAACTCACACTCCGGAGTCACACAGTTCTGAAAAAGCACCAAAGCCACAAAGATGATCACATACAGATGTACACACATCCATACACAGTAATTGATGGCCCAAAGCAATTAGCTTGTTTCTTTTCTCCAACTAGAAGAAAATACTTGATTCAGCTGCTTTTAAGGATTATAACTACAAGACTCCATTTTATAAGGTATACCTGAATGTGCAGAGGCTACTAAGGATATGAGCCAATAGTGTCAGACCAGTAAGGAACAGAAGAAAGAATTGAGAACCAAGAGAATGAGGCAAAAGTAAGGAAAAGAATAAAATTACTGATGAAAGAAAGAGGTTAGGAGTACCACTGGGACACGAGACAGAGAGGAAGCACTAGCTTTCAGTATGATTCAAGGGCTCCACAGTCTTCAGGCAGGAGCTGTGGACTGTATAAAAGGCAGCTGGTTGGGAGTGCTCTGTGTAGTGATGTCCTGGTTTTAATGGTAACCTCTCATCTCTTCAGCTTCTCTATAAGAAATTCCTAATCTTATTTGTTTGATTGTTTGTTTTGCTTGTTTTTTTGAGACAGGGTTTCTCTATGTAGCCCTCCCTGTCCAGGAATTCGATCTGTAGGTTGAATTCGATCAATAGGTTGGCCTTGAACTCAGAGATCTGCCTGCCTCTGCCACCCAAGTGTTGAGATTAAAGGCATGAACCGCCGCCACCACCACCTGGGTGAAAAATTGTTAATTTTTTGAGGCGATCTTGCACTCTTCTGAGATTCTGATGACAGCTATGGATTCTTCATCAGAACAATACAGACACACACATAATTTTTGTTTTTAAAGACAAAGTCTAACTGTGTAGCCCAGGAAGCCTTGAGCTTGAGACTCTCCCATCTCTGTATCCAAGTATGGGATTATAGGCCTACACCACCACACGCAGCACACAAATACTTAAAGAACTTCGTCGTAGCTCCCCCTGAAGGTCAACCGTGAAAATGAAGCTCAGGCTAAGAGCACTGACTTTACAACCTCCTCTCATTTGCATCATCAGAAAGAAATGCATTTTTGAGATTAAGCAATTAACATTACTCCATAATCAGAAAGAGTTATAAACTGAGATTTGGTCAGAAGTTCCCAAACATTTCCTACATACTCTTTAGTTCCTATTCTGGAACACAAATGTAATCAATAAGCCCCTGATTGCATTCTGGGTACATACAAGATGTTTTTGTCTCTTGGCACTAGATGGAGAACATGAGTTTGTCCCTGATGCTTGGGGAGTTTGCTGTGTAGCTCTGTTTTGTTTTCCAAAGTATGTACTTTTTAGAAAAGGCAGCCAGTTTTGAACTCCAGTTGTACACATTCGCTTTCCTTTCTTCCCAGCGTCACCTCTTGACCCTGACTGCAGTCCGTCCATGGAAGCTTCTCTAGGGGTCTTGAGAATGTCACTAGCTAATTCATGGAGATCTCCTCCCACCCATGACCTACCAAGGCAGAGAGTGTCGATATTATTTGAGACATTCCCACTGATTTGGGGGCCAACAACACAAAAGGAATCTAGCAGTATATTGGATGTGGCTAGACCTAGAGGTAATGGATATACTGAGAAAGTAATAGCTTGCCAAGTTCTATTCCGGGTTCCAGAATTCACTTAATTCCACATCATTGCTCAGGTATGTTTCAGGCAAGCTGAAAACATGGTGAGTGACACTCCTGGAGTGACACAAATACCTAGTTTTGATTCAGTCTGCCAGACTCCTCTATCTTCTGTTGACAAGCAGCTTGTGTATACTGCAGTAGAAACTTGGGTTCAAGGAGGCTGACTCAGATTTATTTTGACGACTCGTGGAGTCGGGTTTGTGAGTCTTCATTCTCACATAGTTTCTGTGGATGGCCATGAGCCTATGAAGCTGTCAATGAGTGGCTTCTCTCCTAGGCTGCAAGACGTTGTGCACTCCTAGTCAGTCATGCTTACCCCTACCACCTTCTGAGCCTGTTGGCTATAGCATGTAAAGCAGGACTTTGTGTAGTGAGGATCAATGCATGGCCCCAGCCACATACTTCACTGTTTCTTACCTGGAAGCTCATGAGGTCTGAGGGAGCAGAGGTATGGCCAAACCATACCATTTAGTCTTTTCAGGCTTTGTCCTAATCTAGGGGAACTCGTGTTAGAGAGATCTACTCTACATCCAATTGCAGACTTCCCTTGCTGGCTAGGATAGCAGATTCTAGATTCTCTCTCTGTCTCTGTCTCTTTCTCTGTCTCCCTCCCTCCCTCCCTCCCTTCCTCCTTACCTCCCTTTCTCCTTCCCTTCCTCCTCCCCTCCTTCCTTTCCCTATCCCTTCCCCTCCCTCCCTCACTTCTTTCTCTCAGGCCCTTGCTGTGTAGTCCAGATTGGCCTTGAACTCATTTTGTGTGACCTTGAACTCCAAATTCTCCTGCTTCTGCCTTCTGAGTACCATGTCCAATCAGGACAGACAACTTTAACATATCTCACTGAATGAGGCTTTGACAAAGATTGACGCCAAACCCACTATTGTCTAAGTGAAAGAAAGGGGGGGAAAGATATAAGGGAAGGAAGGGAGCAGGAAGACACATGGCAAATTTTGAAAGAGGATTTCAAGGCCTAGGTCCTGGCTGGCATGGGCGTTGCTTCTTCTTCTTTATCTTCTCCTCCTTGCCATCATCCCCAGTTAGGTTTTAAGATTTACAGGAGTCACTTGCATTTCTGAATAGGACCCATAGACTGCTTCCTCCTGCATCTGAAGGAATTAGACTTTTTCCACTCGTTGTTGCTCAGGCTTACTCTAATCCCCTCTCCTCTCCTCATCTGGAACTCAGGGTTAAGGAAGACTTGTGCTAAAGTTCTGGAAGGAATACTTACATACTTACTTAAATTGACCAGAGGAAATGAATAACACACTTGGAGGTGGTAAGACGAACTCTTTCGCAGAAGCTACATACAGAAAGACCTGAGAAAGATAGTGACGTAGTTTTCTGTCTGCTTGGCTCTATTTGAATTAAGCTTCTGCCTGCAGACTGCCAGGTCTGCCAGCCAGCTCTCTGTGAGCTATGGGCTCCTCCAACATGGCTCTGAACCAAGCTGATTCCAGGTGCTGTGAACAGGCTTTTTAACTGTGGAGTCAAAGAATACTGATCCAAGTTTGGGTTTCCACTGTGTAGGAGCACAGCAATTACACCCACCTGGAAAGGACCCTTCCAGAAGCCTAGGGCAGGAGAAGATAGATAGAGCCTTCCAAGGAACCCAGGGATCAAGGAAGAGATAGAGGAAATAAGGCAGCAGGATCAGTCTAAAATGGAAGCACAGGGTGGGAGGGGGGATATAGGACATCTCTGTGGGATAGCCAGCAGGTGGGCGGGAAGGTAGTCTCCATGGTAACAAGTCTCCACGGCAGCAAATCCCAGCAGGTGGGTGGGAAGGTAGTCTCCATGGTGACATGTAGTCTCCTCAGCAGCAAATCCCAGTGGGTGGGCGGGAAGACCTGTTTCTGTGGTAACGCAGTGCACTGACTTCCTCATTTCTCCATCAGATGAAAAAGATGATCTGACCCAGTGGCTTCTCAACTTTAGCAGGCATCAGCATCACCTGGAGAGCTTGTTAACAACACAGATTGCTGGGCAGCATCCCCTAGAGTTTTTAATTGCTTAGGTGTTGGAGGAAGGGAACAGAGGCCCTGCCCTGAGAGTGATGAGAAGGGCCATAGCAAAGCCCTGGAAAGAAGTGGAGATGGACATATTTGCACAGGAAGGGCAAGGCGAGCTTAGGGATCACTGCCTGTGAGCTCTTCACTTCAGAGAGAGAGAACGAAGGGGAAAATGCAACTGTAGATCTACCATGTGCTTGGCTTATGCTCATTTTATCCTTGTTACAACCCTTTGAGGTATTTTTATCCTCATTTTACAGAAGAGGAAACTATGGCCCAGAGATTTTAAATAACTTGCTGAAGGCCACATGTCTAAGATATATTTATCCTGGATTTAACCAAGGGCTGTTTGGCTCCAGGGTCCTTGCTTTCTCCCCATTGTATCTTGGCTGATGTTAGGATCTTATCCCCAGATCCTATATCAGGGCAGAGAATGCTGGGTTCTGGCCATTTGTAAGCTCTGCGGTTTAACTCTTCTGCCTAGAGTAAACAGCCACATTAAATCATCTGCCCCTCCTTCTGAAGTAGATCATGGGTGGGAAGCAGGGGTTTTTCCCTGCCTATATTGGTGATGCTGGGCCTTGCAAAAAGAAGCAATGATTTATGCTAGCGTTCGTGAGATGGGAAGCACTACACTGCTGCATGCTTATCCTCCAAGCTTATCCTCAAATTTGTTCATGCCATCATAACCCAAATCCCGCATCCCCTCCACCTTCATTATTTTCATGCTTTTTGTTGAATCTAGGTTTCCTGAGCACTGGAGATCAGGCTGCCAAGGGCAACTATGGGCTCCTTGATCAAATCCAGGCCCTTCGCTGGGTGAGTGAGAATATTGCCTTCTTTGGAGGAGATCCCCGTAGAATTACTGTCTTTGGCTCTGGCATCGGTGCATCCTGTGTCAGTCTCCTCACACTGTCTCATCATTCTGAGGGTAAGTAGCTCTTGAACATCAACATAGAACAGCTTTCTTCCTTTCTTGTCTTTTTTGTTTTTGTTTTTGTTTTTTGTTTTGTTTTGTTTTTTGTTTGTTTGTTTTTTTTTTTTTTGAGACAGGGTTTCTCCATGTAGCCCTGGCTGTCCTGAAAGTCCCTCCATAGACCAGGTTGGCCTTGAACTCAGAGACCTAACTGCCTCTGCCTCTGTCTCTCTGTTTCCCCAGTGCTGGGATCAAAGGTATGTGCCACCACCGCCCTCCAACATAGAAACAGCTTAATGCTGGTACACACTGAGCTTCAGGTATCCCAGGCTCCAGAATGCCTGGCTCCATATCCCAGTCATGCCCAGGGAAATCAACCCTTCCATCGGTTCCATGTCTCTTGTGGGGGAGGTGAAAAGGAAATGTCTCTGCACAAGAAGGAGTCCTTCTCCTCATGTGAAAGAATCCCCATTCACACCCTGAGAACGATGTTCCTCATTTCACATGGGAATCGTATTTGGGAGAGTGGGAATAGAATGCCTCTCTCTGAAGGGACAATAGTTCCTTGTAGGGGAGGAAATCTCTCAGTATGGAAAGGACATGTTACTTCAGAGTCAAAATCTTAGGTGGAAATTGACTTCTAGGTGTAAGAAACACTCATTGTCCACCTTTCTGGAGGCGGAGGGGACATGTCTGTACAAGAGGAGAATTGGTCCAGAGTGAGAAGTGAGTCCAAAGTAAGATGCTCTAGATTGAGAGACAGGCTGCTCTGAGGGAGGCAGACTGTTGTTGGACCACAGACTCCCTCCAGGGATATCCACCTTGCTGAAAGGACACTCATTTTTACCTTGTTTTTTGGTGTGGGTCTCTCTGCTAGTGAGTTTCTGAAGGGCTTGCATAGGCCCTATTTTCCTAGGTAAGGGAGTATTCTCTCTCCATCTAGACTATAAAGAACAGTCTATCTCTGAGAGGCAAAGCTGAGCTTCTTATGGAGAAAAAAATGTCCTTGAAATAAGTGCCCTTCTCTAAAGTGAGGAAGGATGTGAGCGAGAGTGCATTTTTATTGTTGAGATTGGCCCTGTGAAGGGAGTGCTCTCACAAGAAGCCTTGTCGTCTTTTGAAGAAGGCTTGTGTCTGAAAGTGAGGAACCATCTTCACTGCCCCAGAAGCTCTGTCCCTGAGCCCCTCATGAAACTACACTGGCAGAAGACTAAAGTGTAGCTCGCTTCTGTAGAGAGAGGAAGTAGGAAGCTGATGGCGCATACCTCCAATCCCAGGGCTGAGAAGGCTGAAACAGGAGGTCTGCCACAAGTTTGAGGCCAGCGAGGGCTACCAGCAAGACTCTGTCTTAAAAAAAACAAAGAAGGTACACATGCACACAAGCACAAATTAAGAGAGAGAATAGGAATGAGTGAGTGACTGAATAAATGAATGAATGAATGGATGCATGCATGTATGAATGAAGGGACAGTGGCCTGAGTTTCATCTCTAGCACCACTGGAGTGTTTGTTTCTAGGTGACAAGAATCCTCTTTTTTTCTTCTAGAGGAGGGTAAAGTGACAGGCTATAAGGATGCCTGTGTCTGTAAAGAGGACTGGGAGTCTTTACTGGGATAAGGCCTTCCTGGAATGGCCCTGTGCTGTGCATCACAAGGGGGACTATAACTCTGGAGACCTGGCTTCTTGAAAGACTTGTTCTCTCTGAGTAGAGGTGTGGCTCAGCGACAAAGCACTCACCTACCCTGCGGGATGCTCTGGGTTTCATCCCCAGCACTAATAAATGTTTCTCAATGTACTGCGGAAGATAATCTGGGAAATGGCTCTCTCTTAAGCAGTAATCTGTACTTCTTTCCCCCTCTCTGTTCATGCAAAACATCTTCCCAATGACCCTGTGTACCTGAGAGCCAAATACTCTCTTAGGGCCAGGGAGAGATAGTTCTTTCTTTAGAGAGGTAAAAGAATCTCCTTTTGATATTAAGGAATGAGGTCCCTCCAGCTCTGGGAATCTGAATGTGATATGTCTATATCTTCGGCAAGAGGGGATCTGGGCAGAGTCCACACCACCAGGGCACATGCCAGGAGACTCTCAGACCCCAGGGCCTTTGCTCTTGGGATTCATCCCTAAGCTCCTAGAATGTGGGGCTCTCTCCTCCCTGCATTTCTCATCTCTCATGAAAAAGACCCCTTTGTAGTGTAAGCGCCAGCTCCCGGTGGTGCGTTGGCACAGAACTGGGCCCAGCTGGCAGGAAGCAAGAGGGAGAGACAAGGACTGATAAAGACAGGAGGGGACATGTCCGGGACCCAAGGGGTTAATTCTCCCTGGCATTTCCCTTAACCCCCAAGTTACCAACCCTTGTACCAGGAATGGGAAGCAGTGTATATGTTGGGGGGGACTTGACAGGAAAACAATCAAAGAAGGGGCTCAGTGACCTCCCTCCCCTCCCGGCATCCTGCCCTGATATCTCCTGATGAAAGACTAGTTCTTCCTTCACAGCCAGTTCACAGCACAGGGTAACCTCAGTGACAAAAGATAAAATGTTTTATAGCCATATGTGACATGACGGCTCTGACCCCCTGCCTCCTATATTCTGTAGGGCTTTTCCAGAGGGCCATCATCCAAAGTGGGTCAGCTCTGTCTAGCTGGGCTGTGAACTACCAACCAGTGAAGTACACCAGCCTGCTGGCAGACAAAGTGGGCTGTAACGTCCTGGACACTGTGGATATGGTGGATTGTCTTCGACAAAAGAGTGCCAAGGAACTGGTGGAACAGGACATTCAGCCAGCTCGCTACCATGTGGCTTTTGGCCCTGTGATTGATGGTGATGTCATTCCTGATGACCCTGAGATCCTCATGGAGCAGGGAGAGTTCCTCAACTATGATATCATGCTAGGCGTCAACCAGGGTGAGGGTCTCAAGTTTGTGGAAGGGGTGGTGGACCCTGAGGATGGTGTCTCTGGCACTGACTTTGACTACTCTGTCTCCAATTTTGTGGACAATCTGTATGGCTATCCTGAGGGTAAGGATACCCTGCGGGAGACTATCAAGTTCATGTACACAGACTGGGCAGACCGAGACAACCCTGAGACCCGCCGTAAAACACTGGTGGCGCTCTTCACTGACCACCAGTGGGTGGAGCCTTCAGTGGTGACAGCTGATCTGCACGCCCGCTACGGCTCACCTACCTACTTCTACGCCTTCTACCATCACTGCCAGAGCCTCATGAAGCCCGCATGGTCAGATGCAGCACACGGGGATGAAGTGCCCTATGTTTTTGGTGTCCCTATGGTAGGTCCCACTGACCTTTTCCCCTGCAACTTCTCCAAGAATGATGTTATGCTCAGTGCTGTTGTCATGACCTATTGGACCAACTTTGCCAAGACCGGGTAAGGAGAAAGTGGGTGTCTTCTTCTCTGGGACCCCAGCATGCCCTTCCCTTTGCTGCCTCTCTCTGCATTTCCCTAAAGCTTGCTTGTTAACCCTTTAAATCTTCTTATTGTCATGATTCAGTGCTTCCCCCCGCCCTTCCTTCAATTTTTGTTTTTTATTGAAGGAGGTGGTAGAGCTCCTGCTTAGCACACCCCAGGCCCTGGTAACCAGGGCCACCAAGCTAATTCTGGTAGAGTTCACAACTCTGCGAGCATCAGGACTGAGCAGGGAGGTGTTACTGGTAGAGTTGTAGGATTCAGGGTTAGTTAGCTGGTCAAAGATAGTGTGCAGGAGGAGGAATGTGCGTTTGAAAAATCTTCCAAGGGCTCTTGATAAAACTGGGCAACTCAAAAGACTGATAGATCCTCATGGCATGTGGGGAGACAGAGCATCTGTGTAGCCTGATGGCGGCGGATGAGCTCGGGGAAGAATGAGATGTTTTCATACTGCCTGCCTAGGGAACTAGGAGTTCAGCACTGGGGAAGAATGGGGTGGGGGAGGTGACAGGACCCTGAAAAACATGGATGTCATGAGAGATTTTAGACTGGTGGGAGTGAGAAGGAGACTAGGCCTTTACTTTCTCTAGGTAGCATGGTGACCCCAGATTTCAATGTGGTATTTCAGGGATCCCAACAAGCCGGTACCCCAGGATACCAAGTTCATTCACACCAAGGCCAACCGCTTTGAGGAAGTGGCCTGGTCCAAATACAATCCCCGGGACCAGCTCTATCTTCACATCGGGCTGAAACCAAGGGTTCGAGATCATTACCGAGCCACAAAGGTAGCCTTTTGGAAACACCTGGTGCCCCACCTGTACAACCTGCATGACATGTTCCACTATACATCCACGACCACCAAAGTGCCGCCCCCGGACACCACCCACAGCTCCCACATCACCCGTAGGCCCAACGGCAAGACCTGGAGCACCAAGCGGCCAGCCATCTCGCCTGCCTACAGCAATGAGAATGCTCCTGGGTCCTGGAATGGGGACCAGGATGCAGGGCCACTCCTGGTCGAGAACCCTCGAGACTACTCCACTGAATTAAGTGTCACTATCGCTGTGGGGGCCTCCCTCCTGTTTCTCAATGTGTTGGCCTTTGCTGCCCTCTATTATCGTAAGGACAAACGGCGCCAGGAGCCCCTGAGGCAGCCTAGCCCCCAAAGGGGAACTGGTGCCCCTGAATTGGGAACTGCTCCAGAGGAAGAGCTGGCAGCTTTACAGTTGGGTCCCACTCACCATGAGTGTGAGGCCGGCCCCCCCCACGACACACTCCGCCTCACAGCATTGCCCGACTATACCCTGACCCTGCGGCGCTCCCCTGATGACATCCCACTCATGACCCCCAACACCATCACTATGATTCCTAATTCCCTGGTTGGGTTGCAGACCTTGCACCCCTATAACACTTTTGCCGCAGGGTTCAACAGTACCGGGCTGCCCCACTCACACTCCACTACCCGTGTATAGCTCTATCCCAGAGCACAACCCAGCTCCCAGCTCCCCACCCCCACCCACAAACACACATGCACACACATACACATATATGTACACGCACGCACCCACACCCCACAGCAGACCCATCTGCACAAACACAGACAGATGTGGACATGCACCCGCATGTACAAAAAACACAAATCCAGACGTGAACCTGAATAGGCCCTTCAAATAGGGACACATATGAGTCCTTGGTACCAGGGCCCATGGAATAGCAGCTGGAACCAGCTCCTTGAGCCCGATCACAGACACTCCTGGGGCCCTGGAAGCCACAGCCGGACACCCCCTTGGTGCTCGCCTTCTCGGAACTGCACCTCTACCAACTGCAGACTCGGGAGCTTTAAAGAGCAGGATAGCTCTTCCTTCCCCAGACTTGGTCTTTTCTCTGGGTCTTGTTTTTGTTGATTTTTTTAAAAAATTGGAACCAATGCTTTTCCAGCCCATTGAGTGCTAAGCAGCTCTGAAAGGGAGGGCTCCAAGATCAGGACCCTCTGGTTCTGGGACTCCCAGTGTTTATACAATCAGACCAAGGAGAAGGACCCTCCAAGACAGTGACAGATGGGCACAAGACTATGGGGTGAGAGGAGGAAGAGGCTAGCAATGGATGGGGCTGGAGGGCCATCAAGGACAGAGCACCAACTGGCTCTAGGCCTCCCATAAAGGACTGCAGAGCTGCCAGGGTGGCCTGCTTCTGCAAAGGCCAGCATCAGCAGCCTGACTGGAGGAGCCTAGGCTTGGTAAACTAAGTACTGTGGAGGCCCTGACCTTATTGGGCCCCTGGGTATATAATCTGGGTTCTGCCTCTGCCCTTGAGGACATGATATCAGAAATTTGCCCCATTTTCTTTACAGTCTCTTTGTGTCTGTCATTTCTCTTTCAAAACAGCAGTGTTTTGTTGGTTTTTTTTTTTCCAGTTGTTGTTGGCTTTTTTTTTTTTTTTTAAAGAAACGTTCTTAAAACACTAACGGAAACCCATGGAGTTTGTCCTTTGTAAAAATTTTAAACACAGTGTCTTGATATAAAAATAAAAAATCCAGTTAGCACTCCCAACCTGCCTCCATTGCACAGGCCTGCCCCAACAGCCCCAGAGCCAGGGGCCTGCTCAGGCTAGAAGCAAAATGCTCCAGCAGCTTGTCGCTTCCTGCCTTGTAGCACTTACAAGTCTGGGCTCTGCTCTTCTTGTCCTGGGCCCCCTGCACAAAGCCTCTCTCATCCTAATCATGTTGCTGTACCATCCTCCTGCCTCCCGACGCTTTGAGTTCCTGCAGCAGAAACCTCTCATCGCCTTGGGCCTCCTAATGAAACAGCAAAAATAATACTTCCTTCCTCTGCCACCAAGCCACCACCACTGCTGCCACCACCTCCTCCAATGCCACCACAATCTTGGTCATCATCTTGCCCTCATCTTGGACTGGTGGCTAGGAGGAAGCTTGACCTCTGACCTGCTGAAATGCTTTCTCCTGTGGATATGCAGTACATGTGGCATCAGCTTGTGACTTGCTCTGTCTCCATTGACTTACAGGAGGGCCATTTTCCCTCAAGGGATATAGGTTTCCTTTTCTGTGAATTGGAATAGCATAAGTCATTGGAGATCAGTTTCTCTGGGGAACTGTCACTAGTGGCTCCCTAACAACTCTGGGGGATGGATTCAAGGTGGGGCCCCATAGGGTTAGCATTGTGGGGTTTCCTATTGTCCCCCGTGACTTGAAGGGCTGCAGTTGAAATCTGCTCATCAAGTGTGACAGTTGGGCAGGGTTGCTGATACTCGGAAGCCAGGAATAGAATCCTTCAAAGTGACCCTGACAAAATGAAGGAGATGAACCGTCACAAGGCAGGATGATGTACGAAGGGGACCAGTGCAAGGTACTGTATACAAAGATCAAACCCAGAACTCTTACATGAATGTGTTGCCTGAGACCAGAACAGGTAATGGCTGAACCAACACAGGACCAGTTACTGGAGGGATGGGGAGAGGGAATGCATTTTGAGTGATTTCATGTTTGGAGAACAGCTTTGGGCCCTTTCCTCTCTCTTCTTTTTTTTCCTTTGTAATTTCTGAAACAAAGATACTACCATATAGTAACAAAAGTGTCAGGGAGGATCTGGGAAGTAATCACAGAGTGACTGTTAAAAGAGAAGTCCCCCCCCCCCCGACATATAGTCCAACCCACTTACACCTGGATGGAGGAACAGGAAAGAGAGGACCAGGAGTTCAAGATTATCCTTGGCTACATAGTGAGCTTGAGGCAAGCCTGGGCTACCTGAGGATCTCTCTCTCTCTCTCTCTTTCTCTCTCTCTCTCTGTGTGTGTGTGTGTGTGTGTGTACCATATGTATCCAGGTGCCCTGGAGGCCAGAAGAAGGTATCCAATGCCCTGGAGTTACAGGTGTTTTCAAGCTGCCAGACTTGGGTGCTAGAAACCTAATTCAGGTTCTCTAGAAGAACAGAAGATGCTGACACCCTAAGCCATCATTCCAGCCTCAAGACCCTATCATTAAAAAAAAAAAGTAACAAAAACGAGACCTAGAATTCGACCCACTAGTTTATTCTCCTTATGGACTTGCTCTAGTCCCGCCCTGGGTGGGCATCCCAAAGCACCAGCAGCACCAGCTTCGGTGAGCAAGCAGGAAGGGTCTGGAGAAAAGGAACATCTCTAGGTCAAAGGCCCTGCTGTTGGGTTGCATTGTTTGGTTGGTTTGATTTCGATTTGTTTGTTGTCTTTTTTTTTTTTCCTTTTTGAGACAGTGTCTTGCTAGGTAGCCCTGGCTGGCTTGAAACTTGCTTTGTAGACCAAGCCAGCCTGGAACTCACAGATATCCATCTGCCTCAGTTTCTGGAGTGCTGGAATTAAAGGTGTTCACTGCTATGTCCAGCAAAATGTTTTCTTTTTTAAAAAAGATTTTGTTTTTATTTTTTTAGATTTATTTATTTTCTTTTATGTGCATGAGTGTTGCCTGTATATATGTATGTGTGCATCATGGTTGTGTCTGATGCCTATGGAGGTCAGAAAAAAGGAGCTGGATCCCCTGGAACTGGAGTTATGGAGAGTTGTAAGCTACCATGTGGGTCCTGAACTGGAACCCAGGTCCTCTGCAAGAGTAACAAGTGCTCTTAACTATTAAATCAGCTCTCCAGCCCTGATTTTATTTTTATGTGTATGTCTGGATATATCAGATCCCATGAAGCAGTAGTTACAGGCAGCTCTCAACTATGGTCATGTGTGCTAGGAACTGAACTCAAGTCCTCTGCAAGAGTAATACATGCTCTTAAGCATTGAATTATCTCTCCAGTCCCCAGGTTGCTTTTTGTGTTTGTTTTGCTTTGTTTTGTTTTATTTTGTTTTGTTTTGTTTTGTTTGAGACAGGATCTCTCTATGTAGTCCTGGCTGTCCTGGAACTTGCTACTTAGACCAAGCTGGTCTTGAACATATAGAGATCTGCCTGAGTGCTGGGATTAAAGATGTGTACCATCATGCCCGGTCCTAGGTTGCTTTTCTTTTTAAATATAGAAAGAAGCTGATTGAGAACGACCAATGGTTGCCAAATATCTACTATGTAACAAGTGTGCTATGACCATCTTCAAAATGTGACTCCTGAATAAAGACCAAGCTGTGTTCTTTCATGGCCTGTGTGCTGCAATCCTTCTGAGGATGACAAAGTGGAAACAAGACTAGGAGAAAGCCAAGGAGTGACATAGGTGTGGTCAGGAGATGCTCTGGCTACCCTGAAAACTCTCAACAGTAATTGCCAAATGAAGTGACTGTGCTGTGTCCTTCTCCCTCTGAGGGCCTGGATGACACCACTGCTTAGGTCCATTTTGTCTGTATTTTTGTGTTTAACCTTTAGTTGCAACTTTTAAGTTATTTCCAATGGGGCCTCTCATAATAAAGAGACTCTAAATTAGGAGACTCTCATGGGGGTGATTTAGATATACTATTTCTTCTCACACACTCAAGATGCCTTAGCAAAGCAGGGACCCATCAGTGAGAAGCTTCAGTTGGTCCTCACACCTTTTAAAGGCCTGAGTGGGCAAGACAGACAGGATTTCAAGACACTTGACAGGCATCCTAGACCCACATGGTTTCATGGGCCTTGCTGCTGGGCAGGGGCCCTGAGTTCACGTCGCACAAATCATTTGTGTTTATAGGGTATAGAATAGGGTGCTAGACACGGCTATCTTAGGATCTGTATTTGTCCTGTGTGTAAAGGGTCAGTTGTTTATAATCCCCATGTGAGAATGGTAACCATGACTGTACAGCTGCCCCCATGCTAACTTCTATAACTATTAGGGGTGAAGACACTCATCCGGGCACATACTGTCAGGAAACATGCTCAGAAAAGGAAAGCAGTCTGGCCTGAAGGAACCTCTGGCTGCTCTATGACATGGTCTGCTCCATAGCAGCTCCCACAGCTGTGGAGAACACCTGGCAGTGGTTTTTAAAACCACACAGAAAATGGAATGGATGTGTTCTTCAGCCTTTTTGGATGAGAAAAGGCGAATCTCACAGTTACAGATTAATAAATGTGGAACCATTGGTGGGGGGTGGTGCAAATAAATACAAGGTTCCTTAGGGATTGCTCATAAAACAAAATAAAGATTCTTTGTCACTGCAGAGTCAGGAAAAACTAATCACTCTCCTGTTCACTTCGCCCTCTTTGATGGAGAGACTGGGAAAGTGCATGAAAAGAAGGCCGTGGTCACAGTGGCCTGGAATTAAACAAAGCATTCTTGGGACAAGACAGAAAATTTCAGAATGAGGAAAGGTAGATGTAGGGGCTCAAATGCAAAAAGATTCTGCTTTAGTCACTCGGCAGATTGGAGTCCAAAATGTAACAGCCAAGTGTAAGGTGTAAGAGGAATTGTTCATAAGTATATCCCTCAAAACAAAGGGGAGAAGCATCCTGCATGTGTTGTCTTGTACTCTGGACCACACGTGGTACCCTCTGTTCAGTTAGAGGCTCTAGACTGCAGCAGAGATGACAACAAAGGATGTAGATTTTGTGTGTTTTGTTTTGTTTTGTTTTAGATGAGATATTACTATGTATACTCAGCCAGCCTGGAATTTGCTATGTTGACCAGGCTGGCCTCGAACTCATAGGGATCCACATGCTTCTGCTTCCTGACTGCTGGCTTGAAGTTGTTGGTTTGTTATGTATGACTGACTGACTCCAAATGCTCCAGGATCTGACGGGTGGAAGTTGTAGGAAAACAGATTTGGGTTCGGCATTAAACTGCTGCTCTTTTTGGCCTTTCTAAAAAAACATTTATTTACTTATTTGTTTATTGTTCTTGTGAATTGCATTTTCTTTGCTTTTTTAGACAGGGTCTCATGGAGCCTGGGCTGGCCTCAAATTCACTGTGTAGCAGAATATGACTCCAACTTCTGACCCTCCTGCTTCCATCTCCTGAGTATTGGGACCACAGACATGCACCTCCATGTTCAGATTCGGCAGTGCTGGGAATGGACCAGAAAGCCTTATGTGTGCTAGGTGAGCTCCATTTCATCGAGCTCCACCCACAGCCCTGCTCTCCCCTTTTTCTTTATAAAGAAAAATTGTAATAAAAGTTTCAGCTTCTGATTGTAGCCTCTTAGAGTCGTTTGAAATTTATTACCAATAGTTCCAAAAGGAGAGACACCAAAAAAACCAAATGCCCTAAGATCCCAACATGAGCACTTTGATGTATTAGTAGCACCCTGCAATTACAGCAGACTTGCCCAAAGGGCAGCAGTTCTCCATCAGCAGAGACAGCCAGGCCATGACTGGACAAGCACTCCATGGGGCTGATGCTAGGTTGGGTGAAGTGCCTGATTAAAAGGCTGACCAGATAACCTCTGGGCTCGCTGAGATCTTGTGATACTTGATCTGGAAAGTCTCATGATAAAGTCTGCAGGAAAATATTTCTGGAGCAGAGGAGCGGGGTAGGCCAGAGACAGGGAGATTGGGGGCAGAGATAACAACTGGCTAAGAGGTGCCTGCTTGAGGACTACAGCTAGTTTTTATCTCTGTTCTCTTTCTTTGAAATTCGAAATCATGCTTTCAGAGATATGGCCTCACTAGTCTAGGCAGCCTACTGATCTCGCCCCTGCTTAAGTACTTCCAGTCTCTTTCTCTCAAGGCCATTGTAGACTGGATCTTCTCAAACTATTCTGAAGTCCCTTAGTGGAGTCCAAGTCTGTTTCCCATATTACCCACCTTCTTCTCTTAATGACGCCTGCTTCTACAGCAAAACAAGGTGAATCCTTCTGCAAACTGACCCCTGAACCAGAACACTCACTCTGTCCTTCCTGTCTCCCTCCGGGATAAACAGCTGGAATGCAGTGCTTCCCCAGTCCTCTCACACGTCAGCATTCTCTTTTCTGTACTTTGCTCCAGGTTACAAATGCCTTTGTAATGTCCTGGTCCTAGCTCAGAACAGTCCTCCACACTGGCCTACTATGCACAACAGAAGGCAGAGTTCCTTCCTCACCCTCACCCCTTGTAGAGCTGAACTAATTAGCATTTGGGGAGCTAATGCCCAAAACTGATGAGCACACAGGCACCTCCAACACCTGAAAGCATGCACGAAGATGGATGGGAAGTCATGTCTTTTACCAAGGGTTGAAGCATCTGCATTTGATGAACTGGGTTCTGAAGATCTACAATTCATTTCATGGCAGCCTTTTGGGAGCTTTCTGATGGCATGGCAGTGTGTGTGTGTGTGTGTGTGTGTGTGTGTGTGTGTGTGTTGCTGAGGATTGAACCTCCAGTGCTAGGCAAGGGCCCTAACTCTGAGGTTCATCTCTTATCATTTAAAGTTTGAACAGCATGTCATCAATACATCATCCAAGTCATTAGTTCCATGACTGGGCAAAGGTGGAGAGATGACTCAGAGTACTGCTCTTACAGAAAACCCAAGTTCAGTTCTCAGCACCTACATCAGCTGGCTCACAACCACATACACAGACTCTCACACATAAATAAAAATAAAATAAATCTTTAAAAAGGGATGGGGGCCGGAGAGGTGGCTCAGCAATTAAGAGCACTGGCTTCTCCAGAAGACCCAGGTCCAGTACCCAGTGCCCACATGATAGTTCATGTTCATCTGTAACTCCAGTTCCAGGGGACCTGATGCCGTAACAGAAGTACACAGAGCTACATGCAAGCAAGCAGTCATGCACATAAAATAAAAATAAATAAATGTTAATTAAAAAGTAAACAAAATTATTGGCAGAACCAGCACATGGTGGCTCATGCTTCTAAACCTAGAACTTGGGCGGCTGAGGCAGGAAAGTCTTGAGTTCAAGGTCAGCATGGGTTACACAGTGAGATAAGATGCTACCCCCACCCCCAAATTAGATAATTTGATGATCCACTGACTACTGTCCAGACTGACCAGTCACCAGTTATAAATGCACATTCTTGCCTATTTTACCCCATATCTTCCCCTTCATATGCACACCGATCATTTATAATTAAAATAGGATTTCACTGAAACACTCTTTGGAAATGGGGGCTCTCTGGATGAGCCCTCATGGCTTCTGACTCTAGGAAGGAGTTTCTGGACAAGAATGTAGGCACAGACGGTTGGAAGAACTAGAAAGGGGATTAGAAAACCTGCATTCAGATCCACATCTGCCTCCTCCCAGTCGTCTAACCCTGGGCAAGTTGCTTAACCTGTCTGTTTGCTCATCTGTAAACTAGAGAAGATAACACCTACCTCACAGGGCTGTCATGAGACTTAAATGAGACTATGTGGATGTGCTTTGTAAAGTGTAAGCACTATGCAAATATAACACGTTGTTCTGCTGATTCTGATATACCAGGCCCCAACTGTTTTCATTTAAAAAAAAAAGACCTGGTCCTTGCCCTTTCCTATGGGGCTCATAATTTTGTAGAGCAGATTCACTCACAAATCATAAGACAAAGTACAAGAACAAGACACAGGGTATTCGTGTTACACTCACTAAGAACAGGGAGGGTCCACCTGGGTGTTGTGACACACACTTGTATTCCCAGAGCTCTGGAAGGCAAGACTGGAGAATCCTGAGTTCAAGCCCAGTCTGGGCTACATGTCTCAAAACAAACAAAAATCAAACCAAAAAACCACTCCCCACACCGCATCCCCCCCCCCCAACAAAACCCCATGTGTTGAGAGCCCATTAGACTCAGGGACAGCCCAAAAAAGATGGTTCCAGGCATAGGAATGTAGGAGTTAGAGCCTCTGAAATGTGACCGCAGTGCTGGGAGCAGTTATGTCTGACAGGAAGGGGCAGGGGAGTGGGTCAGTCACATCCCAGTGATGTGAGAGGCCTTTTGCCTCTCACAAGATGGGGAGGCAGAATTTGAGCAGAACCACCTAGTTCTCATGTTTGAGTTTCTCCGACTGACTTCCTTGAGGAAAAACCCACTCTTCTAGGGGGTGAAGTCATCTATAAACACGCCTAAAAGATCACCTTTGTTCTTTTTTTAAAGATTTATTTATTTATTTTACGTATATATATATACACTGTAGCTGTACAGATGGTTGTGAGCCATCATGTGGTTGCTGGGATTGAACTCAGGACCTATGGAAGAGCAGTCTGTGCTCTTAACCACTGAGCCATCTCTCCAGCCCCTCCTTTGTTCTTTTCAAAAACATTTAAAATTATTATTTTATTTCTGTCTCCATATATGTACCTCACTTTCCTGTGTAGTGGAACTGGAGTTATAGACCATGTGGCTGCTGGGAATGGAGCCCAGGTCTTCGGGAAGTGCACTCAATGCTCTTAACTGTTGAGCCACCATCTCTCCAACACCCCTCCCCATTTCGCTTAAAAAGAAATCTGCTTTTTCTTTGAATGTGAAATAACTTTCTTTTTAAATTTATTTTTATTCATTTATTTTTAATTTTTTAATCTTTTTACACTCCAGTTGTTACCCAACTCCCGATCAGCCTTCCCACAGTTCCTCACTCATTCCTTCCCTCTGTCTCCAAGAGGACGTGTCCCTCCCCCACCCCTACCCACTACCCTGCCCACCCCTCCAGGCCTCTCCACTCCCTGGGGCCTCAAGTCTCTCTAGGATTAGTCACATCCTCTCTGACTGGGGCCAGACCAGGCAGTTCTCAGCTGTATGTGTGTCAGGGGCCTCGGAGCAGCTAGTGTATGAATGCCTGGCTCTCCAAGCCTTCTTTATCTGCAGCTGAGAAACACGTTTCTGGGAAGAGCAGGGGCTATGGCTATATTTCAGGCAGCCTGATCAGCGTTCCAACAGTTGGACACAGGGGTGGCTGAGAGAGAAGGCAGGGCTCGGGATGAAGCTTCAGCTGGAAGTGGCTCCCTGAAGGACGATTATCCATCACACCTGAAAAGGCTTCTTATTCTCCAGTTCCATGTAGGGAGCAAGGAGTAGGAAAATAGTTCAAGGGCTCTCAAGGTCCATTTTCCAAATAGGGTTTTCAGAACTACTGTTGTGATTTACTGCCACCTGGTGTCCAAGATAGGATAAAGCAGGGCCCTAATAGGTCGCTAAGACAGATGTGTTTAGGGTATATGGAAAGCAAAAGAAAAGAGGGGCAAGTGTTGCTTTAATGTTGTCAGGGTTTCCATTTCTCTGAGAATGGATCTTTTTCTGAAGCACTACAGGACTGGGTTTGCCACACCCTCTTTCAAGCTCTCCATTTAGCACTCTCTCATATGATGACTTGAGTGTCTGTAAATTTCTAAGCCAGACCCGGGAAATTGCCCGTAGCCTTTACAGTGAGCAGAAGAGTCTGCTTTTCCATGAACTCGGGCTTAAGTGATGTTTCCTCCTAAATGGCCTAGGATTCCCATAGCCCAATTAAAAGGCCGAGAGAGAAGCGGGAGTTTCAGAAAAGTTGAGCAGAGAGATGGTAGCGCTACTTTCTCTCAAATTGCACTTTGGAATGGACTCACAATGAGTCATGAAACTAAACCTGGAGAAGTTAGGGACCAACTGCAGTCCCAGATACCCAAGAGGCCGAGGCAGGAAGATCACAAACTCAAGACCAGCTTGGATAACAAAGAAAGATCCTGTCTCAAATTAAAAAAAAAAAAAAAGGCACTGACTGTTCTGATGATTCCTCACAGTGTGGTAATAGCTTGAACAGAAATGGCCGAGTTGAGCATGACAAGACTAAGTTAAGCAAGATGGTACTCTCTCTCTCTCTGCCACAGTCTCCAATCCTAGGTCTTCTTCAAGCTTGTTTCTGTCATAACCCACTCTGGGCTTAGACTTGTCAGGCTCTTCTGTTTGCTTATAAATTTTGGAACAGCTCTCAGTTTATACTCTAAACTAAAAAAGGCTATTCTCAATCTTCCTAAAGCTGCAACTCTTTAATGCAGTTCCTCATATTGTGGTGACCCTCAACCATAAACTTACTTTTGTTGCTACTTCATAACTGTAATTTTGCTACTGAATTACAATGTTAATATCTGTGCTTTCTGATGGTCTTAGGCAACCTCTGTGAAATGGCCGTTTGATCCCACAAAGAGGTCAAGACCCACAGGTTAAGGACTGCTGATATTGATGAGACTACTGATGGGGAGGCTATATAATTGCAGAGGGAAATGAAAATAGCGGAAAGAACAAAAAAAGAGAGAGCCATCTTTAGAGTGTTTTGATTCCTAGAAAACTGTTTTTTAATTGTTTTTTTAATTTGCATAGGTTCCAATTCTTCCCTGGTTTCCACAAAAGAGAGTGAAAGCCCCTTAACCATACTAGCCAAGATGTGGACAAATCCCTTTTTATCCTTTAGTTAAGATACTTTTCAAGCCTGGTGTGGTGGCACATACCTTAAATCCCATCACTCAGGAGGCTGAGACAGGCTGCTCTCTGTGAGAAGCCAGCCTGGTCTATAAAGGACATTAAGAGCCGGGCAACAGAGAGACCATGTCTCAAAAAACGTTTCAGCCGGGCGGTGGTGGCGCACGCCTTTAATCCCAGCACTTGGGAGGCAGAGGCAGGAGGATTTCTGAGTTCGAGGCCAGCCTGGTCTACAAAGTGAGTTCCAGGACAGCCAAGGCTACACAGAGAAACCCTGTCTCGAAAAACCAAAAAAAAAAAAAAAAAAAAAAAAAGAAACAACGTTTCTTTTGGTTTTTCAAGACAGGATTTCTCTGTGGCGCTCTAGCTGTCTTAGAACCCTCTGTAGACTGTGCTGCCTTGGAACTCAAGAGATCCACCTACTTTTGCCCCCACTCCCCAGTACTGGGATTAAAGACGTACATATGCCCACCTCAAAAAGATGCCTCCTTTTTCCCTTTTGGGATAGGGTCTCTCCATATTGTCCAGGGTCTCCTGGAACTATGTAGACCAGGGTAGCCTCAAGTTCCCAAGTGCTGGGATGAAAGGTATGGGCTACCATGCTTGGCAAGGAAAAAAGAAAATTTCCAAAGTAACATTTGTGAGCAATCTCATAAACAACAACAACTTCTACACAGATTGACATATTTTATCTTGTAAGTTGTAAAGTTTTAAGATTTCTGATTCTAAATTAGCTACATTGAACCCATTCAGGGAATTTATCTTAATTCAAGGAAATGGGTGCCAAATCAAAGTAACTTTTCCAAACTAGAGAGGGCTCAGACATTAGACCTCACTACCTGGAACCAAGTCTGGCATGGACCTTTTAGGGATTAAGAGTACTGGGCAGAATCAGCTTTCCTTCCTGTTCTCCCAAGCCTGTCAAGATCCCGGTAGGTGCCTTCGATTTGGCAAGTGCAGCCCTCCTGTAGTTTCTACAACCACTGTAGTCCAGGCTTCGCCCCACCCCTTTACAGGCTTGCAGAGGGGTAAAAAAAAAAGCCCAGAGAAGACCCCGCCCTTTCACATAGCTGTATGACGTGTTTAGAATATGGCTGATAACTAAGACAAATGTGCTTGCGAACTGGGAAAAAAAAAACAACTTGGAATCCAGACAGCTTTCTGAAAATCCGGCCCCATGATGGCCGTCCCTACTCTGCTCGGCTAGTTTTTCGTTTTAGTGCTCTAAAGTGGCCATGTGACCTTGACAGTAAACGCCATCTTCTTGCCAGGGGGCCTGCGTGCGCCAATAGCCTTAGCCGCCGCCAGCGCCCAAGCTTTCGGATCTCAGCCGTTTTGGACCGCCTCCCAAGACCCCTTTTCCGGTCTGCGAGGCCTGAGAGACTCCCAGATCATTGGTGGAGATAGTGTGATTGACACTATCCGCGTCTAATGACTGACCAGTTCTTTCCCAGATCTGATGACTAGTTCCGCTCCTTTCCCAGAGTCTTTTTGATGACTCATCCCTCTGTCTTAGCAAGGTGGCCTTTCCCGGCTCCGCCCGTGCTGCCCGCCACCCTCCGCCCCCGCCAAAGAGAAGGAGCTTCGGGAATTTTCTCTGAAGGCGCGCGCGCGCCCGTGTGCCCCCCTTCTCCACCCCGCCCCCCCTTGCGGGCGAGTGTGTGTGTGTGTGTGTGTGTGTACTTGAAGCTAAAACACTATTTCCGCACAGGAAGGAGGCTCATTTCCATATAAGGAGGTTAACCCCTCACTGTCCTTTGAGGTTTCTATTTTACACGTTGGAGGCTGGGGAAGGAAAAAAGATTGGGAGGGGGGTTGCCTCAGCTTCCAGTTCAGCCCCAGATTGCCGTGGGTCGGCTTTCTGCTCCAGCTGCCAGCCACTATGAGGGAGGAGCCTGGGAAGGTGGAGTTAGGTGGAGGCTTACTGATCATTCTGTAGGTCTCTGGGGACATACGTGTCAATCGCATAGGGCAACCTTAATAAAGACTGTAATCATAAAGAGGAATCCAGCCTTCTGTAGATAATGGAGAAAATAGAGAACCCAGGCGGAGCTAAGAAGCTGCTGTACTCAGATGAAAGAATGGATGTTCACCTGAGCCAGGGGCCTAGCCATGTCATCTATGTTCCTGCGTGCCCTCACAGCATGTTTTCCTGGACTGGGTTAAATGAAGCCAGAAGATGTGTAAAGGGAGCTGGCTACAGTTGTCTCCTTTAGGCTGCTTTCTGTAGTCTCATTTGCTTTTTAATGCCCAGTCATCACTTCTCTGCCAAGTTTCTTATCCCACAGGTAAAGCTGCCTGAAAGTAGCAGTGTAACCTAGGTTTTAATAGGCTCTGTGTGCAGTAAACACCCATAAGCCTCAGTATTGCATCAAAGGATGGAGATTTCTGGGTGTGGTAGTTGGGTGGGGGCTGAATTTGTATCTTCCATGGTGGTGAATATTTGCGGCTTGAGGACACAAGGAAGGTGGCAAGAGATACTAGCACCTTCCTTTCTAGCATCTCCAACTCTCCCTGTAGAGGCCCCGTGGCTGAATCCTATCCACAGTTCATTTGCATTGTCCAGGCTTGCCCCTCTAACCTCTGTATGGAATGTAGCCAAGGAACAGGAAAGAGGCAACATGCATTTTGTCCATACTGGGGTAAAGAGTAAATGGAGACACAAATCCTACCCCTCCTTGGCTTTTGTTTCCAATTTCTACCATTTCAGAAATCGGCACACAAATGGTAGAAATTTAGACTTTTTCCACTGCACTGATAAGGGCGTGTGATCCTCTGCCAGGATGCTGGGCTGTACTGTAATCCCCCTGGCAATGGAATATTCTACTAAGAGACTTGTACCCTTGTCTTATGCTGTCAGACTATTTAACTGCTTCCAGTTTCTCCTCTTTATTATAAAGCATTTCTCCACCCACTGCCTAGCCTTTGTTAGTTTACCCACGGTACTTGCTCTGATGGTCAAAGACAACAAGGGCTGAGTGACACTGAAAATGTAGAAGGTTAACACATGATGGATGAGAGCCTGGGGATCAGGCAAGTGTGAAAAATAGGCAATCACAATGTTTTATACTAGCTACATATCTGGGAGTAGTGGGGGGCAGGTAATCACAGTAAGTACGATGATTGTGGCAGTTGTCAGTCTTAGATGTTTCTAGGCAGATTGGGAACTGCAGAACCATTGGCTTTCAACTGTAAGAGAATTCCTAGAGGAAGTTGCATTCATTTTATGTATTTAGCCATTTGTGTGTGTGTGTGTGTGTGTGTGTGTGTGTGTGTGTGCATGCCATTGTACAGGTGTGGAGGGGAGTTCTTTTCCTTTTTACCATATGGGGCTCTGGGGGAAAGAACTCAGGTTGTCATGCTTGGTGGAAGGTGCCTTTAGATAATGAGCCTACTTGTTTTTCAAGATATGATATTTAAGAAATAGCCCAACAGAAGCTGGAAGGTGGGCTGCTGATTAAAAGCACAATCTTCCACAGGACAAGGGTGTAATTCCCAGCACACGCATACAGTTCGCAGGCACCTGTAACCCCAGTTCCAGGGACTCTGGTGCCCCCTTCTGGCCTCTTCAGGTACTGTATGAACTTGGTACACAGGCATACTTGCAAGCAAAACACCAATTCACACAAAATTTTTAAAGGGGATGGTAGTGAAAATATCATCAATTAAGAACACTTGTTTTTGCAGAGGACCTGGATTCAGTTGCCAGCACCCACACGGTACTTACAGGTGTCCATATCTCCCGTCCCAAGAGCTCCGACACCTTCTGAATTAGGAGGGTACCTGGAGTGCTCAGGTTGCTCAGACATACATGTGAACAAAACACTCATACACATAAATAAATCTTAATTTTTAAATTTTAATTTATTTGATGTATATGAGTGCTCTATATGCATCAACACATGCATGCCAGAAGAGGGCAACAGATTTCATTTGGATCTTATGAGCCACCATGTGGGTGCTAGGAATTGAACCCAGGACCTCTGGAAGAGCAGACAGGGCTCTTAACCACTGAGCCATCTCTCCAGCCTATAAATTTTTTTGAAAGAGCAAAATGAAAAGAAAAAGTAGGCCAACAAGATGACCTTAAGGGTTTGCAACCTGAGGTGGAAGTAGGATTGGCGAGAATTGTGACTTCTCCTCCACCTTTCTAACATACATTGGATGAATGATAATTTTGTCCTCAATACTGGAAATGTATAAACAGTAGTTATAGGATACATTTTATGTGCCAGGTGCTGTGTTATGTGCCTTAAGGACAAAGCCTTGGCTTAAACTGACTCAGTTTTCAACGTTTTGGACAATCCAATGGGAAGAAATCAATACGTAAATGGTAGAAATTTTAACTTTTCCTAGTCTACTGATGGGCTGTGGGATCCTGTCAGGATGCTGGGCTGTAGTGTAATCACCCTGGCAGCTGGAATATTCTACTAAGAAATTTATGCCCCTGTCTTCTGCTACCAGACTATTTAAACAATGAACACCAAAGAATCAAAATTTCCCAGTAATCTTTCCCATGCTAGGAGAAGGGAAAATGTGAAGTCCTGATGGCAGCCAAAGGAGGAACTTGTTTACCAGGAAAATATTCCATATAGTTCTGGTGATTTATCAGACCATCTTGTTGAATAGACTGAGTCAAACCACACCTTCAAAGGGCTACTTAGGTATACATACATGCCTCTTGCCCTTCATTGGAATTTGAATTTCATGTCAGTACCCCAGAAAATGGACTTGGGGGAATCATTGGACCCCTTATTTGTTTCACTTCTCAAAGTGATCACATCGGATAAATCTCCTTTCTCAGCTTTCTCTAATGCTTGTCTCTAGTTGGTGTACTGGAGACAAGCAGCTAAATCCAGCTTGTTGAGGTTGCCAGAGGTGCAGCAGCTTTGCCCTAAGAGTTCATGTTAATGGTGGAAGTGAGCCCAGCTCCTAATCAGCTGAAGAGTCATGATCATCAGGGGAACACTAGGACTCCACACTATATTGAACTATGATGTTTGATAGGTTCAGTATATTAAGGACCTTTTCAACCTAGGATATTTCCAACTTATGAGGTTGGAGTGGAGCTCCTGACCTTTCTGCTTCTGCTCTGAGTGTTGGGTTTACAGGGCTGTGTCACCATGCTTAGCTATTTGTCACTCAGTTCCCATGGTGGAGCTAGGGATGTAGTTCAGTAGATAGCAGTTGCCTAGCACATGTGAGGCCCATGGTTCAACTCTCAGCACCACAAATAAATCACAGTGATCTCCTGATGGTGTTGTTGTTTTTCAAGACAGGGTTTCTCTGTGTAAACGAGCCCTGGCTGTCCTGGAGTTTAGTGAGTATTTTGTAGACCAGGCTGTAGGCTGGCCTCGAACTCAACAGAGATCCACCTTCCTCTGATGGTATAGATATTATGCTGCCTTTTTTTTTTTTGACAGAGGGTTTCTCTGTATAGCCCTGGCTGTCCTGGAATTTGCTCTGTAGACCAGGCTGGCCTCATGTTCACAGAGATTGACTGGCCTCTGACTTCCAAGTGCTGGGATTGAAGGTGTGCTCCACCACAGCCATCTTATCTCTCTTATTTTTTAAAAAAAATATTTCTTTTGTTATTTTTCTGTGTCTGTCTGCGTGTGTATGCTGCCTATGCATACATTCATTGTAGATGCCAGAAGAGAACATTAGGTCCCGTAGAGCTAGAGTGGTCGTGAGCCCCCTGAAGTGGGTGCTGAGCCATCTCTCCAGCCTGATCCTGTCCATTTTCCAGGTAATAAAGCTGTGATTCAAAGAGATAAAGTGACCTACCCCAAGATCATTAGAATGGTCGTAAGCAGAAGAGTTGGGATTCAAACACTGGCAGTCACAATGTAGAGCCTATGGTGATGGCTTGTAGATTCTTGGCCCAGGCAGTGGCATTATTAGGGGGTGTGGCCTTGTTGGAGTAGGTGTGTCACTGTGGGCATGGGCTATAATACCCTCATCTTAGCTGCCTGGAAGCCAGTATCCTGCTAGCAGCCTTCAGATGAAGATGTAGAACCCTCAGCTCCTCCTGTACCATACCTGCCTGGATGCTGCCATGCTTCCTGCCTTAATGATACTGTAAGCCAGTCCCAATTAAATGTTGTCCTTATAAGAACTGCCTTGGTCATGGTGCCTGTTCACAGCAGTAAAACCCTAACGAAAACACTTATGAATGTAATTAGAATGCTCTTTTCAGTCTTCTAGCTGGGAAGTTATAGAAATAGGACTCATGCTGTAACAAGAGAAAGCAGAGCAGGGAAAGTTAGAAATTTAAGAGCACATAGATGGGCTGGGCCAGGGTAAAGCAGAAGATCCCAGAAGTAGCAGCAGAGCCCCTGGTTGTCTGTTTCGGCAGTCAGGCAGATCAAACACGTGGGTGTGCAGAATGCCTAGAGGGAGCCCAGACAGGCAGGTGGGGTGGTTGGCAGCCACAGTATCTGGCAGCCAGTGACAGATGCCCTGCCATGGGGTCTGGGCTTCTAGAACAGGATGTCAAAAGGTCTAGCAAGAACTAGATGGAGCATTATTCCTGTAAAGACAGATGCGCTTCACAGGACACCAAGGTAGGACTCGAGTTAAGAACATCAGACTAGGTGCTTAAGGTAGGGGCTTTTATCCAGTGGACAAAAAATAGCCCCGTTATTAAAGCTAAGAACCAGCTACATCGATTAACCTTTCCAACTACTGATTTTTTTTCAACAAATTTTTGGCACTTATGTTCCAAATGCTGTGCCAGGAACCGGGCCAAGGCACATTCCAATAAAGGAGTAAAACCTGTAAAGAAGGCATGTGCACCGCTGTGTGATGCGTGTTGACTTAGAGGGACAGACTAAGGGGGTGTGGTAGGAAGGTTTATTTATTGAGAGAGTTTAAAAAGACTATATTGATCACTAATTGGAGGCCAGCCTGGGATACATGGTAGGAGCCTGTCTCAGAAAACATGTATGATAGGTGGTGAGATAGCATGGCACCAACCCAGAGGACTGGAGTTTTATCCCCAGGATCCACATGGTAGAAAAAGAAAACTGACTCTACAAGTTGTGCTCTGATCTCTCTCTTTCTCTCTCTCTCTCTCTCTTTCTCTCTCTCTCTCTCCTCCCCCGTGTGTGTGTGTGTGTGTGTGTGTGTGTGTGTGTGTGTGTGTCTTTCTCTGGCTCTGTCTCTCTCTCTCTCACACACACACACACACACACACACACACACACACACACACACTAAACGTAAGAAAAGAACAAAAAATGAAGAGCTGGGTTCCTTCGGAGCACTTGCCCTTTCAGGGAACTCAAGTTTGTTTCCCAGCACTCACGTTGGTCAGTTCATGCCCTTTTGTAATTCTAGATTCAGGGGATCTGACACCCTCTGCTGGCTTCTTTGGGAACAGCATACTCAGATGCATACACATAAATAAAATAAACTGAAAAAGAAAACATACACCAACCTGTGTACCTGTGTGCGTTCGTGTACTGTTCTGTTCTGTCCTAGGACTTTAAATAAGAGACAGTTTTCTACATCCAAAGTGTGCAAAAACAATGGCCAAAACACAAAAATATGAAAGAGTAGTATTCCTTCTCCATTTGGTGATGAGTGAACAGTTCATACTGGGAAATTGCTATTTGAGAGGGAGCAGTGGGGCACTTGAGTCTGAAGCAGCTCAGAGGTCTGGATATGAAAGGCTTTTGTGGGTGCTGCTGAAGATCTTCCATTTTTCCCCAAAGTAAAGCCAGGTGTAGTCTCTATAGCAGTGAGTGATTGGGTTGCATCTTGGTATTTTAGGAAGACCACATTGGAAACGTTATCCAGAATTATTGGAAACAAGTAAGTCTCTCAGGATGTTACTCCAATTGTGTATGGGGTGGGGTGGGGAGAAGGGAGGCTGGTTCAGTGGTTAAGAGCACTGGCTGCTCTTCCCAAGGACCCTGGTTCAATTCCCAGCAACCACATGGTGATTCACAACTGTCTGGAAGTGCAGTTTCAGAATCTGCCTCCTTTCTCTGACATCCATAGGCACTGAGTGCACATGGTACACAGACAGCTATGCACAGGGACTATGACATGCACCCATGCACATGCGCATGCATATATAACCTAAATACATACATAAAAATAATTAAAGGAAGCTTGAGCTAAGATTCTGACAAGTAAAGATTTATTTACGAAAATGTTTCTGAGTGAGAATGAATATAACAATGATTGTGGTCAATGATCAAGAAAGGGGTTATTAATAATTTGAAAGGTTTTTTCTTTGGGAAACTAATATAGTGACATCTTTCACAAAGGGATTAAGGACTCTAGAATGTGGAACAGGTTTTCTATTGGGAGGTAGAGAGGCAATTTGTGCTGTGCGGAGTTGGAAATACCCAGAGTGTGCTACTGTCCTTACGTGCCAAGGGGAACTGTCACTGAACAATTTCTGTGGTTTGAAGACTCACACTATGATTGTTTTCATGCCACCAATATGCTATTAATCCATGCACAGAATTTTTGAAATCTTACCAGTTAATCTCAGAAACCTATAGAAAGAACTGTATTGGGTACTTTGTAAACAAACTTTTTATGATGTTGTTTAAATAACTTTGGAGCCACACTACTGAACTCCAATGGAGAAGCTGATGAGTTCCTAAAATTACTAAGGCAAGATAAAGCAGGAGAAATTACATGTAGCTTGGTGGCAGAGGGCTCTTCTAGCACACTCAAGACCTTGAGTTTAGTAACTAGCACCATAGGACCAAAAAATTATGTGGAACTCAATGTACAATGAAGGCTTATTAGGGTTTTGTTTGGATGACAGCTGCTGAATCTAAGGACCTCCTGTCATTACTTAGTTTACTCATATGTACTCATAGCTAATGCACTACATTTCAATGAACACAGATGGAACATTTTTGCTTTGCTTGATCCCTCTACAATTTAGAAACTCTTATCAAGTATTATTTCCACAACAATATAATGAACTGAATAAGTTCAATAAAGATCTGCCCTCCCCACAGCAAGGTAGTGGTGGCGCATACCTTTGATCCCAGCACTCTGGAGACAGAGACTGGGATCTCCACAATGAATGTGCTGTGGTTATACAATTAGGACAGTGATTTTTGTTGGTTGTCTGTACTTGGCTGCATGTGTTGTAGAGAGGAAACTCAAAATCTTCTTTTCTCAAAATGCATTGTGTTTTCACATGTTCAAACGGCATGTAGTAATCTCTACAATAGATATGGCGTCTGTGAGCTCAAGACCAGCCTGGTCTACAGAGCAGGTTCCAGGACAGCTGGGGCTACACAGAGAAACCCTGTCTGGGGAATAAAAAGGATCTTCTCTTCCAGTAACAAGGTGTAATTGGAAGCATTGGTTCTTTTTCTATGACTGGGTCTCTCTACATAGCTCTGGCTGTCCTGGAACTCATGCATACCAAGCTGCCCTTGAACTTGTAGAGGTCGTAGAGATCCACTTGCCTCTACTTCCTAAGTGCTGGAATTAAATAAGTTAAAGGTATATGTCACCATGCCTGTTTTTTATATTGTTTTTATGTCAGATATGGTTTCTACTCCTTTAATCCCAGTACTCAGAGGCAGGTGGATCTTTATGAATTCAAGGGCAGCTTGGTCTACATAGTGAGTTCCAGGACAGTCAGAGCTACACAGAAAGACCCTGTTTCAAAGCCAGGGGGAAATATTTATTTTATTTTGAATTATGTGCATATGTGTACATGGGCATGCAGGTGCCCAAGGAGTTCAGAAGAGGGCATCATCAGATCTCCTGGAGCTGGAGTTACAGGTCATGAGCTGAACAAGTAGTGCAGGGAGCCGAACTCACATTCTCTGGGAGAACAGCAAGTTCTCTTAACTACTCACAGATACATCTACAAGATGACTAACTCCCACATCTAAGGCTCAGGGATCATTGTGGAAGAGGGGGTGGAAAGATTGTAAGAGCCAGATGAACAGAGAATTTGCTGTGAGATTGTGCCTTAGTAATGTCAGAAACTACATCCATAAAGTCTCACCAACATGACTATCCAAATGTGGCTGAATAACAACAAAAACAGACATACTAATGTGCACAGGGGAAATCCCATGAGGCCCCAACCCTACACAGGGAACTACAGGCAACTGAGGAATGCTGAGAGTGGGAGAAATAGTTCTCCCCAGGGAAGAGCAAACCAATTGGTTGTCCAGTATTAAGTGGTCACTCCTGAAAACATACACCAAAGTAACATTATACGGAGTAAGAAGGTTGCACTTACTTATTTAGGAATATATGTGTATATACATATAATCCATGTCATGAATTTAAAAGAAAGGAGAGGTATATGGGAAGGAGGAGTATATGGGAAGGAGAGTATATGGGAGAAAGGAAGGGGAAGGAGTAAATAATGTAATTATATCAAAATAATACAAGAAAAAAAGCCACTATGAGTGAGAGAGGTGGCACACACCTATAATCTTGTTTTCAGGAGGCAGAGGCAGATGGATCTCTGTGAATTCCAGGACAGCCAGGGCTATAGAGAAAGAGAAATAAAACAAAGCAACAACAATCAAGAACTACCGAGCCGGCTGGAGAGATGGCTCAGCGGTTAAGAGTACCAACTGTTCTTCCAGAGGTCCTGAGTTCAATTCCCAGCAACCACATGGTGGCTCACAACCATCTGTAATGGAGATCTGATGCCCTCTTCTGGTGTGTCTGAAGACAGCAATAGTGTACTCACATTAAATGAATAAATGTTTAAAAAAAACCTACTGAACCACCTACCTGGTCTACTGATGTTTTTAAATAGGATTGTGAGATATATGTAGCTAAGACTGTCTGTAAACTTTAAGATCTTCTTGTTTTAGCTTCCTAAATTCTGGGATTTAGATATGAGCCACCAAGCCTGGCTCTGTAGGGAGAAATTGTGTTTCACTAGGAAAATATAGCACACTCCTGTGGGTATTGGATTCTAGTGTAGTCTTTGAGTGATTTCTCACCTGTCGACAAACTGCATAATAATTTCAATGTTGCTGTCCTGTGTTAGACCAGGGCCTGCCATCTTACATGTTTTGCCAGTCTTTACTCAATTTATGATTTTCTAGCTTCCTTCACTATCTACCTACAACCCTTGAAATTGATGTTCCCAGTTTCACTCCCACCCTCCTGATGTGATACCACTAAGAGCTAAACCCTGGCTGCCCAGACCCTGACTGAGTTGCTAGGTTGTCTTGCAGATTTTTTTTCAGGATCTAAAGAAGGTCCTGTAGAGCAAGGATGTCTTGTTCTAAATTTCAAAGGGCTAGTGCCTTACATAGGGCTTCTAATGTTGCAGGAAAAAACCCCACCATGACCAAAAAGCAAGTTGGGAAGGAAGAGGTTTATTTAGCTTACATTTCCACATTACTGTTCATCACCAAAGAAAGTCAGGACAGGAACTCAAGCAGGACTGGTACCTGGAGGCAGGAGCTGGTGCAGAGGCCACGGAGGGATGCTGCTTACAGGCTTGCTCCACATTACTTGGTCTGCCTGCTTTTTTATAGAATTCTGAACCACCAGCTCAGGGATGGCACCACCACAATGGCTGGGCCCTCCCCCCTTGATCACTAATTGAGAAAATGTCTTACAGCTGGATCTCATGGAGGCATTTCCTCAACTGAGACTCCTTCCTCTCTGATGACTCCAGCCTGTGTCAAGTTGACACACAGAATCAGCCAGTACAACTGACCTCTTCTCAACTTGATACACAAACACATCGCTATTAGGCCACAACCCTTCCTTTTATATTCATCCCCAAGATCTTTCATTAAAAACATAAATAACATTAAAAGTTCCTCAGTCTTTACAAATTAAGACACATGAAAATTTCAGCCTCTTTAAAATACCTAGTCTCTCCTCTAAAAATCCAAAATCTCTTTTAAAAGTCCAAGGTCTTTCAGCTGTGGTCTCCTGTAAAAAAACAAAACAAAAAACAGAAAACAAAAAAAAACCCTCAATAAACAAAATTAAACACCTTCAAGAGGGAAGAACCAGGGCACAGTCACAATCTGAACCAAGCAAAACTAAACTAAACAACAGTGTAAATAACTCAATGCCCAATGTCTGAGATCCACATGATCTTCTGGGCTCTTCCAAAGGGCAGACCCTCTGTAGCACACACAGCTTATCTTCTAGGTTCCGGCTCTCTCTACCCCACTGCTGCTACTGTTCTTGGTGGTCATCCTATGGCACTGGCATCTCCAATATGCCAGGGTCCTCAGCTGCAACTGGGCTGTACTTTCACCTATCGTAGGCTCTCTTCATAATGCCAAGCCTCAATTTCCGTTTTTCTCCACTAACATATTTATTTATTCATTCACTTTACATCTGCTTGCTGCCCCCTCATTCTCCCTCATACAGTCTCTCCCCCTCCCCTTCTCCTCTGAGAGGGTGGTGGCCCACCCTGGCATGTCAAGCCTCTACAAAGCAAGGTACATCCTCTCCCACTGAAGCCAGACAAAAGCCTCAACTCCTTTACATGACCCCTTCAGTCTCGGGCCTTCAACTGCCACTGAGGCTGCACCTTTACCGTTGGCTTTTCCTGTCCTCTCCCAGTGCCAAGCCTCAGCTGCTCTCCACGGCCACTTCATGCCTTCAAAACCAGTACCACCTGGATGACTTACACAGTACCAAGTCCGGCTACCACCATGAGGTACAACTTTGGCTATCTCTGTGCTCTCAGAAAACACTTCACCAGAAGATTTCACCTCAGTGATGCTGGTCTCTTCTTAATCCTTAATTTCTTGGCTCCAGCTAACCAGCATCAATTGTCCCAGTCACGCAAATGTGTTGCTTCAGTGAGTCTGGTATCTTGTTAATCACAGCTGAATCTTCAGACCCAGCTAACTAGAACCACTGAATCTTAAAGCAAAATAGCAAATGACCCTGATAGAATCTTAAATCTTCCTTCCGAAGTGTTACAAGCCAGGTCTCCATCCTCTGCACTGTTCTCAACATTCTTTTTTTTTTAAGAGATGTATTTATTTATTTATTTTATGTGTGTGAGTACACTGTGGATCTCCTCAGACACAGCAGAAGAGGGCATTGGATCCCATTACAGATGGTTGTGAGCCATCCTGTGGTTGCTGGGAATTGAACTCAGGACCTCTGGAAGAGCAAGCAGCCAGTGCTCTTAACTGCTGAGCCATCGCTCCATCTCTCCAGCCCTGTTCTCAACATTCTTATCTTCTAGGCTCCCATCTCACAAAGCTCTTAACACTCAATGACTCGTCTACTTCAAAGTTCCAAAGTCTTTCCACAGTTCTCCCCAAAACATGATCAGAGCTATCACATCGATACCCCACTATACTGGTACCAATTTGTCTTAGAGCTTCTATTACTGCAATGAAGCACCATGACCAAAAAGCAAGTTGAGGAGGAAAAGGTTTATTCAGTTTACACTTCCAGATCATAATCCATCACTGGAGGAAGTCAGGACAGGAATTCAAATGGCAAGAACCTGGAGGCAGGAGCTGATGCAGAGGCCATGGAGGGATGTTCCTTACTGGCTTGCTTCCCCTGGCTTGCTCAGCCTGCTCTCTTATAGAACCTAGGACTACCAGCCCAGGGATGGCACCACCCACAATGGGCTGGGCCCTTCCCCAGTGAGAAATACAGCTGGAGCTCAGAGGCTCCTTCTTCTATGATGACCCTATCTTATGTTAAGTTGACACAAAACCAGGAAGTACAGCTAGTTACCACAGGAGATCAAGCAAGTATGGGGAACTCTTGTGCCTACTGCCATACAAAGAGCAGAGGAAGCCTTAGCTACAGACCTTTACCAGGGCATCCAGATCTCCCAAGCTGTGCTGTGGGAATCGGTCATGCAAACTGTGGATCAGAAAGTAGTTGGAATTGTCACACCTGTCCTCATGCCTCCATCAAAAGATGCTTGCAGCTGCTGGGGGGCTAGCTCAGATGATAATGTGCTTGCTTCGTGGGCATGAGGACCTAAGTGTGATGCAGGCACATAAATAGACAGGTGTATTGGTGCAAGCTTGCAAGGTCAGTACTGGAGAGATGAAGATATGAAGATCCCTGGAATGTATAGGCTATGAGTCAGGCCAAGCCTAACCTAATTGGTGAGCCTCAGGTTCTTGTGAGAAACCTTGTCTCATAAAACCAAATGAGAGTGAGCGAAATGGCTTAGCAGGTAAAGGTGCTTGCCACCAATCCTAATGACCTGAATTTAATCTATAGTGAAAGGAAAGAACCAACTCTAGCAAGCTGTCCCCTGACTTCCATATTTGTACTATGGTATGTGCCCCCACAGTGAAATAAATTAAAATATAGAGAAAATAAGATGACTGGCTCCCAAGGGACGATGAAGTTAGCCTTTGGTGTCTTCACATACCACACATACACAAGATGCTTCAATATATAGACATCTCAGGCTATAGTTGTAGCTCAGTGGTAAACACTTGCCTATTTGGGGAGCTTTGCTGGAATCAAATTGGGTTTTAATCTGTCTGCACCAATCTTTTCTGTTTATTTTTGCTTTTGGTTTTTTATTTCTCTGTGTAGCCCTAGTTCTCCTGGAAATAGCTCTGTAGACCAGGCTAGCCTCAAACCTAGAGATCTGCCTGCCTCTGTCTCGTCAATACTAGGGATAAAGTCATGCATGCCTGGCTTCTGACCATTTTAAAAACAGTATCAGGATATTAATGCAGTGCCTCTCTCATGTTGGGCAAGTTCTCTGTCACTACACCAAACTGCAATGACTGACCTTGAACTCCATAGTCCACTGTGATTTTGCACTTTCCATCTTTCTGCTTTGGTCTCCTCAGCAACTAGAAATAAAGGTCTGCATCACTAGGCTTACCTTGGCCCAACCATTAATCTTAGTTGTTGTTTTGTTTTGTTTTTAACCAGACTGGTCTTGAACTCAGAGATCTGTCTGCCTCTGCCTCCTGAGCACTGGAGTAATCGCCACCATCACCCAACTATTCTTGTTTTTCTTTTATGTTCATAGAAATCTCACTTTTAAAGCCAGGTATAGTGGTACATGTCTTTAATCCCAGAACTCAGGAGGCAGAGACAGGAGAATCTGAGTTCGAGACCAGCCTGACCTACATAGAGAGTTTGAGGACAGCCAGGGCTACATAGTAAGACCCAGGTAGTGGTGGCAACAGCAGCAACATCAGAGGAGAAGGAGGAAAAGGAGGAGGAGGAGGAGGAGGAGGAGGGAGAAGAGGAGGAGGAAAGCTCCAGGGAATCCAATGCCTCTTTTGTACCAGGCATGAACATGGTACACAGACATACATGCAAACAAAATATACATACACATAAAATAAAAATCAATAAAATTGTTCTCTTAAAATGGAACTCCTTTTGAAAGCTTGATGGCTTGCACCATCCAGCAAATATACTGTGCTACCAATTTTATTTATTTTTTAAAGATTTATTTATTTTATGTATATGAGTACCAGAAGAGGGCATCAATTCCAGTACAGATGGTTGTAAGCCACCATGTGGTTGCTGGGAATTGAACTCAGGACCTCTGGAAGAGCAATCAGTGCTCTTAACCACTGAGCCATCTCTCCAGCCCCCTCTACTACCAGTCTTAACAGGAGGCTCAGCTGCTCTTTGTGAACAAAATGCAGCTGGGCATGGTGACAATGGGACATGGGAGAATGGCAAGTTCCAGGGCAGCATGGACCACAAAGCCAGACTGTTTCAGAAAAGAAATAAATTAAACAAGAGGGCTACAATGATGACACACATGTGTGACCCCAGCACTTGGGAGGCGGAGGAAGGAGGATTTCTGCAAGTTTAAGGTCAGCAAGGGCCACAATAGAAAAATCCTGTCTTTAAAAAAAATCAAAACGAAGGAAGGGGAGAGGGAGGATGGACATGGGAGGTAGGGAGGTAGGAGGTGAGGGTGGTCAGGATGCAATGTGTGCATTCCTAAAGTCATAAGAAACTTACAGAAATGAAAATGGAAAAACAACTCTGGGTTGGAGAGATAGCACAGCAGTAAGATGGCTCCTCTTGCAAAGGGCCTGAGCTTTGTTCCCAGCACCCACATCAGGTAGCTCACAGCCACCTGTAACCTCAGCTCCAGGAACTCCAACATTTCCACAAGCACCTATACTTATAGGTACACCACACTCACACTCACACTCACACACACACACACACACACACACACACACACACACTGAAAAATAAACTCTGCCAAGCATTTTAGTCCATGCTTTTACTCTCGGTACTCAGGAGGCAGAGACAGGAATATCTCTGCCCCCTGCTCCACATAGTGAGTTTCAGGCCTGCCAAGGTTTTACACTGAGACTCTGTCTCAAAAGAAAAAAATCATTCATTTGCTATACGCTAAATTTCAGTGGCTGGTAGAACTATCCAATGAATGGTTGGAAATGTGTATTGAATTATAAAAGGAAAGTATGGGCCAGGAATTTATGAATCACCTTATAGAAATATCAGTTGCTGTCAAAGATTGTGGCTGAGCCTCCATGTAGGACAGAGAACTGGACTTGTAGAATGTTCATGATTACAGAGGCAAAAGAAGGGGAACAGGAAATTAGTAGCATCTTTGGATTGTTCAGTGCAGTGGCATCCTCTGATTGCTCAGTCCCTGACACCTCTGTCTCAGTGGATACAAGCGACCTCTTCATGCCTGCTTTTAGAAACTCTCATCCAGTTTCCATGGTATTCTGCACTCTTCAATCTTAACTGATTATGCAGAGATGTCACAGATGAAAGCTTCATAACACTTCCTTCCTTCAACCCCCTCATTTCACAAACGTGGAGACTGAAGAGCCAGAAAATGGAAGTAGCTGTACCAACATTCACAGACAGTCCTTCTTTGTCCTTCCCACGCCCTTTCTCGTGCCTGTGGCCCTTGGCTCTTCGTTTTTCTACACTCCTGGCCTCTGAGAAATTTGTCCTTTTGCATGCTTTTAAGCTTCTGCTTGCTGAATGGAAATTTCCCACCCTCACCTCTCTTCAGATCTGTTATCTCACCCTTCCTGCAGCCAGCTCCTCGAACACCTCACTCCAGGATGGCTGCAAAGCATCTTTTCCCGTCGGGCATAGGGTGAAGCTTCCCTCACCGGCTGCACTGCTACCCCATCCTTCTAATCTGAGAATTCCTTGTCAAATCTTGTCAGTTAATTGTACAAAAATGTCTATACAGGAGGACTAGGCATGTGGCTCAGTAATAGAGTGCTTGCCTAGCTTCCCCAATACCAGCATCCTAAAAAAGAAATGTCCATGGCAAGCCACAGGCCACAGAATTTGCCAGTAATGTTGGTACTAGTAAAGCTGAGGCAAGAGGATCGTCTAGGAAGAAAGACAGACAGAGGCAGACCCAGAGAGACCGGTGCATGACAAAGATGGGAGAGATCTCAGTGATAAGGATTCCCCCAAGATGATAAAGTCACACACTTCGTCAAAGAGAATTCTACCCGAGAATCTAGGGCCATTGAACTGGGGTGTTGAGGGTTTCTGGTAGTGATGGTCTTTATTTTGAGACCAGGTCTTTTGTTGTCTAGAATGGCCTCAAACTCACTACATGACTAAGGATGACGTCAAACGCATGATCCTCCTACATCCACTTCCCAAGTGCTGGCAAGTCTAGTGTGCTTTGTACCTCAGACTGCTTCACGCTGTCCCTTGCACTCCTTCTGGCTCTGTCACTTCTTTTCCATCTCCCTAGATCCAAACCTCATGCTTGGATTGCTGACACCCCCAACCTACCTTTGCTACCTCTCATCTTGTCCAACCCCAGCTTGTCCTGCCAAGGAAATCTCCCCAAAACATTATTTACACCTTATCACTTGCCTCATCGAAAAGTTTTGAGTCCTTCCTTCTTGCCTACTAAATAAGCTTTTCAAAATTTCAAACCAAGCTTCAAAACTCCTTCAAAAACTGGTACCCACCCACCTTCTCATGCCTCATTACCACCAGGTCCCTTTTATGTTTCGGAACCCTATGGGCAGCCATGAGCAAAACTCTGTGTTCCTTGAATAGCTCATGCACTTTCATGCTCTGCTGCCTTTTTACATCCTGTTCTCTCAATTCAGAGTGATGTTCCTTTGATTTTTCCTCCCTTCTACAAAGTTCGTAGCTCCTAAGTCCCAACCAAGAACTCCTAGGATATAGACTTCTGTTAATTCTGCTCCTCAGCTTTGTTTCTGTGTGAGTCCGGGATGTAGCTTACTTGATAGAATAATTGTCAAGTGTGCAGGAAACCCTGGATTCAGTCCTCAGCAAAGCATAAACCAGTCATGTGTGTGTCACATGACTGTAGTCCTAGCACTTGGGAGATACAGGCAGGGGCATTAAGAATTCAAGATCACCCTTGGCTACACAGCCAATCTGAGGCTACCCTGGAACACATGGGTCCCTGTTTCAAAAAAGAAAAAAATATTAAAAAAAAAAAACAAGTTAGGTATGGTGATGTGTGCCTTTAATAGCTGCACTTAGGAGTCAGATTTCTGTAAATTCAAGACCAGCCTGATCTATCTATCTATCTATCTATCTATCTATCTATCTATCTATCTATCTATCTTTCTTTCTTTCTTTCTTTCTTTCTTTCTTTCTTTCTTTCTTTCTTTCTTTCTTTCTATATATCTATCTATATCTATATCTATATCTATATCTATATCTATATCATCTATATATCAAGCTCCAACAGAGTAAAACCCCATCTCAAAAACAAAGCAAAGGGCTGAAGGGGATCCAACAGTCCTTCTGCCCTGCAAGGGCTCCTGCACACATAGTACACACACTCAGGCACACATATAACAAACATTTTAAAACAAACAAAACACAAGGGTCTGGAGAGATGGCTCATTGCAGTTAAGAGCACTTGTTGCTCTTCCAGAGGATCCAAATTTAATCCCCAGTACCGTATAGGTAGCTCTAACTGCCTGTAACTCCAGCTCCAAGGGATATGAGACCTCTTCTAGCCTGCACAGGCACACAGTATATACACACAGACACACACACAAATGTACACGTAAATCAAAATAATAAAATGAATCTTTAAGAAATAAAAACAAGTGCTCTTAACAAAAATGAATTAGGGATGGTAAAGTGCTTGTTGTGCAAGCATGAGAACCTGTGTTCAATCCCCTAATAGATTGTCCACACTCTGGTGGGGCCACGCGTATGCAGGCTTGCTAATTAGACTCAGTGAACCATTTAAAAAAAAGAGGATATAAATATGGGATGAGGCAGGAGGTGGGTGAGGGGAAATTTGGGTTTGCATATGATCGAGATATATTGCATACATGAATGAAATTGTCAAAGAATAAATATAAACATGTTCTTAAAACAAACAAACAAACAAAAAACAAGTTGGCTGTGATGGCTCGCTTGTAATCCCAGGTCTGGGTAGGTGGAGACAGAGGAGCTCTGAGATTCATTGGTCAGACAGACTAGTGAATGGCTTATGATTGCCCATAACTCCAGCTCCAGCAAGATCTGACACTTCTGGCCTCTATGTGCACCTATACTAATGTACACACACTCAAAAATTAAATATTTTTTTAAAGATAAGCTTTGAAAAAAACAAAAACTAACAGCAAAGCAGTAGTGACAAGCACCTTTAACACTGGAACTGGAAAGCAGAGACAGGCAGATCTCTGTGAGTTCAAGGCTGGCTTCGTCTACAAAGTAAGTTGCAGGATAGTGAGGACTACGCATAGAAACCCTATCGCAAAGCAATCAAAACAAAACAAAATAACTACTAAAAATTCAAACAACAACAACAGGATCAGTGTTTAGCCGGGTGGTAGTGGCTCACTCGTTTAATCACACCCCTTGGGAAGTAGAGGCTGGAGGATCTGTGAGTAAGAGGCCAGCCTGGTCTACAGATTGAGTTCCAGGACAGCCAGGGCTATGTAGAGAGACCCTGTTTTGTAACCCCTCCAAAAGAAGAGAGAAAGGAGGTGGGGGGAGAGAGAACTGATTATAGTGGCACATGCCTTTACATCCAGCACTCACTTAGGAAGCAGAGGCAGGAGGATCTCTGTGAGTTCCCAGTCACCCAGTGCTACATAGTAATGCCCTATCACAAAAAAAGCTAAAAACCAAAAATAAATACATAAATAAGTAATTAATAGTATTCCTGAAGAATAGCACCCAAGAATGGTCACTATCCCCCACAGAAATATGTACACATACCTCCCCCACCACACACACACACACACACACACACACACCAAAGAGAAAAGAAAGAGAAATTGGCCTATGTGGTCATTCATTTGGCAGGCAGGGCCTGCCGTCATAATTAGGGGTCCAGTCAATGTGAGTTTACGTTCCCTCTCCCCTCCCCTCTGTACATATGTGCCCAAGCATTCATGAATAACTACTTGCTATTTGCTCTTTTTTTTAAACCTCATATTTGAGCTAGTTAAACAGCCACTGAGATTCGTCTCACTCCTGTTTGCACCCTCCACAGACCCTGACTGAGATCCCTGGCACACAAAGGGTATTTAACAAGTACTTATTGAAATGAGCACTCTGCAGCCAAGTCTTGAAATGCTGCCTCATTAGTAATGCAGCAAGACCGACTCCTGTTGCTGATCATGGAGCGACACACGAGAGAAGTCATGTTGGCAAGTCTCCAACAATGTGCCTCTGAGCAACCACAATCACTTTCAGCCTGACAGCTCCCTTGAGGGTGATGAGGTAGGAAGGGTGACAGCTCAGATAAGGCTTCTTCTTCTTCTTCTTCTTTTTTTTTTTTTCTTGCATGGAAAAGCTCAAAACTGGAATGGTGTTAGATCCAATTTGATCTACTGTTCCAATTTCTAATATTTGTTGTCAGAACTTTCATTAGTGCATATTAATTGAGCAAAACTATGGGTTTCATCTCATTATGATATTTCCTTTTTTAAAAGATTTATTTATTATACGTAAGTACACTGTAGCTGTCTTCAGACACACCAGAAGAGGGAGTCAGATCTCATTACGGATGGCTGTGAGCCACCATGTGGTTGCTGGGATTTGAACTCAGGACCTTCGGAAGGGCAGTCGGTGCTCTTAATCACTGAGCTAACTCTCCAGCCCTCATTATGATATTTCATTGAGGTAAGATCCCTGTCCACATGTTTGTTCACATATGTCACATATAGTCATGCCCATGATCCTCATCCGGGGGAGCCATAAGTAACAGGGACTGGCACAGAGCATGTAAGGAGGCAGAAGCAAAGCCTTAAAGAAGACAATCAAAACCCACAAAGGAATCCAGGCCATTTTGGACACGGCTTTGCACTCGCTCAAGCTGCTGTGTGGACCATTCGAATTCTAGAAGCAATATTTGGTTTCTAGAGAGAGGCCAAGATGAAAGGATGACTGCAAGGAACTAGAGAGATGAGTAGAGGGTTAAGAGAACTTGCTGAGCCAGCCACAAGGAGCAAGCCAGTAAGCAGCACACCTCCGTGGCCTCTGCATCAGCTCCTGTCCAACATCCACAGGGTGTTCCAGGGGATCTGGCACCTTTTTCTGGCTTCCTCGGGCACCGGGCACACATATGATGCACATACTTGTAGGCAAAATACTCATATACATAAAATTTTAAATACGTGTTAAACAAAAAAAAAATTAAGATCTCTCCAGTCTCATGCTAACAGCTTAAGGCTCCGAGTACCTTCTTTGATGGCCACTCTCTTTCACTATCACTCACCAATAGATGCCAAATATAGAAGTGCTGGTCCAGAGATGAATGGCCCTTTTGTCTAAAAATAATTTTGTCTTAAAGACTTATTTATTATAGGTAAGTACACTGTAGCTGTCTTCAGAAACCCCAGAGGAGGGCATCAGATCTCATTATGGATGGTTGTGAGCCACCATGTGGTGGCTGGGATTTGAACTCAGGACCTTCAGAAGAGCTCTTAAATTAAAAAAATAATAATTTTGTCTAATGGAGGAAGCACAAGGTTTGGTTTCTGTGATAAGTGCTACCATGCAGATACACACAGAGAGGCAAGACATAGAGAATGAGGTGGGGAACAAACTTAGCTATGCATGGTGGCTCATGACTGTAATTATAGCACTAAGGAGGCTGAGACAGGATGATCACCACAAATTCTGGAACAGCCTAGGCTACATAGGACTCTGTCTAAAAAGCCCATACAAACAAAAACCCAAACTTCTGAATTATTTACATATTTATTTTTGCAAGGAAGGGGGCTGCTACAAGATCTTACCATAAAGCCCAGACTGGCTTTGAATTCATTTTTTTCTGGCTGTGTGGGGGTATGTGCATGTGAGTCCAGTGCTGGAAGAGGGCATCAGAGTCCTTAGAGCTGGAGTGACAGGCAGCTGTACTATGAGAGACAAAGACAGCCAGAGCTCTGGGAGTTTGAGGTCAGCCTAATTTACATAGGTAGTTCTAGGCCATGAGACCCAAGTGAACGAGAGGAGGGATGGATGGAGAGAGGAAAGGAGGGAAGGAGCAGGGAGGGAGGGAGGAAGGAAGGAAGGAAGGAAGGAAGGAAGGAAGGAAGGAAGGAAAACTAGCAAACAAGCAGAAGAGAAAATGAACCAGTTGAAAGGGAAGAGTCAAGGGAGAAAGGCAGTGGCAGAGGGGAATAAATGAGACATTTGTATAAAGATACATATGTGCACTGGCTTTCTTCAACGTGACACAAACTACTGTCATTTGAGAGGAAGAAACCTCAGTTAAGAAAATGCCTCCATAAGATAGGACTGAAGGCAAGCTTGTAGGGCATTTTATTAATTAGTGTTTGATGGGGGAGAGCCCAGGTCATTGTGGGTGGTGCCATTCCTGAACTGCTGGTCCTGGGTTCTATAAGAAAGCAGGCTGAGTAAGCCACGAGGAGCAAGCCAGTCAGCAGCACCACTTCATGGCTTCAATATCAGTTCCTGCCCTGTTTGAGTTCCTGTCCTGACTTCCATTGATGATGAACAGCAATGTGGAATTATAAGCCAAATAAACCCCTTTCCTCCCCAACTTGCTTTTTGGTCATGGTGTTTCATCACAGGCAATAGTAATCCTAACTAAGACATATGTATAAAGATGCCACTTTAAAAACAACATTACTTTGTATACAAACCTAACAGTAACAAAAGAAAACAGGAATAGACACCATCATACTGTATTCCAAGAAAGTACAAATATTATTGTGGCAGTTAAGCTAGGTATGGCCCACATAGCTTCATCTGTTTGAGTGCTTATCCATAGGTAGAGGCTCTGTTAGGAGGTGTGGCCTCATTGGAGTAGGTGTAGTTTTGTTGGAGGAAATGTGTCACTAAGGAGGCAGGCTTTGAAGTCATATATATATATATATATACACACACACATATATATGTATGTATATATATGCTCAAGCTCCACCCAGTGTGGGACACAGTACCCTTCGGAAGCCTTCAAATTAAGATGTAGAACTCTCAGCTCCTTCTCCAGCCCCATTTCTGCATGCCATGCTTCCTGTCATGATGATAATGGACTAACCCTATGATATTGTACATCAGCCCCAATTAAATGTTTGCCTTTATAAGAGTTGCCTTGGTCATGGTGTCTCTACACAGCAATAAAAGTCTAACTAAGACAATTATAGTTATTATATTAATTAATATATTAATTAATCAATAAAAATAAAATAATGGAGTTGGTTTACATATACTACCTCAGAAGACTGATTATAACATATTGTTAAGTGATAAAGCAAAATTGCATACCAAAATCCTTAGGAATAAATGACTATTCATTTATGAGACTGGCTAGAGATGCAGCTCAGAGGTGGACAGGATACTTAGCATGCACAAGGCCCTGACTCAATCTTCAGCAACAAAACCCAATTTCTATAAATGCACACATTTCTTACAAATGTTATGGAACACTTTTATAACATATCACAGATATCGTCTCAGTTGTTTCTCAATTTGCTGTGATAAAATACTCCTACCAAAGCAACTTATGGTAGAAAGGGTTTATTTTGGCTCACAATCCATGATGATGGACAAGTTAGAGCAGCGGGAGCTTGAGGTACTTGGTCACTTGAATTCACAGTTAAGAAGCAAAGAGCTGGACTGGAGAGATGGCTCAGGGTTAAGAGCACCAGCTGCTCTTCCAGAGGTCCTGAGTTCAATTCCCAGCAACCACATGGTGGCTCACAACCATCTGTAATGGGATCTGATGCCCTCTTCTGGTGTGTCTGAAGACAGCTACAGTGTATTCATATAAATAAAATGAATACATTTTAAAACAAAAAACAAAAACACACCATTCTCGTTTTCCCAAAATTCAGTCCATGGTCAAGAAGAAAATCAATAAAAGGAAAAGAAGAAGAAGAAGAAAGAAGAAGAAGAAGAAGAAGAAGAAGAAGAGGAGGAGGAGGAGGAGGAGGAGGAGGAGGAGGAGGAGGAGGAGGAGGAAGAAGAAGAAGAAGAAGAAGAAGAAGAAGAAGAAGAAGAAGAAGAAGAAGAAGAAGAAGAAGAAGAAGAAGCAAAGAGCTGAACCACAGTAGCAATAGGTTACCACACTGGGCCTGCACAAGACTGGCCCTGTCAACAATTAGGCGTGGGTAGGAAAGGGACTCATGAGGCCCCACCCCTCCCTGCTGAACTATTGGACCCTGAACAATTGTAGGAGAGGGACAGTCTTTGTCTTCTGTTGTGTACCCACTGGTTATTCCTCCAAGCTCCAATGACTAGTTCCAATGCCACAGTCACAAGGCCGCCAGATGGCCCTGGTCACAAACAAACAAACAAGCAAATATACACCATGAATATTGAAAAAGAACCTGTAGGGAGAGGGCAGGGAGGTTGACAAGAATGGAGGGAAATTAAAGAGGGTGGGATGAGAGTAACCAAAATGCATTATAAACAAAATGGTCCATAGCAAAATATCACGCTAAAATTTACCTAGGAATAAACCTAACCAACAAGGTAAGTATCTCTACAATGAAAACTTTAAGACTCTGAAAGAATAAATTAAAGGAGATGGAAGGACTTCCCATACCTATGGATCAGCAGAATTAATATTATGGAAATGGAGTTGAAGATGAAATTTAGTTGGCATGGTGCTCGCCAAGGCAAGCATGGTGGCACACCTTTAATATCAACACGTGCAAGGCAGAGTTAGGTGGTCTCTGTGAGTTTGACACCAGCCTGATCTATATAGTGAGACCCTGTGTCAAAACAAAACAAGACATGAACTTGGGAACAAGATTTGTAGGGAGGAGGAGAGGGGATTCAAATGGGAGAAATTAGAATGCATGTTATAAATTCATGAAAATATCAAAGAACGCCAGGCAGTGGTGGCGCATGCCTTTAATCCTAGCACTTGGGAGGCAGAGGCAGGCGGATTTCTGAGTTTGAGGCCAGCCTGGTCTATAGAGTGAGTTCCAGCCAGAACTATTCAAAGAAACCGTCTTGAAAAACCAAAAAAAGAAAAAAGAAAAAAAGAAAAAGAAAAAGAAAGAAAGAAAGAAAGAAAGAAAGAAAGAAAGAGAAAATGTCAAAGAACAAATTTAATTTATAAAAACAGTTGTAAAATAAATGAAAGGTCTGGCAAGATGACTTAGTAGGTAAAGATACTTGCCGCCAACTCTGACCACCCGAGTTCAGTTCCTGAATTCTACATTAGGGAAAGACAGAAATGACTCCTGAATATTGTTTTCTGATCTTTACATTTGGACATATTTCAAGCACACCCAAATAAAATAAATGTCATTTAAGAAATGAAGAATTTAGATAAGCAACTCTAAAATCAAGAGTCTTTAAATGTAAAAGAGACATGAGGTCAAAGATGCGAACAGTATAACTACCACACACAATACATGTCATCACATATACACAGAATTATATTAAATAATCAAAACTATCAATGAGTAAAATGAAGTAAAATGATTAATGTCTATATAAAAAAATCAAAACACTTCTTGAGAAATATTAAAAGCATGTTATAGGAGGAAGAACAGAAGAGAGCAACAAAGATGTGTTCTCAGCTCCCTTTTGTGCAGGTCCTGGCCCTGGGGATACACACACACACACACACACACACACACACACACACACACACACACGAATAACAAGGTCTCTCATTGAACCTGGAACTTCCATTTCAACTAAACTGGCTAGAACATGTGGATTGAGAAAGAAAGATGTGAGGGCTGGAGCGATGGCCCAGTAGCTAAGTGCAGAGGGTCTGGGACTTGGTTCCTGGTTCTCACATAGCAGCTCACAAGGACCAGTAACTCCATCTGGGGATCTGATGCCCTCTTCTGGCCTCCATGGGCACTGCACGCACAAGGTGTACATGCAGGCAAAACATATAAAATAAAAATAATAAAAGTATTTTTTTAAAGAAAGGAGCTGAAATGCTCAGGAGGGAAATGAGATACACCTAAGTGTTGGTATAGTCTTCCCTAGGAGAGTCTCACTGAAGTGTCTCTCACCAGTAGCCATAAGGTGCCATTCCGTTGCTCTCATGTTACATCTCAAAGGATTTCTGAGAACCTTTTCCTATTTATTTTTAATCTTTTGTAAAATTATAGGGTGACTCTAGAGGTGACTTGAATGGGATTACAGAAGCCACCAGGGTTGCACAAGGGGCTTAGGACACATTAGTTACTGTAGTGGGCTTTCTGATAAGACTGAATTGAGAACTGTGAAGGGAGAAAGGCCTTAAGCAAATGGCAAGTGTGCTGGAATCCTTGCTTCTCAGTTGGGAAGGGACGTTGATGAGAGTCCTGGGTGAGGGTTCCTTCTCTCTTTCTTGTCCATATTCACCTATCCTGCCTCAAGATGAAACGGGTGCAGTATAATTAGATTTTTTTCGATGCTTTTGAAGTACTGTGGTTATGGTGGCTTTTCCTTCTTCCTTTTTCCCCTTATTCGTTTTGCATTCAGTTACCACGTGTTTGTATGTATGTGAATATTTGTGTGCTGTGCTGCGTGGGGGAGGGCAGAGAACAGCTTGTGGAAATCGGCTCTCCCCTTCCACTGTGTGCGCTCTAGAGTTCAGACTCATGTCCTCAGCAAGGGCACCTCCTGTGGAGCTACATCACTGGCCTCCCCACAACCATTCGTTTTTAATTTTCAAAAGACCCCCCCCCCTTTTTTTTCGAGACAGGAACTCACTCTACATTCTTGGCTGGCTTCAAATTCCCTATGTAGACCAGGCTGGCCTTGTACTCATGCCTCTGCCTCCTGTATGCTTGGATTAAAGGCATGAGCCCTCCCCCCCCCATGCCTTGCCTTTAAAAATAGAAAGAAAACTTTTAAATTTCAAAATATCTTGGTGTCAGTAATCCTAGGTATTAAGGGGAATGAAGCAGGAACATTTGAGTTCACATGTTCCAGACCAGCCTACGTTCAGTGAGACGCATTTCAAAACTAGAATAAAACTTCCAAAAGAAAGGAATAATAATGATTTTACCACAAAATGATAAATGTATGAGATAACAGATGTGTTCAACATCCTGTTTAATAATAATAAATGTGTAATGTGGTAAAAGATCACACTGTACCCCATTGACACATACAATTATTCTTTGTCTCCTGTAGTACGTATTTTTGTTTTAGTTTCTGTCTCCAATAACTCCAAAGGTCTATATGCTAAACACTTGGTCCCCAGCTTGGTGCTAATGAAAGATAGTGCACAGTATCCACTGGAAGGCCTGGCTTCTGGTTGTTGACAATGTGCCCTTGGAGGGGAAATGGGATCACAACCCCTCTCTCTCTCCCTCTCGTTCTTTCTCTGTCTTATTCCCAGCTATGATGTAAGACAGGTTTACTCTGCAGACACTCTCACCATGGTGTGCTGCCACAGGCCAAAAGTGACATTGGTCTCAGACTGAACTTTCTAAAAGTGCAAACCAAAATCAACCATTCCTCATTCAGAGCTAATCTACCTCAAGATGAGTGGTTCAAGGTTAGGCCTAGACTACAAGACAAGTTTGAGGATAGCCTGAACTGTATGAGACTTTCCCCAAAAAAGAAAAAGAAAAACAAAACAAACAACCCCCCCCAAAAAACTCCCAAAAAAGAAGAAAAAGGAGTTGATTTACCTTAGGTTCTTATTAAAGTAATAGTTGAAAAACTGAGTAGCACAGAGTCAATTAAAAACAAAGTGAATTTTAAGCAGGGCTCAGCGGAACACCCCTATAATCTCAATGCTGAGACATAGAGGTAGAAGGATCAGGAATCTAAGGCCAAGCCGGGCAGTGGTGGTGCACACCTTTAATCCCAGCACTTGGGAGGCAGAGGCAGGCAGATTTCTGAGTTCGAGGCTAGCCTGGTCTACAGAGTGAGTTCCAGGACAGCCAGGGCTACACAGAGAAACCCTGTCTTGAAAAATCAAAAAAAAAAAAAAAACAAAACAAAAACAAAAAAAGGAATCTAAGGTTAGCCTCAGCTACATGAGATCTTGTCTCATAAAACAAAAACAAACAAAACAACAAGAACAACATCTGTTTAGGAGCTGGAAAAATGACTCAGCAGTTCAGCCTGTGTCTTGAGTACAGTTCCCAGCACCTGCATCTGAGCACCTTATAGCTTACCTGTAACTCTACCTGTAAGGGGTCTAACACTCTCTGGCCTCCAAAGGCACCTGTACACATGGAGTTTTCACTCATCTACACCAATAAAGATAATGCAAATTATCTTAAAAGAAAAATGCAAAGGGTAAATTAGAAATGAGCAGAAAAAAAATCAGTAAGTAAAATAACCAAGCACTTCCTCTTAAAAATTCTCTTTAAAAATAAACCAAGCTGGGTGTAGCACTTTAATCCCAGTACTTGGGAGGCAGAAGCACGTGGATCTCTGTGAGTTCAAGGCCAACTTGGTCTACAAAGCGGGTTCCAGGACAGGCAGAGCTGTTACATGGAGAGACCTTGTCTCCAAAAGGATAAAAAAAGTTAAAGGGACGGAGATGTATGTCAGTTGGTAAAGGGCTTGCCTAGCATACAAGCAGCCAAAGTTTGACCCTTAACACTGCATAAACCCAGTTTGGTGGTACATACACCTATATTCTCAGCACTTGGAAGGTGGAGGTAGAAGGATCAATGGTTCAAGGCTATCTTCCCTACAGAGCAAATTGGAGGTCAGTCTGAGATATACGAGACCCCTTCTCAAACAAAAATTTAAGAACTGGGCTTGTAGGCACAGACTTGTAATACTAGCTGCTTGGAAGGCAGATCTGGGCAGAAAGACCGCATGTGCAGGGCCTGCCTGGGCTATAGAGCAAGCTCGAGACACTTGTCTCAATAAGTAGAAAAAGTTGTCAATAAAGCAGAGTATTTGTCTGGCATATGAGCAGCCCTGGGTTCAGTCCCCATCCCTGACCCTCCTACAAATGATTTGAACCTAAAACAGTGGTGTCTGCCTGGAATACCAACTATTCAAGAGGCAGGGGCAGGAAGGTCAAGAGCTTGAAGCCAGTCTAGGTTACACAGCAAAACCTCATCATCATCATCATCATCATCATCATAAGCCGGGAAGTGGTGGTGCACACCTTTAATCCCAGCACTTGGGAGGCAGAGGCAGGCAGACTTCTGAGTTCGAGGCCAACCTGGTCTACAGAGTGAGTTCCAGGACAGCCAGGGCTACACAGAGAAACCCTGTCTCAAAAAACCAAAAACAAAAATTTTAATAATAATAATAATAAGTAAATTTTAAAGAGCTGAAGTCATGAGAGTGGACTTCTCAGGAAGAGTTGAAAAGAACTGAAAGAGCTGGAGAGATGGCTCAGCAGTTAAGAGCCCTGACTGCTCTTCCAGAGGTCCTGAGTTCAAATCCCAGCAACCACATGGTGGCTCACAACCGTCTGTAATGGGATCTGATGCCCTCTTCTGGAGTATACTCACATAATCTTTTTTTTTTAAGAAAAAGACCTAAATATGGTGGTATATACTTGCAATCCTACCACTCAGAACACTAAGACAGGAGGATTAGAGTTCTAAGCAAACCTGCACTATAATAATAAACCCCTGTCTCATCCTTCCCGCCCTGCAAATGTATAAAAATAGGATAAAAGAGCAGAGAAGAAAGACTGAGACTCTGAAGAACATCAGCATTTAAGCGTCAGAGTGAAAGGGAAACATGGAGCAAAGACATCAGAAAGATGTAGCCAGGTTAAAGCATAGGGAACTAACTGCCCGTGGCTGCAAACCAGCCTTCTCAGCACTCAGAGATGGGAGGACTGTCTACAAGTCCAAGGCCAGCCTTGGCTACATAACAAGACTCTCAAAAAAAAAATCACAAGAAAGTAAGCAACCACTAAAATCCATGTTTAAGAGAAATATTTAATGGCATTTGTCTTAGTCCGGTTTTCTTTTGCTGTATCAAAACACCACAACCAAAAGCAAGTTGGGAAGGAAAGGGTTGGTTTGACTTATGAGTCCACATCACTGTTGATCATTGAAGGAAGTCAGGACAGGAACTCAAGCAGGGCAGGAATCTGGGGGCAGAAGCTGATGTAGCATGGAGGGGCGCTGCTTATTGGCTTGCTTCCCATGGCTTACTCAGCCTGCTTTCTCATAGAACCCAGGACCACAGCCCAGGGATGGCACCACCCACAATGGGCTGGAGCCTCCCCCATCTATCACTAATTAAGAAACTGTTCTCCAGGGTTGCCTGCTGTCAGGTCTTTTTTTTTTTTTTTTTTTTCGAGGCAGGGTTTCTCTGTGTAGCCCTGGCAGTCCTGGAACTCACTCTGTAGACCAGGGTAGCCTCGAACTCAGAAATCCTCCTGCCTCTGCCTCCCAAGTGCTGGGATTAAAGGCGTGCGCCACCACCGCCCGGCTGCTGTCAGGTCTTAAGGAGGCATTTTCTTAATCAAGGCTCCCTCCCTTCAGATGACTTATAGCCTGCGTCAAGTTGACACAAAACTAGCCAGTGCAACCTTCTAATATGGTTAAGATATAATGACAAGCAGGAAAAGCAGGGTGCAGAGTGATATATAGCATATGACAACTTCCTTTTGGTAGAGGTGGTGAATGTGAAGCCTAGGCGAGTTCCCCACCACTGTATCCCTAGCCATAAAGGTGTATGTGTGTTTTGCATTGAAAAAAAAAAAAACAATGCCTTTATCTCCGGGAGCAGAGTTGTTATAGATTATTTTTACTTTCATCCTTATGGAACTGTTTAATATTTTCTAGTTTTTCTGGAAAGCCTGCATATTACTTGGCTTTGTAAGCCTGCATATTACTTGGCTTTGCAAATGTAAAATAAATATAAAAAAAGGATAAGGGGGAAGGGAGGCTGGAGAGAGGGCTCAGCAGTTAAAAGCTCCCACTGATACTCTAGACCTGACTTAGTGCACATGCATGGTGCACAGACACACGTGCAGATACATACATACACGTCAAATAAAATCTCTAAAAGAATAAAAAAAAATTAAAAAGCAATTGCTGTCCTCGCAGAGAACCTGGATTTAGTTCCCAGCCCCCACATAGCAGCTCACAATCATTTGTAACTCCAGTTGCAGAAATGCAACTCACTCTTCTGGTCTCTCTCAGCACCAGGCACACATAGAGTAGACAAACATACAAACAGGCAAAACACCCATATACATAAAATAAAAATGAATCTTTTTTTCTTTTTTTTTAAATTTAAATTTATTTTTTTACTTATTCACTTTACATCCCACTCACTGACCCCCTTCCTGGTCACCCCCTCCCACAATCCTCCCCCGTCTCCCCTCCCACCTCTCCCCTCTCTTTCTCCTCAGAAAGGGCGGAGCCCCCTGGCTATCCCCCCCTACCCTGACACTTCGAGTCTCTGAGAGGCTAGGCGCTTCCTCTTCTACTGAGGCCAGACAAGACAGCCCAGCTAGAACAGATCCCACAGACAGGCAACAGCTTTTGGGATAGCCCCTGCCCCAGTTGTTCAGAATCCACATGAAGACCAAGCTGTACATCTGCTACATATGTGCGCAGCAGGGTGTGGGGGTAAACTAGATCCAGCCCGTGCCTGTTCTTTGGTTGGTGGTTCAGACTCTGAGAGCCTCAAGGATCCAGTTTAGCTGACTCTGTTGGTCTTCCTGTGGGGTTCCTATCTCCTTCAGGGCCTGCAATCCCTCTTCCTAGTCTTCCATGAAAGTCCCCAAGCTCCATCCTCTGTTTGGCTGTGGGTCTCTGCATCTGTCTCAGTCAGCTGCTGGGTGGAGCTTCTCAGAGGACAGCTATACTAGACTCCTGTCTGCAAGTATGACAGAGTATCATTAATAGTGTCAGGGATTGGTGCCTGCCCCTGGGATGATCTCAAGTTGGGACAGTTATTGTTTGGCCATTCCCTCAGTCTCTGCTTCATCCCCTGTTCCTGCATTTCTTATAGACAGGAAAAAAATGGGTTGAAAGTTTTATGAGTGGATTGGTGTCTCTATCGCTCCACTGGGGTTCCTGCTTGGCTATAGGAGGTGGCCTCTTCAGGTTCCATATCCCCAGTGTAATGAGTCACAGCTAAGATCACCCCCATTGAACAAAATTTTAAAGACAGTGTCTTAGTATACAATCCTCAAACTCCCTACTTAGACCAGGCTGGCTTTGAACTCATAGAGATCCATCTGCCTCTACCTCCCATGTGAGTACTGGAATTAAAAGCATGCACCACCATGTCTGGCCTAAAAAAAATAAATGAATCTTAATTTTTTTTAAGAAAAATAATAGGAGTGGGCTAGAGAGCTCAGTGGTGAGGAACTCATATTTTGCTTCCAGAGGATCCAAGTTTAGTTTCTAGCACTCACGTTGGATAACTCCAGCTCCAGGTGACTCCATGCCTCTGACTTGCATTCACTTGCATAGTTACACACACACATACATGTAATTTAAAAATGAAATGAAATCTTTAAAATAAATAAAAAAAGAACGGAAAGGGTTTGGGATCTGAACCAGTTGGTAAAGTTTTGGCTTGGCATACACCTTAAGCCCTGTGTTCTATCCCCAGCAACCTACAATCTGGGTATGGTGGCACATGCCTGTGATACCAGCACTTTGGAGATACAGCCAGGAGGATCAAAAGCTCAAAATAATCCTTAGCTGCGTAGTGGTTCCAAAACAGTATGGGTTACATGAGTTCTTGCATCAAAAGATATTTTTTAAAAGATTTTTTTTTAAAAAGGATAAAAATTATGAGGTATGGTAATTGCACTTGTAAAAATCTCAGTACTTAGGAAGCTGTCACGGAAAGATAATAAGTTTGAAGCTATCCTGGTCTACATAAAGAGTTTGAGGCCAGCATAATTAAACTCTGTGTCAAAAATAAAATTAAATTGAGACTGGACAGATATCTCAGCACTTAAGACAACTGACTAATCTTCCAGCAGAGCCAGGTTTAGTCTCCAGCACACATATGGCAGCTCACAACTGACTGGTAACACTAGTGCCAGGGATCTGGCGCCCTCTCCTGGACTACAGACACTGCGCATGCATGTGTTGCTGAGCCATACATAAAGGCAAAACTCTCCTACACATAAAATACAATTTAAAACTTAAATTGAAAAATTAAGAAACAAGAAAGTGGGCTGGAGAGATGGCTCAGCTGTTAAGAGCACTGGCTGTTCTTCCAGAGGTTCTGAGTTCAATTTCCAGCAACCACATGGTGGCTCACAACCATCTGTAATGAGATCTGATGCCCTCTTCTGGTGTGTCTGAAGATAAATGATAAAATCTTATTTTTGGGGGGGGGGTTCGAGACAGGGTTTCTCTGTATAGTTCTGGCTGTCCTGAAAATCACTCTGTAGACCAGGCTGGCCTCAAACGCAGAAATCCACCTGCCTCTGCCTCCCAAATACTGGGATTACAGGCAAGCACCACCACTGCCTGGCATAATAAAATCTTAAACAAAAAAGAAACAAGAAAGTTTTGAAGAAATGAGTGGTCAAACAGTCTAGCAGGCTAAGAAATCTCATTCTGAAGTATGTCTATCAGACTTTGTAATCAGGAGCCTGCTGAAAATGATTTCAGTGAAGTGGGGAATGGGAGCAGAAGGCATGTGGGTGTCAAATTGAAGAATAGCTGGGAGATTGAAAAAATAGAGACATCTCAGGCCAGTGAGATGGTGCAGTGGACAAAGGCACTTTCCCAAGAGCCTGGTGGTCTAAGTTTAATTCCCAGGACCCGCTCAGTGGAAGGAGAGAGCTGACTCCCACAAATCGTCTACTGGCCTCAACATGTACACCGCAATATGTACACACACACACACACACACACACACACTAAACAGACAAATAAATAAAATGTAATTAAAACTTGAATAATCAAAGAAGAAATAGAGGCATCAAGCATAGAAAAAAATGTCTTTTAAAAATACAGTTAAGAAGCAACTGTAGCTGCTGGGGCTGGAGAGACGGCTCAGTGGTTAAGAGCACTGACTGCTCTTCCAGAGGTCCTGAGTTCAAATCCCAGCAACCACATGGCAGCTCACAACAATTTGTAACTCCAATTCCAGGAGATCTGACACTCTCACACCAATGCATAGAAAATAAAATTAAATAATATATTGTTTAAAGAAGCAAAAGAGGAGGCTTGGAAATAACTCAATGGTAGAGTGTTTCCCTAACACACTCAAGGGCCCAGGTTCCATCCTCAACACCAAGTCAGGGCCAGGAAGCCACAAAAAAAAAAAAAAAAAAAAAGGAAAATAAAAAGGGTAGCTGCTCAGTCTCAGTTACCACGAAGATTGGGAGTCACATATGCATGGTGTCCTTGAGATGCTGAAGAGAGACAAGTGATGGTTTTCCAATATTGGGTTGCCAGTGTAAGGCATTCAGCACAGTACAGAATTGGAAGAGTGGTCAGCTCAGGGCACCAGCATCCACAATGGTTTTGCCACACTCAGACAAACCTGTCATTGTTTAAGTGGAGGAAAATACTCCAGTGCTGCTCCCTGACTATTCTCACTCAAAAGAGCAGACTGTTCACTTGCAGTGAATCTGATCGGTGGTATCACTCTGCTTCTGAATGAAGTTTCCTCGCAAAAACAAAGGAACAAACACCAAAACAAAAAGCAAACACCAAAAACAAAAGCAAACATAAAGCCCACTAAAGTGCTGCATAATTTAGTGTGGTAGCTAATCTTCAGAGAAAGAGGCCCAAAAGCTTGTGATGAGTGTGAAGTAGCTACGGAAATGATGTGTGACTCATAACTGCAGCAGTGAGTGCGCCCTTGTCAATACATGACGCCCAGTCCCGTTGGTGATGTTGTTTCTCTAGGAATGAGCCAAGGCTCAGCGCACTCTGTAGCTCAGCTGAGCTCTGACACGGCGAGGTGAAATGCCAGCAAAGAGCAGTTAATGTTTATTGTGAAGCACTCAGTCTGATTCAGAAATCAATGACGGCTTGACATTTTGCAGAACGCCCCCATACTGGCAGACTAAGTGCCACTAAACATCCATTTCTTAGGAGACAACAAAATAGCTCAGTCATCTTCGACTTTTGTGCAAGAAAAGCTACATAAATGGAGGTATCTTCAGAAGGTCTAAAGCCCTGTATACCTGAAATGAATGTCCCCATAGACTTCTGGATAAGTCTGTTTCTGGAGTAAGCAGTGAGAGCAGGGTCCTAAGGCATCCCACTAGAGGAGGATTTCAACTGAGGAGAGTTGGGGCAGCAAAGGAGAAGCAAACTTCGGTCACAGGCTGAGGCAAGGGTTGGGGTAGAAGGATGGAGACAGTCTTTGGTCTGCAGGCCTGAAAGCAGTACTATCCCATTCAGGGACAAGGAGAAGATTAAGGACAATAGGTTAAAAAGGTATAAAAAGGTATAATAGGGTATAATGGAATATGCCTATAGCCCAGCGTCTGGAAAGCTAAGGCCAGAGGATCCTGAATTCAAGGCCACCTTAAAGAAGCCTTATAGAAGCTGGGTGTGGCGGCATTCTCCTGTAATCCCAGCACTTGGGAGATGGAAACAGGAAGACCAGGAGTTCAAGATCATTATCCACTAAATAATGACTTCAATATCAGGCTGGACTGTTTAAGACCCTGTCTCAGAAGGCCAACATAATTTTTTTTTTTAAAAAAGGAAGGCATACAAAGCTATATTTAATTTTCCTTTGAGTTGATCATGCACTGTATAGGCCAGGAAGAGCTGAACTGATTTTTTATGGAAGGCACAAAACATTACAGAGGGCATGAAGCATTAAGGTTGGACAAAATCTATTAAGGGTGCTTTTCTAACCTGGGTGCTGGAATCCTTCATATTGGAGCTGTCCAGGGGCCTCAGAAACAACATGGCCTAGCTCTCCGTCCCTAATAAAACTAATAGACTTGTATGAAAAAAGAGGTGGGGAGCTTCTAGCAGATAGGGGTGGAGTTTCTATTTTCTGACGGTCAAAATGCCCTACGAATCAGTCTTTAGATTTGTAATCGTCTTGGTTGGAGCATGTAGAACAGAAGAAAATTGCCCTGGTTTTCTTACCTGGACATTCTACCATCCCTCCCTTGAACAGTGTTTGCCAGCATAGGCCTGGACTTAAAGGGTGCTGCCAGGACTGCCCTGTCTATTGATCTGGCAGTTCTTCAATTTTGAGTGATTCATGGAAGTATCAGGGGTGGTACTTGTTGTTCCCAAGGCTGGGGGAGTCTTGATGTGGCATTCGTGGCTTATTGTTGGCAAGCTAGGCTAATCAACAGGGAGTAGGGTAGTCCAAAGGTTCTTTCAACAGGAAGGATGACTATCAGAGCTCTATTTAGGGTATAGTTTACATGCTTTATTATTACTTTTTTTATGTAATGAGTGTTTTGTTTGCATGCAAGTCTATTTACCACATACGTGACTGGTGCTCACAGAGACCAGAAAGCAGATTTGGATCCTCTGGAACCCATATGGAACTGGAGTTACAGACAGGTTGTGAACCACCATGTAGGTGTTGGGAATCAAACCCAGGTCCTCTGCAAATACAAGTGCTCTTAACTGCTGAGTCATGTCTCCAGCCCCACAGACTTTATTAAATCAACAGTCTGAGGTGCTAATAATAAATGAGTAGATTTCTACTTGGAACATTTAGGGAAAAAATCTATAGGAGTGACCCCTCATATAGACGGTTGATAGATTTAAATCATGAATATGCACACAAAGACAGAAAACCGGAAAGGAATGTGTTTTAACTAATGAACAATTCCATGGGCAGGACATCAGCTTATCAGTTGGGTGACCAACGTAGATGATTAGCAGAACAAGCTTAATTCTTGTGTCATTTGTGCCTCACCCTTCAAGTTTGACACTTGACCTCATTCTTCATTTTTTCTAGATCTAGGTCTGAGACTTGGACTTCTCTCTGATTTCTTACCCCTGTCTCCCAAGTCTTTTGGGTGAAAATCTAACGTGGAATTTAATCTGGGTGGTGTTTCCTACCCCTGTGTCGTTCCACCATTTCTACCTTATTCTATACCCCTAAGGGCACAAAGAATAGGATATGAACACTAATCTGTAGAGCCCATGTTCAAGCAATATTATAAGAGCCCAAAAGTTCCATATTTCCTATTTCTCTTTCCTTCTTCTTACATTTTATTTGATTATTTAGTGTTTGGGCATATGTGCCACAACATGTATGTGTGGCAGTCAAGACAACCTACAGAGTTGTTTCTCTCCTTCTGCCACATGGTTCCCACATATCCAGTTCAAGTCATCAGGCTTGGCAGCAAGCATCTCTACCCACTGAGCTTTCTCCCAAGCTCCCCATTTCTCTATTTTTCACTTGGATACCTGATCTGGCAAAGAGATGTGAAACTCTCTGGAATCGTTTGCAAGCATCTTCTCTTTTTATCCAGTTATCAGTCATCAATGAAATAGAGTAACATTCTTCAAATCTTCATGAATGCAGGAACAGGGGCAAATGAATTCCACACTGGAAAGGGCAGCTGTCATTCTGCAGAGGCCCTCACCCCTGGCAATGTGTCATTGTGGAGAAGGACCTCACAAGGCTTCACTGCTGGCTGGAGGAATGTACCTTTCTGACACATAGACCTGGGTTTAAGAGATGTCTTGCAGCTAAGCTTTGATGAGGACTGAAACAACTTTCCCTTTTCTGTTTGCAGTGACCAGCTTTCTGTCACTGTGACAAAATAATAATACCAAGTCTGAACCATAACACTACTCCAAGATGTCCTTAGAGCAAAAAGTATATACTGATCAAGGTCAAGTTAATTGGGGCATTCTGTTGGTACAGTTTGTCTTCTTTCTGGGGCAAAGTTGGGAAACTGATGTACTTCTAGAGGGTGGAGCTTGATGGAAGTTAGCTCTCTGAGGAAATATCCTTTTTTGTTTTTCTTTTTGTTTTTTGGTTTTTCGAGACAGGGTTTCTCTGTGTAGCCTTGGCTGTCCTGGAACTCACTCTGTAGACCAGGCTGGCCTCGAACTCAGAAATCCTCCTGTCTCTGCCTCCCAAGTGCTGGGATTAAAGGCGTGCGCCACCACCGCCCGGCTCTGAGGAAATATCCTTAAAGGTGATACTAAGCCTTTGCCTTTTCCCTCTTATTGCCAAGCTCCCAAGAGGTGAACACCTGTGCCCTATCATGTTCAGTGACCTTCTGCCTCTTCTCAGGCCCAACAACCCCAGACCTAAACTCAGAGTCAAAATAAACCTTTCCTTCTTATCAGTTATTATCTCGGCATGTATTTAGTCACAGCGATGAAAAACTGACTAACACAGTTCTCTAGAAAAACCTTTTAAAAAAAAAAACACACTGATAACTGCCTCCAGTTGGCCTCTTTCCTAAGAATCCGTGTTTCTGATCCACAGATTCGTCTATGTAATTATGTAGACTTTTGAGAGGATTTGTAAATAAATAAGCAAGCAAGTAAATAAACAGCAATAGCGATTAGGACTACACAACCACCTCTGTCTTCCCAAGCAGCCCTCATTGGGAATGTCCTGCATACCCTCATGCTGGGCTGAGTTCGGTACTATGGAAATAGTGTGCAGATTTTCTGGGTTAACCATCTCCCTTATGCCCTGGGACCCACTTAGGAAATTTTTGCCTATGTGTATTGAAAACTGTCATTTGTATTGAAAACTCTCCCCTGACTCCTGAGCCATATAATGCTGTCTCATTGATGAAAGCAACCCAAAACTGGCTCATTTTGTTCGGTAATGAAGCTCAGGGACATCTAGATGATGGACTCCACATGTGAGACAGTGCGGCTGTCTGCCATCTGAGACTGCTGTTGCCAAGGCAGCCAGCCATGCTCCTGTGATGTCATGAGCAGATCTCTCTCACCAGGCTGCTAAAATTGTTTATGAAGCCTGGGGCTCTGAACTAGAAGAGTGTTGCTGGTCCAACATGCCCTATGTAATATGATCAGTTTCCTCCATTCTTTGTCCCAGTCTTGGGCTGACAATGGAGTTGTGCGGGAGACAGCAGGCTCATTTTCTTCAGGGCCTCTTACCTTGTGTGAGTGAGATTCTGATGGGGAGCACCTTAAGCAGATTCTGGGAAATCAACAGGCTGACGTAAAATGCTTAAATGTCGCCCCCCAAACATTCATTATGAGAAGAAAGTATGCTGCGGAGTCAAAGCAGTAGCTGCATTCCGCTGCTTATTGGGAGCTGATGGCCTGGCTCTGCACTGCAGCACTGTCCTCCTCCCCTCTCTGTTTTCCCTGACTGCCTTTCCATCCTCTACTGCTCTCCAAGTCTGGCAAGGAAATGAGCAGAATGGTAAACAGGCCTCTGACAAGTTGATTCCCATAGCAGTCTCTTTTGAGATATTTATTTATTTATTTTGATTTTTTCCTTTAAAAAAAAAACAAAAAAAAAACCTATCTCTTCTACCAAACTGCTCAGACTTCCCACGGCCCTGAACTACAGGCCTCTTGAAGAAGCCCCGCCAGCCCCTCCAGGAACCCTGAGTATGCTGATAATTGACCTGGAGTTTCCTTCCTGGAGTTGTGCTTGCTTACTTGCTTGCATGCTCGTCCAACAGGTCTGCCCACCGCTCCTTAAACATATCTCACAGCTTCCTGTCACCTGAAATGTCCAGCCAGCTCCTCTGTGTTCTGTAATGAGACAAGTACAGTTCTGCCTCTTGTGACATCTACACCTAGGAGCTAGTCCCGGGCTGTTAGTCACTCTGCCTAGTTTGCTCCCCCACCCCCTTCCAGCTTCTCGGGAACTGCTTCTTACTCACATTCTCTTTTTGTTTGGTGTTTATTTTGTTTGTTTGTTTGTTTCTTTGGCTGTTTGTTTCTGCTTTGTTTTGTTTTGGAGACAGGTTCTCACTATATAGCCCCGACAGGCTTGGACATCACTATAGAGAAAGGTGAGACTCATGATTCTTCTGCTTCCACTTCTCAAAAAACAGAGATCTACAAGTATGCATCTCCATGCATAGCTCTCCCTTTCTTTCTTTCTTTCTTTCTTTCTTTCTTTCTTTCTTTCTTTCTTTCTTTCTTTCTTTCCTTTCAATTTATTTTATTGCCAAGCATGGTGGCACCCACTTTTAAGCCCAGTACCTGGGAAGCAGAGGCACATGAATCTCTGAGTTTGAAGCCAGCCTGGTCTACAGAGGGAGTTCCAGGACAGCCAGGGATACACAGAGAAACCCTGTCTTGAAAAACAAAACAAAAAGGATTAATTTCATTTTAATTTATATTTATTATTTATTTGTATCTTTCTTGTATATTGGTGCTTTGTCTGCATGTATGTCTGTGTGCTACACACATGCCTGGACCCTGTGGAGGCTGAAAGAGGGCATCAGGTCTCTCTTGGGACTGGAGTTACAAACCACCACCAGAATACTGGGAATTAAACCTTAGAGTCATCTCTCTGACCCCAATTTATTATTAATTTTTTACTAATGTACGTGTGTCTAAGAACTGTATGTCATGTGTGCCTAGGTGCCAGACAGCTGTAAGCCACCTAGTGGAGGTAATGGGAGCCAAATGCAGGTCCTGTGAGAGAGAGAGCAATTGAACTATCTCTCCAGCTCCTTATGTCAATGATGATGACTAAGATGAGGGCGACAATGACACCGATGATGATGAGGTGGGCATTTTGCCTGCATGTCTTTGTGAAGAGTATGAGTTTCTGGTGCAGATGGAGGTCAGAAGAGGGCATTGGATCCTCTTGAACTACAATTACAGATGTTTGTTAGCTGCAATGTGGGTGCTAGAATCAAACCCAGGTTCTCTGGAAGAGTATCCAGTGGTCTTAGCCGCTGAGCTATCTTTCCAGCCCTGTATACAAATTCCTAATGGGAACTGCAGAGCTCATCAACTCTGGTATAATGCTAATACCAGCAAGTTCTGGAGCTGGAGTGTCTGAATTCAAATCCAGCTTTGTTACTTACTAGCTGAGAGCCCTTAGATGTGTTACTTAACCTCTCTGGCGCCTTAGTTCCTCAGATAACATAGGAATATTAATAGTGCCTACTTCATAGAATGACTTTGGGACTCAAAATAATACTTGTAAAACACTTTGGACACTGCTATTCAGGCATTAAGTACTCAAGAAATGAGAAACGGTAGTTCTTTCCATCCACTCCAAGCTGTACTGAGCAAGAATCACTAAGAATCAAAACATGCCCCTGGGAGACTTGCTCTTTTCTGAGCAGGGAGGATGGGGTGGTTGTGGTAGATCTCGGGGGGAGGCAGGGATGGAGGGAAGGCTGGGGGAGGAGAAACTGCTCTTGAGATGTAATGTATGAGAGAAAAATTAAAAAAACAAAACAAAACCATGACATTTATTACCCAAATCCTTCCCCGGGGATTCTGGCGTAGTGTCATATACCAACTTTTCCAGACACTCACTAAAGGAATCCCCTATCCGACTTGAAATGCCGCCAGGGCTCTGGTTGATGCCTCCTTGCTGTCCCACAGGCATGCTTTGTTCATTCCTGTTCTGTGCCTTTACTCACACAGTTCCTCCTCTTTGGAATTCTAGTTCTACCTTCCCATTTCTTTCCTCCACCCATCTTTTCCCTTCTATGCTCAAACCTTGCCTCCTCTAAGAAACTTTCCCTGACTATACCTTTCCCCTCCTCCTCCTCCTCCTCCTCCTCCTCCTCCTCGTCTTTTGAGACATGATTTCTCTGTGTAGCCTTGACTGTCCTGCATGGATGGAACTCACTTTGTAGACCAGGTAGCCTGCCTCTACTTCACGAATGCTGAGACTAAAGGTATGGGCCACCACACCTGATCCTATAACAGTTTCTTCTTCTCTTCCCCTTTGAACTCCTTCACAGTCTGAATCAGATTCATGTGCCTGAATACACAAAGCAATGACTTTTGTTTTGGCTGTGTATCCTCAAAAGATTGTTAAATTCCGTTAGTTTGTTGATGTGCGGACTGTTGGACATTCAACCCAAGGCTGAACACTTATACACTGAGCCACACCTCCAGACCAATAAACTCCTTAAGAGTCAGCATGTTCTCCCTTCCTCTGTCCCCCTGACCCCAGCACGGAGCCCTATGCTGGCTTCACAGTAGGTATCCAGTAAAGGCTTATCTGCTGACTTATCTGGCATAACTCAGACTTGGCCGAAGGAATCTGAGGCCCTGGTTCAGTTTGTGGCAGTGAGCTCAAGAAGGCAGTAAACCCGCTCTGCTGGCTTCACTTGTTTCTGTAGTGGTCCAGGTTGCAAAATGAGCAGGGTCCTCAGATGTGGACCTCAGTGTGGAGACCTTGAAACTAGATGGATCCTTCAGTTAATGGTTGACATTCTGTTTACCTAAATGATTGCCAAGAGTTCCTGCTTACATATGACAGATCAACTGCCTTAGCCCTAACTGTAGAAGGTAATTTCTAAGTAGGTTTTATGATTCTAGGATGTAACTAGAATTATTGCAGTCTATCTCCAGCGATTAAGTACATGGAGAATAAGCAAATGATAGCCTGGTATTGCTATATAGCTAGGGAACAAGACCATCTCCCATTTTGACTTCGGGTGTTTTTGTCCTCTCAATTGTCCATAGTTTTAGAGGCTGGGATCTAGAAGAAATGGCATCCAGCATGGGAGTTCTCTATGCTGCTTTCCCACAAAGTGGGTCTACTGAAGGCCAAGAGTTGAGCATAGCTGAAATGTGTTAAGCAACCAAGTCCAGTTCAGTACTCCACATAGGCCCAACATGGCATTTTAGTAACAAATGATGCTTCTTTTCCTCTGGGACAGGGCGAGAACTCTAGATCCAAATCCATTGGAAACTTAGGGATCAATCTTGTTTAATGATTGTGTGTGGAACAGGGGGTGGGGCTGGTTAATGTTTCTCTGCTTCCTCTTGGGCTATGGGCCATGTCAAGCTCCGGGCATGGGCTTGTTGTCCCTCCCCTGGGCTGGGCTTTGACAGTACCTAGTGGCATTGAGCAGACACGCCTGCATACATTCCCTGGGAAAAGGCAGTTGCAACCAGGTGTGGCAGTGCCAGGGAGGTGAGGAGCTTGGGACGTAAGGGAGGGGGCCGTGGTGTGCTACTATGGTGCTGGGGTAGAAATGCTGGCTGGGAAGAGGCCTGGGTCTTCCCTTCTCTTGACTTGAGCATTCAGGCATTTAGGGCTTTTCTGTGCTCCCCTCTGATGTCCACCTGCCAGATGACCTGCCTGCTCAGATTCTCGTCAGCCTCCAACTCTCACCTTCGTTCAGACTCCAAGTTCCTTCTCTTCTTGCTCTTTTTCCTCAACCAAAGATTCTTCTCATGCCCATGGGGGTCAGATTCCCAGGAAGACAGACTTGAAGAACTCTCAACATAAGGTGACTAAGGTTGCCTTTCTGAGATACTTTTTGGCATGCAGGGGTGGGGTGAGGAGGGTTTCCATGAAACTGTCAAAACTATGCCAGATGCTGCTTTCTTTTCTTGATTATAAGGTAAAGCAGGCATGCATGTACCCAAGAGGATGTGGGGACATGCCTTTCCACTTGCTTGAGGGGAGCAGGCAGGCTCAAGATGAACTTAGGGTAACTGATGGTTAGAAGATGTATTGGAAAGGTGGCTCCCAGCTGTTAAAAAGTCATTCCAGCTGTCAAGAATGGCATAACAGAACCAACAGACTTCAAATATGAGATGAGGAAAGGAGAATATACACAAAAAGGTTTTTTTGTTTCTTTATTTTATTATTTATTTGAGACAGGGTCTTGTTATGTAGCTTTAACTGTCCTGGAACTTGCTATAAAAACCAGCCTGACTTCAAGTCAAAGACCCTCTTACCTCTATCTCCTGAATAAGACAGAGGATTAAAAACATGTGCAAACTAGCCCAACCACAAAAGACGTTTTGTATTTATTTTATTTTATTTTGAGTTTTGAGATACCGTTTCTCTGTGTAGATTTGGCTGTCCTGGAACTCTTTCTATAGACCAGACTGGCCTTGAATTCACAGAGATCCACTTGCCTCTTCCTCCCAAATACTGGGATTCCACCGCCTGGCCACAAAGACATTTTAATGGGCAGAAACCATTGATAAGAGGCCAATATGCTTTGCAATCTGAGTTTTAGCACGCGTTTGCCAGATGTGTGATAAATTACAGCATTTTCCAAGCAAGGTGGCATATGTCTGTAATCCTACTACTCGGAAGGCTTGAGACAAGAGCCGGACTAACCTGGCTACATGTGGGAATTAAAGTTGTCTGGAGGATGACAGTTCATGAACATGTAGGTCTGGATATACAGGAGGCATTCTATAAATGGCAGCTGTCACGAGCCCAAACAACACTAGCAAGGGATGTGGACGATGGAGTTGCAAGTAGCAATAATCCCAGTGGTGATAAGAAAATGAGTATCAGCAGAAGCCAGATGAAGAGGCCCCAGCAGGGAGAGGGAGAGAGAAAAGTGAATCCATCAGACTGGTCATGGTGAGCAAGCCTGGCCATAGCAGATGGACGACAGGGTGGAAACTAAGCCAGTACCTGAGATACTGTAGAATCACAGGGTAAAGGCAGGAAGATAGCAAGGGAAGAGAAGGCACCAGGTGAGATTCACTTCAACCACAACAACCCAATTGAAGCATTAAAAAACTCCAAAAGAAGTTTCTTAAGAAAGCCGCATATCCCTTACTGACCTTGGGTGGCCTGAGTCAGGAATGGCACATAGAGTTTGGGTTAGATTTTTCTCTTTTTATTGTTTGTTTGTTTTTGAACAAGATCTTACATAGCCCAGCCTGGCCTCAATCTTACTATGTAGCTGAGGGTGACTTTGAACTCCTGATCCTCATGTTCCCACCTCCAGAAAGCAAATACATGCACTACCACTTCTGGGCACCCAGGGCTGCATGTTAATAACTGGGCAAGCACTCTACCAACAGAGCCAGATCTTCAACCCTAGTGTCGGGGCCTGAGTAACTTCATCCAGCCCCATCAGGGCCTTGTTGCCCAAACCCACAAAACACAAAGGCTCGAAAGCAGTTGGAAGGAATGACAGGGTAGGAAGGAAGACCAGGGTGATGAAATGGACCATATGTGCACACACATGCCAACTTGCACAGGAGTACAGCTTTGTTGAGTTGTGTGCCCTGTCTCTGAACACTCCTTACAAAGCAGCCATCAAAAGCAGTGCTCTGTTCAAAGGCTTTGAGGAAAATCATTTTGGAATTTGATTCTATTAGTTGGCAGCAGAGCAACTGTCTGTAAAACAAGTTAGTGAACCTCTCTGAACCTCGACTTCCTGGTCTGAAAAATGGAGATAACATTATAGAACTGTTCGTGATCTCCTACTTTTGTACTCTGCTCAAGTGCTGTGCAAACCTGAACTCAAAGCTTGTCATGGCCTCAGAAACCCTATCTAATTAAACACGGAGCAAAACATGCCTGGTGCAACCCAAACCATATCAATATCTGGACTTTAACCTAAAGTTAGGGAAACAGTTTGGATTTCAAAATCAGGTTACTTCCCTGAATGTTTTTAAAATGTGCCCTTGAGCTATTGATGTTGATACAGACAAAGCAAAACCTGCATCCCAGTGCCCACACAAGGGCTCTTAGAGACCCTAAAGGGAGCTACTGGCTGTGTCCCAGAAAATTCAAGAAGGAGGCAGAGAATTTCTTGGAAGGACCTAGAAACTCTTAATGTTGGTCAGGAAGTATACGGGGCACCCTGAGGGGAAAAGAGAGAATACCTTCAGTCTGCTTTGAAGTTCATGGGAAGCCGGGCAGTGGTGGCGCACGCCTTTAATCCCAGCACTTGGGAGGCAGAGGCAGGAGGATTTCCGAGTTCGAGTCTAGCCTGGTCTACAGAGTGAGTTCCAGGACAGCCAGGGCTACGCAGAGAAACCCTGTCTGGAAAAACCAAAAAAAAAAAAAAAAAAAAAAAAAACCAAAAAAACAAGAAGTTCATGGGAACAGTCTGAGGAAAGGAAAATGGACCAAATAGGAGGTCAGAGAAAACCCGGGAAGAAAGACAAAGGAAGTTTCAAATCTTCTCAATCCTGAACAAATGGGGAAAGAAAAGTGGTAACTCTATAAGATGTCATAGAATTTATGGAAAGAATATGGACTTTCCCATCAACTTTATCTCTCTCAAAGTTCATCTCCGTCACTTGTTGACTGTATGACCCCCGGGAATGGCCCTTTTTGGTTCTTTCTTCTTTCTTTCTTTTTCTTTCTTTCTTTCTTTCTTTCTTTCTTTCTTTCTTTTTAACAAGGCCTGTGTGACCTTGGTTGCCCTGGAACTAGTTCTGTAGACCAGGCTGGCCTCAAACTTGGAGATTCACCTGCCTCTGCCTCCTAAGTACGGGGATTAAAGGCAAGTGCCATCACCACTTGGCAGGAATGACCTTTCTTTTTGCCTCAGTTTCTTCCTCAGTGACAAGAGGCAAACAAACAAAAACAACTAACACCCTATCTCCCAAGGTTGTCCTTTAATTTTTTCCCTTTTATTTATTGTTAGCCCATCTGCGTGTGCATTTATAATGTGTATGTGTGTCACTGTCAGAGCACATTAGTGTCATGGAGCACATGAGTAAATCAGAGGTCAACTTTCAGGAGTTGGTTTTCTCCTCAGGTCATCAGGCTTGCATGACAAGTGCTTTTGCCTGCTGAGTCATCTCAATGTCCCCCCTCCTTAGGTTCACATGAGAGACGACATATTCAAGGGCTTGGCACAGTTTAGTATACACTTGGCAAGTGCTTATTCTTGGCGGAGTTGGGTTTTTTTTATTACATTTGTTCGTGTGTTTGGGGGGGTGCGTGCGCATGGGTGCACACGCACAAGTGCATGAATGTGTGTGTGAGTTAGAGGACAACTTATTCGAGTGGATTCCCTCCTTCCACCATGTAGATTCTGGTATCAGATTCAGGTCATCAGTCTTACCAGCAAGCACCCTTACCTGTGAGCCACCTTGCTACCCCAGGTTACACACAACCCAAAGTCCAGGTCCAGTGTGTCTCATTGGTAAAAACATCATTTTCTTCCTTATCCCATCCTTTCTTTCTTTCTTTCTTTTTTGAGAGGAAGGGGTTGAAACAGGGTCTCTCCATGTAGCCATGGCTGTCCTGGAACTCACGATGTAGACCAGGCTGGCCTCGAACTCTAGAGATCTTGCCTGCCTCTGCTTCTTCAGAGCTAGGGATAAAGGTGTGCATCACTACAACGGGCTCTTTCTTTCTTTTTTCTTTTCTTTTCTTTTTTTTTTTTTTGAGACAGGGGAGGGAGGTCTCACTTTGTAGCAGCCCTTGCTGGTCTAGAACTCACTATATAGACTAGGCTGGCCTTGAACTCAAAGCAATTTGCTGTCCTTGCCTCCCCAAGTGGTGAGATTAAAGATGTGTGTCACCATGCCTGACAGGGCCTTAAAAAACAAACTTAATAAAGAAACATGATTTAGAAAAGTGACTTATGTCCTGTAGACTGTCCCCTCTTTCTCTGTCTGCTAATATTTTTGTGATTGAACCTCACTAAGTTACACAGACTAGTCTAGCAATTTTATCGTGTGTGTGTGTGTGTGTGTGTGTGTGTGTGTGTGTGGTGTGTGTGTGTGTGTGGTGTGTGTGTGTGTGTGTGGTGTGTGTGGTGTGTGTGTGTGTGTGTGTGTGTGTGTGTGTGTGTGTGTGTGTTGAGACAGGGTCAAATGTAACACAGGTTGACCTTGACATCATGTAGCTAAGGCTACCCCTGACTTCTTGACCCCTCACTTTCCAAATGCTGAGATTACAAGTGTGCATCAGCATGCCTGCTCTTGGTCTAACATTTCTGTGAGCCTGCTGCTTTAACCATCCCGCTCCAGCCAGCCAGGATACAGGTGTGTGCCATCTGCCCTGATTTCCTGTTGCTCTCCTCTCACTCAATTATTTCCCATGACTATTTCACTGCCCCTTTCCCCTATAACCAAGAGAGCCATCCAGAAATGATTACAAAGCTTCTTCTGCACCCACCACCCTGTTGTTAGAGGTGGCTTGGATAAGGGAGAAAATGCATTGCATTTGGCTGCATTTCTGTGGGTCCAGGCTTTAGGTGCTCTACTCTCATCCAGCTGCTGCTAGCAAACCTCTTTTCAATTTCAATGGCTGAAGTGGTGGGAGGTGGGGAGAGGCTTTCTTTGTCTGCCTAAGGGAAAGAGGAGAATTTCCTCCCCAGAGTCATTGGCGTGCTCATAAGCAGGAGATTACAACGCACTTGACATTGGGGCCAAGGCAGCAACTGAGCTGTCTGTTCTCTGTCAGACACTCTAGGTTAACCACACAGTAGTGGGGAGGAAAAAGAGAGGTCTTGGGCTTGGCAGATCATTTGGCCGCCTAAAGCAGCATTGTTTCCTCTTCCAGAGATGGCTTTCTTAACCCCTTGATCACCCGCTGGAGCAGGTATCTTCATCGACCCCCAATGCAACCCTGGGTATGGTCCCATTAACAGATGGGCAGGCAGGCTCATCAAAAGTCAGTAGCTAGCCCAAGGTCACTTTAGGTAAAGAATCAGATATAAACAGAACCTACACGACCCTTGCATAATCCATCGTCCAACCTGCTACGTGCCTGATGGCTTTATCACTCTCTTTGGCTTAGTCCTCACCAGGTGCCCACCTGCCAAGCCCCTGGAGAGGGTCCCTTTCCTGCAGCTTACGGAGGTAGTTCACTGGATTTGGAACGTGCTCACAGCTAGACAGCGTCCTTGATTTTTGTGTTGAAAAAACACAAGGTAATATCAAATTAGCCATCTTTTATTTTCCTTTTTAATGGCTAGCTTTTTCTTCGTCGGCAAAAGCTCAAGAAGTTTGCTGCTCTAAGAGTCAGGTCTTCTGTTTCAGACTCTTTTGTGCTTCATCATTTTTAGCCATGGTAACAGGATTGTTAAATGGCTCAAAAGAAAGAATGCATGGGGAAATGATTAGTACAGTTCCTGCCTTGATAAACTCGGTACCCCAGTTTCCTCTCTCCTGGCTCATCCATACCCGGAAAGGGACCTATGCCTAGGAAAACTGCTGCTGACTCTGTTTCTGGTAGAAATATAGGAGAAGGCCTTAGTCCAGAGGACCTTAACTGCCTGGGGTCCTGGCTTACTTGCACCTGTCTGTGTTCTATCTCCCTCCCCCAGAGTCATTATTCTGGTGGGGCCATGGGGCGGGTGCGGCGATGGACCGGGCGGGCACAGAACAGGTGGGTGCAGGCTGGGTGTCCGGCGCTGGGACACAAGTGCTCTGTGTGTAGGGTGGGCGGAAGTCAGGGCGTTTGATCTGAATTCTAAAGGGTGTTGTTCAGCGCCCCACAAAGGTCCCATTGTACAGACACTGGGTATAAAGCAGCATATGACTCTCCAGCACCAGGAGGCGATGAATTGGGACGCAGGCGCGACCACAGGGACCACTCCCCCTACACAGACATGAGACCATAGGGGAGCTGTCTGGGTGGCCTCAAGGATAGGCGCTCCCCGAGGTAATCGGGCTATCTGGGATTGCCATAAGTCAGGTGCAAAGGAGCTGGGTCGGGGGCGGGGTGGGGTGGGTGGTGTCGGGGGGGGGAGCCAGAAGAGTGGGCTAATAGCAGAACAAGATAGGTTTGGTGAAAAAGGGGACTCAAGAAGAACAAATGCTGGATGTATGTGAAGAAAGGGGATGGGGTTCAGAGAGGTCAAGTCAAACGAAGGAGGAAAGGCTGGCGCCAAGAGGGAAAGTAATGACCATCCTTCCTTGCCCATCACTAGCTCTTAGAAAAGATGGGGGCAGGGGAGGCAGCATTACTATGCCCAGCTTCCTGCCCTAACCTTTTGACAGCTTGCTTCCTGCCTCTCATTTCACAGGTGTGAATGAGGCAGGATGAACTGGACAGGTCTATACACCTTGCTCAGTGGCGTGAATCGGCATTCTACAGCCATTGGCCGAGTATGGCTGTCTGTCATCTTCATCTTCAGAATCATGGTGCTGGTGGTGGCTGCCGAGAGCGTGTGGGGTGATGAGAAGTCTTCTTTCATCTGTAACACCCTCCAGCCGGGCTGCAACAGCGTCTGCTATGACCATTTTTTCCCCATCTCCCACGTGCGCCTATGGTCCCTGCAGCTTATCTTGGTTTCCACCCCAGCTCTCCTCGTGGCGATGCACGTGGCTCACCAACAGCACATAGAAAAGAAAATGCTACGGCTTGAGGGGCATGGGGACCCCCTTCACCTGGAAGAGGTAAAGAGACATAAGGTGCACATCTCAGGGACACTGTGGTGGACCTATGTCATCAGTGTGGTGTTCCGGCTGCTGTTCGAGGCTGTCTTCATGTATGTCTTCTATCTGCTCTACCCCGGCTATGCCATGGTGCGGCTGGTCAAGTGTGAAGCCTTCCCCTGCCCCAACACAGTGGACTGCTTCGTGTCCCGCCCCACCGAGAAAACCGTCTTCACTGTCTTTATGCTCGCAGCCTCCGGCATCTGCATTATCCTCAACGTGGCGGAGGTGGTGTACCTCATCATCCGGGCCTGTGCCCGCCGTGCTCAGCGCCGCTCCAATCCACCCTCCCGCAAGGGCTCGGGCTTCGGCCACCGCCTCTCACCTGAATACAAGCAGAATGAGATCAACAAGCTGCTGAGCGAGCAGGATGGCTCTCTGAAAGACATACTGCGCCGAAGCCCTGGCACTGGGGCCGGGCTGGCTGAAAAGAGCGACCGTTGCTCAGCCTGCTGATGCGGTGTACCAGGCAACCTCCCATCCCACCCCTCCCTCACCCCGCCCAGGCCTGCCCCTCCTTCTTTTATGCCGGTGAGCAGGCCTCTGCCTGCTCGGGATTACTCCATCAAACCTTCCCTCCCTCCCTACTCCCCTTCCTCAGAGAGCCTTCTGTCAAAGACCTGGCCGACTGGGGAGTGGGGAGCCACTTCTACACCAGGACTCAAGGTTATTGAGGGTGTGGGCAATTCTTTCTGCCTTTACCCTTTCCTCTCCCCTCTCCCTCTCCCTGAGACCGAGGGATAAGATGTTCTGAAGGTGTTTCCAGTTAGGAAACTAATCTTAAAGCTACCCCCTCCCCGTGCTGTCAGGTACCCCACTTTGGGAGTCATGTCTGTGGGGAGGGATGTGGGCAGGCAGAGTGGAGGAGGGGCTCTGAATTGTGGATGGAGAAGGAGGGGAGCTTGCCTTGCTGTGTGCCACAGGGAAAAGGAGGACACATCTAGGGTGAGGGAGATACGGAGGGAGGGAGAAGCAGGCAGATAAATCAGAGTGGGGGTTGGTCAGGGCTGCCCCCAGTCCCCAGTTCCCAAGGCCTCTCTCTCTGCAAATGTTACACATTAAACAGGATTTTACAGTAAATGAAGAGATGTTTCGAGTGTTTGTTGAAGTTCTTTCTCTGGAACCCTCCTCTCTGACCTCCCCCAGGATAAGCTGGCCTTGGTTGGCATTTTGCTGATCAGGAAAAGAAAAGGGCAGAGGGAAGAGTGACTTCAAGCTGCAAACAAGAACCTGACAAAGCCACCATCTGAGCCATCCTCTCCTTCTTTCCCTTGTTCAGCCTTGTTTGGTCATTTACTTTCCCACTGTTTACTGTCCATGGATAGCTAATTCACATCCCTCCTTTCTTTGGTTTTAAAATAAATGACAGCCTCTTCTGGAGAGACAGAGAAAGTGCTAGAGAATTTCTCAGGAAAGAGGAGAGAGAGGGAGAGAGAGGGAGGGAGGGAGGGAGGGAGAGAGAGAGAGAGAGAGAGAGAGAGAGAGAGAACACTTCCCTGACTACCTCAGCTAGGCTCTTCCTTATACTTCTGAGACAGCTGTCTGTCTCCTCCCTGGGTATTCAGCATCAGATGCCCGGCAAGCCCCTCCTCTGCTTAGGACCCCAAATCCCATCTGCCTCCCCAGTCCACTTCCCTTGGTACTCTGAACACAGGACTCCCTGGGAGTGTGCCACAGGTCAGGCATGTCCAGCAGTAGTTTCCTTGCCAGGACCTCCTCTCCCCAGTGTGTCAGCTACTGGAGGAAAAGCCCCAGGCTTGGGACTTGACAAAGCAGAGTCCAGGCCTAGCTATGTCACTTGTTTGCAAGGTGTGCCCTTTCCCAAGCCTTTCTACCTGTGTGTAAACATGGGCTGGCCTAGCACCTCTCCCAGCTCCCTCCTGCACTTGTCTATTTCTAAAGGACCCCTCCCCAGCCCTACAGAGCCTTACCCCGCTGATGCTACCCACACAAAGTATCTCAGGGTCCAAGTCCCACCCTCCAGCAAGTTTTCCTTCTCAGCCATCCCATCCCCGAGCAAGGCAGAGCATTGCCCCCACCCCCTCTCAGAGTATGTGGAGGAAATGTACCAGAAATGAAGAAAATCAGGTGTGATCTCATCAGAATCGTTTTCCCACTGGAATAACTTTTTTTCCTTTCTGAGAGAAAACATAAAATAAAAAAAAAAAAAAAAGGAAACAAGTTGGGTGTGATGGTACCTGAGTTTAGAGGCCTAGGATGCATAGATCTAAGGCAGTTTAGACTATACAGTGTAAGACCCAGCCTCAGCAAACAACAAACCACTCCTTTCCTGTGAGAAATTTCCTTCTCCTTAGACATGGACGTCACAGTCTGTTGGAAAAGAGGTTCTTATGTGACTGACAGTGGGCTGCAAAATCCTTACCTGTGGAAATCCATCCCTACCTTCCCATGCCAAACATAGACCATCTCCTCTTTGTTCTCAAGAGAAAGATTTCCTTTTTCAAAATTCCATCCTGGGACCTGGGGTGTAGCTCAGATACTAAGTAGAGTGGGTTCCTAATTGCCCTGGATTCCATCCCCAGCACCACAATTAATTAACCAGGGTCCTTGAGGGAGCCTTGTACCCTCTTCCAAGTGCTGGTCATCTCAGAAATCTACCTGTCTTCAAGGATTACAATTCCAAGCCCCGGGTAGTGGCACAAGCCTTTAATCTTGGCACTTGAGAGGCAGAAGTAGGAACATTTCTATGAGTTCAAGGCTAGCCCAGTCTATGTAGAGAGTTTCAGAATAGACAGAGACAACCTATCCCCCCCCACACACACACCACACACATATACACACACACACACACACACACACACACACACACGAAGACTCCAATTCTAGATCACAGGTAAAAGTGGGTAAAGGCCAGGGTAAAGGAGGACAACAGAGCTCTCAGGCATTAGGAGCCAGACAGAGGATAAGACACATAAGTCTTGTGTCCTGCTAACGAGGTGGAAAGTGGCTGAAGGAACCTTGAGGGGAGCTTCATGGAGGCAAAGTCTCAAGGAGGTCGTAGGAAAGGCTGCCTCAGGACTGACCTTTTCATTTGAGGGAAATGTACTGAGGGCTTAGTATGCATTGCAGTGTGATGTGCTGAGCAAGCTGGGTATTGGAGAAAGCATTGGAGTTAGGAGATGGGTTTGGCCCTGATGGCCCCTTAGGCACTTTAACCTTAGCCCATCTAGGTCTCAGCATTGGGACCTATAAGTATAGAGTACATAATAATTGCTCTGTCTGGGCTGGAGAGATGGCTCAGCGGTTAAGAGCACCCACTGACTGCTCTTCCAGAGGTCCTGAGTTCAATTCCCAGCAACTACATGGTGTCTCACAACCATCAGTAATGGGATCTGACGTCCACTTCTGGTGTGTCTGAAGACAGCCACAGTGTACTCATATACATAAAATAAATAAATCTTTAAAAAATTGCTCTGTCTTTTACAGGGCTTCTCTGGGAATCAACCCAGTGGTATTCAAAAACTGATTATAAATTATAAAGCTAGTGATAGGGCTGGAGAGATGGCTCAGTGGTCAAGAGCACCGGCTGCTCTTCTAGAGGACAAAGGTTCAATTCCATGCAACCACGTGTGGCTAACAATCTTTCAGTAACTCCAGTTACAGGGGCTCTGACACCCTCACAGACATGCATTCAGGCAAAACCTCAATACACATGAAATAAAATTTTTAAAAATTTAAATAATAATAATAATTATAAAGGTAAAGAGTTAGGCATGGTGGCACACACCTGTGATCTCAACACTTAGATGGAGGTGGGAGTGCAAGGCCAGCCTTGGCGAAACAGGGAGTTCAAGGCCAATCTGGGCTGCATGAGACCCTGTCAGAAAAAAAAAGTTAAAAGAAATAAGTTGTAAATGTAAACTGTTTCATGGGCACTCACCAGGGGCTTCTGTAAAGAATTTCACTCTATTATCCAGTCCTGGTGGTGCAGGCCTTTAATCCTAGTATACAGGTAGCAGAGGCAGGTGGATTTCTGTGAGTTCAAGGCCAGCCTGGTCTGCATAGCAAGTTCTAGGACAGCTGGGCGTACAGAGAGATGCTGTCCCAAAGAAGGAGAAGAATTCAACAGTAAAGATCAGGTTTGGCACCCATTTATAATCCTAGCACCCTGGAGGCTGAGCTGGGAGGAGTGGGGCTTCAAGGCTGGGTTACTTATCAAGGACCCTGTCTAAAAAGAAAAACAAAATCTTGGCAAAAGGAAGGCTTCTTCAGGGAGTTGCCAGCAGTCCAAACGACAAAGTCCAAGAGATTTTGCAAACTTGAACATGACCCATTGAAGGGTCAACATTCAAGGGATCAAACGTGGGGACAGGAAAGGCCAAGGAACAGATGGTTCTGGCACACTCGCTGTCTGCTGTTTGTGGGGTGGGAGGCAAAGGTGTCTGTGTGCAGAGATGCCAGCAGCTGCAGGGAAAAGACAGAGTCAGTTCATGGATGATGGCTAGCTGAACTACAGAGAGTAGTCAAAGCATCAGCTGAGTTGAGCTTACAGAGCAAGCTGCAGTATCCATAGAGAATTGGCATGGCAACCACAAACTGGCTCAGATGCTCAGATAGCCTGGGCACACACAGTGGGGGCTGGAAGGGAATGCTCATTTCATTTACTGATTCTACAATATTTAAATGCCAGATCTGACCTGTAGTATTCAAGGGGCTACACAATTCTGCTGATCTGGGCTCCCTTTGAGTCCCAGACTGGGTCAGGCTGAACCTATACTGGCAAGCAAAGAAAGAATCGGGGCATTGAAGTGAGGGGGAACAAAGCAGGAGGCAGACATCTGAAAGGCTTTGTGTCCTCAGAATCAATCTGTCAAGAAGGATTCAGGGAATGGAATGGCTACAGGGGAGATGGGAAGATAAGATGTGCCAAGCTTTGTGTCTCTTTAAGAGGTTAAGAATATCTTTAAGAAAGTCAGGTATGGTGGTACACCCTTTAATCCCACAGTACTGGGAAGGCAGAGGTAGGTGGATTTCTGAGTTCGAGGCCAGCCTGGTCTCCAGAGTGAGTTCCAGGACAGCCAGAACCATACAGAGAAACCCTGTCTCAAAAAAGAAAACAAAACAAAACAAAAACCATAAACAACATCTATAAGAGAGCGGGAGAGATGGCTTACTTGTTTTTTGCATAGGACCTAGATTCAATTCCTAGCACCCACATGACACCTCAAAAGTGTCCATAACTTCAGTTCAAGGAGATCCAAGACCCTCTTCTGACTTCCATGGGCACCAGGCACACATGTGGTACATAGACACACACTCAGGCAAAACACATAAAGCAAACAAATCTTTCTAAAAACACTGTAAGAATATCTGTAAGAGCTGGGTGGTGAAAGGAAGATCACGAGTTCAAGGTCATCCTCAGTTTGAAGTCAGCTGGGTTGCATGGACCTTTTCTCAACAAACCAAAAAGGGAGGGGTCTGATCGATGGATTTAGTTCAATGTAGACTAACCTGTATAAAGCCCTGAATTTATACCCAGAGCTGCACAGAACTGGGTGTGGTGGTGCCTGCCAGTAATTCCAGAATGCTGGAGGTATATATAGGTTTGAGACTCAGGAGTTCAAGGCCAGCCTCCTCTACAAATTAAGTTTGATCCTGGGCTTTCTGATACTCTGTTGAAAAAAGAAAAGAACAGAAAAGAGAAGAAAAGAGGGAAAAGAAAGAAGGACAGGAAGGAGAGCTGGTAAGATGGCTCAGCAGGTAAAGGCGCCTGCTGCCAAGTCTGAGGACCTGATGTTTATTCATCCCTGGAACCTACATGGTGGAGGAAGAGGACAGACTCTTCAAAGTCCTCTCTCACCTCCACACCCATGGCATGTAGGCACCCACGCTTATATGCCCGCACACGCAGCACACAAAATAAATAAAATATGATAAAAAAAAGAAAGACCACCTATAGGGAGTGAAAAAAAAAAACATTTTGACCAAGAGGGAAACCTGAGACTACATTTGTAAGTTCACTCTAATAGCACACTGCAAGTAGAGAGTGGACTTGGATAGGGAAAGGCCAGAGGGAAGGCCTGGGAAAGAAGCTGAAGGCAGGACATCTGCCTGGGGCTCTGTAAGGCCCTGGGTTCAATTTCCACATCAAGAAATGAACAGACAAAAATAAATGAAAGCAAGTATTCTCTTTCATTCTGTTTTTGTTTTGTTCTTATTGTGAATATTTTTGGCAGGTGGGGGTAGCTTGAGATGGGCTGGCCCTCAGCGCAGATCCTTGTGTCCCAGAATATTGCGATTACAGGTCTTCACCATCACATTCTGCATCCTCTCTGAATTCCCATGGTGTGTTGTGGTGTATATAAAGAGAGGATTTATCACATTATAGGCTGGACACTTGCACAAGCTTGACACATACTAGGTGCTTCCTAGCCTGTGCAAGTGGGAGCACAGCAGACCTGGCAGAGGCACGTGCAAAAGCAGGGTCTTGACAGAGTATGCAGAGTGTGGTTAGAGCAGAGACTGTGGGTTTGGAGTTAGTGCTATAGCAGGATGGCTGGCACCTTAAATGGCGAAGCTTGGGGCTGGTCAGTAAGTGCTCTCATTCAAGTTTGCATCAGTTTGTTCAGGGGCATGGACTCTTAGCAATCACATGTAGAAATCTTCCTAAGGTTAAAAGTGCAGCCCCTTATTAGATTGACACCTGCATACTCCCGATTATACCCAGACTGTGGAGATCTGGGTCAGTGCAGACCTCTGTACAAATAGTTGTATTACAGTTGGGGGGAGGGCACTGGAGAAATGGCTCAATGGTTAAGAGCACTTGCTGCTCTTGCCGAAGACCCGGATTCAGTTCCCAGAAACCACATGGTGGTCAAAAATTCCAAGAAACTCGATGCCCTATTCCGGCATTCTCAGGTTCCTACACACATGTGTGCACATGCATTCACTAAGGCACACATATAATAAATAAATAAATACATAAATAAATATTTAAAAGATGAAGGTGAGCCGGCCAGCAAGATGGTTCCATGGGTAAAGGTACTAGCCACCAAGCCTAAAAACTTGAGTTTGACAGTGGGTAAACCACACATGGTTGAACAGAGCCAACTCTTGCAAGTTGTTCTCTGATCTCCATCCATATGTGCACCATGACATGCAGACACACACACACACACACACACCATACAAATCACACAAATAAAATGTAAGATGGAAGCTGAAGGTAAGGTGTGGTGGAAGAAAATGGGGGATGGTTTGACAGCAGACTTAAGGAAGAAAGGGAATTGACAGAGAAGATATCAGACTGTTCTCCATTTCAGCTAAAGTCTGTGGAAAGTTAGTGCTCCCTAACGATTCGATCACTTCCAACCTGTGTGAGTTCACCAGAGCCACTCGGTGCCTTCCTTAGGTTAACAGAGATAACCTGTGTCTTGGAGTGTCATAAACTTGTGTAGGGGATATTGTTGTTGTTAACAGTTTTCATTACTCAAACTGATCCTCCTGTCTTTGCCTCTTTAGTACTGTAATTACTGGCATGTACCATGCCCAGTTTGGCATGGGTTTTAAAAACTTTTTTTTAATACAGGGTATTACTCTGTGCTTACTATGTAGCACTAGCAGACCTGAAACTCCTTATGTAGGCTAGACTGGCCTCCAACTCACAGAGATCCATCTGTCTCTGCCTCCTAGGGACTATGCTTGTCATAAATATTTTAAATTAGCTCCCCCACCATGTGTTAACAGTGATACTGGGGATAGAAACTAAGGCTTATGGATTTGAAACAAGTACTTCACCACTGAGGAGCTATCTCCCCAGTCCCATCATGAGTATTATACGTGATATATGTGTGCATATAAGTATACACACACACACACACACACACACACACACACACGTAGGCCAGGTTGGCATCAGACTCACAGAGATCCCCCTGCCTCTGCCTCCCTAGTGTTAAGATTTATAAAAGTTTCTGCCACCATGCTGGGCCATGCTTTTTTTCTCCTTTTAAAAACCATTTCTTTATTGTTATTTAATGTATATGAGTGGTTTACCTGCATGTATATATGTATATCATATTTGTCCTTGGTTCCAGAGGCTAAAAGAGGGCATCAGATCTTGTGAGCTGCCATGTGGGTCCTGAGAACTGAGCCTGAGTCCTCTGCAAGAACAGAATAGTATCTTTAACCACTGAGTCATCTCTCCAGCCCTCCCCCACCACACTTTACCTTTTTTTAAACTTAACTTTATTGTATGTGTGTGAGTGTTTTGTTTGTGGGCATATATGTGCACCATCTGTATGCCTGGTGTTCAAGGGGTTCAGAAAAGTGCAATGGATCCCCTAAAGCTAGAGTTATGGATGGCAGCGAGCCACCATGTGAGTGCTGTGAATTGAAGTACTGTCTCTTTAGCCCCATGCCTTTTCTTTTTCTTTTAAACAAGCTTTCTGGACTGTCTTCTTGTCAACTGCCACATGTGTAGAGGCAAGTCTACATGTTTATTTGCATACATATATAGTGATATATAGAATCACATTAGTATATATATATTAGGAGGGTGGGTGGAGTGTTATAATTCTTTTTCAATTAATTATTTAATATATTTTAGCTTAGTTTAGTGTTTTTCAGACAAGGTCTTACAATGTTGCCCTGGCTGACCTGGAACTCTCTAAGCAGACCAGGTAGGTGTCAAAGTATTTACTTACTTATGAGAAGCAGGGGTCTCTTGTACCCTAGGCTGTCCTCAAACTCCCCATGTAGCCAAAGATGGTCTTTCTCTTCCTCCAGTCTGCCTCTAGAATGATAGGATTACAGGCCCGTACTACCACACCCACTTTTATGTGGTACTGGAAACCCAGGGTTTCCATGTTCTCATGTGATAAAACATTTTCCTGGGGTGTGGTGGTTTGAATAACAATGGCTCCAATAGATTCATATATTTAAATGTGTAGTTACCAGGAAGTGGAACTCTTTGAAGAGATTAGAAGGATTAGGAGGTATGGCCTTGTTGGAGGAAATGTGTCACTAGGGGAGGGCTTTGAGTTTTCAAAAGCTCATGCCAGGCCTAGTTTTGCCCCTCACCCTCCTCTCCTCTCAGCTATTGTTCCAGCACCATGTCTACAGCCATGATGAAAATGAACTAAACCTCAGGATGGTGGTGATGCACGCCTTTAATCCCACCACTCAGGAGGTCGAGGCAAGAGGATTTCTGTGAGTTCAAGGCTAGCCTGGTCTACAAAGCAACTTCCAGGACAACCAGGGCTGTTACACAGAGAAACAACAACAAAAACCCAAGAAACAACAACAACAAAAAGGACTAAACCTCTGAAATTATAAGCAAGCCCCAAATTAAATGCATTCTTTTACAAAAATTGCCTTGGTCATTGTGTCTCTTCACAAAAATAAACAGTGACTAAGACTAGGGGAGATGCAGTGCATGTTATCTATTCACCTCGGTCAGGGATTCCACAACAGACCAAGTGTCAGACACCATCAAAGTCCAATTTAATGAACCAATGAATGTTATTAGGGTTACTTACAGGAATGTGGGTAAAAGGTTGGTTACTTATGGATGCAGAAATGACCAAAGCCCAGCATCATTGACAACTCCCAAAAACTTGGATCACACCCTGCAGCCACTCAACAGATCAGAGAATGTCCTCTTTCCATGTGACTCAGTTAACCTTAGTCTCTTCCATGCAGCTGATGTGTTCTCAGAGTCTTCTTTGTAACTTAGTTTGTGTGGGAGTGACTTTCAGCAGCCTTTATTGTTTACTCTTGTGAGGGAAAGACCTAATGAATCTGGTCAGTTTCAGGAACTTCTTGCAACTGTGTTGAGTTGTTTACATTCTGGCTTAAAGAGCTTGGGGGGTCACTCTCAGAGAAGACTGTTACATAACACCTATATGCTGGACAAACACATTACCATCTGAATTACATCCTTAGCCTTTGGCTATAATTCTTAATGTAATTTCCATAAAAGCAATGCATCCCAATTATTATATAGTCTGAAACTTTGTTACCAGATTTAGACGTGATTTAGATGTAAGAGAGTAGAATGGTGGTCACTAGAGACAGAACAGGAGACAGCAGAGACTGAAAGAGAGGTTCGAGAACCAGTATCAATAGAATTGTATAGGAGAGTTTGATTCTGGTGATCGGTAGAAGAATAGGATAATGATATCCTATAACTATTTCTGATATATTTTAAAAATATCTAGAACAGCCTGGAGTGGTGAGGCACCTGTAATGTCAGCACTTGAGAGGTAAAGATGAAAGTATTGTTGAAAGTTTACAGAGAGCTTGAGCTATGTAGAGAGTTTCTGGCCAGCCAGGCATATATAACAAGATCCTATCTTTAAAAGGAGGCAGGGAAGAAGAAGCCATGTCTGCTTGCATAAGACTATACTTCCAGAACTTGGAATATGGAAGTGAGGAACAGAAGTTCAAGACTAGCCTCAGTTTCAGAAGATCATGTTGTCAGGATGGTTCAGAGGATAAAGGGACTTGCCCACATGGCAGAAAGGAGATATTTGATACTTACAAGTTGTCTTCTGACTTCCACAAACATTGTGGCACAATCTGCAATCCCCACATACTAATAAATAAATGTAATACATTAAAAAAACTCTGTCACTAAACAAAAAGGACTGAGGATATAGCTCAAGCATGTTTGCCTTGGATATACAAAGCCCTGTGTTCAAATCCCAGGGCCAAATAACAGGGTATTGTGGTGTTTGCCTTTAATCCCAGCACTTGGGAGGTATAGGCAGGTGGATCAGAAGTTCAAGGTCATTTTATGTTACATAGTTTGAAAACAGCCTGGGATACATCAGACCCTGTCTCGAAAAACAAACATACCAACCAACTCCTACAAAAACAAAACAAAAACAAAAGCCTCACACACCACCAGCTGTCCTGTGACCTCCACAAATGTCCTCTGTATCAAATGTGAAGCCACAATCATACACACACAATAGATAAATGTAAAAAACATCATTTTAAAAATACAAAGGACTAACTTTGGTAGATTAAAAGGAGACTGAGTACTGGTAAAACGGCTTAGCAGGTAAAAGTGCTTGCTGCCCAGCCTTAAACTGAGTTCCATCCCTGGAACCCATATGGTAGAAGAGAATCAACTTCCCAAAGTACATGTCACATGTAGAGTTACACAAAAGAAATTAAGATTTGCTTATTTTTTTAAAAAAAAAAAAAGGACACGAGTTGGGCATGGTGGCACTTAGGAGGTAGAGGCAGGAGGATCTGAGTTTGAGGCCAACAGAGTCTACAAAAGGAGTTCCAGGACATAGAAACTCTGTCTCAAAAACAAAACAAAACAAGGCCATGAGCATGTAAGTCTGTGCCATATTTGGTATTAAATTAAGAATTGGGGGCTTATGGGACTTTCGGGGAGGGAGGAAACGGGAAAGGGGAAATGATTTGGAATGTAAATTAAAAAAATAAAATAAAATAAATAATAAAAAAAAAAGAATTGATTGATTGATATACATAATCTCAGAGCTTCAGTACTGGCAAAATAGTTATTGGTATCCCAATACATGTAGATAAAGAAACGGTGACTCAGAAAGGTTAAGTAATGTTTTCTAAGGTTGCACAGTTTAAACTGGGCATGGTGGCATACATACCCTTTAATCCCAGTACTAGGGTGAGAGTAGCAGGTAAATATCTCTAAATTCAAGGACAGCCTGGTCTACCTACCAAGTTCCAGCCAGGGCTACACAGTGAGACCTTGTTTAAAACAACAATCAAAAGTTCGCACAGTTCAAGACTTTGGATCTAGAATTGAAACCCAGGCAGCCTGTCTATAATCCTAGCTCTCAAGTAGGCTAAGGCAGAGGATAGAGGTGTTTACGGTCAACCTGAACTATAGCAAGACACTGTTCCAAAGTAATGTGACAACAAAGCCCTGGGGCTATCCCAAGCCCAGGTTTGTATTATTTCCTTTCTATAAATCTTTTTGTAGGGAGAGAAGGGGTGTAGATGATAGACCCCAAGGTATTGTACATGTTGGGCAAGTACTCTACCAGTGAGAACCCTTTTGCACCATTGCCTCTGTCCCAAAGAAATCATTCTTTCAAGCTTGAGGAGGCACTGTAGTGTGTCGTGGGCAGCACACAGAGTTCACTAGAGTAAAATATCCCTAAGTATTAACCTGATGGAAAAGAAAATGTTCAGGAGAGAGGTGGTGAGATAGTCCAGGATACAGAAAGATGCTATTCTGGTATGCAGAAATTGCCAATCTCAAGTGAGGCAATCAGGGATGCAGAGAAGATGGACAGAAACATTTACTCAAAATCCCAACCTTCAAATGTCTAAGATAAACTTTTTACCTTGATTTGATTTGATTTTTATATGTGTGGGTGGTTTTGGCTGTATGTGGGTGCACCACTTTCATGCCTAGTATCCAGAGGCCAGAAGAGGGCCTCAGATCCCCTATAATTGGAGTCAACAGATTGTTGTAAACTGGGAATTGAACCTCCTCTCTCTAAAAGAGCAGCCAGTGCTCTTAACCCCCGCCCCTATCCACCCCCCCGCCCCCCCCCCCCCCCCGCGGGCCTTCTCTCAGGATAATCTTTTGAAATTCATCCTTTCTCTGCTCAACCCAGCAATGACCTCTTAAAGTCCCCTTTTAGCTTTTCTGCCCTCTCGCCCCCATGCTGGGGAAGGAACCTAGTCCTTAATCATGCTAATCAAGGGCTCTTCTGCTGAGCTGTACCTCCAGCCTCCCTCTCGTCTTTCTCTGTTCCCCATTGGGCTCCCTTCAAGGGACAAAGCCTTTAATTCTCCAAATACCTAGGCTGATAAGTTCAAGAAAGACTGGCTTGGGCAAACTTAGTAAGACCCTCTGTCAACAGAAAGGTTAAAAAGGGCGGGCAGGGAGGGGAGGGGGAGCGGACAGCTAAGGATAATGTCGCTGGGTGGTAGAGCGGCTGATCCGAACAAGGTCCTAGGTTTCATTCTCAGTAACCTTGCCACTTGCCACCTCCAACAAAAATACCTGGGAGAATTAACTCCAACCTGAACTCATTCCCACAACAATATGGGCAATTTGCCGGACAGACACATGCGGCTCTTCAGATCTTTGTCAAATCCCTTTCTTCCTCCTCTCTCTTTCCTATCCTAGCCATAATGATAAGGTATAGCTCGGGACTGAATACTTATTAAAGTGCTTGCTCTGTGCCAGGCACTGTGTTAAACATTGTCTCCTTTAATCTTCACCCTTCCTTTGGGTGAGCACCATGATGTTCCCATTTTACAGATGAGGAAACAGGCCCATGTAGAATAAATAACTCATCCACAATTAGTCAGCTAGGAAAGAAGGAACCAAGCTGTGGAACTGGAATTCCAGCTAGCCAGGTGCTGAAGGTAAAGAACATTATCTGGGCCATATAGTCCCCTTGAACTGGCCATCAGGCTTCCTTGCGCATCTCATCCACATATGACAGTCACCTTAAAACATGAAGCCGCCAGGCCACGCCTTTAATCCCAGCACTAAAAACCAGGTGGATCTCTGTGAGTCTGAGACCAAACTGGTCCACATATTTCGTTCTAGGCCAGCCAGGGATACCTAGTGAGACCTTGTTTCAAACAGAAAAAACATTAAGTCGTGGTGGGACTAAAAGATGGCTCAGTGGTTAAGAGTGCTTACTTGCTGTCCTTACAGAGGACCCAAGTTCAATCCCCAGTACTCACTTTGGGCAGGTCACAACAGCCTGTAACTCCAGCTTCAGAGGGTTTGACATCCTCTTTTGGTTTCCATAGGCACTGTACTTGTGTGCTCATACAAATTCACGCCCCCTACACACATACATAATTAAAAATAATTTTTTTAAAAAAGCATGAAGCCATGGAACTGGGGAAGATGTCTCAGTGAGTAAAATGTTTCACACACACACACACACACACACACAAACGTGCACACACACACACACACACACACATGCACACACAAGCATGAGGACCTGGGTTCAAACACCAGCAGGTACTTTAAAGTAGGGTACAGACATCAGGCATAGTAGTATATGCTTTTATCCTAGTACTGGGGAGGCAGAGGCATTTTTACATAGTAAATTCCAGGCTAGCCATGGCTATGTAGTGAGAATCTGTCTCAAAATAAATAAATAAATTAATAAATAAATGAAACAAATAGAAAACAAGAGTAAGGTATATTGGGGTGTGCCTATAATCCCAGCACTGGGGAGTCAGAGACAGGAGGTTCCCTGGAGCTGTCACTGGCCAGTGAAGAGTTCCAGGTTCAATGAGAGACCCTATTAAGGCGGAGGGTGATTAAGGAAGATACCTGACCTTGACCTCTGGCCTCCAAATACACACTCTGCACACTTACTTACTTATGTGTGTTTATATGTTGCGCGCACACACACACACACACACATCCATGGACTTGTGTTGTGCTTCCAATTCTTTGTGAAAGCCCTAATTTTATTTTATTTATTTTTATGGTGCTCAGGAGCAAACCCAGAGGCTTGTACATGTTAGACAATGTTCTACCACTGAGTTATACATCCTCAACTCTTGCTTTTTTCCCTTAAGCTATAGTCCAGGCTAGCCTTGAATCTGTGAGTCTCCTGCCTCTGTCTTCTGGGTGCTGGGAATATAAGCCTGTGCCACCATGTCAATATTGGGATAGCCTTGTAATGGCTTTCCTCTGCTTCTAGGGTAAAGCATAGAAAGAATACTATTTAGGATCAGGTCTAAGCACCCCAGCTTGTCAAAAGTGAGGGTTCTCTTGGCTTGCTGACTTTTCGTTGCAAAAACAGAAAATCTTGGGTGAAATCTGTCCTAGCAGGGCAGAATAGGACATAACGTCGAATGCCTTTTCCAGTCCGATCTGCATTTCCCAGCAGAACCGCCTACTCTCTCTCTGTCTCTCTGTCTCTCTCTCTCTCTTTCTCTCTCTCTCTGTCTCTCTCTCTGTCTCTCTGTCTCTCTCTGTCTCTCTCTCTGTCTCTCTCTCTCTCTCTCTCTCTCTCTCTCTCTCACACACACACACACACACACACACACACACGTTATATTGTGCCTCCTCCTTGACTTTGTTCACACTGATTGCTCTATCTCTACCAGTGCCCACTCCTTTTTTGAGATAGAAAAACCCAGCTCTCGTGTCACATCTGAGGAGAGAACTGAAACCATAATTCTGGAGCCTGGTTAGTTTGTGAATCTGAGCATCTTTCCCAGAGTTAGAATGGGGATGAGCAGTATCTTGTAGGATGCAAACTTAGAGGAGGCACTTACTTTCAGGGGTCACACAGATGCCAACCCTCAACTTCTGAGACCCCAAGAACAATAGCTTTCTAACTTCCTTCCATTGCCTAGTTCCAGCCTAGTCTTTTTCTGTCAGACTAGAACTTAAACATGAGGAGCCCAAGTGGTTATTTAGCTTTGTATCTATCCTTAGTGACTAGACAAGGTTGGCACCACAAAAAAATTTAGCAAAATAAATATCAGATTCCTCCTTCTGTGTTCCAAAGGAAGAAAGTGGCAGAGGAAGATGGTGGCTTTGGGTCCTGCTGCGAATGGGAGACAAAGAAAGCAAACTGAATAGACTCCACCTGGACTGTGAAGACAACCATCTCGTGCTTATGCCTTTGGCCTCTCAGACTTGGAATGCCTCCTGTTTTTCTCTTCTCTTCTCTCTTTCTTTGTTAATGAGAAACATTGTTGATGCTATTGTTTTGTTTTAGTTTGGCTTTTGTTTAAGACAGGCTCTCCTTCTGAGTCCTGCGTGGATTGATCTCACTATGTAAATCAGGCTGACCTCAAACTCACAGAGATCCATCTGCCTGGATCTCCCAAGTGCTGGGATTAAAGGCACGTGCCACCAAATTTAGGACCCTGAGCATTCTTTCATTCTCTGTCTCTGTCTCTGTCTCTGTCTCTCTCTCTCTCTCTCTCTCTGTGTGTGTGTGTGTGTGTGTGTGTGTGTGTGTGTGTGTACAACTTGTGGAAATCTATCTTCTTCCACCATGTGGATCACAGGATCACACTCAGCTGGTCAGGTCTGGCAGCAGGTGCCTTTACCTGCAGAGCATCTTGCCAGCCAGCAGCCTACCCCACCCCTATCACTGAATTTCTAAATGCCTAGTATATACAGCAACATCATCATTTGCTCTTTGTATCAATTATTTTTCTTGTGTCTTCTTTTTCTTTCAAGACAAGGTCTTGCTTTGTACCACTCAAACACAAAACAATCCTCCTGCTTCCACCTCTTAAGTGCTGGGGCTTCAAGTGTGAGTTATCATACCTAGATCATATTCTTATCCTCTCTCCTCTTTTACTTTACATTTACTTATTTACTTGTGTGTGTGTGTGTGTGTGTGTGTGTGTGTGTGTGTGTGTGTGTGTGTGCGTGTGCGTGTGTGTGCGTTTCAAGAAGGCAAGTTGGAAGAGGTTGGGGACAGCCTGCCTGTGGAAGTCAGAAGACAATTTTCAGGTATAGGTTTCTCTCCTTCCTTTTAGTAGGAAAGCACCCTTTCTGGTTGAATCATCTTGCCAGCCCCATTTCCATTTCTTATTTGATCTTTTCAACAATTCTATGAGAAAACCCAGGCAGATCTGGGTCTGCCGGTATGGACCTATAATCTCAACATTTGAGAGGCTGAGTCAGGATGGTCGAGTTACACAGTGAAACTCAAAGAGAGAGAGAGAGAGAGAGAGAGAGAGAGAGAGAGAGAGAGAGAGAGAGAGAAGAAGGAGGAGGAGAAGAGAAGAGAGGAGAAGAAAAGAAAAAAGGAAAGGAAAGGAAAAAATGTAGATCTGTGTATGTTTTCATGGCACAGCTAAAACTAGGAATTCAAGTTGGTGCTTTTGTTCTAAAATGCCATGTGCAAGACCCATCATGCCTATTTCAATGGAGTCCCAAACTCAGTATTTATTACTAGTCTTCTCCTGTTCATAACAAAAAGCAAATACAAATAACAACAAAGAACCTGCAATCATGGTTCTAGGTATCTGTTATATTGCTGTGAAGAGACACCTCGATCAAGGCAACTGGGGCATGGTGCTGGAATAGTAGCTAAGAGTTTACAACACACACACACAGAGAGAGAGAGAGAGAGAGAGAGAGAGAGAGAGAGAGAGAGAGAGAGAGAGAGAGAGAATTAACTGGGAATGGTGTGGGCTTTTGAGGCTCCAAAGCCCACCCTGAGTCAGTGACACATCTCTTCCAGTTAGGCCACAGTTCCTAATCTTTTCCAAACGGTACCACCAATTGGGAACCAAACATTCAAATATATGAACCTATAGGGGTCATTCTCATTCAATCCACCACAATATCTCTCACTTTATGGTAGAGATTAATTTTCAAGGGTGAGGAGCTGGCCCAGCAGTTAAGAGCACTGCTTGCTGCTTTTGCAGAGGACCCCCAGGGTTTGTTTTCCCAAACCCAAATGGTGGCTCACAGCCGTTTGCTAGCTCCAATTCCAGGAGATTCCAGGCCCTCTTCTGGCTTCTGTGGGCACTAGGCAGGCATTTGGTGCACATATACACATGCAAGCAAACAGTCATACACATTAAATAGAATAATCTTTGGAAAAAAAAGATTAAAGGCGTGTGCCACCACTGCTGGCTTCAATTTGTTAAAGTATTTATTTGGGATTTTTTTTTTATATGTATGTCTTACTGACATGTATGTCTGTGCACCACATACATGTCTGTCACTTTCTGATGTCAAAAGATCCCCTGGAACTGGAATTGACCACCATGCAGGTGCTGGAAACCAAACCCAAGGTCCTCTGAAAGAACAGCAAGTGCTCTTTACCACCAATCTATTTCTCTAATTCCAGTATTTTATTTAAAATATTTTATTAGTGGTGTGTGTGCACATGAGTTGAGGCCAGAGGGAATCAGTGGATTTTAACCTTTGACCATGGCTCTAGAGATCAACTTGAAGTCATCCTGCTTTGTGTTTAGGTAAAATTACTCTTACCTAAAGGGCTTAAAATTGCATTTGTTTTTCCTTCCTCCTCCCCCAAAATTATGTTTAATCCATGTTTTATCCTCCCCATCACTGCTGCCCTTGGGAAGGTGCACAGTATCTTAGACATACTCCTTGTATCCATTTGCAGACTTTCAGGCCTTCCCCTTATCCTTTCATTGTTCTAGGGAATCTTCTCCTTGAACAGATCTGAGTCTGCCACTCCCTAGTTGAGAAAAAAGCCCAGCCTTGCACTCCCACCTCTAAACCTGTGGTTTCCCAATCTCTCTCGTTTTGTCTTTGAGGCCCAGGACAAATGATACCTCCCCAGTGAACTCCGAACCTCACTCTAGCCTTGAAAGGAAGTCTAGAGCCTTATTTATTTCATCTAGCTTGTACTGATTATGTTTGCTGGTCCACTAAACTGGGAGCCTACTGGATACAGGTAACAGGTTTAATCATTTTTTTTTTTTATTCTTTCAAAATAGGGTTTCTCTGAGTAGCCCTGGCTGTCCTGTAATTCACTCTGTAGATCAGGCTCGTCTTGAATTCAAGAGATCGGCCTGCTTGCCTCCCAAGTGCTAAAATTAAAGGCGTGTGTGTGTGTGTGTGTATCGTCACCACCCAGCCAATGTCTTTCTTGAAACACATATGTAATCTAAGTCCTTAAACCTAAGTGATAGCTATCTCAGTTTTTGTTTTCGTTTGTTTTGTTGAGACTGTCTCATGTAGCTCAGGCTGGTCTCAAACTTTCTATGTAACTAAAGATGACCTTGAGAGAATGCTGGGATAACAGACTTGTCGTCAGTTTTATGTGTTGCTAAGGACTGGGTCCAGGACTTTGTGCATACTGAGCAAACCCTCTACCACTGAACTACATCTCCAGCCCCGTCCCCATTTTCTAACAGGGCTTCACATAACCTAGGTTGACTTTGAACTCCACATGTAGCCAAGGATGACTGAATTCCTAATTTCCTGCCTCTACCTCCCAATTTCTGGGATTATAGACATAAGCAACTCTAGCTCAGTAAATGGCCATTGAAAAATATTTTTTTCTAATGTATCTGAAACTGTATGACAAAAGGACCAACTTTCTGATATTCATTGGATGAAGTAAGAATAATCGTCAAGGATCCACAGTGTTCTTTCTCTTCTCTTCCACTCTCCAACGACAGCTCTCCCTCCCCCCAGAGAAAGCAAAGGACAATTTTAACTCTTTATTTGAAACAATTCCAGAGACAAGTTAGTTGTGACAACAGTTTCTCACTACAACACAAGGGTGAGCATGGCTCACTGAAGGAACAGGCCAGGCACCTCAGTACAATATATACATTTTAACAGTGGCTAAACTGATGACAGTTATAAAAACACAAAAAGAAGGCTGGGGAACAGCAAAGCCAACAGGGAAAGAACCGGGCGGCGCTCCCTCTGTCAGACACTAACCCTTTTGGGCCCACAAAGGTAAGATGGGGAAGAGAAGACTCAGGCAGTAGGAGCAGGACCCTGGCCCACAGCTCCTCACCTTATCTTTTGACCACAAACCCCATCCTGGGTGGCCTAGGACCCCATATTGTGGGCCTGGCTCTGATGGTAGGGGGGTAGAACATTGGGGAACCCAGCCCCAATCCAAGTGAGAAGGTCATTTTTACCTTGGGAGCTCTGTTTGTGGAACTAAAGGGGGGCAGTTACAGAGGGGCTAAGCATGTTGACACCATGGTTCGTGCCACTTTAAGATGGCAGAGAGACAAACACATAAACCAAGGGGACAGGAATCATCTGCACAATTGGAGTCTGCTCTCCATACTGAGTCATTCTCTGCCTTTGAGGAAAAGAAAGCATGTGGAACCCTTGAGAAACTGTAGCACCAAGTGGTGCTGGAAGGGTCGGTTGGGTAAGGGACATGGTAACGAAGGGTGCCAACAATCACTTCGAGGGATAAGAGTGTCTGAGCTCTGTGCTTTAGGTAAATGGTCTCCTCACTTTCAGACCTCTCAGACAAGACCCTTTCACATGGTACAGGGGAAGAGGAGAGAGAGAGGATAGGCAGAGAAGGCAGCTGGGTTCTTCCCTAGGTCAGACCTAAGAGCACAGGGCTTCACCTACATAGATGTAGGTCAGGAAACCCAAAGCCAACAGGATCACCAGAGCTATCATCACTCCATCAGAGTCAGGCCCCAGCAGAAAGGGTTTACATAAACAAAATGGACTACCAGGTTCACACCCATCACTGGGGGACTAGCCCCTGAGTACACTGGGGCCCCATGATTATCAAGTGGTATGAAAGAAGGTTAAAGGCAGGGGTTCCTGGGAAAGACAGGGAAGGAGAGAATAGAAGGAGCCTGTCAGGGACCTTCAGAATGGATAGCATTGGTTCTTGGGCCAGTTACCCCACAGGACACTGATGTGATAGATGGATACAAGGTACCACATGGGTTCAGTCTAGGTCTTCTTCCCCAGGACGACCAAGCTCCTCATAAATCTCACGCACAGCCAGAATGCGATTGAGCATGCTCTCCAACATGCTTCGGTCCATGGGAATCACAGAATACCAGAGAGGTGACTCGGCAATGCAGGAGCGCTCAGGTTGCAGATAGAACACATCATTTCGAGTACGGAGGCTTTCGGGACTGTAAGAGTGGGGATGGGGATGGGAAGACAGACATCAGTAGTACTAAGGCAAAGCATGCCTCTTAGGTCCACATGGTAAGTCATTCTTATACACTCACCAACTCACCATTTTGAGAGATAGAACTCATAGAACTTGACGGGGCAGCGGAGGGGATTCATGCGATTCTCATGCTGCTCTAAGATAGTTTCATCTTCTCTCTTTCGTTTCCCAGGGCCTGTGTCTATAGTGGGGAAAAATGACCCAGACTCATTAGAACACAGGTCCAATGAGCCACCTCCCAGAGCACAATCAAGGACACTGAGATAAGGCTGCAGGATCACCAAATACAGCTTCATAAAGAAATAAAGGGAGAATAGCGAAGGGCTGGGAGTGTGGCTAGGTGGAAGGGTGGTTGCCTAGCACAGACAAGGCTCTGGGTTCTACCTCCATTGTTACAAAAGAAACAACAAAGGAAAGAAAGGAGGGAGGGAAGGAAAGCAGAAGTTGTCAGCCTTTCCATACTAACTAAACATCCTATATGTGTATTCTTCTGTGGCCCTTCCCAGTTCTTCCTGCCCAAGTCTTTATACTCACTCTCGAGGTGATATATTAAAGAGGTTATCTCAGAAGGCAGACAAAATAATTGGTAAAAACAGATTTGTTAGAATGTTGGACTTGCCTTCTAGGTCAGATTAAAATGATGGCCACAGGGCTGGAGAGATGGCTCAGTGGTTAAGAGCACTGACTGTTCTTTCAGAGGTCCTGAGTTCAAATCCCAGCAACCACATGGTGGCTCACAACCATCTGTAATGAGATCTGATGCTCTCTTCTGGTGTGTCTGAAGACAGCTACAGTGTACTTAAAATAAATAAATAAATAAATAAATAAATAAATCTTTAAGCCGGGCAGTGGTGACACATGCCTTTAACCCTAGCACTTGGGAGGCAAAGGCAGGCGGATTTCTGAGTTCGAGGCCAGCCTGGTGTACAGAGTGAGTTCCTGGACAGCCAGGGCTATACAGAGAAACCCTGTTTTGGAAACAAACAAATAAATAAAACAAAATGAGAATTTCTCATGAAAATGCATACAGACACACAAACACACACATACGCTTAAAAAAAAAAAGATGGCCACAACCTTTGTATGACAGGTTAAATAGAGGCCCACAGAAGGGACCTGGCAAATCACTCACAGACAGGTCAGAATTCCAGGGCCAAAGAGAATGGGAACCAAAATGTAGTTTCTTTTTCTTCCTCTGTACAGTTTTGATTTGATTGCTATTTTTGTGTGCATGCGTGAGTTTGTGTTTGTGTTGTATGTGTGCACATGTGGAAGCAGAGGTGGACCCTTGGTGTCTATCCTTTCTACATCATGCTGAGACAGTCTGTCACTGAGCCTGGAGCTCACCAGCTGGATGATGAGCTCTGGGGAAGCTGCCTGTGGCCACCCTGCCTGCTCTAGTTCTAGGTTATAGACATGGGCCACCACGCCTAGCTTCACATGGGTGCCGTGTTAGGGATCCACACTCAGGTGCTCAAGGCTATGTGGCTCAGACATGTGTTTTACTGACTGAGTCATGTTTCCAGTCCTCGGGATGCAGGTTTTGAATCATGAAAAGTTTTTTATTCACTCTCAACATTCCCTGATGACCAGACACGGCTAACAGCTTACTACCTGCTCACCCTCATTCTCTCAAAAGAAGGCAAGCAAATAAATTGCCTAGAAATGACAAAGGTGAGAAACAGGCAGTTAACTGCCTTCCTATTATGAAACAGCCAGTCAGTGTCTATCAGAAGGCCTGTTTTCATCTTATCTGCAAATGCAGGGGGAAGCTAGTGGCAAAGCAGGGGTATGGTGGGAATGCCATGAAAAAGAACATAAAGTACAAAAAGCAAAGGAAGGGGATAGCCTCATACCTCGGCCTTTCCTTTGTCGAACTGGGGCATAGTAGCGGATGCTCACCACCTTTGTGGTGCCCCGAGGCGTGGTACACTTGCGAGACTGCCGTACCACATTAGTGAAAGAGAGCTGCATGTGTTCTTCAGCTGTCTGCAGTCCAAAAAACTTAGTGTTGAAGAACATGAGGGTGTTGAGGAGGACAAAGGGAGAATAAACCCCCAGTTGCTTGCACTCCCAGAGGTGTTCTTCTTCCACACGGGAGAATACAGTATCTGTGATGGACAAAGAGAAAAAACAAATGGGGTCAGCTTCCCAAAGCCACCTGAGTTCCTAACATACACACACTTAACTGTGGGCTTCTTACTGCATATAAATCCTGGCACCTGACCTACACAGTAGGACTAGGAAATTTGAGGCTGGGGGTGCTGAAACAGGGTTTTTCTGTGCGACCTTGCCTGTCCTGGAACGGGGCATTTTTTATATGCTTTTTGCCTCCATGCCACACTTCTCTGACCACCTCTAAGTTATATGCAGGTAGACACGAAGCTTAGAATTCCCCACATCTTGCTTTCTTTTTTATCAATTTATCACCGAAACCTGGACTATTTCTGGTCCCAGAAATAAGTCTAAAGATCTGAGTCTTTTTTCTCTTTTTCTTTTTAAGAAAAGGTTTCCCCTAAGTAGCTCAGGCTAGCCTTGAACTTGAGATCTTGTCTCAGTCTCCCAAGTAGCCTGAACTATAGGTACAAATTATTGCTCCTGGATGAGATGAAGTCTTGACCCTCTCCTCATCTTCCCTTTTAGTGTTTCTATCAAAAACAAAAACAAAATAGGGTTTCCCTATGTAGCCCTGGCTGGTCTGGAACCCACTATGTAGACTAGGTTAGCATCAAACTCAGAGAGATCCACCTGCCTCTGCCTCCCAAGTGCTGGGATTAAATGCATATACCACCAAGTCCATCCAACTCATGTTGTTTTCTTAAAAAATGGTAGTATCTTAGTATATACTCCAGGCTGGCCAAGAACTCACAATTCTGCCTCAGACTCCCTGGTGCTAGGATTCTAGGCATGCATCACCACAGTGATTCTCCTCCTCATGCCCAAGGGCAAGGACTCTGGCTCCATTAGCCTGAAACCCTGAGGCATCCAGGTACATACTCCTACCCTTTAGCCCTTAGTGAAGAGTAACAGGCCAGCCAGTACAGGGCTCTTGCAGTGGTGTGTTGGAAGGAGGGAAGAGAGGGAAAAAGGGATTGCTAAGTTCTGCCCCTTACTGTTGGGGAGGAGTGTGGGCTGCCAGGTACTCAGAGACTTGTTGAGTTCTTGAACGAAAGTCAAGTAGTAAAGGTCCGTGAAAATGTTCACCATTCGGTTATTTTCCAGCAAATACTAAAGAAAGAAAAACAGACATACATAAAGCTAGGCTGTAGGTCCTAGACTCCAGGACCTAGAGGACAGAGCATGATGATGAAAGCTGCAGAGGATGCGAACCAACTGCTTGAGTAGATGACCCAGAGTACTCTCCCTCAGGTGTTTCTACATTGCTGATGTACTGAGGCTTTGCTGAAAGAGGCAGAGGCTTGGAGAGGGTCCTCACAAGCTCAGATACACTTATCAAGTTCTAAGTGCTAACCTCTCCTGGGCAGAGCTAAACACTACCTAACTACGCAAGGAACTCAGCCCCCACATCCTTCCTCAGAACACGATTCAAGGGTGACCTGGAGGATCCAGATAGCAGTCAGCAGTGATGCTTGAACAAGAGTCCTGGAATGAAGCTCTGATTTTAGGGGGTCATTGGTGTCTATTTGTCATAGGAAATTCAAGCAGGCTGCCTATTCAGGGTCAGAGACAAGTGACAAAGAGGAATGGCTTAGAAACAGTTCCAGTAGAATCCTACATACTGTGGAAAGTGAGAGAAAATCAGGTGCTGTGTGAGAGTTACCTGCTGAATGCCAAGACACAGGTAATAGATACTGTCAGGTTCATATCGTTCCCCATTGGGTCGAGTAATTTCTCTCACAAACTGGGCCAGCCCATAGTTGAGCTCAGCAGCTGAACAGGCAAGGATATCCTCCTTGATTCGCATGGGTTTGGCTGCAGTGACACGAAGTAGAGGAGGACAGGGTTAAGAAAACCTCATTTAGAGAATTTCACTTAGCTCCACCAACAACCCATCAGTTATAACTAGCTCCTGAAAAAAAAAAGGAATTACTGGAGGTGGGGGTGGGACCAGGAAAGGGGATAACTTTTGAAATGTAAATAAAGAAAATACCCAATAAAAATGAATTACAAAAGGAGTCTTCAGCCTTGGACTGAGACAGGTTCTCTCTGGTAGCTGTCTTTACTGGATGGGGAAGCCGTAAGTGATCACACCCTTCCTACTCCTAGATATCTTCAGCTGATCCTAGGTAGAGACCCTCTTCTTTCCCTCTCTGTGCCCTCTTCCTCCCAAGTACTTACGGCCAAAGCGTAGCTCATCACCTTTGCTGGTCTCTCCATTGGCGTATTTTGACTGAACCCAGCATTTCCAAGCATTGACACCATAAGAATAGTTGAGGGCAGTACAACTAGGCTGGCTGCTCAGAGAGTCCCTGGAACAGCTTTCAGAAAGCATCAGCCTCTTCTGACCCTGGAAGGAAGACAAAAGGAGAAAGGTGGCAAAACAAAGCCAGGGCAGCATGGAAGCTAGTCAGAACAGCACTCGCCATCAGGAATGGGGAGCACTGGTAAAAGAACACAGAAAGCTTCCATGGCAGAGAGACCCAGAAGGACTTTGATGATCTTGTTTACTGAGAGAAAAGCAAACTTTGGTGGCTAGGTCTCAGGACATCTAGTGTTAGAGAAAGGAAGCCAGGGAAGGTCATATTAAGCTTTCATGGCTCTGAGAGCAGCCCTACCCCTTCAGCTGTCCATTTTCTTTTTGTGGATATAGTAACCCCAGTTCTCACCTTCCTCATGGCTCTAGGAAGGTCCTGTTCAGTAGATACATCCTCAGGCCCTACAAGGCCACAATCAAAGAGGAAGTCTACACTTGGGTTAATGTCCAAAGGATCTAATAGAAGGGGCAGAGAGAAGAAATTAACTTCTTTAGGTCTCAACTCTGATGTCCTCCTATCCCATCCTTGCTACTTACTCATTCAACTCAAGAGGAACCACTTGGTTGGCCTCATTGAACTCAACAGGAACCAGTAAAGCGATATGAAAGATAGAGACACACTAGATGCAAGCTACATGTGGTGGCACAGGACTTTCTGGGTCACAGAATGAGTTCAAAGCCAACCTGGACAACTCAGACCCTCTCTCAAAATAAAAAGCAAAAAACAGGGCTGGGATATAGCTCAGTAATATAGCTTGCCTAACATACATAGGGCCCTAGTTTTAATTCCTACAAACCCAAGCAATATGAATATACTTAACACGACTGAACTTGGACACATAAAAATGGTGACAGACAATGGGGACAAGGGAGATGGCTCAGTTGATAAAGTGCTTGCCACGCCAGCATGCGGACCTGAGTTAGACGCCACAGGAGAAGCCAGGCATGGTAGCATGCACTTGTACTTCCAGCAGAGACAAGGACAAGTAGACCCCTGGGGCTTGCTGACCAGCTAGTCTAGCCTATTTGGCAAGTTCCAGGGTAGTGAAGGAGATGGACAGTGCTTGAAGAATGGCATCCAAGGTTTTCCTCTGGCCTCAACATGGAATCCACACATACCACCCACACAACTAAAAATAAAAGGCAAGGGCTAGGGGATGTAGCTTAGTATACATGAAGTCCTGGGTTCAACCTCCAGTACCATATAAACTAGGAGTGGTAATACACCCCTAAAATCCAGACAGGAGGTTCAGAAATTCAAGGTCATCCTCAGCTATAGAGTAAGTTTGAGGATAGCCTGAGCTATATGAGACTACCTCAAAAAGTTTAAACAAAACAACAAGAAGAATATCCTGTCTTTTTTTTTTTTTTGTGGTTTTTCGAGACAGGGTTTCTCTGTGTAGCCTTGGCTGTCCTGGAACTCACTCTGTAGACCAGGCTGGCCTCGAACTCAGAAATCCTCCTGCCTCTGCCTCCCAAGTGCTGGGATTAAAGGCGTGCGCCACCACCGCCCGGCGAATATCCTGTCTTAATGAGCATGGTTTAGAGTCATACTCGTCACAAGAAACACTCCTTTCCTAATAACACAAATGCTACCATATTCAATGGGCATGCCTTAAACCCTACTTACTCTTGGGGAAATCAGCCTCCAAGTCTTGCCCAGGCTCATCTAAGACATTAGCCATCTTAACAGCCATGGCCAGGACATCATCCCGAGCTGTCCCAAATAGGTCACAGTCTTCCAGAAGTCCCTCTGCACTCTGGTTGCTCACAAGATCTGGGAGGCAGAGAAGTCAGCTCAGTCACTGCAGCTCTTGTCCAATCGCCACACAGGCTTTCAGGGCTGATCCCAGCCACCCCCACTAAGCACCAAGACCACACCCCCCACCCTCCTAGGCAGATGGACTGGAGGCACTCTTTCCATCATAATCACCACTATCTACTGCATACCGCAAAGATCAGAGGAGGCCTTGTCTAACTCTTCAGCCTCTGCAATCATTTCTGCCATGGCCAGGATGTCAGCCTCCAAGGGGTTGGAAGGGATCTTCACCTTCAGCTCCTCAATGGTCTCCACGATCTTCTCTGTGCTCTCCAAGGTAGTAGGCAAGAACATGGGCACAGGCACCTAGAGGCACAAATCCCAACTAAATGCCAAGAATCATACCAGTGGATAAGGGTACTAGCTTATGAGAAAGTCAGAGTCTCAATCCTAGAAGGGTAAAAGGAGGACTGGTCGGGAAGAGCAAGGACAATTACCGGGATAGGCATTGAGAAAGGCACCGGGACTTTCTGGCAGTATAGATGCATAGGCACTGGCACAAATATGGGCACTGGGATGGGCAGCACAATCACTTGTGGCTTCCACTCTTCTGCAGACAAGAAAAGTCTTGTTAGCATCCTTTCTAGATGAGTGACATCTGACCTAGGACCTGATGCTCATTTGTTACCCCAAAAGCTCTAAACATGTGTTCAGTATCACAAAACTGACAAAGAGCGAGCTGTCTAAGGAATGCCCTAGTCCAGTTCCTGGACTTAAGGCTGGAGGCTTAGGATGTAGGAAGACAGTCTGCGGAATAGAGGTATCATGGCACTCACCTGTCTGACTTCCTTTAGACTTCGTTTCCACCTTGCAGGAGACTCCCCGGTTCTGCATCAGCGGCTTACACATGGCAGCTTTGTTTTTTCGGGGTGTTGCTGGGGGTGGTGGGAGTGGAGGGGTGGGCACACTTGGAGCTACTCTCTTCACAGGGATCTATAGTATCAAAGGAGTGTTAGTTCTGTTAACTACAGTCCCCTCCTCTGAGATAACCCTCCCTCTTGGCTTGTGTCTGACCTTGCCCAAATTCCCATTTTCCTCTGGGGTCCTCACTGTGTTGTTTTCCACTTTGGTTTGAGAGGGTGTCTGGGGCTTTGACTCAGAAGACTGACCTGTAGAAACAAATAAATGCTCTTGCTGGAGGAACTAACTGTTTGCCTCACCATTTTTTTTCTAGGAGTGTTTTATGAAAGAGCACATTAAAGAGAAATAGGAAGTCTAGGATTTCTCTTCCTTCCTACCCCAGGTCTAGTCTTCTCTGGGCCCCAGAAACAATACCTAAGAAGATTCTCTGCTTCTGACTACCAAAAAGAATGAAACACTACATTTATAAAACAATACCACCACCTCCTGCCCCTCACTTTATACCTTCTATTTAGACAGCCTTCAGGAGTTAAGTATGCCTACAATGACTGATGTGCAAGGCTAACATTCTAGAAAGGGTCTCTGTGTCACTAAAGGTAAAGCTTATGCTGATACTTCCCTTTCTCTGAAAACTAACTACACCCACTACAAGTCCCATCCTATCTAGGTACACCTTAAACTATACCTCCTTACAGTAGGTTCTCACTCCAAGAAGATTTAAACAAGAATGCCCAGAAGAGCCCAAAAGATAAAAGGAGCATAATACCAGGCACTCTGGCCAGGGAAATTAATTGCAAACTGAGGATGAAGGGGCTTGACCCAAAATTAGAAGAGGCCAGGCCAATTCTAGTAGTATAACACTGTCCCAGACTCACTGTTCAGGAGACTTTCTGGCCCACTCTGGGTATCCAAGTTGGGTTGGTTCTGCTGACTGTAGAAGCGCAGCAGACACTGTTGGTTGCAGAAATGACGGATTTGCCCACGCCAGTGGATGGTTTCCAGCAGCTTCCCCTGGCGCTTACAGGCATGGCACCGGGCAGCCTGAGGACATTGACACAATAGTCAGACCTGCCTCTTGAAAATGTGCTGGACCCTCCTCTATGATAAGCCATATTTCTCTCTTTGGAGACTCGACCAGCTTAGAGATTGGAGAGGTCAGCTCCCCTCCCTGGAGAGAGAGCTGGTGCTGATGTCAGTACAATTCATACCCCTGCCGCCTTCTTTCTGACATGTTAACTCTCCTTACCTTGCAGTACCATAACAGGTACTTGGTCTTACAGTCCTCACTGCAAAAGTCCCAGGTGCTGCCATCCAGTTGCTCAGTGACTCCACGCTGACAGGTTTGGGAGCAGTAAGTGCAAGTGATACAGCATAAGCCCAGCTTCTTAGTAAAATCTTGCTTGTACAGCAGCACACAGCCTAGAAAGGAGAGAACAGGAGAGAGCCCAGAGACAGAGTTACTCACTGGTGTTAAACCTAGTCTTTTCAAAGTGCTACATCCGAAGCCTCAAAATAGTCCTGCACCTAAAGCCTTAGCATAAATGTGGTAGAGCATCCTGATAAGGCCCTACTTTACACCCTGCTTTCTAGGCCTTGCTCCTTTCTTCGCTCTCTTCCCTTGTCCTAGGAGACAGGGCCTTGGTGTCTAGCTCACTCCCTTACCTTCACTGCAGAAGCTTTTCTCTACCCCACTGAATCGAAGTTTCTCATGCAGGAGCTTTTCCTGCCGGCAGTGCTCGCACTGGGATACCACACCCCGAAGCCTCTTGAAGTCCTCACAGCAATCACGGCAGCAGAACTGGAAGACCTGGTCCTGAGGTGGAAACACAGGGCAGGGAGGGCAGAGCTACCACATCTGCACCTGATAGGCACAACTTGAGAAGACCTCTTCAAACATGTGGCAAGATGTAGGTAGGGGGGGATCTTACCTGCCACTCCAAGACCTCAGGCTTGCCACTGAAGAGGCTATGGCAGTAGTGACAGCTCAGGTGAATGCCCCCCTCAGGGCTAGTACGCTGGAGGGAAGGAAGACAGATAAGGGGGCAAGATGTGTGCAGTACTGGAGGAGAGGGGAGGTCAGGCTCTTTGCTCTACCCAGGCCTACCTATCCCAGTTCTCCTACCCTTTCCCTGTTGCCACACCCTTTATCCCTGGTCCAGGGTCTGGAGTACCTGGAACTTGGTCCAGCAGCTGGGGCTGCAGAACTGGTAGACTGTGCGATCAACTTTGTTGTAGTAACAAGGGTCAGAGAGGCTGCGGCGGCAGAAGCTGCAGGGTCGGGGAGGGCCTGGGGCATAGAAAGAAAGAGAGAAAGAAAGAGAAAAGAGGAAGAGAGAGCACATAGAAGGTGTACGGTAGGGCAGAGATGAATAGAAAGTCCACGGGAAGATGTGGCTGGGGCCGAGGTTGGGCAGCAGAAATTACTCTACAAGAGGGGAATATGGGAAGTAGAAGGAAGGCCAGCAGGGATCTCAGAGAAGAGGGCTTTGCACCTACCAGTGAGCCCTGCCTGCTTCACTTTGTAAGAAGTGGTACAGCACAGGGAACAGAACAAGCTGGTCTTGCCATTACGATCCACATGTGATAGCATCTCAAAGTTCTTACACAGGGTCTTGCACCAGACACATGGGTACACACGTGTGTTTTTCTGTGAGGATGGGGAAGGAGAGGCTGAGGCTGGATTTGTCCCTTCACTTTTATTTTTAAAATTTTTTAAACATGAAATAGTTCAGGCATACAAAAAAGTATAATGATGATATAACAAAGACCTGTGTGTCCACCAGCCAGCTTCAAAAATAAAACATAACAGATACAATTGAAACCCCCTTTATTTGTTTTATTTTTCCCAGCCCTCGACCCTTCAGGCACCTTTATTTATCACCCAAGAACCACACCCCCTTCCATAGCCCTCTAATGCACTACTCCCTCGGCCCCACCTTCTTGTATGCCCCCAAGCACGTTGTGTTGCAAAACCGCTTTTGTTGACCATCATGGAACAGGAGCTCTGGGCCAAGGCCCCCAGGCCTGGCATAGATGTAAGCCCCACACTGGTCACAACAGTTGGTTTTCAGTCCCTTGTTGGCTCGGAATTTGGAGAAGCAAGAATCGCTGCAGAGTCGGTGCACCACGCTGCCATTGCTGACCTCATGTAGAACCTGCCACACATACATATACACACCCTGAGCTGAGGCCAGGCCACTACCGCCCACCCTAATCAATGCAAGGACAGGACTCCCACCTCACCCTAGACCTTTGCAGCAGACAATGGGCCTAGGACTCCCCAACCTGTGCTTCAAGCTGTAAACTTGAGGGCGAGATCCTGGGAGGTTAAGAAGGTCAGCTGCACACATCCTGGGAGAAGCTCTAGCCTTGAATTTGCTCCCTCACATCAGCTACCTTTTCCACCCAAATCCCTTTCTCCCAGACTTCAGCCCCTGCAGCTCAAGAACCAGAGGGGTGGGTCAGAGCCTGTGGTGAGTACCCTCACCTCTCCAGTCTTCTGGCATATGCTGCAGCGAGTGGCATCGGCAGGATCCCCAGACTGGGGGATAGGACGCTGCTGCTGGGCCTCATAGAGAGACAGACAAACAGATGTGCAGAACTCTTGGAAGGAGCCTCCTGGGCCAGTCTGTACCACAACTGAATCCTTGGTGTTCCAGATCTCCCTGGAGGTGGGAACAGGTTTGAGTAATCCAGGACCACCCTCTTATTCCAGCAGTAACCCCTGCACTCCCTATTGATGACCAGAGAGTCAAATACTACTTCCTAAAAATTAACCCTATCATATCCATCCTGCTTGATTTTGCCAACAAAATCTGTCTCACCCATAACTCCCTCCCCTAGTCCCTGCCCCGCCCACCCTAAGATCTGAACGCACTTCTTGCAGAAGGTACAGGTCTTTCTGCCCAAGGGCTTCTTGGAGAAAGTAGTGAGACAAGATGAAGAACAGAAGAGCTGAGGCAACCCCTTGCGCTGATAGGCCGTCTGCCCCTTCTGCAGTGGTGTCCGGCAATGTGCACAAGACATCTTGGTGCCCATTGAAGAGCGCCCAGCCCTTTGTGCCATACTTGAGCGCAGGGACATGCGAGGAGAGCGCCGGGGCCGGAATGGCACAAAGTCCTCATCATTGGGGTCATCTACCATGGCATCAGAATCCTCATCTGACACTGGAACTGTGGGAGTAGGCGGGGCAGTGAGAAAAGACCACCTGAACAGATCTCCAGTCATTTGTTGATCAGATCCACAGTAAGTTCAATACTGATCCTGGGATCTCTGGTACTCCCCTCTTGTTCTGGCCCTTATACTTCCTCTCCCATTACACTGGATCTTAAGCTACTCCGTGGTCATTCTACAATATTCAGGAGAGGAAGAGGGGTTCTAAGAGAGAAGACTGGGGACAGGGACAGTAGAGTTGAAACTTACTATTCATACTGGTCTTGTTTTCAATTTTCCCCCACTACCTCTTGGTTCCCATGCCAACCCACAGCAGAGACAGGCACTTCTCTTTCTGCAGAGAGGAACTACAGGAGCCAGAAGACCCATGTCCTGTCCTAATCCCACCTTCAGCTCTTCTCTGCACCCGGAATTCCCAGGTCCCGCTTCCTCAAATCCTACTTACTGCTCTCAGTGGAGTCCACAACCTCAGGCTTTGGGGGTTCTGCTCTTCTAACGCGCTCGCTTCTCTTCTGTACCTTGGAAAGAGGGGCGGGGGGGGGAAGCTGACACTAGTGGCAGGCTAACTTGAGTACAAGGTTTGGGGTGGGCACAGGAGATAGAAGGTGAGGTGAGAGACTTGGGACCCTTGGCCCAGCCCTAAAGAGAAGGGGGGAAATGGGAGCTGGACTTCATTCTAAGAATCAGTAGACACAAGAGTTCCTCCCTTCTTTGACTCTCCTGACAGCACCCCCCCCCAACATCTGGGAGGAAAATGAAGGTTCTGCCCTTCTTAGAGCTATAGGGGGAACTAGACTCTTTCTAATCCCCTCCCCCCTCACCCTCTCAGGCGGCTTCTCAATCTCCTTCCCAGTCAGGCCATCTCCTGCAAAGGAAGCAAGAAGGCAGCCTAAATCTTGAGCCTGCCCAGGGCCAATCCCCACCTCCATCCCTGGGGAAGAATTTACTCAAAACTGAATGGGAAAACTTAGTGCCTGTGGCTTCTAGCCCTTTCAGAGTTACCTCAGACTTGGTACTAAGGTGAAAATGGGGAGGGTATGTGTGCAGCTATTCTCCATGAGATAAATGCATTATCTTACCCTTCCAATCATTTCTGTGCCACTGTACGTGAAGAATTTATATTTTACCAACAAAAACAAATGTAACCATTTAAAGGGAGCAAGAAGGGGAAAAACCCATCAATGTATGAGTAGGTTCCTCTGGACTCTGGTGATATATAAAATATATCAGTTTATATATCTGAAGACCCTTGTCACAGGGCTAGAGGAAGGATATCACTAGGTAGATTAAGGGAAAAACTAGAGCTTCAGGTCTAGATTGCCCCTCCCCTATCAGAGATGCAATCCTAGATTCTGCCTCTCTACCATTACCCTGAAATCAGTATGCTGTTGGGGGCTTCAGAGAGGAGTTACCATCCATCAATCCCAGAAACTCCACTCCCATTTAGAATCAAACAGCAGGAAAAAATCGTAGAGCCTAGGAGCCTGCTATTTTCCTTCAAATCCTGAAGGAAGTACCCGAAACCCATTGGGCTATGAAAAGGGGAACCTCTGCCATCCAGTCCACTCCCTCATACTACCCCATTCATCCTGCACAGCCCCTCCACTCCTCCCACCCGTTTTCCATAATCTTCACCACACCCCACTCCTTCAGCACACAGAGCCCTGCTTTAATCTTCCCAGCCTCCTGCCCCCTCCTCCTCCACTTCTCAAAGCACATAGCCAGCCCTCCTTACCACCACCCTTTCTTACCCCAGCCCCCTCCAAATGATTAGGCAACCTACCTGGCAAAGAAGGATGTGCAGCAGGGTTAGATACCCCAGGTTTGGTCTGAGAACTGTTGATTCCATCCCCCAGAGTCTCTCCCACTGAAGGGCTAGGGGGTGCATTTGGGCTCTGTGGCTGCCCTTGGGTATGCTCCTCCTCCTGCCCAGGGGAGCCCCTTCTCCTTGTAGCTAGGGGGGTTATCTCCTCCTCTTCAATATGAGGAGACTCCAGGATTATTGGAGAATCTGGAGCCAAAGGTTCTAGCAGCCCCTCAGGTGAAGGGGGGCTGGCCCCAGCCCCTGGATCAGGTGGCATCACCTCAGGGGTCTGGCACCCTGGTCCAGGCTCTATGGTCTGCTCCCCCGAATCCCATGCAAGGGTCCCCTCAGGACCATGGTCCACCTCTGGGGGAGAAGGGGCTTTATAGAGTAGCCCCCCCAGCCCCAGTAGCTCAGTGGCTCCATCCAGGACTACTCCAGGGTCCTTCTCCAGGCCAGAAGGGGTATCAAGCAGGTCCAGGGCTCCAGAGGATGGAGACGGACCTGGGGGGGCCCATCCTCGAGTTGGGGCAGTCTGAGATTCCAGCAGATCTTCTCCAAATTCCATGTCTACTGGAAGGTCTCCAGCCAGGGGCTTCTCTGGCAGGGTCAATGGGTCAAATGGACTGGGGAAATCACTGGGGTCCATGGCTGGGTATGGGCTGCAGATCGGAAGAGGGGGCAGTAGAGGTGGTCTTAGCCTGAATTTCTTATGTAGGCTGTGGGACACACCCCGTCTGTCATCCACTTGGATTTTTCATTAGCAGCCGCCCCCCACAGCCGATAGGCATTTCCACAGGCTTCAGTCTCAATGTCCACTCCCCCCCCCAATACAGCGCCCTCTGTGGGGAGTGGCATTCCCTGCCCTGGCCCCGTGCCCACACTCGCCAGGCAGTAGGTCTCTAACCCGCCCGACACCCCCCACCGAGACTCGTAGCTCCTTCCTCCCTACCTCTCACACACCCCCCACCTCAGTCTAAATGCCCCCTCAGATTTCCCGGTGGCTGCCGCAGCCAGAAGCCTTTCCCGCTCCAGCAACCTCAGTCCCTGGTCCCTTCTTACTCTCCAAAAGCCCCTCAGGTCTCTAGTCTCTACCCATCCTGTCCAGCCCCACCGCCCCTCCCGGCGGAGCCCCGTGCTCTCTCGGCCCTTCCCCGCCCCCACAAACTGCTCTCCCTAACCATTTCCCCCCGCTCGGTTACCTTTCAGGGTGGACCACTTCCTCAGCCCCGTCCCCCTTTCCTACTGCACCCCTAATCGTTCCCTTCTCTTGTTGCCCACCCCCCACCTCAGGCATTTACAGGAAGACATTTTGGAGCTACGATTCCTCCTCAAACCCCCCTCCCGGCTACAGCGAGATCCCGCCTGCAGGTTCGGTTCGGCTTGAACAGACCCGACCCCTACCTGAGGCAGGGTTAGAGTAACCGCTACAAGCCTAGAACTGCAGACAGCAACGGCCCCGCGCTCCTTCTCCACCTCCCTCCCTAGCAGCCGGGACAGGGGTCGCGGCCCCTTTAAATGGCAGCGCCGCTTGCTGCGCTGAGCGCTCTGCACCAGGCAGGCGGGCAGTGCCAGCGACCGATCCCATTGGCTGGCTGGAGGAGGGGGCTCGCGAGACAGCGCCGGCCCCCGGCGCGAGACTCCCAGCCCAGTGGCCGCCTGGAAATTGCGGAGTGGAGTGCCGTCACTGGGGATGGAGCTTGAGCCCCCGCCCGGGGCCCCGTTAGTTGAGGAAAAGATAGCCTCTGGAGCTTTGGAGCCCGCCCCCGGGGAAGGCGGCGCCCCCTTTCCACCGAAGGGCCTAGTACACTCAATACACAAAAAAATGAAGAAAAAACCCACATCTACGCACCTGCTTTCCTTACCTGGCTCAAGAGTCTGGCCCCGTCACACCCGTGCCCGCCCTATCTCCAGAGCCCACTGTACCCGTGATCCCCTCCTCTCATTCAAATGGTTCCCGGTCCCCTCCCCCTCCCCGTGTCTCGCCGCTTCCCACTCGTGTCCCCCCCCCGCGTCCCCCCTCAGCACTCCCTACCTACGCCATGCAGCAGACGCCTGCCAAGATTACCCTCCCCCATCCCCACCTCTCCGGGGCCCGCCCCCCGGCGACTGTTGGGGTAGTGACAGCGGAGAATGGGGGGGGGAGGCAAAGACCCAACCCTCGAGTGCCCCTCCTCCCCTTGTCTGCAACCTCAGCCCCCCCTCCAACCTGTCTAAGAGTCGTAGTTATGGGGTGTCTTAAGCTTACCCTTGCCAGTTAAATGATCCTGGCTTAGTGACAACGCCTATGCAGTAATGGTTACTGCCTGGTGATCCCCCCAAAGCAGGTTCTGCAAGGCTACACCCCCCTCTCCCTCCATGGCCTTCAGTTAAGTTCTGGGATCATTTCACTGAATCCTCCTGTAGGAGCTTGAATTTTTTTCTTGAATAGTTTTCCTCACCAGAAACCCCCCACTCACCCACCCATCCACTTGTGCGCGCGCACACACACACACACACACACACACACACACGCACGCTCGCGCGAGAATGCGCACACACACACACACACACACACACACACACACACACACACACACTCACTCCTTCCCTCTCCCCTCTTTCTGTTCTTGTCTGTCTCGCCCTCACAGTCTCTACGTCTCTGCCTCCTGAGAGAGCCCTGGGAGCACTCAAACACAGCCTCCAGGGAGCTTACTTGATGGTGGGCGTGGCTATGATGAAGGCTTGAGAAGTAGGGTAGGGGTAGGGGTCACTAACACTAGGTCTAATGACTTAAAAGGATAGGTGCCAGAGTTCATTCTCAGGCCTCGTGATAGAACACTTCACAATCCTTCTCCACATTCCCAGGATAGTTCCTAAGGGCTGCACCACGGCAGCTAAGTGGCTGCACCACTTACCGACTTAGATATTAGAAACTCAAGCAAGAAGAGACCGGTGTTGTCCAATACTCCTCCAGCCTGCTTCTGACCTTTCCTCCTGCCCATAGAAAGCCTGCCCCAGCCTTGTCCTTGGGAATTTTACCCATATTTTCACAGAAGCATTGTTTTTCCTTCCACCTCCCCCTCTCAGCCTTGAGGTTGTCTTTGCTCTCCCCTACATCAGAGATAAATGTAATTTTTTTCCAGTGTAGGTTGCCTAAACCCGGCTTTCTGTATCTTAATCAGTATGCTCTGTAGCCATCTCCCACTTTCTGCTTCTTTCTCTTTGTACTGTTCCTTTGTATTTTCTGTTTGTTCCTTCTCAATTGAGACACCTAGTTCCTTTATTTGCCTGCCCCCCTTAACACATGCCTGGACCCTTGGCTGCTCTGGTGGTAGAATGTCAAATTTGGTGGCAGATCACTAATTTTCAAATGGAGTGAAGACCATCTAAGAGGGGGGGTGACTTCTGCTCTGGCATGGTGGTCTGGGATTCCAGCACTTAGAAGGCTGCATCAGGAGGATTATGACCAGGAGAATAGCCTGGGCTACATAGTGAAACACCTGTCTCAAAACCAAAAACTGGGTGTGGTGGTGCACAGGGAACCTGAGGGGAGAGGATTCCCTGTGGTTTGAAGACAGCCTGGGATACATAGCAAGACCCTGTTTCAAAAGAACAAAACTTCAGTCACACTGAACAACAACTGGGGGCAGTGAGTCACTCAGCAGGGAAAGGCATTTGCTGTCAAGTCTAAGGACCCAGATAATAGGAGAGAACCTAGGCCTGCAAGTTGTCCTCTGACCAGCACACCTGTGATATAGCATGCATGCATACACGGGCACACGAAATAATAAATATGTTTTTAAAACTAATGACCAGGAACACAGGGTTTTACAATAGTAATATCACTCTGCATGATATTATAATGATAGACACAGATCAATATACATTATTCAAATACAATGTAAGCTACTAAGAGAAAGCACTAATGTAAACCATGGATTTTGGTTAGTAATGATGCATCCGTGCCAATTCATGGATGGAAACAAATGTACCAACCTTGTCCTGAATGTTGATAATTGGCAAGGCCATGAGTGTGTGGGGACATGGATATACAGGAAAGCTCTATCTGCATAATTTTACTATGAAACTAACCCCCCCTCTCTCTCTCTCACACACACACACACACACACACACACACACACACACACATCCCCAATCTTTGATTGGTTGGTTTTTGGGTGAGATTCTGTTCTTGTTTTTGTTTGTTTGTTTGTTTGGTATTTTTTTTCCTATTTTGGGTACGAGTCTTATTGCCCCAGTCTGGTAGTTTTGAAGTTGCTATATAACTCAGGCTGGCCTAGAGCTCCCTTTGTAGCCAAGGCTAACTTTTAACTTTTGATCCTCTTGTCCCCACCTAGTATTAAAGGCATGCATCAGAATGCCTGTATTATGCCATGCTGGGGATCAATTCAGAGCTTTGTGAACACTAGGTAAGTACTTGACAAACTAAGTTACATACCTAGCTCAGCATATTATTTATTTCATTTTTTGCAGTACTGGGGCTTAAAACTGAACCTTACACATGTTACATGTTATATAACTGAGCCACATGCCCTCACTTTATTTATATGTTTTTTCAGATTACAAAAGTATAAATATGTCAGTCATGGAAACACAGGTCCATAATCTTAGTACTTAGGGAGCTGACAGATTACTGAGTTCAATGCCAGCCTAGGCTACATATTAAGAGCATTTCTCCGCTAGACCTCTTAGTATAGATGATAAACTAGGCTACTCAGGAGATTGAAATAGAAGGATGGGAAACCTCAGGGCCTGTCTGGGCTACAGAGTTAAATTCAAGGCTGGTGGTATATGCCATTAATCCCAGTGCCTAGGGTGGGAAGGCTAGATTTCTGTGAGTTCAAGGCCAGTCTAGTCTACATATTGAGTTCCGGGTCAGCCTAGGCTACATAGTGAGACCCCCTCTCAAAGAGAGAGGGACCTGTTTCAAAATAAAAGACAAAAAGAGGATTGAGAATAGAATTCAGTTCTAGAGCACTTGCCTTGCATTCCAGATAAGCTCTTGGATCAGTCCCAGTGCTGCTGGGAGTGAAGGTTCATGACATCATTAAAAAAAGATAGGCAAATCCCTGAGTTCAAGACCAGCTTGGTCTAGAGGGAATTCCATGACAGTCAGAGCTACATAGAGATGCATTGTCTCAAAAGCCACAAAGCGCGCGCGCATGCATGCACGCGTGTGCACACACACACACACACACACACACACTCACACACACACACAGTCACACACACACACTCACACACACACACACACACACTCACACACTCACACACACACACAGAGTCCTGCAAATAATTAAATACCATGTCTCGCCTGCCTATTTATCTATAAATGTTTGTTCATTCACTGTAAAGATTTTGGAAGTCACAGAAAGCCTTAAGAAAGCAAGAGAGCTGGGCAGCGGTGGCATGTGCCTTTAATCCCAGCACTTGGAAGGTAGAGGCAGGAGATTCTCTGGGTTTTAAGGCCAGCCTGGTATGTAGATAGTGAGTTCCAGGACAGAGAGAAAACCTATCTTTAAAAAAAAAAAGACAGAAACAGAAACAAAAACAAAAAAGGAAAGACAGACAGACAGACAGACAGATAGACAGAAAGCTAGGCAACAGGATGGTTCAGCAGGTAAGTTTGATCCCTGAAACTCACATGGTGGAAGGAGAAAGCTGACTTCTGCATGTTGTCCTCTGGCACTTGTGCATGCACCCCTCCCTCACCACACATAAATAAAAGGTAACATTTTTTAAATGTCAGGATGCCCAACCACTTAAAGATAAACACTTCCCTTTTATTGAATTTTGGCAATGGGCATCAAATGTAGGGACCTTGCATATGGGAAGTACTTGCTCTGCAATGACCTTCCCTAGGTTCTTATTTGTTGTTTTGTTTGAGACACTTCTCACTATGTAGCTCTGGTTGGCCTGGAACTTGCTATGCTGACAGGATTGGCCTCAAACACACGGAGATCCTCCTGCCTCTGCCTCTCAAGTGCTGAGATTAAAGGCTAGCACCACTATGGCCAGTGTATTTTTTTTTTTTTTTTTTTTTTTTTTGGTTTTTCGAGACAGGGTTTCTCTGTATAGCCTTGGCTATCCTGGAATTCACTCTGTAGACCAGGCTGGCCTCAAACTCAGAAATTCACCTGCCTCTGCCTCCCAAGTGCTGGGATTAAAGGCGTGCGCCACCACTGCCCAGCTGGCCAGTGTATTTTTAATTAGATTTATTGATATGTCTGTGAGCATGCACATGTGTATGTGTGTGGGGAGGAGTGAGCTAGGGTCTTGCTAGTGGTGAGCTAGGGTTTTGCTATGTAGCTCAGGCTGGCCTCATACTCTTTTTCTTAAACATTTATGTTTAAAAGAGTTCTTCATTTTATATTACATCAGTTGCCCGCACGTATAAATGTATAAATGTGTACTACCTTCATGGAGTGCCATGAAGACACCAGAAGGGGACACAAGATACCCTTGGAACTAGAGTACAGATGGTTGTGACCATAACATGGGGGCTGGGACTCAACTCCAGGTCCTCTTCAAGAGCAATCAGTGCTCTTAACCACTGAACTATGTCTCCAGCCACAATACTGATTTTTAAAGTTGGGGGGGGGACATTCATATGCCACTATGTCTAGAGAACAACCTGTGGGAGTCTATTCTCATTTCATGTCAGTCTAGGGATGAAACTCAGATTAAAAGACTTGATAGCAGACATCTTTACTCACTAAGCTGCCTTGACAGCCACCGTCTCAAACTCTTGGTCCTTAGCCTCTCTAGGGATGGGATTATAGGCCTATACAAGGATAAAACCCAGCAACACGTGGTAAAAATTAAGCTAATTGAAATGAACCAGAAACTGGATATGGTGGTGCAGGTCAAACTAGGAGGATGAAGAGATTGAAGCTATACATGTGAGGTTGTCTCACCCCAACCCTTCAAATAGAAAAGGAGTTCTAATAGATCTGTGCCTGTATGGTGAGACTAAGGTAGCACTGCGTATAGGCTCACGCACTCAGGAGATTGAGGCAAGAAGGGCTAGAGTCCAACATGTGCGACATAACCTATCTCTTCTTAAAAATAATTCTGTGGCTGGAGGATAACTCAGTGGTCTCAGTGGTGAAGAGAACTTCCTGTTCTTCTGAAGGACCCAAGTTGGTTCCTGACACCCAAATTGGGCATATATAATTCCATGTAGCACATCCCACACACAATAATAAATACATTTCTAATACATTTATATGTATATATGTGTGTATGCACATGCCACAGAACATTTCAACATGTGGGTTACAGGGTCTTGTCAGGACAGTGGCCAGTACCTTTACCTGCTAAGTTATCTTATTGGCCCTGATGTTTTATCTTCTTTTGTTGTTGTTTTGAGACAGTCTCACTATGTAGCACTGACTGGTCTAAAATTCATAATGTAGACCAGGCTGGCCTCAAACTCACAGAGATCCTCCAGCCTCTGACTCCTGAGTGAATGCTGAGATTAAAGACAGGAGCCACCAAGCCCAGCTTTAAAAAACAAAACAATATTTTCGTTATGCATCCAAATCTAGCCTCAAACTGAAGAGTCTCCTTTCCTCAGCCTCCCAACTTTGCTAGTTTTGTTTGTTTGCTTGTTTTGAGATAGGGATTCTCTGTGTAGCCCTGGCTGTCCTGGAACTCACTCTGTAAGCCAGGCTGGCCTTGAATTCGGAGCTCTGCCTACCTCTGCCTCCCAAATACTAGGATTAGAAGCATGCACCATTACTAAAGTAGTTTTTTTTTTATTGAGGCATGTATAGTGTACTTGAGCATGTACCTGAAATTGGTTGTTTTTTTCCTTTTATTATTATTAATCATTCCATTTGTTTATATTTCAAATGATATTCCACTTCCTGGTTACCCCTCTGCCACCTCCCCATCCCACATCTGCCCTCCCCACTCCCTTTTGTCTGTATGAGAGTGTTCCCCCACACACACTCTCCTGCCCAACTGCTCCAGCATCCCCCTACTCTGGGGCATCAAACCCCTCGGGGACCGATGGCCTCCCCTCCCATTGCTGTCAGGTAAGGCCATCCTCTGCTACACATGTATCTGAAGCCAAAGATCCCTTTAGGTACACTGCTTGGTTGGTGGTCTAGTTTGGTTTGTTTGTTTTTTTAAGTCTTTTTTTTTTTCCGGTTTTTCGAGACAGGGTTTCTCTGTGTAGCCCTGGCTGTCCTGGAACTCACTCTGTAGACCAGGCTGGCCTCGAACTCAGAAATCCGCCTGCCTCTGCCTCCCAAGTGCTGGGATTAAAGGCGTGCGCCACCACCGCCCGGCTGGTTTGTTTGTTTTTTAAGACAGTGGTTCTCTGTATGTTCTGACTGTCCTGAAACTCACTCTGAGACTAGGCTGGCCTCAAACTCAGAGACTGTCTACCTCTGCCTCCCAAGTGTTGGGATTAAAGACATACACCACAACTGGGCTATGCCTGCATATACGTATGTTGTGGATCATCACAAGCCTGCAGGAGCCTGAGAAGGTCAGAAGAGGTGTTAGATGCCCTGGAACTGTAGTTATAAATAGTTGTGAACTGCTATGTGTCTTCTAGGAATGTAACCACGTCACTTAAGAAGTAAGTGATCTTAACTCCTAAGCCATCTTTCCAGGTCTTGTGTTATTATTTTTTCCAAGAAAATCATTGCATACAAAAGTCACAGCTGGGGCTTCAGGGATGACTCAGAGGTTAAGAGCACTGGACCTGGGTTGGATTCCCAGACCTGAATGGTGGCTTACACTCTCTGTAACTCCAGTTCTATGGGATCCACCATTGTCTTCTGTCCTCCTTAGGCACCACATGCACTTGCACACATGCAGACAAAATACACAATAAAAGAAAATAAATATTTTGTTTTTTATTTTTTTCATTTTATGTCCATGGCTGTTTTGGTGTCTGTGGACCACGTGCATGTAGTACCCTCAGAAGCCAGAAGAGGGCGTCAAATCTCTGGGAAACTGGAGTCACAGTCAGCCACCAAAGGGAGCTGCAGTAGGTACCCTAGTCCACTGGAAGGACAGCCAGCACTCTTAACTGCTGAGCCATTTCTCTAGTCCCCATTAAATCTTTTTTTTTTCCCAAGACAGGGTTTCTCTGTGTAGACCTAGCTGTCTTGGAACTCAATCTGTAGACCAGGCTGGCCTCTTAGAAATTCACGTGCCTCTGCCTCTGCCTCCCAAGTGTTGGGATTAAAGGCAAAATCTTTTTTGAAAATAGAAAAGGTCATAGTTTAGAAAGTATTCATCTTTTAAATCATATATACATATACATGTATGTGTGATTTTGTTGTTGTTTTGTGTTGAGACAGAGTTCGAGGTATGGATACCTTGCTACTCACTATGTAGTCCAGGGTGGCCTCCTAAGCAAAGAGGCTCCTTTCTCAGCCTCCTGAGTGCAGAAATTAAAGGCTTAATCATTTCTGTTTGATTGGGACACTCATACATAGAAAACAGCTGTCATAATTGGGTAGTGGGTGTAGGAAATCAGTAGTAGGGCTGAAACGTCATACTTTCGGGCATTGTTTGATTCCCCCCCCACACAAGTAGGAATTTATTTTCTTTTTTCATAATAATGTGCTATTTTATCTCAAAGAGTTTGGGAACCATTGGGATAAATATGCCTGATATAGTAACTTGTAGCCATATGTTGGTACACACACACACACACACAGGATGGGTTGGGTAGAATATAGTCTCTACTACTGTATTTATTGAATGGTGCCACAGAACCTTCCCAACATTGTAAGAAGCTTATTAGACAGCACAGGTCTATATCATTGTGTTCCCGTATAAGGTATAGGTAGTCCCTATTGAGATAGTCTGCCATCCGGAGTATGAATTAATTACTGAGGATTAACTACTGGTGCTATCAATTGAACCTTGTAATCCTTGGTTAACCGCCTGGGAGAGCTAGGCATTATGGAATAACGAAGGTTATTATTACCTGATAGGCCTCCTATGGGATAAAGAGTGGGTCTGAGGTGAAGACCTCCAACATACTGGTTCAGGCACCGCCGCCGACCAACCTGTTGAGTCTGTCTGCGACTGGAACCTTAGTATGTTTGGCCTATCGGGTTCTCTGGTTACCATGGAAATAGTGCTGGTCACAGTTCTGGGCAATCACTGAGATTAAAGTGTCAAAATCGCTTGCCCTCCTGCCTCTTTCTACAATCATGTCCATTTCAGTTACACTTCCCAAACATACCCAGCAATGAGAAAGAAAACCTAAACTGTATAGGGTGTCAGGGTGGACGCTTTGAGGAAGTGTGAAAAAAGAAACATGGCGGGGCACTTTTTTTTTTTCCAGTAGCAAACGGCTAGCTCTGCCACATAGAATACAATGACATTGTTACTCTTAATTTTGCACAGGCGCAGTGCATAAACTCTCAGCGCACGCCTACGTGCTCATTTTTCTCCCCTTTTTGCTCCACTTTTCCTCTCGCACAAATTCTCTCCTTTCCTCCTCCCACCACTAGGTTTTCAGTCCTTCCGCAGGGCCGGGTTAGCCTCTCCTTCCGATCCCCTACCTTCCAGGGCTGGCTCCCCCTCCCCCTTCCTTTTCCGTCTTGCGCTCAGCGCCTCTAGTGCATGCGCATAAGATACAAAGCCTCGCTCTTTGTCCCCCCCCATCTGTTGTTCACACGAACCCAAGGCTTTGACAGTCGGTAGCCAATAGAAACTAAGAAATGGCGGACAAATGAGTCCTTCGCAGGAGATAAACTTTGAGTGGCAGTTCACGTAGCCAATCAGGACTCCAACATTGACCTCCCCTTGGGAGGCACCGAGCTCCGTCGGCTCGTTTCCGGCGGTCGCGCGCTCTTTTCTCGGGACGGTGGAGGCCGTGCAGCGTCGCCCTTACTCTGAGCAAAGAACTGTGGGCAGAGGGTGAGTTTTGGCATGGCTCTTTGGTTGCCTCGGGGTGCAGTGGGGCTTCCTGCGACACTCTGTGAAGGATGGGGTTGGGGCGAGGCCGAGTTTGCACACAGGCTATGGGTTCGGAGGGCCCGTGAGGCAAGGCCTTCGCAGCCCACCCGTGGGATCCAGCGCGCTCACTGCTCCACGCCGGGGGCTTTAGCCCATGCCTTTCTTGCTTCCTTGCCCGGACTCTTTGTGCTGCTCACCCCGAATTATAGTGGCCCTAAGTTGCTTCTGAACGCCTTGGGCCAGAGGGTGTGGGGTCTATTATACTAAAGCCCTCGAGGTTTAGAGGAGGAGGCGCTCTGCTTTGTCGGATGCTCCTCCTCCTTATCCCTTCAAGGCCATTAATTCCTAGAGGGCCCATGGGGCCCCGGAGCTTTGGATTTTTGTTGGTGGTGGTATTTTGCTTTTTGCAAAGACTTTCAAGTAGGAAGTTTGCTAGCTCAGACCCCTTGGCTTTTGGAGCTAAGTTCATGGAACACCCTCCACCCCACCCTTGGCGCGCGCGCGCACGCCTTCCTCCCTCCCCCCCCCCCCCGCTCCTTTCCTAGCCATTTGTAGGCATCGCTTTTCTAAATTAAACTTTTATCTGTGGCTTTACTTTCGAGTATTTTCACTTTGCGGAAGTCTTACTGTAAGCTGACACCTTTCTTTGTGTTTTTAACAGCAGTCGGGGTTAGAGAGGACTGGGAGGCAGACACTTTGCAGTGTGCAAATCGAAGTCAAGGTAGGTGCAGGAGGTAGGGTCACCAGGTAAAGTGCAGGATGCTTAATTGAACACAGAGTTCACAGACGAATTAATTTTTGGTGGACTTTTCATGTTATTTAAGGTAAATCGTTTTTTAGAAATCTGAAACTAAAATGTGACTGAGTGGTATGGGTTTGTATTTTTGTTTTTATTCCCCTAATTATGGCTGTTCTAATAGGGGTTAGTGCTTAAATTTTTGTTTGTCCAACTTCATTGTTATTGAATGAAAAGTCCTAAGAAATTCAGCAACAGCCTTTACCATGATTGGATTTTTACCATGATTGGATTTTACAGCTTCCACAGTTGCCACGAGGCAGCCATATCAGCCTAGCAAATTCACACTGGATTTCTTTAGCTGATTTCAACTTAGTGATTTGATTCTTCTAAGATTGAGAGGACCTTGATTTAGATTTCAGATACCTGTGATTAATGTTGTCCTGAACATGTGTGCAGTTGTATCATGCACAGTAGCTACAGTCCTTTTCATTATGGTTAATCTTAGGACATGTAAGTAGACAGAAATCCTATCTGCTGATCTCTGTAGTTAGGGTTTGATAAGTTTATTTTTGCATAGATCGTGAAATTATATTGCTGCAGTTAACACAGGAACAGTTCTTGCGTGCTTAGTACCTACTGTGTATACAGTAGTGTTTTAGGTTCTTCGGGCACTTGCTAACCTTCACTGGTAAGTGGGAACTTTGGGAGAAGACTACATGGAAGAGAAAGATTATGAAAACTGTCATCGTGGGGATTTTTACTCACAAGCATAAATAAAAGGTGGACAATTCGGTTGTTACAAGTTATCCGTGGCCAGCCATGGTGGCAGAGGCAGATGGAACTCTAAGAGTTAAAAGCCAGCCTGGTCTACAGAGCAAGTTCCAGGACAGCTAAGGCTATGTAGAGAGATTGTGCCTCAGAAAAAGAAAAAAGAAAAAAATTATTCATTAGCTGGGTGTCCATACCTTTTTTATATTGTATTAGAGTCCAGAAATTGATAATTTAGGGAGAATCTGATGATGACATTTATTTAACATTTCTGTTTCTTAAGTGAGAATAGGAATGGTAGTTTCCTTTAGAAACAAACGCTTCCTTGTTCCTAAACGATAGCTTAATCCTTTGTAGTAGTGTTTTCACTTAGGCCTTAAAAATAATCACTCCTGTAAGATCAGAACCTTATTCACCCTCATCATCTCCGCCGTAACAGGTTGCAGAGGTTAGGTGTCCTAGCTAGTAAGTTTGCTGGAGTGTAACTTGAAGGCTCATTTGATGCATGATGATTTTGAATTTTAGAGGTCAAGAGATATGGGTTCCATTCCTTGTACTGGTGTGGCCTTGGATGGGTAGTTTTAGGGCTTCTGTTTCCTCATTTAAAAGAAAAACAGCTGTGGGGACACTAAATGAAATAATGCAGATATAGCACCTTCCCTGGATTTTGTTTATTGTTCAAGTCAGGGTCTCACCTGGCACTTACCATGTAGATAACTTGAATCTGTCAGAGATCCACCTACCTTTGCCTCTTTGTGCTGGGGTTAAGAAAGTGGACTACGATGCCCAGTTTTTTTGTTTTAAGGGACAGGGCCACAATCTGTATCCTAAACTGGCCTGAAACCTAGGGTCATCCTCTGAAGCCCGAGCCACTAAGCTCAGCTTTTATAATGATTTCTATTAACGTGTAAATACATGTGGATTCCTTTGAGTGATAAAAGCTACTGAGACTGGGTCCATTCGTTTCTAATTAGAGACTGGAGGAAGCATGTTTCTTGGTTTTTAACAGAGAAACCCTGTCTCAAATCGAAACAAAAATTTTTAAAAATGATTTATTTGTCATTAAATCACTACACCTGTTGAAGACATTTAAAAATATGGTTTTCCAGAAAAACTACGCTGTCAAGAGTCACAAAGCTAGATTCTGTTTTCTAATAAGTAAACAAAGCTTAGGAAAAAATGAAAGCTAAATTATGATGGTAGTTTAATAAGTGTCTAACCACACATACTTTGTGTAGGCATTTACAATTATGTTGACATTGCAGAAAAGAGGAAAATCTGAACATCAAATGGTATATTAAAACAGTAATATCTCAGGATATAAATAAGCAGAGTTGGAAGTGGTAAAAAGATTATTTGAAAGCAGATGTGCCCAAAGAGTTGCTTCTAATAATAAAATTTGAACTTACAGTGTCTAATACAATAGGAGCTTGACTGACAGTGTTATCCATTGGTGTTAGTCTTCATTTTTTTGGAAGGGTGACAGGGAGAGAGACAGGATCTCTTATTAACCTTGTCTGTCCTCTAGCTTGCTAGGTAGATAGACCTGTCTCTGCCTCCTTAATTACGGAATTAAAGGTGTGTGTGCACCACTGTCTCTGGCAATGTTAAAAATTTAGTTACATGAAAATTGCTCATTACATATTGTAATTTTTTTTTTTTTTTTTTTTTTTTGGTTTTTCGAGACAGGGTTTCTCTGTATAGCCCTGGCTGTCCTGGAACTCGCTCTGTAGACCAGGCTGGCCTCGAACTCAGAAATCCGCCTGCCTCTGCCTCCCAAGTGCTAGGATTAAAGGCGTGCGCCACCACCGCCCGGCACTCATTACATATTGTAAAAAAGAAAGGTTAAAACTTTTTTATTGGGGGGGGGGGGACTATTTTTGTTTTGAGTTTTTGAGACAGGGTTTCTGTGTAGCCACGGCTAACCTGGAACTTAAAGAGCGATCCACCTGTCTCTGCTTCCCCAGTGCTGGGATAAAAGGTGTGCACCACCACCACCTGGTATATGCCTATTTTAAATTAGATTTGTTTGTTTTTTATTTTTGTGTGGGTGTTTCAGTAGTATGTCTGCATCACATGTGTCCATAGAAGTTAGAAGAACTGGAGTTATATTACAGATGGTTGTGAAACACCATGTGGGTGCTGGGAATTTAACTGGGGGTCCTCTGCAAGAGCAACAAGTTCTAAAGTATCTCTTTAACCTCCCACAAACTGGTTTCTTTAATGTATAACTTCAGATAGAAACTGATGGGGACTGGAGAGATGGCTCATCTGTTAAGAGCACCTATTGCTCTTGCGGAGGATCTGAGTTCAGTTACCAGCAACCATGTCAGGTAGCTTCATAACTCCTTTGAAACTCCAGCTCCAGGGGCTGCCGTGCTCTTTTCATCTTCAGACACTGTAAACAACCACAGAGATAAATATACACATAAAGAAAATGGAATCTGTATTAATGATTAGAAGGTAGTAATAGGGTTCTTTGGAAGAACAGAACTGATAGAATGAAAAGATAGACAGACAGACAGGAGATTTATTACAGTGGTTTACAGGCTGAGGTCCATATAGTTCAACAGTGCAAGTTCGAGAATCCTGTAGTTCTGTTCATGAGGCTGGGTGTCTCAACTGGTCTTCAGTATATACTGGAATCCTGATGAAGTAGACCTCGATGCTAGTCAAAGAATGGACTTGCCATTGAGATTGAGGTCAAGGAGGCAAAGAGAGCAAGCTTCCTTCTTCCGTGTCCTTTATATAGGCTGCCACCAGAAGGTATGACCCAGACTAAAGTGGATCTTCCCACTTCGGGTGATTTAATTAGCAAAAATCCCTCACAGGTGTATCCAGTCTCTTGGGTTTTAGTTAATTCCAAATGTAGTTAGGTTGACAATCAAAAATATCCATCACAAAGGGTGTACTACTAGGTTAACGGTAGCTATTAGTGTGAGGGTTTTTTGTGTATATCTGTATATGGTTATGTACCCAAGAGGGTCAGAGACATCTGATTCCCTAGAGTGGAAATTACAGGCATTTGTGAATTGTCCAAAGTGGGTGTTGGGACCAGGGTTGCTTTTTTCTGTTTTCTCTTTCCCTCCTGGTCTCTCTAGCCCAGGTTGCCCCTAAACTCATAATTTCCTGCCTCATCCTCTTAGAGTGCTAGAATTACACGAATGTGCCACACAATCCTTGTTTTGGGTTTGTGGCTTTTTTTAAATTTAGAGGCCAGGTGTGGGTTCCAGGCCAGTCGGAGCTACGTGGACCCTGTCTCAAACTTAAACAGCTGGGCATGTATGCCTATAATCCCAGCATTCTGGGAGACAGATGAGTTTTTGTGTTCTGGGATAGCCTGATCTACATAGTAAGCGCCAGTATAGCCAAAACTACATAGAGAACCTGGTCTCAAAAAAAAAAAAAGTATATGTATTTATGTGAGGTCAGAGGAGAAAGTGTGAGAGTCAGTTCTCTGCTTCAAGTATAAGGTCCTAGGGAGTTGAACTACTTGAATTATTAATAAGTATATTATTACAATTTCTGTAGCATTGGTGAGAAATGTGATTGAAATGTGAGAATTCACCTGGTGTGGTAGCACATGCCTTTAATCTCAGCACTTGGGAGGCAGAGGCAGGCTGACCCTCATGAGTGCCTATGATGTTTTGGTTCTTTTATTTGTGTAATCCTATATTTTACTAGCACGATTAAAACGTATTTGCTGGCCTTGGGAGGTGGCTCAGTGGTTAAAAGCATAGATTACTCTTCCAGAGCACTGGGGTTCAATTCCCAGCACCCACATGGCAGCTCATACTTGCCTGTAACTCCAAGATTTGACACCTTCACACAGACTTACATGCCAGCAAAATACCAATGCTTATAAAATAAAAATAAACAATTTTGAAAGATTTACTGACCAGGTAGTGGTGGCATAGGCCTTTAGTCTCAGCACTCAGGAGGCAGCAGAGGCAGGCAGATATTTTTCTGTGAGTTCAAGGCCAGCCTGGTCTTGATTATTTTGCTTGATTATTTACTTGGTTTTTCAAGATAGGTTTCTCTGCTTGTCTTTGTCTCTGAAGTGCTGGGGTTAACAAGGTGTGCACCACCAACAGCAACCACCCTTTTACTAGTAGCAGTCTTCTGGTCTTTAAGTGTTGGGATTAAAGGCATGAGCTAACACCTTGCCTAGCCCTTTGTTTTTTTTTCTCTTTTGTTTTGAGATAGGATCTCACTGAAACCTACTGTGTAAACCAGGTTAACCTCAAAATCATAGGGATCTCCTGCATCTGCCTCCTAGGTACTAGAATTAAAGGCATGTTTTATCAGGTCTGACCTTGTATGTTTTGCTTTTTTATTTTTGATTCTGGTTTTTCAAGGCAGGTTTCTTTTTGTAGCCCTGGCTATCCTGGTACTTGCTCAGTAGACCAGGCTGGCCTCAAACTCACAGAGATCTACCTTACAAGCCCTTTTTTAATGTGAAAGGATTTTTTTTAAGTTTGATATCCTAGGTTGGCCTCCATTGTACTCTATTATTTAGGGTAGCCAGTTGTAATCAGGCAAAAGGTAAAATACCAAGATAGTTTTAATGATCAGGAAGGTAACTGACTGAATCCTGATACTGGGTTTTTGATGGTCCACATTTTCCTTTAGGGTGCAAAAATGCAGAGCAATAAAACCAACTTGGAGAAGCAGAATCATACTCCAAGGAAGCATCATCAACATCACCAGCAGCACCACCATCAGCAGCAGCAGCAGCAACAACAGCAGCAGCCACCCCCACCAATACCTGCAAATGGCCAGCAGGCCAGCAGCCAGAGTAAGTAGCTGCTGGGTGATGGGAGGATGTAAACAGGTTCCCCTGGGAATGATTTTATGGTTTTTAGATAAATCTCTTAGGATTATAAGTGAACAGGCCTTTGGTAGCATACTTTTGTTATTTTTACTTTTGGGGAGGAGGGGGGTCAAGACAGGGTCTCTGTGTATCCCAGACTGTCATAGAACTCACTCTTTGGGCCAGGCTCCTTTGAACTCCACTAGCCTCTGCCTCCAGATTGGGTTCCACTACTCTAATTTTTTGAGATAGGGTCTCAATGTGTAGCCCTGGGTGTGCTGGTTTAGAACTTCCTCTAATTTCATTCTGAGTGTTGGGATTAAGGGCATGTGTGGCCATATTTCATTATTCTGGTTTGATTTAATAAATATTTTTTTATGTGTATGGATGTTTTGCCTGCATATATGTATGTATATTCTTGCTGCTCATGGAGGTCAGAAGAGGGCATTGGATCTTCTGGGTCTAGAGCCCGTTTTGTTTTTGTTTTTTCTTAAGATAGTTGTCAGCTGCCATGTTGGTGCTGGGGATCAGTGAGTCCTGAAAGATCAAGAAGTAGTCTTACTGCTCAGCCAACTCTTTATTTAGCTCTATTTGGTTCTTGATCTGTATTTTATAAATAAAAGGGATTGACCACTTGACACAGAGGAGCAGATATCGGTGGAATATAGGTTATTCTGCCATATTGGCACATTTTACTCCCAAATGCCTACATATAATTAGTCATCAGAGAATATAGGAGAACTTTTTAAGGTTTAATGGAGAGTTAACTATAAGACTTTGTGGCGCATGCCCAGCCCACTTTTAATCAGTAAAATGTTTATGTGTGTGGTCATTATTCAGGAAACTGAGTACCTATAAAAAACAAACCTGGTTAGGTGAGGGTAACTAGAGAGATGTTTAGTGGTTAAGTGCATTTCCTGAGGCCTTGAGTTGGGTTCCCAGCACCTATCTACATGAGGTATATTACTACTAGCTGTAACTCCTGTTCCAGGAAATCCAGCATCCTTTTCTGACTCCATGGGTATGTACCCATGCACATGTGGCACATAGTGACACTCAACACATAAACACCTAAGTAATTTTTATTTATTTATTTTTTTGAGACAGGGTTTCTCTGTGTAGCCCTGGCTGTCCTGGAACTCACTCTGTAGACCAGGCTGGCCTCGAACTCAGAAATCCTCCTGCCTCTGCCTCCCAAGTGCTGGGATTAAAGGTGTGCGCCACCACCGCCTGGCTCGTAAGTAATTTTTTAAAGGGAGGCAATAGTAGAGACTGGTGGGGTAGCTCAGAACAATTTGTAACTACAGTTCCAGGGGGATCTCTGCTGCATATAATTCATCCAGGCAGACATACATACACATTTCTAAAAAAAAAAAAGAAAGCCAAACAATTAGGCTCAACAGATGACTCGTTTCTTAAAAGCACAAACCTGAGGACCTGAGTCCTGGAACCCGCTGTGGAAGGAAAAATCCAACTCCTAAAAGTTGCCCCCTGGCCTTCAGAGCTTACTACAAAACTATTTATTACTCATTTCTTTATGTGCAACCTATCAAGGTTGTGAAGGTTGGTAACTGGTTAAGAAAGTAGAACAATTTTAAAAGTCTGATTTCTTAGGGTATAGATCTGCTCAGTAGTATTGCCAAGTTGCTATATCATTTGATTGTTTGTCTGTGATTAGCTACCTTAGTTTCTGGATTGTAGTAGGGGTGCTAAGAAGTCCCCTGGTCTCTTCCTGGCTGCTTTCACATTCTGGGGTGCAATTTTCTGATGAGAACATTGGGAAGTGGTGCTTGTCTTCCCTCACAGAAACAGTGCAACTAGTTCTTTACCCAGTCTTTTGATCAACTGTCTTGTTTCAGATGAAGGCTTGACTATTGATCTGAAGAATTTTAGGAAACCTGGAGAGAAGACCTTTACCCAACGTAGCCGTCTCTTTGTGGGCAATCTTCCCCCTGACATCACTGAGGAGGAAATGAGGAAACTTTTTGAGAAATATGGAAAAGCAGGGGAAGTTTTCATTCATAAGGATAAAGGCTTTGGCTTTATTCGCTTGGTGAGTGTGAGCTTTGGGAGATAGGGACGGTTAGGGAGTGAATATGGAAAAATAGCAGTGAAAAGAGTGACAGTGTCTATATGGTAATAGCTTTTGGAGTCTGGCTGTCTTAGAACTTTTGTAGACCAGTCTGACCTTGAGCTCAAGAGATCTGCCTGCTTCTGCCTCCTGAATGCTGGGTTTTAAGGTATCCACCACCACCACCTGGCCTTATTTACCTGGAATACAAGGTCTAAAATGGTTTGGAGGGTTATTTTTAGTTGCAGATCTGATTTTTTAACCCCAGGCTATCCTTGAACTTGAAGACCTGCTTTCCGAGCTTGGACGACCCAGGCACGCATTACCATGCTTGTTTTAAGAAAAATGAAGCTTATTTTAATGATTATCAAGGGTTATTATGTTTTATTTCCAAAGTTCTTGTATGCTCAAGCAGTACTCACAGTTCCAATATTAAATGTAGATTTTATTTCTAAAATCTCATTGTATTTAGGAATAGTAGATAAGAAAAGCATTTTATAGATGCTGAATCTACCTCTAAATGAGGAGCAAAGTCATCGACCATAGCAAGTCATTTTCTCAAGATACTTCCTTAGTTCTGTGAAGTAGGGAAGAGTTGTCCTGTCCATGTTTTCTGGTTCTAAATAAGCGTCTGGGTCATAGGATCTGATGCCCTACCCTATTCTTACTTCCGTAGGCACCAGGCACATGTTCTGCATAAATGTACATGCAGTCAAAACATTCTCATAAAATAAGTATTCTTCATTGAGGACTAGTAATTCCAGTACATTAGTGGAAATTAAAATCCAAGTGCTGTATTGTGACTCTGTGACTCTGCCCTGGAGATCGACCTGCCTCTTAAGTACTAGAATTAAATACATGTGCCACTAGACCCAGGTTTTTTTTTTTTTTTTGGTTTTTCGAGACAGGGTTTCTCTGTATAGCCTTGGCTATCCTGGAACTCACTCTGTAGACCAGGCTGGCCTCGAACTCAGAAATCCACCTGCCTCTGCCTCCCAAGTGCTGGGATTAAAGGCGTGCGCCACCACTGCCCGGCTAGACCCAGGTTTTTTAAACTTTTTCTTTTTTTTTTTTTTTTTTTTTTTTTTGGTTTTTCGAGACAGGGTTTCTCTGTGTAGTCCTGGCTGTCCTGGAACTCACTTTGTAGACCAGGCTGGCCTCGAACTCAGAAATCCTCCTGCCTCTGCCTCCCAAGTGCTGGGATTAAAGGCGTGCGCCACCACCGCCCGGCAGACCCAGGTTTTTTGATAGGCATTTTGTTGATGGTTGCTTGGTTGGTCTTTTGTCAAATTCTAATTTTCTTTTTTTGTTTTCCCCAGGAAACACGAACCCTAGCGGAAATTGCCAAAGTGGAGCTGGACAATATGCCACTCCGTGGAAAGCAGCTGCGAGTGCGCTTTGCCTGTCACAGTGCATCCCTTACAGTTCGCAACCTTCCTCAGTACGTCTCCAACGAACTGCTGGAAGAAGCCTTTTCCGTGTTTGGCCAGGTGGAGAGGGCTGTAGTCATTGTGGATGACCGAGGAAGGCCCTCAGGGAAAGGCATTGTTGAGTTCTCAGGGAAGCCAGCTGCCCGCAAAGCTCTGGACAGATGCAGTGAAGGCTCCTTCTTGCTAACCACGTAAGCAGTTTTCAGACAATGGTTTGGGGTTCCTTATTCTCTTTGGCATGGAACATCTAGTAACCTTGTTCTTATTTTCATTTAAAAACTTAATACTAACTCAGCTTTTCTAATGCAGTTTTCAGTATAATCCTAAATATGTAGTTATTCGAGTAGTGCATGTACGTACATGCCATGACTTTGGCAAGTCAGCTTTCTCCTCCCACCTTTACATGTGTTCCAGGACCAAAATCAGGCTGTCTAGCTTGCATGTGCCTTTATCCATCATGGTATTATAGTACAAGGATAGCTTTTTAGGGTGGACAAGTAAAGTACTTCAGTGGTTAAGAGCACCTGCTGCTTTTGCAGAGAACCTGAGTTGAATTCCCATCACCCACATTTTGGTTCAAGACCACCTGTAATGGGGATCTGATGCAGGCACCGGGTGTGGAAGTGACCATGTCTGTGTTCTTAGCACTTGGAAGGTAGAGATATAAGAATCTCAAGTTAGTTGTTCTCATCTATATAACAAGTTGCAAGTTGGTCTAAAATTGGTGAAACTGTCTCATAAAAAAAACGTTTTACCCGTAGAATTTTGGAAAAAGTTCTGCTAAATGTACTTTCTCTCAATGTTTTCCTTCATTTTCTTGAGTTATCAAATAGATAACTCGACCTACTTATTCTCTTTAATAATTTCTTGAGACTATGACAGAGATCTGAAACCTGGCTCCATCTGGGCTGTTATCCCCAAATTACTCATAATGCCAGTAAGAGGGACTCAGTTACTTGGGGTTAGGTATAAAATTCTTTAGAAATATGTTTAGATGTGCTGGTTCATATCTAAAATCCCAGCACTTGGGAGGCTGAAGCAGGAGCGTCATTAACCTGAGACCGGCCCAGTATGAATCCTTGCCAACTTGTTATTCCTGTCTAAAGTACTATAGTTGTCCAGTCTTATCCCTAATTATTTCCTCATGCCAATGTCAGGTGTATGGAGCATGCTTATTAAGGTATGGCCTCATTAACACTAACTTTCTTCTTTCATTCAGATTTCCTCGGCCTGTGACTGTGGAGCCTATGGACCAGTTAGATGATGAAGAGGGACTTCCAGAGAAGTTGGTTATAAAAAACCAGCAATTTCACAAGTGTGTGGTCCAGTAGTTGACTTTCATACATTTCTGGGGTAGGGGTGGGATATGTGTTTATATGGGTGTATATTGTAGTTGAACCCAGACCCTTAACATATTTGACTACACTTCATCCCTTAGTTATTTTTCTGTTCTAGAAACTTAAAAGGGGTGATTAAAAGAGGCATGTCTTTGCTGTATACATATGCTCATTTGGCCTTTAGGAAAGAATGTGATTCTATGGAATCTTGGACAAATGTTTATTATCTATAGGGAGAGAGAACAGCCACCCAGATTTGCACAACCTGGGTCCTTTGAGTATGAGTATGCCATGCGCTGGAAGGCACTCATTGAGATGGAAAAGCAACAGCAGGATCAAGTGGACCGGAACATCAAGGAGGCTCGTGAGAAGCTGGAGATGGAGATGGAGGCAGCCCGTCATGAGCACCAGGTTATGCTAATGAGGCAGGGTGAGTAGAGGCCTGTAAGTAGGAAAAGTGGAATACATATCAAATGCCAGTTTTGTTCAGTAATTTCTTTGTTCTCTGCTTTTATTCCCTGAAATACTTTGTTTATCCTAGTAGGGAGATGAATTTGGAGACCGGTATAGACTACTGGATAGATTCTATGAAGAAAGAAATGATAGAGTTTGAGTTTACTTGCATGATCATTCTGGGATTATATATTGTCTTAGTTAAGGGTTCTGTTGCTGTAATAATATACCAAGCATGACCAAAAGCAATTTGAGGAAGAAAAGGTTTATTTTGTCTTAAAATTACAGGTAACGCCATCACTGAGAAGCTAAGGCAGGAACTAATGTAGGAATGCTGTTTACTAGGTTGTTACCCATGGCTTCCCCCCCCCTTTTTTTTGATGTTGTGATGGGGTTTTTTTTGGGGGGGTTTGGTAGCTTAGTTTCTCTGTGTGGCCCTGGCTAACCTGGAACTAGTCTATAGAGCAGATTGGCCTCAGAGATCTGACTGCCTTTGCCTCTCAAGTGCTGGGATTAAAGGCGTGCATCACCATGCCCGCTCATCCACCCACCATGAGCTGAGCCCTTCCACATCAATCAAGAAAATGCGCCACAGGCTTGTCCACTCACCAATCAAGGTTTCCTCTTCCAAAATGACTCTGTATCTTGTATCTTGGTTGACATTTAAATATGTGTATATATGTAAAGAGAGTCAAAAAATCTCAATCTGTTGCTAGATTTGATGAGACGTCAAGAAGAGCTTCGGAGGATGGAGGAACTGCATAACCAAGAGGTTCAGAAACGGAAGCAGTTAGAACTCAGGTAACTTTTTTTAACATTTATTTGTTTGGGGCCTGGTTTCATGCCACAATATGTGGAGGCCTTCCATCAAATGGTCCTAGGAATTTTTAACTTGTCATCAGCCTTGACAGCAAGCACCTTTAAAGCACTTAGAGCTGCATTGGTTCTAGGAATTGCCTAAGGGCTTCCTTCCCTAAAAAGAAAGAACTACTTAGTGCTGGTCTCTTTGAATGTTGCCCTTATTCTTGGCAAGCTGTGCTGGCTTAGTAGGCTTGTCTCTCATTGCCTTAATCTTCTTCCTATTCAACTGGTATACTCATTTTTCTGGAATGTCTTATCTTAAAATACCTTGATAATTCTATAGGCAGGAAGAGGAACGCAGGCGCCGTGAGGAAGAGATGCGGCGACAACAAGAAGAAATGATGCGACGACAGCAGGAAGGATTCAAGGGAACCTTCCCTGATGCGGTATATCTCCCATGTGCCTATGATGTGGTAGGCCCAGTCATCATAAAAGATCATGAAATGTCTGTAAGGGTACTAGGTTATGACCAATTTTTCTATGTTGTAAAATTCCTTTTAGGAAAAAATGTTGGTAGTAGGTGAGGTAAAGTTTGAGGGGGAGCTCTTGCCATATATAGCAAATTTAGGATGAAAATTTGGGAGCGCTTATTCTATCCAGTGATAATAAGAGAGAAATTTGAGTCCTGTTGTAGACTGGCTAATCCACTGCTACCCTTTTAATTAGATGGTTTGCAGCTCTAAGAAATTAACTGTGTTTCTTCCCTCTGTTGCCTCTAATATAATTTTTAATAGAAAACTGTTACCTGAAATCACTGTACAAATAGCAAGAGGTCATTAGTAGTAGTATGTCAATCACTGTTTACTTCCCATTGGTGTATTGTATTAGAGTAACTGGTGTCTTGGACTGTGTTGAGTGTATATTGTTTTTCAGAGAGAACAAGAGATACGGATGGGCCAAATGGCTATGGGAGGTAAGGACTTAAGAATTAAATAGTTCTGGTCCCTTTTGGGGGGGCAGATAAAAGATAGTTATAAAATACAGAGCAGTAGGTATCCAGGAACCAAAGAACTGAGCTGTTTCTGCCTCTCTGCCAGGGGTAGCAGCCCTGCCCAGCTCTTTTTGTTCTTTTGAGACAGGTTCTTACTTTGTAACCCTGACCACAGTGCTTGGCTTTTTGATGTGCAAACTGGGTTTTTTAACTTTGCAGAGCTGCCTTTCTCTTCTTTCTTGATCTGCATTATGGAGCTTCTACCTAGTCCAAGAACATTAGGGCTTATAGGCTTTGGTAATCTTTGGCTTCTGTTAATCTTTTCCCCCTATAGTGATCATACTACTCTGCTTTAGGTGCTATGGGCATAAACAATAGAGGCGCCATGCCCCCTGCTCCTGTGCCACCTGGTACTCCAGCTCCTCCAGGACCTGCCACTATGATGCCAGATGGAACCCTTGGATTGGTAATAAATTTCAGGGCTTCCTAGTAACTATAAATAGTGGTAGGACTTTCTCAACCTCTGGGGGTAATTTTTGTGGGTGTGGGTGTGTGTGTACAGGTGTGTGGGCTAGAGGTCAGTCGCTTGTGTCATTTATTGCTCAGGGACCCATCCATAACCTAGAACTTGCCAGGCTAGGCTGACTGATCTGTGAACCCCAGGAATCCTCTGGTTTCCCTATTGCTGCTGGGGAAATGCATGCCACCATGCCTTGTCCCTCTCCCCCTCCTTTGAGTCCTCAAGCTTGCAGAACAAGCATTTTACCCAACTAAGCTATCTTCTCAGCATCTCCTACCTCTGAGTTTACTTGGACTTTGGTACAGATACTGATCTTAAGGACTATTGGCATTCATAAAATGTAGCCTAAGATCTTAAGGAATGGTGCAGATGATTGAAGCCAGGATGTGGTATATGCTAGGCAAGTGTTGTCCCACTATCCCACATCCCTAGTCCTTCAGTTTTCATTCTTGAGAAAATCTAATATCATATAGTTAAACTATAGCCTCTGACTGTGACCTGATTGTTATAGTTGTTGTTATCCTCAGTAAACAAGTTGTTTTTTTGAGGTAGTCTCTGTAGTCTAGACCAGCTGGCCTCAAACTCGGAGTTGCTCCTGCCTTACCTCCCAAATGCATATACCACCAGCATATACTGGCCAGCAGGTTGCTCTTTAAATGAGAGAAGTCAAGGAAGGTTAGATATTATGAAGGGCTTTGTGGTTCACATAAAGTTCTGAAGTTGTTCTGGTTTTAATGCCAAACTGGGTAAACTTAAGGTTGCTAAAGAATGATAGCCTGTTCTTTCTGGCTCAGGAAAAAGAAATTTCAATTGTATGTAAAATGTGGATAGAAAGCTAAAGATGGATGACTGAATGGAGCCAACCTTTACTCTTGGGGTTCTCCACTAGAGCTCTAAACAGACTTGGTTGCCTCTCCTAACAGGAGATAGTTGAGTAGAAATGGCCCGTAGTGGGAAGACCTTAGATGAGCTAGAACCTGTAGAGACAGAGTGTATTGTAACATTGGTCTCTTTCTCATTTTAAGACACCACCAACAACTGAACGTTTCGGCCAAGCTGCTACAATGGAAGGAATTGGAGCAATTGGTGGAACTCCTCCTGCATTCAACCGTCCAGCTCCGGGAGCTGAATTTGCTCCAAATAAACGCCGCCGATATTAGATAAAGTTGCAGTATCTAGTTTCCTGCAGCCCTTAAAAAAAGGGCCCTTCTTGGACTAGCCAGAATTCTACCCTGGAAAAGTGTTAGGGGTTCTTCCCAATAGATAGGTCTTCCCTGCTTGTACTACTCTAGGGAGTATGCTTGAAGGCAGAGGGGCAAGGGAGGGGTGGTATTTAACAAGTCAAAGTCTGTGGTATAGTGCTTTATCAAGTCTGTCTGGTGCATTCTTGAAGTATATTGATTGTTGAGGACATGGAGAACCATAGGAAAATGAACTCAGAGCTCCATTAATCTTGACCATTCCTTATCTCTCCATTGTGTTTTAATTACTTTCTCATCTTTATTCCCCTCAACCCCAGAGACACTGCCACCCACACACACACACACACACCACAAAACATAAACATCCTCCAATGACCTAGCCCCATTCCTCCATTCACTCCCAGGTAAGAATTCAGACAAATGTCCACAGAGGTTACAGCATACATACGGTTCTGTTATATCTCATATATGACCCCTTCATGTCCTAAGGAAGACATTTTCTCTTAGAGGTTTTCATTTTAGTATATCTTAAAAGAATCTTGTGTTAACTTGCCTCCATCTTTTTCTCGGGTAAGGACTACACGTTGTGTCTCTGATGTTGCTGTTCACAGCTTTTCTTGATAGGCCTAGTACAATCTTGGGAACAGGGTTGCTGTTGTGTTGAAGGTTCTGACAGTAGCTCTTAGTCTTGCCTATCTTAGGTAGCTACGCTGTGCATTTTTATTGGTGTACTATGATTTGTTCCTGATACCTTCAATTTGAAAATTTTTCTGAGAAATGGAACAGTAATGCAGCATCACCTTATTAAAATACATTTGAAGCCTTTTCATTTTCTGTGCTGTTTTTTGAAAAAGGGAGGGGAGGAAATTCTGTCTTGGGAGGTATAGGTATAGATCACTACATCAGGGTGATCTTTGACCTTTTGATTGAAATATTAAAACATAAGGCAAACCTGGGCAGGGGAAGGGGCCATGCAAGGTGGAATGGCTATTGGCACTACCTGGAGGTAATGGCAGGCAAGCTATTCCAGATGGCAGAAAATGGAGGGGTTGTACCCATACCCACACAGGGAGGGGGGAACTTAATTAGGATTTTGTTTCTGAGCAGCTGCTGGAATGTCAGAGGCTTGGAATTGGCAACATCTAAAACTGCTGTAGTTAACTGACCTCACCCAAGTTCCAAGGGCTCTTCTTCCTGATCCTTTTTTCCTGAGCCTCAGCCCTGGAACACTTTTCTATTGGCTGAGAAGACCAACTCAAGTTCCCTTGCCCATGTTTGGAGGTGGACGCCTCCTGAACTAAAGATAGAAACAGCTGGCCCTTCTAAGCAGCTAAAAGCCTTTTAGACTAAGAGGTGTTCCCCATTCTGCAGCCAGACTCCTTGAAATACCCTTTGAGTAAGCTCGGTCAGTGTCTCCATGTCTCTGCTCTGCTATAACAAAGGCTGTGGGCAATATTTTGACCCCAATACCAATCTCCCTGGTGAGTAAATTATTTACTTCATGGGCTCTGTGTAGGTGTTTGGAGTCAGCTGTGTGGCTGGCCATTGGGAAAATGGAGAACAAAACTTGGGCATAACTGAATTGGTCTGGGTGATCTTGACTCTGCTGGTTTACTTTCCACATTCCGTGAAATGCCATTAACATGAACCTAGAGAAAATGTGAGGAATGGATGGTATTTGGCATGGTTACCTTTCTGCCTTGATCTTTCTGCTGGTGTCTACAGATTCCTGTCGCTATCATCCTGGGGCCCCAATCTTTCATGATGCACTTAAGGTGAGGAATAGGTGCAAGAGCATTTTCCATAAGGAGATTATGTCCAGAAAATCTAAGCTGATCGGGGTCTCTTGTTATCAGGGTTGGTCCTGCTGCCGAAAGCGAACCGTAGATTTCTCTAAGTTCTTAAACATCAAGGTAAACTCTTTACTTCTTTGGATTCAGCTCCCTATAGAAGAATTCTACTTCTAACCCTTATCTCCTTATCTGTACTAGGGCTGTGCTGTGGGACCACACTGTGCTGAGAAGCTTCCTGAGGTCCCTCCTCAGCCTGAGGCCCCTGCCACAAGTTCACTTCCGGAGCAAAAACCTCTGAATACAATTCCAAAGTCAGCAGAGACCTTGTTCCGAGAAAGGCCTAAGTAAAGAGACCTGGGGGCTTTTGCCTACATCCCTGTAGCTTCCTAGGAATTAATGGCTCACTGGGGTTTGGAAACCAGGGGCTAGAGATGTGGGGAGGGTTATGTGTTGATTTGGATACTACATCTTTTGTCATAGGGGAAGTTTGGATCAAGAAAAGTCCTTTGCTATAAGGCAGTGTAAAAGAAGATGGAATAAATAACTTTATTCTAGGGACTAGAGAGCACCTCAGATACATGCTTAGTATATGGCAGAGTAGTGTTTGGTTTTGTTGAGAAATAAATAGGCTGTCAGCTCAGTCTTGAACTCAATCCTCTTGCCTTAACTTCCTGAATGCTGAGATTACAGGTGGGCACTACCACACTTACTGAGAATGAAGTGATATTTTTGTTGTGCATTTTCAGTTTCGTTTTTTGTTTGTTTTTTGAGACAGGGTTTCTCTGTTAGCCCTGGCTCTTCTGGAACTTACTCTGTAGACCAGGCTGGCCTTGAACTCAGAAATCCACCTGCCTCTGCCTCCAAGTGCTGGGATTTAAAGGCACGCACCACCACTTCCTGGCTTGCATTTTTGGTTTCTAATGATCATTAGTATAGAAAATAGTGGGTTTCATTATCACATTTTCATGTGTATCATTGTACCTTGCTCACGCCCCCACCAACACACTTGTATTGATCTCTTTAAGTTTTTGGAAGAACTTTAAGAAATGTTACAGCTATGTGTTTTGTTGGCTCATTGTAATCCCAGTACTCAAGAATGTCGATTCAGAAAGATTGCTGTGGATATTGGGCTGGCCTTGGCTGCAGAAAATAAAAAATAAAATGTTGGTTTGTGCCTATACATTTCAACACTTTAGGAGGCAGAGAGAGCAGGATCACCACTTGTCTGAGGCTATTCCATTCTATACAGTAAGTTGGAGGTCAGTCATGGTTACCAAGTGATAACCTGCCTCAAAACAAAAGAGCCAGTTGTATATAGCTCAACAGAAAAAGGTGATTCCTACATAATCCCGCTGAGTTGAGTTTGATCTGTGAAACTTACATTAGTACTGAAAGAGAGAACTGACTCTATGAAGTTGTCCTCTGACCTCTACACATGTGCTGAAGTGTGCATGTCCCTACACTAATCTAATAATAAAAAATCAAAAGCTAGCTGGGCGGTGGTGGTGCACGCCTCTAATCCCAGCACTTGGGAGGCAGAGGCAGGTGGATTTCTGAGTTCGAGGCCAGCTTGGTCTACAGAGTGAGTTCGAGGACAGCCAGGGCTACACAGAGAAACCCTGTCTCAAAAAAAAAAAAAATTCAAAAGCTCAGTATTCTATTTGAATTTCTTTTTGAGACAGTAGCCCTGACGGGTCAGGTAATCTCTGAGATTTCAACTTTTGGTTTTATTTTTGGCTAACTTTTTTTTACATTTTTATTTATATGTATGTGTATGTGTTATAGGTAGTTGTGAGCCACCTGATAGAGGTGCTGAGAATTGAATCCAGGTCTTCTCCTCACTCCCCAACCCTGGCTGAGCCATTTCTCCATCCCCTAAAAAAAGCACCTTGTAGGGTATGGTGGTGCATGCCTTTAATCCCAGCACTCAGGAGGCAGAGACAGGTGGATCTCTGTGAGTTTGAGGGCAATTCTGGTCTCCAGAGTGAGTTCCAAAATAGGGTTAAACGGAGAAACCCTCTCTCAAAACAAAAACATAAAAAGCTACATCTTACATCACAGAAAGGAAGTAATATTGGCCAGGCCGGAGGCTCCAGAGAACAATACAAGCAAAGTCGTTAGGTCCACAGTCAAAAGTGACGTGGTTCTGCAGGGAAATGCGGAAGAGAAGCAACCAGTCAGAAAGGAAGCCCTGAGTACTTTCCCAGGGTTCTAGAATATGAATGTCCACAGAGATGAAAATTGCCAATGGAGTACCTGACTTCTGACCCTGCTCACTTTCAGCAAATTGAGACTTGACTTTATTCTCATGGGTAGGGGTGCTAGATGGTCATTCTAACGAATGAATCAGAACTAAATGCCTGTTTATAAGTTCTAGGTCTGAGATGCCTCTCAAACTGCTACCACTTCTTATATCTCAAGCCCTGGGTGTGGCTTTGGAACAGAAGGAACTAGACCAGGAACCAGGAGCAGGTAGGTAGGTCTTTCATGGGACTGGTCTCAAAGACTGCAATTTCATGTAAATGCCAGTAGGTTGGAGGAAATAAGACAGGTTCCTGACTGTTTCCTTTGCCTAGGACTTGACAATAGTCTGATCTGGACTGGTTCCAGCTGCCAGAACCCAGGATGTGATGCTGTAAGTGAGAGTTTTGGGGGGCTCAAGCATGTGGTTGAGAGATACCAGTGGGATGCCTGGGTATAGGCAAGAATTTGAATAATCTGATTCACCTTTGCCCCTGTTAGGTTTACCAAGGTCCTGAGAGTGATGCTACTCCATGTACCTATCACCCAGGGGCACCTCGGTTTCATGAGGGGTAAGAGAAGGAATTGGGCAGGCTTCTCTCAATATGGAGGAGAGTAAGGGCTTGGGGATAGAATTCAAATAAATTATATTCCTCCCTCAGGATGAAATCTTGGAGCTGCTGTGGTATCCAGACTCTGGATTTTGGTGCATTCCTGGCACAGCCAGGATGTAGAGTTGGTAGACATGATTGGGCAAAACAGGTACACCTGGTCTTTCCCGAAACACTTAGGACCCAATTTCACAGATAAGCTCTCCTCCCTAACTTCTTTGATACAATTTAAGTAAGATTCTGTCCTTTATCCCTCCGTAGCCCAGAGTCTAGACCATATGAAATAGTTGATCTTTCTGAGTTTTTTTGTTTCTTTATACCCAGGTGAGATTCCTCTTGGGTTAAAAGTTGATTTGTACCACCCTTATTTTGCTTCTCTTTAGCTGCCAGCATCTTGCCACCATGATTGGCACCAGACAGATTCCTTGGTAGTGCTGACGGTCTATGGCCAGATTCCACTTCCTGCATTCAACTGGGTGAAGGCCAGTCAAACTGAGGTGAGGAACAATCTGTGGCAGGATGGGAACCTAGTGACCTCTGGTGGTAGTGCAGTCGTACAGAGAGAAATGCTGACTGCTGTCTTCTTGAGGTTCCAGTCCCCAGAAAGGAATGGAAAATTATTACATCAGGGCTGTCTAGCTGGCCTGTGGATCTTGCCTCTGACCTGGTTCTGTACTGATGACTCTTTCTCTCAGCTTCATGTCCACATTGTCTTTGATGGTAACCGTGTGTTCCAAGCACAGATGAAGCTCTGCGGGGTAAGTGAAGAGAAATGGGCAGAGGCAAGGAGGGCCAGACTGAGTGGATAGAGGGGATGCTGCAAGATGAAGGGTTTCTCTTTAACTGCTTTGGTTTTCCCTTCTTCCTTCCTTCCGTCTGCCCTTCCCCACTGCCTTCCTCTGTCTTCCCTTTCTTTTTCTGTTCTTCCCAAGCCTGTGATTTCTTCATTCCTTTCTGTCTTTCCCTCCTCCTCAGGTCATAAACGTGGAGCAGAGCTCTGTCTCTTTGATGCCATCACGGGTTGAAATCTCCCTGGTCAAGGCTGACCCAGGATCCTGGGCTCAGCTGGAACACCCTGATTCACTAGCTGAGAAGGCTAGGGCAGGGGTTTTACTAGAGATGGATGAGGAAGAATCTGAGGATTCAGATGATGACCTGAGCTGGACAGAGGAGGAAGATGAAGAGGAGGAAGAAGCTATGGGGGAATAGTAACAGCAGATAGTTAAGTTTCTAGGTAGGTCCTCAGTGAGCGCCTTAGACTCTCAGAGACCAGGATATGGTTGACCATGTGGTGTCATTGAGCAGCAGGAAGCTGAAGGGGGAGAGAACAAAACGTCCAAACTGTGCTGCTGCTCCCCTAAATAAACCTTATATTCTACAGTCTCACCTAAGTCTCATCTCTCTCCTCATCACTGGAAGAGTGAATTCAGCCCCGCCCCACACATGTAAAAGCAAGTGCATGCATGTTCTCACAACCACCAGGCACTCCCTGAGCATTTCCTCTGCGTCCAATTCCATGTTACATGGTTTACAGATAGCTGAAAAACAAGGGCAGATCCGAGTCTGGGCATGGTATATGCCTGTAGTCCTACCACTTAGGAGGTGAAAACAGATGGTCAGGAGTTCTAGGTCATCTGCATCTACATAGTGAATTGGAGGCCAGCCTGGGCTACATGAAACCTTGTCTTACAACCTTCCCTCTGAATAAAAGAAATGACATTCTAAGCTGGATCTAATGACTTTCACACCTGTAATCCCAGCACTGAGGTGGAAAGATTGCCATGAATTTGAGGCCAGCCATAATGAATTCCAGGCCATCCTGGACTAGGTTGGTCTCAAAATAAAGACTTTCTAGCTAGGTGTAGTGGCCTGTTCCTATAATTCTAGCAGTCAGGAGCCTGAAGCAGAAGGATTACAAGGACAAGTTTAGTCTATGCCACAATGACAGTCCACGCCAGCCTGGATGGCATGATGAGGTTCTCAGTGGCCATAGTGCTTTTACTATTGCATATCAGAGTGTATATATAAAGGAGAAGATAAAGAAGTTAGTGGGGTGTGGCTTGCCTCAAACTTAGCATATTCACTCAGCCTCCTCACTGCTGCAATTACAAGTCCCTATGCTCAGACCAAAATAGTAGGGGTACTTCTGTTTGTTGTTTTGTATTGCTGGGGATACTTAAACCCATGTGATGTGCAGGCATTCTATCACTTAACCACATCCCCTGCTAAAAGGGAACTTTAAAAAAACAATATGGGGGCTAAGTGTGTGCTGGGTTTGCAAAGGAGCTGAGTTTGATTTCTAGGTGTCTCACAGGTGTCTCACAGCCATCTGTAATGCCAGGTCCCAGGGCGACCAACTCCTGTAGTATCTGTGGGCATGTGCACTCATATGCACATACCTATACACACACACACACACGTTTTTTTTAAAAAAAAACAAAAACAAAATTGAGTGCTGGAAAGGTTATCAAAAAAGCCCACAAAAATAAATAAATGGTTAGCTCATTGTATCTGCAGATTCTGCATACATGGCTTCAACATTTGTGAGTTGAAAATAGAAAAATTTGTTCTGAGTGGTTATAGATTTTCTTGTGTTCCTTAAATAATAGGGTAGAAATCATTTATAAAGCATTTACTTAGTACTGTAATCTAGAGAGGAACAGTTATAGGAGACTGTGTTGGTCATGTGCAAATTCTATGCCTTTTTATATAAAGGATTGAGCATCTTCCAAGCTTGGTACAGGTAGGAGGTTCCTGGATGTGCCTCCTTCCCTCCTACTGGTATTAAAGGACAATGAATGACTGTGGAGACCTTTCTATTTGATTTTATTTTTGTTTTATTGAGTTCTTTTTTTTTTGAGGGGGGGTTGTGATTGAGGACCAGGATGACCTGGAACTCATTAGATATAGCTCAAGTTGGCCTCAAACTTGGAATTATTTTCCTCCCTAGGTTCTTGAATAGTGGGGTGACAGGCATGAGCCACCATACCCAGCTGAAAATATAGACTTGTAATTTATTTTAAGTCTTCCTCAGCATAATGATCAATAATCTGAGAAACTCAAATTCCAAGAAACAGGACTAGAAAGATGGCTCAAAGCGGGAAAGGCAATTGCCACATAAGACAGGTGGCATTCCCTAGAACTTGTGATAGAGAACTAAATCCAAGAAGTTGTCCACATGTGCTATTGTATGAGTGCCTTCATGTGTGTGCGCGCGCACACACACACACAGACACACCACATGTATAACACATACACCTAATAATAATAAACTTCCAAGAAATACCCAGCAAGGCGGCCCTTCAAACTTCAGGGAATCTAAGTTTTTTCTTTCTCTCAGATCCCTATCTCTCCCACCCCAATTTTCTCTCTCCTCTCTTCTCCTGCTCTTCCTCTCCAGGATATCATTATGTAGCCCTGACTGGCCTGGAACTCACACTATGTAGACCAGGTGAGCCTTGAACTTGAGATGCTCTTGCCCAGCACACCTGCATCAAGCTCTTTAGTTGGTATCTTTTCAGTTCTGTTGAGGGAAGCTAAGGTGTGATTGGGAACTTTGGGTAAAATGAAGCGTGGGCACTAGCACCCATGGGGATTTGGAGGCTCAGGGGAATTTAGGAGAGCATGGGATGTCTCCAAGGGCGTGAGTACCACCCACAAAGAAGTTTGATCTGAGGGAGAGGAACTTCCTGGGTTTGTAGGATACAAAATTCCCATTGCTCCCATCCTGTGGATTCTAGGGCAAATAAAGTTTCTCCTTTGAACTGAAGCCTCAAGAATACTGTCTTCCTTCCTCCTTCCCTTCTTCCCTCCTTTCTTTTCATTCCCTCCCTCCCTCTTCCTCCTCCTCTTCTGCGTTTTCTTTCCCTCCCTCCCTCCTTCCCTCCGCCCCGTCTTTCTCTGTGGGACAGGGTTTCGCTATGTAACCCCACCTAGACTAAAACTGAAATGGAAAGTGTAGACCAGGCTGACCTAAGTGAAAGAGATTCACTGTCTCCTGAGTGCTGGGATTAAAAAGCTGTGTGCCACTGTACTCAGTCAAGGTGCTTTACTCTCTTTTTTTTTTTTTTTTTTTTTTTTTATTTTTGGTTTTTCAAGACAAGGTCTCTCTATGTAGCCTTAGATGTCATGGAACTCATTCTGTAGACCATACCGGCATCAGACTTACAAAGAGCCACTTGTCTCTGCCTCCCAAGTGCTGGGATTAAAGGTGTGTGCCACCACCGCCTGGCTGCTTTTTAAATATTTCTCTTTTTTTAAAGATTTATTTATTTTATGTATATGAGTACACTTTAGCTGTCTTCAAACACACCAGAAGAGGGCATGAGATTCCATTCCAGATGGTTGTGAGCCACCATGTGGTTGCTGAGAATTGAACTCAGGACCTCTGAAAGAGCAGTCAGTGCTCTTGACTGCTGAGCCATCTCTCCAGCCCTAAATATTTCTTTATTACATTCTTTTTTTAGATGGGTGTGGTGCAATATGACTTTAATCCTAGTACTTAACAGGCGGAGGCAGGTGGATCTCTAGTTGAAGGCCAGCCTGGTGTACGTAGCAAGTTCTAAGCCAACCAGGGCTACATAGACCCTATCTCAAAAAAACTAAAAAAAATTTTTTATTATATTTTTATTTTATTACATTTTCATTTATTTTGTGTATACGTGCATGGGGTGGTGTGGGTGTAATGATGTGGAGGTCAGAGGACACCTTCTGACAGTCAGTGCTCTCCTACTGTGTAGATTCCAGACATTGAACTCAGGCTTGGGAGCTAGCACCTTTATTCACTGAGCCATCTAACCTTTACCTGCCCGAAATTTACTCTTTCGAAATTTTACTCTTTTCGAAAGTTATCTTTGTAGGGGTGAATTGAAATATATAGATTTGGTGATATTTTTAAAAGTTAGAGGTGTCAGCCAGGCATGGTAGTGTATTATGCCTCGCTTTAGCCTTAACACACGAGGCTGATGTAGGAGGATCAATATGAGTTCAATATTAGTACAGGCTAGATAACAAGAGTCTGTCTCAAAAACAAAGAGGTAAAACAGTCAGGTATGGACTAGATGTGATGGCGTGTGCTTTTAATCCTAGCACACAGGAGGTAGAGGTAGGCAGGATTCAAGGCCAGGGCTGGTATACAAAGCGAGTTCCAGGCCACTGAGAGACTATATAATGAGACACTATCTCAAAAAATCAAAACAACAACCACCCCCCTGCCATCCCTGCAACCAGGTGTGGTAGTGCATACCTATAATCTTAGTACTTGGAACCTTGTGGCAGGAAGATCCTGAGTTCCTGGCCAAGCTGAGCTGCATGGCAACGTTGAGATCACTGTGGGCTAGATAATACGTTCAAGGCTAGTATTGCTTTCATAGGGAAGTAAAATGACTATAGAAAGATACATGATATGCATTAATCTTAACTGTAACATTTTTCTATCTTCTCAAAACCAGGATAACAACAACTGTCCTGAAATCCTGAAGAGAAAGGAGGTGAGGATTAAAAAAATCCAGGTAATTCTTGTATATAAAGTTTATATGTAAAATGTCAAATATTTAGTGTTAATGAAGTATGGTCCTAGTTCATTTTATAAAACCAAAGCATAAAGCGTGAGAAATTTCCAATTGTGTGATTTGCCTAGTAAAAACAGTAGCCATACAGCTACTTTGTGTGTGTACTTGTATACATGTGTACATGCATATACATGTTGTGTGTGCATGTGTGTGGAGGCCAGAGATCAACATCAAGTATCTTCCTCACCTTAAGTTTTTTGGGTTTTTTTTTTTTGTTTTTTGGTTTTTTGAGACAGGGATTCTCTGTGTAGCCCTGGCTATCCTGGAACTCACTGTGTAGACCAGGCTGGCCTCGAACTCAGAAATCCTCCTGCCTCTGCCTCCTAAGTGCTGGGATTAAAGGCGTGCGTCACTACCCCCCCCCCCCCCGGCCTTTACCTTAAGTTTTTTAAAGACTGTCTTGCTGAACATATAATTCATTACTATCTGGCCAGTCTGACTGACCAGGGAGCTTCAGCTTCAGGGATCCTCCCCCCCATATTAGTCAAGGTTCTCTAGAGACACAGAATTTATGGGTAGTCTCTATATAGTAAGGGAATTTGTTGATGGCTTACAGTCTGTAGTCCAACTCCCCAACAATGGTCAATAGCAGCTGTGGATGGAAGTCCAAGGATCTAGCAGTTGCTCAGTTCTACAAGGCAAGCAGGCAAAGAAGAAAGCCAATCTTTCTTCTTCCAATGTCCTTATGTAGGTCTCCAGCAGAGGGTGTGGTGGATTAAAGGGCATACTACCATGCCTTTAATCCCAGATGACCTTGAACTCAGAGATCTCCCTGTCTTTTTTTTTTTTTTTTTTTTGGTTTTTTGAGACAGGTTTTCTCTGTGTAGCCCTGGCTGTCCTGGAACTCACTTTGTAGACCAGGCTGGCCTCGAACTCAGAAATCCTCCTGCCTCTGCCTCTCAAGTGCTGGGATTAAAGGTGTGCACCACCACTGCCTGGCTGAGATCTCCCTATCTTTATCTTCTGGGATTCATAGCCACTATGCCTCAAGATCTCCATGTCAACATCCAGGTCAGAGGGCTGGAGAGATGACTCAGTGGTTAAGAGCACCAACTGCTCTTCCAAAGGTCCTAAGTTCAATTCCCAGCAACTACATGGTGGCTCACAGCCATCAGTAATGATATCTGATGCCCTCTTCTGGAGTGTCTGAAGACAGCTACAGTGTACTTGCATATAATAAATAAATAAATCTTAAAAAAAAAAAAGATCCAGGTCAGAAACTTGTATCTCCCAGCCTCCAGATTAGGATCACAGGTGAGCCTTCCAATTCTGGATTGTAGTTCATTCCAGATATAGTAATGTTGACAACCAGGAATAGCCATCACCCCCACCCCCCACCCCCTACACACATACACCTCTGTCTTCTCAATGCTGAGATGGCTTTTATTTTATTATTTATCCTTTTGAAACAAGATCTTAACTATGTCACCTTGAATGTCCTGGAACTTGCAAAGTACATCAAGCCAGCCTCAAAGTCATGGAGATCCTTCTGTGTCAGTCTCCCAAGTGCTGGGATTAAAGGGATGTGCTATCTCGCCCAGCTTGGAATGGCTTTTATGTGGGTCATGTCCTCATACAACATTCACTTCACTAATGTGTCCCCGTCCTCATGCCTTGATTTTGTAAAAAGAAAATGTTTTATTGCTTCTAGTTCTAGTCCATGGTTATTCTGTTGCTTCTTCATGTGTTGAAAGGTAGGGAGGATGTGGTAGAGAAAAGCAGTTCCACTCCTGACAGACCTGAGGCAGAGGGATAGTAAAGGACCTTCAACAAGTACCGATGAGGGCTATGGCCCTGTCACCTACTTGCTCCAACTAGGCCTATCTCCTGCTTTCAATCTCCTGATAGTAATGGCATCCATAGGTAACATTTCTGGTTCACACAAACTAACATGCCGGGCCTTATGCTAAGTGCTTTGTGTGGATCGTCTCAAGCCTTCTCTCCCACTATCAGATCAACATTTGCTCACAGCACACTTCTCTTCCTTACCTCCTTTTACACTTGTTTTTATGAGTAAAGTCTTCAATCTCGGGCAGTGTGTAGACTGAGCCCTGGGCCCTGTGAATACTAGGCAAGTACTTTAAGCTACAGCCCTGGACCTTACACTTCTTCTACCCATTATGCTTGTATCTGATCTGATCCCCTTATACCTTTCTAGAAGCCTTCCAGTACTATTTTATTTCCTGTTTAACCAGCCTTCCCCTTTCATTGAGGTGTCTAAAAATGGTCAAATCTCCCCAGAGCCTTGTATTACCCACCCCTACCCATATACATCTTTCCTGTCTTTATTTTTTGTTTGTTCTTTTTGGTTTGTTTGTCTGTCTCATGTAGCTCAGGTTAGCCTCAAACTTGCTATGTAGCTGAGTCAAGGTAGACTGATCCTCCTGCTTCCACCTCCCAAATGCTAGAATTACAGATGTTTATCACTGTGTCTGGCTGCTTGTTTGTTCACTCTCATTCTGTACATTTGAATCTGGCCTCCAGAACTCAGTTTATGATAAAGTCATAGTTGGTCACCAAGTCACTAAATCCAATGGCTATGTTTAGTCTTCATCTTCTTGATCTAAGAAGCAAACTGTGACACTGAAGATGGTTTCTTCCCTTAAGCCCCTTTCAACCACAGGCTTCTAGGGCCCGTTCTTCGTTGTCATTCTACCACTCTGACCACTCCAGTTCAGTTTCTTTTTCTACTTGGCCATTTAATCTTAGCCTTTCTCTTATGTGACTCTTCTTCCAGACATGCAATTTTGCCTCTGGCCTCCAAAATCTCATGTGGAACATTCACTCACCCTTTTATCTCTGGCCCACATCTTCCCTTGTGACAAGTCTAATAACTCTCATGTAAAATATTTACTATTACTCTTACTAGTCTATCCTTTCTATTCACTGAGATTTTTGCCTTCTCCTTTTTTAAAAAAATATTTATTTATTGTTATATGTAAGTACACTGTAGCTGTCTTCAGACACTCCAGAAGAGGGCGTCAGATCTCATTACGAATGGTTGTGAGCCACCATGTAGTTGCTGGGATTTGAACTCAAGACCTTTGAAGAGCAGTCAGTGCTCTTAACCACTGAGCCATCTCTCCAGCACCCCCTTTTCCTTTTTTTATTAAATTATTTTATTTATTTACATTCCAAATGTTGCCCTTACCCAGTCCCCCCTCCCAGAGTTCTTCACCACATCTCCCCTCCCCTTTGCCTCTGTGAGGATGCTCACTCACCTCCCCCGCATCTCCCTTCCCTGGGGCATCGAGGCACCGCATGATTAGGCACCCTCTCCCACTGAGGCCAGACAAGGCAGTCCTTTGCTACACATGTGCCAGGGGCCATAGACCAGCCCATGTACACTCTTTGGCTGGTGGCTCAGTCTCTGGGAGTTCCCAGGGGTTTGGGTTGATCCTGTTCTTCCTATGGTGTTGCCATCCCCTCCAGCTCCTTCAGTCCTTCCCCTAACTCTTCCATAGGGGTTCCTGACCTCAGTCCTATAATTGGCTTTTAAGTATCTGCATCTGTCTCAGTCAGCCGCTGGTAGAGACTCTCAGAGGACAACCATTGCAGACAACAACTCTTGTCTGCAAGCACATCTTGGCATCAGTAATAGTGTCAGGGTTTGCTGTCTGCATATGGAATGGATCCCAAGTTGGGCCAGTCACTGGGTGGCCTTTACTTCAATCTCTATTCCAATTTGTCCCTGCATTTCCTTTAGACAGGAACAATTCTGGGTCAAAAACTTTGAAGATGGGTGGTGTTTCCATCCCTCCACTGGGGTCCCTGTCTATCTACTGGAGGTAGTGTCCACATCTCCCCACTGTGGGCATTTCAGGTAAGGTCACCCACATTGAGTCCTGGGAACCTCTCACGTCCCAGATCTCTGGAACTCTGAGGTTTTTTTCTGATTTTTTAAAAAATTATTTATTTTATAAATGTGAGTATACTGTTACTGTCTTTAGACACACCAGAAGAGGGCATCAGACCCCATTACAGATGGTTGTGAGCCACCATGTGGTTGTTGGGAATTGAACTGAGGATCTCTGAAAGAGCAGTCAGTGCTCTTAACTGCTGAGTTATCTCTCCAGCCTTTTTTTTTTTCCTGATTTTTATGGAGGCATGGTCTTACTATGCTATCTAAGATAGCCTTGGATATGAAACCCACCATAGCCAGGCCTGTTGAACACAGAGAAACCCTGTCTCAAAAAACAAAACAGAACAAAACAAAAACCCAAAACAAACAAACAAAAAAGAAAACCCCAAAACACACAAAAAAGCAAATAAACCAACCAACAACAACAACAACAAAAAAAACCCAAAACCAAACAAAACCCCAGAGGGCCCGGCATGATGGTGCTGCATCACTTTAATTTCCAGTACTAGGGAGGCAGAGGCAGATGTACCTCTTTGGGTAGCGTGGTCTGCATAGCAAGTTCTAGGCCAGCCAGGGCTACACAGTGTGACCTGCCTCAAAACACCAAAGGGAAAAAAAAGCCCAGGAAGTTCAATTTCTTGACTGTCAGGTTTGACTGTTTTATGAGGTGATGAGCTTTTCACTGAAGTTTTGTATCAGCTTCAAGATGAGACAGCTGCCGTTTCATTTGCCCGTCCATCCACTGTGCTGCCAGCTTCTACTCAAATTATTTTACCTTATTCTTGGAGCTGTTCTGATGTAGGTGTTAGTAGCTTATTTTTCATTGCTTAATTTTTAGTTGTTTCCTTTTTGACACAAAATCTTTATAATAGCCCATGCTTAACTAAGATCTCACTATTTAGCATAGGCTGTCCTTGAACTTGTGATCCTCCTATCTTAGCCTGAGCACTAGAATCACATAGGCTATCATCACCCCATTTCAGCTTATCACCACCCCATTTCCCAACTCCTTACATATTAAGTAGCCAAGGCATAAAGAAGGAAATGGGGTGGGAGATGTGGCTCCATTGGTAAAATTCTTAGCTAGCTTGGGAGGTCCTATGTTCTAGTACAAACAGCACAAAAGCCGGGCATGGTGGCACACGCCTGTAAAGCCAACACTCAGGAGGAAGATGAGGAACAGAAGACAGAAAGCATAAGGGCCAACCTGGGCTACATGAGACTCTTAAAAAACAGAAGGAAAAAGAAGAAATGATAAGAGTGTACCCAAAGTCCTGCATTCATTTACAATCTCACACATACACATACAAAAAAAAGAGAAACAAGAAAGAAATGGATTACAGGGTTGCTTGAGGTCACATGGCTACTAACTAAAACCCTAGTCACCACTAAAAGCTGTCTTAGTGCCCTCTGAGAATATGCAAAGTCTATGATCCTTCCAGGATCTTCAAAGAAGAGCATCCCCCAGCCTCCTAGTCTGCCCCTTTGTCCAGCCTAACTGGGGTCCAGGAGCCAGCCTCTTGATCAGTGATATCACACACCGACATGAGCCTTTTCTAAGCCACTCTAACCACACTGATGGCCTGATCCTTGACCCCAGTGGGACTGCAGCCACCACACCCCTGCTACCTGTAAATCAAGACACTCTCCCAGGTATACTTGACTTCACACTCCCTGGCAGCAGTCACTTCAGTGTTAGTGCCTCTGGGACTCCCTCATCTACTGTCCTCTCTTTCTCTTTTCTGCTCCCAAAGTCCCAGGTCACTGCTAGAGGGAGAACCAGGAAGACAAATATAAATCCATGCTGTCCAGTTTCAAGTTGTCCCTTGCAGCTGCTCAGCAACCCTTTATTTGTCCCCTGCATTCCCTGGCACGCTCCCACAGGGCTGTTCAGACCATCCGTCTTCTTCTGAAACTACAGATTCCTGTGTCGCTCCTACTTCAAAAGACTCCATGCTGGATACTCTGATCAGATTAACTGTTCCATTTGCAACAAATGAGTATTATCTGTCTGCCTTGCAGCCCTCCCTCTTGCCTATCCAGTTCCCTTCCTAGAAAAGCAATCAACATTATTTCTCTCATTTATTTATCCTTAGATATTTCAAGACCCTGTTGGTAAAAATCCAGAAACAAGAGAATGTACATTGGTCGTTATGCATGAGAAGAGAGAAAGGTATTCCAACAGAGGACTCACCCTGGGCAAAGGCACAGAGGGAACTAAGCTAAATTTAGAAAACAGGAGTAGTGAATAGAGTAATCCCCTGAGCAGCAAGCCCAGCTGCTGCCTCAACTGCTGCTTCTCCTTTTCCAGCTCTGACTTCAGCCTGAATGTCCCTTGCCTGGCCTGGTCCACATATCAGCTGTGTGGAAACTGGACACTATGAGGCCCCTTGCGAATCCTACCTTCCCTGGACCTCTGTTACTATTTATTGAGCTTTGACCCCAGCCATCTGTTTCAGTCATGGTAAAGAGGTCCGGGTTCCGTTCTGAGTCACGTTCCAAGCCACTGAGCAGTCTTCCATTTCCTTTGTCACATGGGCACTTTCTCTACACCACCAAAAGCAGGGCAATGAATATAAGAGACACTTTCATAAAAATGTTAATACAAACAGGTCAAAAGAACAGTTTAAACTATACAACAGACATGTAATCAATAAAATCCAGACTTGAAAACTACTGAGAAACTCTCCAGCTTCTTCAGTGAAAACCTTACAAGCGCACACCTTACAAGTGTGCACCTCTAACCCTAGGACTCAGAGCAAGGCAGAAAGAGAACAAGTTAAAAGCCAACCTGGGCTAGTAGTGAGTTCATATTTAGCCTGAGTTACGTGGTAAGATTCTTAAAATAATTGCCAGAAAGTAAGAAAGGAAGACTATGAACTTTTAGTGGAATACATGGTGCTATAAACCGAGTCAAACGCTTATGGCTGGGGAAAGCTACCCACTCCTGTTCTTTTGCTAACTGGGCCATTCCAATATCTTCTAAATAACTATGTTTATGCTCGTTGAACAGTAATGCAATCAGTTTTGATCAGAGAACTTCTTTTTGCAGTGGTCAGCAGTGACTGCAGACATTAGTCAAAGTGCTGAGAGTAAGTGACTGCTGAGTGATCAGCCATAAATGGGACATCCTGTATCAGGGAGCACGGGAGCAGACAGTGGGAAGAATGGGGACATGGAGGGAAGATGAAAGAATGCTCACCCCCAGACATGTCATGGCTGTTACACTCTGTGATGACCTTCACAAGGTAGGTCTGCCGATCATCCTGTCATAGAAGGTGACAGCTGATGGACCCACCCCTCCCTGAGACTTTTTTGTTTTTACTTTGAGACAGGGTTTCTCTGTGTAGCCCTGGTTGTCCTGTAACACTCTCTGTAGACCAGGTTGGCCTTGAACTCAGAAATCCTCCTGCCTCTGCCTCCTGGGTGTGGGATTTAAGGTGTGTGCCACCATGCCAGGCTCCTGAGGATTTATATGCTTTTAAACAGTTAAAGGGAAGAAAGTCCTATTCTTCAGTGATGTAGCCATTGGTAAGGTGCTCATGTTCCAGTAAACAATTCTAATGTAACTTATTAGATCACACCAACTGAGAAGATGAAGGGGATTAGCAGAAATGAAAGAGGCTACAAGAGTAATGTGTGTGTGTGTGTGTGTGTGTGTGTGTGTGTGTGTGTGTGAGAATATGATCAAATACATCATATATATATGAAAATGTCATAATAAAACCCATTATAATATATAATTAATACGTGTTAATTAAATTTGGAAAGTGATTCAAACAAAAAAGCTAAATTTTTACATTTATGAAACAGGCAAATACCAATTTGGTATTGGGTGTCATTTATTTTATGTGCTAATGACATCACAATTAGGATTTTTACTTTTACAGACATACACTGAAATCTTTAATTTTGGAATGATATAATGTCTGGAATTCTCTCCAAAATGATATAGGAGGAAAGAAATGGATGAAAAGATATTTGAAATAAGATTGGCCAGAAATTGGTATTCCTTCTGAGTGCATGGTAAATGATTCTTTATGCTATTCTCCCTACTTTTGTCCCTGCTGTAAATTCTTCACGTACAAAAAAGTTTTATAACAACACTGTGGAATTCTAAGCATCTGATGAAAGTTTCTACATTAGTGTAAAAGAGTAGACCAGAGGGCTGGTGAGATGGCTCAGCGGTTAAGAACACCAACGGCTCTTCCAGAGGTCATGAGTTCAAATCCCAGCAACCATATGGTGACTCACAACCATCCATAATGAGAAACAAATAATAAAGAACCTATGGGCCGGAGCGAGTGGGGCTGGAGCAAGAGGGAGAAAGGGAAGGGGGCAGGAAGGGTAGACCAGAAGGAGGGGAATTAAGATGAGGGCTGTCTGAACAGCCCTGTGGGAGCGTGCCAGGGAATGCAGGGGACAAATAAAGGGTTGCTGAGCAGCTGCAAGGGACAACTTGAAACTGGACAGCATGGATTTATATTTGTCTTCCTGGTTCTCCCTCTAGCAGTGACCTGGGACTTTGGGAGCAGAAAAGAGAAAGAGAGGACAGTAGATGAGGGAGTCCCAGAGGCACTAACACTGAAGTGACTGCTGCCAGGGAGTGTGAAGTCAAGTACACCTGGGAGAGTGTCTTGATTTACAGGTAGCAGGGGTGTGGTGGCTGCAGTCCCACTGGGGTCAAGGATCAGGCCATCAGTGTGGTTAGAGTGGCTTAGAAAAGGCTCATGTCGGTGTGTGATATCACTGATCAAGAGGCTGGCTCCTGGACCCCAGTTAGGCTGGACAAAGGGGCAGACTAGGAGGCTGGGGGATGATCTTCTTTGAAGATCCTGGAAGGATCATAGACTTTGCATATTCTCAGAGGGCACTAAGACAGCTTTTAGTGGTGACTGAGTTTTTTGTTCTCTCAATTTAAACAATTACATTCATTTGTTCTGTGTGTGTCGGGAGAACTATACTGCCTGCCATGGTGCCTGTGTGGAGATCAGAAAACATGAAGGAGTTGGTTTTCTTTTCACCAGGTAGGTTCTGGTGATCAGAGTCAGTCAGTCCTTGGGACAGTTACTTTAACTCAGTAATTCTTCTTGCCAGTCTGCAGCTGAAGGTTTCATTTGCTTCTTAGGCAGGGTCTCACTTCCTATGTAGCTCTGGTCGAGTCTGGTAGTTAAGTTGACCACCCTGGCTGAACTCACAGAGATCTGCCTAACTTTGACTGTGGAATGCTGGGTTCAAGGGTATGTGTCACCACACTTAGGTACTTTGTTATTTTAAAAGAATATTTATTATTGGGCTGGAAGATACTGGTGTGCAGACATATTATGTAGGCAAAACACTCATACATAAAATGAAAAGATTTTTTTTTAAAATAATCCCTTTATTATCAAATCTTTAAATTCCCCGTAATTATTGGTGAAAATGTATAGCTGAGCCAGGCATGATGGTACACATATTTAATTCCAGTACACAGGATGCAGAGACAGACAGGAATCTGTGAATTTGAAGCCAGCCAGTGTTGGGTAGAGACCTTGTTCCATCCCCCCTTCCCCCTGCTGCTGCTGCTGCTGCTACTGCTGCAGCAAAAGCCTCCCCCAAAAGAAAACATGGAAAATTTTATAATAGTGTTGCTACCAAAATAAGATTCATTTATTGAGGCAGGAGTGGTGGAGTGTGCAGGGTTGTAATCCTGTCACTGAGGTGTGCAGGCACCATGGTGATGAGTTTATGGTCATTCTCTATAAGGAAGTTAAGACTAGCTTCAGCTACTAGAAATTCTTTTTCAGTAAACCAACCTACCTATCTATTTAGCAGGTGTAGTGGCTTGTGCATGTAATCTCTACCCTCAGGAGGCAGAGGCAGCTTGATTGGTGCAAGTTCAAAGACAGACAAAGCTACATACATAGCAAGACCTCATTGTGACAAGAAAAGAAAAGACTAAGATGACAGAATTGCCAATAAATACTGTATCCAAGAGTGGTACATGGAGCCGTATGGTGGTGGCGGTGCATGCTTTTAATTCCAGCACTCAGGAGGCAGAGGCAAGAGGATCTCTATGAGCTCAAGACTAGCCTGGTCTACAACGCAAGTTTCAGGACAGCCAGGACTATTACACAGAGAGACCCTGTGTAATAACAACAAAAAGAGTAGTGACATGGACCCATAACCCCCCTTTTTTAAGATTTATTTATTATATGTAAATAAACTGTAGCTGTCTTCAGACACTGCAGAATTGGGCATCAGATCTCATTACAGATGGCTGTGAGCCACCATGTGGTTGCTGGGAATTGAACTCAGGACCTTTGGAAGAGCAGTCAGTGCTCTTAACCACTGAGCCAGCTCTCCAGCTTGCAACATTCTTATAAATGAATTCTTCCTGCTCCTGGCTGAGACCCACGGTCCTCTCTCCAGCCCCACCCAAAACCCTTTTTAAGATGTCTTTATTACATGCCTAAGTGTCTTGTCTTCGCGAGTATCTGTGTGTCACATGTGTACCTAGTGCCCCTGGAGGTCAGAAGAGGGTATGAAATCCTCTGGAACTCAAGTTATAGACAGTTGGGAGCTGCCATGTGGATGCTGAGACTCAAACTCTGGTCCTCTGTAAAAATAATGTATTTCTTTAACCACCTAACCATGTTGACAGCTACAAGGGATTGATCTTTTCTTAAGGAGACAGGCTTGTGATGGCCAGGATGGCCTGAAGATTTGAGTTTAACTCTTTTGCAGCACTCTCACCCAGGACTACCAGTGTGTACTATTATGTCTGTGTTGAAACAAAACATGGTCCAGACTAAGTAGCTCTGCTGAGGAGAATGGAAGGTATGTGGATGAACTTGAAAGCTTCATAGGTGGAAGTGAAGAAGTAATGTGGTCTTCTCTGTTCTTTTCTACATAAGACTTTTTTATTTTGATTTGTGTGTTTGTGTGCAGTTTAGGCACCCTTGGATGTGAGAAATGGGGGGGTCCCTCTGGAGCTGGAGTTCCAGGCAGTTAGGAGCCACCTGATGTGGGTACTGGGAATCGAACTCACATCCACTGCAAGTTCAGCAGGTGCTCTTAATGGCTGATCCATCACTGCAGCCCTCTTCTCTGTTCTTGAACACAGCACAGTTCAGTCTCTAGTGTCTCTGCTCTGTCTGTTCCTCCTGCCAGAATAGTTTTTGTCTAGATTTCAGATCACCTCTCATGATAAGGAATTAGTCAAGTTGAAAACTGGCCAATAAAAGAAAAGAATCCACCATTGACCTATCTTTCCCAGGGAAGCTAAACAGCAAAATACCATTTGTGTCTTTTTGCAAAAATATTCCAACAAATTAGAATATTATCTTTTTTTTAAAAAAAAGTCTATTCTCAGGAGGCAGAGGTAAGCAGATTTCTATGAGTTTGAGGACACCCTGGTCTACAGAGTGAGTTCTAGGTCAGCCAGAACTGTTACACAGAAAAACCCTGTCTCAAAAAAACCAAAACACCAACAGCAGCAACAAAAAACAAGGAAAAAAAGGAAGAAAAGAAAAGAAATCTAGGTGTGGAGCAAGCAAGGTGGCAAAAGCCTTTAATTCCAGCACTAAGGAGCTAGAACCAGGCAGCTCTCTGTAGACCAACCTGGTGTACATAGTGAATTTCAGGAAAGCCAGGGTTGCATAGACCCTATTAGACAGACAGACAGACAGGCCGACAGGCTGACAGGCCTTGAACTCCGAGCCCTCTGGGATGGTACATTACAGTTCTGTGCCATAGTACCTGGCTCAGAAAGGCCATCTAGACAATCTCTAAATCAACACCTAATGTCCAGTTATGTTCAGATTAGCCTTGACTATTTTTTCAGTAGCCCTTATCAGCTGAAGTTTCCTTAAGTGAGAAGCTGTAGAACTGAAGCAAGGGGACACTATGATGTCAAATTGAATTCAAGTTGTCTTCTTCACTATCCAGCTGTATGAACTTAAAGTATTTAGGAGCTACATGCCTCAGTACACCTAAGTATGAAACAGAAACAATAACACTTCATCATGAGTTCATTAGAAGTATTAAACTCCTCAGCACAGTCAGAGCCTGGTACAGGGCACACATCTGAATGTTAGCATTGTTAATATTATCTTATTGTATGATTATTCATTTATTTGTACATTATTTATTTTCCATTAAAATAAAATGTTATATTAATACAATATTCCCAGGACCAAATTTTACCTAGCATATATAATATGTGATCAATAAATGTTTACTGAATGAGTGATCGATCTCAGTTGAGCTAACAAAGAATGGGTAGGAGCCAGGTCCTGGAATGTATGCTGTTGTCCTAGCTACTTAAGAGGCTGAGACAGGAGGATCCAGGTCAGCCTGGATTGCATGAGACCTGTCTCAGCCAAACAAGAGCCAGGTCTTTAACCCCAGCACTCTGGGAGGCAGAGGTATGTGGATCTCTGTGAGTTTGAGGCTAGTCTGGTCTACATAGGGAGTTCCAGGCCTGTGGATCCTACACAGTGAAACCCTGTCTCAGAAAAATAAAGGTGGGAAGAGGTTTGTAGACTAATAGCAGAGAAGGAAATCCTGGGGCTGGAGGTACAAGTCAGTGTACACTATACAGTATACACAGTGTATAGTGCAGTGCTATAGCATAACTGAGCCTGTGGGAGGCTCTGGGTTTTAAGGAAAGAAAAGGAAATCCTGGATGTTGAAGTATATGTGTATGTGCACCCATACACAGTCACGTGCGTGTGGCTCACATGTCAGTTCCGAAGTCATCTTTGTGGAGTCAGTTTTCTTTCTCCAGCTTGTGGATCCTAAGGACCAAACTCAGATCCTTAGGCTTGAATGATGAGTGCTTTTGCCTGCGGAGCACCTCCTCAGTCCCTGGAGATAACGTTTTTGTGAAAGGATGAAAAAAATATATAATGTTTCTAAGAGTTTAAGTTAAAGTAGTAAGGAGACTAGTAGTCTTTTTGTTTGTTTTTTTGAAACAGGGTTTTTCTGTGTAGCCCTGGCCGTCCTGGACTTGCTCTGTAGATCAAGTTGACCTGGAACTCAGAGATCACCCCCCTCTACCTCCTAATGCTGGGATTAAATGCATTCGCCACCACTGCCTTGCTGTTTTTTCTCCATTAATTAATTAATTTATTCACTTTATATCCTGATCGCTGCCCCATCCTCCCAGTACCCTCTCATACAGTACCCCCTCCATACCTCTTTCTTCTCTGAGAGGGCGGAGGTTCCCTGGGGTATCTCCCACAACCTGACACATCAAATCTTTGCAGGACTAGGTGCATCCTCTTCCACTGAGGCCAGACAAGGCAGCCCAATTAGGGGAACAGATTCCACAGACAGGCAACAGCTTTAGGGACAGCCCCTGTTAGATTTGTTGGGGGACCCACATGAAGACCAAACTGCGCATTTACTGCATGTGTGGAGGGGGGCACCTAGTTCTAGCCAATGTATGCTCTTTGGTTGGTGGTTTAGTCTCTGGGAGCCCTGAAGGGTCTAGGTTAATTGACTCTGTTGGTCTTCCTGTGGAGTTCCTATCCCCCTTTGGGGCCCTCAATCTCTCTCAGACTCTTCCATTAGAGTCCCCAAGCTCAGTCCTGTGTTTGGCTGTGGTCCTCTGCATCTGTTTCAGTCAGTTGCTCGGTGGAGCCTCTCAGAGGACAGTTATGCTAGGCTCCTGTCTACAAGCATAAGAGTATCATTAATAGTGTCAGGGATTGGTGCTTGTCCATAATATGGGTCTCGAGTTGGGCCACCTATTGGTTGGCCCTTCCCTCAGTCTCTGCTCCATCTTTGTCCCTGCATTTCTTGTAGACAGGACAAATTTTGGATCAAAAGTTTTGTGGTGTCCTTATCCATCCACTGGGAGTCCTGCCTAGCTACAGGAGGTGGCCACCTCAGGTTCTATATTGAGATGAAGAAACATAACCAAGATAGCATATATAATATAGACTGCCTTCTTACCACCACCTAGTAAGGACTCTTTCTTCTTATGCCTGGGATTTCTTTCATTCATTTGAGACAGGAGTTCTCTGTGTAATAGCCCTGGCTGTCCTGGAACTTGATTTGACGACCAGGCTAGCCTTGAACTTACAGAGATCAACCTGTCTTTGCCTCCTGAGTGCTGGGATAAAAGGCCTGAGTCACCACACCTAGCCTTTGTTTATTTTTTTTAAGACTTTAAATTTTATTTTCTGTATTTATTTAATTTTATATCTATTAATGTTTTGGCTACATGTATGTTTGGGGACCACATGTGTACCTGTTATCAGACTAGAAGAGGGTACTCCACACACCCTGGAACTGGAATTACAAACAGTTGTGAGCTATCATGTGGGCACTGGGAATCAAACCTGGCTTGTCTGCCAGAGCAGGCAGCACTATTGCTGAGCCATCTCTCTAGCCCCTTATGCCTTGAATTAAAACTGGGGTCTTGCATGTGCTAAGCAAGTACTCTCCGAGACACTGAGCTCACCTTGAGCCCTGAAAGTTAGGACCTTAGAAATTAGAAAGCACAGGAAAACAAGCCCAGTGTGGTGGTACATGCCTTTTGTTTCAGGACTCAGGAAGCTGGAACAGGTGGATCTCTGTGAACTTGAGATCAGCATGTGCTATCTCTGTAAGTTTAAGGACAGCTTGGTCTATGTAATGAGGTCCAGGACTACCAGAGCTACATAATAAAAGAAGCAAGAACAAACAAAACAGAAAAACAATAAATGGGAACTAATGTTGTTTGAATATTGTTATGAGAAATACTGTTATTTTAGAAATGGGCTTGAGAAAATTGGCATATAAGAACAGAAAGGCAAGGAGGCACTTATTGGTAAGGAATATTGAAGTTTATAAGAAACATCTGCACTCAAAATAGGCATTTTTATGAGTATTACCTGCATCATTTTGATACTTTAAAATATTCAACTCTTGCCTTTAATCCCAGCACTTGGGAGGCAGAGGCAGGCAGATTTCTGAGTTTGAGGCCAGCCTGGTCTACAGAGTGAGTTCCAGGTCAGCCAGGGCTATACAGAGAAACCCTGTCTCGAAAAAAACCAAAAAAAATTTTTTTTAAATCTATTTACTTATTTTTTAAAGATTTATTTATTTATTATATGTAAGTACACTGTAGCTGTCTTCAGACACTCCAGAAGAGAGCATCAGACCTCATTACAGATGGTTGTGAGCCACCATGTGGTTGCTGGGATTTGAACTCAGGACCTTCAGAAGAGCAGTCGGTGCTCTTAACTGCTGAGCCAGCCCCTCTATTTACTTATTTAGACTTATAGTGTATATGAGTGTTTTGCTCCCATGCATGTCTGTGCACCATGTGTATGCCTGGTGCCCTTGGATGCCAGAAGACCATCAGGATCCTCTGGAAATAGAATCATAGGCAGGACAGTTGTGAGTCACACTGTAATAACTTGTCCATACCCATACAGACACAGACACATTATTCAAACATTCACAGACACAGACACATTATTCAAACATTATTCAAAGTTAATAAATTAAATTAAAAGGTAAGGTCTCACATAGCAGAATCTGGCCTTGATCTGATCCTCCTGCCTCTATGCTCTGAGTGTTGGGGTTATAAGTATGTTCCACTGAGTATAGTATGAAATACTTTCATATAAAACTCCTTCATTTCTAAAGTGGAACAAGTTTGTAGAATTGAAATAACAGTTAATTTCTTCCTTGACTTCTTGCTCTAGCTCTGTCCTCTCCCTCCTGCTTCCCCTCTCTCCCCATTCCCCTACTGCCCCTCCCTCTCTCCAAGTGCTCATGGCTAGCCTCTACTTCTCTGCCTCTCTCTGCCTCTACTACCCTCTCAACTCCCCTCCCCGTGAATAGAGAATAAACTCTATTCTATACTAAAAAAAAGTTAATTCCTCCAATTTATTCTTCATAGAAAGTCAAATTTTTTTAAAAAAATTATTTATTATTTTATGTAAGTATAATGTATTATATGTAGTTGTTTTTAGACACCAGAAGAGAGCATCAGATCACTTACAGATGTTGTGAGCCACCATGTGGTTGCTGGGATTTGAACTCAGGACCTTCGGAAGTGTTCTTAACCGCTAAGCCATCTCTCCAGCCCAGAAAGTCACATTTAAGTTTAGTTGACTAATCCATCTATCCCTTTCCTTTCCCTTTCTGGGGTAGAGGTGGAAGGGTGTGAACAGTGGCTGTGTAGCCCAGGATTGTCTTGAACTTGTGGTGTTCCTCCTGGCTCTTTCTGGTTACAGGCGTGTGTCACCGTGGCCCATGCTTCATCTGATTTCAAAACATTTCAGATGTACACTGGGACATTTAGAGCAGCAGTTATCAGCCTGTGGGGTCATGACAGCTTTAACAAATGTCTCTCAAAAAAATATTTACATCACAATTTATAACCATAGCAAAATTAGTTATGAAGTTACGGTTGAGGGTCACCACAACATGAAGACCTGTATTAAGGGGTGGCAGCATCAGGAAGGTTAAGAGCAGCTGATGTGGAGGCATAGAAAAGGTCTGAGCAAATGCAAGACCTAATATGCAGAAGTTTGTTTCTTTTCCTTTCTGGATAATTTGGAATAAAAAGTATATTTTGGCAGTGGGTGGTTGAACCCAGGGCTTTAAACATGCTAAATAGGCACTCTACCACTGAGCTGCATCCCCAGCCTACAGTCATTTTGTGATAGTGTTCTGTAAGTTCTAACCATTAACTATATTACATTCCATTTTGTGTGCAACTGAGGATCAAACCAGGACCTTATGTAAGTTAGGCAAGCACTCTGTCATTTCCTACACCCCAGCCTCCACATAGTTCTTGAAGATATTTCCTTGTCAATCAACACGTAAAGATCTCTGAAACTCATTTGTGTATTGCATAATAATTATTATATAAATATTTTATAGATCGATTGCTCCCCTATTGATAGACACTTAGGTTGCTTCTTTTTTAATAAAGAATAAATAAATTTGTTTTCAGCCAGGCATGGTGTGTGGTTTTAATTCTAACATTTGGGAGGCAAAGGCTGGTGGATCTCTGAGTTCAAGGACAGCCTGGCCTACAAAGTGAGTTCCCAGACAGCCAGGGCTACACAGAGAAACCCTGTCTTGAAAAATCAAAAAGAAGGAAAGGAAGGGAAGGAGGGAGGAAGAAAATAACTTTGTTTTCATACAGTATATTCTAATCATAGTTTCCCCTCCGACAGATCCCTCCCCACCTCTCCACCCATCCAACTCCATGACTCTTTCTCTCTTCTGAAAACAGATAGGCCAATAAGAAACCCAAAGAACTCAGGCAGTGGTGGCACATGCCTTTAGTCCCAGAACTTGGGAGGCAGAGGCAGGTGGATTTCTGAGTTTGAGGCCAGCCTGGTCTACAGAGTGAGTTCCAGGACAGCCAGGGCTACACAGAGAAATCCTGTCTCGAAAAACCAAAAAAAAAAAAAAAAAAAAAAAAAAAAAAAAAAAAAAAGTAAAAAAAAGAAAAGAAAGAAACCCAAAGCAGAACAAAACAAACCAAATAGACAAAAAAAAAAAAAAAAAAAAAAGAAGCATGGGAAACAAGTGCACACTCGTGTACACAGCCACCCCCTAAATATAAAACCAGAAACCATAATAGATAAGCAGAAGACAAGGTAAAACATGCCCAAAGTCTGTCCTTGAGTGTGCTCCGTATGCCTAGTGAGACTCTGCTGGAGAAACGAAGTTTTCATTTGGAGCAGTGCCATCCATAGGCAGGTGAGTCTGGGCTATATCAAAATACTAGCTGAACATGAGCCGAGGGGCAAGCCAGTAAGGAACGTTTATCAATGGTCTCAGTTTCTGCCTTCAGTTCCTGCCCTTAGCTTTCCTCAGTGATGGACTGTAACTTGTGAGCTGAAATAACTGCATTTCTCCCTAGGCTGATTTTGGTTATGACATTTATCACAGCAACATAACACAAAAACAGAACACTAGGCAAGACTGTCTGTGCTAGGCTAGCAAATATTTGTTTCACGGACAATCTGAAAGGTAGAAATTAGAAACCTGGAACTTAAATGTTTTTAAATTATAGCTAAACACTCATTTATATTAGTCAGCTAAATATGAAAACTGGAGAGATGGCTCAGCGGTTAAAAGCACGGACTGCTCTTCCGAAGGTCCTGAGTTCAAATCCAAGCAACCACATGGTGGCTCACAACCATCCATAACAAGATCTGATGCCCTCTTAGGTGTCTGAAGACAGCTACAGTGTACTTGTACATATAATAATAAATAAATACTTAAAAAAAGTGTTTAAAAAAAAGAGCACTGACTGCTCTTCTGAAGGTCCTGAGTTCAAATCCCAGCAATCACATGGTGACTCAACCATCTCTAATGAGACCTGACACCCTCTTCTGGTGGCTGAAGACAGGTACAGTGTACTTACACATATAATAATAAATAAATCTTTAAAAAAGTGTTTAAAAAAAAGAGCACTGGCTGCTCTTCCGAAAGTCCTGAGTTCAAATGCCGGCAACAACATGGTAGCTCACAACCATCTGTAACAAGATCTGATGCCCTCTTCTGGGGTGTCTGAAGACAGCTACAGTGTATTTACATATAATAATAAATCTTTAAAAAAACATTTACTGCTCATCCAGAGCAATATAGTTTCTCCCGTCATCCATGTTTTATAGTTCACAATACCTGGAACTTCCGCTCCAGAGGATCTAGTTCTGAACACTGACAGAAGCATGCAACACACACAACACATACACAGTTTTGTTGTTTTTTTTTTAAGATTTATTTAATATGAGTAAACATTGTTGCCTTCAGACGCACCAGAAGAGGGCATTGGATCATCCCATTATGAATGGTTGTGAGCCACCATGTGTTTGCTGGGAATTGAAATCAGGGCCTTCGGAAGAGCAGTCAGTGTTCTTAACCGCTGAGCCATCTCTCCAGCCCCCCAAACACACTTTTTAAAAATCATAATTACCTCAGTCCCCCAATTCTCTTTCTAGAGACAGCCACTATTGCTAATGGTCTTTGTTGTTTTGAAAAGGGGCCTCACTGTTTAGCCTCTGATGGCTTGGAACTCACTATGTAGTCCAGGATGGCCTCAGACTGGAAGTGAACTTCTCTAGTGCTGAGATTATGGCTTGTGCCACCATGCCTGCTAGCATGTGTCTTTCTATCAATATGTCTTTCTGCTTTTTCCAGAAAAGGTTATATGCTATTAATCCATTCTTTCACTAATACATCTCTAAAACTGTATCATATCAATATACACATAGTACTTTATTCTTCTATATGGCTATGTCATAATTTAACGTGTCCCCAACATTTCATTTCTTTGTAGTTTCCTGCCATGCAAATACCCTTGAACACACTTACTGGTAAACATGTACAGTATAATGCAGGATAAATTCCTAGAGGAACTGCTGGATATCACATAGTAGCTGCTCTCATTCCTTGGCCAGTTCATCTCACATCTTCCTCATGTTTCAATACTCATATAACACTGGAGGTGGAGAGGCAGAATTGATTTCACTGGCTGCTGGAGTGCTGTACCGTGGGTGAAATCCAATCATGCCTGTAAGCCTCATAGATGGGTTTAGGCAACTCAGGCTGAGCCCATGACACCATTTTCCTGTTCACGGGGATTGTTTAGGAATGCACCAAGACCCAATAAAATGATTGCGGGGATTTGCTGAAGAATTTGTGGGTAGAAGGTTTTTTCCTTTTTCTGGGTGAGGTGCAAGAAGTCAGCCTTTTCTTTTAGAAAGTGTGGTGGCTGCCTTCCAATACTTCATTCCTTTTGCCACCAAGGAATGAATCAATTTTAAAATGAAGTGCATACTTTAGAAGGCTGATGGAAGGAAATTGGATCTTTGATATTGTTATCTGTGGACTCAAAGCAATACAATACCTGCTCTTCTGAAGTCTGTACTTGAATGAAGCAAGAAATCTTCTTTATCATTGAAGCCTATTGGAATTGGGCTTTTCGTTACTAATTTTAAAAGGATATGTACTTCTGTATGTTTCTTTTGTTTAGTTTTAGGTTTCTCTGTGTAGCCTTGGTTGCTCTGGAACTCTCTAAGTAGACCAGGCTGGCCTTCTGAGTGCTGAGACTAAAAGAATGTGCCCCCATGTCTGGCAAAAGGATATGTACTTTTAAAATAATTTGACAATTGCCTTTCCAAAACTTATACCAACAGCTGAACAACAAAACAGAAGGGGGTCTGTTTTTCTATATTCTTGTCAAATAATATATTACCATATTTTCTAATATTGCTATTTAAAGTATTTATTAATTCTTTGAGAATTTCATACAATGTATTTTAATCATATTCACCTCCTCCCCCAAACCCTTCCCAGATTTCCCCCCACCTCTCCACCCACCTCTCCAGTTTGTGTTATCCAAATACTCTTGGTTGGTGGCCTGCCCTGGAGTATGGTAGACCTTCCAGGGGTCACACTCTTAAAAGAAGACAGATTCTCCCTTTCCCAGCAGCTATCAAATCCAATAGCTCCTCTGTAGGGGGTGGGACTTTGTCTGGTCTGAGCCTTTGAAGGTCTTTTGATTTTTGTCATGATCACTGAGATCATATGTGCATATGTTTCCCTGTATTGACCCCCCACTTCTGGCTCTTACAGTCTTTTCTGGCTTCTCTTCCTCAATGATCCCTGAGCCTTGGAGGGAGGGGTGTGTCTGAGATGTTTTTGTAATAAAATTAGTGTTTTGTTTTGTGTTCAATTTATAATCCTTAGATGACTAGTAAAATCAGGTTGGTTGGTTTGTTTGTATTCTCTGCCCCATCCTTCATGGCTCCCCGGATTGGCCTAACAGGGGCTGTAAGCGAATGAGGGAAGGATACACACAGGGATGCATGGCAAAGCTGGGATCTAGTGGACGAGGCTCTCTAACAGAGAAGCTGCAGCGTCCCAGAAGCGCAGTGTATTTCATATATACACTTTTGTCTTAGGGTTTTACTGCTGTAAGCGGACACCATGTCCTAGGCAACTCTAATTGGGGCTGGCTTACAGGTTCACAGGTTTACTCCATTATCATCAAGGTGGGAGCATGGCAGCATCCAGGCAGGCACAGTACAGGAGGAGCTGAGAGTTCTACATCTTCATCTGAAGGCAAACAGGAGGAGACTGACTTCCAGGCAGCTAGGAGGAGGGTCTTAAAGCCTACACTCACAGTGTCACACCTACTCCAACAGGGCCACACCTTCTAATAGTGCTACTCCCTTGGCTGAGCATATACCAACCATAACACAGTTGAACAGGGAAGCAGGCTATTGCATACAGTTGACCGAGGAGACAGGTTTAGCTAATCTTGGGTTAGGAGCACTTTCTGTAGGGGAGCAGCCTTCAGACCATAAATACCTAGGAGGAGAGCGCTTCAGCAGGCAGTTTCTGCACACGGTATCAACATTTGCACCCAAGCAAGAGGTAGGCTTTGCAATCCTGCTGAACCTCACCCAGGAGTAAGGCGTCGCCATTTGTTTAAGGCTAGAGTCCTTGGCCAGCTCATGTCAACAACTCACATCCACTCAGGACTTCATACACTCTAGTTTTCTCTGCTCCATGCATTTCACCTATTTAAAATCCTATATGCCAGACATAGTGATACACAAATTTTTAATCCCAGCAGTTGCCAGGCAGAGGTAGATGGATCTTTATGAGTTTGAGGTCTGCTTGGTCTGCATAGTGACCTCTAGGTCAGCAGAGAGACTGGCTTTTAAAAAAACTGCTGGCTGGGCTTGGTGGCACACACCTTTTAATTCCAGCACTCAGGAGGTAGAAACAGGCAATTCTCTGTGAATTAAAGGCCAGCCTGGTCTACATGGTGAGTTCTAGGACAGCCAGAGCTACATAATAGAGCAATCCTGTCTCAGAAAAGAGCCATGCGTATTTCATTCCCGTGTGAAAGTATATGCCATTCATGACCTCTGTCCAGTTTTGTTTCTTCTGCTTTATGCTTTACTTTTTAAAGATTTATTTATTTCATGTATGTGAGTACACTATGTAGCTGTTTTCAGACACACCAGAAGAGGGCATCGGATCCCATTACAGATGGTTGTGAGCCACCATGTGGTTGCTGGGAATTGAACTCAGGACCTTTGGAAGAGCATATGGGTTGAAAAGTTTCCTGAATATCCTGAATATCTCTCTCTCTCTCTCTCTCTCTCTCTCTCTCTCTCTCTCTCTCTCTTTCTCTCTCTCTCTGTCTCCTGTGTCTGTATGTTCCCCCCCCCCCACTCCACTCACAGAGATCTAACTACATCTACCTTCTGAGTGCTAGGATTAAAATGTGCCACCACACACATCCTCAATTTCTCTTTCGATAAAACAGCATTTTTCTCAGGCAGTGTACTGTTTTAGTAAGTTGGAGTCAATGCTATGAAGCACAGCTTCTCGTGTGACTTTGCCTATTCTAAGTGGAATCCTTTGTATCTGACTTCATTCACTTAGCATATTTCAAGGTTGATTCATGTTCCCTAATTCCACCTTTGTTGTTCCAAATGACAAAATTTAATTTTTATTACATGTCTTTTGTGTGTGTGCACACACACCACATGTGTGCCACAGTATGCATGTGGAGCTTAGAGGACAATTTGCAGAAGTTGGTTCTCACATGCAACCATGTGGGTCCGAGGGATTGAACTTGGGTTGTCTGATGTGTCAGTCAGCAAATACATTTACCACCTGAACCATCTCACTGGCCCCAAAGTTTCCTATTTCAAATCTAACTAGGGTTTCATTCTGTGCACACACATTACCTTTTCCCTTATCTATTCATCTGTGCATGTGTGCTAAGGCTAAGCTCTACAATTTGGCTATTGTGAGTAGTGCTGCAATTACTGTATTTTCTCAATTATAGTTAAATTCGATGAAGCAGAGAGCAGAATGGTGATAAGTGGATGCTGAGAGGCATGGAGAAAATGGGGAGATGATAAGCAAAGGTCTGAAGCCTCAATTAGAATGAATACGTTTAATTTTCTTTGAGATGTATTATATTGTGTGTTGAATATAGTAAACAATAGTGTGCTGTACATTTTAAAATGGTTAAGAGGCCTGAGAGTGTAGCACAATGATGGAGTGCTTTTGTAGCATGGATTTTTCACACGCAAAACACTGTATCACTGGCAGATGCTATATCCCCAGCATCAGGACCATAGTTCTCATTACTGAAGCTTTGCAATGAGTTTTGAAATTCAGAAATGAGTTCTCTGAACATTTTTTGCTTTTTGTTATTTTACTAGTATGTTGTCTACTTGAGGTTCCTTTGGACCCTGTATTATTATTAAGGTGGGTTTTATAACAATATGTTTTTGAGACAGGGTATACTGGATAATTTTCTGACAACTTGATACAAGTTAGAGAGGAAGGAGCCTCAGTTGAGGAAATGTCTCCATGAGATCCAGCTGTAAGGTGTTTGTTTCAATTAGTTATCCTTGGGGGATGGCCCAACCCATTGTGGGTGGTGCCACCCCTAGGTTAGTGGTCCTGGGTTCTAGAAGAAAGCAGGCTTTGCCAGGTGGTGGTGGTGGCACACGCCTTTAATCCCAGCACTTGGAGGCAGAGACAGGCAGATCTCTGTAAGTTTCAGGCCAGCCTAGTCTACAAAGTGGGTTCCAGGGCAGACACGGCTACACGCAAAAATCCTGTCACAAAAAAAAAAAAAAGAAAGAAAGAAAAAGAAAAGAAAGGCTGAGCAAGACAATAAGCAACAGCCCTTCATGGCCTCTGCATCAGCTCCTGTCTCCAGGATCCTTTCCTAATATCCTTCAATAATGAACAGCAATATGGAAGTGTAAGCCAAATAAACCCCTTTCTCCTCAACTTGCTTTTTCGTCATGGTGTTTTGTCACAGCAGTAAGCAGTAGAAACCCTAAGACACAAGGTCTCACTGTTTAGCCCTGGTTGGTCTGGAACTTGCTATGTAAGCCAGGCTGGCCTTGAAGCCACAGAGATCTGCCTGCCTCTGCCTCCCCTGGAGTGCTAGGATTAAATGCATATGCTTCCATGTACAGCTATTATAACAATATTAGTATGAAAATAACTCATTCTACTGCCAAGGACCAGCCTCAGCTTGGAGCCCTCTGAGGGAAGGAAGGGGTGTTTGAGAGAGGTGAAAACAAACGACTTGAAGTCCAATTGTGAGTCCAAGCTGAGGACCTATGTTCCACTGGAGATGGCTCCCTACACAGCTCTCTGTAGATACCTCTAGGCTTTGTAGTCTGCCTGAGACAGCTTTTTATTGCTATCCTAAAAAACTCTCTAGTTAAGACAGCTAGATTGCTACTTGAGATCTCCTCCCTCTCTCTCTCTCTCTCTCTCTCTCTCTCTCTCTCTCTCTCTCTCTCTCTCGTAGTAAAAACTCTAAAAGCTCTCTGGATAGCGCATGGATTTTTCTGACCAAAGTCAGAAAAGCTGCTATAAAAAATTGATCTTCCGCCAGGCGGTGGTGGCGCACGCCTTTAATCCCAGCACTTGGGAGGCAGAGGCAGGCGGATTTCTGAGTTCGAGGCCAGCCTGGTCTACAAAGTGAGTTCCAGGACAGCCAGGGCTACACAGAGAAACCCTGTCTCGAAAAACCAAAAAAAAAAAAAAAAAAAAATTGATCTTCCGACCAATTCAGAAATCCTGTTAGAAAAGTTCTAAAAGTAATTCTTGGGTTTTTCTGATCAAAATCAGAAAGCCAGAAAACATTCTAAAAGATCTGCTCAGTCTTCAGACAGCCTTCTCTGGATAGCTGCTAGCCAACATTCTAAAAGAGCTGTGTTAGCTCTCCGTGGATTTTCTGACCAAAATCAGAAATTCTGTTAGAAAAAATTATTGAAGAGCTGGGTTTCCAGAGATCTCCAGACACCTTAGCTCTTGATAGAAAAAAAAAAATCTAAAAAGGAACTGCTATCACTTTCTGCTAGCTCATCCCACACAGAATAAAAAACCCATATCAGTCCAGTTACTTATTCAAGGTTCCCTCTTGACCATCCCACAAATCAGCATTCCATGACCTTAGCCACTTGATTCTTAGGAAGAGACAGCAAGCACAAACACAGACAATAAGATAACTGGGTGGGACCCTGCCCTGGAATTACCATTCTGATCGGGCCTGGACCTAAATTTGCTCTGTCCCAGGCTGGCCTTGAACTCACGAATCTGCCTGTCTTTGTGCCCTGCTGACTCTGTTCCAGGGGGCAGGAACCATGTCACGCAGTTCCTTCCACATGACCAAGCAGAACTTGGAATCATACACTCTCTTTCAACCTATGATGAGACATCTCTTTAATATATATTACATGTGTATGTGTGTATGTCTGCATCTGTGTATCTGCCCCATGTGCCTGAAGTTCCCATGGAAGCCAGAAGAGGGTATCCTGGACCCCAACACTGTGTGTGTGTGTGTGCGTGTGTGTGTGTGGTGTGTGCGAATGGGTGGGTAGGTGCATGTCTGTCACAGTGCATGTGAAGGGAAGTTACAAGACAACCTGTAGCAGTCGATTCTCTCCTGTCATGTGGGTCATGGGGCTCAGGGTTAGTCAAGCTTGACAGTGAAGCACCAGCTTAGCCATCTTGCTTGCCCTATTCTTCATCGTTGTTGTTGCCGTCATTTGTGTATATTTATTTATGTACCCTGTTTGTGCAGATGCCATTGGTTGTCCTGTTCTACCACTCTTCACTTACTCTCTCGAAACAAGCTTTGTCACTGAAGCCGGAGTTAGACTGGCTGCCAACAAGCCTCAGGGATGCTCCCGTCTTCACTCCCCAGTGCTGAGGGTACAGCTGTGACTACTCACACCTTTAATCCCAGCACTTGGGAGGCAGAGGCAGGGTGCAGGGAACCTGACCTAGGTCCTCTGCAAGAACAGTAAGTGGTTTTGGTTTTTTGTTTTTGAAGACAGGATTTTCTAGTGTTACGATGACCCTGGCTGTCCTTGAACCTACAGAGAGCTGCTTCCTTCTGCCTCCTGAGTGCTGAAATTAAAGGTGTGTGCCACCACCACCTGACCCACAGTAAGTTCTTTTAACTAGGGAGATATTACTACAGCCATGCACACCCCCAAAGATTTATCAATCCCAATACTCAGGAGGCAGAGGCAGGCAGATCTCTGTGAGTTGGAGGCCAACCTGGTCTACATAGTGAGTTCCAGGAGAGCCAGGGCTACATAGTGAGAACCTGTCTCAAAGAAAGAGATTTATTTACCCACATGGTGGCTCACAACCATCTGTAAAGTGATCTGACGCCCTCTTCTGGTGCTGAAGACAGCTACAGTGTCCTTACATAAAATAAATAAATCTTAAAAAAAAAGAGCCGGGCGGTGGTGGCGCACGCCTTTAATCCTAGCACTTGGGAGGCAGAGGTAGGCGGATTTCTGAGTTCAAGGCCAGCCTGGTCTACAGAGCGAGTTCCAGGAAAGCCAGGGCTACACAGAGAAACCCTGTCTCAAAAAACCAAAAAAGAAAAAAAAAAAGAATTTAAAAAAAAAAGAAAGAAATTTATTTATTTTTAATCTTTACATTAGATTTCTTCATTTTATTTTTTATGTGTAGTGTTTTGCCGCATACCACATGTGCCCTTGATGTCCTCAGAGGTCAGAAGATAGCATGGGAACCTCTGGAATTGGAGTTATGGATGATTTGAACCATTAGATGACTTTACAGGCATGTGCCATCATGTCTGATTTATCTTAGATTTGACAAAATAAGTTCTTGTTGTGTTGTCTCAGGTGAGTAATTTAACGGTGGCTTTTGTTTGTAGGGTCTCTCCATCTATCATGTTGTCTAAGCTGACTCCCATCCTTCATATGCCTCTGTTTCACCCTTCCATGTAGTTGGGGTTACTGGCATATGCCTCAGCACCTGCCTAGGAATCTAACTTAAATCTCAGTATTTTGTTTTATAAAATATGGACAGTGGGTTGGTGAGATGGCTTAGCAGGTAAAACTCACTCACTGACAAGCCTGGTGACCTGAATGTGGGCCCTGGGACCCACATGGTCGAAAGAGTGAACTGACCCCTGTGAACTGTTCTTTGACACCTCCCCCACTCCAGTAACTTCTTTAAAATGTAGGCCATACCAGTCTACTTCAAAAGAAATAATGACTAGTAAATTTCTGGCATGATACTAGAAATAGCACTCAGATTTCAACCTAGAAAATAGGAACCACAGAGAAAATTTAGTAGTGACTTAGTGACTGGCACTGAGAAGCCCATCAGGGGACTGCCAATCAAGTTAAGAATTAATGAAAGAGCTGGCACCACAGAGTAATTTTGTGTGCAGCTGGAGTGGGGGGAGGGAAGAAGACAAGGAGAGAGGGAGGAATACTCTGCTTTTCCTTCCTCCTGCCTACCAGTGTATTTTCCTCTGCCAAATTCAGCCTGAAGCCAAGCTGTTCAGGGTGGCTAAGTGCCTACTCCCTCTGGCGGTCAGCTTGCTGAAGTGCAGAGCTTAGAACAGAATGACCGAGGTAGAAATTAAACAGGCCTGAGAAAATACCTTTATTTAGAAAATCTTTCTTTTTTTTCTGCCACCTTGTCCTGCTGGAAAAATTTTAAAGTACTAAATACAGTTCACGAAAATCTCTCTTCAAAATATGTTGTAGTAATTCACCAGAATAAAGGCAAATTTAAAACCAGCCAGGGAGACCTAGCAAGTTCAGGGTCAATATGAGCTACGTAGTGAGACTATGTCTTAAGAAAACAAGGGGTGGGGCTGGAGAGATGGCTCAGTGGTTAAGAGCACTGACTGCTCTTCCAGAGGTCCTGAGTTCAAATCTCAGCAACCACATGGTAGCTCACAACCATCCGTAATGGGATCCAACACCCTCTTCTGGTGTGTCTGAAGACAGCAACAGTGTATTCATATATACAGAAGATAAATAAATCTTAAAGAAAAAAAGCACATGCTACTATTTAAAAAAAAAGAAAACAAGGGGTGCTGGAGAGATGGCTCAGTGTTTAAAAGCACTTATTCTTACAGAGGAACCAGGTTCAATTCCCAGCACCCACATGATAGTTTATAGCCATCCATATATAACTCCAGTTCCAGGAGAGCCCATGCTGCTTCTTTCTGACCACTCCTTTCTCTTCTTCCTCCTCCTCTTTTTATTCTAGAGGCAGGATCTCATTATATAGCCCTGGTTGTCCTGAAGCTCACTGTGTAGACCAGGCTGGCCTGGACTCACAGAGGTCCAACTGTTTCTGCCTCCCAAATGCTGGGATTAAAGGCATGCACTACCATGTCCAGCTTGATGCCCTCTTTTTACCTCCATGGTCACTAGGCACATGTGGTGTACAGACATACACGCAAAGCATGAACACGTATAAAATAACAAACCCCACAAAACAACAAAAAACAAAGATTGTGTGCAGTGAATACTTTTGTGCATACTTTTAAGCCCAGCACTCTGGAGGCAGAGGCAGGCTGGTACTGAATGTTTGTGAGTTTGAGGGCAGCTTGGTTGGGCTACATGCTAAGACCCTATCTCAGAAACCAACCAACAAACACAAACAAAACAAAAAACAACAAACCAAGAGATGGGGCTTGAGAGATGGCTCGGTGGTTAAGAACCCCATCTTGCAGAGGACTCAGATTTAGTTCCCAGCACCTTATCCACGTGGTAGCTCATAACCACCAGTAATCCCAGGTCCAGGGGATCTATTACCCTCTTCTGGCCTCCACAGAAGAAAAAGAACAAGGGTTGCTAGGCATAGTGGTGCATACCTTCAATCCCAGCACTCGTGGGATGCAGAGGCAGACATGTCTGTGAGTTCAAAGCCATCCAGAGCTGCATAGTGAGATGCTGTCTCAGAAAAAAAAAAAGGGCTTTGTTGGTAGAGTGCTTGTCTATCATGCACAAAGCCCTGAGTTCCATCCCCACTGCCTCACACATTCGGTGTGGTGGTGTACACCTATAACCGTAGCACTGGAGCAGGAGAAAGAGGAACAACATCCAAGGTCATCTTTGGCTACATAAGGGTGTTTGAGGCCAACCTGAGCCAAGGCACACCTTACCTAGAAAGAGAAACAAAGAAAGAAAGTGGGCTAGGGGTGTTGCCTAGCGTGTGCAAAGCCCTGGCTTGTGATTCTTAGCACACCTTGCACAAAAACATTATAGAAGACTAATTTTTCCTCCTCTCCCATCCCTTACTTACCCTTCTAGATTATTCTAAATACATTTTCCAGGCTGATCCATTGGCATTTTAAAATGGAATTTCAGTGTCAGACATTTGCAGCTTCTCATCTGAAATCTCGAGGGGATTCTACGGAAGTACTCATTCGTGTCAGTCTTCTGTAGTATCCTGGTAGGCCCTAAACTATCACCTCAAACCAGGTCACCTTGACCTTATCCTTCTGTTTGTACCTCCTGAGGCTGGACTTACAGGCTTGCATGACCATGGCTGCTTCTACCTTTTCTTTCTTTCCACCAACTCTGGCTGTGTAGCTGGTCTCCCTCCTGAGCTCTTGCAAGGATTAGGATTAGGATTATGGAGTGCATCGCCACACCTGGCTGGTGTCCATTGCTTCTTTCTGCTCATGGAACACATTTAAGATAGCCCATTTGATAGGTTTCACTGTAATGTCAGTGACCAGGCCGCCTCTGCTATAGATCCTGCCATATCTTTTTTCTGTGATCGAGCCATGCTTTCCTCTTTATTTGTATGCTTTTGCTGCTTTTTGTTTTGAAACCTGGGTGTTGGAAGTGTTCTATTGTGGTAGCTCTGGAAAGCTAACTCCTCTTCTTCAGGCATTAATGGATTTTGCTTGTTTAAGGTTACAGCCATCTATTTGTGACTGCTATAAACTACTTTTGCAGTCTATATTCCTTTCTGTGTGTTGCTACTGACATTTTCAATTTTAAAAAATTAATTAGAGTTACAATTTATGTTTGTGTGTTGGTTGAGCTTATGTCATGGACTGCTCATGGAGAGGACAGTATGCAGGAATCAGTTCTCTACCACATGGGGCTGGAGGGCTGAATTCAGGCAATTAGGCTTGTGCAGCAAGTGCTTCTACTGCTGGACTACCTTGTAGACTCAGTTTAGGGTTTTTTTTTTTTATTACCATCCTATCTCATATCCTCTGGTTATGATGCGCTAACTTTTTAAAAATTTGTCCCCTGACTTTTGCTTGACTGACCAAATTGTCTTTGTTCCTTTTCTCTCTAGTTTTAGATTCTCTTCCAAGTCAACAAATATCGTTCTAAAAAATAAATGTCCTGGCTAGTTTTATGTCAGCTTGACACAAGCTAGAGTTATCAGAGGAGGAAGCCTCAACTGAGAAAACGCCTCCACAAGACCAGGCTATAGGCATTTTCTTATCCAGTAGTCACCAGTGTCAGTGGTACCATCCCTGGGCAGGTGGTCCTGGGTTCTATAAGAAAGCAGAATGAGCAAGCCATGAGGAGCAAGCCAGTAAGCAGCGCCCCTCCATGGCCTCTGCATCAGCTCCTACCTCCAGGTTCCTGCCCTCTTTGAATTCCTGTCCTGACTTCCTTTAGTGATGGACAGTGATATAAAAGTGTAAGCTGAACAAACCCTTGCCTCCCCAACTTGCTTTATGGTATTGGTGTTTATCACAGCAATAGAAACCATAACTAAAATAATTATTTAAACATATTTTTTGTATATAATACTTACTCAGTGTATATAATCTTTTCCTTTCCCCAGGTAATATTTGTGGTTGATTTTACATTTTGCTTTAATTTCTTCTCCATTTCTAATGTTTTTATAAAATCATTTGAGGTTTTGTTTGTTTTAAGTTATTTTTTATTTTTATGTACACTGGTGTTTGGCCTTTATTTATGTATGAGAGACTTGGATCCATTGGAATTTGGGTTACAGACATCTGTGAGCTGCCATATGAGTACTGGGAATTGAACTCAGGACCTCTGGAAGAGCAGCCAATGCTCTTAACCACTGAGTCATCTCTCCATTCCCAGTTGGCTGGATTTTTGAGACAGGATTTCTCTGTGTAACATCCTGGTTGTCCTAGAGTACACTCTGTAGACCAGAGTGGCCTTGAACTTACAGAGATCCACTTTCTTCTGCCTCTGCCTCCCAAGTGCTGGGGTGAAAGCTTGGCAACCACCACCCAGTGCTTAGAGGTCTTGGCTCTAGATTTATAAATTTTTAAAAAAGATTTATTTATTGTTATATATAAGTACACTGTAGTTGTCTTCAGACACACCAGAAGAGGGCATCAAATCTCATTACCGATGATTGTGAGCCACCATGTGGTTGTTGGGATTCGAACTCAGGACCTTCAGAAGAGCAGTCAGTGCTCTTAACCACTGAGCCAGCTCTCCAGCCCAAAATTAATTTTTGTTTTTTTTTTTGTTTTTTTTTTTTGAGGCAGGGTTTCTCTGTATAGTCCTGGCTGTCCTGGAACTCACTCTGTAGACCAGGCTGGCCTTGAACTCAGAAATTCGCCTGCCTCTGCCTCCCAAGTGCTGGGATTAAAGGCATGTACAAGCAATTCACTTCCCAGAATCAAGCAAGTCAGTTGCTAGAACAATGGCAGACTTATGTAAAAGGAACCCCTCTTCAGCTTGTAAAAGGACAGTAAGCCAAACTTGCATCCAAGAGGTCAAGAGGTACCCTCTCCTTGCCATGAAACAAGAATAGTTAGTCTGAATCATAGAGATGGAACCCACCAATCAAGATATAGATCACCTACCCCTCCCTATGTTCCTCTTTTTGGCTTTAAAACTGAATCTACAAATTCAGTTGGACTCTTTTCATCCTGATGGAAGTGGGCCCCTTCATGCAGGAATAAATGTTCTTTCCTGTTGCTTACTATTTGAGTCTGGGCATCTTTTTTTTTTTTTTTTTTTTTTTGGCTTTTCGAGACAGGGTTTCTCTGTGTAGCCCTGGCTGTCCTGGAGCTCACTCTGTAGACCAGGCTGACTTCGAACTCAGAAATCCACCTGCCTCTGCCTCCCAAGTGCTGGGATTAAAGGCATGTGCCACTGCCGGGCCATTCTTTATTCTTTAAGATTTATTTATTTTAATTATATGAGTACACTGTAGCTATCTTCAGACACAACAGAAGAGGGCATCAGATCCCATTACAGATGGTTGTGAGCCACCATGTGGTCGCTGGGATTTGAACTCAGGACCTCAGGAAGAGCAGTCATTGCTCTTAACTGCTGAGCCATCTCTCCAGCCCCTGGGTATTCTTCTTCAGTGACTCATGGATCCTAACACATTGTCAGTCCAAGTGACTGAACTTCCTCTATGATATACACACAACGGGCAGTGGTGGAAATGCCTTTAGTCTCAGGACTCAGGAGGCAGAGGTGGGTGAACTCTGAGTTTGAGGTTAGCCTGGTCTACAGAGCGAGTCTCAGGACAGCCAGGGCTACACACAAAAACTGTCTTGAAAAAAATAGATTCTTTCTCTGTCTGTCTCTCTCTCTCTCTCCTTTCTTGCACATACATGTGTATATGAATATACTTATATTTGCTGTTTATAATTTTAGGTAAATATAAAATTATGTTTTCTTGAGGCTTTATCAACAGCTTTGGTGTTATTTGTCCATCACTTCTCCTTCCCCTCTTTCATCCTTCCAGAGATTCTGTTTTTATATTTCATATCAGCTATGTCTTGTTACTCCCTTCTCAAGCCCAACACACACCCCTACAGTCCCTTGATATTCTCTTGGTTTCTGTCATTACTCCATGTTGTGTACTCACATCTGAGGGTTTGGAACTCAGAACCACAATGAAAGAGAACATGTGACATTTGTCTTTCTGGGTTTGAGTTAATTCACTCAATATGATCTTTCTATGTCTACCCATTTACCTGCAAGTTTCATTTTTTTACATATGAATTGTATGTATAACACATTTTCACTATCAATCTGTCACTTGAAGGACATTTAGGGTCACATAGTAGATTTATTTGAAAATTATCCATGCTGATTTTCAGAGTAGCTTCTCCAATTTGCAATTCTACCAACAGTGAGTGAGAGTTCCTCTTTCTCCACAACCTTACCAACATTTTGTTGACCTTAGCCATTCTGACTGTGATAAAATCTCAAAGTTGTTTTAATTTTCATTTCACTAATTGCTAAGGATTATGAATATTTTTGAGATATTTCTCAGCCATTTTGTTTCCTCTATTGAGAACTTTGTTTCTATCCCTACCCCATGTTTTAAAGATTTATTTATTCCTATTTTATGTGCATTGGTGTTATGTCTGCATATATGTCTATAAAGGTGCCAGATACACTGGAATTGGAGCTACAGAAAGTTGTGAGCCACCATGTGGGTACTGGGAGTTGAATCCAGGTTCTCTGGAAGAGTAGCCAATGCTCCTAACCACTGAGCCATCTCTCTAGTCTCCCCCTACCCCATTTTTTAATTGAGTCATTTGTTTCCTTGAGTTTTTTTAGTTATTTGTATAGTCTTAATATCAATCCTCTGGCAGATATGTACCTGACAAAGATAACAAAACCCCTAGTCCCAGGAATGAGAAACCTTCCTTTGAATGGTCAGTCAGCATAGTCCAGGTGACTCTCAAAACTAGGCTATCCAGGTAGCCCTTGGTGGCCTCTCATGTTGAGGGTGGCCCCTATTGCTGAAGATGCTTGGGACACAGGATTCAGATGATTAGAGCTGGATCTGACCTGAAAGCCTCTTTCCAGCACTCTAGTTCCCATGGTGACAGAAAAATATACAAGCTGCCAGTAGAGGGAAGCAATTAAATAGTCCTACCCAGGTGCAATACCTATGAACTATGACAATTACCAGCAGGGTAAGGTGTATGCAAAAGTGCAGTAAGTGGCACTCACACATTTGAGGTAACCCACAGCTGTCTAATTGGACTTAGAGCCCATTTGATACGAAGAGAATCTTGCCTGGAACTTGAAACTCAGCCATGTTTCTGGGGCCAGTGAGGTCATGGACCTTAGAAAAGGAGCTTCTACTGCCACTTTGCTAGGCCAGCATAATTCCTTACTACATTCGAAATCTTATCCTGATACCCACAGATGAGTGTAGCTATCATCCCTCATCAAAGACTCCCTCTCTTTACAGCAAAGAAAATTACAGAAGTCCACAATTGGAAACAGTACAGAGATCAACTGATGGTGGGAAGGCCAGCCCTAACAGATGTATGTCTGTATCACAGCTCTTGAGTCTGCGGCTCAGGGACCATCAAGGAAGAAGGGACACACGACTGTAAGAAGCCCTATCCCAGGAGGCTGCTGGGAAACAGTGTCTCTTAGAAACAAGACCAGAACAATTGCAGGATCAATAGGCATGTTAACACAGAAGGGGAAAGCTTCACTTGGTCCCACTTGTAAACAAAGACCTACAGGCAATAATGACTGCTGGGAGGAGGATCAGCTTTTCCCAGGGATGAGTCCTCTTATTAGTTGTTAAATGCTGAGTGATCAGCCCTAAAACAACAGAAACACAAACAACAAAAACACAAACAACAAAAACAAACTAAGCAGGTTCTATTTATATATTTGTACATACATACATACATACTGGGATTGTGTGTAACAAAAATAAAAAAGAAGCTATCAACTTGAGGGTGTGTATAGAAGGGGTTGGAGGGAGGGTACCTGGAAGGGGCTAGAGGGAAGAAAGGAAGGGGGGAAAGTAATGTAATTCTATTTCAATTAAAAAAAACATTAAAAGGGCTGGAGAGATGGCTCAGTGGTTAAGAGCCCTGGCTGCTCTTCCAGAGGTCCTGAGTTCAAATCCCAGAAACCACATGGTGGCTCACAACCATCTGTAATGGGGATCCAGTGCCCTCTTCTGGTGTGTCTGAAGATAGCTACAGTGTGCTCACATACAATAGTAAATAAATAAATTGTAAAAATAAAAAGTCACTATTTAAAAAAAAACAACCAAAAAACATTTAAAAAGTAAATTGTTCGTTATATTTTAGCTTTTTTGTGTGTGACACAATTTCTCTTGTAACCCAGGTTGGCCTTGAACTCAAGAGTTTCCTATCTCTAACTCCCAAGTGCTGGGATTACAAGGATGTGTTTGCTACCATGCCCTTTGTTTATGTACTGCTGAGAGTGGAGGTCATTCTTACTCTTGATGTTATCTCACTATTTAAGTCAGGCTTGCCTCTAATAGGTGATCTACCTGCTTCCACTTCCAGAGTCTCATGATCATAGGTGTGTACCCCTATATATGGCTTAATAATCCTTTATTAACAGTTATACAAAAAAAGCCAGAAAAATTGCTAGGCTAAGGTATATGTACTTGCTAACAAACCCTCAGGCTGGAACTCACATAGTAGGAGAGAACTCACTCCCCAAAATTGTCCTGGGTCACATTCACCCAAAGAGAGCACACAGATAAATAAGTAAATAAAAGAGAAAGAAGGAGAGGGAGAGAGGGAGGGAGGGAGGAAGGAAGGAAGAAAAGAAAGAGAAAGGAAAGGAGGGGAAAGGAAAAGAGTTATGAAAAAAATATGCTTGGGGCTGGAGAGATGGCTCAGTGGTTAAGAGCACTGACTGCTCTTCCGGAGGCCCTGAGTTCAATTCCCAGAAACCACTTGGTGACTCACAACCATCTGTAATGGGATCTGATGTCCTCTTCTGATGTGTCAGTGACAGGATGCTCATATACATTAAATAAATAAATTTTTTTAAAAAGAGGTGGTTTGAAAAAAAGAAAAATATGCTTAAGTCATTTTAGGAAGTGGTAGTAGGGGATCAGAAGGTCAAGGTCATCCCTAGGTATATATACATTTTTGAGTTCAGCTTGGACTAAATGAGACCATGCCTCTAAATAAATGGATAAATGAGTAAATAAATGCCCTCTCTGTTCAGGGATGGAGTGGGAGTGGGAAAACAGCCCTCTGGGCTGAGAGTATGATTTTGTGGTTGGAGGAGCATGTGAGAACCCCTAAGTCTGATTCACAACTTCAAAACAAATCAGCCCCCTGGAGGCCTGGGAGTTGCATTTTGGAGGCCTTTGAATGTAGTAACCAGCTTCTTCATGTAGAAAGCAGGAGATTTACAAGGAATCTCTCCCTCTTGTCCCTGTTTTTGTGTTTGTTTTTGTTTTTTTAAAAACAGGGTTTCTCTGTGTAGTCCTTGGCTGTCCTGGAACTCACTCTGTAGACCAAGCCTTGAATTCACGAGATCTGCTTGCCTCTGCCTACTGAGTGCTGTGATTTGCTTCTTTTTCTTTATATTTTTAAAGATGTATTTATTTTATATCTATGAGTACACTGTCGCTGTTTTCAGACATGCTAGAAGAGGGCGTCAGATCCCATTACAGATGGTTGTAAGCTACCATGTGGTTGCTGGGAATTGAACTCAGGGCTGCAGGACCTCTGGAAGAACAGTCAGTGCTCTTAAACACTCAGTCATCTCTCCAGCCCCTGAGTGCTGGGATCAAAGGTGTGCGCTATCTTAACTGTCCTCTGAGAAGTTCTATCCAGCAACTGACTGAAACAGGCACGGATACCCAGAGCCAAACATCAGACAGAGGTCAGGGACTCCTATGGAAGAGTAGGGGGAAGGATTGAAAGCCCTGAAAGGAATGAGAACCCCACTGGAAGAACAGCACAATCAACTAACCTGGACCTCTGGAGCTTTCAGAGATGAGCCACCAACCAAAGAGCATTCACAGACTGAAATGAGGCTCCCAGCATATATGCAACAGATATACAACTCAGTCTCCATGTGGTTCCCCAACAACTGCAGTGGAGGCACTCCCCAAAGCTGTAGCCTGACTGTGGTATCCCCAACAGGGCTGCCTTGTCTGGCCTCAGTGGGAGAGGATGTACCTAATCTAGCAGAGACTTGATGTGCCAGGGTAGAGGGATACCCAGGGGTGCCCCACCTCTCAGAGGAGAAGGATGGAGGATGGTCTCGGTGAGGAGGGACTAGAAGGGGGCAGTGCTTGAGATGTAAATAAATTTAATTAATAAAAAAAGGTGTGTTCTGGGGGCTGGAGAGATGGCTCAGTGGTTAAGAGCACTGACTGCTCTTCCAGAGGACCTGAGTTCAAATCCCAGCAACTACATGGTGGCTCAGAACCATCTATAATGGGATCCAATGCCCTCTTCTGGTGTGTCTGAAGACAGTTACAGTGTACTCATATGCATAAAATAAATAGTAAAGGGGCTGGAGAGATGGCTCAGTGGTTAAGAGCACTGGCTGCTCTTCCAGAGGTCCTGAGTTCAAATCCCAGAAACCACATGGTGGCTCACAACCATCCGTAACAAGATCTGACTCCCTCTTCTGGAGTGTCTGAAGATAGCTACAGTGTACTCACATATGATAAAAAATCTTTAAATAAAAAAAGTAGTAAAAAAAAAAAAGGCCAGGCATTGATAGAACACACCTTTTTATAAATGTTTTCTTTTTAAAGATGTATTTATTATGTATAAAGCATTCTGCCTGCATGTATGTCTGCAGGCCAGAAGAGGGCACCAGATATCATTATAGATGATATAGAGCTACCTTGTGACAGCTGGGAATTGAGTCCCCAAGGACTCAGCTAAATGAGATTGCCTTTGCAGTCAGGGGACTGACTACTGCATTCAGTAGGAATGGAGAGGACTACCCCCTGCTCTATATAGACTTGGCTGTCCTGGAACTCACTCTGTAGACCAGGCTAGTCTCAAAGTCATAGAGATCCACCTGCCTCTGCTTCCTGAGTGCTGGGATTAAAGGCATGCACCATCACTGCCTGGCCCAAAATCTTATTTATATGTTTATTTTTTATAGGTTTTTTAAGATAGGGTTTTACTATGAAGCCATGGCTAGCCTCAGACTCACAGAGTTCTGCTTCCCTCTGCCTCTGCCTCCCAAGTGCTGGGATTAAAGGTATGCACCATCACAACTCAGCTGAAATATTTTTATATTAAAATATTAATGTTATTTTATTCACGTGAGTGTTTTGCCTGCATGTATGTCTGTGCACTGTGTGTGTGCCTCATGCCTGCAGAGGTCAGAAGGCACTGACTCTCCTGAAACTGGAGTTTTGTGCTTGTGGATTTGTGAGTTTGTGACTGTGAGCCAACATGTGGTGGGAAATGAATCTGGGTCCTCTGCCAAAGCAGCCAGTGCTCTTAACTGCCAAGCCATCTCTTTACACCTGAAATAGTTTTTTGTTTTTTAATCAAAATGAACAACCAACCCAGCCACAAAACCTTCCACCTACAATTTGTCCTGCCTGCAGATGTGCTGGGGTAAAGGTGGCTGAGAAACTGTGGAAATGGTCAGCCAATGAATGACTGATGCAACTTGAGACTCCTGCCACAAGAGGGAGCTCATGCCCTTGGCCCAGAGAGCCAAGCACCAAGACCTAGGATAGAACCAAACACAACCAGAAAATAAAAGTCAATAAAATGATTTCTAATGATATCCTGCTATACTCATAGACCAGAACCCAGCATAATCATCATCAGTGAGGATTCATCCAGCAACTGTTGGGAATGGATGCAGAGACCCATAGCAGACTTCAGGGAATCCTTTGGAAGGATTGTAGGAGGCAGAGGTGTTGAGGACACCACGAAAACACAGTCCTCAGAATCAAATAACCAGGGCTTGGAGGCTGAATTGGCGATCAGGTAGCCCATATGGGCCTGAGCTAAGTCCTATGCATGTATATTATGGTTATGTAACTGGGTGTTCTTATAGGACTCCTAACAGTGGGAGTCGGGGTGTCTCTGACACTTTTGCCTGCTTCTGGGACCCTTTTCCCTTTACTGGATTGTCTTGTCCAGACTTAATATGAGGGGATATGACTGATCTTCCTGTAACTTGTTATGTGATATTTAGTTGATATCCCCTGGGGGTGTGTGCTTTTTTTCTGAAGGGAAAAGGGGAGGGGGGAGAGGGAAGGACTGGAAGAATAGGGAAGGTGTAATATGTGAGAGAAGGATTTTTTTTTTTAAAGAATAAAGAGCAGGAAAAACATAAAATAAACAAACCCTTACTAAACCAAGAATTTGGAGAGAGAAGAGAAAAAATTTCCTCTTGTCTCCAAATCACATAGCTCTTTTTCCAGGAAACAAGTCATGTTTCCAGCTTCCTGCAGATTTTTTAAAAAAGATTTAATTAATTATTTATTTATTTAATGTATATGAGTACACAGTAGCTGTCTTCAGACACTCCAGAAGAAGGCATCAAATCTCATTACAGATGGTTGTGAGCCACCGTGTGGTTGCTGGGAATTGAACTCAGGACCTCTGGAAGAGCAGCTAGTGCTCTTAACCACTGAGCCATCTCTCCAGCCCCAGTTTCCTGTAGATTGTATCAGCATGCACATATACAAGCAAGTGTTCATAATCATTTTTCTATTTTGCACAAATGATAATCCACATTGTTTTGTGTCTCAATGCATTTATTCCTTTATTTTGGGACAGGGCCTTACTCTGTAGCCTAGGCTGGCCCAAAACTAACTGTATAGTCCAAGCTAGCCTCAAGCTTCTTTTGTCTTCCCAAGAGCTTAATTCATTTTCTTTTGCATTGTTTTTTTTAAAGATTTTTTTATTGTTATAAGTGAGTACACTATATCTGTCTTCAGACATACCAGAAGAGGGCATCAGGTTTCATGGATGGTTCTGAGTCACCACGTGGTTGCTGGGAATTGAACTCAGGACCTCTGGAAGAGCAGTTAGTGCTCTTAACCACTGGGTCATCTCTCCACCAGACCCGCATTGTATTTTTTTTTTTTAAAAATAGAGTCTTACATGTTCCAGGCTGGCCTTCCACTTGCTCTGTGGTCAACAATGAGTTTGAATTTCTGATCTTCCTGTGTCTACCTCCAGAGCACAGAGATTAGCAGTGTGCAGTAGCACCAGTGGTGACTGGGGATAGAACACGGGACTTTGTGCCTGATGTGCAGCCACTCTACTGAGGGACACCTTCAGCCCATTTGTTTCAAGATTCGTTTTTCCAAGTGCTGGGTTTCCGAGTATGGGTTTACACTAGACCTGCCTTCCTTCTTCTCTCCCTCTGGTCCTTCTTCCCTTCTTCCTTCCTTTTCCCTCCATCCCTCCCTTCCTGTCCTTCCTTTCTTTCTTCCCTTTCTCCTCCCCCTTTCTTTTTCTGGACTTTTGAGACAAGGTATCTCATAGCCCTAGTGTGCTTCACACTCACTATGTAGTGAAGAGTAGCCTTTAACTTCTGATCTCTTTCCTCAGTGTCCTGAGTACCAGGATTATAGGCAAGAGCCATTGTACTTTGCTATTGCCTTGCTTTTTTAAAAAAAATATTTTTATTATATTCCTATTTAGTGTGTGTGTACGTGTGGTGTGTAAGTGTTCATGCACCCACTCCACAATGCTTGTAAGGGGGTCTATTTTCTCCTTCCACCATGTGGGTCCTAGAGATTGAACAAACCCCATGTGGTCAGGCTTTTCAGCAAGCACCTTTATCCACTGAGCCATCCAGACAGCCCTGACTGTTTCTTATTGTATTCTTGCGTATTCTGGGCAAGCAGTCTACCACTGGGCTGTGCACTCAGCCTTTCCTTAGAACCTTTAAGCTATTCTAGGTATCCATGTCTTCTAGGTTCTATCCTATTTTTTCTTCACACCGCTACTTCTTTCATGTCCCATTGAAATCCACTCTTAATTGTCCCTCTTTTTCTGCATTCTTTCTTCTTCGGGCAGGGAGCATCGAGTACAGGGGATATTGTAGTCTGTCTATGTATTTTGTTTTGTTTTTGAGACAGCGTCTCTCTGTGAAGCTATGGCTGTCGTAGAACTCAACAGAATGGCCTTTAACTCATAGAGATCTGCCTGCCCCTGCCTTCTGAGTATTGAGATTAAAGGCTTGTGCTACCATGCCTGGCTGGAAGTCCTTCTCTTATTCCTGAAACCCAGTTACAATTTTGTTGTGTGAAATATACAAAATCCAAATCCACACTATCACCAGCTAGGCACCCGCAGAGGGGCTGGCCTGTTCTCTCCCCGGCAGACTCTCTGACTCAGCTCCGAAATTGCTCTCTCCTCCCAGCTCCCTAAATTCCTAGGGCTGGCTGCTGCCACACCATGTGCCTCCAAATTCCTGCAACTGGCTGGGGTGCACTCTTGCACACCACGCTCTGCCACCGTACCTTTCTCTTTAGAACCCAGCTGAGTTGCCGTGTGAAGGAAAACACCACACAATCTTAGTTTAGAATCAACACATAACACAATCGCTAGGCGCAGAACCTAGCATCCTAATTTTATAACCTATGTTATAAATCCTCCAGTGGGTCTGCCACTCGAACCGACAGCCTCCGGCTTCCTACATTGTGCCTACCTCCCTTGCTTCCACAGTCCCAAAAGGCCTCTTCTTTCTCCTGTCTTCCCTCTTTCTCTCCCTCACCCAGTGATAGGTCTTGTAATCTTTATTCATTAAGGGAAAGTTCTACCACACAATTTAGCTACCATTTAAGCTTAGGACAGCATCCCTTTCCCCTGTGATATTGGGGATTTGAGCCAGGGTCTTAAAAAAATGCAGTTAGGTAAGAAATCAAAATGAAAGGTAATAGGAAATTCACCATTTCCAGTTGAGGTTGTAGCAGGGCCCAGAGCTTAGAAGGCCCCCAGACCTTAGCACAACTGACTCCATGATGGAAGTACCATTAATGCTGTTAAACTCAGCATGTAGACTGTACCACCTGTCAAAACTGAAACACAGGCCTAATCCATCAAAGTCCATAGTTCTGGGAAAGTCTCTGAGTGTAGTAACCTTGCTTTTTGGCTTCTGTAACTCTGCTTCTGGCTGACTGTTCTTGTTAACTGGAGTATGTCAACCCACAATATGGTTTTTGTGTTTAAAAATTCATCCTGAGAAAGACTTAGTACTACACTGGGATCCTGAACAACTAGTGTAGTCTGGCAAATAAAGACTTTCTATTGGCTTAAACCCATGTCAGAGCAGTCTTCTTTGGTGGATAACCCGCATCAATGTGGAAATCCAAAACAACTAACTCACCACTTCATTAAACAAAGGAAGCATTTGTATGCAAAATGACCACTTATAAATTATACCCAAATCATGAGGGCTAGAGGGATGGCTCAGCTTTTAAAGAGCACTTATAGAAAATAAATGCCATTCATAACAAAAGACATAAAATGATGAAGGCAAAGAAATAAGGACAACAGTAGTAGACATTGTAACAGGTACGAGGGAAAGCCCACACAGCCTCAGCCCTACACAAAGAACTACAGGCAACTAAGGGATGTTGAGAGTGGGAAAACTAGTCTTCCCCATGGAAGAGCACACCAATTGCTTATCCAACACCAAATTAAAACATACATATTGGGCTAGAGAGATGGCTCAGTGGTTAAAAGCACTGACTGCTCTTCCGAAGGTCCTGAGTTCAAATCCCAGCAACCACATGGTGGCTCACAACCATCCATAATGCCTTCTTCTGGGGCATCTGAAGACAGCTACAGTGTACTTACATATAATAAATAAATAAATCTTTAAAAAAGGGCTGTAAAACATACATATTAGCCGGGCAGTGGTGGCGCACGCCTTTAATCCCAGCACTTGGGAGGCAGAGGCAGGTGGATTTCTGAGTTCGAGGCCAGCCTGGTCTACAGAGTGAGTTCCAGGACAGCCAGGGCTACACAGAAAAACCCTGTCTCGAAAAAAACAAAACCAAACCAAACAAAACAAAAAAATACATATTGGTGACTTTATACACATTGAATAGGGTGTTTTAGTAATACATACGTATATACATACATGTATATAACAACATTTAATGAAAAAAAGGTCAAAGAGAACATGAAGGAATATATGGGAGTGTTTAGAGGGAGAGAAGGGAAGGGGCAAAATATGAAATTATAATCTCAAAAACTGAAAGAAATAATTTTAAAAAGAGTATGCTGGGCTATGGTGGTGTGTGCCTTTAATCCCAGCACTCAGGAGGCAGAGGCAGGTGAATCTCTGAGTTCAAGTCCAGCCTGGACGCCGGGCGGTGGTGGCGCATGCCTTTAATCCCAGCACTTGGGAGGCAGAGGCAGGTGGATTTCTGAGTTCGAGGCCAGCCTGGTCTACAGAGTGAGTTCCAGGACAGCCACGGCTACACAGAGAAACCCTGCCTCAAAAAAACAAACAAACAAACAAACAAAAAAAGGACAGCCTGGACTACAGAGGGAGTTTCAAGATACCCAAGGCTACACAGAGAAACCCTGTCTTGGAAAAAAAAAAAGAATATAGGCAAAGAGCGACTACACATGAGTAGATTAAAAGGCAGGAAAAATATTAGACTTCAAGGTTTAAAATGAATTATTTCATGTATATGACTACACTGCAGCTGTCTTCAGACACACCAGAAGAGGGCATCAGATCCCATTACAGATGGCTGTGAGCCACCATGTGGTTGCTGGGAATTGAACTCAGGACCTCTGGAAGAGCAGTCAGTGAGGCATCTCTCCAGCCTCAGTGGTTCACATCTTTAATCCCAGCACTAGGGAACCAGAGGAAGTAGCTTTCTGAGTTTCAGGCCAGCTTGATGTACATAGTGAGTTCTAGAACAGCCAGGGCTCTGTAGTAACCCTCTTTAAAACATCAACAATAATCAAACAGCAGCAACGACAAAACAAAACAAGGATCTGGAGGGCTGGCTGTGTTTGTGCATGACGTTAATCCCAGCAGTCAGGCTACAGAGGCAGATGGATCTCTGTGAATTCTAGGCCATCCAAGGCTGCATAGCGAGATCCTGTCTAGGAAAAAATAAAAAGAAATTAACCCCCTACACACACACACACAGGGTGGGAAGTGGGGAGCTAGAGAGATAGCTCGGTGATTAAGACAACTGACTGCTATTCTATAAGATACAAATTCAATTCCCAGAACGTACATGGTGAGGTAAAACAGGCTGTAACTCCAGTTCCGAGGACTCTTGATATCCTCTTATGGCCTCCCAGCCACTGACTGAATACGCTGCATAGACAATGTACATGCAGGTAATACACAGGTACACATAAAAGAATAAAATTAAACATTTAAAAACAAAACCAAAACATAATAAAAATGAAATAAACATATTAAAGGGGAGCTGAGAATGGTAGTATGTGTCTATAATTTTAGCATTTGGAGGCAGAAAAAAGAGGATCACCACAAGTTCAAGACCACCATGGTCTACACTGCAAGCTCCAGGTTAGCCAAAGCAACATAAAGATTCAACAACAAAACAAACAGGACACTGTCAGGTTGCCAGGTGTAGTTGCTCAAGTCTGTAATCTGAGCACTCAGGAAGTTGAGGCAGGAAGGCCAATATGAGTTTGAAGCTAGCCTGGGTTACGTAGTGAGACCATCTCAAAAAGCAAAAATAAATGTCAAAAGGCATAAAAAGGAGCACATCATAGAGGAACATGTATAAATAACTATAACTAAGTGAGAAAGTGCTTAATTCATTAGTTATCAGAGTAATGCAAATAAAAAGGATAGTGACATATGACTATATATCCACGAGAATAGCTAAAGTGAATAATACCACTGGCAATACTAAATAATGGGGACTATTTGGAGGCACTGGGAGTTTTCATGTCAGAGTGTGAAACAATAGCTTTATAATGTTAAAATAGGAAAATATATATCTACCCAATGACTGGTGTTAATGATAAATGCAAGCACACATCAAAAAAGACCCACATTTATAGCAGCTTTATAGTAACTGGAACAGAAACAAGTTTCTATTGTGATTAATGACTACCAGACCACTAAAAAGAATGAAACATTGATTTCCTAATACTTCGTGTAATTCATAAACACACTGAGGAAAATTAGTAAGCAAGGGGCTAGAGAGGTGGCTCAGTCATTAAGAGTGTCTTGCAGATTGTCCAGGTTAGATTCCCAGCACCCATACTGGGCAGTTCACAACTTCTTTTAATTCCAGCTCTATCAGATATCTTTTTCTGGCATGCACAGCCACCACACATCAATGACATACACTCCCACAGACAAGCACACATGCACATAAGAGTAAATTAAATATTTTTTAAAGTAAACAAAAATAAAAGTAAATCAACCAAAAATTCATAACTACAAATTAAAGGAAAAATAAACAAAATGGAAAAATCAAAATGAAGTGAAAAAATGAAACATAAAAGAAGGGACTGGAGAGATGGCTCAGCAGGTAAGAGCCAAGCTCAACTTCCAGACCCAGTGTCAGGAGGCTCACAACCATCTATAACTCCAGTTCCAGGGAACCGTAAGCCCCCAGCATCAGCATCTATGTACACATACCCCCCCCACGCACACTTACACATATAATTAAAATTTTAATTAAAAATTATTTAATTTTATAAAAAGAAGAAAAATACAATGAACACAAAAGACTACATGCTGAGCTGAGTGTGATGACACAAACACCCGTAATCCCAGCATTTGGGGGGTTCTCACAGGCTCATGAGTTTAAAGCTAGACTTGGCTACAGGAGACCCTTCCTCACACAAAACAAAAACAAAACCTACAAAGAAGTGAAATTAGGTAATAAAAGTAGACAAAATACTGATGTAGACTGTAATATGGACCTTAAACTAGCCATGAAAGATGACATATTGTTTTTGTTTTGTTTTGTTGAGACAGGGTTTCTCTGTATAGCCCTGGCTGTCCTGGAACTCACTCTGTAGACCAGGCTGGCCTCGAACTCAGAAATCCACCTGCCTCTGCCTCCCAAACGCTGGAATTACAGGCATGTGACACCACTGCCCGGCTAGATGACATATTCTTGTGAGACTGTCCCTGGGAGACGTAAAATTAACATCTGACTCTACACATGATTGAGTCAAAAGGCCAAGAAGAGCCCATACTTTACACTGGGATGCAGACAAATGTGGGAAGGTCAAACGTGGACAGTTGTATTTTCCCAAAGTTGCCAACCTGCCTCCCAACCTCCTATGGTTTATGGGTCTAAGGCTACAGCAGAATTAACAAACCTGAGTTTAGAGCACCACCTAGTGTTTTAGCAGCAGCGGTGACTACAGATTTAATCCAGACTCTGAACATTTTCTTTATGTGCACCCCATTTTTGTCCATAAGGGGAACCTCTCTAGATTCAGAAAACACTGTCGAACCATGAACAATTTTACTGGAATCTGGCACTTACAATGGCCACCTGGTGGCTTGTTACAACATGGAGTTACTTGCTGCTGGGTGTGGTGGTACACGCCTTTAATCCTCAGCACTCAGGAAGCAGAGGCAGTTGGATCTCAAGGCCAGCCTGGTCTACAGAGTCAGTTCCAAGACAGTTAGTGCTACTCAGAGAAACCCTGTTTCAAAAAACCAAAACCAAACAAGCAAACAAAACAAAAAACAAAATCAAGATGGAGTTATTCTAAGTAGAACCAGAGGACCAGTCTCACTACATGTGTGACCCAATTTAAGTGTCCAGAAAGACATATTTATAGGAACCATAAATAATTGCCTGCATGTGGAGGTAGGAACATTGAGCAACTAAAAATAAGCACTTTTGGATGGTGATGAAAATGTTCTAAAATCCAATTTTAAAATTTTTATTTTTATTCTTATTTTTATGTGTGTTTTGCTTTCATGTATGTATGTGTACCACTTGCATGCCTATTGTCCAGGGAGGTCAGAAAAAGGCATTGGACCCCTTGGAACTGGAGTTATGGACAGTTGCAAGCCAACATGTGGATACTAGGAATGGAGCCTGAATCTTCTGCAAGAACAATGAATGTTCTTTTTTATTGGATATTTTATTTATTTACATTTCAAATGGTATTCCCTTTCCAGGTCTCCCCTTCAGAAACTCCCTATCCCATCCCTCCTCCCACTGCCTCTAATCCCCCTCCCAGGCCTGTTTTATGTCCTGGCATTCCCCTACACTGGGGCATCGAACACCTGCAGGCCCAAGGGCCTCTCCTCCCACTGATGTCCAACAAGGCCATTCTCTGCCACATATGCGGCCGGAGCCATGGGTCGCTCTTTGGTTGGTGGTCCAGTTCCTGGGAGCTCCAGGGGCTCTGACCTGTTGACACTGTTGCTCCTTCCATGGGGCTGCAAACCCCCTCAGCTCCTTCAGTCCCTTCTCCAACTCCTCCATCAGGGACACCCCATGCTCAGTCCAAGGGTTGGCTGTGAGCATCTACTTATCCTCACAGAGATATCAGTTCAGATCTGTGAAAAGGTCCTCATCATAGGGGTAATGAATGCTCTTAACCGCTGAGCCATATCTGCAGCTTCATAAGCTTTATTATTATTTTTGAGAAAAGATATCTTTCCATGTAGCTCTGGCTTGTCTGGAACTCATCATGGAATACAGGGTGGCCTCAGACTTGGAGAGATCCACCTGTTTCTGCCTGTCAGGTGCTGAGGTTGAAGAGATCAGCTAACTAAAGACTCTTGGAAAATTCCACCGGTCCCCAGAACGTGAAGACACCTCTCCTCCCAGAAGGAAGAGGTCAGTGGAGCACATGGAAGGGAGCACGTGGGTTGGTGGAAGGAAGAGACTGATGCCCCTACTATCTCATTACCAATCAGTTTAAAGGACACACTGTTCCGCCAATCATATTGTTCCTAGTTGCTGATGCTCTATTCTGCCCCTGGAAACTATATAAAAACTTGTCAAACAGGCCACCCGGGGTCACCGCCTCTTCTTTGGGTGCAGGACAAACCCAGCATGCTGGAACAATAAATTCCTCTTGCTTTTGCATCGATCCCTAGCTCTGCATGGCTCACTCAGAGGGGTCCCCGGTAACTAAGGCTCATCAGAGTCTTTCAAGGTTAAACTCTATTTTTTAAAATTATTTTTTCTTGAAAATTTCATACATGAGCCATACATCTACATCACTTGGGCACCTCCCTCTTCTTCCAACTAGCCCTGCAAATTCATGCTGTCTTCTTTATTATTGTTACACACACACACACACACACATCTTACATACTGAGTTTATTTATTTATTTATTTATTTATTTGATTTTTGGGGTGAGGTGGTTGAGCCAGAGTCTCACTATGTAGCCTTGGTTGACCTGGAACTCACTTTGTAAACCAGGCAGACCTTGATCTACCTACTTCTTTTTGCCTCTGCCTCCCAAGGGCTGTTATTAAAGGTGTGTACCACCATGCCTAATGGTACAATAATTCTTGAAAATCTACCCTAAGAATACTTAAGCAGTCAGTAAAATAACAAAGACTCAAAGCTTAAGAGGAGAGCTCGGGGGGGGGGGGAAGTGCTTATCTATCATGTGTGAAGACCTGGGTTCTATTGCCAGGAACACAAACAAACAGGGTTCCCAGTGCAGAGCCAGGTATAGGCTCTTCTTGGCCTTTTTTCTTTATATTTCCTTTGAGACAAATTTTTATCAGTGTGAACCAACTACTGGTTCTTCTGTTACCACCACAGTCTTGGTGATAGGGAATTATCAATCCTTAGAAAGTCTATGTCCTAAGTCTTTTTGTGTGGCCGTTTCCCTTCTCATTCACATCTTACCCTAGGGACAGACCACAAGTATCACCCACAAATAAAATAAAACAAAACCAAAAAAAAAAAATCCCTGTTATGCCAGCCATTTTCAGGCAGTTCTAGCCTATCTTCCCAGGCTTCTGTTACTGTCCTTCGTTGTTCTGAGTCTATAAGGGAGGCCTTGCTTGCTTCCATCCTCGCTGATTTTCCTATTTATTTTCTGAATGCTTCTCAATTGCTCCAGCTTTAAAATTTAGTGTGTTTGGGGGCTGGAGAGATGGCTCAGTGGTTAATAGCACTGAGTGCTCCCAGCAACCACATGGTGGCTCACAACCATCTCTAATGGGATCAGATGCCTTCTTCTGGTATGTCTGAAGATATGGACAGTGTACTCATATACGTAAAATAAATCTTTAAAAAAGTAGTATGGCTGGGCGGTGGTGGTGCACGCCTCTAATCCTAGCACTTGGGAGGCAGAGACAGGCGAATTTCTTAGTTCTAGGCCAGCCTGGTCTACAGAGCGAGTTCCAGGACAGCCAGGGCTATACAGAGAAACCCTGTCTCGAAAAACCAAAACAAAAAACAAAAACAAGAAAAAACCATATAAAAAAGTAGTATGTATATATTTAGAATATTAATTTATTTTTAATTGTCTGTGTAGGGGTATATGCAGTGAGTGAAGGTGCCCTCAGAGACCACAGGTGCTGGGTCCCCCAGAGGCAAAGTTACAGGTGGTTGTGAACCACCTAATATGGGTCCTGGGAAGAGAACTCAGGACTTCTGGGAAAACTTACAGATTACAGATGTACCATGTCTGTTTTTTTCCCTTAGGTATTTCATATGAATAGAATCCTACACTATGTGTAGGGGGGAAAGCTGATACTAAAATCTGGTTCCCTAATTGTTTTGTTTTTGTTTTCTGAGACAGGGTTTCTCTGTGTAGCCCTGGCTGTCCTGGAACTCACTTTGTAAACCAGGCTGGCCTCGAACTCAGAAATCTGCCTGCCTCTGCCTCCCAAGTGCTGGGATTAAAGGCGTGCGCCACCACTCTGCAACTTCCTAATTGGTTCTTGATTGTGTCAATTAAAACAACGGAAGCCAATTGTTGGGCGAAGGGAAAGGCGGTATTTCCGAGTCCCAGGAGGAAGAGGCGGGACATAGGGAGAGGAAGTTTCTCCGGTCAGGCTTTGGAAGGAGAACCATATACAGTCCCTCCGCCGCTGATAGGGGCCAGAGGAAGTTGGCAGGAGCTAGCTGTTAGCTGATAAGATTAGGGAAAGAGATTCATTGTCCAGCATTTTGTATGTGTTTTCCATCCGCAGGGCTAAGGTGGGCAGGAAGAGAAAGAGAGCAGCTGGGGCGGTTGTTAGCAGCTTGGCAAAGCTAGCCAGGAGGAGTGGGCAAATTGGAAGTGAGGCCAGTGGCAGCGGATATCCAAGTTAAACTGGAAGCGGTCAGAGCACAAGCCAAGCTCCTGGGAAGGAGGTAGCGTGGGCTGGCAGGAGTATGATCTCGGAGCTAAGCCGAAAGCTCGGCCCTGGGCAAAGAAACAAGCATGTTTTTAAAACTACACGCAACAGATGACATTCAACGTGGAAGGCGAGAATCCACTATTGATTTAGGGATACACACAGTAATATAAGTCTAGGAGGGAGAGAATTGGTTTCTCAGCGAGCAAAACAGAATCACGTGGTTTCAGCATGCTGGAACCTTAAACAGGGGCAGGCTCAGCTCACAGGCTCTGAGATCCCCTTCTATGAAAAGACACAAGGGCTGGAGAGATGGCTCAGCGGTTAAGAGCACTGACTGCTCTTACGAAGGTCCTGAGTTCAAATCCCAGCAACCACATGGTGGCTCACAGTCATCTGCAATGACATCTGATGCCCCCTTCTGGGGTGTCTGAGGACAGCTACGGTGTACTTACAAATAATAAGTCTTTAAAAAAAAAGAGCCGGGCGGTGGTGGCGCACGCCTTTAATCCCAGCACTTGGGAGGCAGAGGCAGGAGGATTTCTGAGTTCGAGGCCAGCCTGGTCTACAAAGTGAGTTCCAGGACAGCCAGGGCTACACAGAGAAACCCTGTCTCGAAAAACCAAAAAAAAAAAAAAAAAAAAAAAAAAAAGAAAAGAGACAAGATGGTTTCTCTGAGGCAGAGAGCAAGACAGTAAAAGCTGCCTGCTTCCTACAAGCAGGTAATCATAGAATTCTAAAATTTGGTTTAATTGTTTTCAAAGATAAAAGAGAATACAGGCTTGTTTGAGCCATGTGGGGAATTCTTCACGCAGTTTGGAACTGATACAAGGAGTTTGAGCTCAAGGCACTAGGAGCCCCTACTGTACAGAGACAGGCTGCTCAGAGGAAGGCAGAAAAGAAAGGCTAATGCCTCCAACAGAAGATAGAGGGATTGTATGAAAAAAATGAGTTTTGAAGAAGTCTTTGAAGGATAGTTTTGAAGATGTCTTGCAGGATAACTCGGATTCTTCGAACATGGGCTCCACATATTTGGGTTATATTTCCTGGTGTGACAGATTAGAAGTCTAAGAATAGGCTCATACAATATTCGTTTAGCTTACATCATTTGTTTTGGATTGTTTTAATTATCAAAGTGGGTGTGATTTTGGGTTTTGTGGTTATATTATTACTCTGTGAGAGTAATAATAAGCTAAACGTTTTTCTGGTTATTGGCTCAGGGATATGCTATTTTGGGAGAAAGGCTCTACTTGTGTGTGTGTGTGTGTGTGTTTACAAAAGAATTATGTATTTGAATACACTCTAACTGTCTTCAAACACTCTAGAAGAGGGCATCTGATCACATAAACAGATGGTTGTGAGCCACCATGTGGTTGCTGGGATTTGAACTCAGGACCTCTGGATGAGCAGTCAGTGCTCTTAACTGCTGAGCCATTTCTCCAGCTCCTACTTTAGTGTTAAAAGAAGAGGAAATTAGGCTCTGGACCACTTCCAGAGTTATATGGATCAGATATGACAGAAGGGGACCCCCTTTAAAACTAGAAAAGTTCAAGAGAATCAAACAGGACAGGTGAAGATTCTTTGTGCCATCCTTCGCATGGCATAAATGAAGACTTATAATTGGTTATTATTAAAATTGGCTCATAAAAAATACAGCTATCTTTCACATGCTTGATCAAACAAGGAGCAGAATTTCATCCTCAGCTAGTCTGTGCACCCTGCACAGACTAACACAAACCGTACAGATATCTTGATGGTACTTAAATCTGTCTTGAGATTTGTATATCGCAGAGTGTACAGCTTTTGCAAGATTCACCCTTAAAGATGCTAAACTGACCTGCTTGGACTCCTCTGTCATGGATTCTGGGTCATCTTGCCTCATTCAGCCTTTCAGACCATACCAGTCAGAACTTCAGTGAAGCTCTGAGCCTTCTCAGCATCAGAGAATGAATAACAATTGCTGGCTTGGCTTTCTTAAGGCCTAACTAAATCTAATTTCCCTACGCTTCCCCTCCCCTTTAAAGATATTTCATCGCCCCTGTTCAGCAGGAAGACGTTATGGAGAGTAGACAAATAAGGATAGGCTATTAGATTTACTCTTAAATAAAACATTACAAAGCCATATCTTACATCAGTAGAAATCTTTATAATTAATGCAAATTGAAACTATAATTTTACATTGGTATACAATTTACAGATTGGTACAGATTTAAGGTTTTCATTGGTGTGATTTATATTTGTCATAGGATTTATAATTAATTTTATTCTTTGATAGGCATTGAGCCTGTGCAACTCATCTAAGAATACAAGGCTTGGGCCCAGTCCTAATAACTGCCATTACAAATTGTTTAGAATGATTAAATAACATAAGTTAAGGGCCAGATAGTAAACTCATGGTTCTGAGTTTAATTTAAAAAGGGTGTTTTGTTTTTCTTTTTTTGTTGTTTATTTTGTTTTGTTTTTTTCAAGAAAGGGTTTCTCTGTGTAGCCCTGACTGTCCTGGAACTCACTCTGTAGACCAGGCTGGCCTTGAACTCAGAAATCTGCCTGCCTCTGCCTCCCAAGTGCTGGGATTAAAGGCATGCGCCACCACTGCCCCGCTAAAAAGGGTGTTTTCAAAATATTTCAATTAGAAATAGCAGAGAGTAGCGCCACCACTGCCCCGCTAAAAAGGGTGTTTTCAAAATATTTCAATTAGAAATAGCAGAGAGTAGTCAAGGTTTAACAGTTCAGATTACCTTATGTAAACGTCTCCTGAAGTACACAGAATACAACAGTTAAGGCCATTTCATTATTAAAAATCATTTGACTAGAGACATGTCTGATCCTGACAGCATCCCCTTTTGGGTTCAAAGATTTGAGCATCTTCACCTCCAGGCAAGGTTGCTTTTGTGGCAAGGCAGCCACTGGGCAGAAATTGACCATTTCATCTACAGACAATATTGTCCAGAGAAGGACACAGTTTGCAGTATAGTTGACTACTGGCTTTACTGAGACAGGGCCATCAACCCTGCAAATTTCTGCATTATAAGTCTGTCAGAGGACTTCTGGGAAAGCAGCAAGTATTTGTAACTGCTGAGCCATTTCTCCAGTCCCCCCAGAAAGGTGTAAATTAATTACACAAAATAACTGGTTTTATTATGACATCTAATATACACATATAAGGAACTTCAATAATATTTATTTTTAAAGTATATCAGGTTATTATTTATTTTGCATGTTATTTTTCTTTTAACATAAAAAGTAACATTTCCTTACAAATTTTTCACATATACTTGGGTTTGTCTGACCCTCTCCCCACCTCCTCTCCTTCCTCTCCTCCATCTCCCTGTCTTCCATCACCACTTAAACGCTTCCACACTCAGTATTCTCCCTTTCACTTTTTTATTTATTTATGTGTTGCCTACATGTACATGTGTGCAACATACGTGTGCCTGTGAAGGCCAGAATAGAGTATTTGGTCCCCTGGGATTGGAGTTAAAGATAGTTCTGAGCTGCCTTAAGGGTGCTAGGAATTGAACCCACATATACTGTGTAGACAAAGCACACACAGAAAAAAGTCTTCAAAGCCTGCCACCAGTACTTCCAGCAAGATTCCACCTCTAAAGGTTCCAAGACTCCCACAAATAGCACCACCAACTGGGGACCAAGTGTTCAAATATGTGACCAATAGGGTCATTTTTCACTATGGCACGAGTTGCTGTATGTGTGGTTAAGAGCACTGGCTGCTCTTCCAGAGGACCCGGGTTCAGTTACCAGCAATTGCATACATGGCAGCTCACAACCATATGTAACTCCAGTTCCAGAAACCCGAACATGTCTTCTGGCCTTTGTGGGCACCAGAAATGTATGTGGTTCACAGACACACATGCAGGGAGCACTCATACATGTAATTAAAAATGTTCTTGTTTCAAGTATACAGCTTAAAATCATTTAGTACATGTATTCTGTTGTGATAAGTCACCAGAATATCATTCTGGTGCATTTTTTGGTGTCTTTTGAGACAGGGTCTCATGTAAACTGGCTTGTCCTCAAACTCACTATGTAGTCAAGCTGACTTTGAACTCCTGATCCTCATGCCTCTACTCTAGTCCTAGGATTATAAACTTGCACCAGGGTACTTTCGTTTTTTTTTTTTAATTATTATAGATTTGTCTCTTGTGTGTAACCTATGTTGGCCTTGAACTTAAGATTCTCTTGATTCATGTTCCTGAGTACTGGGATTACATATGTACCATGTCTGGTCTCTTTTGTTAGGTATTTCATATGACTAGAATCATACACTATGTAGTTTTTATTGTTTTGAGTCTTTTAAAAGGGTATTTTGGGGTGTGTGTGTGTGTGTGTGTGTGTGTGTGTGTACCCAAGGAGACTAAAAGAAACTTTCAGACTATGTAGTCTTTATTATTTTGAGACAGGGTCTTTTCTTTTAAAAGGGTATTTTGGTGTGTGGGTGTATATACCCAAGGAGACAAAAGGAAACTTTCAGGTCCCCTACAGCTGAAGTTACAGGCAGTTGTAAGGCACTGAACACAGCTGCTCTGGAAGAGTAGTATGCTCTCACCGCTGAGCCATTGAGATGGGGTCTTTTGCAAATTTACCTTGAACTCCCTTTTGTAATCCAGGATAGGCTTGAACTCCTAACCCTCTTGTTTCTACCTCCCAAGAGCTCATTTTACATGGTGTTGGGACTCCAACCCAGGGTCTTGTGCTTGGAAGGCGGGCATTCTTCCAAACAAGCTATATCTCTATCCTAATAAATACATGGTCTTTTGAAAGTCCTGTCATTCATCTGGCATACATTTTGTTTTGGTTTGTTCTTCAAGACAGTGATTCTGTGTAGCCCTGGCTCTCCTGGAACTCACTTGTAGACCACACTTGTCTTGAACACAGAAATCCACCTGTGGCAGGATTTTCCCTGTCCAATTACATTAAAATATTAGTGCGCAGAAGGCCTGTGATTGGACAGTGAAAGAGTGAAGAGTTGCAGGGACAGAGAGTGACTCAGAGGAGGGAGAGGAGAAGCCAAGATGGAGGTGGACGGACAGGAAGAAGATCCTGATCCTGCGTGTTTTTAATAGCCACAGGTAGTTATGAATATCATATAGAGATAGACTAATTGGGATAACTTGTCTGATCTAGGTGGACTGCTTGTATCACTATCAATTGGCTCTGAAATTATTGTATGGGCATCTTGTGAATGGAGAATTTATTGATACATAAATCTGACTTGTTAATTATAAGCTCCTAGAGTTTTGTTTCTACCGAGTTGCTGGGTGTTGTGGCAGCTGACTGCAGGGTGGACAGTCGTTGCATGAGGCTGGCATGGCAGAGAAAGGAACTCGGGAGCTCCAGTCCAGCCGGAGGGGTGGCAGACAGAGAATAGCTGGATGGAGCACGGGAATTTGGCAGTTCGTTTTTAATATTTCCCTCAACATCCACCTGTCTCTGCTTCCTGAGTGCTAGGATTAAGGGCTCGTGCCACCGCCATTCAGTGGCTCTCTTATGAATGGTGAATATTGCGCTATACAGATGTCTCATGTTTGCTTCCTGACTTCTCAAATGATGGACATTTTGGTTTTCACTATTTTTGGAGACAGGATCTCATTCTGCAGCTCAAATTCTAGGATATGTATGAGCCACCATGTCCACCTTGGGTTTTCAATTTTATTACAAACTAATATGAGATCCGGGACATCTAGGGCTACACAGAGGAACCCTGTCTTGAACAACCAACCAACCAACCAACCAACCAACCAACCAACCAACCCAAACACCAATATGACCATTTCTGCACAAGGTTTTCTGTGAACATGGGTTTCTGTTATTTTGAGAGAGGATGTAACATTGTAGCCCAGGCTGCTATATATAACAGGAGCTATACAGCAATGCTTCTGACACAGTTTCTTAAGTATTGAGATTACCATGCTGAGCTTGTTTTCTCAATTATTATAGTACTAGAATGTGAACTTGTCTCAATTGTGCTAGGGAAGCACCCTTATCACTGAACTACACCCTCCTGACCAGATTAGATATTGAGACAAGATCTTACCACATAGCTCTGGCTGGCATCTCCTAAATACTGTTGCAGGTGTGAGCTACCACATCCAGCCTTGGGCATATTTTGTTTATTTTGTGAGGACATGTAAATGTGTGTGGATGAGAGAGAGGACAACTTGCAGGAGTTGATTCTCTCCTCCCACTATGTGGGTCCTAGGATCAAACTCAGGACATCAGGCTTGATGACAAGCGCCTATGTCCACTACATTATCCTGCCAGCCCTGGATAGATGTTTTTCCATTTTTATTGTATGTGTATGAGTGTTTTGCCTGGATGTATATATGTGCACCACATGCCTGCAGTGAACACGGAAGTCAGAAGAGGGTGGTAGATCATCTGGAACTGGAGTTACAGGCAGTTGTGAGCCACCATTTGGGTGCTGGGAACCAAACCCCAGTCCTCTGCAAGAACAGCAAGTGCTCTTAACTGCTAAGCCATCTCTCAGGCCCCTAGAGATGTATTTTTCATTCTCTTGGGTACAAAATTAGAAAAGGAATAGCTAGATCATGGGCAAATTAATATAAAACCATTTTTTATTGGTGCTGGGGATTGAAATTAGGGTCTATTAGGCTAAGTATGCACTACCACTGAGTTCTATTACATCTCCAGTCTCTAAATCCGTTTTAAGATAGGTTTGTGGCCAGGTGTGGTAGCACATGCCTTTTATCCTAGCACCAACAGAGGCAGAGTTTCAGAACAGCCAGAATTACATAATAGAAAGACCTTATCTCAACCAAAAAAAAAAAAAAAAAGCCGGGCGGTGGTGGCGCACGCCTTTAATCCCAGCACTTGGGAGGCAGAGGCAGGCGGATTTCTGAGTTCGAGGCCAGCCTGGTCTACAGAGCGAGTTCCAGGACAGCCAGGACTATGCAGAGAAACCCTGTCTCGAAAAACAAACAAACAAACAAACAAACAAACAGAAAACAAAATGTCCCTGTGTATATACTAAAGAGAGGTGATCAAATATAATCGCACAACTGGCCTTGGTGGCAAAGACCTATACTTTCAGTTACTTGGGAAGCAATTCAAGGCCAGACCTAGGAAACTTAAGTGAGACTCTGTCTCAAAACAAACAAAACATGAACAAGGAAACATGCACAAAAAATGCTAAGTAGGAACCCTGAATAAATCCTAGGTTTGGCAACAAAGATATTCCAATTCGAACAACTCTTTGTGTGCCACCATGGTGAGCTGAAACATAAAATACGTCCTCAGGATGGAACTCAAATTGGGTTGGTGGCAGATATCTTACCCACTGGTTCAATCTTGCTGGTTCAATATGTCTATTTTTAGTACTTTTTATAAAGTACTTTTACAGTGTTTTTGAAGATCAGGTTTCCCTGAGTAGCCTGGAATTTAACTATGTATACTAGGCTGGTCTTAAATTCAGAGACGCTTCTATCTCAGCTTTCTATACCAGGCAAAATAAGGCTATTATTATTATTATGATTTTTTTTGAGACAGGGTTTCTCTGTGTAGCTCTGGCTGTCCTGGAACTCACTCTGTAAACGAGGCTGGCCTCGAACTCAGAAATTCGCCTGCCTCTTCCTCCCAAGTGCTGGGAATCAAGGCGTGCGCCACCACTGTTCGGCAAGGTTATTTTTTAAGTACAGGCAATTGAACCTACGTCGGCCAGTGAGCTGTATCCCAGCCCTGTATATTTACTTTCTGTTTCTCACTTTCATTTTCTCTCTCCTCCCCCCTCCCCTCCCCCTTCGCCCTCCCTTCTCCTGGTTTCTTTCTTCTCTCCAGACTTTTAAGTATTATTTTATTTTGGGTGCTGGGAATCAAATATGTGCGCTAAAAAAAACCTATGAAAATATGAAAATGTTTAATGTTTGTGAATCTCGAAGTTTGCTCATTTTACTAAGCTTCACGTTTTCTATGGGAAAATGTAAATTCAAAGTAAGTAGGAGTCGTCCCGTTATCACAATTCATAGCAATGTTCCTTTGGGGAACGGCACAAACCGGAAAAAAAATGGCTCAAATCGTAACTTCTATGTATTGTGTATTGCAGTCTCTGACCCGGGGTTTCCAGGGGTCACAGGTTAAGATGCCCCAGAACTTCCTTCTTACTGGAGCAAAATCTGCCGCTTTTACCGGAGGACCCAGAACGGACCGACGCAGTTGATGGGCGGGACTGACAGTTGGTTTGACCAACCACCTTTTATTTATCCATCTTGATCTTGGGTGGACCAATCAAAAACACTGAAGTAGCCTTAAGCTCAAAGGCTCACGTAGGACAGCCGTCCTTTCCGTTTTTTTCAACTTCCGGTAGGCTCTGGTTGGGTCAGGGAGCATAGCAAGTCACTGTGTGCGACTGGCATTTTTGTTTCCGGCCCATGGGCCCAGAGTGGGCTGGGTTGCTGCCCGAAGCTGCTGCCGGCAGCCCTTCCGCCGTCATGTCAGACACAGACAGCGATGACGATTCCGCTGGAGGAGGCCCATTTTCTTTAACTGGGTTCCTGTTCGGCAACATCAATGGAGCAGGGCAACTGGAAGGCGAAAGCGTCTTGGATGATGTGAGTCGTGGGCCTGGGGCGGAGTGTGCTGTGACTAGAGAGATCCCGTGACAAGAGTGGAGGCCGTTCAGGAGCGGGTAATAGAGGGTGTTGTAGCTCATTCTGGGGGCGCAGAGCACCCCCCCTTTCTTGGGTTTGGGGAATAGTGGAGAGCGAGAGGCCTCAACTTTGACGAAGAATGAAGAGAAGAGGAAAATAGTTAAGTGCCAGTCACTGATGCAGAGGTGTTTGGTTTGAAGGTAACATTCTTCTTGCCTGGTAGGAAAACTAGTTAACTCTAGTAAGGCTATCAGAACCGCTACTGTGTAAGACCTTAAAGATTCTTGGAACTTTGCTTTTCTGGCTTTTGCTGATCCGAATGGCTCCAAAGCCAGGATTATGGATGGAACTTGTGTTGGTTGGATCTGATCTGTATGGAATTTAGTATATTTCCTATAGAGTTCTTGAATGTGATGTTTCTTTGAGCATATATGAGCAAGGGAAATAAACCTTCGGATTTAGTTGTTACTTTCGACTCTCATGCTGTTCCTTTTTTAGGAGTGCAAGAAGCATCTTGCAGGCTTGGGGGCTTTGGGTCTTGGCAGCCTGATCACTGAACTCACAGCAAATGAAGAATTGCCTGGGGCTGATGGTGCCCTGCTAAATGATGAAGGTGAAGTGTGGACCATGGGGAGGACAGTGTGAGTCAGGGGAGGAGATTAGCTGTTATACACTTGCTTTTAAGTGGGGATTATCTAAGGAAGTGATAATTACTTGCTTTCTCTTGAGACATCTCCCTTTTTGTCCATAGGATGGATTAGGAGTAGAGAAGATGCTGTGGACTATTCCGACATCAATGAGGTGGTAGAAGATGAAAGTAGAAGATATCAGCAGACAATGGGGAGCTTGCAACCCCTTTGCCACACAGGTGATATATTCTCATATTCATTCTCATTCATATTCTCTCTCTCTCTCTCTCTCTCTCTCTCTCTCTCTCTCTCCCCCTCTCTCTCCCTCTCCCTCTCTCCCTCTCTCCCTCTCTCCTTGTTTTCTAGCAATGGGGTCTCTCAGCATAGCCCCGCCTGTCCTGGAACTCACTATGCATGCCAGATGGTCTCAAACTCATAGAGATTCACTTGCCTGTTTCCCAAGTGCTGGGATTAGACATGTTCCCCATAGTGTGTGCTCCACTAGACCCGATATTCTTTAATGTTGTAAAATTGGCAATATAGTGCATTTTCTTCCTGAATAAGTCTGTTTTGTGCTCTAACTTCTATATTTGATTTCTGCCATTATTCTTGCCTGCCTGTACATTTGCTTTGTATGCTGTTTCCATTGTCAATTCAGTGCTAAGTAGTAGGTATCCTCTTACCAAATTCAGGCTTTTATTTTTATAATGTTCAGTCTCAAATTGTTGATTAATAATAAGGGTGATAGTGATTTCTTGTCCTCTCATATATTTAAGTACCTGTAGATTTGAGATAACTAGATGCTCTTCAAAGTTAAAGATTAAAACAAACCCAGTCTTTGCCCTTAAGATTTTAAGATTAAAAAGGATTAAGTTTATAATCTCATGTCAATAAGCAAATGGATTCCCCTATTATACTTCTTCTTGTTCAAAATATAAATGTTTTCCCTGCTGTATTTTAGAATAACAGTCCCAGAATTGGAAGAGGTTTGTTTGGCCTCTGCCTCTAGAATGTTGGGATTAAAGTCTTGTACCACCACACTCTACTTTTGTTTTTTATTTTTGAACCTTTTAGGCCTCAAAATTATGTAGCTGAGGTTAGTTTTGTACTCCTGATATTCCTGCCTCTACCTATCAAGTTTTGGGATTATAGGCATGTACCACCATGCTTAACTTAGAAGAGATTTTATTATTTCTTTTTTGTTTATTTTTTGTTTCATATTTATAATTTCATTAGCTTAGTGTTTTCAGAAACAACAGTAGCATATAGTAGGAGTGCTCAAAATTTTATTAGGGAAGATATTAGGTGGACAATCAGGTTGGCAGTGCTGGGTGAAATTGAGATCAGCATTTCAAATGCTGCTTAAGGTTATCCAATTTGGAAAACCATTGCTTTCAGTAGATATTGTGGTAGGGGCACTCTGCAGTGTGCTTCTCCTCATGTCTGATTTCCATTCGCATTCCAGCTTATTGCACACATAGGGCTTCTCCGCAGTGTGCGTTCTCAGATGGTCTCTGAGGAAATAAGGCTTTGTGAAAGATTTCTCACCATAACCGTATGTACAGAAGTAGGGCTTCAAATTGTGAGTCTTTTTCTGGAGAACACGGCTCTGGGTCTTGAGGTCTGAATTGTCTAGAGGGACCTGGACAAAAGCAAAAACTGAAACACTTTTTGGAAGTTGTCTTGGGGGACAAAGGACAAGGTGAATGATCTGAGGATTCCCCTCCACTATAGGAAATCACCTGAGGATGGAGGACTTCTTCCTCACTGAGTGCTGTCCTCTGACCTCCGCAGACATTCTGGCCATGGGAGGATACCAGCTGGCCATAGTGATTTATTTGGGCACTACTGGGAATGTTTTTTTTGTTTTCTAAGACAGAGTTTCTTTGTGTTGCCTTGACTGTCCTAGAACTAGCTCTGTAGACCAGGCTGGCCTCACACTCACAGAGGTGTGCCTGCCTCTGCCTCCCAAGTGCTGGGATTAAAGGCATGTGCCACAACTGCCTGGCTAGATTTTATTATTTCTTAACTTTCTATTAAATAAGGAAAACTTGAACTCTGGAGAACTTTAAAAATGTGTAGAACCTTTAAATGTTCTGCATTTAGTACAACTTGACTGATTTAATAAGTCAGTTCATTAGACATTGAAGACATTTGGCATGTGTGATAAACTTTGATATGCAGTTTAGTGCCATAAGGTAAAGTCTATTTTCTGAATTTTAGAGTCTGATCTGGATACCTGTTGGTTATGGTTTAGTCTTTGAATTGCCATGTAGAACTTCACTGCTCAAAACTTAGATGATGTTCGTTATTTACCTCTTCAAATTAGATTTTAGGCTGCTCAGTTTTAGATTAAAGACCTTCATAAATACTTAATTAGCCCAGGGCATGGTAATGTAGGCTGGTAATCTTAGCGCTTGGGAGTTAGAGGCAGGAGGATCTGAAATATTGGGTTTTCAAGCTGTGAGTTCAAGATCATCTTGAGCTATCTGAAACTCTGTCTCAAAAATCTCAAAAACAAAACAATCAACCCCCCCCAACTTTTGAACTTAGCTTTTGAGGCGCAGTTAATGGATTTGAGTGTTACCTCCTCCCTTATTCTTCCTCCAACCCTTTTTTGTTTGTTTGTTTTTTGTTTGTTTTTCGAGACAGGGTTTCTCTGTGTAGCCCTGGCTGTCCTGGAACTCGCTTTGTAGACCAGGCTGGCCTCGAACTCAGAAATCCTCCTGCCTCTGCCTCCCAAGTGCTGGGATTAAAGGCGTGCGCCACCACCGCCCGGCTCTCCAACCCTTTTTTGAAGACAAAGTCTCACTGTGTTGCTCAACCATCTCCAACTCAGGCTTCTGAGTTGCTGGGACTAAAGGTGCCATTTCTTCTGGTAAATGCTTCTTATATAGAACCACCACATGCAGCATTAGTAATTCAAGAAACAAAAGTAAAACAGTTATTTCTATTAAGTAGTAAGCCAATGATAAGCTCATATTCCTTTGTAGACTACTGTAGTTAAGTTTAAATGCGCTACCAAAATTGTTAGTCAAACTACATAGCTATTATTTTTGAGCATCCTGACTTAGGCTAAGGGTAGGTGGTCCATCTCTGGTGGTGCAGTGAGAGTTGGCAGTTTGGGGTCTGATTTACTGTCTTTGCTAGGGAAGGTAAAATGGATAGACAGGAGCAGATGCCTATTACTTAACGTCCTATAAATGGATGCTGTATTTGATAGAATGTTAGTATACTGGTATGCTTGTTTCCAGGTTGTCTTGTTCTTTACGGATGCCTTCTATTATGCTAATAGTTTCCATCTTTCTTGGTACCTATCCCTTCACATTGATTTACAAATGTACTTCTTTCTAGTAATTGGAAGGGGATGAAGGTAATTAGGACTTTGAGGAGGAGAATTTTTTTAAAGGTGTACACCACCATCTTTGGCCTTTACTGTCATTTTTATTGTTGTTATAGGTTTTTTTAAAAGATTTGTTTATTTCATGTATGTGAGTACACATCAGATCTCTTTACAGATGGTTGTGAGCCACCATGTGGTTGCTGGGAATTGAACTCAGGACCCCTGGAAGAGCAGTCAGTGCTCTTAAACCGTGGAGCCATCTCTTCAGCCCAAGGAGGTAAATTTTTAGCAAACTATTTTTTGAGACAGGGTATCTGTGTTTGTTTGAATAAGAATGTCCTCCATAGTCTCATATATTTGAATGCTTAGTTACCAGGGAGTGGCAGTATTTGAGATGGATTAGAAGAATTAGGAGGTATGGACTTATTGGGGGAAGTATGTTGCTGGGGATGGGCTTTGAGGTTTCAAAAAGTTCATACCGTGCCCAGTCTCTCTCTGCCTCATAAACTGAGGATCAGAATGAAAACCTCTCAGCTACTTCACCAGTATTGTGTCTGCCTGTATGCCACCATGCTCTCTGCCGTGATGATAATGGCCTAAGCCCCTTAAACTGTAAGCAAGCCCCCTAAATACTTTCTTTTATAGGAGTTGCCTTAGTCATGGTGTCTCATCACAACAATAGAACAGTGGCTAAGACAGTCTTTAATGTAGCTCTGGCTGGCCTGGGACTAGCCATGTAGACCACGAAGTCTTTGACCTCAAAGTTTTCTTTTGATTTTTGTTTTAAGAAATAGGGTACATACTGCTAAGTAGCAAAAACCAAAGATAAAATTTGTAGCTTCTTTATGTATACATTATTTGAAATTTGATGCCATAACAAGTTAGTAGCCTGCCTGTCTGTAAAATAGTATGATAGAATGTAAAGAATAGATTTCTGGGTCAGAAAACTAAAGGTTCAATCCCAACTTCATATTTCACTTGAATTTGTCATTTGTAATAATCCTCCGTTTTCTTCTGTAATCAATACAATTATTAATGCTTTTTGGGGGATTTAAGTTTGTGATTACATGATGGGAAAGCATCTGGTAACCCCAAGAAAAAGAGTCTTGATAATCTGTCTGGAAAGGTTGTGTAGGCAGCCAAGATGTGTTAAAATTGTAGAAATAAGGTGAGTTAGGGCAAAATGTGTATATTTGGATTTAAATTAGTAGGGTAGGAAGCAGAAGTAGGTGGACTTCTGAATTTGAGGCTAGCCTTGTCTACATAGAAAGTTTCAGGACAGCCATAGATATATAAAGGGACCTTGTCTTAGTTAGGGTTTTACTGCTGTGAACAGACACTATGACCAAGGCAACTCTTATAAAGACAACATTTAATTGGGACTGGCTTACAGGTTCAGAGGTTCAATCTATTATCATCAAGGAGGGAGCATGGCAGCATCCAGGCAGGCATGGTGCAGGAGGAGCTGAGAGTTCTACATCTTCATCTGAAGGCTGCTAGTGGAAGACTGGCTTCCAGGCAGCTAGGGCTATTATTAAATCCCATACCCACAGTTACACACCTACTCCAACAAGGCCACACTTCCTAATAGTGCCACTCCCTGGGTTAAGCCTCAAAAAAAAAAGATTAATACAGGTAATATTATTTTGTGTGTGGACCACAGCACACGTGTAGAGATCAGAGGACAACTTTGTGGAGCTGGTTGTTTCCTTCCATCTCTACTCTGACTCTAGGGATTGAACTCACTCAAGTGGCCAAGCTTATGTGCAGCAAACTTATCTAATAAGCTGTCTCATTGGCCCTTGGGGGCTTTTTGTTTAGATTTATTTTATTTTATGTGTAATAGTGTTTCTGCCTGCATTTTTCACAGATGCCTATCAGGTATGCTAAAACTGAAGCTACAGATGGTTGTGAGCCACCACGTAGCTACTGGAAATCAAATTCAGGTTGTCTGGAAGAGTAAACCAGTACTTTTAATGACTGAGCCATCTCTCCAACCCCCTGCCTTTTAAAATATTTGTTTCTTTATCATATTTTTAAAAGATGTATTTATTTGTGTGGGTGTTTACCTGTATGTATGTATGTACACCACATGTGTGCCTGGTTCTCTTGGAAGTCAGACGAATATGTCAGATCCTCTGGAACTGGAATTACTGAGTTATGAAAGATTGTGAGCTGCTTGCTACAAGTCTTCTGCAAGAACAAGAGTTGCTTTTTTCTGTTGAGCCATTGGTCCAGCCTCTATTTTTGTTTATTTTTAAAATTACATTTGTTTTGTGTGTGGAAGCATATGCCCCAACCACAGGTCAGAGGATAACTTGAAGGAAGCAGTTCTTTTCTTTTGCCACATGGGTCCTGGCGATCAAACTCAAGTTGTTAGAATTGGTGGTAGATGTCTTTATCCATTGAGCCATCTTCCCAGATCTCTTGAGGGTTTTTTGTTGTTGTTGTTATTGTTGCTATCTTTTTTTTTTTTTTTTTGAGGCAGGGTTTCTCTGTGTAGCCCTGGCTGTCCTGGAACTCACTCTGTAGACCAGGCTGGCCTCGAACTCAGAAATCCACCTGCCTCTGCCTCCCAAGTGCTGGGATTAAAGGCGTGCACCACCACCGCCCGGCTATTGTTGCTATCTTGAGGCAGCATAATCCAGACCAGCCTTGAACTTGGTATATTAGTAAAGCATGGGCTCGAACTCCTAATCATCCAGCGTGACTTGAAGTGTTGGGATTAAAATCATTTTCCACTATACTGACTGGTAAGGGTGATTGCTGAAAAAGGAAATATGTAGAACAAAAGAATATTTGGGCAGGGAAATTAGTATATGCCCGTAATCCCAGTTGCATGAGATTTTGTGTCAAAACATTGAAAATAAAATATGAGGAACTGGAGAGATGACTCCGTAGTTACGAAGTCCTAAGTTCTAAGTTTCATTTCTAGCAACCACATGGTGATTTATAACTATCTATTTTGGGATCTAATGCCATCTTATGGGTGTACAGATGTACATGCAGATAAAGTGCTAATACACATAAAATACATAACAGACCTTTAGCCAGGAGGGGTGGTGCTCATCTTTAATCCCAGCACTTGGGAGGCAGAGGTAGATGGATCTCTGAGTTCAAGGCCAGCCTCATGTACTGCAGAGCAAGTTCCAGGACAGCCAGGACTACACAGAAACCTCGTTTTGAAAAACCAAACCAATCAAAAATACGTTGTTCAGGACTGATTATTTAGTATTGCCAATAGTTAAAAAGCACTGAAAAGAATGATCAACTACTAAAATATAGACAGAAAAAGTGTATCTAGGACTTGGGAACTATGAAGAAAATTTAGTTGTTTTTTTTTTTTTTTTTTTAGAAACTGGGGAAGAATATTCAATTACAAAGTGAAAAACAAAACCTAGTATGATAAGGAAAAAGTAAAAAGTTACAAACAGTTTCCAGAAGCTCTCCTACTCCATATGAGAATGAACATTTGGCTATATCATAGCTTTCTGAAGGCAGAAGCTACATTTTCTATGTATTGTTTTTATGTTTTATTATTTTTTGTGATAGGTTCTTACTATGTAGTCCTGGCTGTTCTCAAACTCAAGGATCTACCTACTTCTGCCTCCTGAGTGTTGAGATTAAAGGTATGTACCACACAGAGAGAAGACTCTCCTATATATTCTTAAAGGATAGACAGTAATTCTGTGGTACTTTAAATTCTTGAGATTTGAAGGAAGCTCAAGGGTATTATATAGCATTTTTCATATTAATAAGATCATCTTGGTTTTGCCAGATTACGATGAAGATGACTATGATGCTGATTGTGAAGATATTGATTGCAAATTGATGCCTCCTCCACCTCCACCCCCAGGACCAGTGAAGAAAGAGAAGGACCAAGATGGCATTACTGGTGGTAAGTAAAAAAAAAGTATACTTCCTTTTAGGAATGAGTTTCTACTCATAAAACCAGGCTTTTGCCATGCTTAAGGGGCTTTTAAAAATTACCTGTTAGAGGGCTGGAGAGAAGATAGCTCAGTGGTTAAAAGCAGTGTTTAATCTTCCAGTGGACCTGTGTTCAGTTCCCAGCACCGACATGACAGCTCACAACTCTCTGTAACTCCAGTTCCACAGAATGTGATGCCTTTAGACAGATACACATGTAGGCAAAACACCAATGCACATAAAAGTCAATCTGAAGAAAATGTTAGAAAAGGATTGCTCCTCTTAAAAAATTATATAAGTGTCAAATACTGATATTGAATAGATGTTTTCCTTATAAAATGTTAAGTAGCACACAGTTAAGAAATAGTAACTTAATTTAGTGCTTCCTCCTCAAATTAGGTTGCCGTCACAGTTACTGGAGTGTTTGATTAGAAGAGTTTCCCAAGAACATTTTTTTTTTGAGACAGGGTCTTACTCTGAAGCACCTCACTGGAATTTTCTATAATAGCCAGACTGCTTTTATACCTGTAGCAATCTTTCTGTTTTTGCCTTCTTAGTGCTGGGATTACTTGCATGAGCTACCATACTCTGATCTCCCAAGACTTTCTGATATAACTAATTTATATACTCATATGTAGAACATATCTGTTCAAAAACAACCCTTTTAATCTGGTTATGGTAGTGTATGCCTATTATTCCCAGTACTCTGAAGACAGGAGGATGACTGCTAGACTGAGGCTAGCTTAGGCCTATGTAACAAAGAACTGTCTCCAAAATCAAACAACTTTCTGGAATGGAGCATCACTCATATTGAGTTGTTATCTCACCATTCATAACCCTGTAACAGTAATAATCCTGCCATAGGTTAGATGAAGAACAGCATCTGTCTTTTTTTTTTTTTTGAAGCAAGACTTCACTGTGTATCCCTGACTGGCCTGGAACTCTATATAAACTGGGTTGGCCTTAAACTCATAGAGATTTGCTTGCCTCTGCTTGCTGAGTTCTGGGATCAAAGGTGTATGCTACCATGCCTTGCCCTGGTCTTTTATATTTTGAGACTATGTTAACTTAAATTTCTTCAGTTGGTACTTTGAGCCATTTTCTTTAGTTTTCAGGGTAAATGTTATTTGACTTTGTGTATAGAATTTATTTTTTGATATTCTGTGGCCTTTAACAATTCTCCATCTTATAGATCTCCGAACTGAACATAAAAGGGCCTGATTAATGTGAAGTATTAATATAATTTTGTTATTAATCACAATATTGGGCACAGTATTGGTCATTTATGAAAAGTAGTAAATGTAGTAATAGTGTTTATTTTCTCTCATCACAACCCTAGGGTACCAGGTCCAAGGTGAGTTTGGGAATGGTGGGAAATAATAAGTTGGATGAGTTTTCTGGCCTGCATACTAGTAACCTGGGTGCTTGGGACTATATCTCCTGCCACAGAACCATGCATATTAGCTTAGAAGGGGGGTATCAGCTGAATTTGAGGAAACGTGTTCATAGTTATATGCCAAGGGGGTTTCTTTTCCTCGTTGCAGTGTCTGAAGATGGAGAAGGCATCATCTTGCCCTCCATCATTGCCCCTTCCTCTTTGGCCTCAGAGAAAGTGGACTTCAGTAGTTCCTCTGACTCAGAATCTGAGATGGGACCTCAGGAAGCAACACAGTCAGAATCAAAGGATGGAAAGCTGACTCTACCATTGGCTGGGATTATGCAGCATGATGCCACCAAGCTGTTGCCAAGTGTCACAGAACTTTTTCCAGAATTTAGGCCTGGAAAGGTACTTTGCATGGATAATGTCCATAATGAAAACTGACTTTTTCCAGATTCCAAGTTCTGTTATTATAATGCTAATACAGTTATGAGTCATGAGACTTACCACTGACATGAATATGTCATGAGTCTTAATGGTGTTCTTATTCAGTGGCAGATATTTGTTTATATAGGAACTTTTTATGCTGTACTAGATCATTTTTTTGAAGTTGTCTGTAGGAAATGTGCTATCCTCTTGCCAAGTGTGGTTGACTTTTAATGCCTTTAATTTCAGCACTTGAGAGGTAGAGGCAGGTGGGTCTCAGTGAGTTTGAGGCCAGATTGGTCTACATAGTGAGTTCCAGGACAGCTAAGGCTATGTAGAGAGACCTGCCTCAAACAATAACAGCAACAAAGTTGTCCTGTTGGAGGCTGGTGAGATGGTTCATTGGGTAGAGGTACTTCCATGCATGCCTGAGGATCTTAGTTTGCTCTGCAGATCCCACATATTGGTCAGAGAGAACCAACTCCTGAGACTTGTCCTCTGACCTCCACCCATGTATTGTGGCATGTACACCTGCATACACACACATAAGCACATGGTTAAATAAAATAAATTTCCTGTTAGAATAAAAAACAAGCCAAGTATCTTAATTATTGTTCTATTGCTATAAAGAGACACCATGACCATTGCAACTTATAAAGGAAGGCATTTAATTGGATGCTTGTTTACAGTTTCGGAGTGTTAATCAATCCATGAACATTATAGCAGGGAGCACAGTGGCAGACATGGTACCTAAGCAGTAGCTGAATGAAAGCTTTTATCTGGATCTGCAAGCAGAGAGAGAATGAGACTGGGTCTGGACTTTTGAAACTCAGAGCCCACCCCCCACCCCTTCAGTTACACACCTTCTTCAGTAAGGACACACCCCTTGATCCTTCTCAAGCAGTTCTATTAGCTGGGAACACATCATTCAAATATATGAGTTTATGGATCAAACCTAGTAGTATAGACCTTTGGCCCCAGCTACTAGGGAGGCTAAGGCAGGGGGAATCACAAGTTCAAGGCATCCTGGGCTTCAGAGTGAGATGAAGAGCAACCTGGGCAGCTTAGTGAGACCTTGACTCAAGAAGCTAAAGACTAGCCAGGTATGGTGGTGCTTGCCTTTAAACCCAGGCAGAGGCAAGTGGATCTCTGAGTTTGAGGCCAGCCTGTTCTACATAGAGTTCCAGGCCACGCCTACATAGTAAGACCCTGTCTCAGAAAACAAAAATAAAGCAAAGCTAAGGACTGGGAATGTAGCTCATTGATAGAGTGCAAATCCCCAGGTTCAAATCTCAGTACCACACCAAAAGAAGAAAGAAGAAATAATTGACCTATTCAGGGATAATACTTTTGTGGTCTGTGCTTAGCACACCTTCATTTTCCCCCTGCAATTGAACTTGAGAGTTTTTCAGACACTGAATCTCTGACATAATACTATGTTCTGTGTTCTAGGTGTTACGCTTTTTACGGCTTTTTGGACCAGGGAAGAATGTTCCATCTGTTTGGAGGAGTGCTCGGAGAAAGAGGAAAAAGAAGCACCGTGAACTTATACAGGAAGAGCAGGTCCAGGAAGAGGAGTGCTCAGTAGAATTAGAAGTCAACCAGAAATCTCTGTGGAACTATGACTATGCTCCACCTCCACTTCCAGAGCAGTGTCTCTCTGATGATGAAGTAGGCAAAGTAGCCATGAGATTACAGTTTACAAGGGGGCATGTAGAAAGCTCTCTAGCTTATGTCAAAGTTGTAACTAACACTTTAGCATTAAGAGTTCTTTGTAATTATCAATGACTAATAATGAGCTAAATCCAATGGGCTCACTTTTCCTGTTGTAACAGAAAAATACTTGGTGGGGCAAGGCAGGGTAGATGGTGATACATGGCTAAATATAAAGCTATTACTCATGGACAGAGCATGTCATGTTATTTCCAGGTAAAAACTCCTGTTCAGGCATCGTCCTTGTGGTTCCTCTAAGTCACCTTATAATTGTTAATTCTCTGTAGCCTTAGGTCATTTGGAATAGGGATCCTCCCACCTCTACACCTCTGACTTTGTTATAGATCACAATGATGGCTCCTGTAGAGTCCAAGTTTTCCCAGTCAACTGGAGACACAGATAAAGTAATGGATACCAAACCAAGAGTGGCAGAATGGCGTTATGGACCTGCCCGGCTGTGGTATGATATGCTAGGTGTTCCTGAAGATGGCAGTGGGTTTGATTATGGCTTCAAAATGAAGAAGACTGAACATGAATCTACAATGCAATGCAGCATAACAAAGGTAAGTACCTCTGGTATATGAGAGAGGAATCATCAGTGTGCATAGGGTTCTATCATTTTTACTACTCAGCTGACATTAAAGAGCATAGTGGGGCTTCATATAACTAGGCCCTATTCTAATGATTCTGCTTTTTGATATTCATGCTGTTGGAGTGGGAGAGGAGGCAGATTTTTTTTCATTATCAGGTAATTTTCATAAGTAAAACATCACTTTTTTCTGTGCTGGAGAATGATTCCAAGGTCTTGCACATGCTGGGGAAGCACTCTTATCACTGAGCTACATTCCCAGGCCTTGGCTTTAGAAACAGAGTCACACTTTGTATCCTGTGCTGACTTCAAACTTGCAATTCTCCTTTCAGTCTCCCAAGTGCTAGAATTGCAGGTATTTGACACTAAGCCTGGCAAAGCACCACTTCATGAATCACTTAGGATTTGGATTGGGAACTTTGATTAGTGACTGATTTATTATTCTTTCTACTTATACAGAAATTAAGGAAAGTTGAAGAAAACAATGGTGCTGATCTTCTGGCAGATGAAAACTTCCTAATGGTGACACAACTGCATTGGGAAGATGATATCATCTGGGATGGGGAGGATGTCAAGCACAAAGGAACAAAACCTCAGCGTGCAAGTTTGGCAGGCTGGCTTCCTTCCAGTATGACTAGGAATGCCATGGCCTACAATGTTCAGCAAGGTGTGCTTCTATGCCATTAATATCGAACACACAGGTTTTCATCTCAGTTATTATAAGTAATCCTACTTGTCTTTTAAGCTTCTGAGGGACAGTGAAATGCTTCAAATCTAATCTCTGATTTTTTTTTCATTTTTTGCTCATAAAGGCACTTTATATTTATCACAATTACAATTTTTTTTTCAACCAGGTTAAATTAAGGAATATTGTGCTTAGCCGGGCAGTAGCAGTGCTTGCCTCTGATCCCAGCACTTGGGAGGAAGAGGCAGGCTGATCTCTATGAGTTTGAGTAAAGTTCTGGGACAGCCAGGGCTACAGAAAGACTCTGTACCAACAAACCAACCAAACAAACAAAACAAAACACACATACACAAAACTGTGCTTAAAAGCATGAAAAAAACGTCAAAAGGGAAAATTCTGATATTCTAGAGATTATTATTAAACTTTTTTGATATTTTGTTTTCTGCAAGTATAAGGTTAAGCTTAATTAATTAATGTTCAGACAAGATCTTCCTCTGTACCTGAAGCTAACCTGGAACTTAACTGTTTAGCTCAGGTTGTCCTTAAACTCACTATCTTCTTAAGTACGCCAATACAGGTATTTGTTGCCATGCTGTCATTTGAGTTCAGTGTTACAATGCTGTTTTTGTTTTGTTTAAAGATTTATTTATTTTATTTATATGAGTACACTGTTGCTGTCTTCAGACACACCAGAAGAGGGCCTTGGATTCCATTACAGATGGTTGTGAGCCATCATGTGGTTGTTGGGATTTGAACTCAGGACCTTCAGAAGAGCAGTCAGTGCTCTTACCTGCTGAGCCATCTCTCCAGCCCTTGTTTGTTTGTTTAAGACAGGGTTTCTATGTAGAGTAAGCTGGCCTCAAACTCACAGAGAGCCTGCCTCTGTCTCCAGATGGCTATGGTGGCAGTGTTTTTGGAGATAGAGACTTATCTTGTAGCTCAGAATGGCATCAGCTTTATTGCACTCTTCCTACCTTTGTCTCACAAGTGCTGGGATTACATGTGGAAGCCATTACACCCATTACTGGGGTTTTTATCTTGCTTTTGTTTGTTTTTTGAGACAAGTTCTCACTTTAAAGTCCCGGCTATGTGTAGACCAGGCTAGCCTGAAACTCTGAAACAGAGATCTGCCTGCCATTGCCTCTCAAGTGGTGGAATTAAAGGTATTTGCTACTAGAACTTGTTAATTTTCTCTTAAAACATAATTTTATATGTAAGTTTTCAGAGTAGTGTATATAAATGTTAAAGATACAGTAAACATTTATGAATTTTTAGAAGAAAAATGGTTTTAAGCATAACCATGTTATCTATTTATGTGAGGGCCATCAGTCAAACTTGAAAGCACTTTTAAACAAGTCCTTGGCAATCTCTAAATTATTCTTGGTGATCTTGATAACCCTTTGACCAGCTGAGGTCAGAGGGGCATATTTAAAAGTCACCTTGATTTATTGGATTTTTGAGACAGGATTTCACTCTGTATCCCTTGCTGGCCTAGTACTTGCCATGTATTTAGTCCAGGCTTACTTTGAACTAGAAGTAATCCTTCTAACTTAGCCTCTTGAGAATTGTGATTGATCCAGTAAATGCCAGGAAATATTTAAAATGTAAAGAAAAGGAAATATGAAACCGCATATTTGGTATTTCATTTGTAAAAATGAAAAACAGAACCATATAAACAAAAATCTGATAAAAATGTATTAAAGTATCTGCAGTGGTTATTTTAGTTTCTTCAGTTTTCTTTATGCCATTGTGTATTCTCCACATTTTCTCAGTTACCCTGGTTTCATTTTACAATTCAGGCAACACACCACCACCGCTACCCTGCCATTGATTTTTTTTTTTTGATCCAGTCTTTCTGTATATAACTCAGGTTGTCCTTGGACTCAGTATCCTCAGCCCCTACATGTTGAGTGCTGGGATTATAGATATACATCACCACACCCTACTCAAAAAAGCCTTAATTTTGTTTTTTCAAGACAGGATTTCTCTGTGTAGCTATGGCTGTCTTTGAACTTTTTGTAGATGAGGCTGGCGTCAAACTCAAGAGATTCACCTGCTTCTCAAGTTCTGGGATTAAAAGTGTGTGCCATCACCACCTGGCTTAAAATGCCTTAATTTTAAAACTCTTTTGAAAAGGTTTTTCTCTTCAGTTTTAGTTAAATACTTTACTGGTTGCATAGTTTCTCTTTTAAATTTTTGGTTTTTTGAGACAAAGTCTTGCTGTGCATCTCTGGCTGGCCTCTTCCTATCTCTGCTTCCCAAGGTCTAGGATTAAAGGAGAATGTTACCTTATCCAACTCAGTAACATAGTCAGGCCTCAGGCTCACAATCCTCTCTGTCTTCTGAATGCATAGTATTCTTAATTATTTTAATTTTGTGCATAATATTCTTAGAAGCATGTTTTCCTACTGATAATTGCTTTATTTCCTAATATAGTTTAATATCAATATTGATCACCATAATTTTTTTTATTTATTTTTTTTCTTTTTCTTCTTTTTTTCATTTTTTTTCTTTTTCTTTTTCATTTTTTTTCATAATTTTTTTAAATGATTTACTTATTATTTTATGTGCTTTGGAGTTTTGCCTGCATGTTTGTCTCTATGAGGGTGTCAGATCCCCCTGGAACTGGAGTTACAGTTGTAAGTTACCATGTGGGTGCTGGGTCCTCTGGCAACCAGTGCTCTTAACTGCTGAGTCATCCCTCCAGCCCACCCCACCCCTAAATTATTTAGCTAGTCCCTTAGTAAGTAGGCTGTTTAACTATTATAAACAGTATTGCAATGAACATTTTGTTAGCAATGGTTTCTATCAAAGTGAGATATGCATGATATCTAGTAGGTTTCTTTGGATAGTTATATGAGTACCTGCACTAATGTTTTTTTCTTTTTCTATTTTCTAGGATCATAACTGAAAGGAGCATTAATGTTTTGTTTGTTACTGTTTTCTCTTCTTGTTTTGGTCAGGTTTTACAGCTACATTGGATGATGATAAACCTTGGTACTCCATTTTCCCCATTGATAATGAAGATCTGGTATATGGACGTTGGGAGGACAATATCATTTGGGATGCTCAGAATATGCCTAGAATTCTGGAGCCTCCTGTTTTGACACTTGATCCCAATGATGAGAACTTGATTTTGGGTATGTTGATGGCAGAAGCCAATGTTCTTTATCTTTGACATCTTATTTATTAATGTTAAAGGGCAAGAGGATATAACAATGTTAGAGAAGGCAAAAACTAGAAACTTTTATGTGATGCATTTTTAAAAGTAGAGTCGTAGCTGCCAGTTTTAGTGTTTGACCATTGTTTAGGAAAAAACTCATGTAGAATTGTTTAAAATTGTATCTTCAAGACATCATTAGACATGACTTGGGCAGTGGTGGTAGATACCTTGGGAGGCAGAGGCAGGCAGATCCCTGGTCTACAGAGTTCCAGGACACCTAGGACTACACAGAAACTCTTGAAACAAACAAAAGACATCAGATATAGTCTAGCTGGAGAGAATTACCAACTAAAAGTAGTGTGGAAGTGGAGTAAGAGATCTACTTAGAAACTCCAAAAATATCAGTAGAAAGGTAAATTTTAGCTGGACCTGGTAGCATGGATCCCAGTTACTTAGGGGGCCAAGGCAAGAAGACTATATAAGTTCAAGGCCTGTCTAGGCTGCAGAGTGTGTTCCAGGACAGCTTTAGCAATTTAATGATATTGAGTCTAAAGATAATGCAAAAAGAGGTCAGAGGGCTGAGAGGTAGCTCAGTGTTAGAATCCTTACCTAGGGGGGCTGGAGAGATGGCTCAGTGGTTAAGAGCACTGACTGCTCTTCCAGAGGTCCTGAGTTCAAATCCCAGCAACCACATGGTGGCTCACAACCATCTGTAATGAGATCCGATGCCCTCTTCTGGTGTGTCTGAGAACTACAGTGTACTTATTTATAATAAATAAATAAATAAATCTTTAAAAAAAAAAGAATCCTTACCTAGTCTGTGTAAGACCTTAGTTTCAATCCTTAGTATTATATAGAGGGGTGGGGAAGAGAGTAGGAGAAAGGGAAGAAGAAGAGAAAACAGGAGGAAAGAAAAGACTTGAGCATTTAGGGATAGCAATTCTGAAGTCATTTCTTGTTATATCCTCAGAGATCCCTGATGAGAAGGAAGAAGCTACTTCTAATTCCCCTTCTAAGGAGAGTAAGAAAGAATCATCTCTGAAGAAGAGTCGAATTCTCTTAGGAAAAACAGGAGTCATCAAGGAAGAGCCACAGCAGGTTTGAGAAAAGAAAGGAACTTGGTATTTAGAAGAACCGAGAAAGGTATTAGGAAAAGGAAGTCTGACTAATACTTACTTACTTGATCTATAATTAGAACATGTCTCAGCCAGAAGTGAAAGATCCGTGGAATCTCTCCAATGATGAGTATTACTATCCCAAGCAACAGGGGCTTCGAGGTACTTTCGGAGGGAATATTATCCAGGTACAAATAACTGCTTTGTTTTGACAGAGGGTATGGGTAAAGATTGCCTGGGAAGGAGTTAGTATTTACTTTTAACTCTTCTGTTTTCTGTTTAGCACTCAATTCCAGCTGTAGAATTACGGCAGCCCTTCTTTCCCACCCACATGGGACCCATCAAACTTCGGCAGTTCCATCGCCCACCTCTAAAAAAGTACTCCTTTGGGGCACTATCTCAGCCAGGTCCACACTCAGTCCAGCCTTTGCTGAAGCACATCAAAAAGAAAGCAAAGGTATAAGTGAATCCTTGTTAGGAAAAAAGTTCTGTAAGATAATTGGGGTACAAATTGTGGGGGTTATACTGGATATTAGATTATATTAGGGATTATTTATTTTCTCAGATGTGATACAATTTTATTTTGGTTATTCAGAAGAATGTTCTTATTCTTAGAAGATGTTTTTTAGGAACTAAGGATTGAACTCAGGGTCTTGAGCTTTGCTAGACAAGTGCTCTACCACTGAGCTAAATTCCTAACCTCTAGAAGATTTATATGAATATACCTGAGGCTAAAATATTGCAGCTTTCAAAACTGGTTTACTAAAAATCTATAGAAAATTTACAGATTAAATAGGGAAAATGCTTAAGTAGTGAGAGAAAAGATGTTTAGAATACTATTCTTTCAGTTTTAGAGTTTTGTTTGAAAGTTTTAACAATGAAATTAAAAAAAAACATGTAAAAACATTTTGGTATTGTCTCAGATTGGATGATATCATTTTGTATGTAGTTTATTTTCCTGTGTGGAATAGGCTATATTGTCTTCATTTTGGACAGATGCGAGAACAAGAGAGGCAGGCCTCTGGTGGTGGAGAGATGTTTTTTATGCGCACACCTCAGGACCTCACAGGCAAAGATGGAGACCTTATTCTTGCTGAATATAGTGAGGAAAATGGACCATTAATGATGCAAGTTGGCATGGCAACCAAGATAAAAAACTACTATAAACGGGTGAGACTGTACTCAAATAATTTTTATGGTTTTTGTATGTGTATATTTTTTAAAATACTCATGTGTATGAGTGTTTTGCTGCATGTATGTATGTATGCACACCACATACATGTGCCTGAGGAGGCCAGAAGAGTGTGTCAGATCCCCTGGAACTGGAAGTATGAATGGTTGTAAACCACCATATGAGTGCTGAGAACCAAACCTGAGTCCTCTCTAAAAAGAACAAATGTTCATAACCATAGAGCCATCGCTCCAGGCCCTGAAATTCTTGTTATCACTATAACTTTAATTAGGTATGTAGTAATAATCTGTGAACATGTATTTTACCATATACAGAGAGTGGTATCTCTTGTTACTAGCAAATGCTATGCTTATGGAAGATTACATGTATGTTTATTGGTTTTATTCTCTGAGTCTGAGTTTGTTATGTTTCTTTTAGAAACCTGGAAAAGATCCTGGAGCCCCAGATTGCAAATACGGAGAAACTGTTTATTGCCATACATCACCTTTCCTGGGTTCTCTTCATCCTGGCCAGTTACTGCAGGTGAAGAATTCCTTCCTGTCTTTATTCTCTTCTAAGGAAATTGATAGATAAGAAGCAAGTTTGCCCAGAAAGGAAAAATTTTGCTTGATTGAGGTGTTCATGTATTAGGTATAAGGTAGTATAATCCACTGGGAGTAATTGTGGGTGTGGTGGTATACACCATTAATCTCAGCACTTTGGGGGCAGAATTTGAGACTAGCTTGATCTACATATTGAGTTCCAGATCATCCAGGGCTGTGTAGTAAGACCCTGTCTCAAAAAGAGGAAGGATCTAGAGAGATAGCTCTGCAGCTAAGAACATTGGCTGTTCTTCTAGAGGATTGAATTTGATTTCTCAGCACCTACATGGCAGCTCACAAACATCTGTAACTAGTTTCAAGGGAATCTGAACCCTTTTCTAGTATCCTTGAGCACTTTATGTGATACACAGACATAGATAAAGGCAAAACATTCTTACATATTTTAAAAACTATAAAAGGAAGAATTAAAAATAAAAGCTTAGTATAATACACTGGATATGAAGGGCAGGAGGATCTGGAGTTCAAAGTTACCCTTAGCTATGTAGCAAGTTTCCATCCAGTTTGGTAAATAGGAGACTATCTTAAAAAAACAAAACCAGCAAAACAAAAAGATAAGTATAATTTAAAATTGAAGGCAAGATACTTCCTTGAAAATAATTCTCTGAGTTATTTTTAGATCTTCAGTCTAAATATAGAAGAGTGGAGTTGGTTATTGTTTGATGTATGTGTGTGTGTGTGTATGTGTGTTGAGCTAGGATCTTACTCTAGCACAGACTGGCCTGAAATTTACTGGTTAGCCTAGATTGGCCTCAGACTGGCCTCAAACTTTGGGACAATCCTCAGCCTTATGATTGATGGAATTGCAAATATGAGAATGAGCTACTATAAAATGCTTTTTGAAAATATACACTTGTTGGGGGCAGGGGTGGCAAACTCTGGGAGGCAAAGGCAGGTGGATCTCTGTGAGTTTGAGGCCAGCCTGGTTTACAGAGTGAGTTACAGAGGTGCTGTTGGTGGTGCCTACTTATAATCCCAGGACTAGGAAGGCACAGGCAGGAAGGTCACAAGTTTGAGGTGAGCCTTGGCTATAGAGCAAGACCATGTCTCAAAAATGAACGAACAAAAACACACCAGGAAGTCGACCTAGACTTAATGTAGGTTATAAGTGCTTTAAATTTTTCATGTGAATTTAGTATGCTTGAGGGACTAGAGATGAAGCTCACTAGTAGAGTGCTCATCTAGCTTGTTCAAGGCTCTGGGTTTGTGTCTACCACTGCAAAAAAGTGGTACATTTTATGATAATTTGTTGTGGCCATCATGAATACTGAACTATACTTGAATGTTATAGTTTTTCCAGAGTAAAGTGTAGGCATACATTTTTTGCAACCTACTTTTTTTTTTTGTTTTTTCGAGACAGGGTTTCTCTGTGTAGCTCTGGCTGTCCTAAAACTCACTCTGTAGACCAGGCTGGCCTCAAACTCAGAAATCCGCCTGCCTCTGCCTCCCAAGTGCTGGGATTAAAGTCATGCGCCACCACTGCCCGGCTGCAACCTACTTTTAATAAGCGTTCAAACTCTCCTCTAGCCTACCACCCAGCAGAGGTAGTGGAAGAGAAGTTATTAGGATCTAGGGGAGTACTTTTCTTTAGATTCAAAGTTTATAATAGTTGATCCCTATCTAGCTTCTGCTTCTATCTCGAATATTTATGTTCAACTGCTCTTTTGTGTTTTTGCTTATTCTGTCCACTTAACATACTTTGCTACTTCACTTCATTGTTTTTTTTTTAATTAATTAATTTATAAAAAATATTCTGAAGCCAGGTAATGGTGGTAGCATGCCTATAATCCTAGTATTCAACAGTCTGAGTGATACAGGAGAGTTGCCTCCCTGGGCTTCTGTGAGACCTTATCCCCCTAAATTATTTTGTCCTCACCTCTTGTGTGTGAAATTGTAGGTTAGGAATGCATTATTGTATTTATAAAGCTTTTCATAACAGTCCTATGAAGTATAGGCTTTTTAAATATCCTGCATTTTATAGCTAAGGAAACTTAAGCTCAGAACTTTGACATCTATAACTTCATACAGTGACTGGCAAAGGCAATTTCTTCTGAATTTAAACTGTATAATTTTTTTCATTTTTTTTTTGAGTCAAGGTCTCTCTCATATAGCCTCTGTTGCCTTCATATTTGCTATGTGGCCAAGGATGGCCTTGAACTCTTGATCCTCTTCCTTCTGCTTTTCAAGTGCTGAGATTATAAGTATGTGTTATAATACCTTTTCCTCCAGTACCATTAATTAATTAGTTAGCTAGTTAATTTGTTTGTGTGTATCTGTGTGTGTTTTATATCCATGTATGGAAGCCAGAGATCATTGTCAGTTGTCTCCCTCTATTACTTGCTATCTTATTTTTGAGATAGCATCACCTCTCATAGATCCTAGAGTGCAGTTTTGCCTAGACTAGCAGGCTAGCAGGCTTTATAGGATCTTCTTGTTACTACTATTCCTCTCCTTGCCACCACTGGGATTATAGGCATATATCTCTATGCTCAGCTTTTTATGTGAGTGCTAGAGATCCAAACTCATGTTCTTATACTTGTACAACAAGCACTTTACCTACTGAACCATCATCCAGACCCACTTTTACTCTTTTTTTTTGGGGGGGGGAGGGTCCTCATGCAATCAGGCTGGCCTCAAATTCACTGTGTAGTCAAGGCTGGTCTTGAATCCTAATCTTTCTGTTTCTCCTGACAAGGGCTGGGGTTACAGAATATGCCACTATGCCCAGATGTCCCTCAATTGTTTGAGAGACAATTTCCTGCCATAGCTCAGGCTGGCCTGGAACTACTGTGTAGCCCAGGATGGCCTTGATCCTCCTGCCTCAGCCTCTTGAATGCTGGAATTAGAAGCATACACTGCTATTCCTGGCTCTGTTTTTTAAGTTTTTCTTCCTTTTGTCTGTTAGGTTCTAAGAGACAGTGGGTGAAAAAAAAAAAGTAAAAAAAATCTTGTTTGATGTTTCATATTTTGCTCATCTTATTATATAGACTTTAGAGCTAATGAATATAGATCAAATTAAGTTTTTTTTCCTTTTTTAATACTTTGCTGAATTTTTTAGGGAGTTTCTGTAAGTTAACTTTTGTGATTTACTTTCATTAGGCATTTGAGAACAACCTTTTTCGTGCTCCAATTTATCTTCATAAGATGCCAGAGTCTGACTTCCTGATCATTCGAACAAGGCAGGGTTACTATATTCGAGAGTTAGTCGATATTTTTGTTGTGGGTCAGCAGTGTCCCTTGTTTGAAGTTCCTGGTCCTAACTCCAAAAGGGCCAATACACACATCCGAGACTTTCTTCAGGTAAGGTGGGAGTATGGGAGTTGGGCTAAGATGCACATGCTAATATAACAATGAAAACACATCTGAGCTTAGTTGGAGAAGGTACCCTGGTAAGGGCTTTTATCCTTTATATAATAAAATGTATTTGGATTATTGGACAGGTTTTTATTTACCGGCTCTTTTGGAAGAGTAAAGATAGGCCACGGAGGATACGGATGGAAGATATAAAGAAAGCCTTTCCTTCACATTCAGAAAGCAGCATCCGGAAGAGGCTAAAGCTGTGTGCTGACTTCAAACGTACAGGTCATCAGTGTGACTTCTTGTCTTCTCTGATGTTTTCATACTCTTAAACAATGACAGTCTGTTAAAAGAAATTATAGCTAATAGAATAAATTGATGGCTGTCAAAAGGAGAAGGTACCAAACCTTGTAACTAGGGACTTTGATAATTTGATGATAATTGATTGCTAGTGTAGTCCAAGTGAGTATTTGCATGTTTTATATAAGATGTGAGAAACCTGACAGCAGAGTTTTGTTGACTAGTCATATCTAGGGCATTTCTTGGTTCAGTATCAGTTAACTATACTGTTACTTTTGAGTTTTAGAATTCAGAAAAGGTTTACCTGAATCTTTTCCAGGGATGGATTCGAACTGGTGGGTGCTGAAGTCTGATTTTCGTTTACCAACGGAAGAGGAGATCAGAGCTATGGTATCTCCAGAACAGTGCTGTGCTTATTATAGCATGATAGCTGCAGAACAGAGACTAAAGGTGAATCTCTTCTTGTTAGGCACTACTTATGTCTGTATTTCTTTTCAGAAAGATAGAAGAGAATACTGTAGAGATGATAGTTACTAGATTATTACTGGTTATTCAACAATTTAAACTGTATGAGGTACTTCGTGTGTGTATAGATTCTGAGGGAAGCTACAGTGTAGCTAAATGGCAGTGGGAGGCTCAGTGAGGAACTTAAATCATATTGCCTTTCTTTAAAAATGATAGCACATTTGAGTGGTGACTGTTTTGTAAAACAAGCAGGGAAAGGTCTTTACAGATTCTTAGGTAGGCAGAGATGATAGCTGGAAGTATAGTTTAGAGATGCACAGCATATAAGGCTGTCTTAGGGCTTCTGTTGCTGTGCAGAGACACCATGACTATAAAGGACAACATGTAATTGAGGTTTAGTCCATTATCATCGTGGCAGGAAACAAGTAGCATGCAGCTGCTAAAGGGGTAGCTTGAAGTTCTATATCTAGATTGGCTGACAACGGAAGACAGAGTGACATAGGGGCTGACTTCAGCATTTGAGACCTCAAAGCCCACCCCTACTGACACATTTTCTCCAACAAGGCCACACCTTCTCTATCAAGGCCACATCTCCCAATACTGCTACTCCCTGTGAGCTTATAGAGGCCATTTTCTTTCAAACACCACAAAGGGCAAAACAGAAAAAGTCTAACTGAGGAATTCTGTAGTTAGAAATTTTTTTCTCTTTAGTTTAGATTGTTTGGTTTTAAAATGGACCCTAAGATATTCACATATCTACATACGTTCCTGGTAAACGGTTTTTTGTGTGTGAAGGCTAGAGGGATAGCTCAGTGGTTAAGGGCTAAGGGCGCTGGCTGCTTTTCCAGAAGACTTGAGTTCATTTCCCAGCACCCATATGGCAGCTAACAACTGTTTGTAACTCCTGTTGCAGGGATCTGACACCTTCACACAGACATACATGCAAGCAAAACTCCAATGCACATAAGATAAAAATAAATTATTTTTAAAAAGATTCTAGAAAAATTGTTTGAACCCAGGGCCCATATTAGACAAGCATTCTGCCTCTGAACTAATGCAGCAAATTCCTTGGAATTTGGCATATCTTCTAGTGGCTCAAGTATCTCAAGGGTGCTCAACAATAATATATACATTAAAAATTACAGAATTAGCCAGGCGGTGGTGGCGCACGCCTTTAATCCCAGCACTTGGGAGGCAGAGGCAGGAGGATTTCTGAGTTCGAGGCCAGCCTGGTCTACAAAGTGAGTTCCAGGACAGCCAGGGCTACACAGAGAAACCCTGTCTCAAAAAAACCAAAAAAAAACCAAAAAAACAAAAAAAAAATTTACAGAATCCATTTTCTATGCAGAATATGGTTTGGTATTTTATATTTCGATTTGGTATTCAGTAAAACTGTTTTTGGAAAAAAATATGTTTTTTCATTTGACCTTATTTATACATAGAATTGTCTTCTTTCAGGATGCTGGCTATGGAGAGAAGTCCTTTTTTGCTCCTGAGGAAGAAAATGAAGAAGATTTCCAGATGAAGATTGATGACGAAGTAAGATTTTACAAACTTTTTTTTTTTTTTGATTTTTCGAGACAGGGTTTCTCTGTGTAGCCCTGGCTGTCCTGGAACTCACTTTGTAGACCAGAACTTTTTTTTTCCGAGACAGAATCTTGCTTTGTAACCCAGTCTGGCTTAGGTCTTTAAATCTTCCTACTTCTGTCTACCAAGTATTAAAAGTACAGATATACCAACATGCCCTTCAACGTTTGTTTGTTTGTCTGATTGGTTGGTTGATTGATTGGTTTGTTTTTTGTTTTGTTTTATTTTGTTTTTTGAGACAGGGTTTCTCTGTGTAGCCTTGGCTGTCTGGGAACTCATTCTGTAGACCAGGCTAGTCTTGAACTCATAGATCCTTCTGCCTCTCTGCCCCCTGAGTACTAGGATTAAAGGCATGTGCTACCACCCCCAAGCTTGTATTTTCTTTGTCTTTACTTGTATATCTGTGTGTTTGTGTGTGGGTATGTGCACATAATTAGGTCCGTGTTAGGGCTGGAGAGATGGCTCAGCGGTTAAGAGCACTGGCTGCTTGTTCTTCCAGAGGTCCTGAGTTCAATTCCCAGCAACCAATGGTGGCTCATAACCAACTATCTGTGACAGGATCTGATGCCCTCTTCTGGTGTGTCTGAAGAGAGTAATAGCTTCCCTCTTTTAAAAAATTTCTTTTTCTTTTCTTGCCTTTTTCTACACAATATATTTTGATTGTATCCTTTCCCCTCCCAAAACTCCTTCCAGATCTTCTGATGAACCTCCAAACCCATCCACTTTTTATGTTCTTTCAATAAAAAAGAGTATTTTATGTGCTCACATACATACAAATAAATCTTTAAAAAGGTAGGTGAGTATAGTGCCTATTGAAGATCAGTGACATTGGATTTCTCTGTAGGTGGAGTTAGAGGTGGCTACCTTATGTGGGCATTTGGAACTGAACCCAGGTCTTCTGAAAGTAGTAAACATTCTTTTTTTTTCTTTTTGAGGGAGAACAAGTTTATTTCGGCTCACAGTTCCTAGTTAAAAGGCATCGTGGCAAGGGAATTAAGACATCAGGAGCTTTGAGCAACTGGTGATATCATGTCTACAGTGATAAGAGAAGAGCAATAAATGTGCCCATGCTAATGCTCAGCTCACGTTTTTTATTTTTATTTTTTTGTTTTTTTATTTTCCCCTCCCTGTCCACCCTCCTGTTCCGCATCCCATACCTCCTCCCTGCCCCCCCATCTCCACAAGGATGTCACCACCCCCCCATCTCCTACCCCACCAGACCTCTAAACTCTCTGGGACCTCCAGTCCTTTGAAGGTTAGGTGGATCTTCTCTGCCAGACCAGGCAGTCCTCTGCTGTATATGTGTTGGGCGTCTCATATCATCTGGTGTATGCTGTCTGGTTGGTGGTCCAGTGTTTGAGAGATCTCAGGGGTCCAGATTAGTTGAGACTGCTGGTTCACTTACAGTATCGCCCTCCTCCTCAGCTTCTTCCAGCTTTCCCCTAATTCAACCACAGGGTCAGCTGCTTCTGTCCATTGGTTGGGTGCAAATATCTGCATCTGACTCTTTCAGCTGCTTGTTGGGTCTTTCAGAGGGCAGTCATGCTAGGCCCCTTTTTGTGAGCGCTCCATAGCCTCAATAATAGTGTCAGACCTTGGGACCTCCCCTTGAGCTGAATCCCACTTTAGGCCTGTCACTGGACTTTCTTTTCCTCAGGCTCCTCTCCATTTCCATCCCAGCAGTTCTTTCAGACAGGAACAATTATTGGTCAGAGTTGTGACTGTGGGATGCCAACCCCATCCCTCCACCTGATGCCCTGTCTTTCTGCTGGAGGTGGACTCTACAAGTTACTTCTCCCCATTGTAGGGTATTTCATCTAAGGTCCCTCCTTTTGAGTCCTGAAAGACTCTCACCTCCCAGGTCTCTGGTACATTCTAGAGGGTCCCCTTAACCTCGGACCTCCCAAGGTTGCCTATTTCCATTCTTTTTGCTAGCCCTCAGGGCTTCAGTCCTTTTTCCCCACCCAATACATCATCTCTCCAGCTCATCTCTCCAGCCTGCATTTTTTCCTTTTTTCTTGTTTTTCCTCCTTCCTTCCTTCCTTTTTTAAAAAGATTTTTATTTATTATTTTATGTAAATATACTATAGCTATCTTCAAACACTCCAGAAGAGGGTGTCAGATCTCATTACAGATGATTGAGAGCCACTATATGGTTGCTGGAATTTGAACTCAGGACCTTTGGAAGAGCAGTCATTGTTCGTAACCGATGAGCCATTTCACCAGCCCCCTTGCTCCCTTCCCTCCCCTCCCCTCCCCTCCCTCCCTCCCCCCTCTCTTTCTTTCTTTTTTCCTTTCTTTCTGAAACAGGGTCTTTCTTTATGTCGTCCTTGCTGTTCTGGAACTTATGTGTCGACCAGGCTGGCCTAGAACTCACAGAGATCTACCTGCCTCTGCCTCCCAAGTGCTTGGATTAAAGATGTGTACCACTACTGCCCTGTACTTTTCCTTAATTCAAAAAAAAACTTTTAAAGATTTACTTATTTGTATTTGTATGTGTGTGTGTACACCTTTGTACAGAGTACAAAATGGGATCATATAGATCCCTTAGAGCTGGAGTTTTAGGTATTTGTGGACATGGGCCTTCTTATGTGGGTGCTTGTATCCAAATTCTAGTCCTTGTGATTGTACACCAGATGCTTTTAATCACTGAGCTATCTCTGGCCCTCAACACTCTTTTAATCAGTGCTTCTCGTTATCTTGTTTAAAAAGGTTTTGGGCTAGTGAGATGGCACACAACTGTAATCTCACTTTCGAAGCAGGGGGATCAGATATTCAAGGATAAGCTTTACTACCTAGGGAGTTTCAGGCCAACCTGGGCTAGAGACCCTATTATAAAAAAATCAAAATAAGGAAGCCATGACAATCAAATGCAGTTGCCTTCTAACTATGAGCATCGTGAGTGTGGGTGCAATACTACGTACTGAAGTCCTATGGATAATGGACTGAAGAACATCATTGTTTCCTCATATTTCTTATTTTGGTTGCACTCTGAGTCTATTTAATATCATGATGTAAGTACCATAGAAGAGATCCAAGCATTGGATAGCCACTATATTTAACTTGATAATTTGAAAAATCATGAAAATGTTTTTAGGTAGTAGGTGTAGAACGATGTTTCCCACGATGCTTCCCACAACCCTGAGAATCTTTTCCTTTATCTCAGGTTCGTACTGCTCCTTGGAATACTACAAGGGCTTTCATTGCTGCCATGAAGGGCAAGTGTCTCCTGGAGGTGACTGGAGTAGCAGATCCTACAGGCTGTGGTGAAGGGTTCTCCTATGTGAAGATTCCAAACAAACCAACACAGCAGAAAGTGAGAGTCTAGAAATCAAAACAGAAGGAATGAGGATTGAGCAGTCGATGAATAGAGTGGAGGGCCTGGAAATGTTTCATTTACCAGAATGGCATCGCTGCTTACTATTAGGAGGTCAGCCTTCAGATTCTTACTGGTTTCTCTTTGAGACAGGATGATAAGGAGCCTCAGCCAGTGAAAAAGACAGTCACTGGAACAGATGCAGACCTTCGTCGCCTGTCTCTGAAAAATGCCAAGCAACTTCTTCGTAAATTTGGTGTGCCTGAGGAAGAGGTAGGTTTAGAAGAGGAAAACTAGTAAGAAGTTTTGTATGCAGGTAGAAAAGATAGGAAGGTGTTGTATAGAATCATCTGGGGTTTTTATATGGTGTAGATCATGATAGAACCTAAATACTTTACTAAAACTTTCTAAACTTCTTTTAGGCTTTGTTCCCCCCCCACCCCCCCATTTCTAATCATGGATCTGTTTTGTCCTTTAACATCCCTGAATGAGTTACGTACGTGTAGTTCTGTGTTTCTTTCAGATTAAAAAGTTGTCCCGCTGGGAAGTTATTGATGTGGTACGTACAATGTCAACAGAACAGGCTCGCTCTGGAGAGGGGCCCATGAGTAAATTTGCCCGTGGATCAAGGTTTTCAGTGGCTGAGCATCAAGAACGTTACAAAGAGGAATGTCAGCGCATCTTTGACCTACAGAACAAGTATGTTGATTCAGTACTGTAGAAAGTTCAAGCTAGACATGTTTTATTTTGAACTAATAATCTTGTACATGCAAGACAATACTTTATCAGTAAACTCTGTCTCCAGCTCTCAGATATTATTTTTCTATTTTGGAATGAGGTAGCCCTGCTGATCTTGAACTTGCTATGTGGGGTACGCTGGCCTCAAACTTTTGATAATCCTGTATCTATCCCCTATATTCTGGGCCATAGGTACCCATGCTCTACCAGATATTGCAAACAAAGAGGATGTCATTTAAAAAATGTAACTAGGTGGTTGATTATCTGAAATATCAGGCACTGTCTGTAATAATACTGCCAGAGTACCTATTCCTGTTTTTAAAGACAAGGTTTTAATATGTAACTCTGGCTGGCTTTGAACAGTATGGACACCCAGCTGGCCCTGAATTATAAAAGTATCTTTTATTCCTCCGATGTAATTGTTGTCTCGGAGACTTATTGCCTCAGTCAGCTAACCCAGGCCTTCTAGCCTTTGTACAATCTTATCTAGGACTAGAATGTTTTCAGCTTTTGAGACTTACTTCTGAATGAGCTCACTGTTTCTAGTTCTTTCTGAGCTCTGACTGGCTGGTTCAATTCAGCTGATCTGACTCAAACTCTTCCTGAGCTGACTGATTCAATCTGGCTTCTCTCTCCTGGCCTCTCCTGAATTCCTCTGCTTGGCCTCAACTAACTTTGGCAGTATGTTCTAATCTTCTTGCTCCTTCTTATTCTCTGGCTTGTTCTGTCTTCACCTGGGTCTAGCTTCTCTCTTCAACCTGACTCTGTACAACTCTCCCAGAAAAAACTGCTTTCTTCCTCTCTCTTCTCATGAGTGTTGGGCAGATCCTGTTCTGTCAAATCATTCTCGGATTTGTCACTCTGTCTGCCACTCTATTAGACATCACTTTCAAATATGGGTGCCTTCTACCAAGTAACTTTACCTTTATTGTGTGGGACTAAAGGTATGTACTAAGGGCATTTCAGCCAGAGGGATTAAAAGTGTGTGCTAAGACCTGAGCCATACATAACACAATCTCAGGGTTTACAGTGCGATCAAATATCCTTTAGCACTAAACCCATCACCTTCCTTTTTGCCTCCTGACTGCTGAACCTGCTGTTTCCAAAGTAATTTAGCAAAGGATAATTTGAATATGGTGGACTGCTTAGCTTGATCTCTTGGTTCTGACAGTTCTTATGGCTGACTTGAGCTGGGCCTAGTAGTTTTAAGTGTGGTAATGAGTATATTTTTTCTTGTAGTGACTTATGAAAGAATAATAATGTGCTATTAAAATGATCCATGAGTCTAAATATTGTGGTATACTGGAGAGTTGAGCTGTATTTGGAAGACTGGGACAGGAAGAATAAACAATTCAAGGCATACCTAGGGGTAGAGGAGAAAGCACAAAAACAATGAGGGTTTTTTAAGAAAATAAATGAAAATGACCTGTGTGCCATTATCTCAGCTTTCCTCCAGGAATTCTGAAAAAAAAATTATTGAAATTTTGCAAATTTGTGAAATGTCTCGCAAGATGTAGTTTTTCTGTTATGGGTTTTGTGTCTGTGGATTCTGCATATATCTTTTTAAGGTTGATTTCTCAATTTTCTTCTCTAATCCTACTTTGTATACTTGTATTTCCCCTGTCTTTAACTTTTTCCCTCTCTTGCTAGGGTTTTGTCATCAACAGAGGTCTTATCAACTGACACAGATAGCAGCTCAGCTGAAGACAGTGACTTTGAAGAGATGGGAAAGAATATTGAGAATATGCTGCAGAACAAGAAAACAAGCTCTCAGCTGTCTCGGGAGAGGGAAGAGCAGGAACGGAAGGAACTCCAGCGGATGCTACTGGGTAAGGAGACTTCTCAGATAAGAAAAGGATCAAAAACGGAGCTTAGATAACTGCAGACTATAACTGAGTCCAAGCTGAAGACAGAGTGGGGAATGAGTATAGAGAAATTTGTAGATGAGATAGCAAGATTTCTACAAATGACTCCAGTCTGTGGGTATAAAATTGAAGAGATGCTGCTAACTTACTGCTTCTTTCTGTGTCAGGTACCTGGCTAAACTAGGCTATTAGTACTGTACATAGAATCAAATCAACTTTCTAGGCTTTCATCCAAAGTAATAGATTTTTTCCATTTATTTATTTATTTATTTATTTATTCACTCATTCACTCACTCATTCACTTTTTATCCTAATACCAGGCGCTCATTCTCCCATTCCCCTTTCTTCTTCTCTGAGAAAGGGGAGACCCCTCTGGTTATCACCCCACCCTGGCACATCAAGTCATTGTTGGACTAGGTACATTCTCTCCCATTGAGGCAAACAAGACAAGGAGGCCCAGTTAGGGGAATGGGATCCACAGGCAGGCAACAGATTCAGGGACAGTCCCCACTCTAGTTGTTGGGGAACCTGCATAAAGACCATACTGCACATCTGCTACATATGTGTGGGGGACCTAGGTCCAGCCCATGCTCTCTCTTTGATTGGTGGTTCAGTCTCTGGGAGCCTCTAAGGTCCAGGTTGGTTGACTCTGTTGATCTTTGTTTTAAAAATATAGGAAGTATCTGGCTATGTATGGTGGCAGATACTTTTAATCCCAGCACTTGTGAGGCTGAAGCAGGAAACTCTTAACTTAAAGGCCAATCTGGTCTACTTGGTAAGACCCTATCTTTAAAAAATAAAGTGCAGAATCTCTGGATGAATTTGCCAGATTGTCTTTGAACTCTGAATTTACATTTAAAATTGTATGCAGAAGATTCTGAGATTCATGGTTTGCAGACGATTCTTAAAGAAGTCTTAAATTCTAAAATAAGCTAAAAGCCACTCACCAAAAGTTGCAGAGGCTGATGGTGAGGGTGGTAGATAACAAGGTCTCCTTGATGCTTCTCATTACAGATATCAAACAGGTAGCGAATGTTGATACTGAAAGGATGAAGTGAGGATGAAGATTAGAGTGACCATTTTCATTCATACTAGTCTTATCTTTGTTGCCCATCTCTGTGAAGCTTTGAAAAAATTTGTGTCTCTGGCTACTTTGTAAAGATAAATGGCTTTATACCATTGTAATCCTCCAGTTCTTTGCTAATATGATCCTAGAACACAGTATCTACATTACATGGACATTTGTTAAAAAGGCAGAATCATCTTGAGCCTGAGCTCTCCATACCTACTGAGTTTGGTTTACATTTTTACAAGATTTCCAATGGATTCCTATTCATATTAAAGTTTTAGAAGCATACATTAGGTAGGTCTTAAGACTGGGCTTATTTCCTTCTTGAGTGCTTGTTTGGATGTTTTCATCAACTATTTGCTGCTGGGAGTTTTCTATCTTCCTTCTATTTAGTGGAATAATAATATTTAACTATTGCTTCTCTGTCTCCAATAGGAAGCCCAATACTCCGAGATATTTCTAGAGGAAATACTCTACTTAGGAAAATGGAAATGGGCAGTGGTTAAAAAGGAGTTGGGAAAGAGCTCATCGGGATATTCTTGTGGCTACTAGCAACTCTTTTTAGTAGAATTGTAGTTTTGTGATATGTTGAACATCTCTATTCAACCCCAAGAAGTGGCTATTTGGGTGTTGGGGGAATGTTTGGAAATTGTTTTTTCACCTTGCAGCAGCAGGCTCAGCAGCAGCAGGAAACAATCACAGAGATGATGACACAGCTTCGGTGACTAGCCTTAACTCTTCTGCCACTGGCCGCTGTCTCAAGATTTATCGAACATTTCGAGATGAAGAGGGGAAGGAGTATGTTCGTTGTGAGACAGTCCGAAAAACAGCTGTTATTGATGCTTATGTACGCATACGGACCACAAAAGATGAAGAGTTCATGTGAGTTTGATATTCTGCTTTTGAGTATGGCAGAGAAAATAATAATGATTGAGATGTATGTATGTGAGTTGTAGTGATAGGAATATATATACACCATTAACCCTGGAAGTCTGTTATTAATTAGAACCTTCTTGTCTTTAGATCTATGGATTTGAACAGAGCCAAATCACTAGAGAAATAACCATGTTTACTACATTTAGATTGTGGTAGTTTGGCTCTGCAAAAATCTTAGAAAAGTTACTCCTATAATGGGAGGTTTTGGCAGGAGGAATACAGGTTCTAGGCAAGTCTGGGTTGCAAGAAAACATTGCCTCAAAAAACAACAGGAAAGCCTTAATGATTATTCAGGACTTAGACTAAGAAATGTTACTCTATACATGTGAGGGACTGATTAACAAGGAAGATGAAGATGGCAGGGAGTTTATTTCACTTCAGCCTGGATGAATTACTTATATTCTGAGATGGCAGCTTTCAGGGTAATCATCTTGATTTAAGTTGCTTATGGTCTTGTCTCTTTTACCCTGTTACTCAGTCGAAAATTTGCCCTTTTTGATGAGCAACACCGAGAAGAGATGAGAAAAGAACGGCGGAGGATTCAAGAACAATTAAGGAGACTAAAACGGAACCAGGAAAAGGAAAAGCTGAAGGGGCCTCCTGAGAAAAAGCCCAAAAAAATGAAGGAACGTCCTGACTTAAAAGTAAGCATATTAAGCCGGGCAGTGGTGGTGCATACCATTAATCCCAGCACTTGGGAGGCAGAGGCAGGTGGATTTCTGAGTTCGAGGCCAGCCTGATCTACAGAGTGAGTTCCAGGACAGCCAGGGCTACACAGGGAAACCCTGTCTCAACTGTCCCCCAATGTCTGGTTTTGTTTTTCCCCTGCTGCATATGTATTTCGTTCTCATTTTGACACCCTTCACCCTGTTTATCTCTAACACACTGCTATCTTTTTCTGTTGCAGTTGAAATGTGGAGCATGTGGTGCCATTGGGCACATGAGGACAAATAAATTCTGCCCCCTTTATTATCAAACAAATGCCCCACCTTCTAACCCTGTCGCCATGACAGAGGAACAGGAGGAGGAACTGGAAAAGACGGTCATCCCTAATGACAATGAAGAGCTTATCAAGGTAGAAGGGACCAAGATCGTTCTGGGCAAGCAGCTAATTGAGAGGTAAGGGATGGTAGTCAGGGAATGCTGAAGCAAAGATCTGCTCAAGGTTGATGATTGTGGCTGGCAGGGGCAAATGCGCTGTGGGTGTTCTTTGAGGTGGAACTAGGGGTTGTAGGAACTTGGAATATCACAAGTAATTTTTACTGGTAATGAAAATTCCAGTGAGCATTGAGGCTTACTACTTGCTTTTACATATTATGTTTCTGAGTAATTATTTTTCGTCTGGTTTTGTTGGGTTGGGTTTTTTGTTTTGTTTTGTTTTAATACAGAAACTCTGCATACCCCTGGCTATCTTGGAATTCACTCTGTAGAGCAGGCTGGTCTTGAACTCAGAGATCCTCCTGCCTCTGCCTCTAGAATGCTGGGATTAAAGGCTTTTGCCACAACACCAGACTAAGTCTTATTATTTATACAAGTCTCCTTATGGGAATAGTTTTTTGTTCTGTTTTGTTTTGCTTGTTTTTTGTGGTATTGGTAGGTACAGTAGGCAAGTAAATGTTCTATCACTGAGCTACATCCCCAAACCCTTGCACAATTTTTTTAGAGGTTTTGCTAAATTGCCCATGTTAGCCTCAAACATTGAATCTTTCTATCTTAGCCTCCCACATAGCTAGGATTACAGGCATGCAGCAGCACACCTAGCATGAGGGTAGTTAAGAGAAAATGAGAGACTTTAAAGCAAACTGTATTAATGTCTAATCTTCTTGCCCTTAGAAAATTTAATAGATAAAATGGAGATGTTAGGGACTAGAGAGATGATTCAATTCCCAGCACCCACATGGCAGCTCGCATCCATCTGTTCCAGGGAATGTGACTTCCTCCCACAGACATACATGTAGTCAAAACAAAATGTACATAAAGTCAAAATAAATAAATTTTTTAAAATGGAGATGTTAAAAATTTTCCCATTTTAAAAATTATAAACCAAGTTGGGATGTGGTGGCCAGAGATAAAGGCTTTACTATACATATCACTACATATACTTCCTACACATAATTAAAAATAATAAATAGTAAATCTTAAAAAACAAACAGAAAAAGAAACAAAGATTTTGATATTGCATATACTTGTTAACACTGGGTTATCTTTGTTTCTGGGCTTTTTAGTGGACAGAACTAATAAGTATAGATGTATTTTAAATTGTAACTTCATACTAGTGCTTTAAGTCACATTATACTTATCATCCCATTTCATATTTGTATCCTTTTCTGATTTTTTTCTTTTTAAGATTTATTATAAGCCGGGCGGTGGTGACGCACGCCTTTAATCCCAGCACTTGGGAGGCAGAGGCAGGAGGATTTCTGAGTTCGAGGCCAGCCTGGTCTACATAGTTCCAGGACAGCCAGGGCTACACAGAGAAACCCTGTCTCAAAAAACCAAAAAAAAAAAAAAAATAAGATTTATTATATGTAAGTACACTGTAGCTGTCTTCAGACACTCCAGAAGAGGGCGTTAGATCTTGTTTCGGATGGTTGTGAACCACCATGTGCTGGGATTTGAACTCAGGACCTTTGGAAGAGCAGTCAGTGCTCTAAACTGCTGAGCCATTTCTCCGGCCCCTTTTCGGATTTTTTTTTCTATATTTTTAATTTACATTTCCAATGATTCCCCCTTTCCCGGTTCCCCCCTCCCCGAAAGTCCCATAAGCCCTCTTCCCTTCCCCTGTTCCCCCATTCAACCCCCTCCCGCTTCTCTGTCCTGGTATTCCCCTACACTGCTACATCCAGTCTTTCCAGGACCAGAGGTCTCTCCTTCCTTCTTGGAAATCATTTGATATGTGAATTGTGTCTTGGGTATTCCGAGCTTCTGGGTTAATATCCCCTTATCAGTGACTGCATACCATGTGTGTTCTTTTGTGTTACCTCAGTAAGATGATATTTTCCAGTTCTGACCATTTGCCTAAGAATTTCGTGAATTCATTGTTTTTAATTGCAGAGTAGTATTCCATTGTGTAAATATACCACATCTTCTGTATCCATTCCTCCGTTGAGGGACATCTGGGTTCTTTCCAGCTTCTGACTATTATTAATAAGGCTGCTATGAACATAGTGGAGCATATGTCCTTATTGCATGCCAGGGAGGCCTCTGGGTATATGCCCAGGAATGGTATAACAGGGTCCTCCGGGAGTGTCATGCCCAGTTTTCTGAGGAACCGCCACTTTCCAGAGTGGTTGTACCAGCTTGCAATCCCACCAGCAGTGGAGGAGTGCTCCTCTTTCTCCACATCTTCGCCAACACCTGCTGTCTCCTGAGTTTTTGATCTTAGCCACTCTGACTGGTGTGAGGTGGAATCTCAGGGTTGTTTTGATTTGCATTTCCCTAATGACCAAGGATGTTGAACATTTCTTTAGGTGCTTCTCAGCCATTCGATATTCTTCAGGTGAAAATTCTTTGTTTAGCTCTGTATCCCATTTTTTAATAGGATCATTTGGCTCTCTGGAGTCTAACTTCTTGAATTCTTTGTATATATTAGATATTAGCCCTCTGTCGGATGTAGGGTTGGTAAAGATCTTTTCCCAATTTGTTGGTTGCCGCTTTGTCCTTTTGACAGTGTCCTTTGCCTCAGAAACTTTGTAATTTTTGAGGTCCCATTTGTCAATTCTTGATCTTAGAGCATAAGCTATTGGAGTTCTATTCAGGAAATTCTCCCCTGTGCCCATGTGCTCAAGGTTCTTCCCTAGTTTCCTTTCTATTAGTTTCAGTGTGTCTGGTTTTATGTGGAGGTCCTTGATCCACTTGGAATTGAGCTTAGTGCAAGGAGATAAGAATGGGTCAATTTGCATTCTTCTGCATGGTGACCTCCAGTTGAGCCAGGACCATTTGTTGAAAAGGCTATCTTTTTTCCACTGGATGGTTTTAGCTCCTTTATCAAAGATCAAGTGACCATAGGAGTATGGATTCATTTCTGGATCTTCAGTTCTGTTCCATTGATCTACATGCCTGTCACTGTACCAATACCATGCAGTTTTTAACTTTAAGTGATTTTTGTGTTTCCTTTGTAAGGGCTTCTACCCGTTGATTCATGTTCTCCTGTGTTTCTTTAAGAGATTTATTTAAGTCCTTCTTGAAATCCTCTAATAGCATCATGAGAAGTGATTTTAAATCCAGATCTTGCCTTTCGGGTGTGATGGGGTATCCAGGACTTGCTGCTGTCAGAGAGTTGGGTTTGGATGGTGCCATATTGCCTTGATTTCTGTTAGTAACGTTCCTGTGTTTGCCTTTTACCATCTGGTTATCTCTGGCGTTAGTTGTTCCTGCTGTCACTGGCTGGTGCTTGAACCTCCTGTGAGCCTGCAAGGCTATTTCCGCACCCCTGGATGACCGGGTTTCCCCTGGCACCAATTGCTGAGGGGCTGCCCTGCTCCTGAGTGTCTTTGGAGCCCTGGTGTGCCTTGCCCCAAGTGATGTTATACTTGGGATATCTCTGTGTATCTGGAGTCTCTGTCTGGTCTATCACCTGGGCAAAGGTGGCGGAGGCTGCTGCATTCCCTCCAGGCGCGGGTCACTCTGCAGGGCAGATGTCCCACAGCAGAGCTGGCACCCAGACGACCGCAGCGCTGCCCCACTCTTGGGCGCAGATGGAACCCTAGCAGGTTGTGTCCCAAGCGATGTTATACTTGGGAAATCTCTGTGTACCTGGAGTCTCAGTGTAGTCTATCACCTGAGCAAAGGTGATGGAGGGGAGACTGCTGTGTCCCAAGTGATGTTATGCTCTGTTATCTCTGCACCTGGAGGCCCTGACTGCTCTGTCACTAGCCCTTTTTGGATTCTTAATGTCAATATATTTGTCCCTTTTCTCTGACCTGTAAGTGTAAAATAGTTTCAAAATTACTATACTATTATTAACACACACACACACAGACACACACACACAAATCCTATAAAATAGGTTCAGGATTTCTGACTATGTAGCCCAAGTTGTACAGTGAGATATTACGTTCAGAACATTTGAACTGGGCCAAGTTGTGCAGGCCTATAACCCCAGGTACCTGGGAAGCAGAGCCAGGAGGATCAAAAGTTCAAGACCAGCTTAAGCTACAAAGTGAGGAAGACCGAGAGGGAATGAGGAGGTAAAGAAGAGAGTAATGAAATTCATGTGAGAATGAAGACTGAAGGGAAGCTATTGGAGGAGGCAAAGAGGGCTTAAGGGATGAGGGTGGCTAGTATAGAAGGAGTGAATGAGAACAAAGTAAAATGATATGTGTATGAGTAATGAAACACATTACTTTATATGCTTACTTAGGAAAATAGATCAGCCTTGGCAACTTAGACATTGTCTCAAAAATAAAAAGTAAGGCCAGATGTGGTGGTGCAGTACTTTAATCCTAGCATTTTCTGTGAGTTCAAAGTCAGCCTGTTCTACATTGCAAGTTCCAGTGCTACATTGAGAGACTCTGTCTCAAAAAACAAAAAAAAAACCCAACCACACCAAAAAAATAATGTAAGGGCTAGAGAGATGGCTTAGCAGTTAAGAGCACTCACTGACTGCTTTTTCTAGAGGTCCTGAGTTCAATTCCCAGCAACCACCTGGTGGCTCACAACCATCTGTAATGGGATCCAATGCCCTCTTCTGGAGTGTCTGAAGACAGCTATAGTGTACTTATATAAATAAAAGGAAATAATTTAGGCCTGGAGAGATGCTCAGCAGTTAAGAGCACTCATTACTCTTCTAGAGTTCCTGAGTTCGAGTCCCAGTAACCACACGGTGGCTCACAACCATCTGTAATGGGGTCTAATGCCCTCTGCTGGATGTCTGAAGACAGCTACAGTGTGTACTCATATACATAAAATAAATAAATAAATCTTTAAAAAAATAAATCTTTAAAATATTATTAAAATGTTATATGATTTATATGTTATATGAGTTATATGATTTATTTTATGTGTTTGAGTGTTTTGCCTGCATGCATGTAAGTGAACCATTGTGTCTGCCTGGTACCCAAAGAGGTCAGAAGAGGGTGTCAGATCCACTGGAACTGGAGTTACTGGCTAGTTGTGAGCTACCATATAGGTGCTGAGAGCTGAGCCAGGCCCTCTTTGTTTGAGTAGCAAGTACTCTTAACCAGAGCTATCTCAGCGCCCTTAGTTCTGTGAACTATAAATAACACACTATGACATGTTACTGATTGCAGTGCGGATGAAGTTCGCAGAAAATCTCTCGTCCTGAAGTTCCCTAAACAACAACTTCCTCTCAAGAAAAAACGGCGGGTTGGAACCACTGTTCACTGTGACTATTTGAATGTGAGTATCTGCATTTTCTTTTTATCAGATGGATTCTCACTGATTCCCCTAGCCTTCTGTAGCATGGTTCTGTCAGTGTCAGATATTCCCAGTGTCTATTCCTTGAGTATTAATTATATTGTTCATTATACAACTTATTAAAATTGATATATTATATTTTGTTTTTCAAGACAGGGTTTCTCTCTATAGCCCTGGGACTTTCTTGGTACTCACTCTGTAGACCAAGCTGATCTTGAACTCAGAAATCTGCCTGCCTCTGCCTCCTTAGTACTGGGCTAAAGGCATGTGCTATCGCACTCAGCTTTTATGTATATAGTGAATGGTGTGTGTGTGTGTGTGTGTGTGTGTGTGTGTGTTTGTGTGTGTGTGTTTGTGTGTGTGTATGCCATTATGCACATGTGGAAGTCAGAGGACATATGGAGTTAGTTCTCTGCTTCTTTTTTGTTTGTTTGTTTTTGTTTTTTCAAGACAAGGTTTCTCTGTGTAGCCTTGGCTGTCCTGATTTCTCTGCTTCTTTACCTGGAGTCTGGAGATCAAATTATGGTCACTGTCTTGTATGACAAGTGCCATTATCCACTGAGCCATCTTACTGCCTGACCCTCTTTGATGTGCATGATTTTGCCTTCATGTGTATAAATAAGTCTAGTAGATGCATGCCTGATGCTAGAAGATCCCAGAAAAGGGTGCACTACAGAGTTAGCTGTAAGCCACTGTGAGTGCTGGGAACTAAACCCAGGTCCTTTGCAAAAGCTGCAAGGTATCTTAACCACTGAGCCATATCTTCAACTTACTATCTCCTCCCACCCAACTTTGCTTTTAAGATTGGTTTCCCTCTAGTCCAGACTAGTCTAGAATTTACTATGTAATCTAGGCTGGCCTTGAGCTTGTAGCAATCCTCCTACCTCAGCCTCCCAGTTGCTAAGATTATAGGCTTAAGTCCTCTAATTCTGGCATTATTGAAGATTTCTAAAATATATCAGTATATTTGAAAATATTGGGTATTTTGTCTCTCTAAAGCATTCTTATTTCTTGTTTTTTAGAGACCTCATAAATCCATCCACCGGCGCCGGACAGACCCGATGGTGACACTGTCTTCTATCTTGGAGTCTATTATCAATGACATGAGAGATCTTCCAAATGTGAGTTCATTGCATTAGATATATAGTATAGGAAAACAAAGTGCTTTTTCTGTTACTTCAAACTAGATGGCAGTAGTGTGCATACCTTTGCATCTGGAATTCTTTTTTTTTAAAAATTTATTTTATGTATATGAGTACACTGTAGCTGTACAGATGTTGTGAGCCATCATGTGGTTGCTGGGAATTGAATTCAGGACCTCTACTCGCTCTGGTCGGCCCCGCTCATTCCAGCCCAAAGATTTATTTATTATTATATCTAAGTACACTGAAGCTGCCTTCAGACACACCAGAAGAGGGCGTCAGATCCCATTATGGATGGTTGTGAGCCACCATGTGGTTGCTGGGAATTGAACTCTGGACCTCTGGAAGAGCAGTCAGTGCTCTTAACCACTGAGCCATCTCTCCAGCCCGTATCTGGAACTCTTAATTCTTTGGGATTTTTGTCTGTTTTTAAGTGACTTAATAGACTATTAGGTGATGAAGGACAGAATGTAGGCAGAAGGACACATGAATTATAAGAGGATATAAAGCGAATTTTTTTCTAGTTTCAACTCAGTATTCTTTCTTTTTTTGTGTTAGATATATGAATTCAAATTTCTGGCTATTAAAGTATAAAGAATATTTTTTTAAAAAATTATGTGTATGTCTCTTTATGCATATGCAAGTATCCTTAGAAGCCAGAGGCATTGAATTATGTGGAACCAAAATTACAGGAGATTGTGAGTCCCCAGACATAGGAACTGGGAACCAAACTTAGATCCTCTAGAAGAGCATACTGTGCTATTATAACCACTGAGCATCTCTCTTGCCTCCAATGTGTATGTCTTACAAGAATAGCTTTTGCATTCCATGAGTGTATAATATATATGGAACTAGAAAGACAATTTAATGGTTAAGAGTACATACTACTGGGGCTGGATAGTTGGGTCAGTGGTTAAGAACACTTGTTGCAAAGGACCCAGGTTCAATTTCCAACACCCACATGGAAGCTTTCCACCTCCTCAGGCACCAGGCACACATGAGATACACAGGGTTTTATGTAGGCAAAACATTCATACACACAAAATAATAAAAATAAACTCAAGAATAATTTTTTAGAAAGAATATATACTATACTTGATCACGCTTGGTTTTCAGCACTCATGTGCTCACAGCAACCTGTAACTCTATCTCCAAAGGATTCAATACCTTACCAGGTGTGGTGGCTCATGCTTTTAATCCCAGCACTTGGGAGGCAGAAGCAGTTGGATTTCTGTGAGTTTGAGGCCAGTCTGGGTCTGCAAAGCTAGTTCTAGGACAGCCAAGACTACACAAAGAAACCCTGTCTTGAAAATCCAAAAAGGAAGGGAGGGAGAGGGAGAAGAGAAAAGAAAAAAATGGTTTAATGCAAGAAACAGAATTACTACATCTGAAAAATCCCTCGAGAGTTGATAAACCAGTGAAATATAATTGGCTGTGTCAAGTGTTCTTGCTCACAAATGGTGCTGACTCTTGTTTCCACAGACATACCCTTTCCATACTCCAGTTAATGCAAAGGTTGTAAAGGATTATTACAAAATCATCACTCGGCCAATGGATCTACAGACACTCCGTGAAAATGTGCGCAAACGCCTTTATCCATCTCGGGAAGAATTCAGAGAACATTTGGAACTAATTGTGAAAAATAGTGCAACTTATAATGGTAACAGTTCCTTGTTCCTTGACTGCAAAGGTCACATTTCAGATTCTTATCCCCTTGCTGGTTCTAAATTCAGAGTAGATTAGAATGAATGAAAAGACTATAATGTGCATTTTTTAGTATATACATCGGGTAGTGTATATTTCAGTCATATAAAAAGTGTTGCTTATTTTTAGTTTTATTATTTAATCCTTTTTTTTGAGACATGGTCTGTGTAGCTCTGGCTGGCCTAGAACTTACTATGCAGACCAGACCAGCCTCAAAATCTTAGAAACACTTTGGTCACTTCTCCCAAATTAGTGCTAGGATTAATTCCATGTTCTACCACACCCAGCCTCCCGCTATTTATTTTTTAATATATTCTCTTGTGAATTTGAGGCATTGGGTGTGGATGGACTCTACAGAGGACGTTCTTGTAGCCATATTTTGTATATTTTAACTCAGTCTGCATTTTTGTTACAGGGGCTAGATGTCCATTTTGTTTAAAAAAAAAACAGGAATGGCAGGGAGGAAGAAGTCAGTGTGCATTAATTCATATATAAGTGTTGGCATTCAGAGTATAGATAATACCAATACAACTATGATGGATCCGTAGTTTAACATCTCATGACCTCTTCTTTCTTCTCATGTATAAACAGGACAATAATGATAGCTAGATTCTGAAGCTTTCCACAAACCAGTCCAAATTTATCAAATTTCATCTCCAATGACTAGTTCCCATGCCCACTGTAGACTCTAATCATACTCACCATTATATTTTATTTGAATATTCCAAGGAACTTCTTCATGCCTTTGCAGTCTTTTTCCCTCTTTCTGAAATTCCCCTTGATTGCACAACAAAACAAAACAAAAAAAACACCTGTTTTGATTTTGTTTTTTTATCCTCTGTGTTCTGGAACACAGTAAAATCAGCTTTAAAGCTCTTATCCCGTAATTATTTATGTATTCAGCCAGTTGTAATTTACTAGAAATTATTTATGTTGTCAGTTCAGAGCTGAGCAGAGTGTCAGATTGTATACAAGGTAAGAAATAGGAGGTTGGAAATGGTGACGTATGTCTATAATCCCAACACTTGGGAAGCAGAGGCAGGAGGATCAGGAGTTCAAGGTTATCCTCGGTAGCTACATAGCAGGTTCAATACCAGCCTGGGCTACATGAGATACTGTCTCAAAAATAATAAATAATGCCAGCCAGGCCCCTCAACAGATAAAACTATTAGCTATGTAAGACTTACAACCTAAGTTCAATTCCTAGAGCCTAGGAACTGACTCTTTTTTTAAAGGATTATTTTATATATACATACATATATATATGAGTACACTGTTGGTGTCTTCAGACACACGAGAAGAGGACATTGGATCCCATTACAGATGGTTGTGAGCCATCATGTGGTTGCTGGGATTTGAACTCAGGACCTTTGGAAGAGCAGTCAGTGCTCCTAACCACTGAACCTTCTCTCCAGCTCCAGGAACTGACTCTTTTTTTTTCTTTTAAAGATTTATTTATTATATATGAGTACACTGTAGCTGTCTTCAGGCACCCCAGAAGAGGGCATCAGATGTCAGTACAGATGGTTGTGAGCCATCATGTGGTTGCTGGGATTTGAACTCAGGACCTTCGGAAGAGCAGTCAGTGCTCTTAACCACTGAGCCATCTCTTCAGCCCCTGGGAACTGACTCTTGAAAGTTGTCCTAACCACACACATGCAATGGCTTATGGACTCATATGTACACACACATACATACATACATACATACACACACACACTAATTATAATAAATAAAAATAAAAGAGAATTAAAACAAAGCCCCACAGTGGGATGTATATAACTCAATGGTAAAGCACTTAACTAGCACACATAAGGTCCTAGGTTCAGTTTTCAATAGTAGCAAAAAAAGTTTCTCATAGCCTTATATCCTTTATTCTATCATTCACTCTTCTAACTTCCTCACATGTCATTGTTGGTAACAATGGCATGAAATGTTTTTATTTGGATTGTCTGCCCCATCCCCCAATATTTCAGCTATTGTTTATTTCTTGATACCATCATCCCTCCCTCTTTGGGACAGAATCTCTACATACCCAAGCTGATCTTAAACTAGCTGTATAATCTAGACTGACCTCAAACTTGCTATCTATGTGGTTTGCTCTCTCAATCACTGACTACAGAGTTGTACCACTATAGCTAGCTTATTTATTTTCTTTTATGGATAATAACATTTTTAGATATTGTTAATAAATATTTTGGATTTGTCCACTTTAAAACTAACGTAAACAGTTGTGTACTTTTATGTTTAAACTTCTGTGTAGACATTTGCTTTCATTTCTCTTTGGTATATGCATAGGAGAGGAACTGCTGAGTTTATAGGGTAGCTTTGACCAGCATCTTGAAAACCTATTACTTTCCCAGTTTCTAGAGTAGCTGTATCACTTTGTAGTTCTACCAGAAATGTAACATGCATTTCATCCACATTCTTCCTTCGCCTCATCCTTACCAACACTTGTTAGTCTTTCTATTGTAGTCATCCTAGTTTGTTTCAAGTGGCACATCAAGTCTCCTTAATGACACTAAGAATCTTGGCACGTACTTAGGACATTGCCCACCTTTTCCTTCTTGATGCTCTCTTCTCTCCTTTCCAGGAGTATTTTATATAGCATTTTTTTTACTTTTTACTTTAAAGAAGATTTACTTTATGTGTATATGTTTTGGTGTATGCACATGATCGTAAGTATCTTCAGAGACCGGAGGCTTTGGATCACCCTGAAACTAGAGTTATTTATACCTGATATGGATACTGGGAATTGAACTGCAAGAGCAGTACACACTTTTAATCACTGAGCCATCTCTCTGGCTCTTATTCTTTTCTTACTACTTCAGCTCCTATATGTCCCCTGATGTCCCTATCTTTTGTCTCTATATCTATTCAAGGCTTCATAGCTTTGCTTCCAGGTATTTGCTAGACATGACAGTTCTGATTGTCCTACCGGCAATTCATTATCTGATTGCTTGTGTAGATAGTTTCGCTGACTGCGTAGTTGTACAACCTAGAAATTTTAGTCACAATTGATCCCATGCTTTTCTTACACTCATAACGAAGTCCTATAAACTATACTATCTGCATTTTTTGAACTTTTCCCTTTCCTTTTTGTCACCCTGGCTACTTGGTTAATTGGAGCCCTTGATATCTCTTGTTTAACCTCTTGCAACAGTTTCCAAATAGTGTTTTTGCTTTAGTTCTTCCTATTGTTGACAGGGTGGCAATTCTCCCCTAAAACTCAAATTTAGGAAATTTCTATCTTAGACTAATGGGTGTAGCACAGGGGTAGAGCACTTGGTTTGCATGTTTGATATCCAAGTATCATAAACAAGTGAACAAAGAAAAGAAACATCATTTTAAAATGAGTTTAAAATACTCAGTAGCTTTCTAGTACCTATAAGATTGTCTAATATTGTCCCTTCTGACTTCCCAAGTTCACATCCTATCTTTCATTCGTGTGTGTGTGTGTGTGTGTGTGTGTGTGTGTGTGTGTGCATATATATCTCATATCAAAGCTAATTGTGGCCCTGATGAAATGTACTATAGCATGTTTATATGAATTTGGCTAATTAGTTCTGTGTCTTTGATGAATTTGACTAATTAGTTCTTTGTCTTTGTTCCTTCTCTCTGGAATGTCCTTCCCTATTGTATGCCCATTGAACTTCTATTCTTTAATAACTACCTAAATGTGAGTTAAAACAAGCCTTCCCTACTCCCCACTGAGAGCAAATATTTTTGCTTTCTTTTTTATTGTACTAAAGATTGAGCCCAGAACCTCCAGCATGCTAGGCAAGTACTCTATCTTTTAGCTATAGGTCAAACCTCCCTTTTAGTTTTTGTTTTGGAATGAGGCCACTAAGTTGCACAGGCTAGCCTTGAACTTTTCTTGTAGTCCAGCCTGAATTTAAACTTGCAACCTATGCCTCAGCCTCCTGAGTAGCTAAAATTCCCAGCCAGTATCACTAGTCTTGGTTTCCAATTATCAGATTTGATATACAGGGAAATCGAATATGGTTTATCTGCAATCAGTGTATTTCATTTATACTAATAGTTTTTTGGGATTTTTTTTAACTTATGGAAATTAAGATAAATGAACTGTAGTGAACCTAGTCACTGAATTTAACAATTTGTCAGTTGTGGTGAGTCTTGTTTATTATAGATTTTCTGACTATCATTTTCAGTCATGGATATTTGATAGGATTATACTGCTCGCAATGATTTCTTTTCAAGTCATTTTCTTTGACTAATCCAAGATCTTTCTATAATAGGAACTCTTAATTATCCTTATATTCCCATCATTGACCTTGTCTTAGGCAAGGCATAAAACATTTGAATGAATTTGCTGAAATAAATATTAGGGCTGAGGTTAAGGCCCTATGGGTCACTAACAAGAATTAGATGGAGGAAAATAATCTAGTAAATGATACTGAAAAGAAGTGGTCAGATAATTGAGTTAGAGCTGGGTGATGGTGGTGCAGGCTTTAATCCCAGCACTTGGGAGGCAGAGACAAATGGATTTCTGAATTTGAGGCCAGTCTGGTCGACATAGTAAGTTCCAGGACAACCAAGACTGCTTAGAGAAACCCTGTTTTATAAAAACAAAACCAAAAACAAAAGAAGAAAAAGAAATCCTAGTTAGATGAAAATGTTTTGGGGTTTTTTTTTTAGGTTTGAGATGGTTTCATTATGTAGTCTAGACTACCCTGGATCTCCTAGTCCTCTGGTTGAAGCATCTCAAATGCTGTGATTATAGGTATGTGTCCCTGACTCCCAGGTCAAAAGATGAGCTTAAATGAAGCTAAGCAGAGGAAGTACAAGAGAGATCACTTAGTTCAAGAATTTTCTGAAGCTCTTGGTGAAGATTTCTGGGAAACTGAAATAATAGTCTATATGCTGAGAATCTGTCTACTAAGCAGAAAAATAAAAAAATATGTTCATGATCTCTTTACCATTCTTAAACATATTGTTCTCCATCCGCAGAATAATTTTCAACATATTAAAAGCAGCAGTAAAGCTGGCTCATGCCTTTACTCCCAGCACTAGAGAGACAGAGGCAAGTGAGTCTCTAAGTTTGAGGCTAGCCTTGTCTACATAGACAGTTCCTGGCTAAGCAGAGCTACATAATGAGACTCTGTCTCAAAAAAAAAAAAAAAAAAAAAAACAAGCAGCTATAATTCAAGAGTATATGGTCACAGTTAAAATTCATTCATATTGTCTATCCATTGATATATTAGGCACTGAATAATGGAGTAAAGACTGGTAGTGTCTGTACCTTGTGTGGTAGCACATACCTGTAATCCCAAGGGGGTGAAGGTGGAAGGATCCGAAGTTGAAGGTCATTCTCAGCTACATAGTGAGTTCAAGACCAGCCTGGGATAAATGAGACTTTGTCTTAGAAAAATAAAAAAGGAAAAGATTTCTATATCTACCTCAGTTACTAGGTTGGTGCCTGGGATATTTTAGGTTCTTTAGTAAATGTATGAAGTGTTGAATTTTGATTCATAATGGCCGTTTCTCATTCCTCTGTAGGGCCGAAACACTCACTGACTCAGATTTCTCAGTCCATGCTGGATCTCTGTGATGAAAAACTCAAAGAGGTAAGAATTAAAGATAAGACAAAGTAGTGGGCATAGTGACATCCACCTAGAATCCTAGCACTTGGGAGTTGGAGACAGGAGGATCAGGAGTATAATGTCATCCTCAGCTACATATTGACTTCAGGAAGAGCCTAAACTACATGGGACTTTGACTCAAAAATCAAAATAAATAAATTTTTTAAAAAAATGAGAAATGCTGTGGTATATGAAGGTGAAGAATAGTGGAGTTTAGGAACTAGTGCAGTTACCAGAAGAAACAGTACCCAAGGGAATGACAAATCTTGGTGTATCTGAGGGGTAGGGATTTAGAAAATATATAGGCACTATCTTCTATAGACTGGAAAGCTAAGTCCAAAGAAGAAAATTCCTTGCTCTGGAATCATGCAGGATATAAGATCTAGAACCCAGTAACTTTAGAAAGAATGATGGAAAATGACTTCCCAGGAGATATCTTGCAGCTTACATTTCAGCTTGTTGCTATACCAGAAAAACATACTGAAAAAACAATGAGATACTGCCTTATCTAGCTCAGGCTGGTTGGAACTCTCGGTGTGTCTAATAGTTGGTTTTAAGTTCATGGTACTACTTTCCCCTCAGCCTTCCAAGTTCTAGGATTATAGGTCTGTCTGAGCCACTAGACCTAGAAACAGTTTAATTTCTAAAACCTAATCTAAAAAAATTAAAGGAAAATCTTCTGGACTGTTTTGTTTGTTTTCTTTCCTTGTGTGTTTAAAACTGAACCCAGGGTCTTACCTTACTAAGTAAGCACTCTACCACTAAGTTACAGCCCTGTCCCTCTATAAACCCCTATTCTTACCAACAAAGATTATTATGGTACCTTAAAAGTTTATAAAAGCACAGGTACTAATGAAGTTTGATACTGACATGGATGGCTTAACAAAAGAACATGATTGATAAACATGGAAAATTTTATCACCTTGATTGAGATAAATTGTATGTTTCAGCCATAGTTAACTGGGCATAGTAATACATACCTGTGCTTGTAGCACTTGAGAGTCAGAGGCAGGCCGAGCACAAGTTCTGGGTCAGCCTGGGCTATATATTGAGACTCTGTCTCAAAATTAAAAAAACAAAGCAACCAAAAACACCCTCCCCCTAATTAGATTCCTCTCTGTATCTGTTAAAATGCTAAAGTTTTATATACAATATGGAGATTCAGTATTGGTACACAGGGGAGGTATAGGTAAGAGGATCAGAAATTCAAGGTAATTTGTGGCAACACTGCAAGTTCAAGGTTAGCCTGTGACTTAGGAGACCCTGTTTTGAAAGAAAGGGTTATGAGACTAAGGATTAAGGATACAGACAGTGAGAATGCAGAGGATACAGGTAATGAGAACATAGAGATTTTCATAGTACACAGACTGAAATGAATTTAATTAAGTTTCCTTGTATAAGTTAACAACAGGAAATCAAGCAGAGTTGTATATTAAATGTGAAGTCAGCCTGTGTTACATAGTATACATACCCTATTAGAAAAACAAACAGAGTCATTAACTAGTGGTAATGTTGTTCTGTATTCTTGGCATTCATTTTATGTAAAAGACAATGTTATAAAAGCCAAATTTGCCAAAGATATTGTTGTTGTAGCTAAACTAGTGATGTCTTGACCTTTCTATTCTTAGTGTTATATAAGAATGGGATGTAGAATATGGGATTTGCTGACATGTTCCTTTGTGATCCTTTAGCCAAAGTATCATTTATCTAAATTGACCTTAAACTGGATAGTAGATAATTCAGAGGTAAATTTTTGGGGACTAAAGTCATAGACAGCTAGCTGGACTTTAAATTATCTTTAGCTTTTCTGTGAATATCATACTTAAGGAAAATTGCTTTAGCTTTTCTGTGAATATCATACTTCAGGAAAACTGCTTTCATTTTGCTTTGCTTTATTTCAGAAAGAGGATAAGTTGGCACGTTTAGAGAAAGCTATCAACCCCTTGCTTGACGATGATGATCAAGTAGCGTTTTCTTTTATTCTGGATAATATTGTCACTCAGAAAATGATGGCAGTTCCAGATGTAAGTAATATTCATGCCAAATATTGAGAGAATAGTGGTAGGGGATGGAAAGAAGTACCTATAGTAAGCATGTGTGTATTAAGAGATTAAGATACATGGGATGATATATGTCCGTAGGAACTGGGATGGAATTTTAAATATCAACCTTTTTTTTTTTTTTTTGGTTTTTTCGAGACAGGGTTTCTCTGTATAGCCCTGGCTGGCCTGGAACTCGCTCTGTAGACCAGGCTGGCCTCGAACTCAGAAATCCGCCTGCCTCTGCCTCCCAAGTGCTAGGATTAAAGGCGTGCGCCACCACCGCCCGGCGTATCAACCTTTTTTAAAAAGATTTATTTATTTATTATATATAAGTACACTGTAGCTGTCTTCAGACACACCAGAAGAGGGCATCAGATCTCATTACAGATAATTTTGTGTGCAGATTTCTATTTCTGTGGAACGAGTTTATACTTTTCATCAGAAATATTTATAGCTCAATGAAAATTTGGCCTCTTTGGTATAAATAATGGTTTTCATTTGACTTCCTGTGCTTTCTTTTTACTAGTCTTGGCCATTTCATCACCCAGTTAATAAGAAGTTTGTTCCAGATTATTACAAAGTGATTGTCAGTCCAATGGATTTGGAGACTATACGTAAGGTGAGTAATTTTTTTTAAATAATCAGTGGCTTTTTATAATAGATATTTTTGTATGTATAGCTGAGTGTCTGATTGTTTTATCATAGAATATCTCCAAGCACAAATACCAGAGTCGAGAGAGCTTTCTAGACGACGTAAATCTGATTCTGGCCAACAGTGTTAAATACAATGGTGAGTATTTTTTTCCCTCTATCATCAGTCTTATCTATCCAGCATTAATTTGCATTACTAAAATTTAAAGGCTTAAGCAGGTTTGAGCAGTGATAGCTAAATCAAGTAACTTAGTTTACTTTTTAAAATTTTGTTTCTACATTTATGTATTTGTGCTATCCTTGTGTGCTTTTGGAGGTTAGGGGACAACTCAGAGAGTTGGTTCTCTGTTTCCACCATGTGGGTTGGAACCTAGATTGTCAGGTTCGGTGCTGAGCCATTTAATCTTCTCCATTTTTAAAGTAGGTACATATTTTAGTGTGTCTTCTGTAAGAATCATTATTAAAGAATCATGCGCCAGGCAGTGGTGGCGCACGCCTTTAATCTCAGCACTTGGGAGGCAGAGGCAGGTGGATTTCTGAGTTTGAGGCCAGCCTGGTCTACAGAGTGAGTTCCAGGACAGTCAGGACTACACAGAGAAACCCTGTCTCAAAAAACCAAAAAAAAAAAAAAAAAAAAGAATCATGGAAATCAGTCTATCCTTACTTTTGAAATTGTGTAAAGCATAGGTAAATGAGGCATTAATGAAAATCAAGTGGATGTTCGCTGTCTTTTGAGTCATCATTGTGTTTCTATAAGCTTTGAAAAGTTAATCCCAAAGTTATATGGAGCTGAGGCTGAAATGTGTAGCTGGCTATAGACCATGGCAAACTTGGCTGTCTGTAATTTTGCTCAGCACCTGAACTGATGGAACAATGTGTGCTAAACGCTTTGCTAGCGTCTTTATCTTCTGTAGTAAGGGTGGTCTCTGTGTCTGCGTGCTTTATACTTGAGTTGATATAAACAATTAAAACACATTTTGACAAGGGCTATAAGTAGAAGCATATATAAATTGCATTAGTGGTAAAACAATACTTAATCTGAGGGCTAGGAAAGACTTCATAAACTAGTAAAAGTTGTTTTTGAGACATGGTCTCATATATCGTAGGCTGGCCTTGAAGCTGCTCTACACTTGAGTTCATCTTCCTGCTCCCACCTCTCATGTTTGTGGGGCACCAAGCATGGCTAAGTCTTTTTTTTTTTTGAGACAGAATCTCACTATGTAGCCCTGCCTGGCCTGGAACTCACAATGTAGAGCTCACAGAGACTGGCCTGTCTCTTTTAGGATTAAAGGTATGTGCCACCACATTCAATCCAAAAAAATATTATAATTAAAAAACTTTTTTAAGGGCCAGGTGTGGTGGCACACACCTTTAACCCCAGCACTTGGGAGGCAGAAGCAGATGGGTCTCTGTGAGTTCGAGTCCAGCCTGGTCTACATAGTGAGTCCAGGACTCCAGGGCTCAGTTACATAGAGAAACCCTGTCTTGAAACAACAACAACAACAAAAAGTAATATTTATATTTTAATTATGTGTGCGTGTGCGCATATGAGGCAAGGTGCCTGTGGAGGCCAGAAGGGAGCGTGAGGTCCCCTAGAGCTGGAGTTAGAAGTGGGTGTGAGGTGCCTGACATGGGTGTGAAGTCAGGTCTTCTTCAAGAGCAGCAAATGTTCTTTACCATTTGAGTCATCTTTCTAGCCTCAGAAATTTGTTTTTGAACTGAATCTTAAGGGATGCTCACTATCGTGGTTAATTACTGAGCATCTACTATGCTGAACGGTAGTCAAGAGAAGAAGGATGATGAATTTCCAGATAGCTAAATACAAAAATACATAAAAATGCTTTAGATGGGAAAAGTACAAATAAGTTTGGCTTGAGTATAGGGCGATGGCTAGGTTTGACTATAAAACGAAACAAGGTAGATAAGACCGAGGTTGAAAGGCCTAGTAAGTCACTAAACCAGTGGGAGAGGAGCGGGATATAGTTTAAGTAAATACCATTTGGGAAGTTATCAAATATTAAAGTGGAGGGGAATGACATTTGGAGACTAGCAAAGAAACTCTTAGCAGTATCCATGTTGAAAAACAAAACTTAATAGCCTGGACAGTTAAGAAGCAGCATCAAAGAGGCCTGGCATGGTTGCACATGCCTTTAACCCTAGCACTCAGGAGGCAGGGGCAGGCAGTGAGCTCAAGGATAGCCTAGTTGGTCTACATGGTAAGTCCCAGCACAGCCAGGGCTCCAAAGAGAGACTCTGTTTCAAAAACAACAAAACGATATGGGCAATGATGGTACATGTCTTTGATCCCAGCACATGGGAGGCAGAAACAGGTAAATCTCTGAGTTTGAGGACAGCCTGCTCTACAGAGCAAGGTGATCCAGGGCAGCCAGGGTTACGCAGAAGATACTGTCTCAAATAACAAAAAAAGAGAAAGAGAGAGAGAGAGAGAGAGAAAGAAAGAGGAAAAAAGCATCATTAAGAATGGAAAGGTATGACAGAATATATAGATAGTAAGAAAGCAGAATTGATACTTCATGATTGGACCATGATTGATACCTTCATAAAATGCTCTGTGTGTTTGTGTTTTAAGTGGGACATTACAGTTGGACTATACAAGGAAAGCCTTGTGGGCCAAGTGTGGTGACTCACACCGTTAATTCTAGCACTCAAGAAGCAGAGACAATCAGATCACAAGTCTTTTTGAGTTCTACATAGAGTTCTAGGCCAGCCAGAATTATAGTGAGACCCTGTCTCAAAGAGACAATATTATAGATTATACCTAGGATATGTTTTGATAGAATGGATGTATAAATTATTTAACATGAAGTTTTGCAGTGATTTTTGTTTTAGGACTTTTGTTACTGTTTTTTCAAGACAGGGTTTCTCTGTGTAGCCCTGGCTGACCTGAAACTCACTCTGTAGACCAGGCTGGCCTTGAACTCAGAAATCCACCTGCCTCTGCCTCCCAAGTGCTGGGATTACAGACCTGTGTCACCACTGCCCCGCTGGACTTTTTTTTGAGATGAGGGAGGGTCTTACTGTGTTACTCGGACTGGCCTACAAACCCTGACTTGAGTGATCCTTCTGTCTTAGCTCTCCAATATAGGTACACACAGCCATACTTACTCTTATTTTAATTTTTCATTTAACTTTTTTCATTTATTTCTTCAGTTTACGTCCCACTTTCCAGTTTTCATTTAATTTTAACTTCTTCATATATGCCACATTATATACAAGACTGTTTCTATAGAATTTCAAATTTTTATTGTTTTTTAATGATAGCCAAGTTTCTTTGAATATGCAGTATTTCTCCATCTTTTAATTTCCTATTCATATTTCACTTACAGCTTTTTGTTTTGTTTTGCTTTTGAGATGGTCTTGCTATGCTGCTCAGACTAACCTCAAATTGGTCATCTTCCTCAAGTTCCTCAGTGCTAGGATTGTACAGTTTTATGCCTCTGCATCCAGCTTTTTACTCCAATATAGTTTCTACTGTGCCAAGTATATCCTAAGTGAACAAAGTCACATAATTAATTCCCCCTTGATAATAGGCTGTTTACAGTCCTTATCATGATATGGCTCCAAGAGTTAGTCACTTCCTTGGAACTGTACTGTGATGACAGTTGTCTTCCTTTTTAAAACCTTTTCAAACCTTTTCAGTCTCCTTGCTGAATATTCTTACTCATATACTTCAACTACCATCTCCTTCTTGATGACACTATTCTAGACAAAGATTTATGCCTCCAACCACATAAACATTATGTGGTTTAACATTTAAAAATTTTTCTTTTTTTAAAATCATGACTACATGTCTGTGTGCATGTGCATGCAGTATCTACAAAGGCCAAAAGAGGATATCAGATTCTCTCTAGGCTAGAGAGAAAGGCAGGGAGTGGGGAAGGAGGGAAGAAAGAAAGCATGAGTGCATTATGAGCTACCATGTGAATGCTGGACCTCTGCAAGAACAGTCAGTATTCTTAACCACTGAGCCACCTCGCTGGCCTTACAAAATAAATATTAGAAGGGAAGGCCAAAGGGCACAGCGCCTGGAAAGTGAGGTGGTGCTGTAGAATGACAAGGAAGAAATCCATTTCAAGTATAAGAAAGCTGCTAAAATCAGGTCTGGGGAATTGGGTTTCGCAGTGTTTCATCACTCATTGAATAAGGACTCAATAAGTGTTCCTTGTTGCTCTTTATCAGTGGTTCCTTAAATAGTTTTGTAGTACTGTATGCTTTATTGAAATTTGAAGTTTGGGCTGGGCATATCTTTGGGTAGCAGCATAACTTTAAACCCAGTACACTATAAGCACCGGCAGGCAGATCTCTGAGAGTTTGAGGACAGCATGATGATAAATTCCAGGCCAGACCAGTTAGAGTTACTTAGTGAATTCTGTCTCATTGTATAGCCATGGCTAGCCTGGAGTTCCCTATGTAGACCATTGTACCTGTTTTACAATAAGTGCTTAAGGGGCTGGAGAGATGGCTCAGTGGTTAAGAGCATTGACCGCTCTTCCAGAGGTCCTGAGTTCAATTTCCGGCAACCACAAGGGGGCTCACAACCATTTGTATTGGGATTTGATGCCCTCTTCTGGTGTGTCTGAAGACAGCTATAGTGTATTCATATACATACAATAAATAAAATCTTTAAAAATGAATATTTAGCTGGGTGTTGGTTACACTTGCCTTTATTCCCAGCTTAGGAGATATAGGCAGGAGGATCTTTGAGTTCCAGACCAGCCAGAGCTATATGTAGGAAGGACCCTGTCTCAAACAATAAAAACAAATCTAAGTAGTAATAGCCTCTTTAAAAAAAAAATATGCCATTTTGTTTGTTGAAGACAGGGTCTCACTTTGAAGTCTTGGCTGGCCTTAAACTCATAAAGACCTGTCTGCTTCTGCCTCCTGAGTGCTGTAATTAAAAGCATACGCCACCACATTCAGCTTACCTAGAATTGATTATGTAGACAAGGCTGGCCTCTGCTTCCTAAGTGTTGGTATTGTTTTCTGCATGTGTGAGTGTGATACTTATTTTCTTAGGAGAGAGTTATTTCTAGTATGGTAGAAATAGTATTAAGGGAACTATAAGCCTAGGAGTAATAGCAAACCTGTTTACCTAGTGAACAGGTAATTGTCTTTGTAATTTTACAGCTATTTAGCAGTAATAATGCTTGTTTTCTTCTCTCCTTGCTTTGTTTGCTTCTTGTTACATCACTGCAAATACAGGAAAAAAATTTTTTTATCTTAATAACATACTGGTTTCCTAAAGCAGTCATTGAAATTACCACTATTTAAGAACATGATTCTCCTGTGCCCATATGTTCAAGGTTCTTCCCTAGTTTCCCTTCTATTAGTTTCAGTGTGTCTGGTTTTATGTGGAGGTCCTTGATCCACTTGGAATTGAGCTTAGTGCAAGGAGATAAGGATGGGTCAATTTGCATTCTTCTGCATGTTGACCTCCAGCTGAGCCAGCACCATTTGTTGAAAAGGCTATCTTTTTTCCACTGGATGGTTTTAGCTCCTTTGTCAAAGATCAAGTGACCATAGGAGTGTGGATTCATTTCTGGGTCTTCAATTCTGTTCCATCGATCTACATGCCTGTCACTGTACCAATACCATGCGGTTTTTAACACTATTGCTCTGTAGTACAGCTTGAGGTCCGGGATACTGATTCCCCCAGAGGTTCTTTTACTCTTGAGAATAGTTTTAGCTATTCTGGGTTTTCTGTTACTCCAGATGAATTTTTGAATTGCTCTTTCTAACTCTATGAAGAATTGAGTTGGGATTTTGATGGGGATTGCATTGAATCTGTATATTACTTTTGGTAAGATGCTCATTTTTACTATATTAATCCTGCCAATCCATGAGCATGGCAGATTTTTCCATCTTCTGAGGTCTTCTTCAATTTCTTTCTTCAGAGACTTGAAGTTCTTGTCATATAGATCTTTCACTTGTTTGGTTAGAGTCACACCAAGATACTTAATATGGTTTGTGGCTATCGTGAAGGGTATCATTTCTCTTACTTCTTTCTCAGCCTGCTTATCCTTTGAGTATAGGAAGGCTACTACTGACTTGCTGGAGTTGATTTTATATCCGGCCACTTGGCTGAAGTCGTTTATCAGCTGTAGGAGAATTTCCTGAACAGAACTCCAATAGCTTATGCTCTAAGATCAAGAATAGACAAATGGGACCTCATTAAATTACGAAGTTTTTGCACGGCAAAAGACACTGTCAAAAAGACAAAGCGGCAACCAACTAACTGGGAAGTGATCTTTACCAGCCCTACATCCGACAGAGGGCTAATATCCAATATATATAAAGAACTCAAGAAGTTAAAATCCAGAGAGGCAAGTAACCCTATTAAAAAATGGGGTACAGAGCTAAACAAAGAGTTCTCACCTGAAGAATATCTAATGGCTGAGAAGCACCTAAAGAGATGTTCATCATCCTTTAGGTGTTTCAGGATAGCCAAGGCTACTGAGAGGCACCCTATCTGAAAAAAATAAAAAGATTTTTATTCATGTTTGTGGTATGTGTGTCTGTATGTGAGAGAGAGACAGAGAGAATGAATATGGGTGCCCTTCGGGGCCAAAAGAGGACATTGGATCTCCTGAAATAAGTGGCTGTGAGCCACCTGATGTGGGCACTTAGATCAGAAACTGGGGTTCTCTATAAGAGCAGAAAGCTATCTCCAGCCCCTTGAATTTTGGATGTAAGAGAGAAGGTCTCTGTTACATGCCAGTCTCAAATTTAACTAGAGTCCAGGTTAGCCTGGAGGAGTTCATGATCTGCCACTTTATCCTCCCCAGCACTGAGACGCAGGCACTATTATGCCTGGCTCCATTTCACATAGTTAAAGAATAGATTGTATATACTTAGGATACATTTTACTTGGAAAGGACTCATTTTTTAGCTTATTTTATGTATATGAATGTTTTTTGCTACATATTTCTCTACATCACATGCATGCCTGGTACCTAAAGAGGTCAGAGAGGGTGTTGGATCTTCTGGAACTGGAATTACAGATGGTTGTGGACTACCATGTGAGTGTTGGAAAATGCCCAGGAATCCTTTACAAGAACAAGTGCTCTTACCTGTTGAGCCCTCTCTCCAGCCCCTGAAAAGGACTCTTTTATCCATATAATGGCTTGTAATAATAATAGTAAATATGGCTAGAAAGCATCACAGGTATATATGGTTTGCTGCTAGAGACCAAACCCAGGGTCTTGTGCATGGTAGGTAAACCATCCTACTAAGCTTTGTCTCTAGTCCTCCTCCCCCCAATACGGTATACTTTTTATTATTATATCATGGTAAACAGTAGGTAAATTTCATGGATTACATCTGTGAAAGCTTTTCTTATTGATCTGGGAATATATTTCAGAGAACTTTTCTAGAATAAAGGAAGACCTGGGATTAGTACCCAACACCACATAAACTGAATGTGGTGGAACATGCCTGTAATCTCAGCATTCAGGAGAAAGAGGCAGGCAGATCTCTATAAATTCCAAGGCCAACCTGGGCTAACCCTAACCCCTAACCCCTAACCCTAACCTAATACAGAGACAATGTCTCAAAACAGTAAGTGAAAGATAAAAAGTGGAGCTGCTAGAACCTTTGTACTTATAAAAATGGAGATCAGCAGTGGTTAAATAGGAGTCAGGCAAGAGCAATTCAGGGTGTTCTTGTGGTGAGTGGAAACTCTATGTTAATAGACCTGTAGATACTCTCTCTTGCCATATCTTAATTTTTGTTTTTGTTTTTTTTTTAAGCCCAGCTTAAGGGATTCTTATGTTAGATATGATAAAACGTGGTCTCACCGTGTATCTTTGGAATGCCTGAAACATACTATAATCTCTTCCTGCTTCTGCCTCCTGAGTTCTTGGATTAAAGGCATGTTCCCACAATGCCTGGTGGGTCATTAATCTATCTTTTAAATTTTATGAAACATCAACCATTGGGTTTTTATCTGAAATCTTGTAGTACATGTTGTGCATTAGTTTTTTAAAAGTTCATTGAGATATAACTTACCATAGGAAAATGCATATAGGAGCTGGAGATGTATCTTAGTTGGTAGAGTGTTTGCCTAGCATACATACAGCTCTGGGTTCAATTGCTAGGAAAACATCAACTAGTCATGGTGGTGCAGGTCTGTAATTTGAACATTGACTAGCTGTTCATTTTTATTTATTCATTCATTCATTCATTCATTACTGCGAGAGGGTCTCACTATGTAGTCCTGGCTGGCCTGGAACTATGTAAGCCAAGCTGACCTTGAATTTACAGAGAATCACCTGCCTCTTTCTCTGGAATTAAAAACATGTGCCCACACACCTGGCTTAAGGGATTTTTTTTAAAAAAAAAAAAGATTTATTTTATTATTATATGTAAGTACACTGTAACTGTCTTCAGACACACCAAAAGAGGGCATCAGATCGGATGGTTGTGAGCCACCATGTGGTTGCTGGGATTTGAACTCAGAACCTCTGGAAGAGCAGTCAGTGCTCAGAACCTCTGAGGCATCTCACCAGCCCGGCTTAAGGGATTCTTATGTTAGATATGATACAGTTTGGCTTAAAGGTAGTTCTTATTTTGTAAGAAGTCTTTATATTTTATGGTAGTTTCAGGTTCATGGCAAAATTGATTGAAGTTACAGAGGTCCAGTATACTCCTTACTCCTTATACCGAAGTGGTGTAATAGTTCTATTAATAGATGAACCTCCACTGACACTCCATATCACCTGCAACTATAGTTTACATAAGGGTTCTTGTTTGTTTATTTGAGGTAGGATCTCTAAGGGTAACTTAGAACTTGTTATAAAGGTAGATAGAGTGGTGGATGCCTGTAATCCTAGCAGCATTCAGGAGGCAGAGACCAAGGGATCATGTGTTTGAAGCCAGTCTAGAACACATAATGAGATCTTATATCCAAAATAATTTGAGGAGAGTCTGGAAAATTAAAATATAAATGAAACAAGATTAGCCATGTGTTGATAATTGTTAAGGCTGGCTAATTAGGCTAATTGGGGTACTAATTAGTCCGATTTTATATGTTTAAAGTTTTTTCACTTAAAGTTAAGTGTGGTGGCAGAGGCAGGTGGATCTCTTAGGCCATCCTGCTCTATAATGAGTTCCAGGACAGTCAGGACTATAGTGAGACCATGCCTTTAAAAATGAAAACAAAAAGAATCCAAAAATCAAATGAAATTTTTCATTAAAAAATTCAAGCAGAAATTTAAGGATTAAACATAGGTTTTCTGAATTTTAAATAAAGATATAGTATTGGGTAAAAAAAAAATCTTAAATTTTTGTTTTTTTTAATCTCTTTCTTTTTTTTTTTTTTTCTTCGAGACAGGGTTTCTCCGTATAGCCCTGGCTGTCCTGGAACTTGCTCTGTAGACCAGGCTGGCCTCGAACTCAGAAATCCGCCTGCCTCTGCCTCCCAAGTGCTGGGATTAAAGGCGTGCGCCACCACCGCCCGGCAAATTTTTGTTTTTAAATTGCAATGTATGAGGCTGGAGTGATTGTTCAATGATTAAGAGCACTGGTTACTCTTCCAGAGGACCTGGGTTGACTTCCTAGCATGTACATGGCAGCCCAAACCATTTATTTGTAACTCCAATTCAACATTCTCTTTTGCCCTCTTTGGGTACCAGGTATGTATAAGGTGTGCAGAAATACACATAGGTAAAATACCTATATACATAACATAAAAAAAAAAAACTTTAGCAGGGTGGTGGGTTTTTAATCCCAGCACTCAGAAGACTGAGTAGACAGATGTCTGTGAGTTCAAGGCCAGCCTGATCTACACAGCTAGTTCCAGGATTGCCAGGGCTATACAAAGATACTCCTAATAAACAAGCAAACAAACTTTAATGATTATTTTAATGCATAAATTGCAATGTATGTATTAAATCAGTATGTTGGAGAAATGTAAAATTCCTGAGGTTACAAAGGTGATGCATTTTACTTCTTTCATAGGGTCTGAGAGTCAGTATACTAAGACTGCTCAAGAGATTGTGAACGTTTGTCACCAGACATTAACTGAGGTAGGTGGTAGAGAAGATCTACCTCCCTGAAACCTTTCTGTTGTGACCTTGAGTTTGAAACTTTACCTCACCTGTTTTCTTTCAAATATAATATTCCACCTTCTGCGCTCATTCCATTACCTCTTTCTTTGCTTTCTTTAGGTTATCAGCTGTGTTCTGCTATTAGAATAGAAATACTATGAAGACTGTATTTTCTAAAAATGTATTTATGTATTTTTATGTATATGAGTGCTCTATCTTCGTGTACACCAGAAGAGGGAAACCGATCCCATTACAGATGGTTGTGAGTCACCACATGGTTGCTGGGATTTGAACTCAGGACCTCTGGAAGAGCCGCCAATGCTCTTAACCACTGAGCCATCTCTCTTCAGCCCCAAAGACAGGAATTTTTGTGTATGTGTTTTATTTTTGCATGCCCAGTACCTAAATGTTGAATGAATTCATTAATTTTGTTTCTCAGTATGATGAACATTTGACTCAACTTGAGAAAGATATTTGTACAGCTAAAGAAGCAGCTCTGGAGGAAGCAGAATTGGAAAGTCTGGACCCAATGACTCCAGGACCTTATACACCTCAGGTAAGCCAAAGGATTAGGAATTTCTTACAATCTTCTTATGGTTTGGGAAATTGGGAGCATGTTAACAGATCTGTTTACTGAGATACCATTCTTCTCTGTCCTTCCTCTTTATATGCCTTTCGTGTGCTTTCTTGTCTTCTCAAAGGCTAAGGTGAGTGAGGGCCATGGGTCTTTGTGGCCTTGTTGAATCCAGAAGAGGCAACTATGGGATGAATGAGTGGGGTGGTTGTTCATTGTTCATAGTGTGTGAGAATACCAGATTCCTGACTACTATAGCCAGAGGCATCCTCTAGGTCTCTAGTTGTTTTGTTGGTAAATTTTGGGGTTCTAGGACATCCAAATGTAGGCTGCTCAGTTACAGATAGGGGCCATATTGTTCTTGTGCTTTCTAGATATCTGATTACCCATTATTTTAGAAGTATGTCAGCATAGTTTTTAATCACTTAATTTCCAGGGTTAATTCCTTTCCTACTAAATGAAGACTGTTTTAAGTTTATATGTTAAAAGACTAGAAAGAAGAATGAATAAGAAATTTTTAGTTCATTCTGGTCTGACTGAATCTGTTGAGGGTTTTCTCTAGCCTTAAAAAGTTAGCATATTTGAAAAACAGACTTGAAGTAGAATATTAACATGTCCTTGGCCTATATTGGAGACACAGTGGTGGAGTGGAAAGGACATGAGGTTTGATATAAACCAGGCCTGGATGTGAGTCTTAGCTCTGCTAGAATCTACTTTTGTGATATTGGGAAATTAACATTTCTATTCCCATTTCTCTAAGACATGCTTTCCAACACTAAATGAGTTAATTTGTATGGCACATTATAGGCATTTGATAAATATTTGTTTCCTTCTTTGTATGAAGGATTTTTTTTGTAAAGCTCCCACAGACTCTTTCAAATTTAACTGAATGCTTTCATGCAGAATTCTTTCCAATTCCTATAGGATTATTTTTCATTCTTCCCAGGTTTCACTCCAAACTTATATTCACCATACGTGATCTCTGTTGGATTTTTGCTGTCTCTGTGTCTCATTCGTACACTTTCTCTATCTATCTTTTACTCTCTCTTTCATCCCAAAACATAGGTTACTGAGGGGCCAGGTATAAAGAACCCTCAGATACTTCTTCAAGGTCCAGAACAAGGAAAGGCTCTTGGAGTTGTATGGGCAGATTGGGTCAAGGGGGCTTGGGTGAGTGATGTTGCCCAGGAAGGCCTTGTTTGCTAATAGGCTCACAGTTTCCACAAGGTGCTTTCTGGTAAGTTAAAGCTTGGATACTAGCCATCATTCTCTAGCAGAATCTAACCACCAATTAGTATGTGCTTTTCTCCGGTCTTAGATAGTCGTAAACCTAGACCATTGGTGAATCAAAGCATTGTCCTTCCTGAGCAGTAGCTGCTTTGGTATACTTAGTGAGTCTCCTATGGAGAGTATGGTATGGCTAATACTGCTTCATTCTTTTCAGTTTACGCTCTCATCTTTCCCTTCACTTATGTGTATAACTTTTAAGATAGCCAAAGTCATTGCCTGTTAACTCAAGGAATTTAGATCCCCATATGTGACCATCCTTACTCATTACTATGTAAAATCAAAACATTATTAGAAAGTATCTGTATTAGATTAACCTGTCATAATACAGTTTTGATTGTATAGAAGCACAGCATTAATCATGTCATTTTCAACTTCCAGATCGTGACAGTCAGTAGTGTATTTGCATCTGGATACTTCTACTGAAACTTGCATTGAGCTCAATACTTTGGAATTATTCATTTTACAGTTTCCCACAATCCTCTATTTTCATACTATATTTTAAAATTTGTAGAAAGTTTATTTGTACTATAATGTTTTGAAATCTATTTTGCCTCTATTTTGAAAAATCAAATCTTCTCAGTCACTCTTGTTTGCTTGCTTGTTTACAACACTTACATGGGTATGCATTTGTTTTTTTGAGACAGAATCTGGCTTTGTGGCCCAGACTGTGATCTTCCTGATTGAACTTTCCTGGTGCTGGTACTATAGGCTTTTGTCACTATTCCTTGCTCATAAGCAAGTTTTGTATTAATAAAAGTAATACTATGGTTGGGGAGAATTAGAAGATAGGGCTAGAGAGATAGATAGCTCAGCAGTTGGGTGCTTGCTGCTCTTTCGGAGGACCTGACTGGTTGCTAGCACTCACTCTGTGAATTGCTGTTTTAACTTCAGCTTCAGAGGTTCTGACACCTTCTGGCCTCTACACACACTGCACTCACATGTATAAACCCACACTCAGACATTCACATACACATATATTTTTGTTGTTGTTTATATATGCAGGGTTTCTCTGTATGGCCTTGGCTGTAGACCAGGCTGGCCTTGGATTTACAGGGATCTGCCTGCCTCTGCTTCCCAAGTGCTGGGATTAAAGGCAGGCACCACCACTGCCTAGCCCCATCATTTTTTAAATAAATAAATAAGATCTTTTTTTAAAAAAATTATTGGAAGATACAAATAAGAGGTGTGTTACTTATCAATTCCATTTTTCATAACATCAACTACTGAGTATTTTGAGTTTTCATATCTGTGATATGTCTATTTATGTCTGTAAGTATACTTTAAAAGTGAAATTGATGAATATTATTTTACTTGTTATATTTACTTCGTGAATATTTTATCTAGTCTCTGTTATTATTGACTAGAATCCATTTAGTAAATTTCTGTACTTTTCAGGAATGATAAGAGAGAAAGGAGCTATCATTTATCGAGTACCAGGTATTGAGTACACATAACTCTTAATTCTCACAACAACCTTGTGAGGTAGATATTATCATCCATGTTTTACAGTTGAGAAAACAGGATGGTTAACAACAGTAGAGCCAAGACTCAATCCCAGGGCTGTTAACTCCAAAGCCCATGCTTTTTATTTTAACCATGCCATTTTGCTTTGAAGTATCATCCACAAACATATAGACTGTCAAACCATCCCATGCTCTTTTTGAAATTTAATTCCTTTATCCAGTTTCTGTTCATGTCTCTAAGTCAATAAAACTATAACTAATATGAATCCCTGAGCTTAAAAACAGCAAGGCAAGGCTTAGAAGAAGAAAGTAGGTTACTGACCAGAGAGGCTGTTAATACATAAACTTGTCCCTAAACTTTATGTGTTTCTACTTTAGTTTTTGAACATATGCAATCAATGCCAGTCTGCTAGAGTGAATGCTATTCAAAGGATTCTAAAAATTTGTGTACAAAGCTGTATCAGGCTATGGTTCCTCTTTAACTGGGTTGTTTTGCATGTCCTTTTTCTTCAGTGAATGTTAAAAGGAGAATTCTTTGTATTTCTTCTAGCTGCTTTCCTTGGTAGAAGCTAAGTTGTGTGTTTTCTGCCACAGCCTCCTGATTTGTATGATAACAGCACATCCCTCAGTGTTTCTCGAGATGCTTCTGTATATCAAGATGAGAGCAATCTGTCTGTCTTGGATATTCCCAGTGCTACTTCAGAAAAGCAGCTAACACAGGTAAAATGTTATCCCTCTTTGTGAGATTGGTGGTCTGCCTGGTAGGTGAATATGCAGGGATGGAGTGATCCCATGTATGTATGGTGAATGACTGGATCCTTTAGCCCAGAAAACAAGGCTTTGAAATGTGATGTCTGTAGAATGGTTGGCAGATTGAAACACAACAGACCTTCAGGGGAGGTATTTGAGTCATCAGAACAGCCTAGAAAGTGACTGACTAGAAAAACCAGCTGTGTGCTGGTGAGATGGCTCAGCAGTTAAGAACACTGACTGCTCTTCCGAAGGTCCTGAATTCAAATCCCAGCAACCACATGGTGGCTCACAGCCATCTGTAATGAGATCTGATGCCCTCTTCTGGTGCGTCTGAAGACAGCGACAGTGTCCTTACAAATATAATAATAAATAAATCTTAAAAAAAAAGAAAAACCAGCTGCATTCAGAGACAGAGTTCACAACAATTGGTGTGGTATTTCATATATTTTACATTATAAACCAAATTAAAAATATGTGTAATTTTTACTTGTCTTTGTCAGAGCCAACAAAACATAATTCTCATCTAATGCCATACCTATTCTCAAGGTTTCATGATAGAGAACAAAACCCAGAGGGATTTTCTATCTGAAAAGCTTAGGTTAGAAAGGAAACATTCTCTTCTGATGACAGTTAAGAGTGGATCAAAAACTTCTCTGTTCTTTGGTTTTTCTTGCCCTGTCTATTATTTCCAAAGAATGACTGGGGGAAATGCACATGCCTTGAGCTTTGTAACAGCCTTCACTAGCAATGGGGTTGGCTGGGATATCAAGGAAGAACATCTGTCCTAGGTAAAGAGCCCTTGGTTAACTCCTATAAGCACATCCCTCAATGATGTGCTATTTGCATTCCTTACTCAGACTCACCAGGACCAAGGTAAGTTGGTTGAGGAATACTCTGGTGTAGATACTGAAGGGTATGAGGAAGATGGGAAACCTAAGACTCTAGCCCCAGTGAGTATGCTTACAGAAAGCTTATGGTTACATTACACATTTATATCATACAAGCCCCAGTAGTGCAGGACAGACCAAATCCCAAGGTGATATCATACAGTCTTCTCATAGTGAGCCTCAGTCTGACTTTAATCCTTGAAATAAGCTAGACAGATGTATCCACTATCATTTAACTTCTTGTGAAGCAGCAAATGGGATGCCAGGGAAAGAAGGTATTCTGGTCTCTTAGTGATGGACTGCCATCTGGACTTGTTTAGGAAGGTGGAGACGGAGATGGTGATCTTGCAGATGAAGAGGAAGGAACTGTACAACAGCCCCAAGCCAGTGTCCTGTATGAGGATTTGCTTATGTCTGAAGGTGAAGACGATGAAGAAGATGCTGGGAGTGATGAAGAAGAAGGAGATAACCCTTTCTCTGGTGCGTCTAGCTCACTGTTGTACCTCAGGATTGAATAGGAGCCTCTTTGCTATTTATAGTCCTATTAGACCTGTGAGTGCTGAACATACACTCAGAGGATGACCATGCCCATTAGCCTTAGGGGAAGTGAGATGAACAGACACAGGAGGCATAAAGGTAATAGTGGAAAAGGCAGTGCCCAAATAGCAGCTTTGAAGGCTTGTATTTGGGAGCAGGAAAGGAAAATTAAGCAAAATAACAGAAATGGTAAGGTAAAAATATTAGAGATGATAGAAAACAGATATATTAGACTAAGATAGAGGAAATAAGTTACTTAAACTCAGTTTCTAAACTATAGATCTTACCATCAGTTGACCTTTGGTAATTAAAAGAGATAGATGCCTTAGAGGTGAGGACTATAGGCACAAATGAAGTCTGTGTAGAGTAGTTTTGGAATGCTAGGCCAAAGATGCTAATTATAACAAAAATTATTTTTTCTTTCTCTCATTCTTGTTTAGTTATTTTGAATTTACTGTCTCATATATGCTAGGGAAACCCTGTAGCACTGAGCCATATCTCTTAACGAACCACAATCTGTCCTTTTCCAGCTCTTCAGCTAAGTGAAAGTGGAAGTGACTCCGATGTGGAATCTGGCAGTATAAGACCCAAACAGCCCCACATGCTTCAAGAGAATACAAGGATGGGCATGGAAAATGAAGAAAGCATGATGTCCTATGAGGGAGATGGTGGGGAGGCTTCTCGTGGTTTGGAGGATAGCAACATCAGGTAATGGGCAGCAATATGCTCTGAGGCTGTGCTACCATTTCCCAGCTGTGGTGACAAGGGGCCTAGCATCAGATAGCTTTCATCTGTCAAACATTTCCTGAGCACCTCTACTTGGGCCATGCATTGTCTAGACCCTGGGAATACATAGAGGAACAAGACATAGCCTGCCCTTGAGGAGCTCTTCTAGTGGAAAGATTGACACAAATCATTGTAGATACAATTTTCTCAGTACCGAAGCACAAGGAAGTACGAAGTGCTGAGGTATCCCCAAAAGGGAGTGTCTTACTGTGCCCGTTAAGTAATCAGGGTCAATTTCATGTAGAAGCATTTGAACTGTGTTTTAAAGGATGGATAGGCGTCTGCTAAGCATAAACAATGGCAGCAAGGGGGGTAGATCTTTACAGATGAAGTAATATAAAAATAATATTATTATATTATAATGATATTTAATAATATAAAAAATGATATGTGAGAGGCATAGAAATACATAATGAAGTGTGTTCAAGAGTAAAGGGAGATGGTTGGGGAATAAGACTTTTGAAATAGGAACAGACTATATTGTAAAGGACCATAAGTAACATGCCAAGGCATTTGGATTTTGTTCTATTAGGAGTTAATACTTTGAGGAAAAGGAAGTTGTTAAGTATGCTGACATACTCCTGTAATCTCAGTACTTAAGGTATGAGACAGGAGTATCCTAAATTTAAGGCTAGCCAGGTGTGGTGCTACATGCCTCAGAAGAGACAAGTGGATCTCTGAACTCAAGGCCAGCCTGATCTACATAGTGAGCTCCAGGCCAGTAAAACCCTGTGCCCCACCCCACCTCAGAGAGGTGGGGGTTGGGGGAGAGAAAACAAATCTGACATATGTATTAAGGTCCTATCTAAAAGCAAACAAAAAAGATATGGGTGTGGTGGTGCATTCCTATGCATACTTTCACGGTGGAGGTTGTGTATTAGATAACTTTTAAAGGCAGTATGGGACAGAGAACAGCAATATTCAGTTAAATTTGGTAATTAAATATGATAAATAATGAAAATTTTATTGAGGAAAGAAGAAAAACAGAAAGGATGGCAACATGATTTCAGCTTCAAACATGTTGGATTTACTACATATGTAATCCATCTTGCCAGCAAGTAGATACAATCTATATTTTTTTATCCTGAAAGTATTTTTCCTAAGTGAAAACATAAGGTATGGGATTCCTTTAAGGAGCTCTCCATCTCAGGAATTATGAAACAGGTTAACAGGCAGTGGCAGTATAACATGAAAGTCATGACAGGTAACCATAGGGTTTTTCTGGAACATGGAAAGAGTGAGGAGGGAAGCTGATTAGAGAAGGAAACTGAATCAAATATGACTAGTAGGTTTATAGGGTAAGAAGCATACAGTAGTATCCCAGAGACTTGGAATGGCATTGTAAAGACCCAGAGACATGAGTCACATTTTCAAAATTAATTTATTTATTTTCTACCCATCCTGACCAGTTTCCCGTCCCTCCTTTCCTCCCAGCCTTTTCTCTCACGTCACTTCCTGGCCTCCCAGGATGTCAGCCAACCCTGGCTTATGAAGTTGCAGTAAAATTAGGCACATCCTCTCCTATTGAGGCTAGACAAGGCAGCCCCAGTAGGAGGAAAGTATCCCAAAAGTTGCAGGCAACAAAAGTCAGAGACAGGCTCTGCTACTGCTATTAGGAGTCGAACTTAAAAAACCAAGCTACACAAATTAGCAGTTCAGACTCTGTGAGCCACTATGGGACACTTTTAAAGAGTACAAGTAGGCCAGAGCTTTTGATTGATCTATGTAATAGAAATGATTCAAAGAAATAGTTAAGAATAAATGAGTTCTTTGTTTTTTTTTTTTAAGAAGTAGGTAAGAACCAAGCTGTGAAGTACACAAATGTGGGCAGGCATTAAGTGTATGATGTTTTGTGTTTTAAGATTTATTTATTTTTATGTATGTGAGTACACTGTAGCTGTCTTCAGACACACCAGAAGAGGGAATCGGATCTCATTACAGATGGTTGTGAGCCACCATGCAGTTACTGGGAATTAAACTTCGGACCTCTAGAAGAACAGTCAGTGCTCTTAACCTCTGAGCCATCTCTCCAGCCCCTGCTCTGTGTTTTAGAGTGTTCTATGCCCTACAGAACAAAGGATAAAAGATGCGAACTAAGAAATCTATAAGTTCAAATGGCCAATAACTATATTTTAGAAGTATGATAAACAGTGTGATATATTTTCTTTCCTATGAGGTTCATGATAATTTTGGGAAAGGGTTTGAGGGAAAAAAGAATATTCCTAAATGACTAGTAATTAATGTAAATTGGGTGGGAGGGGGAGAACTATAACAATTTTGTCACTATAAATAAAAAAATTAAATTTGTATCCCCTTTGGTTCTAAAATTCCTCATCTAGGAAATTGTCCTGTGAGAAGACTTTTATCAAGTTGTTCATGTAGCCAGATGTGATAATGCACACCCTTGACCCAGCACTCTAGGAGGCCTGGGGCAGCCTGGTCTACATAGCAAAATCCTGTTTCAAGCAAACAAAAAGATTATAAAGTTTTCATCATAGCCCATTGTTTCTAATGGTGAAATAAATCAGAAACAGGTAAATATACAAGTGAGAGACTATTAAATAAGTCATGTTATAGCCATATACCAGAATTTCTGCAGCTTTTAAGTCTGGCACATTGTACACCCTGAACTTAGGATGATGAGACAGGAGGATTGCAAATTTGAGGCTGGACTAAACTAAATAGTGGCTCAAAACACTACCCAGAGATTATGTTGGAGCCCTGTATTGACACAGAAAGATGTTCATTGTAGTCATTGAAAACACATTTCTGAGGAATAAACATCTTTTTTTTTTAATTTTTAAGTTAATTAATTTATTTCTTTTAAGACAGGTTTCTCTGTATAATCCTGGCTGTCCTGGAATTTCCTATGTAGACCAGGCTAGTCTCAAATATGGAGATCCTCCTGCCTCTACCTCCCAAAGGTTGAGATCAAAGGCATGTGCCACTATTCCTGGCAAGCATTTTATTTTTTAAATATAAAATATTTAAGTACCTAAAATGCATACAAAAAAGTCATATTAGAATATCTCTGCATGGTAAAGATACTGCTGATCTCCCCCCCTTTTTCTAGTGTATGTTGTAATTTTTTAACAGTGAATGTACATTTGTGGGGGGAGGGGTTGTGTGAAATAAAATTAGAATAAACAGAAGAACACACTTGCAGAAATGTGAATTAATTGAAGGAGCTCAATCCTACAGCCCTGAAGACTTATTTCAGTAGTGCAGGCCAGGCCCGGTAACAGGACTAAGCAATAGCCCGCAGAGCAGGAATAGAAAGGAGACACGACATGTTAGAGAAACTATTCAGGACTGTTGACTAATTTTGGATACATAGATGAGCGGAACTAAGTTCAATGAAAGAGTGGGTTTTGAGAGCATGTGTGGTCATGTTAGCCAGTAGTGAGTGTTGATCAGTTTCAGGTTCTCATGTATATGAAGTTGACAAGTTGATGATTTTGAATGGGATCATTTTTCTTAGGGGCATACGAAACAGTTAAAAGCCTGTTAGTGGCCAGGGGAGCTGAGATGGGCTGATCTCTTGACAGTACAAAGCATGTGGATGATCAGCTAGGGGATGGCACCCAAGCTTGAGAGATGTTGTTTCTCTTCTCAGTTATGGGAGCTATGAGGAGCCTGATCCCAAGTCGAACACCCAGGATACAAGCTTCAGCAGCATCGGTGGCTATGAGGTATCAGAGGAGGAAGAAGATGAGGAAGAGCAGCGCTCTGGGCCCAGCGTACTAAGCCAGGTCCACCTCTCGGAGGACGAGGAGGACAGTGAGGATTTCCACTCCATTGCTGGAGACACTGACTTGGACTCTGATGAATGAGGTTTCCTTTAAGCCTCTTCAGTCAGCCTAGGTCTAATACCTTTCCCCCAGCTTGTTTAAATGTATATAGTAGCTAATAATGATATCACTAGATTAACACCTTAGTTTTAATAGTAAGTAAAAATAGTAAATATTTCTCTAGATCGTAGAGTAGCAAGTTCTTTTCCCTAACCACTACCAAGAACAGAGAGTAGACTCACTCTTCCTCATTACACTCCTTTAATGGCATTTATTGTTCCTGTTGTATAAACATGCCACCATTTTACTTTCTAATTGGCAGACTGGAACAGATGAAAACCCCTCTGCTGGATTAGAGAATTAGGTCCTGCTGGGCTGGCTCTGTGCCACACTTAAAATACAATCCTGTTAGACAAACTGGTTGTTCATATATTACTTACTTGGATAGACAATGACTTGTTGCTAAATATAGGGATGTAGCTCCAAATCTCTAAAACAGCCTATGTATCCAAAGGATAGGTGGCCCTGTAAATGTACTCTCCCCACCCTAGAAAAAATTATAGGAAAATGGTTAGTTCTTTAGGGCAAAGACTGTCTTTTGTTTCTTTTTATGCTTAGGATATGGTTTTATGTAAAGTAGCTACTCAGTAGATGTTCACAAAATCCCAATAGATATGTTACTGTGTATCTGATTCATGTAAAGCACTTGATCAGATCTTTGGAGCTTGTCCTCAAGTTGGGGCAGTGAGACTGGAATTCAAATGATGTTAATAAATTATAGAACTCTAAGTACAATTAAGAAGTAGCTATAAAGTACAAAGAAAAAAATTAGAAGAGGTCATGTGTGGAAAAGCAGAGAAGTCATCTATAGGCCACCTGAAAGGTGATTGTTGAGAAGTTTAGTAGAGTACCATCTCAAAAAGTTCAGGCAGAGTGTTAACATGAAGGAAAAGTTCACAGTCTAGATATGACAGAATGTGTTCCTTGTTTGTGCCTGCCTTGTTTCAGAAAGGATGCTGGAGTGACTAGACATGACACTGAAAGACGAACAGGAAGCTTATCTTCAAGAGCTTTGCATTTAAGCCAGGCATGGTAGCACACACCTTTAATCCCAGCACTCAGGAGGCAGAGGCAAGTGAATCTCTTGAGTTCCAGGACAGCCAGGGCTATAAAACAGAAACCCTGTCTCAGAAAACCAAAAGAGGGAGAGAGAAGAAAAGAGATTTGCATATGACACCAGTGAGTAAATGTTATATTTAAGAAAATAAAGTTGAGGAGTGTATTAGATTTGTTTAAGAAATTTTCAGGCCAGGCAGTGGTGGCGCATACCTTTAATCCCAGCACTTGGGAGGCAGAGGTAGGCGGATTTCTGAGTTCGAAGCCAGCCTGGTTCTACAGAGTGAGTTCCTGGACAGCCAGGGCTACACAGAGAAACCCTGTCTCGAAAAACCAAACCAAACAACAACAAAAAAAAAAAACCCAAAAACAAAGACATTTTCAGAATGTTGAGTGAAGATAGAAATTGAATCAAATAATAGGCACGTATGATTCAATTTGTATAAGAGTCAAAAATTGGGTATATATGATATGCTTATATATACTTTATGTGCAAAGAAAAGATATGAAAGAACATACATGAAAGTGTTAGCAGTGATAACCCTGAGGGATGAGAGAGGAGGTGGTTTATTTGGTTTATGTATAGTAGGTTAGTGTTATGCTTTTATTTCTGTATCTCAGTTTTATAATGTGTGTTATTTTTTATAATAAAATGTTAATTTAACAGCAATAGAATGGAGAGTGATTTTGAGTAGTTTTAGCTAAGGGGGTGGAACCTAAAGTTCGATGGTGCCATTGGAATGGGGGAAAGGGGAGTGGCGTTTATGTATCTGCAGAAAGGGGTGTGATCAACAGGACTTCATAACTAGCTGACACTTGAGACTAGAAAGGGGTGTGATCAACAGGACTTCATAACTAGCTGACACTTGAGACTAGAAAGGGGTGTGATCAACAGGACTTCATAACTAGCTGACACTTGAGACTCAAAAGGAGAACTAGAATAGGTTTCTAGAATTTTGGCTTGGAGATTAAATAGGTACATGATATTCATTTTTATATTACCCATATTTAATTTATATTTATTTTTAATTAAAATATAATTACATCATTTCTTTTCTCCATCTCCTCCCTCCAACCCTTCCCAATCCCCCCTTCTCTCAAATTCATGGCCTCTTTTGATTATACCATTTATTTCTATAAAGCAGTATAAGACATAGCTGGTGTGATGACAGTGCCTTTGATCCAAGGCAGATTTCTTTCTTTTTTTTATTTTTTATTTTCTATATTTTTTTATTTACATTCCCAATGATTTCCCTTTTCCCGGTTCCTCCCTCCCCGAAAGCCCCATAAGCCCTCTTCCCTCCCCCTGTTCCCCATTCAACCCCCTCTCGCTTCTCTGTCCTGGTATTCCCCTACATCCAGTCTTTCCAGGACCAGGGGTCTCTCCTTCCATCTTCTTGGACATCTATTGATATGTGAATTGTGTCTTGGGTATTCTGAGATTCCGGGTTAATATCCCCTTATCAGTGACTGCATACCATGTATGTTCTTTTGTGATTGGGTTACCTCACTAAGGATGATATTTTCAAGTTCTGACCCTTTGCCTAGGAATTTCGTGAATTCATTGTTTTTAATTGCAGAGTAGTATTCCATTGTGTAAATATACCACATCTTCTGAATCCATTCCTCCGTTGAGGGACATCTGGGTTCTTTCCAGCTTCTGGCTATTATAAATAAGGCTGCTATGAACATAGTGGAGCATGTGTCCTTATTTCATGCCGGGGATGCCTCTGGGTATATGCCCAGGAGTGGTATAACAGGGTCCTCCGGGAGTGTCATGCCCAGTTTTCTGAGGAACCGCCAGACTGCTTTCCAGAGTGGTTGTACCAGCTTGCAATCTCACCAGCAGTGGAGGAGTGTTCCTCTTTCTCCACATCCTCACCAACAACTGCTGTCTCCTGTGTTTTTGATCTTAGCCATTCTGACTGGTGTGAGGTGGAATCTCAGGGTTGTTTTTTCCTTTTGACAGTGTCCTTTGCCTTACAGAAACTTTGCAATTTTATGAGGTCAATTTGTCAATTCTAGATTTCTGAGTTCAAGGCCAGCCTGGTCTACAGAGTAAGTTCCAGGACAGAGAAACCCAGACCTGAAAAAAAAAAACCAAATAAGTTAAAAACTAATAGAGAACATGTAGTTTCTGATTGCAAGGATCTTAAGATCTGAATGAGAGACTTGTAAATATCAGTGTATTAAAAAGTAGTCTTTGGGGGAAAAACATTTACAATGAGAATACTGTGGACTCTGCTTGCCAAATAAGTACAGGAATGCTCCACAGAGTAGACTCAAAAGCTAGATCTTAAGCCAGGCATGGTGGTTACACCTCTAATCCCAATGCTTGGGAGACTGAGGCAAAGAATGCCTCTGAGTTGAGGTCAGCCTGGGCTACAATACCCTAACTTAGGAAAAAACAACAGTGGATGAGTAGGCAGGGGTTTAGCGGTTAGCCATAGGGACCATAAGTGAGAAAAGGTAGAGGGAATGTTTAGGGACATGAAACAACAGATTCAAACTATAGTTTCAGTATTAAGATTTCCAGCTTTAGAATGAAATGATGATTTTAGAGCAATCATTCTGTATGATTTTGGATAGAGAGAAAGGGAGCCAGATGGTAGATGATTAAGGTCTAACCCATGACTCAGTCGATGGTAGTAAGCATGAAATAAGACCTTTGTCTTAATGACTGGAAGTAAAGAGAGTGGAACTTGTGTTTCAGACTTCCGAGTTTCTAGACTCTGAGAAGTAGCTCTTCCGTTTCAGTCAGAAGCAGGTGAGTTTAACATATATGCATGTGTAAAGCTTAGGGTTTATGCAGTGTAGACAGTAGACATCACCGGGGAAGCATAGGTATACTAAGATGAAGACAGATTCTTGGTGAAAACTAGTATTTAGGTACCGTCGGAAATAGAAAAGCTGAAAAGCATGATGTCTCAACCAAGAAGGGAACTTTTTAAGATTTATTTATTTATTATATGTAAGTACACTGTAACTGTCTTCAGACACCAGAAGAAGGCATCAGATCTCATTACAGATGGTTGTGAGCCACCATGTAGTTGCTGGGATTTGAACTCAGGACTTCAAGAAGAGCAGTCAGTGCTCTTAACCACTGAGCCATCTCTCCAGCCCCAAGAGGGGACCTTTTAAGAGCCTTGCTCACTCACACCTTGAGTCTAAGGCCAGCTGGAGCTAGAATTAGAACATGCCTCAAAAAGAAAACAAACTAGTTAGGATTGGAGTTCATTTGATAGAGTGATAGCCTAGAAAAGTCAAAGCCCTGGGTTCAATCTCCAGCACCAAATAAATAAAAACCGTGGCACATGGCCATAATCCTGGCTCTTGGAGGTAAAAGCAGGAGGATCAGAAGTTCTGAGAGGAAGTCAAGATGGAAAGTAATTAAGTATGCTTACATAGACCTAGAGGGAAAGACAGTATAGGAAGGGTTAGAAAAAGTAAGGATTATTTGTTAGAAAGACTTGTGTAAAAAGGTCTATTCGTATATTCCTCTGAAATAGTTAAGGGTCATCTTTGTGACAAAAGTGAAAACAGTGTGGGAATCAGAAATATGGAAGTATTTAGAGAGACACCGAGAAACTAGAAACAAGCCAAGATGTCCTTGGGGACTGGAGAGATGGCTCAGCGCCAAGAGTATGCGTTGCTATTGAAGAGGACCCGAGTTTGATTCCTCTGACTCATCTGAAACTTTGGGAACCTACACTCAGGTGCACATCCATACACAGAAACTTACAAATAAAAAACTTTAAAGAAAAATGGCCTCTTTATTTTTTAATTGTTCTTTTAGAAAAACATTTGTCTCTTAATAAAAATAGATTCTTTTCTCAAACAGTATATCCTGATTACAGTTTCATCTCCTCCCATTTCCTCCCTATTTCCCCTCCCATCTGGATTCACCCACTTTGTGTCTCTCATTAGAAAAAACAGGCTTAAGCTGGGCAGTGGTGGCGCACGCCTTTAATCCCAGCACTTGGGAGGCAAAGGCAGGCGGATTTCTGAGTTCGAGGCCAGCCTGGTCTACAAAGTGAGTTCCAGGACAGCCAGGGCTACACAGAGAAATCCTGTCTCAAAAAAAAAAAGAAAGAAAAAAGAAAAAACAGGCTTCTAAGAAATAGCAAAACATAAAATAAAATGTTATAAGAGGGGAAAAAACACATCAAAGTTGGACAAGGCAAACAAACAGAAGGAAAAGTGCCCAAGAGAAGGCACAAGATGGGTCCCACTCATTTACACACTCACAAGTCCCAAAAAATAAAAGCTGAAAGCCATAATATATACACAAAAGGTCTGCTGTAGACCCGTGCAGCCCTGTGCATACTGCTTCAGTCTCTGTGTTCATAGGAGCTTTGCTCAGTTCTTTTAGAGGTCTTTGTTTTCCTGGTATCCTCCATTTTCTCTGGCTCTTACACTTTTTCCCCCTCCTCTTACTTAGGGATACCTGAGCTCCGAGGGGAAGAATTTGATGGAAACATACCATTTAGTGTGTGTGTGTGTGTGTGTGTGTGTGTGTGTGTGTGCGTGCATGCATGTACGCGCTTGCCTGCCTGCCTCTGACATCTCTCTCTCTCTCTCTCTCTCTCTCTCTCTCTCTCTCTGTGTGTGTGTGTGTGTGTGTTCTTTGAAGGTGTCTATTCTTTTAGTAAATAAAATGTCTATCATTAGCAAAGGGGATTGAATAATAATATGCCCATTCAATGAAAAACTACACAGTTATTAGTAAGGAAAACATATGATGTGCTTGTACGGAAAGATCCTTGAAAAAATAAATCATAAAATAGGTAATAGGGTTTGATTTCATTTGAGGAGCAAAGGAAGATATTAGTCTATGCTCATGTATTTACAGAGTATGAAAATTATTGAGCAATATGCCCTTTGACCTGCTGGCACCTCAGATTGAGATGGAATGGGCAGGGTTCACTCTTGACTCTAAACCTTTCAGTTTAAGTTTTAATTTGGTGTGTGTGTGTTTATGTCCTTATAAGTATAAATTTGTGCAGAGGCCTGAGGTTGATGTCAGAGATCTTTACCTAATCACTCTCCAACATTATTTTTGAGACAAGGTGCCTCGGTGAAATGAAGGCTTACTGATTTGGCTAGACTAGCTGGTCAGAAAACTTCAAAGATCTTCCTGTCTCTACCCTATTCTCCACCATCACCTCAATTAAAGGCATGCATCACTGTGCCTGACTTTTTACATGGGTTTTGGGGCCTGCCAAGCCTGAAGACCTAAATCCAATCTCTGATACCTAAAAGGTAGGAGAAAAGTACTCCCCAAAGTTGTCCTTTGACCTCCACATACATGGTGTAGCATGCATGCACATTTGAGAAAGGACTGAAGGAGCTGAAGTGGTTTGCAACCCCATAGGAGGAACAACAATATCAACCAACCAGACTCCCCAGAGCTCCCAGGGACTAAACTACCAACCAAAGAGTACACACGGAGGGACCCATGGCTCCAGAGAATGGCCTTGTCAGGCATCAGTGGGAGGAGAGGCCCTTGGTCCTGTGAAGGCTCAATATCCCAGCATAAGGGAATGCTGGAGAGGTGGAATGGGAGTGGGTAGGTGGGTGAGTGAGCTCCCTCATAGAGGCAGGGGGATGGAGGGAATGGGATCGGGGATTTCAGAGGGGAAACTGGGAAGGGAGATAACATTTGAAATGTAAAAAAATAACCAATTTAAAGAGAAAGAGAACACCAGTGAGATAAACATGGATTCTGGGCCTCCAAACTCAGGTCCTCATGATGTAGGTAGGTACTGCCCTGTCTGCTCAGTCCTGTTTTGTTTTTTAAGACAAATTTTTACTGGGTAATCCAGGCTGGCTTCAAGCTTGCTTTGTAAGCCAGCCTAGTCTGCTTTGTTTTTGTTTTGTAGTTGTTTGTTTGGTTGGTTGGTTTAGTTTTGGTTTTGGTTTTTTTTGTGTTTGTTTTTTGAGACAGGGTTTCTATGGGTAGCCCTGGCTGTCCTGGAACTTGCTCTGTAGACCAGGCTACCCTTTTTATTTTATTTTTTTTAAGATTTATTTATTATATGTGAGTACACTGTAGCTGTTTTCAGACACACCAGAAGAGGGCGTCAGATCTCGTTACAGATGGTTGTGAGCCACCATGTGGTTGCTGGGATTTGAACTCAGGACCTTCTGAAGAGCAGTCAGTGCTCTTAACCGCTGAACCATCTCTCCAGCCTCCCTCCCCCTTTTTTAAGCCAGGCCTACCCTTGAACTGTAATCTACCTGCCTCTGCTCTAGAGTGCTGGGATTAAAGGAATGTGCCACCATACCCAGCAACAGTGTGTGTGTGTGTGTGTGTGTGTGTGTGTGTGTGTGTGTGGTGTGTTTCTGTGTGTGTCTGCTGTGCTGTGTGTGTGGTGTTTGTGTGTGTGTGTGTGTGTGTGTGTGTGTGAGTGATATTTGTACATGTGAACACATACCACACTTGTGCAACAGTCAGAGAACAACTTTATGAAAGGAGTTGTTTCTCTCCTTCCACCTTGGTGTGGAGTCTAGAGAATAAACTCAGGTTATCCAGCTTGCTCCTTAAGTGTTTTAACCACTAAGGCATCTTACTGGTTTTCGTGATATTTTTAAATGATCTCTGAGGATAAGGGGAGCGAGCTAGAGCTGGCTAGAGCTCCATCACAATGTTGTTGTGCATTTAATATACAAGAGAAGTACTGTTTCCTTTTATTTTGGTATCTTTGGGCTTGGGAAGAGATAGGAACTTTGTTTATAGTCCTTGGCTATCCTGAAGCAAACTAAGTAGCCAAGGCTAGCCTCAAACTCAATTACCCTCCTGCCCCAGTTTTCCAAGTGCTACGATTACAGGTGTTTGCCACCAGGGTCAGCTCAGTGTTCATTTGAAATGATATCAATTTATTTGTGCTTTTTTTCCTCCAGAGGTTCCTAGCAACACAGTTGTCAAGGTATAGAAGTAGAAAATACATTGTGATCCCAGCGCCCAGGAAGCAGAGGCAGGCAGTTCTCTCAATCCAAAACCAGCCCGGGCTACATAGTGAGATTCTGTCAAAAATAGTGTAAGGACCTGGTTGTAAGAGATGGGTTGGTGCCGGGCAGTGGTGGCGCACGCCTTTAATCCCAGCACTTGGGAGGCAGAGGCAGGTGGATTCCTGAGTTCAAGCCCAGCCTAGTCTACAGAGTGAGTTCCAGGACAGCCAGGGCTATTCAGAGAAACCCTGTCTCGAAAAACCAAAAAAAAAAAAAAAAAAAAAAAAAAAAACAAAAAAAAAAAACAAAAAAAGAGAGAGAGAGAGAGAACTGGGTTGGTGAAGATGAAGAACCTCCACTTTCATCTTTGCTTTTGCCCCATCCCACCCCTTTTTTTTCTGAGATGAGGTCTCATCTTATTAGCTCTGGCTATCCCGGAGCTCACTATGTAGACCAGGCTGGCTTCAAACTCACAGAGATTTCCTGCCTCTGCTTCCCAAGTGCTGGAACTAAAGGAGTCCACTGATTTGATTTGATTTGATTTTTTATTTGTATGTGAGTATTTTGTCTTCGTGTGTTTGAGTGTACCTGCAGAGGGCAGAAGAAGGCATAAGATCCCCTGTAACTGGAGTTCTGGATGGTTGGAGTCAAATCAATCTCCTCTGCAAGAACAATAAATTCTCTTAATCCCTGAGCCATCTCTAGGCCTGTGGTGGCAGTTTTGAGGTTACCCTAGGTTATATTAGCAATACCCTGTCTCAAACGTTTTTAAAAAATAATTTTGTATGTTTTTGTGTATATGTGTATATGCACTGTGGTATGTACACATGTGTGTGTATGTATGAGAGGACAACTTTCAAGAGTTTGTCTCTTCTATCACATGGGTCCCGAGGATCCAACTCAAGTTGTCAGGCTTGACTGTGAACACCTTTATCTGATGGACCTTCTTGCTGGCTTCACTCCCCAAGACATATTTTTTAAAGTGTTATGAAAGTGAGTGGGATGAAGGTGCTAGGTTAATGGTCAGAAAATGTTTTGCTGTGGCTGTATATGTTTTGCTTTTGTTTGTATAGCTGTCATTGGCATATATGTATTAACTGAGGCAAAATCAAAGCACTTTTTACAATTAGAAGGTGTAGGACTGGTGTAGCCCAATGGCCAACCATAGAATGCACTAGTATATGTGAAGCCCTGCATCCCATCTCCGCTGCTGGAAAAGCAACTTTTGAAATTATGATAAGTAATGAAAAAATATTTTTAGAACTGGCCAGAGAAGTATGTGGAGATAGAGATTCACTGTTTTGAGGGAAGCCAAAGAAAGAGTCTTTCAAAGGATAGATGGTTTGCAGTTTCTTGTACTTATGAATGGCTAGTCACATAAGGCCTGGAAGTTATGATTTGGATGTAGAAATTGAGGAGCCTGGGAGAAACAGTTTCTTTGGCATGGTGAGTGCAGAAACCAGATGGCAGCATCATTTCTAGGAGCTTGGTTTGGGTGTGTTCTTTACTTGATCTAATCCAATCCTGGACTTTTTATGAAAATAACTATTTCAATTTTGCAAATAAGGAAACCTGTTTGTGTTTATACAAGGAGAAATAATTAGCCTTGGGTTGGAGGATTACTTTTTTAAGTATATGTATTTAATTTATGTATGAGTGTGTGTGTGTGTGTGTGTGTGTGAGAGAGAGAGAGAGAGAGAGAGAGAGAGAGAGAGAGAGAGAGACAGACACTGAGAGCCTGACTGCCCGCTAGGCACCAATTCAGCCCCTGAGTCAGAATGTCTGTGGGAGAACCAAGGTGATCTGTGCTCCAGAGGCTTAGAGCCTCCCATGTGCTGGGCAAACATACTGTCTTTGTCCTTCCGGGTGATTGTGATTCGAGAACTTTGGGGAATTGATTCAGCAGCATGCCCAGGGAGCACTGTCTTGTAGAGAAGCTACTCTTGCAGTAGCAGGCATCACAATGAGCATACGTTGATGTTTGTAAATTTCAGTTCTTGGGCTTGGGGTGTGCTTGGTAATAGGCACAGCTATGTCTCTGAGGCTGATAATCCCTAAAGCATTGTGGTAACGTTTTGAGAAATGTTCCTTTGGTAAATAGACAAAATGTAAGATCATAATTTTTGTGTAATTTTTAGTTCATTTTTAATTATATGTATGTGTCTGTGTGGACACCTGGGGTGTTAGATGTCCCTGGAACTGGACTTACAGGTGGTTGTAAGCTGCCTGATATAGGTGTAAAAAATTGACCCGAGATCATCAGAAGAGCGGCATGTGCACTGAACCACTGAGTCAGGTCTCTAGCACCATAGAATCAGAACTTTTAAATTGTAAGATGCATGGAGATTAAGCCTTTGTGTCTTGGTTCATAATAATAAAGATTTTTAATAGATTTATTATTTTTATTCATATGTCTGTATGAATGCATGCTGTGTGTGTGACCAGCCAAGGTTACAGTGAGATCTTGTCTCAAAAAAAGAACATAGTCCGCCGGGCGGTGGTGGCGCACGCCTTTAATCCCAGCACTTGGGAGGCAGAGGCAGGAGGATTTCTGAGTTCGAGGCCAGCCTGGTCTACAAAGTGAGTTCCAGGACAGCCAGGGCTACACAGAGAAACCCTGTCTCGAAAAACCAAAAAAAAAAAAAAAGAACATAGTCCAACTTGACTCACATGTAATTACTTACAGTAATCTGGTAACATGTGTCAGAAGTGGTTAAATAGCAAAATAAGTGGAATTAATTTACATTTTAGTGAATAGAGGGATGTCACATAGATGATGACAAAATTGCCTACTCTTGTAATATCTTCTTATGAAATTAGGATTACCTAAGAGAAGGAAATAGCTATGTTGGAAAAGTAGAAGTAAATACATGGTCAAAAGTAGAAAAATTGGGGCTGGAGAGCTGGCTCAGCAGTTAAGAGCACTGACTGCTCTTCCAGAGGTCCTGAGTTCAAATCCCAGCAACCACAGGGTGGCTCGCAACCACAGGGTGGCTCACAACCATATGCAGTGGGATCTGATGCCCTCTTCTGGAGTGTATGAAGACAGACAGCTACAGTGTACTCATATACATAAAATAAATACATCTTTTTTAAAATTATTTTTTCTCAGGGGCTGGAGAGATGGCTCAGCGGTTAAGAGCACTGACTGTTCTTCCAGAGGTCCTGAGTTCAATTCCCAACAACCACATGGTGGCTCACAACCATCTGTAATGGGATCTGACGCCCTCTTCTGGAGTGTCTGAAGACAGCTACAGTGTACTCACATATAATAAATAAATAAATCTTTAATATATATATATATATATATATATATTCTCATTAATTAATTTATTCACTTTACAGCCTGATCGCAGCTCCTGGCCTCTTCTCCTCCCAATCCCACTCTCACACCCTTTCCCCCACCCCATCCCTTTTTCCTCAGAGAAGGGGATTCCCCCTTCCCTGTACCAACCCACCCTGGTACATGAAGTTGCAGCAGGACTCAGTGCATCCTCTCTTTTAAAGATGTATTTATTATGTATACACCATTCTGCTTGCATGTGTGCCTGTACCCCAGAAAAGGCACCAGCTCCCATTACAGTTGGTTGTGAACCACCATGTGGTTGCCAGGAACTAAACTCAGGAGCTGTGGAAGAGCAACCAGTGCTCTTAACCACTGAGCCATCTCTCCAATCCAGTTAAAAAATGTTTTTACAAAGAAGTCTTAATATTGTTCAAGTTTGAAGAACAAATGTTCTGTTGGGCAGTAGTTGTGGATGCCTTCAATCCCTGTTTTCAAGAGGCAGAGGCAGGTGGATCTTTGAGTTCAAGGTTAGCCTGGTCTACAGAGCAAGTTCCATGACAGCCAATGCTATACTAAATAACCTTGTCTCAAAAAACAAACAAGAATTAATGTTCTAGGTGACCATAAAAACAGAAATACACATCTGTAGTTAAATAGTCCTGTATTGTAGATTAAGAATCATAAGCAATTTGCAGCTGGGCAGTAGTGGCACAGGCCTTTAATCCCAGCACTTGGGAGGCAGAGGCAGGAGGATTTCTGAGTTCGAGGCCAGCCTGATCTACAGAGTGAGTTCCAGGACAGCCAGGGCTACACAAAGAAACCTTGCCTCGAAAAACCAAAAAAAAAAAAAAAAAAAAAAAAAAACCAAAAAAAACCCCAACAAACCAAACCAAAACAAAACAAAACAAAAAAAACCCACCAGGCTAGAAAGATGGTCAAGTAGTTAACTGACTGCTCTTCCAGAGAACCCAGGTTTAATTCCCAGTGCCTATATGACAATCACAACTGTCTATAACTGCAGTTCCAGGAGACCCAACACCCTTCCACAGATATAACAACAATCCACAGAAAAATAAATAAATAAATCAAAGAACAAAAAAAGGGAGTTTTACTTTTAAAGAATTTCAGGTCCACAGGGAAGTTTTTATTTTCTTCTTCATTTGATACAGAGTTTCATGTAGTTCAGGCTGGCCTTGACCTCCTATGTAGTTTTAAATCCTGATCTTCCTGCCTCCACCTCCCAAATTCCAGGATTATAGGTGTGCACCCAGCCCACTGAGGACAGTGGAGAGTTGCTATGTAAGCCCCTTTCTTACCTTCCATTCACATAATCACGATCCATACTAAAGCCAGGAAGTGTGCAGTGGTAGTCTTGGGAGCTATGGGGTTTTTTTTTGTTTTTTGTTTTTTGTTTTTTTTTTTTTGTTGTTGTTGTTTTTTCAAGACAGGGTTTCTTTGTGTAGCCCTGGCTGGCCTCGAACTCAGAAATCCTCCTCCTGCCTCTGCCTCCCAAGTGCTGGGATTAAAGGCGTGCGCCACCACCGCCCGGCGGGAGCTATGTTTCTTTGTTCAGATTTTACTACTTTTTGTAATAATGTCTTCTTTTCTATTGCAGAATCCAATCTGAGATCTCACATTACATTTAACTATTATGTCTTTCATGACTAGTTTATTTTGGAAGGGCCCATATCAAGTATTTTGTACATGTCTTACTTAAGGTTCCATTGCTGTGGAGAGACACTATGACCGTGGCAACTCTTATAAAGAAAACATTTGGTGCTGGAGAGATGGTTCAGCGGTTAAGAGCACTGACTGCTCTTCCAGAGGTCCTGAGTTCAATTCCCAGCAACCACATGGTGGCTCACAACCATCTGTATTGGGATCTGACGTCCTCTTCTGGTGTGTCTGAAGACAGCTACAGTGTACTCATATACATAAAATCAAATCAAATAAAACAAAATATTTAATTGGGGCTGCCTTACAGTTTCAGAGGTTCATCTTGGCAGGAACATGGCAGCGTGCAGGCAGACTTGGAGCTGGAGGAGCTGAGAGTCCCATCTTGATCCAAAGGCAACCAGGAGGAGTCTTTCTTCCACACTGGGCAGAGCTCGAGCACTAGGAGACCTCACACCACATCCACTTTAGATTTCTTCATGGAGGGGGATCTAGCTGGTCTTGGACATCCTGAAAGCCATAGGTGTTTGTTCAGCAGCCCCCCAACACATCTGATTATCACAGTCCATGTGAGGATGCTTGTTTGAGATGTCTAGGCCTCACTAAAATCAGATTGAGTGTATCTGGCATGTAATCTTAGAAAATGTTTACACTAACTGATTGTGTAGGTGTACATACATTTAGGGCCACACTTGTGAAGATCAAAGGAAGACTTTTGGGAGTTGGTTCCCTCCTTCCACAAGTCCTGAGGATTGGACGCAGATCATCAAGTATTGGTACCAAGCACCTTTGCCTGGTAAGACATCTCATCTGCCCAGAAACTAGTATTAAAAGCTTCCCAAGTGACCCAGATGTTATGGTGTCCAGGTGTAATCCCAGAACTCTGAAGGCTGAGGCAGGAGGACTACTTTGAGTTCAAAGGCAGCCTGTGTTTAAAACAAAAGCAAAACCCAAAACTCCAGAGGGGTGGAGGAACCAGGAAAGGGGAAATCATTTGAAATATAAATAAAGAATATATCTAATAAAAAAGTCAAAACTCCAAAAACCTCCCCCAAACAGGCACTTACTTGTGGGGCAGAGGTCAGTGAATCTCTCTGAGTTTAAGGCCAGCCTGATCTGTATTGAAAACTCCAGGTTAACCAAAGCTACATGCATAGTGAGACCCTATCTCCAAAAAAAAAAAAAGAAAGAAAAAAAAAAGAATTTCAAATACGAGTGTTGCCCTGAATGTACAGTACCAAAAGAAGCCTGATGAGTGCTTTTGATCCCCTGGAACTGGAGTTACAGATGGTTGTGAGCCACCATGTGGTTGTCAGGAATAGATAGAAACCTGGTCCTTTGCAGGAGAAATTAGTGCTCCTAACTGCTGAGCCATTTCTCCAGCCTCTAGATGGTCACCATTTTTTCCAAGACAGGGTTTCTCTGTGTAGCCCTGGCTATCCTGGAACTCACTGTACACCAGGCTGGCCTCAAATTCAGAGATCTTCCTGCCTCTGCCTCCGGAGTGCTGGGAATAAAGGCATGAACCACCACAGGGCTCTAATGGTTACTTTTAAAGGCTAGTGAGATGGCTCAGTGGGTAAGGACACTTGCCTCAAAAGCCTAAGGAACCAAGTTTAGTCCCTGGACCTACTACTATAAACTTGCCCTCTAACTTCTATATGTGTACATCATGCACATGATAATAAATAGGAAACTCACCATGTAAATATAAAACTCACTGTGTAACTCAGCTAGGCTCATAATCATGGGAATCCTGCCTCATCCTCCAAATTGCTTAGCATTGCAGGTATGAGCCATCATCATGCTGAGCTTTCAATTTTAGACAATACAGTAATGACGTCCATGAGTATAGCCGTCTCTTTCTCATAGTTTTTATTTGTCAAGTTTACTATACAGGGCTGGGTATGCAGTTCAGTGGTTAAGCTTGTATTTAGCAAGTCAAAGGCCATGGGTTTAGTCTCAGCACACATGTATAAAACTAGATAGATAATATATGTGTAAAACTCCAAACTAAGACCCAGCATGGAATGTGTGCACAGTGCAAGGAGCCCACTGTAGCTAGAATATTGAGTATTTGAATAAGGAAGGCAGAGCAAGCACATCATGCCACAGATCTACAGAGAACACGGTGAGGAGTCTGGAATGTATCTATCTTGATCTTGTTGTATTACACAGAACTGTAAACAGATGTAGGCTGCCATTAGATAGTCAGGTTTAGAGAGATAAATTCTGTGTTTAGAGCATATGTTGAACTGGTGATACATGCAAGGGATCAGGCTTGAGGAAAGTTAGGTTATTGGGTTAGTTCAGATGAAAACTGACAAGAACTTCAACTGAAGCAAGGACAGTGGGGTTGGAGAGGATGGGATGGATTTGCATCAATGTGGTGCATATATATATGTGCAAGCAAAGCACTCATGCAACATGAAAATAAAGCAAATTTTCAAATTTTTAATAAGCAACTTTTTGTGAGTCAGGTTTTCTTTGTGTATCCTTGACAGTCCTGGAACTCACTTTGCAGACCAGGCTGGAACAACTTTGAAAAATATAAAATATGTGAACAAATGGAATGTTTACTGATAAGTTACAAAGGATTTTAAGTCAAGATCCCACTCTTATAATCCAAGTTCAAGGCCAGTACACACACACACACACACACACACACACTATAAATTTAAATTTTTGAGATTATAATACAGTGCCAATTTTTCTCCCATCCATTTCCTACCCCAAACTCTTCAAAAGAAAGAAAGAAAGAAAATGTAACTCTTACAAATCTGTCTTAGAGGCTAGATGGACAGCTCAGGAGTTAAGAGTCGAATAACCCTTTCACAGGGATCATCTCAGATTATTGGAAAATACATATATTACATTATGAGTCATAACAGCAACAAGTGTACAGTAATGAAGGATCAACAAAAATAATGCTATGGTTGGGGGTCACCACAGCATGAGGAACTCTATTAAAGGGTCACAGCATTAGGAAGGTTGAGAACCACTGCTGTAGAGGCAAACACTTGACAGTTTCTCAGTCCACAAGGCTTGGTGCCTTAGCAGTTTCAATCTGGATCCAAAAACCTGGAAGGTTCCTGCATAGCCACTGGTCCTTAGTGGCTTAAGTGACAAGAGCCTCAGCAACAGCAGCAGCAGCAACTTGAAGGTGAGAGGGAAAGATGAGAGCAGAGGGAAAGTGAACGCCCTCCTTCCAAGTCCCTTTTGAAAAGTCTGGGCTATTACCAGAAGGTGCTGCCCACAGTCAAAGGGAGTCTTCCTCCATTAGACACTCAAGGACACTTCCTCAGGTGGTGGGGCTCCCTGCTCAGTTGTCAGGCCAATAATAAAACAAACCATCACACCAGAGGATCAGACTCTAGTGACCGTGACTCATTTGTGACTGCATAGTATTGCCCTGCTAGCTGAACTGCTTTTATTTATCCAAATTTTTTTTTTTTTTTTGGTTTTTCGAGACAGGGTTTCTCTGTGTAGCCTTGGCTGTCCTGGAACTCACTTTGTAGACCAGGCTGGCCTCGAACTCAGAAATCCTCCTGCCTCTGCCTCCCAAGTGCTGGGATTAAAGGCGTGCGCCACCACCGCCCGGCTTATCCAAATTTTTATCTCTGGACTTTAAGGTGACTTCTTGTTTTGCTGTCAAAAACAATGGTTCACTGGATACTTTTTTTTATCTGTTTGTTTTTTGTTTGGTTGGTTTCTTTTCGAGACAGGGTTTCTCTGTGTAGCCCTGGTTGCCCTGGAACTCACTCTGTAGACCAGGCTGACCTCGAACTCAGAAATCCTCCTGCCTCTGCCTCCCAAGTGCTGGGATTAAAGGCATGTACCACCACTGCCCGGCTCACTGGATACTTTTGTATGTGCGCCATTTCAAGCACTAATCTACAAACTATATAGAGAATAACATAGAGAGTATATAGAATAGATGTAAAAGGATAACTTATACACCATATAGAATAGATTTAAACACTTGGTTGGGGGGGAGGGCTTTTTGAGACAAAGTCTTACTATGTGGCTCTGACTGACCTGGAATTCAGAATGTGGATCAGGGCTAACCTCTAACTTGCAAAAGATGTTCCTGCCTCTGTGTCTCTTGTGTTAAGATCACAGATATGAGCCACCATGCCAGGATGGTAGAGTTTTGGTTTCAAATATAGCATAGATAACTGCTCTCTTTAAAAAATCCTCCTGGTGGTTATGCGTTTTCTTTATTACTAATGATTTTTTAGTGTTTCCTTTTATTTTGTATGGATGGATGTTTTGTCTACATATACTTTATGTTCAAGAAGTGCCTTCAGAAGCCAGGAGAGGGCATTAGACCCGCTAGAACTGTAGTTACAGGCAATTGTGAACTGCCATGTGGTTGCTGTGATTTGAACTCAGGACCTCTAGAAGAGCAGCAGGTGCTCTTAACCACTGAGACATCTCTCCAGCCCCATAAAATCCATTTGGTAAAATGGAATTTCTAGATTCAAGAACATAACACCATTACTTTCTTTTTCTTATTGTCTGTGTGGGGGGTGTGGTATGTGTACATGTGAGGGCAGGCGCCCATGGGATCCAGAAGAGGGTGTTGGATTCTCTGGAGCTGGAGTTAAAGCTGGTTGAAAATTACCTAATATGGGTCCTGTGGTCTGAAGAAAGGGAAAAGAAAGTTCACAACTGCTGAGCCATCTCTCCAGTACCAACACTATTCACTTTCGATTGGTCATGTGGTGACTGTATTTAGTAATCTCACTCCTTTGAATTTTTAAAAATTTAATTTTGTGTGAATGAGTGGTTTTGCCTGCGTGTATCTATGCAGTCTGTTTGTGACGAGTGCTGGTAGAGGTCAAAACAAGGTTTCAGATCTTCTGGAAATGGCGTTATGAATATAGATGAGCCAATATGAAGGTGCTAGAAACCCAGCCCATTTCCTCTGTAAGAGCAAGGAGGAGTGCTCTTGCTGCATGAGCCATCTCTTCAGCTCTCCAGTAATCTCTTAGACATTGTCGACATACACTTGAAACTAGCGCTTCCCCCAGCAGCAGAAAGTGAATCTTTTCACTGGAGAACATGCCCTCTTTCTCTGGAGTGTGATCAGCATCTTGTCTAGTGGGGCTGTACAAATCTTTTACAGAGAATGCTTTGTGTGTGTTGCACAATGTTCAAATTCAGTTGTTCTTATACTAGTCCTCACCCTGATTCTCGCCCAACCTTCTGCAGGATATCTTCCTCCTGCCTTTCTTCTTTTTCCTTTTTTCTCTTCCTCATACACACGTTCTCTTTGCTTTGCTCCTGTTGCCTGCCTTCTCCTTTTATGATACCTTTTGGTTTCAGCTTGATGAAGCTATTCAACCAAGTGAATCTAGGTATTGCTTAAGATTTGATGCATGGTCTCGCTATGACATTGTTGGTTGTTTTAGTCCTGTCCTCTATCTCTGAGCTATACCTATAAACCTGAGTAGTTTTCAGGTGTTATTGAAGTTCCTAAGTAGTTAATTTTAAGTAGAAAAAATTATCTGTGAATATGTGTGTGTGTCTGATTCAATCTGTAGAAAGACTTGGAGAATCGAACAAATCTTCTCTTTCTCCCCTGTTTTGAGGCAAAGGTATTAACACTGTAGCTCAGGCTGGCCTCAAACTTATGACAATCCTCCTGTCTTGACGGCGCCCGTGCTGCCACAGTACCAAGTATCAGGCATAGGCCTGGGGGATTAACAGAAAACACAGACTCAGGTCATTCTGGTGAGGAGAATGCCAAAACTTTACTGAGGGACCAGCAATATATGCTAGAGGCCGGGTGAAAAACAACAGGAAAAAACAATCATAGCCATAGGTCAGGCACCTGGCAAGTCCCTACCACACCGGGCGGGAAGACAGAAATCAAGCTGAGCTAAGGATGCTCCGCTCTCAGGAAACCTGTGCAGACAGCTCAGCTGGGGGCGTTGAGCTAAGCTCACTGATGCCCAACACTGTCTTAGCCTCCAAGTACTGGGAAAGCAGTCTGGCGGTTCCTCAGAAAACTGGGCATGACACTCCCGGAGGATCCGGCTATACCACTCCTGGGCATATACCCAGAGGCTTTACCTGCATGCAATAAGGACACATGCTCCGCTATGTTCATAGCAGCCTTATTTATAATAGCCAGAAGCTGGAAAGAACCCAGATATCCCTCAAAGGAGGAATGGATTCAGAAGATGTGGTATATCTACACAATGGAATACTACTCTGCAATTAAAAACAATGAATTCACGAAGTTCCTAGGCAAATGGTCAGATCTTGAAAATATCATCCTTAGTGAGGTAACCCAATCACAAAAGAACACACATGGTATGCAGTCACTGATAAGGGATATTATCCCAGAATCTCAGAATACCCTAGACACATTTCGCATATCAATAGATTTCCAAGAAGATGGAAGGAGAGACCCCTGGTCCTGGAAAGACTGGATGTAGGGGAATGCCAGGACAGAGAAGAGAGAGGGGGTTGAATGGGGAACAGGGGGAGGGAAGGGGGCTTATGGGACTTTCGGGGAGGGAGGAAAGGGGAAAGGGGAAATGATTTTGAATGTAAATAAAAATATAAAAAATAAATAAAAAAAAAAACAAATTTGAGCCACTATGTCCCGCTGAGGTTTCCTTATAAGAGATACTCCCTGTAAATGGCCTCATTAGTCTGTGCCTGTGAATTCCAAACTGCCCTTTTCACACCCTGCCCTGTGCACTTGGAAATTGCCCTGCTAGTCCCTACACTCACACACACACACACACACACACACACACACACACACACAGAGGTACGTGTGTGTCTTCTGCTAGTTCCATTTCTCTGAAAGACCCCTGACACATCTTTCAAAGTATTTGCTCCATCTAACCCGGAGCTCACTCTCCTGATAAGCATGGGGTGGCACTCTTCACACATGCCATCTGCTCCATTTATCTGAGCAGTTTTAGTGAGTACTTAGGGGCACTGGAACTGTCATTGCCTCTAACACTCTAACAAGAAGGAAAACTTTATGGAGGTCCCAGGAAGGGTTTTCCAGTGTCAGGAACAATGTACCAGCAACATCACAGGGAACCACTCTAGGGCTGATTAGTTGATGAGAATAAACAATGGCTAAAAAATATATACCAGAGTCCAAACTAATACAAATACACACACACACACACACACACACACACACACACACACACACACGGGGAGAGAGAGAGAGAGAGAGAGAGAGAGAGAGAGAGAGAGAGAGAGAGAGAGAGGAGAAAAGACACAATCTTCAATTCAGTGGTATTCCAAGTAACTGTGGAGACTGGATGCTGACCTTAAGGAGGTGGACATTACTCTCTAATCCTTAGTGTGCGCTGCATACTGTGACTTCCTTTAAAATAGTACTCCGGAAGGGGAGTACTTCATTTCATGGCAGAGACACTTTCCTCCATTAAAAAAAATATTTTGGGGACTGGAGAGATGGCCCAGCATTGACTTTTCTTGAGGAAGTTCTGAGTTTGGTTCCCAGCACCTATATGGTGTTAACTCCAGTCCCAATGGATGTGACACCTTCTTCTGACCTCCTCCTGGCATGCATGCGGTAAACAAATATCCATACACACAAACTAAAACACTTATTTAGTGTGGTGGGGCATGCATGTGCCTCACCGCAATGTGAGGGAGAGGTTAGAGATCGGCGCTCTCCTTTGGACATGCGAATTCCAGGGTTCAAACTCAGGGCACCAGGCTTGGCAGCATGTATATTTACCCACAGAGCCATCCCTCTAGCACCTGAGTGATTTTTGAAAAGTATATCCATTCTAGTGGTTATAAAGTTGTGTCTCATTGTGAATTTGGATTATGTTTCTCTAATAACCAGGGGTAATATAACTGATTTTCTCTCTCTTTTTCTTTTCCCTTTTCTCCCCCCTCCTTTTGAGACAGTATCTCACTATGTATTCCCAACTGGCCTGGAACCCTCTATATAGACCACACTTGCCTCAGACTCACAAAGATCCACCTGCCTCTGCTTCCTGAAGGTTTGGATTAAAGGAGTACAATTATACACCTGTCCCCATGAACAGCGCGTTTGTCTTGTTTCTTTTGGTTTTGAGATAGGGTTTTATTCCATAACCAAGATTGGCCTGGAACTCAGTTTTAGCCCAGATAGCTCTTGAATTTGAAACAAGCTGGGCAGTGGTGGCATATGCCTTTAATCCCAAGCACTCGGGAGACAGAGGCAGGCGGATTTCTGAGTTTGAGGCCAGGCTGATCTACAGAGTGAGTTCCAGGACAGCCAGGGCTACACAGAGAAACCCTGTGAGCCACCATGACAGATGTGTTTCTATTTGTATGTGTGCACGTGTGTTTTCAACTTTATAAGAGATTTATTTATTTATGTGTGGGTTTCTGTCTACATGTCTCCCTGTGTATTATATGTGTGCAGAGATTAGAAGTTCCTCCTACAACTGGAGTTACAGATGGTTGTGAGCCAACATGTGGGTTCCAAACCATCCCTCCAGCCCTAATAACTTGTGTTTGTTGGTTTGGTTGGTTTTGGTTTTTCGAGACAGGGTTTCTCTGTGTAGCTCTGGCTGTCCTGGAACTCACTCTGTAGACCAGGCTGGCCTCAGAAATCCACCTGCCTCTGCCTCCCAAGTGCTGGGATTAAAGGTGTGCACCACCACTGCCTGGCTTTGTGTTTGTTTTTAATGAAAGAGAGTTTCTCTGCTATAGTCTGCCTCTCTTGCTCCATGCTGAACTATTTGGGTCTACTGAGGTCTGTATAATATTGTTATCCTGTAAGTCTAATGCTTTGCTTTAAAAATTAAATCTGGGGCTGGAGAGAGGGCCCAGCAGTCAAGACCACTGACTGCTCTTCCAAAGGTCCTGAGTTCAAGTCCCAGTAACCACATGGTGGTTCACAACCATCCATAACGAGATCTGACGCCCTCTTCTGGTGTGTCTGAAGACAGCTACAGTGTACTTACATATAATAAATAAGTAAATCTTTAAAAAAGTAAAAATAAAATAAAAATTTAAATCTATTAAAACACATAGACAAAGGACTAACTAGATATTTCTCTAAAGAAGACAGACAGATGATCAACATGAAAACATACTTAACCTTTCTGAGCTGGGTACAGTGGTACATGCCTAAAGCCCAGGTATTCAAAAGACAAAGGCAGGAGGATTACTTGAACCTAGGAGTTTGAGGCCAAATTGAGCAACAAAATGAGATACCAACTTCAGAACAAACATCAGTAAAAAGAACTAAACAACCTGGGCTGGAGAGACGGCTCAGGGGTTAAGAGCACTGGCCGCTCTTACAAAGGCCCCAAGTTCAATTCCCAGCAACCCCATAGTGGCTTACAACCATCTGTAATGGGATCCGATGCCTCTTCTGGTATGTGTCTGAAGACAGCTACAGTGTGTATTCTATAAATAAAAATAAATAAATACCAAAAGGAGAGATCTATGGAAATTGCTTAGTGGTAGAGAACTTTCTTAGCTTGTCTAATGACCTACATCAGTCCTCAGTACTAAGGAAACTGGCAGGGAAGTGGTAATTGGCATAAACAGGAAGAATAAGAATCAAATGACTGGAAAATAAAAATAACAGGACTCGGACTCATTGGTTATATGTGTCCCTGGAGAGTTGGGAATGAGTCCAGATTCCTGTTTCATGATGAGATCTACATTTGTCACAGCTACTTGTTAACAGCAACAAAGACAAAGGCTGACTAAGCAGGAAAGACATTATTTTTAAAGAGTGTGAGTGGGCTCCCAGAATGCAGGGAGCTGTGGAGAACCATGCTGAAGGCTCAGCTTCCAGGAAGAATGCTCTCAAGCACTTCAGAAGCTGCAAAATAAATGACACGCATTTGCCCACACAAAGGACAGAAGTCAGCCTTGAAAACACTTGAAATTTCCTCACTGAAGAAGGAGGAGGATAAAGAGGACAGAAGAAGTTCCCCCCTGCACAGAGTATTGTCCTTGTATTGGTGTGTGTGTGTGTCTTTGTGCCTCTCTGTGTGTGTGTGTGTTTGTGTGTAGAGTTCCATTTGAAGCATGTACTCTTTCCAGTGTCTGAAGAACCTAATACAGATGTCTAGCAGATGGTAGTATATTCGAAGTTCTTAGCATTCAGGTAGCAGGTAAGACAAGAATGTGGGGGTGAGTCAGGCTAGCATGACAAGTGAGATGGGAAGACAGAAAAGAGAATCCCAAGTTTGGGAAGAAAACTTGTCTGGAATTTGCATAATCTAGCCATGTTTTCATTCATGCTGAGTACGTACATTTCACTGTTTATTCACCATAAGAATGGGATCTCTAGTCCTATTTTACATTCATTGATTGAAGGAACAACATCTCTAGTCCTGTTTCTATTGATTTGTCTAGATCTAAAGGGATAGCTGTGATGGTTAACGTTTATTATCAACTTGACTGGATTGAGATTCCCCCTAGGTGGGGATGGGGAGGGGGCTTGGCAATCAAGAGTACTTGGTACTCTTGCAGAGGACTCAATTTGGGTTTGCAGCCTCCTGTAATTCCAACTCAAATTTCCTCTGCTGGATTCCTGGGCAGCTGTATTCACAACATGCACATACTCACAGACACAGAAACAAAATTATATATAAAATAATTTTCTAAAAAAGAATCACCTAGGAGATACACTTCTGGGCCTGCTATGAATTTGTTTCCACAGAGATTTAACTGAGACAAAAGAGACCCTTCATGAACATAGGCATCCCATGGGATGGGGTTAGAGATACCCAGGAAGGAAGAATCTCAAGTGAGAAACTGCCCTAATTGGATTGGCCTGTGGGCATGTCCATGGTGCATCTTCTTGACTAATGATTGATGTGGAAGGGCTCAGCCTACTGTGGGTGGTACTGTCCCTGGGGAAGTGGTCCTTGACTACTTAAGAAAGCAAACAGATGGGCTGGAGAGATGGCTCAGCAGTTAAGAGCACTGACTTCTTCCAAAGGTCATGAGTTCAAATCCCAACCACCACATAATGGCTCACAACCATCCGTAATGAGATCTGACGCCCTCTTCTGGAGTGTCTGAAGACAGCTACAGTGTACTTACATATAATAAATAAATCTTTAAAAAAAGAAAGAAAGCAAACAGAGCAAACCATGGTGAGCAGCAGGCACTTGCTCCTACATGGTTTCTACTTCAGGTCCTGCCTTTGGGTTCCTGGTTCGAGTTCCTGCCCTGATTTCTCTTAATGACAGATGGTAATCACAGGCTAAAATAAACTCTTACCTCTCCAACTCAGAATTCTAGAACAATACACACATACAAAAGAAAAGGCTGGGCAGATGTTTCCAGTCAAGGAAGTGCATACTAAGTGTGAGAACATGACTCAGATTCCCTGCAGTCATGCAAAAGCCAGATCCAGGGTGAGCTCCCGTAATCTCAGCCCTGGGGAGATGGAAACTCGAAGATTCCCAGGGCTTGCTGTCCATCCAGTTTGGCTGAATTGGTGAGTTCCTGGTTCAGTGAAAGACCTTGTCTCAAAAGAACTGAATGAATAAACAAATAAGGGGAGAATAATTGAAAAGGGCATCTGATATGGACCTCCAGTCCTCTGCCACCACCCGTACACATATGCACCTCCACACATACACACACAAACTCATGCAGACAAAAAAAACAAAACACCAAAACAAAACAAAAAAGAAAGGAAATGAAACAAGTCGCCAGAGCAGCAGCGCCCATCCCTCTGCTTCCTGACTGCGGAAGCTTCCTTGAAGACTGCTTCACACTGCTGCTGCCCTGGCTAGACTGTTCCCACCACCGCATCTTCCCCAGCACGAAGGGACCTTATCTTCAAACTGTGAGCCAAATAGACCTTTCTTTCCTTAAGTTGCTATTGTTGGGAATTTTTGTCGAAGCAACAAGAAAAATGACTAATACAACAGGAAAAACTGGCCAGGTGCTGTAGCACACACGTTTCATTCTAGCACCTAGGTGGCATAGGCAGCCAGATCTCTTAAATTCCTACATGGCTACTTCTAAGCCACCCACAGCTACACAGTGAGACCCTGTATCAAAACAAAGCAAAACAAAAGAAAAAAAATCCCAGGCAAAGGCCTCCAAATAGTTGCAGTGAGTGCCAGGTCCTCACATGCCAGAAAGGCTTCAGCACTGTTTCCTTAGGTGTTCACGCTCTAGAAGGACTGAAGCCTCACTATGGGGTCACCTCCAGTTGTAAAATCCTGAGTCATAAGGCCTCTGGAATGGTGTGGTTTTTAAAAGAAGAGAAAGAGAGCAAGGATCCTCTCAGTCCCATCTCTAAGGATCAAAAATACTTTCTCTCCTTTTTCCTAAGGGAGGAGGGTGGCTGTCTTTCCTATAAAATTGAGATAAATTGTCCTATATCTCTCATAGGAGCTAAAATTTGTCACTCAGAAAGTTTGCCATCGTCGCTGGATGATACTAGCACTTGGCTTTAATTCAGGAGGCAGAGACAGGTGGATCTCTGAGAGTTTGAGAACAACCTGGTCTACAAGGCAAGTTCCAGGACAGCCAGGGCTACACAGCGAAAACTTATCTCGGAAAAATAAAACAAAAATAAAAGGCATGCTATTTCTTCTTTAAATTTTCAACATGCATGTTTGCGTGCACGCACTTGTGCTGTTGTGCAAATATCCCTGACCTTGCATGCCTGAGTGTGTGCCTGCATGCGTGCCTGCCTACATGCCTGTGTGTGTACCTGTTTACATGCCTGCGTACCTACGTGCGTGCGTGCCTGCGTGTATCCTGTGTGCGTGCTTGCGTGCGTGCCTGCCTGCGTGCCTACTTGCGTGCTGGCGTGCGTGCCTGCGTGCGTGCCTACGTGTATCCTGTGTGCGTGCCTACGTGCGTGTCTACGTGTGTGCCTGCGTGTGTACGTGTGTGCGTGCTTGCGTCTTTGCTTGCGTGCGTGCGTGCCTGCGTGCCTGCGTGCGTGCGTGCTTACTTGCGTGCTTGCGTGCCTACGTGTATCCTGTGTGCGTGCCTGCGTGCGTGCGTGCCTACGTGTATCCTGCGTGCGTGCTTGCGTGTATGCTTGCGTGCGTGCGTGCCTGCGTGCCTACGTGTGTGCGTGCGTGCCTACGTATATCCTGTGTGCGTGCCTGCGTGTGTACGTGTGTGCGTGCGTGCCTGCCTGTGTGCGTGCTTGCGTGTATGCTTGCGTGCGTGCCTGCGTGCGTGCCTACATGTATCCTGTGTGCGTGCCTGCGTGTGTACGTGTGTGCATGCGTGCCTACGTGTATCCTGCGTGCGTGCCTACGTGTATCCTGTGTGCGTGCCTACGTGTGTACGTGTGTGCGTGCATGGCTACGTGTATCCTGTGTGCGTGCCTACGTGTATCCTGTGTGCGTGCCTGCGTGTGTACGTGTGTGCGTGCCTGCATGCGTGCGTGCCTACGTGTATCCTGCGTGCGTGCCTACGTGTATCCTGTGTGCGTGCCTACGTGCGTGCCTACGTGTATCCTGTGTGCGTGTCTGCGTGTGTACGTGTGTGCGTGCGTGCATCCTGCGTTCGTGCCTACGTGTATCCTGTGTGCGTGCGTGCCTACGTGTATCCTGTGTGCGTGCCTACGTGCGTGCCTGCGTGTGTACGTGTGTGCGTGCCTGCATGCGTGCGTGCCTACGTGTATCCTGCGTGCGTGCCTGCGTGCGTGCGTGCCTACGTGCGTGCCTGCGTGCATGTCTACGTGCGTGACTACGTGTGTACGTGTGTGCGTGCCTGCATGCGTGCGTGCCTACGTTATGCCTGTGTGCGTGCGTGTGTACGTGTGTGCGTGCCTGCCTGTGTGCGTGCCTGCCTGTGTGCGTGCTTGCGTGTATGCTTGCGTGCGTGCGTGCCTGCGTGCATGCTTACTTGAGTGCCTGCGTGCGTGCCTGCGTGTGTGCCTGCGTGCGTGCGTGCCTACTTGCGTGCCTGTGTGCGTGTATGTACATATGTATGTGTGTAGGTGTGTATGTACGTGTGCACGTACATGTATACGTGTGTGTATATGTGTATGTATGTATGTATGTACATGCAGATGCCCAAGGAGGCCAGAAGACAGCATCAGAGCTCCTGGAGCTGGGGTTACAGGCAGTTGTGAGCTGCCCTATGTGGGTGCTGGGAACTGGACTCAGGTCCTCTGCAAGAACAGAATGTGCTCTTAACCACTGAGTGCTCTCTCCCTCTCCTCTCTCCTCCCCTCCCCTCCCCTCCCCTCCCCTTCGGCTGAATATTGATACTGAAGAAGCATCTTCCACATTCTTCAGAGATGAACAATATTTTGATTTTAGAATCATCAATGCTGAAAGCGCTGTTTATATAAATAAACACATAGTACAAAATGGCAGCAGTATGTTTAGGGCAATTTGAGAAATTGTTAGAAATTCTATCCTAAGCTAAAATTCATTTAACAATCTGCTTATGAAACAGATTAGCAACTCAAAAAGTAGTTTTAAAACCAAACTTTCTAACATTACAACCCAAGGATACGCTAATCTGATATATGCTGAGGAATGATAAAAATAGTAAAGGTAATTGTTTTCTATAATGAAACCATTGTTTCATTATATAAGAGCAGAAAATTTTGTACATACAGTTAGTTAAAACACTGCCATTAGCCAGGCGGTGGTGGCGCACGCCTTTAATCCCAGCACTTGGGAGGCAGAGGCAGGAGGATTTCTGAGTTCGAGGCCAGCCTGGTCTACAAAGTGAGTTCCAGGACAGCCAGGGCTACACAGAGAAACCCTGTCTCGAAAAACCAAAAAAAAAAAAAAAAAAAAAAGAGAGAAAAACACTGCCATTCATAGATTTGGGGGGGTTGTTTTGGGGAGGGAGTCGAGACAGGGTTTCTCTGTGCAGCCCTGGCTGTCCTGGATCTTACTCTGTAGATCAGGCTGGCCTCAAACTCAGAGATGAGCCTGTCTCTACCTCCCAAGTGCTGGGATTAAAGGCGTGCGCCCCACCACGAAGCATCTTGACTCTGGGTTGAAGGGCTTCTGGGAGCATTTGTTGCTTGGTGTGAAGGCATGCACAGTGCATTCAGAACCAAGAATGCAGAGAAGTCTCAGGAGGTGACACCCACAAGTGCTGTCAGAAACACCTGGGATTTGTCTCGGGTTTGAATTTCAGTTAACTTTTAGTCATGATAAGCTGTGACTTTTTTTTTTAACTACTGCTAATTTTTTTTTGTGACCCATCCATTCACTTTCATGAGTCTTGGTTTAAGCGCTATGATTTGAAGATGGTCAAGATGGGATGGTAAAGAGAACAATTTAGATTAAATCACAATGAAAATTCAGGATCATGGAGGTGTTTTGAGTTTGGGGTAAGACATCACAGGTGGAAACAAGAGAGGGCGAGGACACCTAACAGAGCAGGGTTCTGAGGAGGCACAGTGTGAAAGGCTCGGGTAAATGGAAGATAACACAGACGATAGAATGGACATCTACGCAAGGATATTTATAGAAGATGTTCAGGTGAGGTTTGTGACCAAGTATTTGGCCTGGGTTTGTGACTTAACAGTTTTTGTAGTACTCAGAGTGGAACCTGGGGGCTTATGCAAGCTAGGCAAGTACCCTGTCACTCCAGGCTGTGGTGAATTTTCTCTAGTGGGATATAAGAATTCAGATGAAGAAAGGGAGTGAGGATTTGTTGTGTGGGCCCAGGGTTTGATGTTTGTGGGCTGCACAGGGATGCAGAAGGAACTGGAGATACTGGGGAGAGAGTAGCTGAGGTAATCAAGCATGGGGTTAGCTAGGTGGTGTCACAGGCCTGTAATCCTAGCTGCTTAGGGACTTCGAGTTTAGGGTCTGTCTGGTCTATAAGGCAAATTTAAATCTATCCTGGGTGATTTACCTAGATTTAGTCTTGGAGATGAGGGTGTGGTTCAGCTGTAGAGAGGTCTTAAATTCAATCCCTAGCATCAGAGGGGGCTGGAGAGAGGGCTCAGCAGTTAAGAACATGCACAGATATTGGAGAGGACTGGAGTTCAGATACCACATCAGGTACTCAAAATTGCCTATAACTCCAGTCTCAAGGGATCCAGCACCCACTTGCCTTGGAGGGCATCTGCACACCAATGCATAGACAAGCATACATGTACAAAGGAGAAGAGACAGGTCAGATGGAGTTGGGAGGTGTTAGAGTTGAGCAGTTATGGATTACAGGAAAGTGCAAGATCTAGTGCTTTGGGTCTGTGTGAAACAAGACTGAGAAATTGTTCATCTATCATCTCCACGAATAATGAGATCCATAGTCCTAAATCCACGGCCTTAGATTAGAGCAAAGGAGAATGAGGGTCAGGTCCACTCCCTTAGGAGCAGGAAGTGTCGAATATATGACTTCCTTAAAGTAGGGCTAGGAGCACAGGAGGCCTGGGGACATTCTCACTGGAGAGTGATAGGTCCTGGCCTTTGAGCCTGTGGGCTGTAGGAGAAAGAGGTGAGGAGTCACTTCGAACGGCAGTGAACTTACTGAACAAATGAATATCCTGCTGACTCTCTTGAATACCAGTTAAATTTTGCAGATCGTTCACGCTGGAGAACAGAACAGTTATTCTTACAAATCCACTTTCTTTTTTTTTAAATTTATTAATCATTTGTTTACATTTCAAATGTTGTCCCCCTTCCCGGTCTCTCCTCCACAACCTCCCCACCGCATCCTCCTCTCCTGTGCCTCTAAGAGGGTGCTCCCCCACCTCCCCCACCCGCCCACTCCCATTCCACTGCCCCAGCATTCCCCCTATGCTGAAACATCTAGCCTCCACAGGACAAAATGCCTCCCCTCCCACTGATGCCAACAAGGCCATCCTCTGCTACATATGCAGCTGGAGCCATGGGTCCCTCCATGTGTACTCTTTGGTTGGTGGCTTAGTCCCTGGGAGCTCTGGGGATACTGTTTGGTTGATATTGTTGTTCTTCCTATGGGGTTGCAAACCCCTTCAGCTCCTTCAGTCCTTTCTCTAACTCCTCCATTAGGGACCCTATGCTCAGTCATGGTTGGCTTTGAGTATCTGCATCTGTCTTAGTCAGGTGCTGTCAAAGCCTCTCAGAGAACAGTCATACCAGGCTCCTGTTACCAAACACATCTTGGCAGCTTTTTAAAGATTTCTTTATTTTATGTATATGAGTTCACCATTGCTCTCTTCAGACACACCAGAACAGAGCATTGTATCCCATTACAGATGGTTGTGAGCCACCATGTGGTTGCTGGAATTTGAACTCAGGACCTCTGGAAGAACAGTCAGTGCTCTTAACCACTGAGCCATCTCTCCAGCCCGATCTTAGCCATTCTCAAATCCATCTTCTTCAACAGGTGTGCTTTTCTCTTTGTTGGTTATTTTTGTTTTCTTTCCTCCAGACCTACCTCCATTTGAACTGACAATGACCTTATCCCAGGCATCCATCTAAGCCAGGATAGTCTGGGGAGTAACCACCATGCTAACAGGGGCGCTCAGCAGTGTGAGCTAGAACTTCTTAGAGTAGCCAGAGTTCACTGAGGAAATTGGCTTTTCACACAGAAGTTAACTAGAATGTGGTGGTTTGTATATGCTTAGGCCGGGGAGTGACACTATTTGGAGTTGTGACCTTGTTGGAACAGGTGTGGCCTTGTTGGAGTAGGTGTGTCACTGTGGGTGTGTGGGCTTTAATGCCGTAGTCCTAGTAGCCTGGAAGTGAGTATTCTGTTAGCAGTCTTCAGATTTAGAAGTCTCAGCTCTTCCTGTACCATGCCTAGAATGTTGCCGGCCCTATGGGATAATCTACTGCTACTGATTTGCTAAATGGACATGTTCTCAAACTGCCTTACAAATGTTTATGTTTATATCCATGAATTAATTCTGCTCTCTCTCATGATCAGAGATGCTCCTTTTTGTAACAGGCTAGAGTCAGTGCAGAGATTCATAACTGATTAAAATGCACAGAATAAATTATTGTGTGTTTATCCCTAAGTGAGACTTTTATATTAAGCTCCCTGTGATGGTTTGTATATGCTTGGCCTAAGGAGTGGCACTACTAAGAGGTGTGGCCTTGTTAAAATGGGTGTGTCTCAGTGGGCATGGGTTTAAATACCCTCACCCTAGCTACCTGGGAGGGAGTCTTCCACTAGCAGCCTCCAGATGAAGATGTAGAACTCTCAGCTCCTCCTGCACCATGCCTGCCTAGATGCTGCCATGCTCCCTCCTTGATGATAATGAACTGAACCTCTGAACCTGCAAGCCAGCCTCAATTAAATGTTGTCCTTATAAGAGTTGCCTTGGTCATGGTGTCCGTTCGCAGCAGTAAAACCCTAACTGAGATGAAGTTGGTACCAGGTACTGGGGTATTGCTGTGATAGGCCTGGCCATGCTTTTGTTTGGAAAAATGTAGATTTGGGGACTTTGGATTTAGAAAGCTGTGGAATGCTTTAAATGGGGGCTTAATGGACTATCCTAGTAGGAATATGGAAGACTTTGTTACTGAGAGTGATTTGAATTGTATGGACCTGGGCCAGGAGGTTTCAGTGGAGAATTTCAATATGTGGCCTAGAGACATTTTTGTGGTATTTTGGTAAAGAATGTGGCTACTTTAGCCCTTGTCTGAAGAGTCTGCCTGAGGCTAAGGTGAAGAGAGTCAGATTAATTGCATTGACAAAGGAAGTCTAAGAAATGCCTATCATAGACTTTGTTCTCTGGTTAAGCCTCAGGAAGCACATTTTGAACAAGCATAGCAAGCTTAGAGAGGAAAAGTATAAAATATATGGTTCAAGTATTAAAGGGGCATGAGGAAGTGAAATGGAGCTAAATCCTGTGTTCAAGGCGATAACAAGTTAGTTAAGGGAGAGGGACTTTGGGACAAGATCCTACCCAGCTAAATTTAGATCCAGGTATGGTGGTACACACCTTTAATTGCAGGAGACAGGTATCCAGATTTCTGAGTTCAAGGTCAATCTACAGAGCTAGAGCTTGAGGGCAAAGACTTTGTCTTTTTCATTTTATGTTTGCCACAGTGCCTTGAATATAGAGATTTTAGTAAAATGTTAATTTATTGGTTGAAGAAGGTATGCTTGACAGGTGAATCCCTGGAACTAAACCTCCAAGGTACTATTATTGGAGGCTCCTGGACTGATTCTTTGAAGGAGTTTTTCTTCCTGAGTTACAAGAGCCTCACAATCCAATTTTTCATAGCAACATGAGACTCCTTTTTCAGATGAGGGAACCCCAGACCAGTTTTCTATGAATCAAATAGCTGTCAGACTGGGAGCATGACCTGACATTTAACGACTTTTTACTTAATTATCATGCACTAATCAAGAAGGCCTAAACATCTGCTAGTAGAATTTGAGATGCCTGTTCTTAATGCGGAAAAGCTGAGTGCATTCACCAAAGGTGGAGCACTTCGTGGGAGAGGGGCTTGCCAGGTATATCAAATGAAAAGATAAGGCCAATCAAGGTCCAGGAGAGTTTGTATGGCAAACTTTCTTTTTCACTACATGTTGTGATTCTGTGGGGCAGAAGAAATTAACAATATTATCAACTTTCTCTGCACTCATACCCCATAGTTCATAGGTTGTTTGGCGATTTCAAGAAATTGAAGTAGCTTTTGAGTATTTGGTTTTTATTTCTTATTTCACCAAGGAGCTAGACAGTAAACATTTTTACACCAGTTCACTAACTTTTCCTACATCAAAGAGTTTTGAAACTGAAAGTTTCTAAGAGATCTAACTATAGTCTCCAGTGACTTATAATAATCACTTAGTGACATGAGCTATCTTAAAATTTTCAAAGAACAAGACAGGAAATATAAATTAATAACAATGTGACAAAAATGTCCACATGCTGGGCTTGAAACCACAAGAGGATCCTAAGAGCTGTTTTGTCAAAGGAAGGCAAATCGAAATTCAGTGTAGATGTGTGGTTTAGGCAGAAGGCAAAGGTACACATTAAGCATTGTTGAATTGCCTTAATTTAAGCTCAGACCTTAATGATTCTGGTGAAACAAAGTCATAATTCAGAATCAGGAATTTAGAGGAAAACGAATCCTCTTTAACATTTCTGTGGTTGCTTTTGGCATGCAAATGTGTAGCAGGTCCCTGAATAATTGAACATTTACTCTGTTACTATCCCGAATCTCACAAACGATTTTGAATTTTTGGGCTACCTGGTTCGAATCAAACACGTTTGGGTTCACTCAGCTCATGGAGAGTATCCGTTTTTCTCATCAAAGTACTTAAATTAATAGGTGGAGTCTGAATCAAAAAGCGTTCAAATTGGAACCGGCTCCCCCATCGTTTTGAACAGCTCTGTCTCCGAAACGCAAATACTTGCATTTACTTGCTTAGAACACGTTGGCCGTGTAAACTACCCATTTTCTTTCGAGTGGAATTAAACTTTTCTAGCTCTGACATTCTTACTAACATCGACATCATTGACCAGGTAGCAGACTCTTAGCGCTTGCCAAACAAAACAAAACAAAACAAAAAAAAACCCAAAAAACTGTAATCGACGGGCATTTTTTTTTAATAGATTTATTTATTTATTATATGTAAGTACACTGTAGCTGTCTTCAGACACACCAGAAAAGGGCGTCAGATCTCCTTACAGATGGTTGTGAGCCACCATGTGGTTGCTGGGATTTGAACTCAGGACCTTTGGAAGAGCAGTCGGTGCTCTTAACCACTGAGCCATCTCTCCAGCCCCGACGGGCATTTTTTACACTTCCTCCTTGCTCTTAAAAACTTGCAGGCTCTTGCTCCACAGGGAGCCCTTAACCCAGAGTTGCCTAGACAGGGTTTTCGCATGCGCTCTATATAGTCATGTTTGTCGCAGTGGACCTTGGGCGGAAGGTTACGTAAGAGCAAATGATTTTGATCACAGTCACTTTGTCGGTAGTCTTGTTACGCGCTGCGCTACCTCCGCGGGGTACTTGATTGCAACAGAAAGTAGTTCCGGCCGGCCTGTGTTGTTTCGGTCGAGGAGCTGTCGCCGCCATTTCAAGACAGTGAGAGGTAGATGTCTAACAAGAGTTCCTAAGATTCGAGTTCAGTGTATTCTGCCGTCCCCTAACCTTTCCAAAACACTGTTACGGCTGCTGCCCTTTTTCTGCTACCTCTAGAACCATTATTGTCAGTATTGGCGGCAGTAGAAGTCAATTAGCCCCTTGTTCTATCTCAAGAAGCTCCAGATGGCGTCTTCCGTGGGCAACGTGGCGGACAGCACAGGTACCAGTGTCCCATTCTACTCTGGCAGACGTCCCTTTGGGGTCTGGTGCCGTCTTGTATCTCTCATTACTTCCCTCTAACCATCCCCTTACATCAGTGGCATTTTTGAGCTCTCTTGAGTTCTACTGCTATCTGATCGGGTTTGGTGCTGCCGTCCGTTCCGTAAACATTCCCTAGTTGCTTGCCTGCATTTTGCTTGCTTTGGGGCTTTTTCGTTGTTGCTTTATCCCATCAGTGTCCTAGCCTTCTCTCTCGGGACGATTCTATAGCACACGTGCGCGCTTAGTATGTCTTGGAATGGGCTGTATTGGAATCCCTGCTCTTTCTGTCTCCATCGCAACTGTTTTCTCCCTCAATTTCAGCTGGTCGCTCCCTCCCGAGCACTTCCATCCCCTCCCCAAAGCCCCTCTCCCTTGGCCACATTTGGTGCTCCTCTGTCAGTCGAGGGCGGGGATGCTATTTCGGTGTAATTCTAGCCTCACTTTGCATCAGGCAATGACTAGCGAAAGCTCTTCGCTGTGCTTCCAAGTAGCATTAAGAAGAGCTACTTGAGCCCGCACCCCGCCGGGGCAGTGCCTTCTTGGGTTCTTGGGTTTAGCGGCCCCGATTTAGGTTGGAAATTTCCAGGGGTTCTCTTAGCCATCACCCATTTGCACCCGCTGCCCCAGTCCCGAGTTTCCTACTCCGTCAGCCCTCCCTGCTTGTTGCAACCACACCCTTCCCCTGCGAACACGCCAGCCTGACGGTCGTTTCTTATCCTTAAGGAAGAAACCACCTCGGTGCGTTGCTTGGCGTTGACCACCCTGCCCGCCCTCTTAATTCTTTGTGTTACTTTCTCGATGTATTCCTCCGCCGCAGCCTCTGGGTTTTCATCCCTATTCTTTAGCCCAATATCTCTTTATTCATAGGATGTACATTTTTTTTAAGTTTTCATCCTTGCTTGAAGAGTTTGTAAAGCAACTGGAGTGTAGCTGCACAAATGCAAAGCGGTTGCCCCTTTTCGACGATTCATTCCCAAGCCTTTGCTACAGAAAATAAGAAAACAACCAAATTGTAGGAATGTCCTTCAACTGCCTTTCTAGAATGAGGCTATTTGGGGCGGGAGGGAGTGGGGAACCAGACTGCAACTCTAAGGTTCCCGAGAGGTTATTGTTTTTATTGTTTCGCAGTGTTTAGGTTTTAGTTGACGATTTTTGAACATTGTGCGATAAATAGATGACTCTAAAATAGTATCTCATCCATAATTTTGGGAATGGGATCAATAATAGTCCGATTTCCACCTTCCCATTTCCCCATCGTGATTTTCAAAAATTTAAGATTCTGTGTTAGTTTTTTGTAAGAGCTTGCCCTTTCTTGACTTTTAACTTTATTTGGAGAAATGGTCATTTCCAGTATTAAAAGAGCAGATAAGCGACTTTGAAAAGTGACAGGTAGCCGGGCGGTGGTGGCGCACGCCTTTAATCCCAGCACTTGGGAGGCAGAGGCAGGCGGATTTCTGAGTTCGAGGCCAGCCTGGTCTACAAAGTGAGTTCCAGGACAGCCAGAGCTACCCAGAGAAACCCTGTCTCGAAAAACCAAAAAAAAAAAAAAAGACATTTAAAAAAAGAAAAGTGACAGGTAATGTGCTAAATTTAGGAGCTAGAAAGTGCTGCGTTCTTGTCTAAAATGTAATTTTCTAGCTCCAACCTCAGATTTGGACACAAATCTTTCTGGTTTTTGTTTTTGTGGTTAGCTGTGCATTCTATTAGGAAATTGCTCTGGTATGGGAGAGCTTGGCTCAAATTTGAGCTTGTCCTCTTGACCTTGGTTAAAATTAAATATTAGGTCTGTGGTTTCCCATTCTAACCATCTAGACTAGAGAGTGTTAATCCTTGAATTCCTAATAATGTATTATTGTGGAGATAAATGTTTACATCTGAGCCTTAGGCATGCACCTGAATTTTGGCTTTTATTAAGTTAACTAAACCAAGTCCCTCAGAACAAAAGCATTTTTTTTGTTATTTATTATGTTATATTTTATCCTGTGTTTTATATTGCAGAATTTTAAAGCTATTCCAATTGTAGATTGTTGCCTGGTTATTGAATAGAGTTGTTTTCAGTGTCTTAATCCTTCAGTGAGAGCCATGAACACAGCAGAAAATGTAAGGCAGCTGGGGTGGGATTTAGCTAATTTGGTCTTCTTCTGAGTCCTCTTCAGTAGAGGAACAACGTTTGAATCTTTGTTTAAAATGTTTGGTGAACCCATTAAATGCTTTAGCCCTTGACTGCTAACTCATCTTGTTTATCAGCTGCTTTAAAAGTAGCTCTTTGACTTTCAGCCATTTTCCTTAGGCTGGCTCTTTTAAAAAAAGAAAGCTGTAAGACTCACAAACATAAAGAGTTAAAGAGACGCCAGGTGTCCCCACCCACAATCCAGCTTGAAATGTGAGATGAAGTATTGTTAGCAATAGGTTATTCTGACAATAAATCCTTGTAACTTCTGCAGATTTCATGTTTAATGTTTTGTGTCAGTATACTAACTTAGTGACTTTAGTGAATCTACCTATGATTTATAACTAAAAGTAAAAAATGTAAGAAAGGAGTCTTATTTGGAAGTAAATATTGCTATGGGGTTTAGAAAGGGAAGCATTAATAATGGGCAAATTTGAAAGATCAATTCTGTAGACTGGGGTTTTAAATAATATGCAGAACACTCTAGTGCTTTACATAGTTTCAAGCATTTTCATCTTTAAGTTTGATTTACCATATTTTTACATTTTTTTTGGTTTGCATTTCTAACTTTTTGTTTTCCCCCCTCCTTCCCTCAAATGTTTTGATGATTCTCCAGAACCAACGAAACGTATGCTTTCCTTCCAAGGGTTAGCTGAGTTGGCACATCGAGAATATCAGGCAGGAGATTTTGAGGCAGCTGAGAGACACTGCATGCAGCTCTGGAGACAAGAGCCTGACAATACTGGTGTTCTTTTATTACTTTCATCTATACACTTCCAGTGTCGAAGGCTGGACAGGTAGGAGATGTCGGGGTAACCTGCCTCTTGGTGCTGTGAGCTTTAAAAAAATAATTAAATATTTGAACTTGAGAGTTTTCCAGTGCTGGGTTTCATCAGAGCCATCAGTGCACGTGTGCTCTTCTGCTCACTTTTGACATGCCTAGCTGCTAGTTTTCCCCCAGATTTTATCACTTGGGGATATTTTCAGATAATTATTTTTAGTGTACATCTGAGCATACAGACCTGTCAGCTTGAGGGACTCTGGTAGGAGAGGCTCAGATTGGAAATACCCTTATTAAATTGTTGCTTTTAGCTAATTAATTGAATTAATCAAAAGAGAATGATTTGTGCTGTGGATCTTTTAGTAAATTATCATTTTGGCACACTTAAGCATTTGAAGATGTGTGTCCTTTTTTTTTTCTTCTTTGAGACAGGGTTTCTCTGTGTAGCCCTGGCTGTCCTGGAACTCACTCTGTAGACCAGGCTGGCCTCGAACTCAGAAATCCACCTGTCTTTGTCTCCCAAGTGCTGGGACTAAAGGTATGCACCACCACTGACCAGCTGAAGATGTATGTCTTTAAATCTTGCCAACAAATGAAAAATGAGGCTCATGTGCTTTTATTTTTAATCTTAATGATCATGTTATACAATGTGGCAGTTTGGTAATAGATTTTAATAAGAATTTTCTTACATAGGAACCAGCTTTCTTATATGAAATCTGAATAATCTCACCTTAGGAAAGTTTTAGTTTTCAAACTTTTTTCAGCTGTGTGCTAGTTAAAGGATAATGTTCCATAGTACAGGATTTTTGGGAACTGTTAAGTTGCGTATGAGCCGTGCCTCCTTTTCTCTAACATGCATATCCATGCATCAACACTTTCTACTTTTCCAGATCTGCTCACTTTAGCACCTTGGCAATTAAACAGAATCCCCTTCTAGCAGAAGCCTATTCGAATTTGGGAAATGTGTACAAGGAAAGAGGGCAGTTGCAGGAAGCAATTGAGCATTATCGTCATGCCTTGCGGCTCAAGCCTGATTTCATTGATGGTTATATTAACCTGGCAGCAGCCTTGGTAGCAGCAGGCGACATGGAGGGAGCAGTGCAAGCGTACGTCTCTGCTCTTCAGTACAATCCTGTAAGTAAACGGTTATTAGTTGTTTTCCTTTCACAGCAATCCAGAAGACAACCAACCATCGTTTGATACTTCAGATAATAGGTTTTTTCATGAAAAGTCAAGAGTTGAGAGAGATGTTTATGTATTTGAAATGATGAAATTGCTTTGACTTGGTCTGCATGACATCAAAAAAAAAAATCCATTCTATTTAGGAAGTTAAAAAGCATAAAAATTATCTTTACAAAAAATTCCATCAACTATAATGCTAATTAAAGCTTAACACACATGATGTTTGTGTGCTGTTTTAATGAACTTTGGATAAATTCTGATGGGTATTATAGCAGTTATTGATTTTTAGGAATGATGGGTAAAAGGTCCTAATCTGTAATTTACAAATTTTTTAAAGGCGCTAGTGTATTAGTGACTACAAAATGCTCTTAATGCCTCCCCCAGTATAGTTGCAAGTAGTAGAATTAAGGCAATTACAGATCTAGACCAGACTTTGAATTAGTTCTTCAATTTTTTTTAAATCTAAGTTGCATGTGTTTTCAGAGAACAAGTATTAGTCTGTGAAAGATCAAAATATAGTGTGTAAAACAAAAAAAATTAAATTTGAAAAAACTACAGGGATATAAAAATTGCCCAGATAATTGTTGATGTAATGAAGGGAAAGTGGCTGTAAACTTTTAAAGAGGTAAGTGGTAGGGATGGGGGATGGGTCTTGGCATAAATTTGAGCTAAGTTGACATTGAGCGTGGACTCACCCTGGAAGTGGTTAATGATTAGCTGCCATTGTTGAAAGTCTTCTACAAGCTCAGACACTGCTGCTTCAGATAAATGGCTGGCTGAGTATTTACCGTGATCCTCTGGTGAGGATGACATTATTTCTAGTTTTGCCAATACTAAAAACCCCAGTAGATTTTGGGTTATGTAACGTTTTTAAGATCATGTAGCTAGCTAGCAATGGTGAAGTGGATGTTGAAACTTGAAGTTGAATTATCAAAGCAAATGTTGACTTGAATGAAAAATCAAAGCTAAAAAGGGCCTTCTTTGCCCCAAGGCAGCTATTGAGCACAGCCTGGAAACCGTTAGACATATAAGCCTGTCTCTTGATTCCAGTTTTATAGTTTAGGAAACTGAAACTTATTTTAGTAGTTTGCCAAAGCTCCGTGATCATTTTTCATCTTAACATCTTTTTAGCAATTATTTTTTTAAATTTTTTTTTAAAGATTTATTTATTTATTATATGTAAGTACACTGCAGCTTTCTTCAGACACACCAGAAGAGGGAGTCAGATCTCATTACGGATGGTGGTTGCTGGGATTTGAACTCAGGACCTCTGGAAGAGCAATCAGTGCTTAACCGCTGAGCCATCTCTCCAGCCCCCTATCCATTGCTTTTTTTTTTTTTTTTTTAAATTTTTTTAATTTACATTCCAAATCACTTCCCCTTTCCCGTTTCCTCCCTCCCCGAAAGTCCCATAAGCCCCCTTCCCTCCCTCTTTTCTCCATTCAACCCCCTCTCCTTACTCTGTCCTGGCGTTCCCCTACATCCAGTCTTTCCAGGACCAGGGGTCTCTCCTTCCATCTTTTTAGAAATCTATTGATATGCGGATTGTGTCTAGGGTATTCCGAGATTCTGGGTCAATATCCCCTTATCAGTGACTGCATACCATGTGTGTTCTTTTGTGATTGGGTTACCTCACTAAGGATGATATTTTCAAGTTCTGACCATTTGCCTAGGAATTTCGTGAATTCATTGTTTTTAATTGCAGAGTAGTATTCCATTGTGTAGATATACCACATCTTCTGAATCCATTCCTCCGTTGAGGGACATCTGGGTTCTTTCCAGCTTCTGGCTATTATAAATAAGGCTGCTATGAACATAGTGGAGCATGTGTCCTTATTGCATGCAGGTAAAGTCTCTGGGTATATGCCCAGGAGTGGTATAGCCGGATCCTCCGGGAGTGTCATGCCCAGTTTTCTGAGGAACCGCCAGACTGCTTTCCAGAGTGGTTGTACCAGCCTGCAATTCCACCAGCAGTGGAGGAGTGTTCCTCTTTCTCCACATCCTCGCCAACAACTGCTGTCTCCTGTGTTTTTTATCCATTGCTTTTTTAATCTAGTGAGAAATTGCATAGACTTGGAGATAATGAGAGTAATTTCTCATTCTCTCAGATATTCAGTGTCTATTTGAACTAGAGTGTATTTGTAATATTTCGTTTTAGACAGATAACCTTTAATGTGCTGCCTGTGGGGTCTGGACTTGATTCTTCCTATGGCACAAGCCTTTCTCTTGTGTGCTCAGTCGTCACAGGATAGTACATTCTTTTCCTTTAGTAATCAGGGTTTCGTTTATTCTTTACCTGTTGACTGTGTAAACTTCAGCTTGGCTGTCTTGCATAGTTGTGATCTTGGTTAACTTTACTCTGTTTATTTTGAGAGGGGAATCTTTCAAATAGGTCTCTGTTAGTCAGATTGGCCTCCAACTCACTAAGTAGCTGAGGATGGCCTTGAATAACTTACTTTCCTGCCCCTGCTTCCCCAGTGCTGAGATTATAGACTATACCACCACACCCAGTTTATGTGGTACTGTAGATAGAACCCAGTACTTTTTTTGCACAGTAGATAAGTACTTTTCCACCTGAGCTAGATCCCTAGAACCCTGGCTCATGTTTTTAGTTGCCTGCCTGTGTGGTAGAGCAGTTAACTTTGCTGATAATATAAAACAGGATAATATTGAGAAGGGAAAATTAAAGTGAGAGACAAAGCCATGCTACTTTGTAAATATATGCTATGTATAGTTTATATTATTAAATATCTTACCTATTAATGAAACAGTGTCATGTACTTCCAAAGAAGCAAGATAACACTAGACTCGGTTTCTTGTTTTCTTTGGTGTGTCTCTTGTAGAGAGAGATGCTTCTTTCTCTGTTCTTCACAATAAGAATAAAAATGGGGTTGTATGAACTCTCTGGATCTCGCCTAAATACACCACAGTGGTTGTGTTTTAAGTTTTCAGATATCTAATCCTAACTAGATGAAACTTCTGTCAAATGCCTGTTGTCAATTCAATGCTGTCTGTGTTTTGAGTCTGTTTCTTACAGTTTCTTTCTTTGTACTATATGCATTGCTACTCTAGTATGGCCTGGAATCAATGGTGCTGTTTACAGTCTGAAAATTAAAGAAACTCAGGTTATTTTGGTTTTGTAGAAGTGAAAAATTAAAGCGTCAGGCTCATTTTACTGGTTTTCAGCAGTGTTTCTCTTGTAAGTTTATAGATGCACCGATGTAAAAGTTAGTTTGTGACTTGATTATAGAAGTTAGAGCCGTTTCATATTTTTTAAAGATTTATTTGTTGTTGTATCTAAGAACACTGTAGCTGTCTTCATACGCACCAGAAGAGGGTGTCAGATCTCATTATGGATAGTTGTGAGCTACCATGTGGTTGCTGGGATTTGAACTCGGGACCTTTGGAAGAGCAGTCAGTGCTCTTAACTGCTGAGCCATCTCCCCAGCCCCCATATATATATATATATATATATATATATATATATATATATATATATATATATATTGGTTTTTCGAGACAGGGTTTCTCTGTATAGCCCTGGCTGTCCTGGAACTTATTTTGTAGACCAAGCTGGCCTCGAACTAAGAGATCCGCCTGTCTCTGCCTCCCAAGTGCTGGGATTAAAGGCGTGCACCACCATTGCCTGGCTATATTTTTTTTTTTATATTTGGTTCTGTCTTCTTTAATTTTCTTTGGCTTAATACATTTGCTGAAACTTTAGCTTGTCATATTTTAAGGTGCTGTTTCTTCTGGTGTTCTCTTAGAATTGCCCATACTTGGCAATTCCTTTACAAATTATGCATACAGTTCTCCTTTGTGTGATAGCTGTGAGCCTGAATTGCTGTTGCTAAGTGTGTAAGCTGTTGAGAAGCTGTTTCTGCTTTGATGGTAGATGCACTGTGCTGAGAGCCGCTGACATCCCACCGTGTATCGCTGTCCTGTTGGTTTTGTTCCTGCAAGAGTCCTAGCTAGCTGAATGATGAGAATACCTTTCATTTCTACTTCTCTCCACTCTGCTTTTTGTTAAGGTTGTTTGGCAAGGGTCACATTTAAATATTCAAGTGCTGATTGTTGTGTACAAAGCTTGGTGAGGAATTGGGAAATGTGTTCTGGAGGAGTTATCATGTGAGACAGACCTGACCTATGAAGGAGAAAAAAGATGTAAGCTCCTTGGGTGATTATTGTTGGAGAGTATTAATCAGAAGATTCCCTTGAGAGGCTGCCAAGAACCTAAGCATTCTGTAGGAAGGTAAACAGTAAGTAGACTCACCAGGCTGAAGTGCTGAGTCAAGTAGTAACAAGAAGTGAGTGTAGCAGAGCAGAGTCAATTGGAAGATCTCAAAAGAATAGAGGCTGCGGAGTTTGAATTTAATTTGAGAGGCAGTTGAGAAGCACTGTAGGTTTTTATCACCCTGGTTTTCCTCAATGTGTATGTAGGTAGAGGGAAGCTAAGGGAGTCCAGAGGTGGAACATTAAGAGGAAAATCGGGAAGCAGTTGTTAGGGAGGGTTAGTTATACAGGAACACCTTATTTCTGGCTCTTTACCTTTAATCATGCTGGGTTTTCCTTGGTTTTGATACCCTATTCCTTTTTTAAGTCTCTACTCAGTTATGAAGGCCCAGCTTAAATCTCTCCTTTGAATATGTTTAATTTATTTTCCTTGGTAGTAGGTATATTATTAAATCAAGGTTTTCATGAAAGTTATTAATTAGGTATGGGCAGAACAAGCCAGGTTTAAGCAAAGTAATTCTCTTAGGTACTATTTTGATTTGACAGATAAGGCTGAATCTGATGCAGGATTCTGAATGGACTTTTTTTGAGAATTGTAATTTTCTTGTATTTTATGGTCATTAGGTATTTATTAGATATATGCACATGGATGCATGTTTAGATTTGGCTTTCATGGTTATGTTTATTTTGGTTTTTAAAATACTGTTATGTATATGTGTGTTATATCTATGGACATGACTGTAGTGTTCTTGGAGGCTGGAAGGAGGTGTCAGATAACCCAGGCCTGGAATTATAGGCAGTTTACAGCTGCCTTATATGGCTGCTAAGAATTGAACTCAGTCCCCTGGAAGAGCACGGAGCCATCCACTCTCTTCAGTCTTGTTTTTCTGTCTTTGAGACTGATTCTCACTTAGTGTAAGCTGGCCTTGAGCTGATTATATAACTGAGAATGACCTTGAATTTGTGATTATCCTGCTCCCACTTTCCAAGTGCTGGGATTATTGACAAGTGCCACCATGGCAGCTGAGGGAGAGTTAGTTGTTTTGTTTGTATTTGTGATACTAGGGATCAAACTCAGGGCCTTATATAACAGGTACGTGTTCTGCCATGGGGCTCTACTCTCGATCACTCTACCCTTCTACTTAATAGGATATGTATTGACTCTTCCTAAAGTGGACTTATTCTTTTACTGTAATCTTGAAGGTATTTATAGTCTATTCTCACCTTTTTATAGCTCTGGAGAGCAAACACAGGGCCTTTGGCATGCCAGTTAATTTTTCTACCAATTGATCTACATTGGTAGTCCATAAGATAATCTATTTTTGTTGTAGTATGCAGTGATGAATGTAGATGATAAAACTAAATCTAGATAATCATCCATCTAAGAGTTTTTAGAAACTAACTGGTAAAATTATGTAACAGTGGGTAAAGATATATAGATGGAGCTGGAGAGATGCCTCAGAGGTTCAGAACACTGACTGCTCTTCCAGAGGTCCTGAGTTCAATTCCCAGCAACCACATGGTGGCTCACAACCATCTGTAATGGGATCTGATGTCCTCTTCTGGAGTGTCTGAAGATAGCTACAGTGTACTTACATAAAAAATGAATAAATCTTTAAAAAAAATACAGCTACTAGTCACTTAGTTATTGTGGTGATTTTGAAATTTATGGCTCAGAGCAGCCATAGAAATTGGTGAAAGTCTAAAGATGCTTATCACCCACTAAAATAGAAGGAGTTTGTATAAACACATTGGGTTGGATATTTAAACATAGCTTGACAAACAGAGGGTTAGCTTTAAGGTTCAAAGGAGGAAACCTACACACAGGTAGATAGTAAGACTATAAAATTCATTATTTCTCAAAATACAAATAGGATTCCAAAGTGCTTAAACTAATCACAGAAGATGATTAGTCTATAATAAGATTAATGGTCAGTGAATTGTTTGTATTTATTCATTCTTTCATTCACTATTAGAGTGTGTGTGATTCTATAGTGAAAGCTGGTTTGGAACTCGATATGATAACACTTGGAGTGGGGGAGTTGCTTGAACTCATGATTATATTCCTGCCTCAGTTTCCCAAGCACTGGGATTACAGGTGCATGCTACTGTACCTGGCACACATTGATGCTTTGTGGATTTATATCAGCCTGTGCTTAAGGTTGTGAGGAGATACTCTTCCCAAAGTATCAGTCAGTGCCTGAGAGAGACAGCACTAATTATGGTGGATCATGGAATTGTCCCAGTTTAGCCAGCCATTACGTTATTGGCAGACTTCTTGTTCATCCAGTGATTGACAATGTACAGTACAGAAACACCTTTATCAGTAAAGCCTAACCCATTCTGTAATCCATTATACAGTTGCTGGAAGAAGAATATACACGATAATTCTTTGGACTATTTGATAAAATTTCACTTTGTAGAATTTAAGGTTCTTTCACCCACATAACAGTTTGGGATGATAAACGTGCTTCATATTGCCATCATCTCTGCTTGTTGTTGACTGAAAAATTCCACTGACAAAAGCAGACTTTGCAAATAAAAATTTAAGCTTACTGTCTGTTGAGCGTGTCATACTGATAATGGATTGGTGAGTCAGAGGACTAGCAACACAATTGAGCTGCTAATAAAAAGCAGAATCAACCGCTTTTCATTATTCACCCACTCGGCTCTGATGGCACTTAATACTAATGAGTAATCTGGTAGCAGGTGGCAGGATTGAGTCTGTGGTTGGATGGTAATCCTTCTGCCTAGGCAGAAGTCAAGGTTTCTAAATAAGCCTGAGAGCCAAAGGGTCAGTTTGTTGACAGGTAATCACTTGCTAAGTGGAGCACTGTTTTTTCCCTGCTGTGGAAAATTTCTGGTCCTTGATACAGGAGTGATTCATCATAACCTTGAATAAAACAGTTGAATAAATATTCAATCATTTTTTCCAAAGGGTGACATTTGGAGAGGAGAGAGGCTCTAGAAAGGTCTTGTAGTCTTGTGTTTGAAACTGATGAGGCCAAATGCATTTGAAAGGATGTTAGACAATAGTGTCAAATACAGATCTCAGCCAGGACTGGAGCAGCAGCTGATAGCAAAACACATTTATATCTGTACAGCTAAAGATAGTATTCAGGACTGGAGAGATAAATGGCCCAGTGGTTAAGAGCACTGACTGCTCTTCCAGAGGTCCTGAGTTCAATTCCCAGCAACCACATGGTGACTCACAACCATCTGTAATGAGATCAGATGCCCTCTTCTGGTGCGTCTGAAGACAGCTACAGTGTACTTACAAATCTTTAAAAAAAAAGAGAAAGATAATATTCATACTAAGAAGAGAAATCAATTCTGTAAATTTTAAGTTCAGGTTAGGTTTTCACCATCAAATTAGTTATGGATTTTTCTGGGAACTAGATGAGGAGTTGTGGACCTTCCTAGTTTTCTATCTTTTTTCTCCCTCACTTCCTTTTCTTTTATTCCTCTCCCACCTCACCTCCTTAAAAAAAAAGTCAGAAGGACAAAGCTGGTTTGTTTGGGAAATGGACTGATCGAAAGAAAACTTGCCGAAGTGGAAAGGTGGCTTTTAGCATTCTGTGTTTCCAAATAATGAATTTGAACACCAGGTTGGGTTAATTAAAGCTTTTGGTATAATTTACAATTAAATTTATAATGCTTTAAGCGCGTTTGTCAAGTGCTGCTTTTAATTGACATTAAAACAACAGAGCTAGATGTATAGATGTGATGTTGGGATATTTTTGATGAGGAAACAGTATAATTAATGATACTGTCTCTGGGTTTCTAGGATTTGTACTGTGTTCGCAGTGACCTGGGGAACCTGCTTAAAGCCCTGGGTCGCTTGGAAGAAGCCAAGGTACGTATTTGCTAGAACACATTTAAGCATTAGTTATGAAAACCTGTACCTTTTGCCAAGTCTTCAACTCTTCATTGAGCTATCTTCACAAAATAGTCCTATGAAACTGAGAAAAACTGTTGGCATGACTTGCCTCAGACTAGAGCAGGACCCAGGCTTTTGGCATAATCTGTTCTAAATCTGGGGGTAAAGCAAGAACGTGAGCATTTTGGAGCCTTTCTACTGAGTTAGAGCATCTTTAATAACAGTGGGCTCCATCATGATCTTAATGTGGGAATCAATAACATTCCTTCAAATCTGAGGCTTGCCTGCTAGTGACAAGCAGAGTGCCTGTGATTTGGCTCAAGATGCCTATATGATGCAGGTGCCATTGAAAACGCTGCTCTTCTAAGTCCTTTGTGGCTTGTAAGTGGAGAAGAATTTCATCCAAATGTTACCCTGTAATACTGGCATTTAAAATTCTTATTTAACCTTCCTCCCTTCATCTTCCTCACTCCTTTACAGTGGAAGAAAGGCTGTTAAAACATTGCAAATTAATAATTGGAACATCCTGCCCCTCTTGTCCCCACTTCCTCCTCAAATTCCTTTCCCCCTTTCCCCCAATCCTAGTTTTCTATCTTTTTTCTCCCTCACTTCCTTTTCTTTTATTCCTCCCCACCCCACCTCCTTAAAAAAAAAAGTCAGAAGGACAAAGCTGGTTTGTTTGGGAAATGGACTGATCGAAAGAAAACTTGCCAAAGTGGAAAGGTGGCTTTTAGCATTCTGTGTTTCCAAATAATGAATTTGAACACCAGGTTGGGTTAATTAAAGCTTTTGGTATAATTTACAATTAAATTTATAAATGCAGTTGTCTTGTTACAAGCCACCTTACGCAACCGCGCTGCAGGGGTGAGGAGTGGGGAGAAACCAGAATGCTTCTGAAACTCCCACCTGTTGCTCTGAGCCCCACGCGCATGCTAATGCGTGGAGTGTATGCGCAGCGTAGCTGTCTGTTTGACTGCTCATCCGGGGAGGGAGAAGGCTTTTCAGTACCACCTAATGTTAAAAAGGCACTAGTTTTAAGTGCATAACTTCATAAATTCTGCCAACACTATGGATTAACCTTATGTAGGTTTCCAGCTGATGAACTCTGTTAATTTCAATCTTAGCTGATAAAGCAATTGGTAATTTCTAGAACAAAGATTTGCTATGCTCCTATCAATTGTCACCCCACCAAGCGGACAGCTAACATGAATTGCACTTCACTGCAGCTTTAGACATCGGTTTAGGCTGAGACGTTGCGCCTGCCTTAGGTTGCTGACTTCTTTATTTCAGAGCTCTGGAGACACCTAGTTTGAAAAATGTCATTCTGTTTTTTTTTTTTTTTTTTTTTTTTTTTTTTTTTTTTTTGGTTTTTTTTTTTTTTTTTTTTTTTTGTGAGAACTTAGTAAACCAGAAAATACTCTTGAGTGAAATGCAATGTGTTTCTTTTGTAATCAGTGCATTTGAAAATTCAAGCCAGCATATATTCCTACTAGATGGAATCAAAATTAAGTTGTCTTTGTAGAAAGTGAAGAGCCTTTCTTCCAGCAAAAATCCCTGCTGTATGCAATAGCCCTGATTAACCCTCTCCCTTCTGCATGTTTCCCATGTTACAGACTTGAGACTGTCCTCATTCCCATATGTAATAGACATCCAAAGAATTTCAATTGCTTTGTTGAACTTTTACTAATGATCTTGTTTTTATTTTCTCTCTTGTTTTTGGTTTTTCACCATTGATATTGTATTTAGAAGGTTTCAGGTGGGTGAAACCTCCTATTCCATGCGTAAGGTGCCTCGCTGAAGGGAGCTCGAGGCCTGGATCTAGGGCAGACACACAACCTCCTCCTCCTCCTCCTCTTCCAGCAAGGAACGCACCGAAAAGTCACATGATGAGAAATATGGTAACGGGTTTGTAACTGCCACAGCAAAACAATTTGCCTCCATGCCTGAATCTTCTGTCTTGTGGCTTCAGAAACAGCTTAAAATAATTTTATTTACAAGCAAGTTATGTAAAAGAATGTTTTATACTATAGCCACAATTCTGTCAAAAATAAGTAAAAGTTAATTAAGATATTAAAATTATTAGATAATTTACTAGTAAAAGCTTCTAACTCTTCTTGTTGTTCATTTTTTTTCCTTTTTCTTCTTTGTTTGGATTGCAGCATTCTGCCCTTCTGATGATGCGCTGTGACCCTGCAGTAGCGCAAAGGCTGCGCAGCGTTAATGCGCATTGCGTGCGAATGAGCCCCTGTGAACGGTTGACTAGATGAATAATCTGATTGACTGGCTCTCTCACTCCTATTCTGTAGCCTTTTTGGATAAAATTGGGTTTTAACGTACCTTGAGTCCAACTAATCTCATTAAGCAAATATTCTCTATGAGCCTGTCTAGTAGATTAATGGATCTGGTTGGCCGTTTGCTGCGTCTAGGGGTGTTCTATGTAGCGCAGCAGTTCGCAGCGATTGCGCAGTGCGATGCTGTTAGGTGGCGCCAGCGATGTTTGCGCTCGCATTACAGGGACCTCAACCTAGGTGCAATCCTGTCATGTGAGGTTTTATTTTCTTCCTCCTCTGAAGAGAGAGGGGTGTGGTGAATCTGAAACGTAAAGCCTAAGTGATAATGACCGACTTGGCAGAAACATTTTTCTATGGCTCAGTAGCTTACTTTCAGTCTTAAGAAAGAACATTGTTGTGAGCTGCAGTTTCCTCAGCTTTTTGGTTTTCTAACAAAATGCATGATGAGAGATCGAAGACTTGGGGAAGTTGTATAGGAAAGACGGAAGTTGTATAGGAAAGACGTTTTCTGGTATTTGCTTTATCTCATTCTCACCCTCCAGCTCACTTAGTAGCTGAGGATAAGCTAGAACTTAGGATCATCCTGCCTCCATCTTCTTAGTGCTCAGATTGCAGGCCTGTTCTCCCAGTTTAAGGAACCTGTTCTCGATTTGTCTGTTTTACTTGATTATGAGATTTGGGTGGGTTTTTTTTTTTTTGTTTGTTTGTTTGTTTGGGTTTTTTTTTTTGTTTGCTTTGGTTTTGGTTTTCCTGTGATGTCTTACTTAGCACTTTTCAAAAACACATTTTGGGAAGTGTGGGCAGGGGATGCTTAGACTTCATGGTGTCCTCTTGATCATCAAGCTCTAGAGCCCATCTAGGTGTTCAGATAAGAGGGGTCTGGCGGTAGTGTTTAGCAGCACCCAACCTCGCAGATAAGTCCTGGGATAAGGATTGCTCTTTGGTTGGTAGAACTGAACATGGTGGTTTGCACTTGGGTTCTGGTGGCGCAGGCGCAGGAGCAGCCAGCTGTGGCAGCGCATTAGTTTTGGCGCAAGCGAGCCTATGCTGCAGGGTCACTTTTGGCTGGTCAGAGAAGAAATAATGATATCACCTTCTTCCCCCTCCCCAATCTTTTTTTTTTTCCCCCTTTACAAATTTTCCCCTTTCCCCTTATCTCCTTCCCCTCTCGTCTTCTTTCATTAAACCCTCCTAAGGCATGTTATTTGAAAGCAATTGAGACGCAACCAAACTTTGCAGTAGCCTGGAGTAATCTCGGCTGTGTTTTCAATGCACAAGGGGAGATTTGGCTGGCGATTCATCACTTTGAAAAGGTTAGTCATTAATATTGGATATTTTATGAAATGTTTATAGGTACTATAAAATGTTTATTCTTACTAGAATAAAAGAGTAGGCATTTACTTAACCAGCTATGTAATATTTTTGTTTTCTTGACAGTATTGCAGCATTTGCAGATAGCATATGATATGGCAGTTTTCGAGATTGTACTGAGAGTATACTTCAGTAATTGAAAAAAATTTTTATTTATTATCACTGTTAGTTTGGTGTTTTTGAGAGAAGGCCTCATGCTGTATAGAATGGCTTGGAACTTACTGTGTGGCTCAGGTTGGCCCTTAGCCTCATGATGACCATCTTCAGCTTCCTGAGTGCTCAGATTATAGGTGTGAACTACCCCCATCTGGTTTTAAAATGCCCTTTTCTCTAAAGAAGTAGATATCTTTTCAGAGTGAAGCAATAGTACTTGTGAAGAGTGACGTGAGGGAGAGGAGGAGGCTTTCGGCAGTCCTGATGAAAAGGATGAGTCCAAGGCTAGAATAGGAAATATTACAGCATTGTCTGGAATCACTTGTCAGACCAGAAGGCAAGGAAGTACCTTTTTACTTATTCATACACTTGTCTTTCTTTTTCTTTTTTTTTTTTAAAGGTCTCATATAGCTGAGGTTGGCTTTGAGCTCAACATTTTAAAGACTCATTTATTTTTACCTTTTATGTGTATAAGTGTTTTCTGTCACTGTGTGGGTGCTGGGAACTGAACCAGTGTCCTCTGTAAGAGCAGCGAATGCTCTTAAATTCTGGTCAATCTCTCCAGCCCCAAACCCTGATCTTTTGATTCTGTCTTAGCCTCTTCAGTGCTGGTGTTAGAGGTGGTGTCACCACATCTGACTTTTATTTGAGAAATAACTATTCAGAGTTTTGGCCCATTTTTAAAATTTATTTACCCTCTTCCTTTGAGTTTAGGCCCTCACATATTATTAATATTAGTCCCTTCTCGGATATATGGCTTGCAGTATTTTTAGCCACCATCAATTGTCTCTTCACTCTGATAATTTTCTTTGCTGTGTATAGTTCTTACATGATTGCATTTGTCCTTTTTGTTTTTGTTGCCTGTGCTTTATTCTTTTTTTAAAAAAAGATTTATTTATTATATGTAAGTACACTGTAGCTGTCTTCAGACACTCCAGAAGAGGGCATCGGATCCCATTACAGATGGTTGTGAGCCACCATGTGGTTGCTGGGATTTGAACTCAGGACCTTTGGAAGAGCAGTCAGTGCTCTTAACCACTGAGCCATCTCTCCAGGCCCCCTGTACTTTATTCTTAATGCAAGCAGAACAAATACTATGTGTGGTCACACTTAGGTGTGGAGTCTAAAAAAATATTGGGCTCGGGAGGTAGAGGTAGTAGGATCCTAGGAATGCAGTGGCCAGCCAGCTGGTGAGATCCAGGCTCAGTGAGAGACTTTGGCTCAAAGATAGTGTGAACAATGGTTGAGGAAAGCAGCTCCAATCTCTGGCATTCACATATATGTATACTGCCACATACGTGTACGTATTGTACGTATGCACAAATGTGTACATCTACATCAAACGTGTGCAACACACCCTTCACATTCAGCAGTTTCACAGAATCAGTAGAAAGGTAGGTAACAGGTTCTAATGGGGATAGGGTTGAAATAGGAGCATCAAAATATTGGTTAAAGCCTATATATAAATTGGCAGTTGACTGGGTAGCTACTTATTACACTGGATGGTGACCGCATTTGTAAGGTATATTTCAAAATTGCTACACATGGTTGTTTGAGCCCAGGAGATCAAAGTGAACCTGGACAACATAAAAATTGTCTTCACTTGACAAAATGTACTGTGAAGAAAAAAGCAAAGCAAAATGAAAATCCATATATGCTGCCACAGGCTAGTAATTCTAGTATTCAGGAGCTTGTAGCAGGAGAAATGAGTTCACAGCTGGCCTGGGCTAGACAGAAGGATTCTATGACAAATCACATGAAAGCAATGAAATTTCTGAGGAGTACTCAGTGGGTAACAGTGGTTGCTCTGTGAGCCTGTGTGATGACCTGAGTTAAGTCCCCAGAACCCAAGGTAGAAAGAGTAAACTGACTCTACAAAGCCATCTTCAGACTTCACATGTGCATTTAGCATGGACAAGCGCCACCATCTATATAGACAACGGCAACAACAATAAAATAATTTTGAAAACAATTTTAAAAAAACCTTCCACATATATTTATTTGATACATGCATGCATCCTATACTGGCCTGGAACAGTTAGCTCCTCCTCAGTGCTGGGGATTTATAGGCATGCACTGCTAAGCCCAGTAAGAATAGATTTTTAAGGCAGGAAGTGATGACACATGCCATTAGTTCCAGCAAAGGCTGGTGGATCTCTGAGTTCCAAGCTGACCAGGGCTACGTAGTGAGATCCTATCTCAAACGAAAACCAAAAAAGAATTGAATTTTAAGTGTTCATACTTTTTTAAAAAAGGGAAGTATGTGAGGGTGAGATGATGAATGGCCTTGATTGTATGGCCTTGATTTATTTGTTATTTGGTATTTTACTAGCTTTAATTTATGAGAGGCTAGATAGATGGTTCAGGAGTTTAAGAGCTTTGACTGGTTTTCTAGGGATCCAGGTTCAGTTCCTAACACCCATATGGTAGCTTACAACCATTTGTAACTCCATTCTTAAGGGATCTTTGAAACAGGCTGTCTTGGAGCTCACTATGTAGACCAGGCTGGCCTAGAACTCAGAGCTATATTCCTTAATCTGGTTTTGGAGTACTAGGATTAAAGGTGTGTACTTCCACACCTGGTTTTGATTGATCTTTTGACAGTATATAAATAAACTATACTGCCTATAGATAGCATACATTTTTTTTTTTTTTGGTCAGGCAAAGCTTGTTTTTGTATGTAATGGAAGGAATCAAACCTAAGGCTTTGTACATGCTGGACAAGCATTCTACCATTGAGATACACTCTGAAAAATTCTTTATAAATAATATTCTATGTAATAAATGAAGGAGCAATAGGCTATTAACATTAATAGGTTTAGGCACTTAACAGTGACAAAGAAAGAGATAGCATTGGATGCTGTTCCTTGTGACTAGGACTAAATTCCATTGGTGAGGCTGATGCTCATAGAAATGAGGTCTGAGTGTGTAGCTCAGTGGTAGAATAGCTTCTCTAGCATGGGCAAGGCCAATAATTGTTATTCTTAACACACACAAACAACTTGGGGGAGGTATTGGGGGAGACAGATAGGTTTTGTGCTTCTAGTTTTAATAGTTTGAGAGGCTACATAGATGGCTCAGGGGTTTTAAGAACATTGGCTGATTTTTCCAGAGGACCCAGGTTTGATTCCTAGAACCACATGAAAGCTTACAACCATTTATAACTCTAGTCCCAGGGGATCTGAAGCCCTCTTCTGTTCTCCAACGATAACAGACACCCAAGTGCACAGATATACATGCAAACAAAATATATAAATGTAAAAGAAAAAAATAGTTTGTAGGAAATGTGTGGAGTGGGTAGCACATGTTAAAAGACACCAGAGGAATTTCATCAGCAAAAATATCAACTATGTGTTTGCATAGGGCAGTGATCTGAGTTTTCTTTTCAGCAAGGTGTAGGAGTAAAAGTAGAGATTTAAATGAAAAATGGGTGACTAAAGGAGATAGGCAATTCTTTTAGTACCATTCCTACTGCTCTTTTTGCATTATACTAAGTGGCTTTGCTTTTTTACAAAAAGATTTATTTGGTGATGTATTTGTGCATATGCCTGTACATGTGTGCAGATGCTCATTGAGATCCGAAGAGGATGATGTGAGATCTCTTGATTGGAGTAAATAGGTTGTTGTGAGTCACCTGATGTGGGCATGGGAACCAAACGCGCCAGTTCTCTGAAAGACCAGCAAACACTCTTAACAGCTGAGCCATCTCCGTGTGTGTGTGTTAAGAATTTAAAAAATATCCCTGTGTGGTGTCACATGACTTTAGTTCCAAGTACTCAGAAGGCAGAGGCAGCTATCTCTGAGTTCTACATATAGACCTGTCTGGTTTATATAATGAGTTCTAGGACAATTAGGACCTTGTCTCAAAAAAGAAATAAAAAAAAATTAAAAAGCTTGTTGATGGGGCTGGAGAGATGCACTGGCTGCTCTTCCAGAGGTCCTGAGTTCAATTCCCAGCAACCACATGGTGGCTTACAAGCATCTGTAATGGGATCTGATGCCCTCTTCTGGTGTGTCTGAAGAAAGCTGCAGTGTATTCATGTACATAAATAAATCTTTTGTCTTTTTTTTTTAAAGCTTGTTGATAACTTGTGTGGATCCTACTTGGATACTCATTGAAGTTAATCAGAAATGGGGCCACTGACTAGATATTTGGGGTTAGAATTGTCTTTTTTTTTTTTTTGGTTTTTTCGAGACAGGGTTTCTCTGTATAGCCCTGGCTGTCCTGGAACTCACTTTGTAGACCAGGCTGGCCTCGAACTCAGAAATCTGCCTGCCTTTGCCTCCCAAGTGCTGGGATTAAAGGCGTGCGCTACCACCGCCCGGCTGTCTATTTTTTAAAAGATTTAAAAATTTTAATTATGTGTGTGCATGTGTGTGCAGGTACCATTGGAGGCTAGAAGAGAGTGTTGGAACCCCTTGTACCTGAAGTTACAGGTGGTTGTGAGTCTCCTGATACGGATTTAAGAACCAGATTCAGGTCATCTGCAAGATCATTTTGTGTTCTTAACTACTGAGCTCTCTCTTTCTACCCCAGCCCCTTGACAGATTCCCCATATAACTCTCACTGCCTTGAAACTTGCTGTGTAGACTAGGCTGGCCTGGAATTCATAGAGCTCTACCCATCTCTGCCTCCACCCCTGCCTCCCAAATGCTGGGATTAAAGGCATATATCACCATGCCCAGCTAATTTTTAAAGGTATGATTATGTTGGAGTGAAAAATCATTGTCTCCTCCCTAGGATTCATAATTTTAAAGGGGATGAGATGTTTGAGATTTGCTTCAAAATTATCGGGAGAAAGGGGGAGTAGGTAGGAATATATATTAAATAAGAGCCAATGTGATTTATGAATTATTAAAGATGGTGATAAGTCAAGACATGGGTTTATTGTCTTCCCTACTTTTGTGTATTTTTAAAACTTTCCATAAAAATTTATTTAAAAGGTACAGGTGTGTGGTTCATGCCTATAATCTCAGTCCTTGGGAGGTTGAGGCAGGAGGATTGATTGTTGTGAGTCCTGGGCCACACTTTCTTATGTATCAAATTTTAAGATAGCTTGGGCTGATAGCAGAGTTAGACCTTACCTCAAAACAAAAAGTTCAAAAGGTTTTCAGGGTAGATATCTATGACTGTCTAAGCTAAATGTGTCACGTCTTGATCTGATAGACTTGTTATCTATGTAAAGAAGTGTTTCTAGGTATCTTTAAAATGCTTGAAATTATTTCTTACCTTTCAGTGTTTTAGTTAAATTTGCATTTACTATTCTATAGGATTATCTTTCTAGGGCCTTGGCTATGCTAGCCCAGCATTCTACTACTCCCCAGCACCAGAATATCATTTGCTTATTTTGTAAAAGTGTCTCATATAGCCCCAGGCTGCCTACAAACTAAATGTGTAGCTGAGGATGACATGAACTACTGCATGTTCCTACTTATACCTCCCAGCTGCTTGGATTATAGGATTTTGCTATACTTGACTTAATATTACAACTCTAATTACATATCTTACTGAGGACTTGCTGAGCTGTGTTTATGGAACAGAGGAACATACATACTTTAAGAGCTCACTGCTTGTTTCTGCCATTATCTTTTAGAAGAGTTAAACTGACTGAATACAGTAGGGCCAAGCATTAGAAATACTCTGTATGGTAGCGCAAGCTTTTAATGGCAGCCCTTGGGAGACAGACAGGTGGAGCCCTGTGAATTTGAGGCCAACCTGGCCAGAGTTACTTAATGAGACCCTGTCTCAAAGAACAGACAAAACAAAAGGAAGGAGTACTCTGCTCAGTTAAATTGGATCCATTTTGCTCTTGAGAATGTTTTGTTTGTTTTTTTGTTTTTGTTTTTTTGTTTGCTTTCTTTCTCATGATGTAGAGAATAAAACCCAGACACTGGAGTATTCTAGGTGAGTGCTTTGTCACTGAACTACAGCACCAGCCTCTCCCTCCAATCATTTTGATATTAATGAAGGTTTATAGATGAGAGGGAACTAGATAAGAAATGCTTTTGAAGACAAGCTGAGTTTTTAAAAAGATATTTATTTTATATATATGATGAGTACACTGTAGCTGTCTTCAGACACACCAGAAGAGAGGCATCAGATCCCATTACAGATGGTTGTGAGCCATCATGTGGTTGCTGGTTACTGACCTCAGGAACTTTGGAAGAGCAGTCAGTGTTCTTAACTACTGAGCCATCTCTCCAGCCGCACAAACTGAGTTTTATTCTAGAAAATGTAATTGGTTATTTAAAACTACTTCAGAATAAAAGCTGAATGAGAAGTTAATCTGATAAAATCCTATCTTTTTCTAAGTAACTGTCTTGTAATTTTAGGCTGTCACCCTTGACCCAAATTTTCTGGATGCTTATATCAATTTAGGAAATGTCTTGAAAGAGGCACGCATTTTTGACAGGTAAGAATTTTATGTTTCAGCAATTTTCTTGTCTTTGTAGTTTAGACTAAAATGTGGCAACAACTTCCAGAATGACATTTATCTAGAGAGTATTTTTCCCTCCTGCTTTGTTATGCTTTCCTTAACAGATGGAGTTGGATGACTTCCTTGTTGGTTTTCTTGAATCCTTACACTTTTATCCTTACACTTAATTCAGTTGAAATTTTCTTTACTGTAAAACTGTTAGAAATGATTACTTTTTGGTCTGACTTGTTCCCTTGATTTGATTAAGAAAGCTAAGTAAAACTTGACTTTTGACTTTTTTGTTTAAAAAACTGCTTTATGTGTGTGCAGGTGAATGGCACATGGGAGTCCTGAAGAGAACATTGGTGTCCATCCCCATCCTATCATTCTGTACCTTATTAATTTGAGGCCCTCTCTCCTTGAACCCAGGGTTTACATTTTTGACTAGGTTGCCAGTTAGTAAGCCTCAGTGATCTTCTGTTATCGTCTCCTTTCCCCAGTGCTGAGGTTCCAGATTTTACATGGCCATACCTAGCTTGTTAGGTGGGTTCAGGGATCTAAACTCGGGTCCTTATAAATACAGCAAACACTCTTAACCACTGATCATCTCTCCAGCCCCTTCGTTTATTTTATTTTATGTGTATGGGTGTTTTGCCTGCATGTATGTCTGTGAACCATGTTGGGAAGCCAGATGAGAGGGCATCAGATCCTCTAGAACTGGAGCTATACATGACTGTAGTTATACATGGCTGTTAGCTGCCATGTGGGTTCTAGGATTCCAACTAGGGTCCTCTGGAAGAGCAGCCAGTGCTCCTGTCCACTGAGCCATCTTTCTAGCCTTTGATTTGTACCTTTTTTGTTGTTAAAGGAAAGCCAAGCAGAAACACACAAATGTTTTTCTGTGAAAATATATTTTATAGTATGGCACTTGGGAGGCTGAAGCAGGAGGATTGCTGTGAGTTCAAGGCCAGGCCTTTGATAGAGCAAGACCCTGTCTTAAAAAACATACTGGGCTTGGCTGTAGTTGCTTACACCTGTAATACTAGCACTTGAGAGGCCAAGGGAGAAGGAGTTGCTCAGAGCTGGAGGCCAGCTAAAGCTGCAGAGTAAAGTATTATCTTAAAAAAACAAAACAAAACTCCATATATTCCAAAATAAAAATGCAGGGTCAACAATTTCAGTGATAGAGCCCTTGTTTAGTTCTTAGCACCACAAAAATACATTTTATTAAAAATGAGATTTTGATATGCAATAGAACATATCAAGTTAATTGTCATTAGTTAAAATTAATTGACACTTCATTTAATAAAATATCCATTAAGATTAGTTGGGCGAGGGGCTGGAGAGATGGCTCAGCAGGTAAGAGCACCGACTGCTCTTCCAAAGGTCATGAGTTCAAATCCCAGCAGCCACATGGTGGCTCACAACCATCCCTAAAGAGATCTTACGCCCTCTTCTGGTATCTGAAAACAGTTACAGTGTACTTACACATAATAAATAAATCTTTAAAAAAAAAAAAAAAGATTAGTTGGGCAAGATGGTTCAGTGAGTAAAAGTGTAAGCCGATAACCTGACTTTGATCCCTGGAACCCACAATGGAGGGAGAGAACCAACTTCACAGAGCTGTCTTCTGTCTTCTACATGTGCACTATGGTCCATGCCAACCTGTACACATGTCATAAACACTAATAATATGTTTAATTAGTTGCATTTTGTGTATATGTGTTTGTTTTTGTTTTCCTTTTACAGAGCTGTGGCAGCTTATCTTCGTGCCTTAAGTTTGAGCCCAAATCATGCGGTGGTGCACGGCAACCTGGCTTGTGTGTACTATGAGCAAGGCCTAATAGACCTGGCCATTGATACCTACAGACGAGCTATAGAACTGCAGCCACATTTCCCCGATGCTTACTGCAACCTAGCAAATGCTCTCAAAGAGAAGGGCAGTGTAAGGATTTTGTCTTATTTTTATTTCTTTGTTATGTGGTAGAAAAGAAAAATCTTTATTGTACATATTAAGTATTGAGATGATTATATTAGTTTCCTTTGGAATTTTGGTTGCTGGGAAGGAGGATACTGAAATGTATCCATTTTCTGTTGTGTTCCCAGCCATTAGACTCTGTGATGCAGTTACTTGACTTACTAGAACAACAGTGGTCTCTCTGATTCTTCTGTGTAGTTTCTGAATGGTTTGTTTTATTTTCCAGGTTGCTGAGGCAGAAGATTGTTATAACACAGCTCTTCGTCTGTGTCCTACCCATGCAGACTCTTTGAATAACCTTGCCAACATTAAACGGGAACAGGGCAACATTGAAGAGGCAGTTCGCCTATATCGCAAAGCATTAGAAGTATGTTCAATGCTGTGGCTGGAGGGTCTAGCCTGGCCTGTGTGACAGTAGAGGAAAAGCAGTTTAGTTTGCCATTCAATTCTGGGTTTATTTTATTTTTTATTTTTAGGTTTTGGTTTTGGTTTTGGTTTTGGTTTTGGATTTTGAGTCAGGGTTTCTCTGTGTAGCCCTGGCTGTGCTCAAACTCACTGTGTAGGCCAGCCTGGCCTCGAACCCAGGGACTCCTCTAAGTGTTGGGATTAAAGGTATGCACAACCACTGCTCAGCTGCCATTCACCTCTTTAAGAGGATCATTCATTATTGATGTAAGATCCCATGGACATGCCACACACCCCTATATTGAGTTCATTATGCATAGGTGAGATCTGTATAAAGATACATTAGTAAGCTAAGTAAAGCTATTACAATGAAGAACTCAGGCCTGTGTCTAGTGGTTAGTAGGTGTGGTAGGAGTTTAGAAAAGCGGCATTACTCAGTGTGAGTAACAGGAAGAGAGGCATACCTCATGTTTGAAATGAAGATAGGTATAAAATGGAGAAGCAGTAGAATTTGAGCTACTAGGCCTAGGAAAAGGTGGAGAGAAGTCAGGGTACATGGTGACGTTGTCAGAGTTATGGGAGGTAAAGGAAGATTCTTTCTGCTATTTAATGTCTGCTGTGATCATAACTCTGTAGGTCTTCCCAGAGTTTGCTGCTGCACATTCCAATTTAGCAAGTGTACTGCAACAGCAGGGCAAGCTGCAGGAAGCGCTGATGCACTATAAGGAAGCCATACGGTAAGAAACTCATAGCTTCTTTTTTTCTGTTCTCACTTTTGAGATTATAATTACATCATTTTCTCTTTTCTGTCTCTCCAAAACCCTCCCATAAACCATACCTCCTGGCTCTCAAATCCCTGGCCACCTTTTTCATGAATTGTTGTAACGTGTATATATGTATATGTAGTTATATGTATATATATTTCTAAATATAACTTGCACAGCCTGCATAATGTTACTTGTGTGTATGTTTTCAGGGCTGACCATTTGGTATTGGATAACCAATTGGTGTGCTATTCCCTACAGAAGGCTGTTTCTCTCACTCTCTCAGTATCACTTAGATGCCTATATATCTTTGCATAAGATTGAAGCATGATAGGTTTTCCTCCACTCAGTTCAGCATCTTTTTGTTTTTTCTCTTTTGAGACAAGGTTTCTCTAAGTAGCCCTGGCTGTCTTGGAACTCACTCTGTAGACCAGGCTGGCCTAGAACTCAGATCCACCTGTCTCTGCCTCTCAAAATTCACGGATTAAAGTTGTGTGCCACCACCACCTGGCATCTATTTTTTTAAGGCGTGGCATAGTGGTATATGTTTTAATCCCAGTACTCAGGAGCTTAGGCAGGTCAATCTCTGTGAGTTTGAGGCCAGCCTAATCTACATAGCAAGAGCTAGGCTAGCCAGGGCTACATGGTAAGACCCTATGTAAAACAAAAATTTGGGCCTGGAGAGATGGCTCAGGGATTAAGAGTACTGTCTGCTCTTCAAGAGTATCTAGGTTCAATTCCTAGCACCCATGTGGTAGCTCACAACCATCTGTAAATCTAATACCAGGAAATCCTGCCTTTCAAGGACACCAGGCATGTGCATGAGTATGCCATGCATGTGGGCAAAACATCCACACACATAAAATAATAAAATAATTTTAAAAAATTAACTATTTTAAGCTTTTTATGAGGCAGGGTTTCATTATGTAGCCCTGGCTGTTCTGGAATTCACTATGTAGATCAGGCTGGCCTTGAACTTAACTGAAATCCACCTGCCTCTGCCTCCTTCTTCCTGAGTTTAAAGGCATGTACTGCCATACCTGGTTTTCTTATTTTAAACTTAAAAATCATTAAAAATTATTCATCTGTATATGGGTGTATACAGTGCATGTAGGTCCTACTGAGACCAGAAGAGGGAGGGTGTCAGATCTCCTGGAGTTGGAGTAAGGCAGTAGTGAGCTGCCTCATGTGGGTGCTGGGAACCCACCCCAGGTCCTCTGGAAGAGCAGCCAGTGCTCCTAACTATTGAGCCACCTCTCCAGCCCCTTGTTATTTGTTTATTCACTCAGTTACTTATTTTTAGTTTTTTTTTCCACAAGACAGGGCCTTACTCCTTATCCCTGACTGTCCTGGAACTCTACATGGATCAGGCTGGCCTAGAACTCACAGAGATGCCTCTGTCTTTGCCTCCCATGTACTGGGGTTAAAGGGGTACCCTGTTTTAATTTTTTTAATACTTCTATTTCATTTGTTTCATGCATGTGATAAAATGTGGGCATGCATACACTGCAGTGCCCATGTGGAGGTCAGAAGACGACTTATTGGAGTCGTTTTATTTTTTCATATAGGTTCAGTGCTTGAACTCATGTTATCAAGCCTGATTGTAGATGCCTTTACTTGCTTGGCCATCTCACTTGAAAATTACTTTTGAAAATTACTTTGAAATTTACCGCTTTTTTTCTTTTTAAAGACAGGGTTCCTATCTCTATCCCTGGCTGTCCTGAACTTGCCCTGTAGACCAGGCTGGCCTCAAAGTTAGAGATCTGCCTGCCTCTGCCTTCCAAGTGCAGGGAACACACCCAGCTTATTGTTGTAATATTTTAAAAGATTAGTTTCAATTATGTGTGTATAAAATGCCCTTAAACTCCAGAAGAGCCAGGCGGTGGTGGCGCACGCCTTTAATCCCAGCACTTGGGAGGCAGAGGCAGGAGGATTTCTGAGTTCGAGGCCAGCCTGGTCTACAGAGTGAGTTCCAGGACAGCCAGGCTACACAGAGAAACCCTGTCTTGAAAAACCAAAAAAAAAAAAAAAAACAAAAAACTCCAGAAGAGGATGCTTTATCCCCCTGGAGCTGGACTTTGATGTTAGGAAAAGAATTCAGGCTCTGGAAGAACAGTGAGAGTTCTTAATTGCTGAGCCCCAATTATTAAATAATTTATTGTTATTATTGAATAATTTATTATCTAATAATTAAAGGTTTGATATTTGGCAGGTGCTAAAATGACCCTCCCTCCCTCTTTGGTACTGGGGATTCAAACTAGGCCTCATGCTCGGTAGGCTAGTATTGTAGCACTAAACCACATGCCAAAAGCCCCCAAGTGCTGTTTTTTTTTCTATATTTTTTTTATTTACATTCCAAATCATTTCCCCTATCCCGTTTCCTCCCTCCCCGAAAGTCCCATAAGCCCCCTTCCCTCCCTCTTTTCTCCATTCAACCCCCTCTCCTTACTCTGTCCTGGCGTTCCCCTACATCCAGTCTTTCCAGGACCAGGGGTCTCTCCTTCCATCTTTTTAGAAATCTATTGATATGCAGATTGTGTCTAGGGTATTCCGAGATTCTGGGTCAATATCCCCTTATCAGTGACTGCATACCATGTGTGTTCTTTTGTGATTGGGTTACCTCACTAAGGATGATATTTTCAAGTTCTGACCATTTGCCTAGGAATTTCGTGAATTCATTGTTTTTAATTGCAGAGTAGTATTCCATTGTGTAGATATACCACATCTTCTGAATCCATTTCTCCGTTGAGGGACATCTGGGTTCTTTCCAGCTTCTGGCTATTATAAATAAGGCTGCTATGAACATAGTGGACCATGTGTCCTTATTGCATGCATTTTACAGGAAATAAACCTTTGTTTTCTCCAGAATCAGTCCTACATTTGCTGATGCTTATTCCAATATGGGAAACACTCTAAAGGAGATGCAGGATGTTCAGGGAGCTTTGCAGTGTTATACTCGTGCTATCCAGATTAATCCTGCCTTTGCTGATGCACACAGCAATCTGGCTTCCATTCACAAGGTACTGCTGTTTATTCAAATACCGGGTACCTTAACACTTATGTCTCATTGTAGGAAACTCCTTACGAGTTTGTTTTCTTTCCAGGATTCAGGAAATATCCCAGAAGCAATAGCTTCTTACCGCACAGCTCTGAAACTTAAGCCTGACTTTCCTGATGCCTATTGTAACTTGGCTCATTGCCTACAGGTAAAGAATAAATGGTTCATTGTTTTTCTTTCTGTATTGTTACCACTTTTTAATTGTGTGCCATAATAATCTAAGCCTGTCTAGAGACAAAAGACTTTTTATTTTTATTTTTTATTTTATTTTTAGTTTTTGGGCAAGTGGCGATCATAGGGCAGCTTTCAGGAGTCATTTATTTTAGTATGTGGGTACCAGGCATTGGACTCCAGTTGTCAGGCATGCAAGGCAAGCCCCTTTACTCACTGGGCCAGCCTCAAGACCATACTTTTAGGAGGGTATCTAATACTACTCTAGGAGCTCAAATGCTTGTAAAATAAACTTCGGGTAGGTTTTTGGGGTGATAATTTGTTTTTGCTTCCTCTAGATTGTTTGTGATTGGACAGACTATGATGAGCGGATGAAGAAATTGGTTAGTATTGTAGCTGAGCAGCTAGAGAAGAATAGGCTGCCTTCTGTACATCCTCACCATAGCATGCTGTACCCTCTTTCCCATGGCTTCAGGAAGGCTATTGCAGAGAGGCATGGCAATCTCTGCTTGGATAAGGTGACTCTTGTTTTATTTAATCTTTTTGTTAGAAATTAAAATGCAGATAGAGAAAAATGTTGTATAAATCAAATGTATGGCTTTACCAACTAGAAATGGAACTGTCTTAGCTACCCTTGAAGCCACTCTTCACTGTGGCCTGTGGCCTGACTTTAGCTCAGTTCTTCATTTCTAATGGTGGTGTTTTCCTTTAAGGTGGAAATTTAGGCTAGGCATGGTGACGGAAACCTATCCCAGCACTTCTGTAATCTCACACTTAGAGGCAGAGGATGGTGAATGAGGTCAGCCTAGGCTACATAGCAAGCTCCTGCCTCAAAACCACAACCAAGCAAAAGCTGTCCATCTAAAAAGTAAACTAAAGGCAATGACAACAAAAGCCCCACTTGGTGTTTAAATAGAGTGTGTAGTATTATATACTTTGAGAATTAGAACATGACTTGATAGCATTTAGAATCTGCTCCAGGAAACAGTGGTAGATTTAAATTTTTCTTTGTCTTTATCTCTCGTTCTCTCTTCCTCTCTTCTTCCTCTCTCCCTCCCCTCTTTCTCCCTCCCCCTCTCTTACCCTCTTTCTCTCCTTTCCTTCCCTTTCCACCCCCCCCAAATTTCCTAAAATAATGTAAGGGTTATTATACTCCATTCACATTTCTTCATTCCTAGAAGTTTGAGATCTGTTCAGGCTTGTTTCATAGGTCTCAGTACAGGTCATGTATGAAGCATGCACATTGTGCAACTGTCACATAATTGCTGACTTAAACTGCTAAGGTGACATCGAACTGGCCACATGAATTAAATGAAATTTGCTGTTCAGAGTTTTTCTTTTTAAGATTTATTTATTATATGTAAGTACACTGTAGCTGTCTTCAGGCACGCCAGAAGAGGGCGTCAGACCTCATTACAGATGGTTGTGAGCCACCACGTGGTTGCTGGGATTTGAAGAGCAGTCGGTGCTCTTAACTGCTGAGCCATCTCTCCAGCCCCCCAAAGTTTTTTTCATAGGTGTGGGTTTATATGATTTTTTTGTTGTTGTTTTTTTTTGAGACAGGGTTTCTCTGTGTAGCCCTGGCTGTCCTGGAACTCACTTTGTAGACCAGGTTGGCCTGGAACTCAGAAACCTGCCTGCTGCTGCCTCCCAAGTGCTGGGATTAAAGGTGTGTGCCACCACTGCCCAATATGATTTTTTTTAATGTTTGTTTAATTTATGAGTGCTCTGCTGCATATACATATGTAGGCCGGAAGAGGGCATCGGATCCCCATTACAGATGGTTGTGAACCACCATGTGGTTGCTGGGATTTGAACTCAGAACCTCTGGAAGAGCAGTCAGTGCTCTTCACCGCTGAACCATCTCTCCAGATCCAAGTTTAGATTTCTGTCATCATTTATTTATTTTACTTTTTTTTGAGATAGGTTTCAACTTCAGATCCTTTTTGTTTCCACCTTGCAATTACAGGGTCCCAGGGGTGCACCAACATATCCATTTATTTTTTTGTTGTTTGTCTCACTGCATCACACTGGATGGCTGGTAACCCAGTGTGTAGACTCAACTATCCATATGTCTCAGCCTCCTGAGGGTTGGGATTAAAGATGGGCACCACATGCCTGGTTTTCGTATAGTTCTGGCATCAGAACCTTTAGGGCTTTATATGTGCACGCTACCAACTGAGCTTTATCACCACTCCCAGTTTTCAGTTTTTTTTTTAAGATAAAAATTTGCACATGACTTGATTTTTCTAACGAACATTGTATTCTGCTGGTAGATTAATGTCCTTCATAAACCACCATATGAACATCCAAAAGACTTGAAGCTCAGTGATGGCCGATTGCGTGTAGGCTATGTGAGCTCTGACTTTGGGAATCACCCTACTTCACACCTTATGCAGTCTATTCCAGGCATGCACAATCCTGATAAGTTTGAGGTAAGAATGGTTTTTTGGCAGCTTTACTCCTTCATCTTCAGCATTATGTTCACTATCTTTTGAGAAGGTTGGAGCAAAGGTTGTTGAGTACACTGTCCCCTCCCTTTCAGGTATTCTGCTATGCCTTGAGCCCAGATGATGGTACAAACTTCCGAGTGAAGGTGATGGCAGAAGCCAATCATTTCATTGACCTTTCTCAGGTAAAACTCTGATCCTTCCATTTTTTTTCTAAAAGATTTTATATTTAATTTTATATATGTGTTTGTGTATGCATATATGCATGTATGAGGGGAGGTGCTCAAGGAGGCCAGGGTGTCAGATCTCCCAAACTTGGACTTATAGGGGGGAGTTACGTAGGTGCTGGGAGCAAATGCAGGCCTCCACAAGTATAGCAAGTGTCTTTAACTTTAATTTTAAAATTTTGAGCAAATTAAAAAAAAAAAAACTATGGATACAAACTGGGACTTTTTTGGGGGTATGGGGGATTACACTGAGGGCCTCATGTGTAAGATAGTTTGCAGTTTTTGATGATGGGTATTAAACAGGAGGAACTACTGTATTTGGGCAGTTTGCCTTTATTTCCTTGTTATCACATTTAAAGTTGGCATGACTTGCTGACGTTGCACATAACATGGAAATGTGGCATAATTGTGTTTGATGTATAACTGTTCTGGACATTGAGCCTGCACTCAGGACAGAAAAATACTTTTAATTCCTACTGAATAAAGAAAAGAAGAATAAACAGTTTAAAAATACATCTTGTGGTGCTAAGATGAGGATTTCTTTCAAAGGTTAGCCTAGACTCATTAAAAAAAACACAGTAGTAAAAAACCAATCTATTTCTGTGTGTGTGTGTGTGTGTGTGTTGTTTTATTCTTTTGTAGGGTGGCAGGGGGAACATTGAGGCAGAGACCCGCTATGTAGCTAACCCTGTCTGGCCCCAAATTCACAATGTAGACCAGGTTGGCCTTTTGTGATGATCCCCTTGCTTCAGCCCTCTATAAGTTCTGAGATTTTGGGCATGTGCCATCATGCCCTACTGGTTGGTTGACTTTATTTCTGTATTTGTATTCTTTACTCTGTACATTTTATGATGAATTAAAGTTGAAACCTATGGGAGAATTAAATTTGCTAAATATATAGACTATTCCTGTAGGTTCTATTATTCACAGGGGTGACCAGTAAAGAAATATACCTTTAGACATGAATATGCATAAGTATGCATATATTTGCATGTAAACACACATGTATAAGTCACTGGATTAGGAACATAGTTAAGGTAGTGTAGTGCTTTCCTATTATACACAAAACCCTGGGTTTGATTTGTAGTGCTGCATAAATTGGATGGTATAGCTAATACCTATAATCTTAGCATTTTTTGAGGTGGAGGCAGAGACAGTAGGATCAGGGTTCAAGGTCTGCCTGGGCTAGAGACCCTGCTTCCAGGCATGCTCAGTTAACTGTGGGGATCTTGCTGTACTACTCTTGAACCTTACAACTTGGGGTTAGGCTGGAAGCTAGGAAACTCTGCATCCTCCTGTTTCCAACCTCCACAGACCTGAAGTTTGAGGTGCACATGTGTGGCCACATCTAGCTTTTTGTATGGATACTGGAATCCACACTCAGGTCATTTTGCTTCCATACCAAGAATTAGCACTCTTACTGAGTCTGTTATAGTCCTCTGTTTATACCATTTTCCATTGAGATTATATTATGTCAAACTTCTAGTCATCTTTTGTTATGTGGCTTATCTGTCTGCCTATTTATTGGAGACAGAGTCTAATTAAGTATTGATCTCTTGCTGGTTGCAAACTCATAAAGCTTACCTACCAGGCTCCTAACAATGTACTTGGCCTCTTGTTCATATTTGAAGGTCTTTTCTGGAACTCAGTTACTAAGCCATTCAATTTAGATGGAAGTTCAGCTTCCTTTATTTTTTATCTCTGTAATGCTTTGATATCATTCTAGCTGTCCTAAGCCCTACGTTGCCTCCATTAACTTAGTTCATTGATGTGGTTCTCGTCTCTTTTGTTTGTTTGTTTGAGACAGGGTGTCTTGTAGCCCAGGCTGGTGTTTAACTTCTGATCCTCCTGCTTTACCTCCCAAGTGCTGGGACACAAGAGTGAGCCACTGTCCCTAGCTTTCCCATCTCTTCTTTTCATCTAGGTCTCTAAATTCTGTTTAATGTCATTAAAACAAATTGAATTAATCTATGATTATACATTGTTCTTACTGTCTATTCCATAGATTCCATGCAATGGAAAAGCAGCTGACCGCATCCACCAAGATGGAATTCATATCCTTGTGAATATGAATGGGTATACCAAGGGTGCTCGAAATGAGCTCTTTGCTCTCAGGCCAGCTCCTATTCAGGTAAAAGAGCAATCACTCACAATGTCTATTGAACTAAAAAGATACGGTTTTTGTTTTTTCTCCATCTGACTAACTGTTCTTGAAAGCAAAAATAGATATTCTTGATTTTAAAAGTGTGTCCTTGGAATGGACGATGATAGATTTTTGGGTGTAGACATAGTGCCTACCAGTAAAATGTCAGTGGAGACAGGCATTTCATGGTTTTATATTAACAGCTCCTTTGTCTAACATATTGGTTGAATGCCTTAACACAAACTTATTTGGAAAGGCTGCTGGATTGCTCTTGACTAATGAAACCAGCCTCTCATTTATTTACATATATGATTTGAGAGTCTTTTGATGAAGATCCTCTTTTGAGAAAACTCCTTTGTGGAGATGGTTGCAATATCTGCAGTACGTTGGTGTGTTTACAGATGGATAAACATTGTTAGTTTTTGGTCTGAATTTTTTTTTTTTAGGCCATGTGGCTGGGCTACCCTGGGACTAGTGGTGCACTGTTCATGGATTACATCATCACTGATCAGGAAACTTCCCCAGCTGAAGTTGCAGAGCAGTATTCTGAGAAACTGGCTTATATGCCCCATACTTTCTTTATTGGTGATCATGCTAATATGTTCCCGCACCTGAAGGTAGGCAGAAAACAATGGTATGAGGAAATCCAGAGAACTGTGTTTGTTTCTCCCTTTGTTGTTGTCCAGATACACTTTTACTAAAAGGGATATCTGAATTTTTTTTTCCATTAGAAAAAAGCAGTCATTGATTTTAAATCCAATGGGCACATTTATGACAATCGGATAGTTCTGAATGGCATCGATCTCAAAGCATTTCTTGATAGTCTACCTGATGTGAAGATTGTCAAGGTCAGAACCTAGTCAGCATTTGTCATTCAGTTTTTGTCACAAACTGAACTTGTGATTTTTTTTTTTCTTATAGTGCATTTTTGTCTTGTTGATTTTTTTTTTTTCAGATGAAATGTCCTGATGGAGGTGACAGTGCAGATAGCAGTAACACAGCTCTTAATATGCCCGTTATTCCCATGAATACGATTGCAGAAGCAGTAATTGAAATGATTAACAGAGGGCAGATTCAGATAACAATTAACGGATTCAGTATTAGCAATGGACTGGCGACTACACAGGTAAAAAAGGACTGTAATTATGTGTCACATACATGGCATCCTTTCCTTTAAGTCTTATGGCCATTTCATTTTACAGAGTAAGAGATGAGCTCATTGGGAACTGGCTCTTTTGTCGCTGTGTCTTGTTTTAAAAGTCATCTGGCTTCAGTCATCAGGTTCCTTAGCACTACTGTGCTAATATTTTCTTTTTGCCTGTCTGTACCATTACTCTCTTTAGGTACAATATAATTTTTGCTTCTGTAAACTTACCCTTTCTCTGGCAAAATCCTGCACAGCATTTCAGTTCAGAGCTTAAAGTCACCATTAATCTCTAATCTCTTTTTCCATACTCATTGGTACCTGCTTGCTGTGCTTTTGTAGGATTGGGGGCACATTATATTCAGCACAATGCAGTGTTAACTCCTTGTATTTGTATCTTTCAGCAAATGAAATTACTTTAGAGCTCATGTCTTAACCACTATAATATAGCATATATTCCATGAGTATATATTATATTCTTGATTAGGTAAATATATATATAGCTCTATCAATTAGAGTGTAAAAGGGCAGGAATCTTAGACCTCTAAGGTGTTAGCAATTTTATCGAGGTATCCATGCTCATGTGACAGTGTAAGACAAAAATATGGGATTCTCCAATAAAGACTAGTGGAAGTTGCCCCTCAGTGTGAGGAGAGGCTCTTTGGAGAGGAGTAATTGAGATTTACCTGGGAGAGTATGATTTGGAGAAGGCCATTTTATCCATGAACAGAATAAAAAGTAAAAGCTTACTATTGGTTATAGGCTTTTAATTATTTCTGGTTTTTTTTTTATTTATTTATTTTATTTTTATTTATTTATTTTTTTTTGAGACAAAGATTATCTTGTGTAGCCCTAGCTGTCCTGGAACTCTATGCCTGCCTCTGCTCTCAAGGGCTGGGATTAAAGGCTGCCATCACCACCCCTTGTTTATTTTGTTTGTTTTGATTTTGTGAGACAGGATCTGGCTATTTAGGCTATCCAAGCTTGACAGCTCTCCTGCCAAGTATGTTGACCAAAGCAAGAATGTTTTCTTCCCCCCCCCCCCAAGAATGTTTTCTTAAGGCATTTAGTTCCCCTTAAATCAAAATAATGATGTAGACTTTTTACATCCATCCATCTATCTAAATAAAGTGTTAGACCAGGCTAGCATCAAGGTCATAAGAGTACCTACCTGCCTACAAATTTGAGGCCACTCTGGATTATATAGCAAGTTCCAGACCACCCAAAGCTACTTGAGACCCTGCCTTAAACAAACAAACAAAAGAGGGCCAAGCCTTGCATAGTGACACACCATTATAATCCTGGCACTTGGGAAGTGTGACTACTGAAACCATTTATATTGAGAGGGGGAGTGGAGGGAGAGGGAGGAAGAGAAGGGGGGAGGGTCTGACAGAAGAGAAAAGAGAGTGTGTGTGTGTGTGTGTTGGGTCAAGCCCAGGGCCTTATGCATTCTAGATAAGTACTCTCCCTTGGCCTGTCCCCCTTTTTTGGAAAGGCTTTTGTTGGTTGGGTTCTTATATAGCCCAGGCTAGCTTCAAACATTGATCTTTGATCCTCCTCCATCTATGTCCTGAGTGATAGAATTATAGGTGAGTATATCACCATGCCTTGTTTTATGCAGTACTTGACTCAAAACCAGGACCCTTTGCATGCTTGGCAAGCCCTATACCAGCTAAACTACATCTACAACTCCCTTAGGCTGTGTTAACTCTAAATGTAATCATCATGTTCTTCTCATTATTCTAGATCAATAATAAGGCTGCAACTGGAGAGGAAGTTCCCCGTACCATTATTGTAACCACCCGTTCCCAGTATGGGCTACCAGAAGATGCCATTGTATACTGTAACTTTAATCAGTTATATAAAATTGACCCTTCTACCCTGCAGATGTGGGCAAATGTGAGTATGTGTAGATTTATTATTACTGCCCATTGGTGAGTAAAGATTATCTATATGGGCTATCTTGCTGAAGTCCCACCCCCAATTTTGTTTATGGACTGTTGTACTCATTTCTAATCTTGAAGAGTTGTGAATTTTTCAGTTTTAAATTATTTTTTATTTTTTGAGATTATAAATAATATCGTTTCCCCTTTTCTTCCCTCCAAGCCCTCCCATGCATACTCCCTTTTCTCTTCCAAATTCATGACTTTTTCTTTAGTTGTTATTGTTGCTTTTATTCTTTAGTAGTAATTATTGTTGTTGTTGGTGGTGTGTGCTGTGTTTGTTCATGTATACTCCTAAATGCATAAATCCAACCAGCTCAGTCTATATGTTACTTGCATTTGTTGTTTTTGAGATGAGGTCACATGTATCCCAGGCTGGCCTTGTTACATAGTAGAGGGTAACTTTGAACTTGTATTCATTCTACCTCTAACTCCCAAGTGCTGGGAATTAATCCAGGACTCCCTTCATGCCAGGCAAGTAACCTGAGCTATGTCCATAGCCATTTTCAGTTTGTATTTTGCCTTCTCATGTTGTCTTACTCCCCCCACCCTCCAGTGTTAAGGGATCAAGCTCAGGGTGTGATACACAGTAGACAAGCTTTGTGCCAGTGAACTTTGTCCCCAGTCTTTTGTTTTTAAGATTTATTTATTTTGTGTATGTGAGTACATTAGGCTGTCTTCACACACACCAGAAGAGGGCATCAGATCTCATTACAGATGGTTGTGAGCCACCATGTGGTTGCTGGGAATTGAACTCAAGACCTCTGGAAGGGTAATCAGTGCTCTTAACCACTGAGCCATCTCTCAAGCCTCTGTCCCCAGTCTTTTGTTGTGTTTATTTTCATTTCTAAAGAAAGGTTCTTTTTACATAGCCCTGGCTGTTCTAGGACTCGATATAGGGTATGCATCATTACACCTGGCTCCAGTTTTGTGATTTTTTTTTTTAAGTTTCATGCTATAAAACATTTATTTATTCAAAGTGTTCTGTCCAGATTTTTAAAAATTTTAAAAAGATTAATTTTATGTGTATTGATGTTTTGCCTGCATGAAATGTCTGTGTGAGTGTGTCAGATCTCTGGAACAGGGATTACACTGTAAGCTGCCATGTGTGTGCTAGGAATTAAACTCAGGTCTTCAGAAAGAGCAGCCAATGTAAATGCATGTTGGTGTACCACATGTGTACTTGGTACCCATGAAGGACAGAAAAGGACACTGAATTCCTTGGAACTGGAGTTAGAGAATTGATGCTGGGAGTTGAGATAGCAGAATTGCTTGAGTCCTTGAGTTTGTGGCCAGCCTGGGAAACTTAATGAGACCCTGTTCCTTAAAAACAAAAATATGGAAGAAGCTTACACAGCCCCACCACTCCCTTAGGAACTATTGGCAATAATTGTTACTGGGAGATGGAGAGTCATTTTCTGTAGTGGTAATTTACCCATGCCCCAGTTTATCACTTCTCTATTCTTATGCAAGTAATCCCGGTTAAATTCAGTGGATTGTAAACACACAAAGACAATAATACACAGGAAGGTGAGGGAGTCAGCAAAATGGGAGGGGTGAGTACTGGAGGGTGAAAAACACACACACACACACGGAATTTTCAAAAGATTTTTCAACACACAGATTAACAAACCAAACAAAGACACCCTAAATTCCCATCTTTAATGAAGACCACTGCCTATATAATAGTTCCTGCCACATATAGTTGCCTCAAATTGTACCAGTTAGTAAGTTGGTTTTTGTCTTTTTATTCTTTTCTCTGTCTTCAAACACTCTGGGGACAGCTAAGAGAAAAGATAAAACTCGAGTAATTTAATTCATCTGTTTGAAGGAAGGACCTAGATCCCAAGCAGGTTTCTTTACTTGTTTGAGGCGGGATCTCCTTGAATATAGGAACCTCTCAATTCAGCTCTGCCAGGGGTATAGGTGGGAGGCACAATGTCAGATCATGTGTTGGGGATCAAACACAGGGCTTTGTGAGTATTGGGCAAGCTCTCCCAATAGGACTACCTCACCAGACCCCAAGGATACCTTTCAGTGGAAAGAATAAAGTAGAATGATTTTGGGAAAGGCAAATGTACTATTAATCTTCTCTTTTTCCTTTTTCCTTTTTTAAAGATTCTGAAACGTGTGCCTAATAGCGTGCTTTGGCTGTTGCGATTTCCAGCAGTAGGAGAACCCAATATTCAACAATATGCACAAAATATGGGCCTTCCCCCGAACCGTATCATTTTCTCACCTGTGGCTCCTAAAGAGGAGCATGTCAGGAGAGGTCAGCTGGCTGATGTCTGCCTGGATACTCCTTTGTGTAATGGGCATACCACAGGGATGGATGTTCTCTGGGCAGGAACACCCATGGTCACTATGCCAGGTTAGTGGCTGATAAAATCATCACACTCTTCTTTATTCATTAAAAATTTTCTTTTGGGTCAAGAGGGGTATATTTGAAGGAGAACTTGTATGTAGTAGAAGTAATTAAGGCAGGGTGATAGACAATGGGACTTATTCAGGCCTCCTCTCTATCTGTAATGTGTGGATACTTCAATGCAATTAACAGTGATGATTATGTGACTTGCAGTTCTAAGATGTGCAATTACTTTTTACTTTCTAGGAGAGACTCTTGCCTCTCGAGTTGCAGCATCTCAGCTCACTTGTCTAGGATGTCTTGAGCTCATTGCTAAAAGCAGACAGGAATATGAAGACATAGCTGTGAAACTGGGAACCGATCTAGAATAGTAAGTAAACTGCCAGGAACAAGTCTGAGACTGTGGCCAAAGTGAAGCCATAAGTTAAAAATAATAGAAAATAGATAAATTGTTGTATGCTCTCTGGATGGGAGGACGTGATCTAAAGTCTTAGGGAATCATGAAATTTTAAAAACTTTTGAAAGTGTCAGATGTTCCCATCCTAACACTTCTTCATAGGAGGATAATTAAAAACAAAACCAAAAAACCTTAGTTCCCTGAAAATGAGTGAGAATTAGAGGGATCATACTAAAGGAAATGGCACGTCACCCATTCAATGAAATAGTCTCTTTGTTTTGTGGTGGTTATGTTTGGTGATCTCTGAGTTCGAGGCCAGCATGGTCTGTAGAGCACATTCAGGATAACTAAGGGCTTTATTACACATAGAAACCCTGTCTGGAAAAACCAAACCAGAAATTTTTGTATGTATTTTTTTTCTCATACAGTGTATCCAGAACGCAGTTTCTTTTTCCTCACTCTACTCTTCTCAGGCCTTGTGTCCCCTGTCCTGTCTTCCCCAGATTTGATTCTCTTGTTTCTCTTCAGAAAAGAGCAGGATTATCAACTTAACATGGCATAATAAGGTACAGTAAGACTCGGCACAGCCAGGCCGTGGTGGCGCACGCCTTTAATCCCAGCACTTGGGAGGCAGAGGCAGGAGGATTTCTGAGTTTGAGGCCAGCCTGGTCTACAAAGTGAGTTCCAGGACAGGCAGGGCTACACAGAGAAACCTTGTCTCGAAAAACCAAAAAAAAAAAAGAACGCTCGGCACAAACCCTCATATCAAGGCTGGATGAGGCACCCCAGTAGGAGGAAGAGAGTCCCCAAGAACAGGCAGAGGGTCAGAGACACCCCCACTCCCACTGTTAGGAGTCTCACAAGAACATCCAGTTACACAACCATAATATCCATGCAGAGGACCTAGCTCAGACCCATATGGGCTTCTTGGTTGCTGGTTCAGTCTCTGAGTCCCTATGAGCCCTGCTTAGTTGATTCTGTGGGTTGTGTTCCCCTTGGCCCCTCTAGCTCCTGTGGTTCTTCTTCCCTCCTGTGAGGTTCATTGAGCTCCAAGGGGAGGAACCCGAAGGGGGTCTTCAATTTGGTGTCTCCACCTAATGTTGACCTGTGGGTCTCTGCACCTGCTCCCATCAGCTGCAGGAGGAAGCCTCTCTGATGATTGGGCTAGGCACTAATCTATGGGTATAGCAGGATATTATTAGGAATCATAACATTTTTATATGTGGAAATGGTGTACATGGGGAGTTCAGAGGACAGCTTAGAGAAGTCAGTTTTCTCCTTCCACCATGTGAGTTCTGTGTGATAGGTGCCTTTACCTGCTGTGTAGCTCAGGTTAGCCTTGAACTTGATTCTCCTTGCCTTGGCTTCCCAAATTTGGGGATTATGACTATGCCACCATACTAAAACTATGTTTTCCTTTGACAACTGACCACTGGCTTTTTCATTTTTTCATTTTTTTTTTTTTTTGAGACAGGGTTTCTCTGTATCCCTGGCTGTTCTGGAACTTGCTCTGTAAGACCAGACTGACCTCCATCTCAGAGATCCACCTGCCTCTGCCTCTCAAGGTGTGAATCACTGTGCCTGGCTTCATAAAATAATTTTTTTAGATTTTATTTATTTTATATATGTTAATATACTGTTGCTGTCCTCAGAAACACCAGAAGAGGGTATTGGAACCCATTACAGATGGTTGTGAGAAACCATATGGTTGCTGGAATTGAACTCAGGACCTCTGGAAGAAGAGTCAGTGCTCTTAACCACTGAGCCATCTCTCCAGCCCCCATAAAATATTTTTATCCCTACATTTAGTTACGAAGATTCCAATTTTACAATAAACACATATCTGCTACTTAGATCATGATGTTACATACCATTTTACTGGTGTATTATACATTTTTTTTTTACCTGTTCATGTTCTCAATGAGCCACACATTTTTTGGATGTATTTTTAAGTAAGCAGTAGACATAAGGATGCACCACTTCAGAGCAAGTATCATTAATTAGAATTCAATACTACTTTTTTTGGTGAGGTGTTTTCTATACACTAGGCAAGGATTTTACCACAGAGTGAACCTTAGTAGTTTGTATGTATAGGCGTACATATGCACAGGTCACAGCACAAAAAAAACGTCAGGACAACTTTCAGGAGTTGATTCTCCTATCACTTCTGTTCCTAGGACGGAGCGTATGTTTTAAGGCTTATCTGCAAACACCCTTATTCACTGAGCCATCTTGCCAGCCCAATACTTATTTTTGAGGCAGAATTTATATATATATAGGAGGCCAGACTTGATGGCACACACTTGTAATCCCAGCACTTGGGAGACTGAGACGGGAGGATTGCCTTAAGTTTTAGGCAAGTCTGGACTACAGAATATTGGACCCTTGTCTCAACTAAAAGAAAAAAAGATACACAATGAAGTATACAAATCTTAAGTGTTCAATGAATTTTAAGAATTTCCAGACTGGGCATGGTGACCCATACTTTGTAATCTCATCTCAGCATTATATATATATAAGTGTGTGTGTGTGTGTGTGTATTTTTTTTTTAGCCAGCCTACCTCCTTAAAGTGATTTGTCTTGAAAAGGTTGAAGGTACCTGATATATGACACCCAAGTTGTTCTTTGGGCTCTACATGCACATATAAACACATATGCCTACATACCCAAATACACAAATAGAGCTCATAGGATCTTTTTCTTTGAAAGGAAGGATTAATATGAATATGGTTGAGCTGAGTCCAACTGATGGACAGCATCTTTTAATAAATTGCTGATTCTGTGACAAGCTTCATGACCAAAATAAACTTGGAGAGGAAAGGGTTTATTTGGCTTAGGTATCTATATCACAGCCCACCATCAAGGCAAGAACTAATGCAGAAAATACAACAAAGGTATCACTGGCCACATTGGCCTGGGTCATCCCTCATTAATCAAGAAAGTGTCCCACAGACATCGCCGCAGACAAGTCTGATGGATGAAGTTTCTCACTTGAGGTTCCCTCTCCCCAGATGACTTTAGTTTGTGTTAAGTTGACAGGCTAATTGGAAAAAGTATAACTTTGGTAATATTTTTCCAGAAAAGTGACTAGGTGTTTATACAGTCTGGTTCTGAGTTTTCTGATTTGTAAAATTGGTTCTCTTTGTTTTTACCACCTAGCCTGAAGAAAATTCGTGGCAAAGTCTGGAAGCAGAGAATATCTAGCCCTCTGTTCAACACCAAACAATACACAATGGAATTAGAGCGGCTCTATCTGCAGATGTGGGAGCATTATGCAGCTGGCAACAAGCCTGATCACATGATTAAGCCTGTTGAAGTCACTGAATCAGCCTGAATAAAGACTGCCCACAGGAGAATTAATTGATTGCCCCTGGACCTGAGCCTCAACCTTTTGGGGGAAAGGGAATTAGATAACATGCTTTGTGCTTATCTGTATAGTACTGTGTTGAAGCTGGGTGATATATAATGATAATAGAATAGCACAGCCAGACTTACTTCCTGCATGATAGGGAGACAAGAAATAAGAAACTGCTATTCCACAAGGAATCTCTAGAGTTTTGCAGCAAACAGTTGGTGCACAGGTCTGGAAGGTCTGGTCTCCCTTGGTCTTCCATGGGATGCTTAATGTGGAGGGAGATAGAGATTAACCAGCCATCTTGTGATTCTGTGGATTAAGTCTTCTGATCCTTTATTTTTTTTCTTTATATTTTGGGTTTTGGAGCTTTTAAAAATGTTTGCTTTCAGGTATTTTTACTCATGTGAAGTGATCTTGATTCTTCTGAGGTTTTTAAACTAAAATGTTGCTTCCTGTTTTAGTGTTTGAACTCTGACAGGGTGACAGGGACCTTGCTGGTGTAGTCTTTTTATAGGTTTTATAAACCACATGAGCCTATATCAGTCATTTTAGTATCTGACCTAATGCTTGGCACTGTCAGTTTGTTTAGATGATGACTTAAGATTTTTCAGCCTGTTTTCCACAGCCCACCTCCAGCCCCCAGCCCCCAGCCCCTAGCCTCTTGCCCCTAGTCCCCTGCCCCTAGCCTCCCTTTAAATTCTCCCGTGACTGCTAACAAAACCAAGTCTGCTTTCAGACATCCCAGAGTGTTTCTCTTAAACACGCCATCTGGTGCCAAATGAAAATTCTTAGGAGTGAATATTAGTCATGAAGGTCACAGTTGTGGTACTGTTATTGATAATAATGTAGATTATTTTTTTTTGCCTAAGTTTTACCTATTTCACCAGTGTTTCAGCCCTTGACTGCCCCTCCTATGCTGCTTCCAAAAGTGAGTGTGTGATAAGATTTTTACCTTCCTTTCTAAAGTTTGTTTTTTTTTTAAAGTGAGTCCTGTTCTTCCCATTTCTTTCAGCAGAAATGAAATCCCAGGTAAGTATATAAGTATTCAAATATTTGATTAGTAAGTTACAGTTCTCTCCAGTACGTTAAATAATTTTCACTGACAGATTTAGAAGTAAAAGCTCTGAAGAATCATCTCTCTATACAGGCAGTTATTTTTTACACTGTGTTAGGATATATTGTCTGGACTTAGTTTCAAAATCTATGGATTCAGCCTTGGTAGTACCACCACTTGGTTTGGACTACAAATTAGACATTGGCCCTCATGGAGCTTGAGTTCTTTATGGAAATGCAACTGTGTTTGTTACCATCAAGAGTTGGAGGGCTTGAGGCCTAAACATCTGAGTATGTTTGTACTGCTCTACTGCACTTACACTCTCCAGTCACAGATGAGTCTTGTCTGTTAGTAGTGCTGTAGATTTGGTCCTTCCAAAGCATCTAGGCAGTGCACCTATGCTGTAGTGCAGCTATTGCCTGAATGTACCTTAGCTGACAAATTACTGATAAGAACTTGAATTTGTGATTCTTACTGCTACTTAAAACCTAAGCAAGGAGTCTCATGTAATTCTGATAGCGGAATTGCATTGTGTGAACTGTGTACCTTTAGTAATGTAAACCAAGGAACATCATCAGATAAGAGATTTCTTAATTTATTTTTTAACTGAATATCAGTTAAAAGATTGCCAGCATGGTTACAGGTAAACTGATTTTCAAAATTCACTGAACTACTAAATGTGGGATTGGATAATAGACTTCCAGTGCCGCTAAGGCTGAGATCCATGGCCATTTATAGAACACATCATTCCCCCATAGGGATGAACTTTTTTTCCGGCACGAGAAGTAGCCACTGCGATTAAAGCTTTGCTTATTGTAACAGGCTTTTATTTCCAGGTGACCTGTTGTGGAAGACCTAATTCTGAATAGCGTAATAGATATTACTGGAAACGCATTTGTTATTTTTTCCTATTATACTCTGCTTTATTGAAAAAGTGTAAAGCATTTAAAATTGTGCTCCAGAAATTCAGATGTTGTCTTGCGATCTTTAAACAATAAATGGATGATTTCCCCTTAACACGGCTTGGTGTATTTTGTCTCATTACATTGAGTATTATTGATGAAACCTATGCTTTAATAGCTCAAAACAGTACAACCAGAAGTGTTTGCTTATTTTAAGTTGATATTAGGAATTAAATTATTTTCTTTGTGATGGGAGGGTTGGAGATGGTAAATAGTTCATTAAGGGGAAACAGAGCCCCAAATACCATATAGGCTTTCATGGGTGGTTGTTTACCTTCCATTCTGAGGATTATCAAGCAAGTACATCACTATTGAGCTATACCTCCAGCCTACGTAGTCTGATTCTTTATATGGACTAGTTTTTTTTTAGGTATTTGCACTTTTAGGTATTTAGGTAGTAACTATTTTCCCTCTACTGTGTACAAACTCAGCCACAAATTTAGCTTCCAGCTTTTTCAGAGACATAAAAGGGAAACATTTAGAGCTAGAGAGATTGCTTAGCAGTTGACAGCACTGGGTGCACTTCCAGAGGCCCCAGGTTTGATTCTCAGCATCTACTTGGCAAACTGATTCCAGATCCAGGTGATCTGACTCTCTCTCTCTCTATCTCTCTCTCTCTCTCTCTCTCTCTCATCTACTCACTTTCATTATTGAGGTTTATTTTTTTCCAGGATGAAGTAAGTTTAAATTACCAGAATTATGTATAAATGAACATTTCATTCAGACAAAACATTACTGTTCACAAGTAGCTAAGAAATATTTTGCAATTTATGTAATATATCCGTTTAGGTTAGCAGGCACCATCTTAATAAGATTTTTTAAAACAAATATTCAAGAAAAAGTGGTTATATCTGAAATATGATACTGCCTTAAATGCTTTTCTTCATATAGCACCCAAATTTCTAAACTGTCTAGAAAGTTTCTGAAAATAACTTCTACCTTAAATCATTAAAATAGCCCAAGAAAAGGGTCAATTGAAGACAATTTATAATCTATATTCATAATTCTCTATTCAATAAAATATCAATTACCCATTTATTAAAAGTCAATATTTTCCATGTATATTTACACAATGGATTACTACTCAGCAATTAATGAATTCATGAAATTCTTAGGTAAATGGGGAACAGGGGGAGGGAAGAGGGCTTATGGGACTTTTGGGGAGGGGGGAACCGGGAAAGGGGAAATCATTTGGAATGTAAAGAATATAGAAAATCATAATAAAAAGTCAATGGATTGTATATATGCAATCTGTTAATGGTGAAAGCCTGAAATACATATAGTTACAAGTCACTCTCCTGACAGGACTCTCCTGACAGACACTGCATCTCTGGTGGGAACCCAAAAACCACCAAGCACATCAGCCTGCTCTAGCTTGTGTATTCCCACCGACACGGCTATCCCTTCAATCTGTAAATACCCATCCAGTTTCTGGAGCTTTTTTGGTAGTTTTGTTTGTTGTAAATACATTAGTAATATCCCAACACAAAACACTGATAATAATCCTTGATAAACAAGGAAATCCCAGGAAAGTCTATCCCGCCACTTTGCTCCCAAAGTGTGGCCACAGACTAGAAAACAGAAAAAGCAAGCAATGGTCTCCTTCGCAAGGTCTGAGCGCTCCAGAGAGTCCACGACTGAGAATTTGCTGATGTAACCCTGAAGAAAGTGGCAACTGATTGTGAAGACAAATATCAGAGAATAAGTCTTTGATAGTTTTTGTATTTATTTCTACCAAGGCAACTGAAAACATCACGAAAGCCTTCTCAGGCGTTAGCATAGATGTCAATTTCCTTTTCTGTTTTTCTCTCTTCCTTCTTGTGTTTTTTGGCGGATGAACTTTTAGGTCTTCCTCTTCCTCGTCTGATATGATCTGGATGGCTGTTACTTTGAGATCTCTTTCTGTTTTCTAAGTCTTTATTTATTGTAGAATTTATTTTCTCTCGCCTCTCTGTTCGCCTCCTCTTGGCCTCGTGTTTGTTTTCTGTAGACAGTGGTGATTTCTCTGAAAGTTTTGCATTTAGTAGATTTCTGCTAATAAATACATAACCACGGGGACGTGATTTACACGCAACAGGAATCTGTTGGTCACACTCGGAGCACGATTTGGTGGCCATCTTCACTTTCTAGGCTCGAGCAGCTGTGGAAGCAGCACCATAGCTCTGCTGCTCCACACAGTGCGTCCTCACTCCAGCGCCACCCGGCTGTGGAGGCGTGCGTTTGCATGCGTGGGGCTGCTGTGTACAGGTTGGAGGCCCTGACACCCTCTTTTGGCCTCCTGTGGTGAACAGATATACATACAGGTAAAGTACAAAATTAAAATTAACATGGCGCATATACACACATGCAGGCAAAACCATACACATTAAAAACAGAAATGGGAGTGGAGTGGCAAATGCTTTGAATCCTAGCACTAGGGAGAAAGAAGCAGGTACTGCCTAGCCTGGCCTATAGAACTAGTTACTTCTAGGACATAGAAGACTATACAAGACCAAGACTGTACAAAGCCTGGCTTGAAAAACCAAAACACCAAAATAAACCCATGCATAGTGGCACATGTCTTTTATCCAAGTACTCCAGAGGCAGGAGCAGGTGGACCTTTGTGAGTTTTGTCACCAGCCTGGTCTACAAAGTTCCAGGACAGCTAAGACTGTTACACAGAGAAACTATCCTGAAAACAAAACAAAAAGGGGGAACCGGTTGTTTCAAGTAAACTTTCAGCTGTTTTTTTTAAACCTACTTTATTGTGCCCCCAAAGCCCTAACATGGGTTAGTTGGAATCTGGGTACTGTGAGTCCCAATGATTAATAGTCTCGGGATCTGTGTATTCTGACTCACAATTATAAAATCCCAGCACTGGGAGGCTGAGACAGGAGAATTACCAGAGGTTTCAAGGACATCCCAGGCTAAATGGTGAAACCCTGTCTTAAGCAAATAAGATGGTACAGGAGGAGAGGTTGGCCTCATCACTAGTTGTACACTGGTGTGGGATGAAATCAGGTAGCCGTCAGAGCCTGTCCTTCACCCTCGTTGTTTAGAGTGCATCATCTCTTTCAGCTTTTGCTCCTACTGCATTCAAAGAATTGCCTGACAGATAAAATACATTTCTATAACCTCTGAACTGCCTGTAATTTACCTTTTGGTGTGTTGATTTTAAACAGGATTCCATGTAGCTAAAACTGGCCTTGAACTTCAGATCCTCCTATGATGTTAAAGAGATCACAAGCCTTCCATCATGTCCTACTATTTTTTTGTTGTTGTTGTTGTTTTGTTCTGTTCTTTGGTTTTGATAGCTACATTACCCTGACTGACTTCAAACTTAACCTTTTGCTTCAACTTCCTGAGTCCTGGAATTACAGGTATATGCCACCATACCTGGCTTAGAGTTAATTTGACTTGTAACTTTTATTTGAAGATTTTTGTTGTTCAGAAAGTTTTTATAACATTGTTCAGACTTGTCTTGAACTCTCCTCCACATCTCAAGTACTGGGAAGTATAGGTATGTACTACCACAGGTGGCTTATGTTTTTCTTTATTATATATGTATATATATAATATTCTATATATTTAATTTTTATTGATTATTTGGGAATTTTATATCATGAACCCTAGTCATACTCACTTCCCAGTCTTCCCAGTTCTGCTTCCCTACTCTTGTGACCTTCCCCCTGAAAAAGAAGAAGAAAGCAAGTCCAGTTGGTGTTTCCCATTTAGTCACTGGAGCATGGTGAAACTCCCAGTGACCAGCCCCTTAAAGAGAGTCTTTCCCCATCAGAACTACCCGAAGCCCTCGATTGTGGAGAGCAACATACACTTCAGCATCCTTATCACAATTTTTAAGAGTTTTCTTTGATGGCTTCCTGTGTAGGCTGTTACTTTTGGGGAGTCGGGTGGGATAGGGTAGTTTCTTATACCTACTATTTAGATTCTTAGCTTATACTTCTAATCCATATAGTCAAAGATCCTCCATTTTTATGGAGGAGGGAGAAAGTTACCCATTTATTAGTTCAGGAAGCTGTTCATTCATTTGTTGGTAAATCAGTAAAGAATAGTACAGTTTGGAACTAGTCCTGTTAAAATCGAGTTCTAGCTATGCCATTTTTTAGTTGTTTGACCTTTTAAAATAAGAGTACTAACATTGCATTTTAATATTTTTATGTGTATAGGTGCACATGCATGTCCATAAACCATGCCTGTACTGGTATAGACAGAGGCCCCAAAAGGGTGTTGGATCTCCTGGACCTGGAATTATAGAGAGTAGTGAGCGGCCATGTTGGTGCTGAGAATTAAACCCGGGACCCCTGAGTCATCTCTTCAGCCCTATATATTTTAATTTTTAAGAGATATGCGTATGATGTATATATCTGCATGTGTGGAGGCCTCAAATGGCTATCTTTTTAGATCACTGTTTTGATTTTCATATCTCTTGGTTGCCTCCTGCCCCAATCCACATCTCCAAGCGCTGAGATCAACGAGGTGCCTGGGCTTGGGGTCTTAATTTCTATGTTCACGATTGCTCAGTGAGCATTTTATTTGCTGAACCATCTTCTCTGGCCCTAACATTGAATTTTTAATTGTTTTGAAACAAGACTTTCCTTTTGTCCAGCTGGGCTCCTGGGCTCCTGGGCTCCTGGGCTCCCGGGCTCCCTGTTCAAGGATACTTTCGCCTCAGCTTCCTGAGTAGCTAGCTGGGACTAGGCAGGCGCGCTAGTGCCCTTTGTACGGGCTCAAGTATTTTTTAAAATTGTTTATTTTTTTTAAATATGCCTGATGTAGTTGAATACTGAGTTGTTTTTTTTTTTTTAAAGATTTATTTATTTATTGTATGTAAATACACTGTAGCTGTCTTCAGGTGCCAGAAGAGGGTGTCAGATCTCTTTTCAGATGGTTGTGAGCCACCATGTGGGTACTGGGATTTGAACTCATGACCTTCAGAAGAGCAGTCGGTGCTCTTACCCACTGAGCTATCTCTCCAGCCCCAAAATTGTTTATTTTATATATATAAGTACACTGTAGCTGTCTTCAGACACACCAGAAGAGGGTGTCAGATCCCATTACAGATGGTTGCTCACAACCACCATGTGGTTGCTGGGATTTGAACTCAGGACCTTCCAAAGAGCAGTCAGTGCTCTTGACTGCTGAGCCATTTCTCCAGCCTCCTGTATTTTTTTAAGATTTATTTTTTTTTATTTTTAGATTTATTAGGTTATTTAGATTTTAAATTTATTTTGTATTTATGTGGTTTTACTTGCATGTGTGTTTGTGTATCATGTGTGTGCCTGGTGCCTCAGGAGGTCAGAAGAGGGCACTAGATTCCCTAGAACTGGACTTATGGGTGGTTGTGAGACACTGATTGGGTGCTGGGAATTGAACCCAGATCCTCTGTAAGAACAAGTGATCTTAACCACTGAACCAAGCATCTCTCCAATCCCTCACCTACTTTTTTTTTTTTTCCAAGACAGGTTTCACTATGTGGCTGTTCTGGAACTCACTATGCAGACTCAGTAGAGTCTGCCTCCCTCTACTTGCCAAATCCTGGGATTAAAGGCTTAAAGGTCTGTTTTAAGCCCACACAGAATACCTAGAATGATGCCTAGCACCTAAAAGCAAATGCATGGGATGTTTCTTTCGTATTGTGTGGCCAAAAAAATTGTGAAGTATATAGGTGTCTGCCAGAGGAAGGAACAGTATAAAAAGTACTGGCTTTTTCTTTTGTTTGGAATGGGCACTAGGAAGTTTAAAGTAACCAACTTTTTTTTTTCTCCAGAGTCTGACAATTCTTGATGCCAGCACCACAGGTCTGTTTCATTAGATGTTTTTCCGTTGCTCCTCCTTTCTCTTATCTAGGGGTCTAAACAGTCCTTTTTCTGCAAGTGCTTACGATAGTTGGAAGACCAGGTAGACAAACTTTTTAAACATTTGGGAGTTCAAGCAAGGTAAGTCACCAGGCTTGGTGCTATGACTTGGGAGGCAGAGGCAGGTGGATCTCTGAGTTCGAGGTCAGCCTGCTTTATAGCGCCAGTTCCAGAACAGTCAGCGCCACACAGAAAAACAACAAATAAACAAAAGAACAAATAAAAAAGAAAAAAAAGGCAATTTGGTGTTTTTCAGTCACTCAGAAAGTTGCTAGAAGTCGGGCATAGTGGGTGCAACATTTGTAATCCCATGACTCCAAAGGTTTGCCTTATGGATTATGGTGAATTCCCAGCCAGCCTGGTCTACACAGATCAGATCTCGAAAACAAAATGGGTGCGTAGGTTGCTCGAGACCTTTAGCTGCTAGCCACAGATTTGGGCTTCCGATACTGCTCGATATTCAAATGGCTCACTTTTGTGCCAAGCAGTGATATCCAGTATGGGACGCACTGGAGCAGGTATCACAAATTCATAGTTATAGAATTCAAATTTGCTTTATGATCATGCGTGATAGGTGGGGGCAGAAAAGGCGGGAAAACGTCATTTCCCATGTTCCCCAGGGGCACTGCCCTATAAAAGGCGCTGTGCCGAGCGCGCGCACGCGCCCATTTTAGAAGGTTCGGGGAGCCGTTGGCGGTTGTGACCTGTTGCTGGACACGGACGCGGACACGGACGCGGACACGGAACACGGACGCAGACACAGGAAAGCAGGTTCGCAAATGGTGGGCTAAGGTGTCATTTTAGTGTAGAGGCTTTAATGAAAAACACCACTACAGTGGACCTTCGGTTCTGTGTGGGAACTTGGCAACTTTAGGAGTGATGCCGCTTAAAACCGGTTTCCCCCACAGAAAACAAGTGCAGAGTGGAACCGGGAGTCTGGCCGAGACCTTGGGTTTGATGCGAAGGCCTTGAGAAGCTCGTGAGGAACTGGGGTGCGGGGCGGGGCCCGGACAACTATTAGATATCGAGTGAGGTGATCTTGAGAAAGTCTTGAGACTGCCGTGAGGATACGGGGGCGGACATGACTGACTGTTAGCCGGCTGAGTGGGGTAGGTAGTCTTGAGAAGGCCGTGAGGGGGCCGCGGTGAGGCGCGGACGACGGCGAAGGCCGTGAGGGGGCCGCGGTGAGGCGCGGACGACGGCAAAGGCCGTGAGGGGGCCGCGGTGAGGCGCGGACGACTGCGAAGGCCGCGAGGGGGCCGCGGTAGGCCCTGAGGAGGCCGTGGTGAGGTGTGGACAATGGTGAAGGCCGCGAGGGGGCCGCGGTAGGCCGTGAGGGGGCCGCGGTGGCACGCGGAAGATGGCGAAGGCCGTTAGGGGGCCGCGGTGAGGCACGGACGACGGCGAAGGCCGCGAGGGGGCTGCGGACGATGGCGAAGGCCGTGAGAGGACGGCGAGGCCGTGAGGGGGGCCGTGAGGGGGCGGCGGTGGGACGTGGACGGTGGCGAGGCCCTGAGGGGGCCTCAGTGGGACGGGGGGGGGGGGGGAACGGCGAGGCCGTGAGGGGGGCCGTGAGGGGGCGGCGGTGGCACGAGGACGACGGCTAAGGCCGCAAGGGGGCGGCAGAAGGCCTTGAGGCGTGGCGGCGGTGGCTTGAGGACAACGTCTAAGGCCACGAGGGGGCCGTGGTAGGCCCTGAGGGGGCCGTGGTGGCACGCGGAAGACGGCGAAGGCCGTTAGGGGGCCGCGGTGAGGCGCTGACGACTGCGAAGGCCACGAGGGGGCCGCGGTGAGGCGCGGACGACGGCAAAGGCCGTGAGGGGGCCGCGGTAGGCCCTGAGGAGGCCGTGGTGAGGTGCGGACAATGGAGGGGGCCGTGGTGGCACGCGGAAGATGGCGAAGGCCGTGAGGGGGCCGCGGTGAGGCACAGACGACGGCGAAGGCCGCGAGGGGGCTGCGGACGATGGCGAAGGCCGTGAGAGGACGGCGAGGCCGTGAGGGGGGCCGTGAGGGGGCGGCGGTGGGACATGGACGGTGGCGAGGCCCTGAGGGGGCCTCAGTGGGACGGGGGGGGGGGGACGGCGGTGGCACGAGGATGACGGCTAAGGCCGCTAGGGGGCGGCAGAAGGTCTTGAGGGGGGGCGGCGGTGGCACGAGGATGACGGCTAAGGCCGCTAGGGGGCGGCAGAAGGTCTTGAGGGGGGGCGGCGGTGGCACGAGGACGACGGCTAAGGCCGCAAGGGGGTGGCAGAAGGCCTTGAGGCGTGGCGGCGGTGGCTCGAGGACAACGTCTAAGGCCACGAGGGGGCCGCGGTAGGCCCTGAGGGGGCCGTGGTGGCACGCGGAAGATGGCGAAGGCCGTTAGGGGGCCGCGGTGAGGCGCTGACGACTGCGAAGGCCGCGAGGGGGCCGCGGTAGGCCTTGAGGGGGCCGCGGTGGCACGCGGAAGATGGCGAAGGCCGTGAGGGGGCCGCGGTGAGGCGCGGACGACGGCGAAGGCCTCCGTGAGGGGGCCGCGGTGAGGCGCGGACGACGGCGAAGGCCTCGAGGGGGCCGCGGTGGCACGCGGAAGATGGCGAAGGCCGTTAGGGGGCCGCGGACGACGGCGAAGGCTGTGAGGGGGGCCGTGAGGGGGCGGCGGTGGGATGTGGATGGTGGCGAGGCCCTGAAGGGGCCTCAGTGGGACGGGGGGGGGGACGGCGAGGCCGTGAGGGGGGCCGTGAGGGGGCGGCGGTGGGACGTGGACAGCAGCGAGGCCTTGAGGGGGCCTCAGTGGGGCGGACGACAGCGAAGGCCGTAGGCCTTAGGCCGTAAGGGGGGCGGCGGTTGGATGCGGACTATGGCGAGGCCGCGAGGGGGCCGCGGTAGGCCGTGAGGGGGGGCGGCGGTGGCACGAGGACGACAGCTAAGGCCGCGAGGGGGCGGCAGAAGGCCTTGAGGGGGGGCGGCGGTGGCACGAGGACGACGGCTAAGGCCGCAAGGGGGCGGCAAGAAGGCCTTGAGGGGGAGTGGCGGTGGCACGAGGACGACGGCTAAGGCCGCAAGGGGGCCGCGGTGAGGCGCGGACAAAGGTGAAGGCCGCGAGGGGGCCGTGGTAGGCCGTGAGGGGGCTGCGGTGGCACGCGGAAGATGGCGAAGGCCGTTAGGGGGCCGCGGTGAGGCGCGGACGACGGCGAAGGCCGCGAGGGGGCCGCGGTAGGCCGTGAGGGGGGCCGCAAGGGGGCGGCAGAAGGCCTTGAGGGGGGGCGGCGGTGGCACGAGGATGAAGGCTAAGGCCGCAAGGGGGCGGCGGTGGGACGTGGACTATGGCGAGGCCATGCGGGGCGGGGGGGGGGGGGAATATGCGGGACACGGATGACAGAGAAGGCTTGAACACATTTAATAAGGATTTAAAGCATCTTCTGATGTTGCACTTGGGAAACTGGTTGTTCCCAACATTGATACCTTATGGCCTAGGTTGTTGGTAGTCCTCATTTTAAAAAATCTCTTTTTTTCCCCCCTAGTTATTTTCTTAACATGGATTCAAGCAACAGCAGTGAAGAATGTGAGTAGAACCCTCTTTCAACAGTAATGTGCATGTTAAATGTCTTTGTAGAGATAACTGAAATGAGATTTGGGACACTTGGCTTGATTTGTTCCTAGGTTTATCCCCTTTGGTGTTCTCTCTGGGTTGTTAAAGCTAATTCCCTGCTTTCAAGAGCAGGGGAAGATCTTCATGTTTCGCTTATGTGTTGTTTACCTTTCATTTCCTCTCTCTTTCATGGGAGATAAAAATTCTTTGTCTCTTCTTTTTCTATCCTCCCTTTGTCTTTTTATTGCTAGACATAGAGCCTAAGGTGTAAGTAAGTACAACTGACCTATGTCCCTAGTCTTAGGGAAATGTAAATTTTACTAGCATTAATTTTATAAACTAGTTTTCAGGAGTAAAAGAGGTGTGACCTACCATATTTGATCATGCTTCTTAATGCTTTTTCTTTCTTTGACTTAGACATGTCTGAATTGCCAAGGCTGAGAAAGGCTAGGTAAGTGGGAGAATTGTTGAAACGAACTTTTTTTTTTTTTTTTTGAGACAGGGTTTCTCTGTGTAGCCCTGGCTGTCCTGGAACTCACTGTGTAGACCAGGCTGGCCTCGAACTCAGAAATCCTCCTGCCTCTGCCTCCCAAGTGCTGGGATTAAAGGCGTGCGCCACCACCGCCCGGCATGAAACGAACTTTTTTATTTATAGTTTTTGGCTTTTTTGAGACAGTCTCACTGTGTAGCCCTGGCTGTCCTGGAATTCTCTGTAGACCAGGGTCTACAGAGATCTGCCTGCTCCTGCCTCCTGATTTCTGAGATTAAAGGTCTGTACCAGCATGCTTGGCTAGTTTTTGGCTTTTTGAGTCTGGGTCTCACTATGTAGCCATGACTGACCTGCAGCTCACAATATAGATAACATTGCATTTGAACTTATAGCATCTGCTTCTTAAGTGCTAAGATTATAGGCATACACCATCATGCTTAACTAATTAGTTTTTCAAAATGACTTTGAGCCATGATTTTCTAGTCACTCTCAGTCAAAAAAGTAGATATTTTTTCCCCCTGATCTTGTCTTCTGTGATCCTGCCTCCAGGTGATCTCGTGAGTGTACTGTGATTATATTGATGCCAATTCAAATAACTCTCTTATGAAAATCAAGATGCTTAGCTTAGCATTTAGAGCTTTAGTAATCTGGTTGTGGAAAAAGCAAGTGAAGAATGGATAAAATGGGGTCAGACCCAAAAAATGATAATGTGCTAGAAATTAAGAGAAGCCTTTTTTTTTTTTTAAAAAGAAAACTCACTGAAGTAGTAAAGCCTTTGTTATGCTGGGATAATTGATGCTGGACAGCTGGAGCTGAGAAATTAGCAGTGATTAAGAAGAAATCAGCATCCTTGAGGTGAAGTCTTCTGGGAAGTGTTCTGAGAATTAGCACACAGAAGTGCTGCTCCAGAAGTGGCCAAGGCTGTATCTTGTACTGGCAGCAGAACCTGATCTGAGTCACCTAGTTGGTATTGTTTATGAAGTCATGGAGAATAGCCAAAGCTTGGCACTGTAGCAGGGCTGAATTTCCTGAAGAGAACCCAAGAGAGGCTATTGGTGAAAATGCAGCCAATCTCCAGCATTTTGGAGATGCCAGTGTCATGGGACAACCACCAAGACTGCAGCAGTCTTGAAGTGGAGCCACCCTGACCTTAGGAGACAGGCTTAGGCATGCTGCAGAGCGTGGAGCTGGAGAAGTGGCCCTTAGGAGCCTAGAAGATCATGACATTAGACATGGAATTATTGGCACACTTGGGAGTTTGGTTTTGTTTTGTGTAGATTGTGGCTCTGCACTGATTCTTCTTGAAGTTAGGAAGAGCTTAATACAATTTTGGTTTTACAGAACCCATAGTTGAGAGATTTTGAACTTTTAAAGAGATTTTGGAATTTAGTTATTAAAAGAGACTGGATAGTTTAAAAGGGATTGAATTTTTTAAGTGTTTGGAATTTTAGAGACTGGGACTTTTAGATTTTTGAATGTTTATATTGCAATCTTTAATATGTGATTTTGATTATACACAAGAAAGGAAAGGTTATGGTTTAACAGTGATATGTTTGTGTCAAGTTGACAAGGGGTCAGAGTGAAAACCTTTTTTGTGACTACACTGTTATACAAATGTGTCTCAAAGTTGATGAAGAATGATAATCTTCCTGATGAGTTTTTCACTTCCACCAAAACTATTTGAGTACTGGCACTCTGACAAGGCCCAGTTTATTCTCAGTACCAGACAGATGCTTCCTTTTGGAAGGCTGCAAGAGGAGGAAATGTGTATAGAGAGATGGAAAATCAGGAATAATTGAAAGATAGAATAATTCCAATGAAGAGGGGACAGAGTTGTTGTAGGAAGCAACCAGAAATTAACAAATGATACTGCTTATTGTAGAAAATTTGGAAAAATGCCCTGAAGAGAATACTATGCTCATATTTTCTCCCCCCCCCACCTTATTACTTAGCTGTGTCGTGATTGACTCGGACTCTGACAATCTCCTTGATGAAAACAGTGATAATATCTGTGAAATAAGCAGTGGAGGCAAGTATCATTCCTGTTTAGAGAAACAACTGAGCTCTGAAGCCTTATTACATGTGGCAGTTTTAGAATCTGATTCTGCAAACTTTTAAGTTTGTTATGCTTTCACGTACGGTGCCACCATTTCTTTCTCTATAATGTACTCGATGTTGATATGGCTGGGTCCCTACACCTTTGTTTATTTCCTAACACAGTTGCCACTCTTCCTGCTGCCTTTGACTTTGGATAGAGTTCTATCTATCTGGAGATGTGTTCCTCCCTCTTCCTCTTTTTCCATCCTTTAGAGGTGGGAATGACAAGGAAAAGGAGAGGGTAAGAGGCTCTACCTTCTTTCCAGCTTGGTGGAGACTGGGCTTGGGAGAGGTTAACAGTATAAACAGTGCCATCTACTATCTCCATATATTATTGTATAAGGTAGTGAGTTCCAAAAGTTCAGCCAGGCCACAAATGACTAAATAAACAAGTTTCTAAGCTAGAGAACTGTAACTTCTAGAGAACAATTCTTTCTTAGTGAGAACTTTAACTTTTGATATGTATGAAATCCCAATTGATTGAAGCAATTGCCCTTATTTTGCTATGGACCACAAGGTAGCAGATTTGTCTTTAGGAACAACTGAACTCATGCTGTTTAGACAATGTGATTTCAAAGTGGGCATAATACTTTCATTGCTAGTTTATCTGTTAATTGCTCTCAGTAAAATACAAAAGAGAGGGAAAAGAATCTACAACTGATTTTTAACTGTGATTTAGAATGCCCAAGTACTCAACCGCTTTTAGTTTAATTTGTGCTCAATATCCTGCTGATGTTTGTATGGACAGTGAATAGAAGGAGTGTATTTATAGATGTTTCTTGAATTTCAGATGAGTTTTCTGACACTGATCATCCCAGCGATCAGAAGCTTCCAGTAATTGTTATTGATGATGAGGATGGCAACCTCGATTTGAAGGATTCTGAGCAGAAAAGTGATGAGAGCCAAATACCTGTGCTTGAAAAAAAGTTGGTTGACTATATTGATTCTGATCCATCTTCACCTCATGATGTTTGTGGGAATTCCAACCAAGCATCAACTGAGCCTGAGCAGGAAGGGGAGCTGGAGCATGTGGGGGAGCCTGAGCTAGAGCCTGAGTCTAAGGGGGAGCCTGAATCTGAGCCCAAGGGGGAACTTGAATCTGATCCCAAGGGGGAGCCCGAATCTGATCCCATGGGAGAGCTTGAATATGAGTCCCAGGGGGAGGCCGAGCCTAAGGCTGGTAAGGGGGAGCCCGAGCAAGAAATGACAGCTGAGGAAGCCAAGAAGAAAAGGGCAGCATATCTGCTGGCACAACAAAGGAAAAAGAGAAAGAACAGATACATTTGTATGTCATCTAGTAAGCCACGTAGGAAACGCCGTAGGAGTGAGCCCCAGGGTATGCCCAGCCTGCCAAGTACATCTGAAAATCCTAGTCCTCCTGCTGAACCCATTCCATTGGGCCAGCCTGTTCATTCCCCCAAAGGCATGGCTTTAAGGAAAGGGAGAGGCAAAGGGGCAAAGGCACAGAAGTGAAAAGGGGCTTTTTGCAAATGGGGTTGGGGAGCTCCAGTGCCCATTTTTCTTATGCTCCAGTACATTAGCATTTACTGTTCAGTCCTCCTGGAGTGCTTTTTTCCTGAATACCCTGTCTGTCCATAGGGTATCCTGAGTCATTATCCCCAAACCTGGACTCTGGATAATTGTCAATTCCTCTATGCAGCTATAAGAGTGGTTCCTCTCTCCCAGGTCCCCAGTTTTAGAGTTGTTTTTTTTTTTCAAGTATTGTAACTTTGCTGAATTTCTCTCAGTAGTCTCTTCTTAAGAGAACACTTTATGATTTATTCTCTGAGGGGTTTAGCCTGGTGAGTGGCATGTAACAGACATTTAATAAATTTGTTAAATAAATGGCACTTAACTACTGGTTCCAAACTCTGGTTGAAGTTATTGGTACTGTGGGTCTTGGAAGAAAGCAAAAAGGCAAGGTTTGACTTGTAAATTGGGTGAAGGTGCTGCTAGGAATATGGACTTTAACGTACTGTGGTTCTCCCCACCCTCATGGATAGTTAGCTGATCCATCGGGGCCCTGGGGGTGGGGGTGGGGTTCAGAAGCCTTGTGAGTACATATGGTGAATGACCACACCAGGGCCAGGTGTGAAGAGTCAGGTCAACTTTTCTTTGGGTGACTTGAGGCTTATAAAGTTTTGGGGGGCAGTGGGTAGAAACATTCAGGATGGACAAAGGTCATTGGCTGAAGGCTTTGACCTTTGAAGGCTCTGAGTGCCAAAATGCTTCATTAGCATGAGGACACATTTCAGGAATCTCAGATGCTAGCTGAACAGGTTCTTATCAAGAGAAAGGAAATTGATCCTGTACTTTTTGTTGTTAGAAATATGGCATAGCACTTTTTATTTCTATAACCAGAAAAATAAGTCCCAAATTCTCAGTTCAGAGGCTGTAGTTGAGCAACAGAAAGGGGGTAAAGAGTCAGGGTAAACAGGTACCTGGTGAGACTGGGGGCCCTGGCCCACTCAGCCCAAAGAACCCCAGGTAGCCAGCACACAAGTTCCAAGTCTAGAAGTGTCCTCTGCTCTGGTCACTTCCCCTTCGGGGCTCAGTTTAGCCACTTGGACTCCAGTGTGGGGCTGCCCTGAGATGGGACTGGGGTTGGGGTAGACAACCCCTGATCACAGGTAGTGTGGGCTATGGGACAGGTGCAGGCCTAAAGGTGTCTCTGTAGTAGTAACAGGTGTCAGAATCAGGGCTGAACACTATTAATAACGGCAATAAAGAGTCCAAATGGGGGCTTCCAGTTGCTCTACTGTGCCTCTGGGGTGGAGGAAGATCCCTGAGAGGTGGAGAAGCAGCCACTGAGTCACCGCCCTTCACATATCTCATGTAGCTGCAGGATCTTCAAGTAGACACTACTATCATCCCACAGCAAAGGAAACTGACCTAAAACCTGGCCAACCAAATCTACAGGGTGGCCCTGAGTCACACCATTGTGCTCAGGGGAGGGAATATACACTGGTGGGAAGAGGGAGTGAGGGGGAGAGGGGAGAGTGAGGCCTAGGCTGGCACTTCATCACACATGTCCACCACATACAGGCATACATCCATATACACACCATTTACACCTGCACACATGGATGAGAGACTCAGAGATATAAAGAAAGTGTTGGCAATAGAGGCACCAAAAGATGCTGAGGAATCCCAACAGCTCCGAGCCCTTAAGGTGGCTGTGCAACCTCTCCCAGGAGTTGTCCATCGCAAAACAGTACATATGAGGAGCACAGTAACACCAAAAGGCCTTGGAGGGGATAATGGATTGACATGGAGTTCATCACTCATTCTGATGTGATGGGCCCAATCAGCCAAAGTAGTCTGCAAACAGCCTTGGGGCAGTCTGGGAAACCATTTTAGGCTTAGAGTTGGTTCTCACTAGTGCAGTCCAACTATAGCATAGTAAATTCACCCAGGAGTTTCTCTACAAGCCTCAGGCTCCAGGACTCACAGATGAGGCTTGGTGGGCCACCCCTGTGGCAGAGTGTTAAGTCCACTGTGACCTCAGAGGCCTGAAGGGATGGCCCAATATCGAAGGCCAGGGATGACGAGCTGGCACCAGTCCCAGTAGGGACTGCTGTCTCAGCCAACAAAGGGACCTCAGAAAGAGGCTGGGGGTCCAGGTCTGGCTGCCCAAGAAGTGAAGGGCGATCAGGAAGAGGAAGAAACTGTTGGGGTTTTCGAGGCTGGTCTGGGCCCAGAAGTGACTGCAGGGGCTTCTTTGGGCCCATGAGGGTCTGTTTGGGTATGTGGGATTGCCCTGGCCCAAGACAAGGGCACTTCTGTTGTGACTGTCTAGGGCTCAGCAGGGCAGGCTTGGGAGGTCTAGTTTGTTTTGGGCCTTCAACTAATTGCTGAGGCTGCCTGGAGCCCACTGATGCCTATTGCGGCAGCTAGGCTGGCTCAGGAGGGATCTATGGGGCTGGCTCTGCTGATGTGAGGCCAAGAGTGCCCGCTGGGGGCAGCAGCACTGGTGTGAAAGGCAGCTGGTTGCAGGGTGAAAGTCCGAGGGGCTCTGCTGACACTGGACTAGCAGAGACTGGGGGCTGGCAGTACTGTCCTGTGGTAGCCCTACTGGGCCGGTCACAGGGACACAGTGTGGTCCATGACCGCAAAGGTTGGCAACGGTGCCATACGGTCAGTAGAGACTGGCAGAGGTGACACGAGGTCAATAAGAACGGAAGTGGGCGGTAGCGATGCCATGGAGTCTGGATGGACCGCAGGCGCTGCCTGGAGCCTGGAAGCGCCAAGAGTGGCATGCGGGACTGAGCCAGGCGTGAACGCTGGGTCTGGCTGATCTGAGCTGGGACCGGAAGCAGATGCTGGGGATGATAGTGCTGACCAGGGCCCAGAAGTGGGCGCCGGGGCTGGCAGGGCTGTCTCAAGCCTAGAAGTGATTGATGGGGCCAAGCACGCTGACCCAAGGATGGCCGCTGGGGCTGGCAGGGCTGCCCTGGGGCTGGGAGGGGCCCCTGGGGTGGCTGGACTGGCTGAGTTGTTGCTGCTGGGCTGGGCCATTCTGGTGCCAGGGGCTGGCTGGGAGCGGCCCCCCTTCTGGGGAGTACACCTGTTTGGAGGGCTGCAATGGGACCTTCCTAATCTCTTCATCACAAGAGGGCTCCTGCCCTGGACTGCCCACCTCCAGAAGCTGCCTGCTCTCAGCTCCGCAGACGGACAGTTTTCTGACTCTTGGGGCTTCTTCACGAGGCGTTGATGTTGATTCCGCTCATGTGGCTTCAGAGCCATATTCTTCTCCAGGGCCTTCAGGATACTGAAGCTGCTGGCTATAGCAAAGCCTTCAATAACCTCCTCCTGCAAGCTGGACTCGCGGCGCTGCGCACCCTCCGCGCAGAGGCGTAGGGCACAGAGGTGGTGCGTCTTGGAGTCCTGCGTTCTCCTTGCCAGGACTGGCCTCTGACTCCTCACCCGACGACGGGCTTTGCGCACAGGCGTCCCCGGTGACCTTGGCGTCCCACGCCACCTGCTGCGCTGTGCCGCCAGGCTACAAGGGCGCTGCGCGGGCTCGGGCCGGGGTGGGCATGCTGGGCTTGGGCTCTCAGCACCAGACGCCGCGCAGGCTAGGACCCCGGGTCCAGCGCATCGGAGTGCCGAGTGCTGCGGGCTCTCAGCGGCCTTAAACCAGGCCCCCGGGGACACAGCCCTTGGCGACCGGCGGGCAGGAACAGAGGGCGGCGGCTGGCAGAGCTTCTGAGATCCTGTACTCTTAACTAAGGCTACATGATATTCCTCAGGTAGAGAGAGGCTTGTCTGGGGGCTTAGAATTCTTCAAACAAGGTCAGAGAAGCCCTGCCAATGAAGGGAGTCCTCCATATTGCACCGAGCTCAGAGGCTATCTAGTCTGATGGACTTTGACCTTAGAGTTTTCCCACACTATACCAATCTTTAGACTGCACTTGTCTTAGATGCTCATGCAACCTAGCCTCCAAGAACGCTCATGATAGTTCTCTGTACCTGTGATAGTCTTACTCAGCTCACTCTGCTGGTGGCTGGTGACTCTAGATGGAGCCATTCAAGAGGTAGCAGTATACAGCCTGCCCATCAGTCTTGTTGGTAGGTGTTGCCCTGTGATAGCTCTTTTTGAGCTTCACTTTCTGTCAGCTGCTTGACAGTACCACTTATCATTGTTAAAAATCAACTATTGTTCTTTCAGCTGATAGTGGACAAAAGATTGGGGGGGGGCTTTCTCAGAGAAAGCATATTGTAGCAAAAGTTGAAAAATGTAAGACTGGATATGTTCTGCTCACATGCTTACTTGTATGGGATTTGCACATTCTTTTGCATGTTTATCTGTCTGGTGGATACTGGAGACTCCAAGGGGATGAAGGAGTCTGGCTGAATGAAGCTTTCTGATCCTAAGTGGGTATGCACATGCAGAGTGATGAGGTCACCTGCTGGTTCCCCTCCTTTCTCTCCCACTAGCTATCCAGCCAAAGGGCCAAGCCTATGTGCTCTACTTAAATCCTAGGAGTTAACTGGCAGACTGCACCTTCAAACTCACAGCAGCCCTGGCCTCTGAAGTTTTCTTTGTCTTTAAACTCAGGTCAAAGATGGATATATGGCCAAGATAATTTTAGGTTAGACATAGTCTAGTTTACACTGATGTAAGCCAACATAGTTGAATGTGATGGCACGTTAATCCCAGTACTCAGAAGGCAGAGGCCCGACGATTAGAAGTTCAAGACCACTCACAACATATCAAGTTCAAGGCCAGTCTGAACTACACCATACTCTTACCTCAAAAATCAACAAACAAGGCAATTACAAAGAAGGTAGAACTTACGTTTTCATCTGAGATGGGAGAGAAGGTAGTTAAAAATGTTTTCTGAGTTTTTCTAATGCTTTGAATGAGCACACTTCTCCTTCTGTATATGTTCTTGTCCTTTGTTAGGTAGAATTGGGATTAGAAGCCTTGGTCTTGAACATGCTGGCAAGCATTCTGCCACTGAGCCACATCCATGCTCTCCTGTGAATTTTCAAAGTATCACTGACTCAGGAAAATAAGTGTTAGGGTGAGGTAGATGGCTTGGAGTACTTTTATTTTCATTAAGCTATAGGGAGCTATCAGAAACAAGTAATTGCATGGGCCAAAGGCATGTTAATACTCCAGCTAGAGGTCAATTCATTTTCCCATTTAGGTTCTAAAATCTCATTTTCCTCTTAAAATATGATTTTTAATTTTATCTCTGATTTTACTTCCATTCATGAGTAATGCACATTTACATCTGGATTATCTTACAAGAGAAAGAACATATTTGAAGAAGCATATTTATATGTGTGAGAGAGCATTTTGATTTGTGTGTGTGTGTGTGTTTGTTTTTGTTTTGAGGTGCTAGGGATGGGATCGAGGCCTCACATAGATCCGCATAAATGTTCAACCACTGAAGTATTTCGGCCTGGTAATAACTTTCAAGCTTGTATTTTCAGAGAAAAAATATTTCCAGGGAGGGGAAGGGAAAAGTGGTGTGTCAGGTGTGGGGTAGGGGAGATCAGCTTAGATCTGAGAGAAAGGCTCTGTGGCCGTGCTTTTTGCCCACTGAGAAGATTGAGGCAGCTCGCCATGTGCTCTCCAACCCCTATGAGTAAGGAATCTTCTGTGGATTCTACATACATACTTAAGCTGTTTTCCCTACAGGGATGCTTGTCTTGATGATATCCAGGTTGCTTTGCTAGAGACTGACAAAAGAAAGGAGAAGCTGCCTCTTAGTGTCTTCTTACTACCCCTTCATCCAAAGGGGACCAGCTAGTTTGAACTTTGTGCCTGTCTTGTACTTAATTGTTCTGGGACCCTCCTATGGTGCTTCATAGAGTTCCTGTATAAGCTGCTTGCTGGCCATAGTGTTGAATATATCCAATCTGAGGGTCTTGTTGGTCTTTTTAGTGTGGGGTCCATAGGCTTTGAGGGAAAGTTTGCTGCACCCTGAGGCTAGCCTTTTCTGACTATACACTGAGGTCCCATTCTCCGCTGAATCTGGCAGATAGTACAGGTTTTCATCTGCTGCCTTTGCTGATACATACTGCTTTCAGTACTAGACAATTGAAAGCAGAAACGTTTTATGTCACTTGAATTGGGCTTTGATTCTTGAGAAGGTGTTTAGGGCTTCTAGCAGAATACTGCAGCTACTCACATACCCTTGCTGAAAAAGATCCTCCTTTACTAGGATGTCAATGCCTCTGACTTTGGCATCCACGTGGTGGGTACACTGAGGCAGGCAGCCATTGGGGGTCAGCGCTTAGAGCCGCTGACTGGGGTGGATCCAGATACGTACAGGAGCTGCTGCCAAAGGCAGCCAGCGATGAAAGAAGCTCAGCAGACTTTTTTTCTGAGGGAATAAAGCTTAATTTACTGGTGCTGGCAATCTCTGTGGCCAGCAGGAAAACTATGAACTCTTTTTAACTCCTTGGGGCTGGTGAGAAAGAGAAGGAAAGAGAAAATTCACACACACACACACACACACACACTGAATGGATGAAACAAAAGGCAGAGTCCACTGACTTCATACACACAAATATACATGCATAACATACACATACATAATGTATACAGACCTACAGACAGCCATATACATAATCACACATAGAATTGTTAGATCAAAGCTCCAACAATCATACTCCAAGTATTCCACACATACATACATAAATGCACACAATTGGTGGATGGAAGGAACAATGTTCTAACCCCCATTCGCACAAACTTTATACATACACACATGGGATGGAATGGAGAGACAATGCTCCAGTTACACTACACTGTACCATTTTTATTCTTTCTTCTATAGCTTTTATATCCCAGCAAAATCTTTCAAGAAATATACAGTTACAATGTGATTACATTTTAGCTTTCTTCTGGTGAATGATTATGAAAATAAAACTTTTCCAATACCTTTACAAGAAATAACATTACATAGTACAGGTAAAGAAAACAAATTATTCTAAAAAAACCTATGTACCTTCATAACCAAACAGCTTGTTATAGATTAACAAAGTGTAAGCAAGCAAGGTAGTTTTCTCAACCAGTTTCTCTTACCGGCAGGCAGCAATTTGTGGTTACAAAGAAAGGAGTAATTATTTTATTATTTATCTTTAAAAGTAATCTTGCAAGAATCTTAAAAGAATCACAAATCTAAACTTTAATGTAAAGATCAGCAATATCATCCTTAAATCCTCAAAATGCATATCTACTCATCAGCAGTTCTTAATAAATCATATCAGGAAGCTGAGGGCAAAACTGAGTATAAGAAGTCAATCATCACCAGTCCAGCCTCAGTGAGAGTCTCGTCAGCCAGTGCTCAGCAAAGCACTGACCATAAAGGCCCCTAGCGTAGAGTGTGCCTTTCTGAACTTCAGATTTTCCCTAAGAGTTTCTACATCACAGTCAGTAGTAAAAAATCTCAACCTAGCTTCACTAACAACTGTATTTTTCCAAAACTTTTTTAAGGGTGGTGGTCATTGTTGACAATCTACCTCTCTAAGTTCTTCTCTAGGGCGGTGATAGATCATTAATCTGCTTCAGCAGCAAGACCTGAAAGAGATCAAGCATTAGTACTGTGAGTGCCAGAAATACTGTCTAGTGAGGGACTTGAAGACCCCTTAAAGTTTCATAAAATTCTTAGATTAAGAGGGATGTGAGGGCAGCAAGCAGAGCAGAATTCCAAAACAGCATAAAGTCCTCAGGACACCATAGTCCTCAGGGCTGTGCCACACCGAGGTACACCCATGTGGCTGTAGTAACCGGTGGGCTGCATTCCATGAGTTCTAAAGCCATTTGGCATACTGCAGGTCTGTGTACCGGAGGCTATCCGTGCTGGCCAGGCCAGGTGGGGAGGGTTCAGGAGAAGGGGAAATGGCATGGGCAGGGAGGGAGAATTGCTCCTGCCACCTTGCCACTGCCGCCACCATTGCCACCGCGGGAGCAGCTGCTCTGGCGCGCTGCCCCAGCAGCCGCTGCTGTTGCTCCAGGACATTGCACTGACTGTGCTGAGCTGAGCAGAGCTGAACTGGCGGGGTGGGGGTGGGGGGTGGGGGGCGGAGTGGGGGGCTGGCTAGCTAGCGAGCGGAGTGCAGGGGAGCTTTTGGTGGTGAAAGCTTCCGGGGAGCGTTTCTCTCCCTGGGCTCTTGTGACAGATGCTCTCAGATGACAGAGTAAATCTCACACGCTCCTTTATTCCTTTGGGATAGGATCTTATGTACAGTTTTGGGGTGGGTTGTGGTCTGAGAGCAGGTGTTTCCTATTGGCTTGGTCTGAGATGTTAGGAATGCCTCATGTACAAGTGGAGGGACTTGATGGCGCTGCCCCTTTGTGACTAATGGACACAACTCTCTTATGCAGGGCTGTGGCTAGGTGAGAGGGGCCTAGTGCTGGGAGCAGGTAAAGCCTCTACTGTCCCTTCAGGGTCCCCAGGGCTTCAAGCCTTAGCTCGACCTTGCCAGGCTTCCTCTCATGGTCCGCTGCCCAACACCATTCCCCCTGCATGGCCCTTGGCTCTGGGGAGAGTCATCCTCTACTGGGGAAGGTTATCCTCTTCAACCAACCTTAGGAAGGACTAAAACCTGTCGAGCTACCCAGATCACCTTCATGTCCCATATTAGGTTTAGAATTTAAGATCCTTCCATTAGCTTCCTTTGTTTTATTACTTTGCTTTCTCCCCACTCCAAATTCCTTACACAGGGTTTTATTTTACAAATCAGTAGTTAGTAACTGTTCTGGAAAATTCTCCATCTCAGGAGCCTGTGAAGTCAGAAACTCACCATGTTCCCATTTCTTTTTCTAGCTCTGTGGGCTTGTCTGACTATGGATTACTCTAGCCATGCTTCTTGTTGTTGTTGTTGTTGTTTTAACCCTCCAGGTGTGGTGCCACATCTGGTAAATCCCAGCAATAGGAAGGATAAGGCAGAATGATTGCCATGAGTTTGGGGCCAGCCTTGCTTTCATGGCAATAGCCTATTTCATAAAAACCGCCTCCATTTAAATCAGTAGTGACTGGGCATTAGCCCTTTTTGTGTTCAGCACTGTTTGAGGTCCACTGTGAAATATGGGACAATGATAATGGTTTAATGGAAAATATGAGAGATTTGGGTCAGAAGATCTGTTGTCTCTGACCTTTGGGCCAGACACCTCTGGGCCCCCGTGTCTTCATCTGCAAGACAAAGATGGGAACAAACAGTACTAACTTTTCTTTTTTTTAAATTATCGAGAGAAATGATTTATTGAGAGGATTTAAGAGTTCCACATTATGTCTTTGCCTCTGTTAGTTTTAGAAACTGCCTGTTTTCCTTTCATTGGCAAATGGAAATGAGATGTAATAGTATCAGCACCCACCTCAGCTTATTACCACAGACAACCCCACCTCACCCTATCTTCCCAGAATCACTTCTTACTCCCAGTCTGTCCTCATTACTCAGTATAAGACCATCTAGTCCCTGCCTGGGTCAGGAGCTCTGGCCTGTGCTACATCATCTCCCAAGCTTGGCTGAGCACAGAGATCGCTCCAACTTTACTTTTCTTTCCTTTTTTTAAAATTTTATTTTTTACTTTTTATTATATTTGACACAATATATATTTTTATACCAATCTTAAAAATGATGGACATGTTATTAAATGAACATAAAAAGATAAAGTCTTTTTGTTTTTTTGTTTTGTTTTTAGTAGAGCTTAAAATCTTGGCTCTTACTGTGGTACAAACCCAAAATAAGAACAATTTTTAGACATTGGAGTTCATTGTAATAAGGCTGTACTTCAGTCTCCCTCACATCACCAAAGGATTTTATCTCCACAGTAGCTAAGCTAAGAGTTGACAGTTCTGCTGCTCCAAGGAATGAATTGTAGGCACAGTTATTTGGATACAGATTTCCTATGGTCAAAGCTATTTGACTTGAGTGATTGTCATCATTCTCAGCCCACAGGGAACAGGTTACATTCATTTAAGAAATGGTGTGTGTATTAAGATGGTCTATTCATGAAGTCATTCATCAACTGTTTCAATGAACAATGGTTCTGCTTGGAGGGTGGCACAGACATTAGGTGAGAGTAAGATTCTGGTTCATTGATTGTGATGATTTTAAAAAGCATTCATCTCAGAAAAAGAGTAACTTATAAGGTCATGTTCTTCAAAATTGATACAACAACTATAAATATCAAGCAAAACATTCAGTCTCACTCTTTGTTGTTCTCTTACAAGCCACCTCCCAAATTAATTGTCTACGTTTCTTTTGGTTATATAAATAATTTTGAAATATGTAAGCTGTTCTGAAAACCATAGTACAGTGTAAAAACATCAAATAAACAATCCTACTTATAGAGAGGCTGAGATAGGAGAAGCATGATTTCAAGACCATTATGTGGTACACAGCAAGACACTGTCCCGTACAAACAAGCAGAAAGTGTATATGGATTGTACAATATTGGACATATTTCTCCAATTACCAAATTAGAGAGACCACTGGGTGAGAAACAACAAGTTTCTAATTCCTCATATTTTTGAATTTTAATTGATTAGGATATGTTGGTAATATGAATTTCATATTAAGAGATATTAAGGAAAAGTGATTGTTACTTCCTGTTATTTTTGTTGTTAGAGGTGGAATTATATTTGTGTGTGTTTGTTGAAAGATTACTTTCTTGCTTTTTCTAGGGTGTAGTTTCCCTCCTTGTGTTGGAGTTTTCCATCTATTATCCTTTGTAGGGCTGGATTTGTGGAAAGATATTGTGTAAATTTGGTTTTGTCATGGAATATCTTGTTTTCTCTGTCTATGGTAGCTTCCTGACACATTTTCAGAAAAACAAGGGCCTGTTCAAAAAATAAATAAAATAAAAAGAACACAAAACTGCATCTGCTCTGAATATATTTTATTTATTTTTGACAGTTTCATACATTTATATAATAAATTCAGTAACTTTTGATTTGCAGTTTGTTGAATCCATAATACAGAACTCATGGATACAGGGCCAATTTTACTTACTACCTTAGAATTATTGTTAGGGCTGCAGGATTTCATGTTCATGAAGCACTTAGAACAGGTCCTAAGCAGAGCAAGCCCTTGTTTTTCTGATCATAGATGGCCTTGGGGATTAGGTCAGGGGAAGTTAAGTTTAAATCAGTAGGCACAGGAAAATGTGACAGGAAGCTACTGCTGAATAAAGGCCGCCTGCTAGTAGCTTGGTGGTATGTACTGGATTAGAAATCCAGAGGCAGAGACCTGCTGGCCGGAGCCCTGGTTTGTTCATTTCGGTTTGTTTGTTTGTTTGTTTGTTTTGCCATGCTTCCTGCCAGTGAGGAAAGCACCCTATCACTGAGCTGTACTACCAGGCATAGGTCATTTGTGGTTGCTCTTTTAAATCGAATTTTGTAGTTTTCTGATGAGGAAACTTTGCAGGGGGCAGCTATTATATCCTTAAGGTTCTCCAGCCTTTGGTACCCTTCCTCATGACACTGATGCTACATCAGATGGGTGGAACCCAAAAGCATTCCGAGTTGTGCGAATGGTTGCCTACCTCAGCAGGCTTGTACTTCTCTCCTGATGGTCCCAGACTTGGAACCATGCATCTAAGCACAAAATCCTACATTTGTGTGGCCTCAACAATCTCCTCCCTTGGGTCCTGATTAGTTAGCTTAATTAAGTCCTTCCCAGGGCTTCAACTTAGCCCCCGTACTTCCCAGAATGTTTAGATTTACATTTTATTTGCATACATTTCTCTTCATTATATTCATGCACTCAGAGTAAAAAAAAAACTAGGGAAGATAGTTCCTCTTACCTTTTTAAAAAAACGTTCTCTTATTTTTTGAGAATTTCATATATGAGTACTATATTTATATCATTTCCACCACTCCCTGCTCCAGCCCCTTCCTCTCAAACTCATAACCTCTTTAATTTTGTGTGTGTGTGTTTGTGTGTGTGTGTGTGTGTGTGTGTGTGAAACCTACTGAGTCCATTTACTGTTGCTCCTATGTCCATGTGTTTAGGGCAGGTCACTGGGGATTGTATAACCTAACAGGGGTCCATCCCTGGAGAAAAAAAAAACCCTGTTCTTTCAGGGCAGCTATTTCCTGTAGCTTTTCATCTACAGGTAGGGTCTCTTGAAATTTCTTTCATCCATGTTGGCATGTCCTCTTACCTTTTATTAGATGGAGAAAAATTATCATTCTTATTTACTGATCTGCTAAGAGTTGTTTTCTAGGGAGATGGCTCAGCAGTCATTAGCATTTACTGCTCTTGCAGAGGACCCAGGTTTGGTTCCCAGCATGCATATAGCAGCTCACAACTGCTTTATGATTCCAGTTCCAGGGAACCAAACACTCTTCTGGCCTCTTCTGTTACACGTATGGTACGCATCAACTCAGGCTTACACCCATACACATAAATAAAAAAGAAGTAAAACTTTACAACTACTTTTTTGGTACTTGTGTTTGCTTTTAATTTTTAGTTGCCAGAAAAAATAGAAATCACTTAGAATAAAAAGATGTTGCATACTGCTGCTGCACTACCAGTGAGATACAGCAACAAAAGAGGAAGTGCTGTGCGTCTGTGACTCTGTAGCTTAACCTTAGCACCCTGTCCCTCTGATAAGAAACCTGAGAGCTGAAGTCTGGGCAAATGCAAAGCTGGAGGAGGGCTTGATGACTGGTTAGAGAGGGCATCTTGACCTTTGGATACTGAGAGAATGGAGATGCTGGCTTTGGTAAGGGAATTGAGCTGGTAGGCCTGGAAAATCATCTCCTGTGTTGAGTTCCTAGGAATTGGTGAGACATCCAATAATGATCTCCTCCGAGCAAGACACAGAAGGCCTGTCCCCCTAGAAATGACAGCTCAAAGCAGTGACATAGGCTGCCAGGTAAGTGTAATTTAACAGGTTTCTTCGACATCTGCCCCCACCATATTGGGAACCAGAGCCTCACACATGTTCTGTAAGAGGTATGCCACCAAATAGCAACTACAACCCTCATTAAGTCTCAGGAATCAAAGGTTTTTTGTCTTGCTTCTGATATGGTGTCTTGCTATATTGTCCAGGCTGGTCTCGAACCCCTGGCTCAAGCAGAGCTCTCATCTCAGGTTTCTGAGTAGCTGGAACTACATACAAGTGTCCACCAGCAACCCAGCTTATAATGATGTTAGTTGGTGGGGAGGGTGAGAGTACAGGTTGACACAGGGTCTCATTGTATAACCAAGGCTGGTCTCATACTCACTATGTAGCTCAGGCTGACCTTGAATTTGTATAGTTTTCCTTCCTCAGCCTTCCAGTACTAGGAATGCATAAGAAAGCTGCTGGGTTTTTGTTGTTGTTTATTTTAATTTTTAAAAAAATCTTTTTTTCATACAGTATATTTTGATTCTATTCTTTGCCCTTCCCCAGATCTGCCCTATCCACCCAACTTTCTGTGTGCTTGTGTTTGCACTGTCTCTTTAACAAACAAACAGGAACCAAAAATCAAAACCGACAAAAAAAACTTTTAAAATATCAGTAAGACGGGGCTGGAGAGATGGCTCAGCAGTTAAGAGCACTGACTGCTTTTCCAGAGGTCCTGAGTTCAATTCCCAGCAACCACATGGTGACTCACAACCATCTGTAACGAGATCTGACGCCCTCTTCTGGAGTGTCTGAAGACAGCTACAGTGTATTTACATATAATAAATTAATAACTCTTAAAAAGATTAAAAAGTGTACTCATATACATAAAATAAACAAATCTTAAAAAAACAAAAAACAAAAACAAAAAAATCAGTAAGACAAAAAAAATACTAAAGCAGACAAAACAATGTTCTTGTTTTGAGATGGGCTCACTATGTAACTCGGACTGATCTTTAGCTCAGGCCAGTCCCTTGCTTTAGTCCATCGAGGGCTGAGATCACAGTTGAGTATCGGCTTTGATGGCCTTTCTAATTCTAAAGTCAGTGAGTTGTTAAGAGTCCAGCTTGGAGCAGGTGAGATGGCTCAGTGGCACCAAGCCTGCTGATCTGAGTTTGATCTCTGGGGCCTCCATAGTAGAAAGAAAGAACCGACTCCCATGAAGTTGTCTTCTGGCCTCCACATGTATGCACATACACATATAATAAATCAATAAATGTATAATAGAGCCCAGTTCAGATTTCTATTTTACCCCAAACTTCTGCTGACCAAATCTCATGGCCACAGGTAGTCCCTGAGCCCACTTTTGTTTATAGAAGGAAGAAACCAAGCCTTGTCCAGGTGTATTTGTAGCAATGCCCCACAAGAAGATGAACATGTTAGAGCTGCTCCAAACCTGATGTCTTAAGGTTCAGCTGAAACCCAAACCAGCATGTCATGGGTGGAAGTTTCTCTCTCAGAATCCTGGGAAGGCAACCCTTATGGCTGGCTGCTGTGACCTGGCCTTGTGTTTGGTGAGAGTGAAAGTCAAGGAGTTGCTTGGCAGCAGATCAGAAGAAAATCTACTTCGGTGCTCACGATTTCCTTTCATTCTTTCAAGCTGGAATCCAGGACATCATCCATGAGCTATGCCGTGCAGCCTCCTGATGACTTGATGGCATTCAGGATCTCATGGTGACTCACGGCAATATTATGCTCAAAAATACAATTCAGCACACCCGGAGCTGCCTAAGGTCATCCATTGTCATAACTACACAATTAACTACAAGAGCTATTGTGAATGAATTCTGTACAAATACAGGTAAGACCTTTCTCATACTTTTCCCAATTACTTTGTCATTCCAGACTCCAGTAGTTCTTTGTTTTTGTTTGTTCATTTGTTTTTCTGGTTCTGGGAATTGAACTGGGCTTCGTGTGTGCTAGGCAAACACTGCACTCAATCTCTGCCTGAGCAATATCACCAGCTTTTTTTTTTATGGTTTTTGTTTTGTTTTGAAAGAGGGTCTCAGCAAGTTTTCCGTGTTAGTCTTGAGCTAGCTTTGTAGCTAAGACAGGCCTTGAACTTGTGATCCTCTTGCCTCAGCCTCCCAAGTGGCAGGACAAAATAGATCTTTAGTTAAGACTATGGACTGTCTGACTTTTTCTGTGTCCTCTTTCTCTATTACCCCCCACGGCCACCCCAATGCCTAATTTGAGCAGTTGCTGCCTGGGGATTCTCAGAACCCACAGAAAATAGCTTTGGGCACAAGGTTAAGGGGTTGGAGCTGATGCTGAGGTGTCATGATTGATTGATTGATTGTGGTATCGAATCTCCTTCCTCAGCAGGGTTGACCACTATAGCAGATCTTGAACACTGCGTGCTTCATCTGTGCAAGATGCAAAGGGCCTCTGGTCTTGCTGCCATTATTTTGGAAGAATGGATCCCCTATTGTGCCCCATTCGAGACCATTTGCTAAATATGTGCAGGAGAATTATAGAGCAGTGTTTAATGGAACAGCAGGAATCAGCCATGAGGATGTGAAGGAAAGACTCGGCAAGGATTATCATGCTAATAAATCTTTAAGGGAAATCCTTAAGGTTGTTCTGGAGTATATTTATATGAGCGGAAGCCTTTACTGGCAAGAAGTTTTAGAAGTCCCTATTTCTGTAAAGGTTTAAATATTGGAGTTTAAATGTGTTTTCTGATTTGTTATTAATGGTTACTGTTTTTAACAAAAGAGATCTTTTGCTAACCATATATCCCTTGACAACACTTGAAGCTATTTGGAGTCACCTTGGGCCTTAACTTTGATTATGTAGTTGAAAATAAAAATAAAACAGAAAACAATGATATTTTCTTGGGAGGGGGAGTGTTGAGAACGTGAAAATGTTGTCATAAAAGAGTAAGTTGTAAAGGCGCTGTCCCACAGCTATGCTGAGGTCAGCCTATTGCACTAGCTGTGTTTGAAGAGACAATGTGCTTCATGAATTCCAGCTTGTCATGGCTTTGAGCGAAGCTAAGTCATGTAATTATTCAGAAAATAAATATTTTCATCTCAGTTTACTGCTCTCTTATTCAAGTGTTCCGGCAGACGCCCTATCTCTGGGAGCTGTTGAGGGTGTGGATTGGATCCAAGATTGTATTTGTATATTCCTGTGGAAACCAGAGAAAATGCTCACTTAAGTCCAGTGGCCTAGACATACATGAATGTCTTAGAGTTCTGGAGGTCGTGAGCCTAGAATGAGTCACCTAGATAACAATCGAGAGAGGACCTTCCTCTCTGGAGAATGAATTTCTCTTTTTTTCTCAGTTCCTAGTTCCTCCCACAGCCCCTGCCTCATGGCTTCTTCAAAGACAAAACATCTTTTGTCCCTTTTCTTTACTTTATAGATTCCTGTGCCGCACTAGGTTCACTTGGAGGTAGTAGTGGTGGTGGCAGCTGCTTCCTCCTCCTCCTCCTCTTCCTCCTCCTCTTCCTCCTCCTTCTTCTCCTCCTCTTTCCCCTCCTCCTCCTCTCTTCTACTGCTGCTGCCACAGTGTACCTGTGTGTGTGTGTGTGTGTGTGTGTGTGTGTGTGTATTTGGCAGGTCACATGTATGAATATGCATGTGGAAGCCAGTGGCTAACCTTGGATTTCATTTCCAGGAGCTGTCCACCTTTTGTTTTTGTTTGAATTTTGAGACAGAGTTGTTCATGTGGCTGTAGGACTTTCCAACTAGGCTAGTCTGTCTAGCTAGCACAGAACTGTGCTCTTCCTGTTGCCACCTCCCCAGGACTGGGTTATAAGTGCATACTACCATGCTTGACTTTTTTTTTTTTTTTGACTAGGACTAGATTCAGGTCACTGTGCTTACATGGTTAAGTACTTTACAAATTGAGCATCTCTTCAGTTCAGTATTATCATTTTAATTTCTATTATTTATTACCATTTTGATAGGTCTCATATATCCCAAGCTGACCTTGACATTTAAAAAAAATTGTTACATTTATTTTGGGGGAGGGGGTATAATAATGTCCTAGCACATATGTAGAGTCAGAGGACAACTTTTGGGAGTCAGGTCTCTTCTACTCTGTGGGCCCCAGGTTGTCAGGCTTGGTGGCAAATACTCTTTATTTTTTTAAAAAAAGATTTATTTATTTATTATATGTAAGTATACTGTAGCTGTCTTCAGACACCAGAAGAGGGCATCAGATCTCATTATGGATGGTTGTGAGCCACCATGTGGTTGCTGGGATTTGAACTCAGGACCTTCGGAAGAGCCATCTCTCCAGCCCCGACAAATACTCCTATCTGCTGAGCCATCTGGCTTGGCCCTGACCTTGAATTCTTTAGGTAGCCAAGGCAGACCTTGGTTAGAATTAGGACTTCTGGTCCTCCTGTCTCTGCCTTCTAAATCCTGGGGCCTATAGGCATGCTCCACTGTGATCTGCCACAATCTTATTTTAAAAACCAGTTGGTTCACAGATAAGCAACCTCAGTTCCCTTTTGCCATCTTTGTTGGCTTGTTTTGTTGTTCTTGTTTTGTTTGTTTTTGAGACAGGGTTTCACTGTGTATCCATGACTGATCTGGAAATTGCTAGATAGATGAGGTTGGCTTCAGACTTACAGAGATCCTCTAGCTTCTGCCTCCCAAAAGCTGAGATTAAAGTTTGTGTACCACCTTACCCCTTCTGCTTGCTTGAGACAGGACTTTCCTTATTTAGCCCCAGGCTAGCCTAAAATCCACGGTGTCACCCAGGCTAACCTCAAATTGTTGATCTTCCTGCCTTATCCTCCCAAGTACTCAGATTATAGGAATGTACCACTGTGCTTGGCTAGTGCCCTTTACCCGATCACAAGCTCTGGGAGTTAAAGCACAGGTGTCTTGATTGGCCCAGTTTTTGTCCTGCTACAAACAATGCTTATCTTTATCTTTATTACTGTACTGTTTATAACCAGGATATAGTCTCGACATTTTTCTCTTGCTTCTCATTTTGTAGAAGGGTAGTCTAGTCGTTGGAACATGGAGACTAGATGAGGCTGCAGGTATATATAGGGTAGGGCAAACTTCCCCAGCTAACTGCTTCTGTTCCTTCTTTCCCAAGCTCCAGCATATCTGCAGCCTCAAACAAGACCCAGCCTGTCAGGGTGAGTCATGGCATGTCTGGGAGAAACTGACAGTGTAGGGGGGTAGCCCTGTCACCTACTCTTCTGGAAAGCACTGGTTATTTTTTTTTCCACTCAGCTTTAGACATGGAAAATGCTCCTCGCTGCCCACTTCTTTCTTGGTGGCTACATGCTAATGACTGCTAGCAAATAACTCATCAGGCCCTGTTGCTGGCGTGGGCTGTGCGTGTCTGTGTGTGCGCGTGTGCGTACATATATGCAAAGGCCATAGGAGCATATTGGGTGTTTTCTATTACTTACCACTTTATTTCTTTGAGACAGGAACCTGGAACTCACCCCCACCCTCAGACTGGCAGCCAGCCAACTCAACCCAGCACTATTATAGGCAGATGTGGCCATACCCAGCTTTTACATAGGTGCTGGTGGTCTGAACTTGGGTCTTCATGCTTGGTTAGCAAGCATTCTTACCAACTGAACCAGCTCCCCAGGACTCGGCATATGCTGTCCTCTTGCTCTGTGGTATAGATTGCTTGGTGTTTGTTCATTTTTACCACACCTTCCCTGCTGGCCTGAGCTACTGGGATCCGGAGATTATGGTTTATTAATGTCTAGTGGCCCCAAAGTGTACCCAGACAACCAGCTGTTTAACCATTCACTGCCACCACCCAAACCTGTGACTGTGTCTAGCAGCTCCACTAGGCCACATGGGGTGCAGTAGAGGACACAGTAGAACCCAGGAGGGCAGAGAGACAGACTCTAAGCCAGGCAGAATGAGGCAGGAAATACACGTCAGAGCCCAGTCAGACCCAGTCCAAAGAATGACTGTGAATACTCCCTGGTCCTCATTACCTTGTTTATTGCAAGTTTAAGCAGGGTTTCTAGACATAAAATTGGGCAAATATTGAGATACCGGAGACCATAGGCACATTCAGTGTGGAGAAGGGCCTGGCTCTCTACGCTATTTGCCTCTTCCTCCTCTCACACAGGGATGGCTGAGTTCTACTTGCTGATTTAGAAGGGTAGTGGGGCTCCAGGCAGCTAGTTCTAAAACAGCAAGATAGGGCATGGCAGCTAAGGCACTGTCCTTGGAGCTGAGAGTGGTTCTCAGGAGACCTGGTCATGTGCTGAGCTGTCAGTGTGTCCCGGCAGCAAAATTGTGGGTAAGTTGGAGCTAGCCCAACTACAAGGGGGAGAAGAACCTGGAGTGCGTTAGGACTTGGGTAGGGCAGGCTACAGTTCCATTCCAGAATTACAAGCCCAAGTAGGAGGCCTCGGTAGTCTCGGACCAGGATGATTCTCTCCGTGACGATGAAGGCTGCCACTGGGGCCCTCTCTGGTCAGAGCGGCCCAGGCGCAGGAACAACATCCACATTTGTTCTCTGAACTTCACTCCCACAAAGGCATAGAGCAGTGGATTGAGGCAGCAGTGCATGTAGCCCATGCCCGAGGTGACTGACTTGGCCACATCCACGCGGCTTTCTCGACCACAGTTGCGGCCCAATACTCCCAGGTCCATGAGGATATCCATTAGCACCACCAGGTGATAGGGGGCCCAGCAGACAGCAAAGGCTGCCACCACCACCACCACTAGCCTCATAGCTCGAAAACGCCTCTGGCCTCTGGAGACCAGCAGCACAGCCAGAATATGGGCATAGCAGTAGGCCATGACGAGAAGGGGCAGCAGGAAACCAGCCACTAGCTGCAGTACACGCAGAGTGGTGCGACCCACCTGTGGGAAATTGTACTGGCAATGGGTGGCATTGAGGCGCTGATCATGGCTGGCTGACAGAAAAATGAAATCTGGGAGGGCAAAGAGCAGACAGAGACCCCACACGACCATGCAGGTGAGGGCTACACGTACCCAGGGGTCCCTGCGGTAGATCTGGGTGGCATGCACTATGCTCAGATAGCGGTCAAAGCTTATACAGGCCAGCAGGAAGGCGCCTGCATAGAAGTTGATGTTGAACAGGGCACCTGCCACTTTGCAGAGGCCAGAGCCGAAAACCCACTGGACAGCAGCATCCACTGCCCACAGGGGGAGGGTTAATACCAGTAGTACATCGGCCACAGCCAGGTGGAGCAGGAAGGTGTCGGTGCTGCTCAGGGCAGTGCGTTGACTCAGTAGCACAGCAGCCACCGCCCCATTGCCTAGCAGCCCCAGCAAAAAGAGGAGCCCGTAGAGGGCTGGCAGGAAAGTTCTGTCAAAGTTCAGGCTGAAGTCCTGTGGGCAGGGCGGGGAGTCAGAGAAGTCGCTCTCATTTTCCCCATAATCGTAGGGAGAGGTGCTGTTTTCCAGAAGAAAGGCAAAGTCCGAGGCATCTAGCACTTGACGTTCACTAACCTGCCCAAGGAAGGGGGAAAAGAGGGAAGGGAGGCCATTCTCTGTAAAGCCTTGGCAACTGTCTTGCCCCTTTGTGCCCTGTCATTTATTCTGCTGAGTGTTTCCCTTAGCAATAGGCAGACCCTGTGCTGGCTCTCTCCCAGGCCCACTTCTCCTTAACCCCATCTCCTCATACTGGGAAGGTAACCCCCCCTCCTTTTCAAAGGATGGCAACCCCTGACTCCCCATCCCAGACCTTTTCTGGATTATCACCCAGGGCAGGGATCCTCTGCAGGAGGAGGAACTCCCTTCCAGGGTCTGGAGCCTTCCAATCTCTTCTTTCGCCTTCACTCTTGGTGGTTTGTCAGCCTTGATGCTATGGTCGCCCCTGGATCAACCACCGGGCTCCCCAGGGGCTTCCTTACTCCATCTTCTAGTCCCTGACCCGCCCTTTCCCTCCTCAGCCCTTATCTGGTGGTCTGGACTTTCTGGTCTCACATAAGGATTTTTTTTTTATTTTACAAACCACCGTGCACCCCTACACACGCCATACATGCCTCTCTTCCCCTACCCAGAGACTTGTGCAATCACTTAGGTACCCACTGAGCTTCCCACCCAAGCCCCAATTGGGTCTTCCCAAGACAGACAGGCTGATTTCAAACTCTTGGGCTCAAATGAGCTTTCTGCCTCTGCCTCCCAAGTGGGGGCATACCGCTTCGTCTGGATAGCAGCAAGCTTCTTCACCTGTACACCTTATCTATCCCGACCCGTCTGAGAACTAGCGATCACTGAAGTTGAGTTTCTCCAGCTTGACATTTTCAGATGAGGCATCCAAGCCACAGAGGCAGTAGTGGTTAGTGGCCAGGCTGGGTTTCCCAGTCCACCAATGCTCTCATCAGAATCTCTGCATTCCATGCTGCTTACTCAGCCTTCTGGGGCCTCTTGGCTGTGGGCCAGCCCACACTTGTCCCTGGTATGAGCTCGGCCACTTGGCCACTGTACTGAAGCTGAGCTGGGCAGCAGAACTTACCTCAAGGTACATGGCTTGGCTGGTGCTCCGGCTGTGGCTGCTGGGGTCAGGTCTCGTGCTGCCTGCTTCTCTGCCTTTGGCACTTGTGGTTGGGAACTTGCAGTGAACAGAGGAAGTGAAGATTTCACGGCTTAGCACAGCCTCTTCCAAAGGGTGGTCTATACCAGCCCTCCACAGAGGGCTTTTCTGCTTTTTCTGCCACTCCTGTGGCCAGAAGAATACCCTTGGAAGGGGCTAGCCAGGAACTTGGGACTGTTACCAAGTCTGCGGTTCTCGTCCTACTCAATACCATTCATAAATAACTAAACAAGCCTAGGAGCGGGCAGGAAGTGTGATCTGACGGCAGTGACTGCCGGAGGGAAGTCCACCTGAAGGGACCTTCTCCCCAGCGAGTCTGGGATTGGAGTCTCACTAGGACTGCGTTAGAGTGGGTTGTGGTATGGCTACTGCTACCATAACTGCATGGGAAGGGAGGACGTTTCCAAGAGCAGCTCTTTTCTTTTCTAATTTGGGGATGGTTGAATCGGACCCGGCATTGATGGGTATGTATATATAAAATCATGGTGGCATTATAATGGGCCCAAAGTCATCGGGACTGTCCATAGAATGTCCACGTGACCACAAGGAGCTGCCCAGGAGCACACTCAGGACCTGGGAGATAGTTGATAACTCAGTGTTTGGCAACTGAGCTTGTGTGGCACCGACAAGCAGTGCAGCTGATAGGACAATAGGCTATCAGCAATACTGGAATTCCATCTGGTGACAGAGCAAAAAAGCCTGGGTCCTAGGGAAGGGTCTGGGGTGGCTGGCGGGGGTGTGGAGGGGGAGGTTCTTTGACGAAAGGTCTGAAGCCACACAATGGGGAAGTAGAGGGCAGTCCTGTTGCCAGGTGCAAGAGCTACTTCAGAATCACACAGTTCGCTCACTGCTCGGCGGCCTAGGCCATGTGCTGGTCTGGCCCAGGGTGGTGCCTGATTTTACAGACCCATCTCAAAGTGGGTGATCTGAAAAGGACTTTAGGACTCTTCAAATTGTGTTTTGGTTCTTTTTGAGATAGTCTCATTCCGTAGCCCAACCTGACTTTGAATTCTCAGTGACCTTCGTAGCTCAGCCTCCCGAGAGCTGGGCTGATAGGAGTGCACCACTGTGAACAACATTTGGCAGGAGGGTGGGGCGGCCCACTATCTTTTAAATGGACAAACTGATGTGTTCGTCCAGCAACACACAAGTGGAGAGCCTCATAGTTTTCATGAGGCTGAAGGCAGAGGAGCTCATGCCCATGTGGTAGAAGAGAAAAGTAACAGAATATTGTATGGACTTTGGTACTACCTACCTATGCACATTGTAGAAATCGCCACACAAGGCAATAGTATGAGTGCATCAGTGCCTGGTAGTGGAAGTCAGGACTGGATAACTTTTTTCAGATTTTTACGATGTGACACTGGCTGGACTAGAACTCCACAGGCTGGCCTCAAGCTCAGGGATCTGCCTGCCTCTGCCTCCTGGGTGCTGGGATTAAAGTTGTGGGTGGGCTATCATGTTTATCTTAAATGTGATTTTCTTTTTGAGACAAGAACTTGCTATATAGCCCAGGCTAGCTTTGAATTCATGATCCTCTTGCCTTATCCTCCCGAGTACTGAGATTATAGGTATGAGCCACCACATTGAGCTGACGCTCAGTTTTCAAACAAACTGCTCCACCAATTCAGTCCAAGCTTAGTGCCATGGCTTGCACCTGCCAACACTTAACGCTCTTCTCTTCCTATGGGCAGATGGGACTCTTCTCTGAAATAACCTCCCGCCTGCAGGGCTCAGGTCAAAAGGACCTGAGAGGTCTTGGAGGAGGTCAAGAGCTGTGTGCATGGAGGGAACTAGGAGGATTCCTGAGGCCAGGCTAGTCAGGCTGTATAAGACTTGGCACTTGACTGCCTGTAGGGGCAGAGAAGACAGAAGCCTGGAAAACACGACAAAATCTCTTTAGTGCCCAGAAGGACCACAGTTTCCTCATGCCTGTCTGGGACTTATGCAAATGAGAAAAATAACTGTAAAGGCTATATATACACTTGTTCATTTTCAAGGATGTAGTCTGCCATTGTGTTCCTCATCCCGTTTTTTGGCATTAAAGGGAACTTTTGCTTTATAAAAGAAATGGTAGTGAAAACAGATAGTCATTTTAGAAATGCCTCGTGTTGTCAGAAGCCGGCTTCCCAGTGTGTGTCTTCCCAGTGACTGCTGAAATATCACTGCTCTAGATGAATTGTGAAGGTCTAGGGTCCCCTAGTCTCCTTCCTGGCCCTCAGTCTCCCCATTTGTCCTCACTGATCTTCACCTTTCCAGGTTGCAGGGAGGGATGGCGGACTGAAGGCCAGCTGTAGAGACGCCTTCCTTTCTGAGGCCTGGCGGCTAGATGGTAGCATTAGGCCCTGATAGACCAGGTGGGTCTCTTGGTGCTCTGGAGTAACTTGTATAACTGTCTTGCAATTGGCAGAGAGAGCACTGACCTTGTCTGGACTCCAGGCCGAGTTCCACCCTACCTACCCTCTGAAATCTTGGACAGATCAGAACCATAACCAGGCAGTTCCCTCAGCAGAGCTGCTCTAAGATTGACCTAGATAACCACAAGCTTAGGCATCTAGTACGGAGGCCAAGGGCTTAGTACAGGTGCAGCTGAGGGCCGAAGTGAGTAAATACAGACCCCAGAACCAGAGCTATCTAGAACTTTCCATGCCAAGAGAACACATGATAGAGCTTATGGTACCTGTAAGTGTGACTGTGGCCAGGGCCAGTAGGCTAGTCCTCCATGAAAGTGGTTGGTCTCTGGCCTCAATTGATAGAGTGGGCTCTGCCAGTTCTAGCCAAATTCCTCGGCTGTCCCACTATTGACCCCGGGAGAGCATTTCATCTCTCTGCTTCAGTTTCTTTATCTGAAGAGTGGCTCTGAAGGGCAGCGTGCATTTGATGGGACTGCTCTGTGGACTGTGCACCATATGTGTGGAAAGTATGTGGCAAAGATGGGTACCCAGTTAGTAGCTCACTCATCCTCTTCTGGGGCCAATCCAACTCCCAAACGTCAAAATTGCAGTGCTGGGCTTGCTGCCGAGATGCCTTGGAAGGTTCCTGAGTCACGGAGCAGAGCCAAGCCCTCACCTGGCCTTCTAATTTAGTCCTTTTCCATCCCAAGACCTAGCCAAAAGTTCACAGCCCGCGTTCTGGTGTCTGGGCCCTCCCCTGTTCTGCAGCAGAGAGGGCTGAGGAGGAAGTTAGTCAGAGTGAAGCTGCCTGGGGCCTCATCAGTGGTCAAGGTGTGAAATGTGCACCTGGCTCTTCTCTGCCTCCCCTCACCCTGTTGTTTTTCATTCTTTCACACCTCTGAGCTGTGGTTTGGGGAGACAGGAGGCTGGGAGATAGACACCTTTGTGCCCAGACCCTCACAGGAAGGAGGGCCCCTTCACCAGGAACAAGGGCTATTTCCTTCTCTCTCCCAGCCTGCTGCCTCACAGCCTCCCTAGGTCCACACGATAGCCTCCTAGCTGAGTTTCCAAAAGCTCCCTAACTCAGTGGCCAGCCCCAGGCTTCCTTAAAAGACCCGGTTCATGGACCGAGGAGTCCCATCTCTGGGCATCTGCCTTTCACACTCCTAGTTCTTGAGGCTTTCTTCCTTTGGCCCCAAATTTCCCAAGGGAAGGAGCACTCAAGTTACAAGATGACCTAGGGATGGGGAGACCCAGGCACAGGGATATTGGGTGGAGTGTGGTCTTTCCCCCTGCCCGTAAGATCGCTTCTTGGACCTCCTGGGACTCAAACCCTTTCGAAGTGCGCTAGGGCTGGGGGACTGAGTGGGTCAGACATTTTTTTTTTTGGCAGTTGTGCCAAGGTGAACCCCAGCAGGGTGATAAGAACACCTGCCTTTTATTGTTATTGTTGTTGTTGTTGTTATTATTATTATTATTTTATTATTTTATCTCAGGTGCTGTTCTAAGTGGTTTGCTGTTGTTATTGTGTTAAGTTTGACGTAAAGTCCAAGCAGCCCAGGCTGGCTTCACACCACTGTTAGATCCCAAATGCTCCAAAAATGGCACTGATAATGTCTCAGTCTGGACTCGGGACAGGGCAAACAGAAGGCTTGCTGGTGGACAGACAGAAGCTCACATTCAGCATTCCTCACAAACTTGTGTCTGTGGCCAGGAGGAGCCACTAATTCCCTACCTCTGGCAGCCTCTGCAAATGGGGCACCGGATTCCCTATAGCACATACCTGTGCCACCCGGGGAAGCGCCCACACTAGCTTTCTGATTCTCCCCTCCCCCACTCACTGCTCTAAACCTCCAAGTGGTTCTGGCTTGCACACCTCCCTCCCTGCAGCTTCTCCCCCTTTACGCCTGGCAAGGCTTTCTCTACCCATTTGCTACCTTTGCAGTCCCTGAGAGGTAGCCACAGCAGCCTTGGATTCTCCCAAGAGCCTTTGGCTATTCTCTGCACCCTCCCACAAGAGATAGTCATGGCAATTTTTGAACTTTTCCCAAATAAACTTTTCTTTTTTTTTTTCTACCCGTGATGGAGTGGTTTCACTGTGCCCTTGCTTACAACCACCTAGCGGTGCAAGGCATGTGTTTTACCCAAACCATAGTTTGGACTCCTGCATGTGAGAATCCCCTTTTTCTCACCAGTGGTTAGGGACTCATTTTCCTTCCCCTGTCTTTCTTTCAATCCTGACTCACTTGAACTCTCTGAACTGCTGGAAAATGACTCAACTAATGAAAACTAATTTTCTACAAGCCCAGCAGAGCATGGTATTAGCCTCGGGGAGCCTGTGCATGGTGCTGTGGCCTTCTTAACGTCTGAGCTCATATTTCTCCATCCAGGCAGGAAGCCATCTGCATCAGGCACAGGCAGCAGGGCTCTTTTCGCCAGAGCCCTGCCGTCCATGTGAAGCAGTGTGATACATAGTAAGTAAGCCCTTGGATTGTGAATCAGGCTGAATAGCGTTACTGACTCTGCCATTTACTAGCGGCACGACCATGTGTAGTTTATTTCATCTCCCTGTACCTTATTTTTCCCCTCTGGGTCGAAAGAGAAAAATATCCTGTCTGTCTATTGAAAGGCACTCAGACCAGCTGCCAGGCTTCTCAGTGGTGGCGGCTGCTCAGTTTCATTTGCCTCGAGTCATCGCATGCTGGAAAATCAAAGCCTTGGTCTTGCATGAGGTTTGGAATTGTAAAGGCCTTTGGCCTTGGGGCCTGAGTGCCATCTTGAATTTCCGTACCCAAATTTATGGGTATAGGGTGGGTGGCTTCTCCAGCCAGGGTCCCTGACAGATGGTCAGCTAGATCCAGAGCACAGTGAAGGCAGAGTCCAGAGCTGAGCTTTGCTCCTGGGCACAGTACTTAACAGGAACTTGAGGGAAAGCTCAGGACCTCAAATCTAGACGAAGAACTGGCAATTAAGGAATACTAAGTGTGGGGGAAATCAGAGCATACCAACTGGGTATCCAATACCAATTAGTCAGCCCTGAAAACATACATACAAGTAACATTATACAGGCAGAGAAGGTGGTACTTATGCATTTAGGAATACATGTGCATATACATACATATATGGCAACAATAAAAAAAGAGGCCATGAATTTGAAAAAGAGGAAGGATGGGTGTTCAGGGAAGGTTTTGAGACACAAAGGGGAAGAGGGAAATGATGTTATTATATTATAATCTCAGAAATAAAACTGTCAAAAAAAAAAACCAAAAAACAAAAAACAAACACCGCAAAGAGATATCAAATCAAAAGCATACACTCCTCTGTGGCTCCTAAGAGTTTGTCACTCCCCAGGTCAATTGCTGGTTTAACCAAAATGCCCAGAGGTGAGCGGACAGATGTGTGGTAACAGTAATATTCATCAGTAATATTTACCATGTGCCAGCTACTGTTTGAGGCACTTACACGCACACACACACACACACACACACACACAGCTTCAGAAAAGCACAATTTTTTTTTTTTTTTTTTTTTTGGTTTTTCAAGACAGGGTTTCTCTGTGTAGCCCTAGCTGTCCTGGAACTCACTCTGTAGACCAGGCTGGCCTCGAACTCAGAAATCCACCTGCCTCTGCCTCCCAAGTGCTGGGATTAAAGGCGTGCGCCACCACTGCCTGGCAAGCACAATTATTCTATTCTTACTTTAAAGACAGGAATAAAGCTTTAAGAGATTAATTTGCAAGATCCATAGCAAATAACTATCAGAACCAGGATTCCAAGCCAGGCTGGCTTCAAAGTCCATACCTACCCAGCCTGTTCAGCTCCGACCAGGGAACACATTTCATCTTGTGAATATTTTATTTGAAATTCAACAGCATTTGAAAGGCCTTTATGTGAATTTAGGAAGAGCAGGGAACACTGATAAGTGTGCCTGGCATAGGGTGCTGGGACACTGCTCTCTATATAAGTCCCCCACCAGGGCTAGGGCTGTGCCCAAAGCTGTCCCCATCTGGAAGCAGTAGAGCTCCTCCTGAGTTCCACGGAGAGAGGGTGGAATGGGAAGAACAAGAGACACTGGAGTGGGAAGCCGACGTGGTTGCCAAGGAAACCAGCAGTGTGGTGAAGCTCATAGCTGAGCCTGGCTGGTTGGGGGATGGAACAGAAAAGTAAAAGGAAATTGGATCATTAAAACCTTGAGTTGCTTTGGAGAATGGCTTAGGACAGCCTGCCCCCACCCCCATTCACCTGGTGGAACTCAGGTTAATTTTTAGCTTATTTGCTAGTGAATAGAATAGTGATCTCACATAACTGCCCGGCTAGTGAATAGAATCACGTTCTCACATAACTGCCTAGAGAATTTATAAATCAGGACAGCTCCTGATCTAGCTAAGGAAGGGCTCGCATGGGAAGATGAGGTGGAAGGCAGGGCATGCTGCTGTGCCCTCTGATCCTAGCTCTTGGCAGGTGGCAAGAAGGTCGGAAATTTAAGGTTGTCCTCAGCTACACAGTGAGTTCGAGGCTGGGTTGGGATCCATGAGACCTTACCTCAGAAATTAAAAAAAAAAAAAAAAAAAAGAATGAAAGAATGAAAAGCAGGGAATGAGGGAAGAGGAGGCAGGGGTGGGGAGGGCAGGGAATTTCATGTTTTAGGCCAGCCTGGGTTACCTTGGCCCAGTGTGGAGGGGAGGTAGGGATATGGAGGTGAGTTTTGGTGGAGGGTGTTAGCTGAATGCTGAGAGTGACATTGACAGGGGAGGATGGGGGGGCGGGGAGAAGGGAAAATGTGGTCCGGATGTAATAAATGAGAGAGGAATTTTTATGGCTCCACTGTGGTCCATTATCTTGCTCTCAGAGTGAAGTGAAGACAGAGAGAGCATCCTTTTCAGATTTAAGCATGGGTATTTGGAGATAGAGGCAAGCGGGAGAAAGGCAGGTATATTTCCAAGTGTGGACAGCAACTTCTCAAGAGCGAGCGATGCTTCTGTGTGTTCACAACAGCTCTTCACATGAGTTTGTGGCCTTCTAAGTTGCATTACTCGAAGGATGTGATTTACAGCAAGGGTTACAGGTGAAGCAAAACATTGATTTATTTATTTATTTTATTAGATATCTGCTTTATTTACATTTCAAATGGTATCCGCTTTCCCCGTTACCCCTCTGAAAACCATAGCTCTAATTAAGAACGCTTGCCACTCTTGCAAAGGACCTGAGTTTGAGTCCCAGCATCTATGTCTGGCACCTCACAACTGCCTGTGACTCCAGCTCCAGGGAGTCTGAAACTCTCCTCTGGCCTCCTACGGCACCTGCATGCATATGCACACACTCACACTCACACATTCACACACACACACACACACACACAATTTAAAATAAAATAAATGGTTTACTTATTATTTTAAAACATTTCTCAGAGGCTTCTGTAGGAAGTCTTGAGTATGTGAGGTACTGAGTGAATGTGTGTGGTTGCCCTGGGCATTGTCATGTCAAGGACCCTAGCCTCAGATACAGAGGGAAATGGCAACTCCTTCCTCTGGGCCATGTGTGGATATTAATAGTGTGTGCAGAAAATGTCCATGGTAGTTCCCTACCCCTAGACAGTTATGGCCTGAAGACAGCCTGCCTACAGAGAGACGTCTCATACTGACATTAGCTCATCCTGTCTCCTTGGTCCAGCTGTATGCTACAAATCCTGCCTCCTTGTTTATCTGTATGCAATAACTCTGTCTCTTTGTTCAGCGGTGTATAATACCCCCATTCTCTGTCGACTCTATATAATAAACACCCTGCACTTGCTGTGGTTACTCCATCTAAGAGCCCAGATCACAAGATCCTAGCTTTCTCTCTCTCTCTCTCTCTCTCTCTCTTTCTTGCCGGCAAAAAGTAAAGTATCTTTATTATGATTTTTTAATAGTTAAAAATCTACATGTTTCCTTAGATAAAATAGCTTATAACAGGATAAAAAATTACAAAAAGGTAAGCTCTTAATGATTCACTTTTGAATTAAATATAAAATCAAGATCCTAGCTTTCTATCAGTATGTTCATCTGTCTCTTTTTTTTTTTTCTTTTTTCACTTGCCATCCCAGTCAGGTCTGTTCCTGGAGTCTTGCTGAAATCTGCAGATTGGGAATGACAGAGCTCTTATGTAAAGTGCATGAGGCCCTGGGTTCAATCAGGACAGCATGAACTGGGTCTGGTGGCACGTGCTTGTGTTCCTAGCAAGAGGATCAAAAGGTCAAGCTCATCTTCTATTTCATACCAAGTTCAAAGCCAGTCTGGTACTTGAGACCTGTCTCAACAACAACAAAGACACCAACAATAACTTTTTTCTTTTGTAAATGAAATTGTAAGGTGGTTTTGTGATGGGCAAACTAGGTGGGCTGGAAAGATGGCCCATTGGTAAAGAGCACGTATTGTTCATGCATAGGACACGAGTTTGATTCCCAGCACCACATCAGGCAGCTTACAACTGCCTGGAACTCCAGCTCCAGGGCATCCGATCCCCTAATGCCTTCGTCATACACAGACAAGCACATGTATACATACATAAATAATAATAAAGATATTTTTAAATGCAAACTATATTCCAAGGATGAGGGGTTTCCCTTTATTTTGGTTTCTCTCCCTCCATCCCCACCACAGTCTTACATGATCCATATGAAGTGGAATCTCAAGTGTTCTTTGGAAAGTCAATTGTGTTGGATGGTGTTTTGCTGGGGCAGACACGTGAAGGAATGTTTTTCTGAAGTGGACACAAGTGAAAGAGTGCTTTGCTAAAGCAAGCACGTGGAAGGACATGTGATGAAAGATTCTTTGCCAATGACATGCATGTATTGGTTCACCTTACATTGCGTAGCTGAGCTCCATTTGTTGTGACTCCATAGAGAGAAATGCATCAAGGAACTTCTCGAGAGGTTCCTGTGGCTTCTTGCTGCTTCTGTGGACTCAGGCCAATTGGCAGAGTGATGTCAGCTGAGCCAGGCTCATGTGGAGTTTTGCTAAATCAGACTCACGTGCTGAGGCAAGACACATGGAGGGCATGTGGTATTTGGAGGGAGTATAAATAGGACTGAAGGGACAGTGACAAAGGCTTGTCTGGGGTTGCTTATAGAGCTAGCTGTGTAACACTTGTTGGTCTCTTCATCTTCGCTGATTTTGCTTCACTGTGAGAGGCACAACCGAGAACCTTTCCTGGTATCCATGGTGGTCCTGGTTCCTCCTGCTGATCCGAGCCGCTTCAGCTGAGGTCTGGCTGTTCCTGCAGGTAGTGCCACTGCTGCTGCCCCCCTGACTCTGCCACACTGAATTGTTGGTGTATCTGGGAAGTGTTTGCAAGTGGTTCAAGCTGCCAATGCTGACCTGTGAACTGAACTGTTCATTTCCTGACAACACAGATGGGATTTGCTCCAAAGAACCATTTCTAAATAGGTTCACTTCCCCCTCTCCTTTCTTTTCCATCACTTCTGGTGGGCTAGAAGGGAGGTTGAAGCATTTAAGAGCCATCATTAAGAGTAGGCTTTGAAAAAATAAAACTTACACCCATGTTGGCTTCAAATTCCCTATGTAGCCAAAGATGATCTTGAATTTCTGATGACCTTGTCTCTACCTTCAAAGTGTCTCTACCTGCAAAGATCTTGGGGAGAGGGGAGGTAAGGAGGAGCTGGGAGGAGTGGAGGGAGGAAAAGCTATGGCCTGGATTTATTGTATGAGAGAAGAATCTATTTCTAAGAAAAAAATAAATAAAAATTTAAAAAATAAAAAATCAATGTTTAGCCTCATTATGCACTTGAAGAAATGAAAACAAAGTAACTTCCTCTTGAATTAGTTTGACCAAAAGGGAACCCAATTTTGAGTGTTCCATGTCTTTTTCCTATATCTTCTGCCTCTATCTTGTGGTTACTGGACTGTTCCGTGTGCCCAATCTGTCTATTTCTGTGTATTGTACCTGTGTATCTGTCGGAATCTGTGCCTGTCCCTAACAAAGGAATAAGTTATTTTACTAACTCCTAACTTACCCAGAATAGCACTCATGACCACAAACTAATGCTTTCAACTTGTATCTACATGTGGTCTTTAACATTTTTGGTGCATTTGTTGTATACATTTGCTTTTCAACCTGCTGGCTGCTTCCAGCAAATGATTACAACACATATACAATATTCTGGGCTGGAAGCATAAAAGAGAACATAACTCAAGATGAAAGCTATGCATTACCTTAGGTTGTAGAAGCTGATTGTATGGGTGGAAAATCCAAGGCATAGTGAGATTGGTTACACTGTTCTATTTTTTTAAACTTATTTTTTATTTTATGTTCATTGGTGCTTTGTCTGCATGTACAGAGAGATGTGAGCTGCCAGGTGGTTGCTGGGAATTGAACCTGGGTCCTCTGGAAAAGCAGCCATTGCTCTTAACTCCTGAGCCATCTCTCCAGCCCCCTACATCGTTCTCTTAAAGGCAGGTTAAATTTAGGCAGACTTTGTGCACAATAGGACAGCAGGTTAAGTACATAGATCGTTTAGATCTCAAGTCATATTACTAACTTGGCTTCAAGATCTGGCAATAGTTAAGTCTTGTGGAGTTATGAGAAATTGTCAGAAAAAATGGATCACCTGACTTCAAATTCTACCGCATTTGACAAAACATTTTCTCATTCTCACCAAACCCTTTTGCTTTCTTTTCAAAACAGGTTTTTTTTTTTCCCTAGGTATATCTATGGCTGTCCTGGAACTCACTCTGTAGACCAGGCTGGCCTCAAAGTCAGAGATCTGCCTGCCTCTGCCTCCCGAGTGCTGGGATTAAAGGCGTGCGCCACCACTGCCGGGCTTACTAAAGCCCATTTCTGCTTGTTTTTACTATGCCAACATGCAGGCTGTCTGCAGGGCACATCTCAGCAAACATCAGTCAGAACATGGAGGCTGGCTGCCGGCCTGGCCATGAAGGTCTTCTGTGATCTGGCCCCAGCCGCCTGTCCAGCATAACTCTCTGATTTGTTCTCTCACTCTGGATTTAATGTCATTGGAAACCTGTCCCCAGCTTGGCTGCTCTCTGGTCCAGGCCCACTTGCTACTCAGAACTCAGAAAAGCAGTTCAGAGCCTCAAAGACACAAATAATTATTTCAGGTGGATTCTGTGGCTCTGTCTGAGGGCCAAATATGACAGGGCAGGCCGGTTGGGAAAGGTGAAGAGACCCAGGGAAGGAGGCAGGGAGTTTCAGTACCTCATCCTGTTCTGTGGAGCAAGTCTCTTGACTAGAAGTGCCTTTGCCATCTGATTTTCTTTGTTTCTGCCTTTGAACTGTATCATTCATTGATTCTTCTGGGTATCAGCAAATGAACATAGAAAGTCCAAGTCAGGCTCTGTGAATTCCATTATCCTTGCAGGAATGAAGATATTCTATAGAGACGTTTGTACCTCTCCCTGTGACTATCAGAAATTGTAATTTCTCCAAGATTCTTATGCTGGAAGAAGGAAAAGACTGAAGCCTCGGAGCCAGTCAAAGGAAGAGGAGAGTCTTGTCTTGTAGGCAGAGATTTCCCACGGTTCTGACAATGTGTCAGACTACCCTGCAGGAGAGAAAAGGGAGCCAAGAGCATGCGATGGCAGGAGCACCCCTTGGCCAGGGCTGCTTACTTATTCATCCCTCTGGCTTCTACTTAAGCCTCATCTCCATGGCAAGACCAGGAAAGATAGACTTAGGGTCACTGAACCTCTTTTTTTTTTCTAGCTTGTTGGGGTGCAGGGGCGCTGGCTCTGGCCTTAATGACCAAACAGGACACATATGGCAAGCTAAAGTTAATGAACCTTGTGTGTGTGTGTGTGTGTGTGTGTGTGTGTGAGGTTTGGCACTCGATCCCCATGTTAGTAGCTGTGTGGTCCTTTCCATCACCTGCAAAAGTAAATCACCTGGTGAAGCGCCTGATTTTGTAGGCTCACCCACTCTGAAATGCCCCCATCCTTCTCTATCCCTTTAGCCTGGTTTATATTCCTCATAGTTTGCATAGCTATCTACTGTTTGCACTTATTTAGTTAATTTAGATTTTGGTTTGGTTTTCTCTGTAGCCTAGGTGGGCCTTGCACTCACGATGTAGGCCAGCTTCACTTTGAACTTGTTGCAGTTTTCTTGCTTCAGTGTACTGGCCAGTACTGTGTGTCAACTTGACACAAGCCAGAGTCATCAGAGGAGTAAGAGTCTCAGTTGAAGAAATGCCTCCAGGAGATCCAGCTGTAAGACAGTTTTTTTCAATTAGATTATTGAAAGGAGGGCCCAGATCATTGTGGGTAGTGCCATCTCTAACCTGGTGGTCCTGGGTTCTATAAGAAACCAGGCTGAGGGGTTGGTGTAGCTCGCTGCTGGCGCTGCAACGCTCATGGGTGGCGTGTCTGCTTTGGTGCGCTGCTGCAGCTCTGACCTCGGGTCTGATGTGCCACAGCATGGCTTCTGCTTTGGAGGAGTTACAGAAAGACCTAGAAGGGGGTCAAAGTATTGCTGGAAAAGTCCACTAGGAAAAGACTATGTGATACTCCTACAAGTGAAAAATCCAACTAAAGAACAAGATGCAACCGAAGTCGCAGAATAAACCAGAACTTGATAATGAAAGCCAGCTGCTATGGTTGCTCCTCTTACACAGGATACACCGTGAAAATCAGTAATTATGGGTGAGACCAGTCAGATAAGTTTGTGAAAATCTATATTACCTTAACTGGAGTTCATCAGGGTCCCACTGAGAATGTGCAGACACACTTCACAGAGAGGTCATTTGATCTTTTGGTAAAAAACCTCAATGGCAAGAATTACTCCACGACCGTGAACAATCTTTTGAAACCGATCTCTGTGGAAAGCAGTTCAAAAAAAAAAAAAAAGTCAAGACTGATACAGTTATTATTCTATGTAGAAAGAAAGCAGAAAACACACGTTGGGACTACTTAACTCAGGTGAGAAAAGAATGCAAAGAGAAAGAAAAGCCTTCCTACGACACTGAGGCAGATCCTAGTGAGGGGTTAATGAATGCTCTAAAGAAAATTTATGAAGACAGAGATGATGACATGAAGCGAACCATTAATAAAGCGTGGGTGGAATCCAGAGAGAAGCAAGGCAGAGAAGACACAGGATTTTGAGGCTTTTAAGTCCTCCTGGGAACTGTGATGTGGAAGGCTCATGGTTCCAGGAAGGGGATGCAGTTGAACTGCGCATAATTGTTCATGTGGCTATGCAGTTTTGACAGATAACTATTTACACAGCCTTTAAAGTAAAGACAGCAGATCCTCCATTTCTTTTTTTTTTTTTTGTTTTTTTTTTTGGTTTTGCGAGACAGGGTTTCTCTGTATAGCCCTGGCTGTCCTGGAATTCGCTCTGTAGACCAGGCTGGCCTCGAACTCAGAAATCTGCCTGCCTCTGCCTCCCAAGTGCTAGGATTAAAGGCGTGCGCCACCACCGCCCGGCTGATCCTCCATTTCTTACTGAAGGATTTGATTTAAATAAATAAGCTTATTAAATTTTTTCCTTCATTAGCAGCAGACATTTTGTTTCAGAAAAGGCTATATGGCATTCTTACTGAAATGTAAAAAGGAAGTCTTGCATAATGAAGATGTTACATGACAGATTTTTGTCCTGGCTGGGAGATAGAAAACAGAAGTATTTGTCTATCTGTAACTGACATTAGGTCCCAATAATGTTAAAAACTAAAAGCAAAATTTTTGCGTAAAATTCAAATTTGTACATGAACTTGCAACGTTACTACAGAGCTGTTCCGTCGTTATCAGCTTAAGCAGCATGTATGCAATGTGTCACCACACACTACTGATTGATTTAAGTACATTTATGGATATAAAATTAAACAAAATACAAATGACAACAATAGATAAGCATCTTGTGTTGATAAGTACTGTCATGGATCAGATGGCTTAAAAATAACCACGATGCGAAAACTTGAAAACTCCATTTATTCCTTTGTTCAATAAAGTTGGAGTTTTACTTAAAAGATAAAACAAAAACAACAACAACAGCAGCAACAACAACAAAAAGAAACCAGGTTGAGCAAGCCATGGAAAGTAAGCCAGTATTCCTCCTCTGAATGTTCTCTGCATCAGCTCCTGCCTCTAGGTTCCTGCCCTGCTTGAGTTTCTGTCCTGTCTTCCATGGGTGATAAACAGCGATATGGAAGTGTAAGTCAAATAAACCCTTTCCTCCTTGGCTTTCTTTTATGTGTTTTGTTAAAGCAATAGAGACCCTAAGACATTCAGTATCTGGAGGGATGACATTACAGATGTGCACCACAAACACAGCTTCTGCTTGTTAGAAAACAAAGTAGAAAGCTGAGAAAGGAGATAAATTCAATGTGGTAATGTTCTGAAGAAAGACAAAGATGTTCAGTGATCCTAAGTCCACCCCTGTAAGACAGTGTTCACTCTTTAAGAAGCCAGTTCTTACAACTTGAAGAGATCATGTCTTTCCTAGTTGCGCCTTTCTAGGATGGAGAATTAGGCTGTATCTGCTGTGGTCTAACGGCAGCCCTGTTAACGGTCCTAACCAGGACCTAACTCCTCCATGTTCTTTTTTTTTTTCTGAGACAGGGTTTCTCTGTGTAGCCCTGGCTGTCCTGGAACTCACCCTGTAGACCAGGCTATCCTCCAACTCAGAGATCCACCTGCCTCTGCCTCCAGAAGGCAGCTGTGAACTGCATGATTTGTATACTTAATAATGTTTCTTTATTGGCTAATTGACCCACTAGCACATATGTTCATGAGATTATAAGTTTAGTGTGCATGTGTTTGTGTGTGTGTGTGTTAACGTGTGTGTGTGTATGTGTACATGTTCTGCTACCCATGATTTAGAGGTTTTATTTATTTTTACTTTTTGAGATAAGATGTGCCTGGGCTATTCTTGACTGGTGATTTGGGGTTTTTAAATCCTTATAATCCCTGTGCCTTGACTATTAAGTGCTCATTTGGTAAATATTTATTTATTTATTTATACATTCAATAAATATCCTTTTTGTTGCCTTTTGTGTGTATGTTCATGATTGAGTACATGTGGATATATGTGCACATGTTTGTGATAGCCAGAGGTCAGCTTGGGTGTCATTACCCAGGCACTGTCCCTTTTTTTTTTTTTTTGAGACAATGTCTCTCACTGGCCTGGAATTCACCCAAGTAAACTAGGGATGCTGGCTGGTGAGCCCTAAGGATCAGTTTTGTCTCTGCTTCCCAGGTGCTCAAATTACAAGTGCACACCACCATACCTGACAATTTTTACATGTAGGTTCTGGGGAAGGAAATCAACACTTCTCGGTTGCAAAGCAAGTCCTTTACCAATCGAGTACCATTTCCAGAGCCATTTTGTTGCTTTTCTGAGATAGGGTCTCTTTCTGTATTCAAGGGTAGCCTAGAATTTACTATGTATTTCAGACAGGCTTTGAAATTGTGGCAATCCTCCTGTATCAGCCTTCCAAGTGCTTGAGGTTACAGGTATGAGACTCCACAATGGGCTCAATGAGTTTGTGTTGATTGAGTTTGAAGATGGGTGAATAGGAGGTCATAAAAGGTATGTGCTATAGTTAGAAGCACGCCAGCAACTCTCCTGCATGGAAATTCCGTGCACCTGCACATGCGGTGCTGGGACCTTGGTTCATGGTGTTGGTTAGAACTGGACTTGACATAAGGTCTGTTCTAGGGAGCTACTAAGCCCCTTTGCTCACTCTATTAGGTTCCTAAGGTTCCTATTTGTCATAACAAATTATCGATAAATAAGGCAGCATAACACAACAGAAAGATTCTCTCATAGCCCTGGAGGCCAGAAGTCCAAAACTAAGGGGTTGGTAGGGGCGCATTCTCTCCTGAGCATTAAAATCCCAGAGCAGATGTTGCTCAGGCCACATCCATTTGCAGCCTTCTCCATCTCCATCTCCACCCTCATAGCTGATTCTGGGATCCCTTCTCTTACAGATAGCCTGTCCATGAGTCTGTAAACAGATTCCATAGGTGCCCAGATTCTAGGAGGACAGCAGACATCATTCTCACTACCCCAAGAAACCACATAGATCTGAGGTTACCAGACTTCCAGGGGCATCAGAGGCCTACCAGTGGTGACATATCCTCGGAGTCACATATTCCTTCCTTGGGATTCCCCCACCTGCTGTCCAGGAACTAGGGACAACCTGCCTGCAGATTCATGCTGTAAAACCTTACCATTTCTCTGAAACCTTTAAGAGGGGACCCGCAACTTGCCTGGTAAACATGAGTTTTCCTGAGTCCCCCACAGTAAAGCTGTCTCCCCATGGTGTTAATGGCTCTTTCAATAAACTTCTTACACCAAAGAACAATCCATCTTAGCATCCCTACTGAGCTCCCAAACCAAGAGCTGTCACTGGAGTCCTAGTGAAGAATCCGTTCTTTGCTTCTTTCATCTTTCAGCTGCATCCCTCCAGTTTCTGCCTTCATCTGTATGATAACTCCCTACCCCCATCTGAATAGACATTTCAGGAGGGTCCAGTCATCTCAAATCTTCATTAACTTCTTAAAACATGCCTTTTATTTCTTAAAGATTTAGTTTATGGTCCCCCAACAACTGAAGCGGGGGGGGGGGGGGGGGCTGTCCCTGAATCTGTTGCCTGCCTGCCTGCAGATCTCATTCCACCTTGTCTGGTCTCAGTGGGATAGGATGCATCTAGCCCTGCAGGGACTTGATGTGCCAGGGTGGGGGGGATACCTAGGGGTCCTCCCCCTTTTCAGAGGAGCAGGAGAGTGGGGAATGGGAGAGGGGGTGTGTGATGGGGGGACTGAGAGGAGAGGAGGGGGACCTGTGTCCCGGATATAAAGTGAATAAAAAATAAAAAAGAACAAAGAAATTTTATTTTATTATTTTATGTGTATAGGTATTTTGCTTGCATAATACGTCTGTGCACCACATAGATGCCTGGTGCCCAGGGAGGTTAGAAGAGGGTATTGATTCCCTGGAACTGGCATCACAGAGGTTGTGATATGGTTTTGGGTGCTGGGAATTGAACCTGGGTTCTCTTGTTTTGTTTTGGTTTGGTTTTTGGTTTTTTTGAGGCAGGGTTTCTCTGTGTAGCCCTGGCTGTCCTGGAACTCACTCTGTAGACCAGGCTGGCCTCGAACTCAGAAATCCTCCTGCCTCTGTCTCCCAAGTGCTGGTATTAAAGTCATGCACCGCTACTGCCCGGCGAACCTGGGTTCTCTGAAAGAGCAGTCAGCTTTTAATCACTGATCCATCTCTCTAGCCCCAAGACCCCATTTTTTTTTCAAATAAAGAATAATTCATGGTTTCTGGAGGTTAGGGCCAAACATGCTAGGGAGCCTATAAAAGCAACCTATTGCTCACTGCTCTATTTTTCACAACTCATCTACAGCTTATAATTTGAGAAATTGTGACTTAAGAGAGTAGGCTTGTAGGGAATAATGGGCCTGGGCAATGAGCAGAGTTTGGGAATGAACAATGTGAAAATTCAAATGAATTCTACCATTGTTGGGCTGGCTGCAAAGCGGGAGAGAGGGGGCTGGGTATTTAAGCTCTGCTAATTCTCTTTGTGTGTCAAGGACCGAGACCACCACATACAAAGACGTGGAGAGGCAATTATGCTTGATAGAGAGTAATGACTACACTATGCTTCTGGGTCATTCGGCCTTGGGTCAGCTGAGTCTGGTGGCTCTCAAGAGCTCTCCAGGTAATTGTCATGCACATGGAGAGCGGAAAACCACTAGACAATAGCGGTCTAGGAATGACAGTTTTGCAACAGCTGTTAATGCAGATTATCTTTAAGAGTAGTAACAAAGTTCATAGTGTTGACATCAATAATTAACCCTCTTGACCTTCTCAGTGAGCGAATAATTAAGTAAAAGACCCAGAGGCAGAGGCTGCTGACAGAGAAGGTGCAGCAACCGCCACACACTGGCTGCCTGAGCCGACAGGAACCGCAGAGGGGAATGGGTTTGGGATGACATACCCATACCCAGAGGACAGAAGCCATTTTTAGTTTCTCCCCAGCCTGCCTGCACTAACATAACAATTTGCAGAACAGATAACACACAATCCAGGAAATGCAAATCTGTCTAGTTAGCTGGGAGAGTTCTCAGTACTGTGAGGAGTTTCCTGGGAGGCAGTGCCTCTCCTGGCCCTAAGGTAAGATAAAGATAGGGAAAGAAGCCCAGTGCCCTGGGGTCTAGTCTCCCTTCCCGGCTGACTGTCAGGCTTAGCTATGAAGAGAATGTACATTTTCCTAAATATCTCAAACGAGGATGTTAAAAACAACAAATGAGAAGTTTATTTCAGCTCTTGTTGATTCTAGATGTAGTAGGCTCATATGTTTGAATCCTTGGTCCCTAGTTGGTAGAACTTCTTGGGAAGCTTTAGGAGGTATGGCCTTGTCAAAGGAGGTACGTCACTGGGGGCGAGCTTTGAAGTTTCAAAACACTTACCCTTACCAGCACGTTCTTTCTGTCTCCTGCTTGCAGATAAAAAATGTGAGTTCTCCCAGCTGTTCCTGTTGCCATGACTTTGCACCACCACCATCACCACAAACTCTCATCCCCTGAAACTGTAAACCCAATTAAATGTTTTCTTTTATAATTTGTCTTGACCATGATGTTTTTTTCATAGCAATAAAAAAAAAAAACCAATACAGAAGTTGGTGCCTGGAGTGGACTGTTGACTGTGAAGAACCCAACTATGTTAGTCAACGCTTAGTTTTGCCAAGTGGAGATCCCTAAGGCGGATGGGAACTCCTCGGGTTTCTAGTAGCACCGAAACTCTCCCCAGAACTGCTCTGTTTGTGAAACTCAAAGTGCTCTTATCCCAAGCACTGGATGTCCTATAGTGCCCTGTCCTTGCACAGCTTAGGTCCTGGAACCCTCACTATGGCTGGTGAGGAACTGAAGAAGTGACAGGAACACCGACACAGTAAAGCTGGATGCAGTAGTCTGAGAAGCCACAGCACTCCAGCAACTCGGCATGTTTATTCTATACACCGAACAAGGGAGCAGCTTTTTTTTTAAATTATTTATTTTATTTTTTTTTAATTTACATTCCAAATCATTTCCCCTTTCCCGTTTCCTCCCTCCCCGAAAGTCCCATAAGCCCCCTTCCCTCCCTCTTTTCTCCATTCAACCCCCTCTCGTTACTCTGTCCTGGCATTCCCCTACATCCAGTCTTTCCAGGACCAGGGGTCTCTCCTTCCATCTTCTTGGAAATCTATTGATATGCGAATTGTGTCTAGGGTATTCCTAGATTCTGGGTTAATATCCCCTTATCAGTGACTGCATACAATGTGTGTTCTTTTGTGATTGGGTTACCTCACTAAGGATGATATTTTCAAGTTCTGACCATTTGCCTAGGAATTTCGTGAATTCATTGTTTTTAATTGCAGAGTAGTATTCCATTGTGTAAATATACCACATCTTCTGAATCCATTCCTCCGTTGAGGTGAGACAGCTGAGCAGGAGGCACAGTCCATAGTGAAGACGCTTCAGGCTGTAAATATCTGGGAGGAGAAAACTATGGAGGATGTTTTCCACACCCCGATTATCAACGTTCACACTTGAGGGGATAAGGGAGGCTTTGCTGTTTTCCTGTGAGTCTGAGGCTACAGGCCTTGACATGGCTGTCTGTGTCTATGACACACATTCACTTGGGGTTTCATCGGCTCCCGGTATCTCCACCTTTCTTATTTCGTAGATGTTCACACTTATTGTGGGGGGTGATTTACTGCAAGTGTAACACCACACTGTAATGGTGATAAGAAGGAAGATCATGACAGCTGCATTGCCCAACAAAAACAGTGGGAGATTTCAACAGCTGAAAGGGGCTGAATGAAGCTGTGGGGTTCAGCAAGGACCGTCTTTTGCAATGTCAGTAGGAGAAGCCAATCCGGTCATAAGCCTTCCACTCTTCTAGGATGTGCTGACATAACTGGGTCACATCCACTTTATTATTGTGGGCCCAAGCACTCAGGAGGCAGGTCCTAATTTATTCCTAGTTACATTTGTTCTCATTATAGGAGCTGCTGCCACACATGTGTGGGACATATTAAGTCCTGTTTAAATTGCAGGGCTAGAACCTGCCCCCAATAGTTGGATGGAGCCCACTGGGACTCTGGATGGCTAGAAAAATGTCCATCCCCCCAAAAAGTGAGGGAATCACTAGTATCAATAGATGTCAAAGGGTGTGACTGAGTCACTGAAAACAAGCATAGGTCCGGCAGGCTTCTCCTCTGACCAGTCTTACCTACATGGTTACAATTCTCAGACAAATCAGAAACAGAGCCACTGGGTTATTTGAACCAGGTGTTTTTGTTGTTGTTGTTTAAAGAAACTGGGTAACATTTAAAACCAGTGAGATTTTTTCCCTTTGGCTACATGCCTCTTCACTATTGGCCACCTGCTCTCCTCAGGCACACTGCCATTCTCGTGGCAGTGAGATGGTAATCTAGGGACAAGCATCTCCGCGCTGTGGAGGTTGCTATCACCTCCTCCCCCATACTGAGCTAGCAGGCCTGGATTCCATCACCTGCCTGTTGCTCAATTTTTACCAAATATAACACTTCGAAAGCAGTTGAACTGAAAGCAAAAATGGGAACATGTTTGGATCCCTCAGCTGCGTGTCCACCCCTCAGTTTTTTATCGCCTTTTAAGTTTATTTCCAGTAGCCAAATTCATCACTCCCTTCCCTGGAAAGCAAGGGAACCCTCTCAGGAACTAATGAAGCTGAAATGCCATCACCCCACTTCCAGAATTTCTCAAAATCTCCCCCAATGCACCACCATAGCTACTTACGCATAGGTTCTTTGTTCCCCAAATCTCTAAGTACTAACATATAGTCCAAAGGCTTTTATGTCTGACAAACTGAACTGTGTGCCCTCTGTCTCTTTGTTCTTTCATCCTTATGTCTTTATGTTGCTTCCCCTTTTCCCTTTATTACTGCACTTGTCACAGGAGTGGTCCCTTGTCTGACTGATCTAAGTTTCTTGTAGTCTGTGTCCACAGTCCTTGTCCCTGTCTGCATTCCGATTTGCCATGTTCTGCACAGTTCTAGGGAATGACTTAACTGGGACATCGAGGGAATAAAGAATCACAGACACACAGAGAAAAGCTGGGCTTTTAGATGGAGAAGCTACAGCATCCCTGAAGCTCAGCATGTTGAACAGAGATTGGGGTCACTACATACGGCTAAACAAGGACACAAGGTTATTTGCATATAGATAGACAAGGAGGCAGTTTATGGTATGTAGCCGGACCAAGGGGACAGGTTTAGCTAATCTTCGTAGCTAGTCTCTCTAGGGGGACAGTTGTCAGGAGATAAACAACCAGAAGGAGAAAGCCATGGTGGGACATCCTCCACAGACCACAGAAAGGCTCTGTCATCCTTCTGAGCCCCACTAGGGGAAGGGTTTGACATGAAGCTGAGTCATTGTTCCGTGACATGGCTATGCTCATGTCAACAATATACTCAGGACTTCACTTTCTCCCTGCATTGGGGAAATTTCAATTCTTTAGGAGCCATTGATGTTCCATAAGATCAGTCACCAACTGTAGACCACAGGGCCAGAAGATGGGCAGACTTGGGAACCTGCAAAGAGCTGACAACAGTTCCTAGGAAAGAGAGAGATGGGAGAGTGCTGAGAACAGGACACAGGAACCTCTATGTGCCAGCTTGTTTCCTTTTTTCTTTCTTTCTTTCTCTTTCTTTTCTTTTTTTAAAGACAGTCTCATTATGTAGTTGAAGCTGGCCTTAAACTCACAGAAATTCTCCTGCCTTAGGCTTCCAAGAATTGGGACTGGAGGCAAGAGCCTCTATTCCAGGCTTTTGACATTTTTATTTTGGTTTTTATTTGTTTGGCTGTTTTTTGAGATAGAGTTTCACTCTGTCGTCCTGGCTCATCTGGAACTAGATTTGTGAACCAGACTGGCCTTGAATTCATAGAGTTCTCTCCACCTCTGCCTTCCAGATACTGGTATTAAAGGTATGCACCGTCATGCCTAGCCTTTGTTTGTTTGTTTGTTTTGCGACAGGGTCTTCTATAGCTCAAACTGGCCTCAAATCCACAATCGTACCTGGAACCTCTGATCTTCCCCTCCTGAATGCTGGGATTACAGGCATGTGCCATCACACCTAGTTTTGTGTGGTGCTAGTTAGGGATCAAACTGAATGCTAGGTACTCTATCAATTGAGCTACATCATTAGCATTGTGTGTGTGTGTGTGTGTGTGTGTGTGTGTGTGTGTGTGGTATGCCTGAGTGTACTGGGGGAGGGGACAAAGAGTAGGTTGTCAGGTGTCCTGTTATCTGTTTCTGCCTTATTCTCGTAAGATCTGAAGCTAGGCCTATGGTCAGGAAGCCCCAGTGATGCTCCTGTTCTCACTCCCACAGCACTGCCTTCACTCCCTAGAACTCACATACAAAGCTGAGTGAAGCCATCATGTTTTCCAAGCATGCACTCTCAACTGCCCCTCCCCCTCCTGCCCTTTTTCTTTTTTGGAGCAAGCTAGTTTCAAACACACGATGATCCTCCTTAGCCTCCTACAGTTACCACAAGGAATAGAGACAATCTTCCCTATCCGTGGAGGATTTATTTTTTATTTTTTTTAACTGTTCATGCAGAAAGTATTATTTTTGAAAATTTTATTTAGATATTTTCTTTATTTACATTTTAAATGTTATCCCCTTTCCTGGTTTCTCCTCTGAAAACCCCTATCCCCTCCCCCTGCTTCTACGAGGGTATTTCCCCACTCATCCACCCACTCCTGTCTTCCCCATCCTGGCCTTATACCAAGACCCCTGCAGGTGTCTGGAACTTCAGAAACCACTCAGCCCCACGTGTACCATATTTTCCTATATATGTATATACCTGTGATAAAGTTAAATTTATAAATTAGAGGTTAAGCACAATAACTAGCAAATAGAACAAGTATATCAATGTACTGTAATAAAAGTTAAGTGAATGTAGTTTCTCTCAAATGAGCTTATTGTAATTTTCCACTAATTTAAGAAAGGACTTCAGACTATCTCTTTGGCATGTCCAAACCCCCCAGTACCATCACTCTATGCTGGGAGGCCAGTGCCTAGCCTGGCCTAGTGCAGGTCAGTTCTCAGTTACTCAAGAGCTTGAGGAAAGATGACTTCTGTGAGTCTGTGGCTAGTCTAGCTGCATGGTGAGTTCCAGGTCAGCCTGAGCTACAGAGAATCAACAGCAGCAGGATGATGATGGTGATGATGATGGTGATGATGATGGTGATGATGATGACGATGGTGATGACGATGGTGATGGTGATGATGATGATGGTGATGATGATGATGGTGATGGTGATGATGATGATGATGATGATAATAATAATAATAATAAAGGCCAGCAACCTGGTAGCCTGCCAGCTGGACTGCTAACCATGGTGGCTGCTGCATGAGTAGCTGGCTGAGCACACTGCATGGGTTCATCTGTGAAGATGTGGTTCATGTGCTCAGGAAAGTGGGTAGCATGAGATTTTTATCACACTACTCTGAAGGGACACAATTTTAAAAATTTTAAATTAATCCCTAGTATGAAACTTTGGAATTATTTTTGGGATTTTCATTTTTATATTTTCAGACCAAGTTTGGATGGAGGTAACTGAAATCCTAGAAAGTAAACTAGGGATGATTATAGCCTTTCTGTTCCACCCTGGATTGGATCCAGGATTCTCCTAGCCACTGGCTTCCTAAGTATCTCAGCTGCCTAGGAAGATAAGGCAGGCAGAATTTTCTATTCCCTTTTTAATATTGTATTATTTTATGTGCATGAGTATTTTACCCATATATATGTGTGTGTGTACCACATGCATGCTTGGTGCCTGCAGAAGTGGAAGAGGATGTTAGATCCCCTGGGGCCAAAGTTATAGGCAGTATGCGTTGACACATGAGTGCTAGGAATTGAACCCTGGTCCTCTGGAAAGGCAGCTAGTGCTCTTAACCAGAGTCAACTCTCTAGCTCTCTTTTATTCATTAATTTTTGATTGTCAGAAAAATGTATGATATAAAACCTACTATAGTAAAGACTTCTTGAACTCATAGACATATTTTGTGATATCAATGTATTCTATCCATGCAGAATATTGTGCTTACTAGCCGGGCAGTGGTGGAATATGCCTCTAATTCCAGCATTCTGGAGGAAGGGGCTGGCAGATCTCTGAGTTTGAGGCCAGCGTGGTCTACAGAGTGAGATCCAGGATATCCAGGGCTACACAGAGAAAGACTGTTTCAAAAATAAACAAACAACAACAAAAATAAAAACAAAAAATCTTGCACTTATATCCAAGTCCCAAATGGAACCATTTTTATATATCTTGGACATGACATGGGATGACTGTTATGTTTTATAAAAAGAAAGAGAAGAAGGAATATGTTTGCTGGAGGAATATGTTTGGTGTGGGAGAAGGGGCTGCCTCTGCAGGCCCATGTTGAGGCATCCCTTTCCCCTAAGGGACCAGCCACACGATGGTACAGTATAGAATAGAGTTTATTCAGAACATGGGGAGGGGAGTTGAGAGTGTAGTAGAGACAGAGAAAGGCAGGTCGCGGGGGGGGGGGCGGGGGGAGAGGAGTAGAGAAGTAGAGGCCGGCCATGAGCATGTGGAGAGAGAAGGAGAATGGGGAGAGAGGGGGTAAGGAGCAGGAGTGAGAGGAGAAGAGAAGAGGAGCAAGAAAGAGAGAGGAGGGGGCGAGCAGCCCCTTTTATAGTGAGTCAGGCACACCTGGCTGTTGCCAGGTAACTGTGGGATGGAGCCTAGACACAAACAGTGCCAACAATGCCAGGTTCAGAGCTGCTTTCTTCAAACTATAAATCTCTTGATTACTTGGAATAATTTTAAATATCAGGAAGACTACACTATTAAATGTCATCCCTCCTTCTTGGCTACTGTTGTGAAGTAGAACAAAGAATGAAAACAGGTTCAATGGCGGCACATTCCCACTGCTGCGAAGCCATAATCAGTATCCATTGTCAGAACACTGTCAGTCACCTCGTGAAGCTGAAATTCTGCATTCATTAAATACTAATTCATGACACAGTGACTCATGCTTGTAATCTCAACACTGAGGAAGGAGGTTGCAGCAGGAGCATGGATTTGAGAACAACCTGTGTTCCACAGAGACTTCCAAGCCAGCCTTTGCTACTGAATGAGAGCTGGTCTCAGAAACCAGGCCAAAGCAAACCGCCACCACCATCAAAACCAACCCAGGTATGGGGTATGGTAGTTGTACATGCTTGTAACCAAGGAAGAGTCAGGAATTCAATGCCATCCTTGATCATATAATGATTTCTAGCCCAACCTGAGTCACATGAAACCCTATTTTAAAACCAAAACCAAAACCAAAAACAGGAGCTAAGGATGCGGTTGAGTCCGTAGCATGCTTGTGTAGCATGTGCGAAGCCCTGGGTTTGATCCATAGCCGTGTAAACCAGGCATGGTGCTGCACATCAGCACTTGGGAGGTGGAAGGAGGAGGACCAGAAGAAGTTCAAGGACATCCTCACTTATACAGTGAGTTACAGGTCAATCCTTGGATACGTCCTATTTCAAAAACAGAACACTGTCACAGTCTTTCACATTTCTGGTCTCTGACAACCACCATTCAGCTTTCTGTCCATGAATTTGGCTGTTCTAGGTATTCTTTCTCTGTAGGGCTGAAGATCATACTTAGCACTTCCAACATTGAAGGCTGGGGTTCTACCACTGAACTTCAGCCCCAGGCCTCTGAGTATTTCTCATATGTGGAAACTGTCCATTTTCATCTGGTTTCTTTCCTTCAGTCTCATTTATGCTGCAGCACATAGCAAAATTTTCTTTTATTTTAAGTCTTAATAATGTTCTCTTATGCGAATATGCACTTTTTGTGTGTTTGTTTTTTTCAGGCTATGCTAGGGGTAATGGCTTTACCACTGAGTTACATCCCCAGAAATATTTTCACTTTTGTTTATCTACTTATTCTTCAATTGGCATTTAGGCTGCTATTTGGCTATTAAGATAAATCCTGGGGCCAAAAAGATAGCTTGGTGGTTATGAGGACTTGCTGCTTTTCTAGACGACTGAAATTTGATTTCTAGGACCCACATGACACAGTTCACAATTGCTCCAGGTCCAGGGAATTCAAACACACATGACATACATTTATATAGACACAGAATAAAAATATAAACAAAATCTTTTTTTAAAAAGGAATGCTGGGGCTGACAGTGTAGCTCAAAAATACAACAAAAAAATCCAGATGTGGTGGTACATACCTTTAATCCCAGCAGGCGAATCTCTGTGAGTACAAAGTTAGCCTGTTTTACATAGTGATCTCCCGGACAGCCAGGGCTACATAGAAAGACCCTGTCTCAAAAAAACAAAACAAAACAACAACACATACCACACACACACACACACACACACACACACACACACACACACACAAACACACACACACACACACACACTTGAGGCATGGTGGCTCACATTTGTATTCCAGCACTTGGAGGGCTGAGGCATGATTTTAAGGTCAACCTATCTCAGAATAAACATCTCTCCCCAGATCCTCAATACTGAAAATAGAGAAACACTGCTGTGAGCAACAGCAGGGGTTGTTTCTCTAGAGACCAGACAGAGTGGACAGGATGATGCAGCAAGTAGACATTCTGTGGGCTGAATACATAGATCCTACTTGTGGGCTGGGTGACACAGCCTCCAAAGATACACTTGCCTCACTCTCCGCCGTTCCACCTCTCATAACCCTCCTTGCCCTGTGAGCCGGCTCTCCGGAGCCAGGCTCTGATCAGAAGCAGGCCAGGGTTTCTCTGCTCAGATGCCATTTGTGTCCATTTCTGACTGAAGCAAGAAGCAGAAGGAAGATGACGGGGGCTCCATCTCTCCTCATTCTCATGAGGCAAACATTATAACCACTACGCTATGAAAATGACCCTTCCCAGCGGTCTTTTAGCTTGATTGCTGTTATTCTATGGGAGAGTACTTTATCTGTCTCCATCACTGATGGAGCATTTCATTGAATTGATGCACCATGACATACTAACACAGTCCTACAGGAATGGAGATTTGCCTCAAGTGCAGCCTAAATGCTTGCTGGTTGGAGACGATGGCTTTTAGTACTCAAGTAGCCCTCTTAGTAGTCCTTTGTTTCCCCATTAATTTAAATTTAATGAGAAGTTAGAAAAAAGAACAAGGCCAAGAACTACCTCAATGCTAGAATGTGAGGATCCCTGAGCTTGATCCCCAATACCACAAACACAGAAAAGAAAGAAAAGAGAACCAGAGCATAAGCTCAGGTGGGGAAGGAGGAAATGAGGAAAGTACTACTGCTGAGTGTGGAGAAAAGCTTAAAACCTAAGGGAAGGCAAGCACTTGTTGGCTATTGTTAGCCTGGAATGGTGCCCCCTGCTTGTAACCCCAGTACTGGTGAGGCTGAGGCAGAAGGATCACTATGAATTCTGGATAACAGAGTAAAACAAATAAAAAGTAAGAAAGGAGAAATCGGGTGCTTGGACAAAGAATGAAACTGGCAAAAGGTTTGGTGAGAAACATTAAAAAAGGTTCTCTCTGTATGTGCAGGGCAAACCCAGCATGCTGGATTAAATACAATTCCTCTTGTTTTTGCACTGAAAAAAAAAAAGAAACATTAAAAAATAAAAACAGACAAATTGGGTGGGCACGTTAAAGCACAGCTATGATCTCAGAACATGGGAGGCAAAGTTAGGGGATAAAATAACATTTGAAATGTAAATAAAGGAAATATCCAAAAAAAAAGTTCAAAGTTATTTTGGGCTACATAGCCTATGTTAGACTTAGCATTAAAACAACAAGACAGAACACACACACACACACACACACACAGACACACACACACAATTTAAAAAGGAAAAGAAAGCAAGAGCCAAAAGCAACAGCAGGAAATGAAAGGCCACAAAAAATTACCACAAAGCACGCAGATATTAAAATCAACAGGACATCAAGAGGGAACTGGATGTTCACACAGTGTCCACACAAAATACAGTTGATGCATTCTTAAATACAAAGGGAAAACGATTCCTTTACAATGAAGTGAGCTGGACATGTACCCTGATCACATAGTAAACGTTACTAGCACCAGGCATAAGGCAAAGTCCTGGTGTCAATGGTGGAAGGACAGCATGTAACCCACGGAGAAGGCCCAATCTGCTCACGCCAGAGCAGTTACACTAACACACTAGGAGGGGCTTCCTGCAAAACAACCACAATCAATCTGTACAAATGTTCCTGTGCTGCAAAGTGAAATTGTTATGAGCAGTGTTCTAGTTTAAAAGTTACTGACGAGTCGTGGCAGTCAGATGTAATGCAAATGCATGGCCTTGCATTGGAAAGAGGACTTTTAGAAAATGAGAGATATTACTGAGATGATGAGAAAATGTGTCATGTGACCAGACCAGGTAACAGGATGATCTCAATATTAAGTAGTCAGTGAGGTGAGTGCACTAAGGCTTTGTAGGAAAACATTCTTTTTCTTGGGAGATAGATGCTGCCACATTCAGAAATGACGTATCATAATGTCTTCAGGTACACAAATAACTCAATAGAATGATTAAATGTGCACACACAAAGAGCTGAGTGCAATAGAATTTACCTGTAGTCCAAGTTACTTGAAAAGATGAGGGAAGAGCATCATGCAACTCGGAAGTTTGAGGTGAGAACCTCAAATCTAAAACAAACAAAAATGGAACGAGATAAAATTAAAACAAACCCCCAGGGCTGAAAAGCTGACTCAGTAGTTAGGAACATATACTGCTCTCACAGAGGATCAGAATTAGATTTCCACCATCCACATCTGGTGGGTCACAATTGTCAGTAACTCCAGCTTTAGGGGGGATCAATCCAACATTTCTGGTCTCTGATAAGCCTGTGTACACGCATGCACACACACATGTGCACACACATTCTTAGGATTCCCTATCAAGTCTTTCTCCACTTAATTCTGACATATGACCCAGGAATACATACGTTCACTCCATACAAACTGCTGGAGAAACTTAGAAAGGAGGATCACTCCGCAGCTCAAGTTCTTAGATGGGTATTACCAGGGTACCAAAAGCTGGTGAGGGCAGTTTGAAAGAGACAAGCCCCAAGGCAATTGTACACTCATGTCACAGAAGCAAAAAGATCACAGAGGCTGGAAGCAACCTGAGTCCTACAAAATATTTTAAGGAAAAATTCCAACTGAACTGGGTTCATTCCAGGAATACAAACCTCCCTTCAGAAATCAAATATTTGTGCACATTTCCATGCTGAAAACAAAACCAAACTATTCATATTCAGGAAAAGTTAGATAGGACATTCAATATTTATTTAAGATATATTGCTTAAGTTTTTTTAAGAAGTCAAAATGTGGAGGTAAAATTTGTTTACAGGCCGATGAGGCTTTGACACTTTAAAAACGTTGATATTTCTGGATATGGGTGTTTTGTCTTCATGTGTTTGTACACTACATGGGTGTCCTCAGAGGCCAGAAGAATCCCCTGGACTCAGAGTTATAGAAAACTGTGAATCAATCTGCAGGTGCTGGGAATTGAAGCCATGTCCTCTTAACTGTAGAGTCCAGCCCCTGAGAATTTTCTTTTATTTTTTACTTCTTGTTGTCTTTTTTTTTTAAAAGACAGATCTTATGTACCTAGGCTGCCTTGAACTGACCCAATAATTGAAGATGAGTATTAAATTCTGATTCTCCTGCTTTTATTTCCTGAGTGCTGAGATTACAGGTGTATATCACTACAGTTGGTTTATGAAGTTCTAGGACACAGACCCAGGGCTTCCTTGCATGCAAGGCAAGCACTCTAGTATAACTAACTGAGTTACATACTTGGCACTGGATTGCTTGCTTTAATGCCCATCCCCCTGTGTGTGTGTGTGTGTGTGTGTGTGTGTGTTGCATGCATGTATGTGTGAGTACTCCTATGGGGGCTAGAAGTCCGTTTTTCCTTGATCATTCTCCACTTTATATTTTTTTTGTTTTTGTTTTTTTTTTTGAGACAGGGTTTCTCTGTGTAGCCCTGGCTGTCCTGGAACTCACTCTGTAGACCAGGCTGGCCTCGAACTCAGAAATCCTCCTGCCTCTGCCTCCCAAGTGCTGGGATTAAAGGCGTGTGCCACCACCGCCCGACACTTTATATTTTTTTAAATAAAGAAGTTGAATTTTCACTATTTTTAAGTGTGTGTGTACGTGTTTGTGTATGTCTGTGTATATGTGTCTACAGATGGAATTTCACTTATACAATATGCAAGTGTATGTGTGTGTATGTGTGTGTGTGCACACATGAGCTGGCAGAAACTAGAGGTGTCAGATTCCCTGGAGCTGGAGTTATAGGCAGTTGTGAGCTTCCTGATGTGGGTGTTGGAAACTGCACAACAGTGAACAACTGAACAACAGCAGTAGGTGCTCTTACCCATGGAACCATCTCTCCACCCACTCCATGTTATTTTTTTCAATACTGCGTCTCTCACTGAACTTGGAGCTTGCAATTAAGTTAGGTTAGATAGCCAGAAAGGCCCTGGAATGCATCTGTATTCACCTGCTTCCACCCCAGCACTAGGGTTACAGGTGTTTGTTGCCAATTCCTGGCTTTTACACTGGATGCCAGGGATCCAAACATAGCTCCTCATGCAAGCACAGGACACATTTTACCTACTGAGCCTTCAGCCTACTCTACTTTGCATGATTTTTCTGCCTGGGATACAGTTCAATCAGGAGAGTACTTACATAGCATTTGAGAAGCACTGGATTCTATTCCCTGCATTCAGTGAACTAGACATGGTGTCCCACACAGGAAAGATCAGCACTTAGTATGGTTAGAAATTCATTGTCATCCCAAGCTATATGAAAGTTCAACACTAGTCTGCAATACATGAGATACAAAATAAACAAGCAAGCAAGCAAGATGGTTTATCAGTTGGGGGCACACACTGCTCTTGCAGAGAATCTGACTTCTCAGTCCCAGCAATCATACCTGGTAGCTCACAACCACTTGTAACTCCAAAGCTCCAGGGGATATAAAGCCCCTGGCACCCCAATGCACTTGTATTCACATGTGCATACCAACTTTACATAGTTTAAAAATAAAGAAAAAATATTTCATTTTATAGATATGACTAACCATAAAATCATAACCCTCTTGCCTCAGACTCCTGAGTGCTGATTATAAGCCTGCACTATTAAGTCCAGACAAGTCTGCAAAATTTTAAAGTACATACACTTAAAGAAATACAAAACCATTACCTTTTGTGCATTGGATCCATCACAGGCTGAGGTCTCACCTCATGCTGCCAGTCACTGAGTCAGAGCTTCCCACACCAAGGGCAATCACATTCCATTCACAGCTTCACAGCACACACAGCCAGAGCGATGGACAGACTCCACGGCCCCAGATGATTTGGCATCACCAGCCTCCTGCAGCAAGGGTAAAAATCCTGCTTCTCAGCAATGGGGGCTGGCAAAACCCACACCTACTCATCCCTCAATCTCAGATCCTGCCTGGCACTTGATCTGGCTCAAGGCTGGAAGCCATCCTGTCTGTCAGGATGTGGAGCCCTGGAGGTAGTAGGGAAGATGGACCTGGGACATAGAGTATTATGTTAGGAAACATTTGTGACATGTGGGAAGGGTGAGGAGAGACCTGTGGAAGACCTTCCACACATGTGGACACATCACCTTCAAAACCAGATGCATAACTCAGCTAGCAAGATGGTACAAGCTTGAAAACCTGAGTTCACTCTTTAGAACCCACTTAAAAAATCTGGATGTGGGAGCTAAATAGATGGCTTAGAGGATAAGAGCACTGATTGATCTTCCAGAGAAATAGAAGTTCAATTCCGAGCAACCACATGGTGGCTCAAAACCAACTGTAATGGGATCCGATGCCCTCCTCTGATGAGTCTGAAGACAGCAACTTTGTAGTCACATATAAAATAAGTAAATCACAAAATAAAAAATAATAATAAATAAAAAACCCTCTGGAGAGATGGCTAATGAGTTAGTAGTGTGCTAGACAGGCAGTGGTGGTTCATGCCTTTCATCCCAGTACTTGGAAGGCAGAGGCAGACAGATTTCTGAGTTCGAGGCCAGCCTGGTCTACAGACTGAGTTCCAAGATAGCCATGGCTACACAGAGAAACCCTGTCTCAGAAAAAAAAAACAGTGAGCTGCTCTTAATCCACCAGAACTTGTCAGATGGGGGCCAGATAAGAACACTTGTCAGACAAGGACCTGGAAGATGTGGACATTCAGGCCCTAAACCCTCACTTCCACTACTATGAGAAGGTTCCCCGTGTTGGCCCATAGAACCACTAAAGACTCATTTCACCACCACCAAGCCAGAGACAAGCAGGCACTCTTCTCTGCTCCCTACACCCTGTGTGTGGCTTCACTTACTCTACCCCTATGGAGGTGCGATCTTGGTGCTTTCTCTTACACCTCTACTGCCATGGTCCAGGGCAGACCAGGGGACTTGGAAACTCATTTCAGAGGGAGGGCTATGCAGGGGCCCAAAGATGAAGTGCAAGTTCTAGTCCAGTTCTCCCTGAGTGCAGTGCCTCCCAGAGACAGACTGATCCAGAAAGCCAGAGACTGGGATGGGGGAAGACCAGGAAGGGAGAAAGGAAGGGACTGCTGCATGCAGGGAACAGGGGACAAAAATGGGCTTTATGAGGCTGTCCCAGAGAAGGCAGGAGTCAGGGCAAGGGCAGGGACGTTGGCAAAGGGGGGGCGGGGGGAAATGCTGGCTGGCTCAGGCCTGGCCCCTAAGAATCCAGACCCGGCACACTAAGCTTGGGTGCATGGGGCCTGCTCAGGGGCTGGCCCACGACCCACTCAGGACTACTGCTCTGTTTTTGTTCTTTTGCACAAAATACTTTATTTACTTTTAGAAAAGTTCATTCATGACAACCGTCTCTGGGGAACATAGACTGGACTGTAGGTGAAGACTAGTGTTCTCAGAGGGGCAGGAAGGGAACAGTTTCCACCCCATTGCTGTACCTCAGCACCCACCAAAAGAAAAAGGCTGAATATAGGACAAAAGTACTTAATGTGAAACGGCAGTCGCCAGGGGCAGGTATGGGGCAAAATCAGGGGCACAGCTCAGCTCTGGCTGTAGAGCAGAGGCTCTCGATCTGTGGGTGGCGGCTCCCACAGGCTCACACATCAGATATTACACTATGATAAAGAACAGTTGCAAAAGTACACTTATGAAGTAGCAATGAAATAACTGCAAGGCTAGGGATTAACACAACACAAGGAACTGTATTAACAGGCCATAACATTAGGAATCTGAAAGCACTGCTGTAGAAGAACTGGAAGGAAGCACCATCCATGGATAGTAGTTTGGCCTCTTCTGTGGGAAGACTCTGGGTCCAACCTGCCAAGCAAAAACAGAGTCAGGCCAGCCCTGGCTTCCTGAGCAGTAAGGAGTGTGGGAAGGACTGTGGATAGAACACTCACTTCAGCCGGGCAGTGGTGGCGCACGCCTTTAGTCCCAGCACTTGGGAGGCAGAGGCAGGCGGATTTCTGAGTTCAAGGCCAGCCTGGTCTACAGAGTGAGTTCCAGGACAACCCTGGAAACCTGAGAAACCCTGTCTTGAAAAAAAACAAAAAACAAAAAACAAAACAAAACCAAAAAAACCCCCAAAAACAAAAGAACACTCACTTCAAAGATCCTGGAACTTTTTGTTGAGGGCCTGCATGATCGCTGAAACACAGAGGTAAAAATGGTTATTCTAAAAACAATCACACAGGAACCCACCAGCCTGAGACCCAGTCTCTGTTCCACAGGGACTTCCAGACAGCCACCTCACTGCCCTCCAGCCCCCATCCAAGCAGAGAGACTTGGGACAGACTCCCCCACCTATCACCAAACGCCATGTGCAAACGTTTTCTACAGGAGAACAGCATGGACAGGCAGTCCTCAAACGCTGGGTCACAGCAGTGCCAGCCCTACTTGTGAAGCAAACAAACAAACATGTGACAACAGACACCTGACGAGCCACAGGCGCCAGGACTTCAAGGGAAAGTAGAGGAGGAACATGGAACTGTCTGGAGACAAGGGAACCTAGGGGACTCTTCTGCACAGTTCATGGGAGAGCAGAGAGTCTCTCGGTGCAAGTCCAGAAGTCAAGGCACAGAGGGCTCCCAGCCTGGCCTGCTTCATGTCACCTCCCCAAGAGTGTCTGTCCTACCACCCACCATAATCACCTGCACCCAAACACTAAGCTCTCCCTCTCCCTGTCCCAATATACTTCCTGCCCAGGATAAGTCATACCTAGTTGTTCCTTCAGTTCATCTACTTCCTTCTGTAACTTCAGACACTAGCCCAGCAGACATGGAAGAAAAAAAAGAGAGGTTAGTATTCAGTGTCCTGGCTTCCTCTCTGTTCCGTCCACACTTGCAGTTACACCTCCCACTGTCCAGAGTCCTGTGATAAGACTGGCACAAAAAGGAGGTGCCCTCTCTCTGTGCAGCATGAGACAGGAGTTGGCACAGGGGGTTAACTGTCAGGTTAACTTGGACACTCAGCCTCAGTTCAGGGTCTAACTGAGGCTGGCATTTCTGAGAGCTGATAAAGTTTTACCTGTTGGCAGCCCCTTATTGCTTGTACTTGATACTGCCTGTCTCCAACTGGGAACGGCAGGCGTAGAGGTACTTCCTGGTCACCTGAAAAACACACACACACATACACACACGTATGAGAAGCAGGATCCTACAGGTCGGAAGGGACTAATGGGGTCTAAAATGAGGTAGCAGTGCTCTCTACTGGCAGCAACTTGTACCTGGTAAGTCTTCTCTATCCAGCTCTATTCCTGCCTTCACTGCAGCCCAGAGGCAGCAAAAAGGTGCTGTGAGCACCTAAGACAGTGGCACTGGGTGGATGCTACTAGGACTACTACCATGGCTAGAAGCTGGAAGCATCTCAGTTCATGAATGGGGATTAGCAGCAAAATCTCTGGTGTTTGAGATGAAGTCGGTGTTGCCCTACCCTTTAAAGTCATGCATCCCACAATCCCACTCATTTCACTATGTGACCTGAGGCCCCCTGACCTCACACAGTCTCCTGTGGACTCCCTGCCTGCCTCATCAGGGAAGCCCAAGACACAGGCTGCAATCCCCCAAAGAACAGAGCCCAAGGTTGCTTTCCTCTCCCCATCCTCCCCCACCGCTCTCAAACCTCCAAAGTCTCACCAGCAGGTGGAGGTGCTCTAGGTCTGGTACATCTCTGGCTCAAGGAGAAGAACTGCAGGTTTCCTGGAACTTGAGGTGCTATGGGGTTGGAGTCTCCACTGCTCATTTCTGCACGATGCGTGCACACGGAAGGCTGCTCTGCCCTGTGCGGTGGAACCTCACATACAAAAAAACTTATCACTGAGTATATGTTGTTGAGAGGCTGAGGGGAAAGTGAGCTAACAAAATGGAGGCTTGGGAGGCTCAGCCCATCTGCACTTTCTATCCTCAGTTGGCCTCAGGTCAGTCAGGAGGCAGAGCTCAGCCAGGAAGGAGCCCACAGACACTGGAAAGGCTCGGGTCCTGGCCTGCCTTCCTTGGGGAGGAACCAGGGAGGAATCAGGAGGCCCTCAGGACTGACTACAAGCCCACGGCGTGCAGCCCACACTCTCAGAGATCTCTGGACACCATCCACCCACACTGACCGCCAGGCACATTTCCCACCCCAGACCTGGTTAGAGAGAGAACGGGCACAGGGAAGGGATCACTAACCAACACCTGACTGAGGCTCCCTCGATAATCCACCCTTACTACCAGGACTCCACACTGACAGCCTAATGAGGATGAGTGTCCACTGACAGCTTCGCAAGCCAAGGCTGGGCCAGGGGGAGCACTGCTGGGGAAGGAAAGGGTAGGGTGACAAGAGACAGGGGATGGTCTACTTACTTGTGCCTGCAGGCCAGGATCTCTTGGTGAGTTATCTTCTTTGGGCCCTGTCTGTGTCTCCTTTGTCCTCTTTGTCATGGATTTCTTCCCTGTGCAGAAGGACTTGCTCTCTTTGGGCCTTGAAGGCAGTGAGCATTTACTGGCCTTCCCTAGCAGGGCAACCCCTGAGATGGGGGGTAAGGTGGCTGGCCCCACAGGACCTGACTTGAGTCTCTGCTCCCATGGTGGGAGGTTTCTCCCCTGGGGTCCTCTTGAGACATGTGAGGAGGAGGTCTTGTCTTGGGCTTGCTTCTTTTTGGGACTGCTCTTGTGCAGGGCACCTGAAGCAGCAGAAGCTGAGGCAGGGGCAGCAGCTGCAGTAGCTCCTTGGTAGCTGGGCCTGCTCCCTTCTTTGCCCCAGAATATATTTTGTTTTTTCTTAGACAGGGAGCTTTCCAGTTCTCCTGAAGCCTGCTTTTCCGTGCCTGAGCTGACTCCCCATGTAGCACTGGACAGTACAGAAGGGGGGACATGGACAAAATTTCCTCTACCATGGACATTTGTGTGTCTGGCTATGTTATCCAGCTCAGTGAGGCCACTGGACCTGGCCTGGTCTCCTTCTTTGAGGCCAATGGTTACTTTCATCATGTGAGCGTTATTGAACTCATCAGAAGACACAGGGGTTGAGGAGGGATATGGGACACCTTCACTGCTCACCATCCTACCTATGGTGCCTCTTCTTTGGGTCACGCAGGCTCTGCCTCTCCCCAGGCTCCTGGGGTACGATGCACCTTCAGGGGCCTGTTTCCCTCTCATGGAGCTCAGGGACAGTGCCCCTCTGTTGGAGCCTTCATCTATGTTTCCCCAGAGGGCCGCCAGCTCAGCGGCACAAGATTGTGGGGACGGGTACCTGCAGACTTTTCGGAGCTGTAGGTTGGTCAGCTCTCGCATTACAGTCATAGCCTCAATACTGAGCTGGGGCAAGATATCCAGGTCGGCATCCTCTTGGTCCACGGGGGAAGTGGCCCGCCATTCTGGATCCCTAAGCACCCTGCCTCTTTCCTCTGTTGCTTCCAACTTAGGTCCAGACTCCAACTCACTGCTCTCAGGGCCTGGGAGGCTGCCTTCGCCCTCTCCGATCTCCAGAGGACCTTGGATGAGGCTCGAAACTTCTGGAACTCTGGGGCTGATCACGGGGTCCCCTAAATGCTTCCTGCCCTCCCGACCCAAGTCAGCTTCAGGAACAGACACCTGATCCTGGGAATTCATATCACCGAGAAGAGGGGTGTCCTCATCATCACAGGCTCCAGCGACTGCCGCCTCATCCGAAGAGCTCATGTCTGCAGCACGGGATACACAGGAAGACAGCGCCCTCTCGTCAGCACGGAGAAACCGAGGCCTTCCGTCAGGAACCGCAGGCCTTTCAGTGGACACGTGACTTAGCGAGACTTCGAAGTCTCAAAAAGGCCTCAGCCCCCCCCCAAGCCCTGCCCTTTCTTTAAGATTCCTCGTCTCTATTGGTTAGGGCTTCAAGTAACGGCCCAACAATGGGCGCCCTGGTTGGTGGCTCGTGGAGTGGCCGACCAATGAGAACGGCCAAATGAGGCCCTCGAGGCTGCGCCAAGTCTCGCTATGTTTGAACGTGAGACCCGTGGCACCTGCAGTCGCAACTCGGCGGTGGCGGTTGGCTTCGCCGAGGGCCGAGGCGTAGCTGGAAATGCGGTGAAGGCGGTGCCAGTTTTCCCTCAGACTGTGCCTGTAGGACTGGAAACATGAGCTCTCCTGATAAGGTTTCTTTCCGGGGGACCAATTTGGAGCCAGAAAGCGGGGAGCACTTAGAAAGCCGCCGGCCTGCCCATGGATTCCCAAGGGGACGCGGCCTAGGGCCTGAGGAGAGGCTGTTATGGAGCAGAGAGGACAAAATGTGTCTCCAGGCCTTCAAGACTTTCCAGTATGAGTCCTCTTTAGACAGGGAGGACATGGAGGGAAGGTCAGTCATTTGGGGCTGCGAGGGCCGGCCTGGCATTCCGGTGGATGAGCTAGGGGACAGTTTGGACTTTGTACAGCAGCTGGCCGTAGAAGGCACAAGCTTCGGGCAGCAGGTAGCCAACCGGGAGGCCTGGGGTGTCCACAGACATCCGTCTCCGCAAACCTGGGCTGCTGAGCCCTTTACTATTTGGGGAGACTTGGACGCAAGCACGGTCAGGAGAAGCACGTGGCCACAGACCTCAGTGGAAGGGAAGCAGTTGGCAGCCACCCAAGGGCACCCCAGAGGTCGAGGGCATGGCAGGGCCTGGGTGACCCCGAGAAGAAGTGCCACAACTAAAATAATAGCCAGTGATGATACTCAGTATCCATCCTCTGACCCTGAATCTTCTGATGAGGTCAGTGAGATACAGATGACGAAGGTAACCATTTGCCTCAAAGAAGGAAGCCAGCCCAAGTCCACTGGCCTCACTGAGCTGGAAGATCCAGCTAGACACACAAATGTCCATGGCAAAGAAAGTCTGGTCCATGTGCCGCCCTCTTTGCTGACTACTACTCCAAGAGGGCTCAGCTCAGGCGTAGAAAAGCAGGCTTCAGGAGAGCTGGAAAGCTCCCTGTCTAAGAAAAAACAAAATATATTCTGGGGCAAAGAAGGGAGCAGGCCCAGCTACCAAGGAGCTACTGCAGCTGCTGCCCCTGCCTCAGCTTCTGCTGCTTCAGGTGCCCTGCACAAGAGCAGTCCCAAAAAGAAGCAAGCCCAAGACAAGACCTCCTCCTCACATGTCTCAAGAGGACCCCAGGGGAGAAACCTCCCACCATGGGAGCAGAGACTCAAGTCAGGTCCTGTGGGGCCAGCCACCTTACCCCCCATCTCAGGGGTTGCCCTGCTAGGGAAGGCCAGTAAATGCTCACTGCCTTCAAGGCCCAAAGAGAGCAAGTCCTTCTGCACAGGGAAGAAATCCATGACAAAGAGGACAAAGGAGACACAGACAGGGCCCAAAGAAGATAACTCACCAAGAGATCCTGGCCTGCAGGCACAAGTAAGTAGACCATCCCCTGTCTCTTGTCACCCTACCCTTTCCTTCCCCAGCAGTGCTCCCCCTGGCCCAGCCTTGGCTTGCGAAGCTGTCAGTGGACACTCATCCTCATTAGGCTGTCAGTGTGGAGTCCTGGTAGTAAGGGTGGATTATCGAGGGAGCCTCAGTCAGGTGTTGGTTAGTGATCCCTTCCCTGTGCCCGTTCTCTCTCTAACCAGGTCTGGGGTGGGAAATGTGCCTGGCGGTCAGTGTGGGTGGATGGTGTCCAGAGATCTCTGAGAGTGTGGGCTGCACGCCGTGGGCTTGTAGTCAGTCCTGAGGGCCTCCTGATTCCTCCCTGGTTCCTCCCCAAGGAAGGCAGGCCAGGACCCGAGCCTTTCCAGTGTCTGTGGGCTCCTTCCTGGCTGAGCGCTGCCTCCTGACTGACCTGAGGCCAACTGAGGATAGAAAGTGCAGATGGGCTGAGCCTCCCAAGCCTCCATTTTGTTAGCTCACTTTCCCCTCAGCCTCTCAACAACATATACTCAGTGATAAGTTTTTTTGTATGTGAGGTTCCACCGCACAGGGCAGAGCAGCCTTCCGTGTGCACGCATCGTGCAGAAATGAGCAGTGGAGACTCCAACCCCATAGCACCTCAAGTTCCAGGAAACCTGCAGTTCTTCTCCTTGAGCCAGAGATGTACCAGACCTAGAGCACCTCCACCTGCTGGTGAGACTTTGGAGGTTTGAGAGCGGTGGGGGAGGATGGGGAGAGGAAAGCAACCTTGGGCTCTGTTCTTTGGGGGATTGCAGCCTGTGTCTTGGGCTTCCCTGATGAGGCAGGCAGGGAGTCCACAGGAGACTGTGTGAGGTCAGGGGGCCTCAGGTCACATAGTGAAATGAGTGGGATTGTGGGATGCATGACTTTAAAGGGTAGGGCAACACCGACTTCATCTCAAACACCAGAGATTTTGCTGCTAATCCCCATTCATGAACTGAGATGCTTCCAGCTTCTAGCCATGGTAGTAGTCCTAGTAGCATCCACCCAGTGCCACTGTCTTAGGTGCTCACAGCACCTTTTTGCTGCCTCTGGGCTGCAGTGAAGGCAGGAATAGAGCTGGATAGAGAAGACTTACCAGGTACAAGTTGCTGCCAGTAGAGAGCACTGCTACCTCATTTTAGACCCCATTAGTCCCTTCCGACCTGTAGGATCCTGCTTCTCATACGTGTGTGTATGTGTGTGTGTGTTTTTCAGGTGACCAGGAAGTACCTCTACGCCTGCCGTTCCCAGTTGGAGACAGGCAGTATCAAGTACAAGCAATAAGGGGCTGCCAACAGGTAAAACTTTATCAGCTCTCAGAAATGCCAGCCTCAGTTAGACCCTGAACTGAGGCTGAGTGTCCAAGTTAACCTGACAGTTAACCCCCTGTGCCAACTCCTGTCTCATGCTGCACAGAGAGAGGGCACCTCCTTTTTGTGCCAGTCTTATCACAGGACTCTGGACAGTGGGAGGTGTAACTGCAAGTGTGGACGGAACAGAGAGGAAGCCAGGACACTGAATACTAACCTCTCTTTTTTTTCTTCCATGTCTGCTGGGCTAGTGTCTGAAGTTACAGAAGGAAGTAGATGAACTGAAGGAACAACTAGGTATGACTTATCCTGGGCAGGAAGTATATTGGGACAGGGAGAGGGAGAGCTTAGTGTTTGGGTGCAGGTGATTATGGTGGGTGGTAGGACAGACACTCTTGGGGAGGTGACATGAAGCAGGCCAGGCTGGGAGCCCTCTGTGCCTTGACTTCTGGACTTGCACCGAGAGACTCTCTGCTCTCCCATGAACTGTGCAGAAGAGTCCCCTAGGTTCCCTTGTCTCCAGACAGTTCCATGTTCCTCCTCTACTTTCCCTTGAAGTCCTGGCGCCTGTGGCTCGTCAGGTGTCTGTTGTCACATGTTTGTTTGTTTGCTTCACAAGTAGGGCTGGCACTGCTGTGACCCAGCGTTTGAGGACTGCCTGTCCATGCTGTTCTCCTGTAGAAAACGTTTGCACATGGCGTTTGGTGATAGGTGGGGGAGTCTGTCCCAAGTCTCTCTGCTTGGATGGGGGCTGGAGGGCAGTGAGGTGGCTGTCTGGAAGTCCCTGTGGAACAGAGACTGGGTCTCAGGCTGGTGGGTTCCTGTGTGATTGTTTTTAGAATAACCATTTTTACCTCTGTGTTTCAGCGATCATGCAGGCCCTCAACAAAAAGTTCCAGGATCTTTGAAGTGAGTGTTCTTTTGTTTTTGGGGGTTTTTTTGGTTTTGTTTTGTTTTTTGTTTTTTGTTTTTTTTCAAGACAGGGTTTCTCAGGTTTCCAGGGTTGTCCTGGAACTCACTCTGTAGACCAGGCTGGCCTTGAACTCAGAAATCCGCCTGCCTCTGCCTCCCAAGTGCTGGGACTAAAGGCGTGCGCCACCACTGCCCGGCTGAAGTGAGTGTTCTATCCACAGTCCTTCCCACACTCCTTACTGCTCAGGAAGCCAGGGCTGGCCTGACTCTGTTTTTGCTTGGCAGGTTGGACCCAGAGTCTTCCCACAGAAGAGGCCAAACTACTATCCATGGATGGTGCTTCCTTCCAGTTCTTCTACAGCAGTGCTTTCAGATTCCTAATGTTATGGCCTGTTAATACAGTTCCTTGTGTTGTGTTAATCCCTAGCCTTGCAGTTATTTCATTGCTACTTCATAAGTGTACTTTTGCAACTGTTCTTTATCATAGTGTAATATCTGATGTGTGAGCCTGTGGGAGCCGCCACCCACAGATCGAGAGCCTCTGCTCTACAGCCAGAGCTGAGCTGTGCCCCTGATTTTGCCCCATACCTGCCCCTGGCGACTGCCGTTTCACATTAAGTACTTTTGTCCTATATTCAGCCTTTTTCTTTTGGTGGGTGCTGAGGTACAGCAATGGGGTGGAAACTGTTCCCTTCCTGCCCCTCTGAGAACACTAGTCTTCACCTACAGTCCAGTCTATGTTCCCCAGAGACGGTTGTCATGAATGAACTTTTCTAAAAGTAAATAAAGTATTTTGTGCAAAAGAACAAAAACAGAGCAGTAGTCCTGAGTGGGTCGTGGGCCAGCCCCTGAGCAGGCCCCATGCACCCAAGCTTAGTGTGCCGGGTCTGGATTCTTAGGGGCCAGGCCTGAGCCAGCCAGCATTTCCCCCCGCCCCCCCTTTGCCAACGTCCCTGCCCTTGCCCTGACTCCTGCCTTCTCTGGGACAGCCTCATAAAGCCCATTTTTGTCCCCTGTTCCCTGCATGCAGCAGTCCCTTCCTTTCTCCCTTCCTGGTCTTCCCCCATCCCAGTCTCTGGCTTTCTGGATCAGTCTGTCTCTGGGAGGCACTGCACTCAGGGAGAACTGGACTAGAACTTGCACTTCATCTTTGGGCCCCTGCATAGCCCTCCCTCTGAAATGAGTTTCCAAGTCCCCTGGTCTGCCCTGGACCATGGCAGTAGAGGTGTAAGAGAAAGCACCAAGATCGCACCTCCATAGGGGTAGAGTAAGTGAAGCCACACACAGGGTGTAGGGAGCAGAGAAGAGTGCCTGCTTGTCTCTGGCTTGGTGGTGGTGAAATGAGTCTTTAGTGGTTCTATGGGCCAACACGGGGAACCTTCTCATAGTAGTGGAAGTGAGGGTTTAGGGCCTGAATGTCCACATCTTCCAGGTCCTTGTCTGACAAGTGTTCTTATCTGGCCCCCATCTGACAAGTTCTGGTGGATTAAGAGCAGCTCACTGTTTTTTTTTTTTCTGAGACAGGGTTTCTCTGTGTAGCCATGGCTATCTTGGAACTCAGTCTGTAGACCAGGCTGGCCTTGAACTCAGAAATCTGTCTGCCTCTGCCTTCCAAGTACTGGGATGAAAGGCATGAACCACCACTGCCTGTCTAGCACACTACTAACTCATTAGCCATCTCTCCAGAGGGTTTTTTATTTATTATTATTTTTTATTTTGTGATTTACTTATTTTATATGTGACTACAAAGTTGCTGTCTTCAGACTCATCAGAGGAGGGCATCGGATCCCATTACAGTTGGTTTTGAGCCACCATGTGGTTGCTCGGAATTGAACTTCTATTTCTCTGGAAGATCAATCAGTGCTCTTATCCTCTAAGCCATCTATTTAGCTCCCACATCCAGATTTTTTAAGTGGGTTCTAAAGAGTGAACTCAGGTTTTCAAGCTTGTACCATCTTGCTAGCTGAGTTATGCATCTGGTTTTGAAGGTGATGTGTCCACATGTGTGGAAGGTCTTCCACAGGTCTCTCCTCACCCTTCCCACATGTCACAAATGTTTCCTAACATAATACTCTATGTCCCAGGTCCATCTTCCCTACTACCTCCAGGGCTCCACATCCTGACAGACAGGATGGCTTCCAGCCTTGAGCCAGATCAAGTGCCAGGCAGGATCTGAGATTGAGGGATGAGTAGGTGTGGGTTTTGCCAGCCCCCATTGCTGAGAAGCAGGATTTTTACCCTTGCTGCAGGAGGCTGGTGATGCCAAATCATCTGGGGCCGTGGAGTCTGTCCATCGCTCTGGCTGTGTGTGCTGTGAAGCTGTGAATGGAATGTGATTGCCCTTGGTGCGGGAAGCTCTGACTCAGTGACTGGCAGCATGAGGTGAGACCTCAGCCTGTGTCCGATGCAATGTACTGTAGACTAGGTTGGTTTTAAGCTTTCATTAGAGGTGGTTTTTTGAATCTTATACCACAGGAAAGCATGGAGTGTTTGGAAGTGCAAGTCACACAAGTCACTGATTAGGGCTCTCAAAATATAGTTGCCCGAGTGGGCTCTGGACCCTGCCCTAGGCATACTCTCAGAAAATCTGCCCTGAGGTCCTTAAGAGATGGCTCAGTAGTTAAAAGGAGTGGTTGCTATTTCAGAGGACCTGGATTCGAGTCCCAGAACTTCCATCCAGTTTACACCCATTTATAATTCCAATTCCAGGGGATCAGAGACCCTTTTCTGGTCTCCTGGCGCTAAGCACACAACACACATGGTCCCTAGACACACATGCAGACAAACTACTCAGACACAATGAGAATAAGTGTTTTAAGATCCTTCTTGGCGAGAGAGTGATATGCAAGCTTCATTTCTCAGATTAGCTGGCTGGCACCTATCTTAGAAGCAGGAACTCTTCTGGGAGCTGGCATGCTCTCAACTAAGGGAGAGCTAGGTGAGATGTGTGCAGTGAGAGTGCACACTGCAAGTTGAGAGTGGGTAAGGCCTGGCTGTACCCTGCCCCACAGCCTCAGGGTGTCCCCTCTGGGCCCCCGAGTTTGAGCTTTCCGGAGACAGCACATAATACATATAGTAGGACAATCATAGACCTCACAGCCTGAATGGGCAGTGGGGACTCGAACCCCCATCTACTTGGAACCCCTCCCTGAGAGGATGTTCTCAGTTCCTGAGGATGTGGCTGTTATCCTGAGCCACATTACCTAAGTCTGACAAGACTAAGAGCTGAGTGAAGTCTGACAGACTCCGCAGCTGAGTTTCTGGCAGCTTGCACCAGTCAGTCAGGCCTGGCTGTGGTGCAATCCGGCACCCAGGCACTGTTCTTGCATGCTCAGGGCCATTGTCACCAGTGTAGCTGCATGCACACAACCTCCCTCCTCTTCATCCAGTCCTACTGCTGCCCAATACTGTGTTGCTGTGGCAGATTGATACCGCTGCATCTAGGGGAGGAAGTGGCAGGTTCCCAGGCTCAGTTCTGACAAATAAAATTGGGTCCCATTGGAAAGGAGGAGGTAGGATTGTTCCCTTCCTTCCACTCTCCCCACCCCCTGACTCTTTCTCAGCCTCCTCCCCAGCCAGGAGAGGGTGTGCCCTAGAGAACACCTAACCTCTGTCTTGCCTCCTGCTGCAGTTCAGCTCAGTGAGGGCCTTGTAGGGTGGCTGAGCTTGTGTGCCTGCCCTTGATGCAATGGCACTAGGGAGCCCCTAGCAACATTCCCCTGGGTCTGGGAGCCAGGGTTCCTCTGAGCTTCTTGACAAACATGACCTGCACCTTACTGAAAGATATAGTGTCCTCTGAGAGACTAATCCAGTTGTCCCTAGCGTCCCTAAGTCTATGACCCTTTAATACAGATCCTCAGGTTGTGGCTTGCTTTCCTCTCTCAGCTCTCTCAGAGAACGCTGTTGGGAACATGCTATATAAACAAATAATAACATTTTGAAACTCTGTTCTTAAAACATTTATCTTTATATTCATTTAAATCTTTGTGTTCTATCTTTCGGTGTGTATGTTGCATGTGTTCAGGTACCTGTGCAGGCCAGAAGAGGGTGCTGAATCCCCTGGAATTGTTACAGGTGTTTGTGAGCAGCTGTGTGGTTGCTGGGAACCACACTCTGGTCCTCTGGGAGATCAGCAAGTGCTCTTAACCTCTGAGTCATCTCTTTAGCCCAGATACTTTGCTTTTTAAAAGCAAATACTTAAAAGCAGAATTTCTACATAATAGGGGGACTTCATATACTTACAAATATTTTAGATTTGTTTATTTGTATTTTGTGTGTATGAGTGTTTTGCCTACATGTTTGTTGACCACATGAATGCCTGCTGCCTTCAGAAATCAGAAGAAGGCTGTGGATTCTCTGGAACCAGAGTTACAGACAGTTCTGTGCAGCCATGTGGGTACTGAGACTCAAACTTAGATCCTCTGTGAGAGCAACAAATGCTCTTAAACGACTGAGGTAACCCTCTGGTCCCTCACACCAATATTTTTGAACAAAGAAATTATTTTATATTTTGTTTTTGTTTTTTGTAGACAGGGCTTCAGTCTGTTATCCAGACTAGCCTGAATCTCACTCTGTAGCCCAGCCTTGCCTCAAACCTCAAACATATGGTAATCCTCTCGACTCAGCTTTCTGAGTACAAGGATTAGAGCCACCACAGCCAGCATATTCTACTTTTTTTTAAAAGACAGGGACTCACAGTGTAGCCTGACTGGTTGGCCTGGAACTCAGAGACCTGGCTGCTTGTGTCTCTCCTGAATCCTGAACTTAAAGGCATACACTACCATGCCTAGCATATTTTTTATTTTGCATATTTATTTTTAATTTAAAAATATTTTATGTGTTTGGGTGTTTCGCCTGCATGTATGTCTGTGCTTCATGTATGCACATGGTGCCTGCAAGGACCAAAGAGATCAACAGATCCATGCAATTGTAATTACAGACAGTTGTGAGCCACCATGTGGGTATCAGGTATTGAACATCAGTCTTCTGGAAGAGCAGCCAGTTCTCTTAAACATAGGGCTATCTCTAGTCCCTATTTTTTAAAATTCGTTTTTAATGTGTATGTATACGAACTTGTGTTTTTGTGTACATATGCATGCAGGAGTCCTCAGAGTCCATAAGAGGGCATCAGACCTCTTTGTAATGGATGTTGGTACTAGGACCTAAATCCCTATCTCCAAAAGAGCAGTAAGTGTCCTTAACTTGTGAAGCGTCTCTCCAGCCCATACATTTTACTCTTTAAATGTGAATATTGTACATATTATGTATAACATCATGTTCTGAAATATGTACACCCTGTGGAATTGCTAAATTGAGTTAATTGACATATGTATTAGCATCAGACATCTTTTTTTAAAAAAATGTATTCATCTATTTACTTATTCACTTTACATCACGCTCACTGTACCCTCCTGGGTACCCCTTCCCCCTTCTTCCTCCCTCTCCCCTCCCCTTCCCCTCTGAGCAGGTGGGGGTTCACCTGGGTATCCCCTCACCCTGTCACTTCAATGGTGGGAAAACTCTCTTAGCAATTTTTGATTTTTATTAAAAATTTAAGCTGATACACAAAACAAGGTTATACATATTAATGCGATACCATGAGATTTTCAATGTATATATACATTTTGTAATATGTGAATCAGATTAGAAATACTGATTTATTCAAATAATTTTCTCATAATAAAAATATTCAACATCCTTTCCTTTAGCTTTTTTAAATCCACATGACATTTTTTTTATTGTGAATGTTTTCAAAATTATTTCCTCAGTATCTCCCTACAGAGACAAAAAAAATCTGTTATTTAATACACTGGAAGTTGAAAAGTTGATCACTGCCTAGAGAAGGGAAAATTGTCTTGAAAACATTCTTCCTCAGGAGGTCAATTCATCACAGACCTCCAATAACATGGGCATGAACATGACAGATGTACTGTCCTTGATCTGAACTTTTATTCACTACCATTTGATAATCATCTTCAGGCCCAGACCTATGCACATTTCTCACCAGAAATCATTACCTGTCTAAGAAGACTTTTATCAGCATCTTCTGCAATTTCAGGAATCTAGAGTCTATGTTTCTTGGGTATCACCAGAAAAAAGGGCTTGTACTTGAAGGGAAAGTTCATGGGAAGCATGACACTTCTCATCCTCAAAAAACGATTTTGCTTGCAAATTCCTTGCAGATGACCTTCCCAAACATTGTGTTGTCACCCAGGCCAGGCAACCTGACACTCGTTATTATTGTCAGTCATCTCAGGCTTCCTTCTTTGCAGGAACCAGGAATGAAGTCTTCTTTCAGCTGTTGAGATATATACCACACAAAAGTTGTCAGTAGTCACCTTACTGTGCAATAATACACCAGAACTTACTACTTCTAAGCATAGCTCAGTAGACATTTTTGCTTGCCAAATATTTGTAACAGATACCTTTACAGGAGGGAAGACTGATTTTGCCTTATGATTTTTGAAGTTCCCTGCGCTGGTGGTTAGCTCTGTTGTTTCTGGGCTGTGGTGAGCCAGAGCATTGTAGTAGGAGGAAGCAGAGCAGAGCTGCTTACCTAATGGCAGTCATGAAACTGGGGGCGGGGCAGGAAAAAGGATGACAATGTACAGTCCCCAAGAAAAGGACCCCCAGCAACCTACCTCTAAATATGGCTGGTTCCAAAGGATTCTATCACTTCGAATAAAGACATCAAATTATTAATCCAGCAGTGGATTAATCCATTGATTTCATTAGAGTACTCACGATCCACTCCTGCTGATTGGACCCATTAGCAAAGTGTGTGTGTGTGTGTGTACATATATATATTATATTCATTTTGTCAATTCTCTTACTCTAGAGAACTCTGCCTAATATAGGCATGTCCTATCCAAACCATAACACTAACACTATTATTTTAAAATTTATATATATATATATAAATTATATATATATTATATATATATATAAATATATATATATTTGACACAGGGTTCCTCTGTGTAGAACTTGGCTGTCCTGGAACTTGCTCTGTAGACCAGGCTAGACTCTAACTGGGATTAAAGGTACGAGTCACCAAGCCCAACTTAAATTATATATTTGAATTAGCTTACAAAGTAGTGGTTCTCCAGAGGGTTTTTCATACATCCTTAGCTTGAGTTTACCCAGTTCTGCCTCCTGCTCTTCCCTGTCTCACTGCTTCCATCCCCACTTAAACCCTGAACCCCCAGTATCCCACTTTCATATCACATGTGTTCTACCCCTTAGGCCTCTTCCCCTTTCTATCTCATGGGCCCTTTCTAGCATCTGCCTTCTAAAGATATTTAAAATTAAAGACACAAATCCAAACAATTTGAAACTAGGATTTATGTATGAGAGAACATGAAGGATCTGTATTACTGGGCCTAGCATATATCACTTAGTATAATGTTTTCCAGTTCTATCAAATTTCCCCCCAAATTTATAATTTCATTTTTTTACAGTTGAATGAAATTCCAGTGTGCACTACATTTTCACTATCCGTTCATCAATGGTAGACATCTAGGCTGCTCCCATTGTCTAGCTAATGTGAATTCAGCAGCAATGAATGTCATGCAAGTGACTCTGGAGGAGGATATGGCATCCTTTGGGCATATGCCTAGGAATATGCTGGATCATATGGTTTTATTTTTAGCTTTTAAATAAACCGTCACAACAATTTTCATAACTACTGTACCAGTTTATATTTCTACCAACAGTGGATAAATCTTACTCTCCCCATATCTTTGCCAGTATTGTCATTTGGCTTGTTTCTGTGATAGCCATTCTGACTGGGATGAGATGAAATTTCAAAGTAGCTTTAATATGCATTTCTCTTATAGTTAATGATGTCCAACACTTAAAATGTCATTATCTATTCATGTTTCTTGTTTTGAGAACTCTGTTCAGTTCCATGGATATTTTTAAGTTATACATTTTGTTTTCTTGAGTTCTTTGTATATTCTAGATACTAATTCTGTAGGGTATATAGCTGGCAAAGAATTCCTTCCATTCTCTAGGCTGCCTCTTCACTTGACTGACAATGTCCTTTGCTTTTTAGTTTCATAAGATTCCATTGGATGATTATTAGCTGTAGTTCTGAGTGATTAAAGTCTTATTCAGAAATTTCTTCCCTTTAAGTTTTATTCAGGTTCAAATCTTATATTGGGGTCCTTGATCCATTTGGAGTTGATATTCTTGAAAGGTTAAAAAAAAGATTTAGTTTCATATATATATATATATATATGAAGTAAAAACATTTTCTGATAAAATTGAAGATTTACATGGGAAATGTTTTTGAGAAAATTGAAGAAGCATATTAAAAAACATTAAGATTGACAATTTTCATGGAAAATTAAAGAGTAAAACGGTAGATGCAAAAAACATTACTAAATTAATTGAAAAAGGAAGTAGAAACATTTTATGATAGAACTAAAGATTTACATGGGAAATATTTCTAATAAAATTGTAGAAAAATATAAAATAACATTAAACTTGATGATTATCATGGAAAATTACAGATAAAATGGTAAGCGTACAATATTTCTAAGTTGATTGAAAATGGAATTATAAACATTTTTTGATAAAATTGAAGATCTACAAGGAAAATATTTCTAATAAAATTCAAGAAATATATAGAAAAACACATTAAAATTGACTCTTTCATGGAAAATAATACAGATAAATTGGTAGGAATAAAAATATTCCTAAGTTGATAGAAAGTAGAATTATAAACATTTTCTGATAAAATTGAAGATTTACATGGAAAATATTTCTGATAAAATTGAAAAAAATGTATAGAAAAAAATTAAAATTGAAAGTTATCATGGAAAATTATACAGATAAAATGGTAGGCATAAAAATATTTCTAAGTTGATTGAAAGTGGAATTATAAACATTTTCTGACAAAATTGAAGATCTCCAAGGAAAATATAGATAATAAAATTGAAGAAATATATAGAAAAAAATGTTAAAATTAAAGATTATCATGGAAAATAATACAGATAAAATGGTAGACATAAAAAACATTACTAAATTGAAAGAGGAATCACGAATATTTCCTGATAAAATTGAAGATTTACATGAAAAATATTTCTTTTAGTCTATGTCTTTTAATTGGGGAATTGAGTCCATTGATATAAAGAGACATGAAGGAATAGTGATTGTTGCTTCCTGTTGTTTTTGATGTTCTTTTTATGTTTGTGTGGTTATCTTCTTTTGAGTTTGTTGGAAGAAGATTAGTTTCTTGCTTTATCTAGGGTGTAGTTTCCCTATTGTGTTGGCGTTTTCCATCTATTATCCGTTGTAGGGCTGGATTTGTGGACAGATATTGTGTAAATTTGGTTTTATCTTGGGATATTTTGGTTTCTCCATCTATGGTGACTGAGAGTTTGGCTGGGTATAGCAGCCTGGACTGACATTTATGTTCTCTTAGGGTCTGCATGAGATCTGCCCAGGATCTTCTACCTTTCATCATCTCTGGTGAGAAGTCTGGTGTAATTCTGATAGGCCTGCCTATATAAGCTATGTGTCCTTTTCCCCTTATTGCTTTTAATATTCTTTGTTTAGTGCATTTAGTGTTTTGATTATTATGTGCTGTAGGGTTTTCTGTTCTGGTCCAGTCTGCTTTTAGTCCTGTAGGCTTCTTGGATGGTCCTGAGCATCTCTTTCTTTAGGTGAGGGAAGTTTTCTTCTATAATTTTGTTAAAGATACTTACTGGCCCTTTAAGCTGTAAATCTTCACTCTCATCTATACCTATAATCCTTAGGTTTGGTCTTCTCATTGTGTCCTGGATTTCCTGGAAGTTTTGGGTTACAAGCTTTTTGCATTTTGCATTTTCTTTGACTGTGAGTCAGTGTTTTCTATGGTATCTTCAGCTCCTGAGATTCTTTCTTCTATCTCTTGTATTCTGTTTCTGATGTTTGCATCTATGACTTCTGATATCTTTCCAAGGTTTTCTATCTTCAGAGTTGTCTCCCTTTGTGATTTCTTCACTGTTTCTACTTCCACTTTTAATCCTGGATGGTTTTGTTCAGTTCCTTCACTTGTTTGTTTGTGTTTTCCTGTAATACTTTAAGGTATTTTTGTGTTTCTTCTTTAAGGACTTCTACCTTTTGACCCATATTCTCCTGTATTTCTTTCTTTTCTTTTTTTTTTTTTTTAAGAGCACTGACCATAAAGATTTATTAACCTGTTCTTGGGAATATGCCACTAGCCTTAGATGATTGCCCTATTGAACATATTCTTTTTTTTTTTAATTTACATTCCAAATCACTTCCCCTTTCCCGTTTCCTCCCTCCCCGAAAGTCCCATAAGCCCCCTTCCCTCCCTCTTTTCTCCATTCAACCCCCTCTCCTTACTCTGTCCTGGCGTTCCCCTACATCCAGTCTTTCCAGGACCAGGGGTCTCTCCTTCCATCTTTTTAGAAATCTATTGATATGCGGATTGTGTCTAGGGTATTCCGAGATTCTGGGTCAATATCCCCTTATCAGTGACTGCATACCATGTGTGTTCTTTTGTGATTGGGTTACCTCACTAAGGATGATATTTTCAAGTTCTGACCATTTGCCTAGGAATTTTGTGAATTCATTGTTTTTAATTGCAGAGTAGTATTCCATTGTGTAGATATACCACATCTTCTGAATCCATTCCTCCGTTGAGGGACATCTGGGTTCTTTCCAGCTTCTGGCTATTATAAATAAGGCTGCTATGAACATAGTGGAGCATGTGTCCTTATTGCATGCAGGTAAAGTCTCTGGGTATATGCCCAGGAGTGGTATAGCCGGATCCTCCGGGAGTGTCATGCCCAGTTTTCTGAGGAACCGCCAGACTGCTTTCCAGAGTGGTTGTACCAGCCTGCAATTCCACCAGCAGTGGAGGAGTGTTCCTCTTTCTCCACATCCTCGCCAACAACTGCTGTCTCCTGTGTTTTTGATCTTAGCCATCCTGACTGGTGTGAGATGGAATCTCAGGGTTGTTTTGATTTGCATTTCCCTAATGACTAAGGATGATGAACATCTCTTTAGGTGCTTCTCAGCCATTAGATATTCTTCAGGTGAGAACACTTTGTGTAGCTCTGTACCCCATTTTTTAATAGGGTTACTTGCCTCTCTGGAGTTTAACTTCTTGAGTTCTTTGTATATCTTGGATATTAGCCCTCTGTTGGATGTAAGGTTGGTAAAGATCATTTCCCAGTTAGTTGGTTGCCGCTTTGTCTTTTTGACAGTGTCTTTTGCCTTGCAAAAACTTTGTAATTTAATGAGGTCCCATTTGTCTATTCTTGATCTTAGAGCATTAGCTATTGGAGTTCTGTTCAGGAAATTCTCCCCTGTGCCCATATGTTCAAGGTTCTTCCCTAGTTTCTATTAGTTTCAGTGTGTCTGGTTTTATGTGGAGATCTTTGATCCACTTAGAATTGAGCTTAGTGCAAAGAGATAAGGATGGGTCAATTTGCATTCTTCTGCATGTTGACCTCCAGCTGAGCCAGCACCATTTGTTGAAAAGGCTATCTTTTTCCCACTGGATGGTTTTAGCTCCTTTGTCAAAGATCAAGTGACCATAGGAGTGTGGATTCATTTCTGGGTCTTCAATTCTGTTCCATTGATCTACATGTCTGTTACTGTACCAATACCATGCAGTTTTTAACACTATTGCTCTGTAGTACAGCTTGAGGTCCGGGATACTGATTCCCCCAGAGGTTCTTTTACTCTTGAGAATAGTTTTAGCTATTCTGGGTTTTCTGTTATTCCAGATGAACTTTTGAATTGCTCTTTCTAACTCTATGAAGAATTGAGTTGGGATTTTGATGGGGATTGCATTGAATCTGTGTATTACTTTTGGTAAGATGCTCATTTTTACTATATTAATCCTGCCAATCCATGAGCATGGCAGATTTTTCCATCTTCTGAGGTCTTCTTCAATTTCTTTCTTCAGAGACTTGAAGTTCTTGTCATACAGATCTTTCACTTGTTTGGTTAGAGTCATGCCAAGATACTTAATATGGTTTGTGGCTATCGTGAAGGGTATTATTTCTCTTACTTCTTTCTCAGCCTGCTTATCCTTTGAGTATAGGAAGGCTTCTGACTTGCTTGAGTTGATTTTATATCCGGCCACTTTGCTGAAGTCGTTTATCAGCTGTAGGAGTTCTCTGGTGGAGTTCTTTGGGTCGCTTATGTATACTATCATATCGTCTGCAAATAGTGATAGTTTGACTTCTTCCTTTCCAATTTGTATCCCTTTGACCTCTTTTTCTTGTCTAATTGCTCTAGCTAGAACTTCAAGTACTATATTGAAAAGATATGGAGAGAGAGGGCAGCCTTGTCTAGTCCCTGATTTTAGTGGGATTGCTTCAAGTTTCTCTCCATTTAGATTGATGCTGGCTACCGGTTTGCTGTAAATTGCTTTTACTATGTTTAGATATGGGCCTTGAATTCCTGATCTTTCCAAGACCTTTAGCATGAAAGGATGCTGAATTTTGTCAAATGCTTTCTCAGCATCTAATGAGATGACCATGTGGTTTTTTTCTTTGAGATTGTTTATAGTGGATTACATTGATGGGTTTCCTTATATTGAACCATCCCTGCATCCCTGGGATGAAGCCTACTTGATCGTGGTGAATGATCGTTTTGATGTGTTCTTGGATTCGGTTGGCAAGAATTTTATTGAGTATTTTTGCATCGATATTCATAAGAGAGATTGGCCTGAGATTCTCTTTCTTTGTCGGATCTTTGTGTGCTTTTGGTATTAGTGTAATTGTGGCTTCATAGAACGAGTTGGGTAGTGTTCCTTCTGTTTCTATTTTGTGGAACAGTTTGAAGAGTATTGGTGTTAGGTCTTCTTTGAAGGTCTGATAGAATTCTGCACTAAAACCATCTGGACCTGTGCTTTTTTTGGTTGGAAGATTTCCAATGACAACTTCTATTTCTTCAGGGGTTATAGGACGGTTTAGATGGTCTATTTGATCCTGATTTAATTTTGGTACTTGGTATCTGTCAAGGAAATTGTCCATTTCCTCAAGATTTTCTAGTTGTGTTGAATACAGGTTTTTGTAGTAGGATCTGATGATTTTTTGAATTTCCTCAGTTTCTGTTGTTATCTCTCCCTTTTCGTTTCTGATTTTATTAATTTGGATACTATCTCTGTGCTCTCTGGTTAGTCTGGCTAAGGGCTTATCTATCTTGTTAATTTTCTCAAAGAACCAACTCCTCGTTTTGTTGATTCTTTGTATGGTTTTATTTGTTTCTACTTGATTGATTTCAGCCCTGAGTTTGATGATTTCCTGCCTTCTACTCCTCTGGTGTATTTGCTTCTTTTTGTTCCAGGGCTTTCAGGTGTGCCATTAAGCTGTTAGTGTATGCTGTCTCCCGTTTCTTTTTGGCGGCACTCAGGGCTATGAATTTTCCTCTTAGCACTGCTTTCATTGTGTCCCATAAATTAGGGTATGTTGTGCCTTCATTTTCATTAACTTTCAAAAAGTCTTTGATTTCTTTCTTTATTTCCACCTTGACCAAGTTATCATTGAGTAGAGCATTGTTCAGCCTCCATGTGTACGTGGGTTTTCTTTTGTTTTTGTTGCCATTGAAGACCACCCTTATTCCATAGTGATCTGATAGGAGGCATGGGATTATTTCTATCTTCTTGTATCTGTTGAGGTCTGATTTGTGACCAATTATATGGTCAATTTTGGAGAAGGTACCATGAGGAGCTGAGAAGAAGGTGTATTCTTTAGCTCTAGGATGAAATGTTCTATATATATCAGTTAGTTCCATTTGGTCCAAGGCTTCAATTAGATTCACTGTGTCCCTGTTTAGTTTCTGCTTTCCTGAACGATCCATTTCAGAGAGCGGGGTGTTGAAGTCACCCACTATTATTGTGTGCGGTGCGATGTGTGCTTTGAGTTTTAGTAAAGTTTCTTTTACGAATGAGGGTGCCCTTGCATTTGGAGCATAGATATTCAGAATTGAGAGTTCTTGATGGTGGATTTTTCCCTTGATCAGTATGTAGTGTCCCTCTGTGTCTTTTTTGATGACTTTAGGTTGAAAATCAATTTTATCCGATATTAGGATGGCTACTCCACCTCGTTTCTTGGGGCCATTTGCTTGTAAAATTGTTTTCCAGCCTTTTACTCTGAGGTAGTGTTTGTCTTTGACACTGAGGTGCGTTTCCTGCATGCAGCAAAATGCTGGGTCCTGTTTACGTATCCAGTCTGCTAGTCTATGTCTTTTAATTGGGGAATTGAGACCATTGATATTAAGAGAGATTAAGGCATAGTGATTATTGCCATCTGCCATTCTTGACGCTATCTTTATGTTTGAGTGGTTATCTACTTTTGGGTTTGATTCAAGAAGGTTATTATCTCATTTTTTCCAGGGTGTTGTTTCTCTCCCTGTATTGGAGGTTTCCACCTATTATCCGTTGCAGGGCTGGATTTGTGGAAAGATATTGTGAAAATTTGGTTTTATCATGGAATATCTTGGTCTCTCCATCTATGGTGATTGAGAGTTTTGCTGGGTATAGTAGTCTAGGCTGGCATTTGTGCTGTCTTAGTGTCTGCATGAGAGCTGCCCAGGATCTTCTGGCTTTCATAGTCTCTGGAGAGAAGTCTGATGTGATTCGGATAGGTCTTCCTTTGTATGTTACTTGGCCCTTTTCTCTTACTGCTTTTAGTATTCTTTCTTTGTTTAGAACATTCGGTGTTTTGATTATTATGTGACGGGAGGTATTTCTGTTCTGGTCCAGTCTGTTTGGAGTTCTGTAGGCTTCTTGTACGTTCATCGGCATCTCTCTCTTTAAGTTAGGGAAGTTTTCCTCCATAATTTTGTTGAAGATGTTTACTGGCCCTTTAAGTTGCAAATCTTCACTCTCATCTATACCTATAATCCTTAGGTTTGGTCTTCTCATTGTGTCCTGGATTTCCTGGATGTTTTGGGTTACACGTTTTTTGCATTTTGCATTTTCTTTGACTGTTGAGTCGATGCTTTCTATGGAATCTTCAGCACCTGAGATTTTCTTTCTTCCATCTCTTGTATTCTATTGTTGATGTTTGCATCTATGACTCCTGATTTCTTCCCAAGGTTTTCTATCTCCAAAGTTGTCTCCCTTTGTGATTTCTTAGTTGTTTCTACTTCCTTTTTTAGTTCCTGGATGGATTTGCTGAGATCCTTCACTTGTTTGTTTGTATTTTCCTGTATTTCTTTAAGGTATTTTTGCATTACCTCTTTCAGGATTTCTTCCTGATGACCCACGTTCTCCTGCATTTCTCTGAGCGATTTTTGTGTTTCCTCCTCATGGGATTCCATCTGTTGATCCATCGTCTCCTGCATTTCTTTAAGCAGTTCTCGTGTTTCCTTTGTAAGGGCATCTAACCGTTGATTCATTTCTTTAAGCAATTTTTGTGTTGCCTCCTTATGGGCATCCATCTGTTGACCCATATTCTTCTGCATTTCTTTATGCAAATTTTGTGATTCCTTTGTGAGTGCATCTACCCGTTGATTCATCTCGTTAAGCGATTTTTGTGTTGTCTCCTTGTGCGCCTCCATCTTTTGATCCATGTTCTCCCGCATTTCTCTAAGCGATTTTTGTGTTTCCTTTGTAAGGGCTTCTAACCGTTGATTCATGGTCTCCTGTAACTCTTTATGAGATTTATTTGTGTCCTTCTTGTGATCCTCTAATAGCATCATGAGAAGTGATTTTAAATCCAGATCTTGTCTTTCGGGTGTGGTGGGGTATCCAGGACTTGCTGCTGTTGGAGAGTTGGGTTCGGATGGTCCCACATTACTTTGATTTCTGTTAGTAACATTCCTACGTTTGCCTTTTGCCATCTGGATACCTCTGGTGTTAGTTGGTCCTGCTGCCACTGGCTGTTGGTTGGACCTCCTGTGAGCCTGCAAAGCTATTTCTGCCCCCCCCCCGGATTACCAGGATTCCCCTGGCACCGATTTCTGGGGCCTGCCTGCTCCTGAGTGACTTTGGAGCCCTAATGTGCCTTGCCCCAAGTGATCTTATATTGGGGAGGCCTTGCACATCTAAAGGCTCAGCCTAGTGGATTCCTGGAGCAGAGGTCGCCAAAGGGAGGCTGGTAGGCTCCTGCCCTGTGCAGGGGTGTGTGATCTCTCCTAGGGGGTGGAGGGGGCGTCCCTCTGCCAGGCAGAAGTCCCACAGCAGAGCTGGCGCGCTGGTTACTGCAGATCAGCCCCGCACTTGGGAGCTGCATACACACAAGGCGCCCGAGACCCAAGCGACATTATGCCTGTCTGTCTCAGAACCTGGCTGTCCCAACCTCCCAGTCACTGGAGCAAAGATCTCCTGTATTTCTTTAAGGGAGTTATTTATGCCCTACTTGAAGTCCTCTATCCGCATCATGAGCTGTGATTTTAAATCCAAATCTTGCTTTTCTGGTGTGTTGGGGGGATCCAGGACTTGCTGTGGTGGGAGAACTGGGTTCTGATGTTTCCAAGCAGCCTTGGTTTCTGTTGGTAAGGTTTTTGCTCTTGCCTTTCACCCTCTGGTTATCTCTGGTGTTAGTTGGTCTTGCTGTCTCTGGCTGGAGCTTGCCCTTCCTGTAGGCCTGTAAGACTGTGTCCTCACTCCTGGGAGACCAACTCTCTTCTGGCAGGGTCTGTGCACAGAAGGCTGTGGAGCTGCCTGGCTCCCTGGTGTAAATGGCACCTGGAAGACTCCACTACCAACTCCTCCACTGATCGTATGCCCTGTGCACTCCTAGCTCAAGATTTTGTTTCAATATTATGCATATAGATACTTGGTTTTCCCAGCACCAGTTGTTGAAGATGTTGTCTTTTTTCCAGTCTGCATTTTTGACATCTATAAGAAAAATCAGACAAGTTTGTATGTGTATCTGCCCTGTGTGTCTAGAAAACACTGTTACCTTGGTGTTGTCAACTACATATGGCTTGTAGACTGTCCTCCTCCTCTGTCTTGAAGATCCCTGAGCCTTGGGAGGAGGGTTGTGAGGTGAAGAATTGGGGCATGAATATGTTCAAAATATATGATATGAAATTTTCAAGGGATTAAGAATAGTGTTAAAGAATTCAGGTAACTGCAGTTGTGTCACCTTGTATCTGGGTCCTGTGGTCTGGTCCATTAGTCTCAGTGTCTATTTTTGTGCGGCTCTGTATAACTTCTCCAACAGTATTCCTTTTTCTCGGGATTGCCAGGTCTCTTTTCTTCCATAAGGACTTTAAGGGTTGTTTTGTTTTGTTTTGTTTTGTTTTGTGTGAAGAGCATCACTAAAATCTGCAGATTGCTTTTGTTAACATAGTCATTGTCACAATACTGACTGTCCCAATCCCCAAGCATAGGAGGTCATTCCATCTGATAGTATTTTCCTGAATTTCTCTTTTGAGTGTTTTATACTTTTCATTGTAGAGGCTTTTCAAATCCTTTGTTAGGTTTCTTCCAAGTCTTACTGGTTGGGTTTGGTTTTGAGGCTATTGTGAATGGGTTTGTTTCCTAGTTTCTTTTGTAGTTTGTCAGTGGTATATGAAAAAAGCCAATGGGGTTTTCATGTTAATCTTGTATCTTGCCTCATTGAGGAAAGTGTTGATCAATTATAACAGTTCTCTGGTGGAGTCTTTAGGGTCTCTTATGTCTGGAATCATAGCATCTGCACATAGAGCTACTTTCACTTCTTCAGTTTGTATTCCTATCTCTTTTTGTTTTACTCTTCTTATGGCTCTAGCTAAGATGTCTAGTAATATATTGAATAAGAGTTGAGAAAGTATATACCATTCCTTGTCTTGTTCTTGATTTTCATGGAAATGTTCTGAGTTTTCCCCTATTTAATATAATGTTGGCTGTAGGTTTGTCAAATATAACGCTTGTTATTCTGGGATTTTTTTTACTTCTATTCTGAGTTTATTCGGGACTTTTCAAGCACTAATTTGGATTTTGTCAAAACTCTTGTCCCTGCGTATTGAGATGACCATATGCTTTCTGTCCTTCAGTCCATTTATATACTTGATTCCATTTACTGATTTGTATATATTGAAACCATCCTAGTATCTCTGGAATAGCCACAACTTTATCACAGTGAATCATCTTTTTGATGTGTTCTTGCATTCCATTTGTAAGTATTTTGTTGGGAATTTTTTTTTCATCTAAGTTCATTTAGGGACATTGGTCTGTAAGTTTCTTTTGTGCTGCATTTTTACCTCTTCTTGGTATTGGTAATGTTACCTTCAGAAAAGGAGTTTAGTAATATTTCTTCCTTTTCTATTTAATGAAAACAAATAAAAGCATTCTTGTCAGTTCTTCTTTGTGGGTCTGGTAAAATTCACCAAGTAATCTCTGTGAAACTGACATTTTTTTAAGTTGGGGGATTTTACAATCACTGATTGCTAGAGATCTGTTTAAAATAGTTTATCTGACCTTTGTTTAATTTTGGAAGGTCATATCCAACTAGAAATTGATCCATTTCTTTTAGATTTTCCAATTTAATGGGATTTATGTATTTCAGGTAAGATCTAATGATTTTCTCAATGTCATTTAGTATCTGTTATAGTGTCTCCCTTTTCATTTGTAATTTTATTCATCTGAACCTTCTGTTTCTTTTGGTTAGTTTGGCCAAGGGTGGCTTGGCTTTTCTTTTTGTTTAAGTAGATTCTTTGAGAATTTAATACAATATATTTTGATCCTTGTTACCCCTTCTATTCCTCTCAGGTCCACTTCTTCTCTATCCACCCAACTTTGTGTCCTCTTCAAAATAAACAAGCAACAACAAAACCCTCCAAAACATCGAGTACAGTTTGTGTTCCTCATGTACTCTTGGATATGTGGCCTTCCACTCGAGCATGGCTGACTTACCAGAGGCCATACCCTTAAAGGAAACTAACACTCCTTTCCCTGGCACCTCTCAATTGCCAGTAGCTCCTTAGCTAGGGATAGGACTTAAGTTCCTCTTCCCTCCCCATACTGGGTTTCGTTTGGCTTGAACTCATGTAGGCTCTGAGTATGCTGTCTAATTTGCTGTGGGTTCATATATATATATGCAGTTTCCTTGTGGTAGTATCCATTAAATACAATTTCCCTGCAGTCACCCACTGCCCCGCATCTTATAATCTTTCCAGATTCTTTTCTACAATAATCTCTGAGTCTCAGAGGGGTGTATGATATAGACATTCAACTTAAGACTGAGCACTCCACAATCTCTTAATCTCTCCATGTTGGTCCTATGTGTATTTTTGTGGAAAGAGAGGTCATTTCCTGAAACAATGTAAACAAAAATTTGCTAATCAACCTCAGTCTAATATATGCCCTTCTAAAATATGCCCAATATGTACAAAACATTTTTACTGGTCCGGTCAGCACCAATCTAGGACCAGTGACCGTACAACCCAATTATGAGAACCTGTTGAATGAGTACAGCAGGGCTTTTTACTTCTAGCTTGGAATCCCACTGGTTGGACTTCTGCAGTTCCTCAGCAGCAACACAGTTTGGTTTTATATAGACTCTGTCCTGCAGCAAGCCACAGAGCTCAATTCTTAACCCTCAAACAATGAGAGACTGCATTACTACTATGAAGAGCACTTCAAAATTAAACTTATCTATAATTAAAGATATATAATTAGATGTAATAGGATCAGCAAAGAGGCTCCCCACAAATCTACAGGGACCTCTTTCTAACAAAGTGTTTGGATGTTGTTGGATTTTAATCTCCTTTTGCCTCCCTCCTTTAAGGATTCTGTGCAATTCTATTCCTTCCCATATAGGTCTTCCATCCCACTCCATAAGTACATATCCTATTTGTATTGCACTATTCTTACAGATAGAGCCAGTATATCAGGCAAAGAAATGGAGATTCTGTTGGAATCTGGCACTCTCTTATCACCCCTGAAGCTTCATTGCCCAGAGAATTTCTGGCTGTCTTTTCTGCCTTCAGATAATTCCCTGATTTGATCCCTTGATAATAACTGATTCTCACTATGTGGCTTAATCCAACAACTTCGTTTCAAGCCGTCCTAGAGCACACCTCAGAGCCCTTCATGTTATCAGGATTTACCTCCATTCAAAGTCTCCTGATTCTGTTTTTATTCAGCACATTTTGAGTTCACCCAGAATTACCTGGCCTCATCCCAGATAGAAATCATCATGCTAGCCACCTTGTCATGTCCTTTTTTCAAGAGGCTACAGCTTCTCATTCCTTTTTTTTTCAACAAGAAGCTAAAGCTTTACAAAAACAATCGCAGTCATCAAGGGTACAAACTCAACAAGTACCCAGTCACTGACCAACTGCCAGTGGCTGTGTCCTTCCATCCCAAGGAGTCAACCACCATGCTTTTCATCCTAATGATCTTTGACTAAAGGATGTGACTCGCATACATGCCTTTGGTAATTTTAAATTTGCTGTGTAGCCGCTCTCACAAGTTCTGCACCACGATTACCTAGCACAACTTGTTGGCAGGACAAATTGTAGGCCGGAGGTTTTGTGATGGGTTTGGTGCCCCATCCCACCCCCAGAAGCCTTGCCTGCTTACTGTAAATGGCCATTTCTGATGCCGTATTGCCCACCACTATTGTCTTTGCTAGGATCAGCCTCATAGATTTCGGGGAGTTTCCATTGCACTCAGTTTCCATATTGTTCCCCAAACGCTGCCTAAGAGGGCACAACTTGACCCACTTTCCACAAGTGTCTGATCCCTCTCACTTTCTTTCAGTGTAATAAACATACCTGGCTGTCCTTTAGCTTTAGATGTGCCTGGTACCCATGAGGACTCCTACTTCAGAGATGAGGCACCAACCAGCTAATCATAAGAAGCCTGTACATCATTCCTTCCACAAGACAGGTTCGCTTTTTTAACTTCATTTTTTTGTGTATATGTATTTCTGTGTGGTCATACTTGTGGGGGCCAGAGGTCTATGTATGGTGCCTTTCTCTATTGCTTTCCACTTTGGTTTTTGATATAGGGTCTCTCCTTGAGCTCAGAGCTCACCAATTAGCTAGACTGGCTGGTAGCAAGCTCTGGAAATCGGGCTTTGTCTACCTACCCTCATCTCAGTTCGAGAATGACAGATGCGAGCCATCAGGGGATCCAGAGTCAGGTCCCCATGTTTGTAAGGAGAGAACTTGATTAACACACAATCGTCCCAGGATAAGACTTCTGAGATGGCTTCATCCCAGAGATGGATCAAGAACCTACTCCAGTAACTCTAAGCCTTTGAAGGCCCTCACCTTCCCACAGTGAGTTTGCTAATTTCCACTTTCATCCACTCCATGCCCACCATGTTTTAGGGCTTGAAGCACTATTCTAGTGAACACCAACTTTGCTTTGTGTGTATTTGATCCATTACAGCCTGGGGTCCCACCCCTACTGCGGTCACTCCCTAAGTCAGACGATTCTTCCTCAAGGGTAATCACATCCCAGTCACAGATTTACAAGCACACTCCGCTGGACCAGGCGATAGGCTCAATGGCCCTGAGAAATGAGCAGCCTCTTGGGAGTGGGAATTGACAGAAGCCACACCTGCCTGACCTCACCCACTGCCTCTGAGTTTCCAAGCCTTGCCTCCTTCTGGCACCTGGCTCAAGGCACAAAAACCTCCCAATCGTCTGTGATGGTAACTTCAGAACATGGGGGCTCAGGTAGAGGTCCTGTGACCTCAGGGGGCAGACCCAGGATATATAAGTAGCACATTCAGGAAAACTTGTGCCATGCAGGAAGTCAAAAGCTGCATGTGGCTGCCATCCTTGCATGTGTGGATGCATCCTCGTAGCAATCAATGAGAGCAGGAGAAAGGCAGTTGGCTGGTCAGGAGGAGAGGATGTGGTGGCTCTGGCTCCTGACCTCCCTTAATCTGCTTGTGAGCAGTCCCTCCAAGTTGAGCCAGTGGAGCCACTTAACAGACTCCCACCACCATCTTCACCCCCAGAGGAGGCCAGGTGTTATTGTTCTCTCCAACCCGTTTGCCTACAGTGAGTTTCTGCCGCTTTGTTGTGCTCAGCTGCCCACCAAGGTGATGTTGGGCTCCATTGCGATAACACAAAGGATCAGGGATATAGCAGAGGATATGGAAACTATGCAACAGCCCAAGGATAATGTGCAAATTTGGTTCTTCTCCTAGTGTGTTCTAGGAGAGAATGAGCCAGAAAGGATGGAGCCCAGGGAAGGGAAAAAGGGGCTAAACCACCAACCAAAGTGTACACACATGGTGGGACCGAAGGCTATTGCTGCACATGCAGCAGAGGATGGCCTTGGTGGGCATGAATGAGAGGAGAGGCCCCTTGTCCTGTGAAGGCTCGATGCCCCAGTATAGAGGAATACCAGGACAGGGAAGGGGGAGTGGGTGGGTTAATGAGCGGCGGGGAGGGGATTTGGGATAGCAGGTTTTCAGAAGGAAAACGAGGAAAGGGGATAATACTTGAAATGCAAATAAAGAAAATATATAATAAAAAAGACACCCTATTAAAAAAAAAGATGGGTCCTGCTGATAATCTAATGTCTGCTTAATGTCATTTTTTCTGGAAATGATCCATAAGATAAGACATCCCCCCTTTTAGTCCAACGTAAGGGCTCAGAAGTTTCTGATGAATTCAAGGAACGGCAGGCAAAAATGGTTCAATGACTGTCCCAGAGAAGGACAGTAGTCAGGGCAGGGACAGGGACAGTGTAGAAGGGTGGAAATGCTGGGTGGGCCAGGCCCCACCTCACAGACCCCAAACCCAGTGCACAGCTATAAACTTGAGTGCAAGCCACCTGCTCAGAAGCAGAAGCGTTTAGCCCGGGCTACCCTTAGGGGTTCTGTTCTTAAAGGGATCGGGAAAGGAACAGCTCCCCATCCTTTCCTGTACACCAGCTTCCGGAAAAAACAGAAAGAACACAACACATGGAAACCCCTTTTATGTGCAACATCTCTCACCAGGGGCACACGGGGTAAAAACAGGGGCTTAAATGTGGCTCTGGCGGTAGAATAAGGAAAAGGAATAAGCAGGGACACCACTCTGGGATCCATGGGTAGTAGTAGTCTGTCCTCTCCTTAAGGGATTCTGGGTCCAACCTTTCAGGCAGAATAGAGTCAGGCCAGGTCCAGGTTCCCGTGGGAAGGACTGTGGATAGCAGAACACTCACATCAAAGATCCTGGAACCTTTTGCTGAGGGCCTTCATGACCGCTGAAACACAGAGGTACAAATGGGTATTCCAGACACTGACACACACACACACACACACACACACACACACACACACACACACAGGACACAACCACACTTCCCACTTCTAACCACAGAGAATCCCTAACCAGCAATTGCCTCCCAGCCCCTTTCTAAAAAGCTCTGGAATAGACGCCTCCACCCATTCCTGAACTCCATGTGTTAATGTCCTCTACAGGAGAACCGTGTGGGCGGGCACTTAACTTGGTAGAGCTCTTGGGAGAGCAGACACATGCAGTTCCTGGTTCATGGCATTACAGTCAATGCACAGAGGACTCATGGTCTCACTTGCCTGGCATTGCCTCCCCACAGATAGACTAGCCTTGCCTAGGTCCTAGTACCCGAAAGCGTAGCTCCCTCTGCCCCTGCCTCACCCATCCCTGCCGAAGGTCAGACATACCTAGTTGTTTTCTCAGCCTGCATGCTTCTTGCTGTAGCAAAGGACACTAGCCCAGAAGACAAAAGAGTGGGGGAAAGATTAGCACTCAATGTCCTGGCCTCCTCTCTGCTCTATTTACATTCTCCTGAGTCCTTATAGATCCCACCCCCACAGTCCTGTGGCAAGACTAGCTCAATATCCTGAGCAAAAGGAGGCGCCCTCTCTCTTTGGAATGTGGGGCAGGAGTGGGCACAGGAGCCAGGCTAGTTTCTGCACTCAGCTTATCATCTGGCTGGGGCTGTCATTTCTAGGAGCGAAGGAAACTTTACCTGCTGACATCCCAGTATCCCTGGTGCTTGATGTTGCTTCTCCCCAACAGTGAGTGGGGGGATCACAGATGGATCTTGGTCACCTGAAAGCGATCACAAGATGCAGCCCCCAGGCCTGGGACCCAGGTGCGAAGAAGGGTCTGGGGAGGTCTAAGATGAGGCAATATCACCCTCTGCTGGAAGTGACTTTTATTTCTTGGTTTCTCAGCTCCACCTAGCTCTGGGTCTGCCTTCCCTGTTGGCCAGAGGAGGCTCCCTGGGCCCTAGCAATTTGTCCCCGGGCTGGTGCTAGTAGGTCTGCAGCCACAGCCAGGACCTGCGAGGAGCCCAGCACCAGAAAGGGATTTGGGTGTTGAAAGTCAGCTTCTAGAGTTAAGAGTGGTCCCACTGTTTAAAGCCACCCCACAATCGCACTCATTGAGAACATGGCCTGTCCTACGCCCCGTCTCCTGTGGGCTCTCTACCTAGAGAGAAACAAGCCCAGAAACAAGGCCCCAAATCCCCAGTTATGGAACCTGAAGTTTCCCTCCTCTCCTCCACTAATCTCAAACCCCAAAGACTCACCATAGGGTGCAGAAGCTCTGGAGCTGGGGCCTCCCTGGCTCAGGAACACAGGCTGGGAAGTAGCTGGAACTTGAGGTGCTATGGGGTTGGAGTCTCCACTGCTCATTTCTGCACGATGCGTGCACACGGAAGGCTGCTCTGCCCTGTGCGGTGGAACCTCACATACAAAAAAACTTATCACTGAGTATATGTTGTTGAGAGGCTGAGGGGAAAGTGAGCTAACAAAATGGAGGCTTGGGAGGCTCAGCCCATCTGCACTTTCTATCCTCAGTTGGCCTCAGGTCAGTCAGGAGGCAGAGCTCAGCCAGGAAGGAGCCCACAGACACTGGAAAGGCTCGGGTCCTGGCCTGCCTTCCTTGGGGAGGAACCAGGGAGGAATCAGGAGGCCCTCAGGACTGACTACAAGCCCACGGCGTGCAGCCCACACTCTCAGAGATCTCTGGACACCATCCACCCACACTGAGCACCAGGCACATTTCCCACCCAAGACCTGGTTAGAGAGAGAACGGGCACAGGGAAGGGATCACTAACCAACACCTGACTGAGGCTCCCTCGATAATCCACCCTTACTACCAGGACTCCACACTGACAGCCTAATGAGGATGAGTGTCCACTGACAGTTTCGCAAGCCAAGGTAGGGCCAGGTGAGCAGCACAAACTTGTGTGCTGGTGAGGGAAAGGGGAGAGTGAGAGGAGGAAAGTTAGGCTTCTTACTTGTGCGTGGGCCATTTCCTTAACCTTGTAGGACTCTGAGGTTGGGGTCATCCCTGTAGAATTCTTCACGGTGTCTTTACACACAAGGCCCCTGTCTCCTCTGGCCACTGGCAGGGTCTCCCTTGTATTCTTTGCTACTGCTCTGTTTCTGGATGTACCATGTGTGGATTCAGTGCCTTCTAGAGGTGTTGTGGGGTGTTTCTTGGAACTCTCAGATGTAGGGACACAGGTTATTGGAGGAAATGGGGCTACTTCCACAGGAGCTGCCTTCGGTCTCTGTCCCCACACTGGGACAGGTCCTCCCCCAGTGACTTTTGGAGTATCCTGTAGGGGTTTCTTCTCCTGGGCTGATTTCTTTTTAGGACTGGCCCTCCTCAGCACACCTGCAGCAGCTCCTGGGTAACGAGGCCTACTCTGTTCCTTGCCTATGAACACAGATGCTTTTCTGTTAGAACAAGAGTCCCCTAGATTTCCCATGCCCAAGATATGGCCCTTGGGAGCAGACATCTGCAGAGAGCCAGTCATGTGATGACAATTGCCCCTGAGTTGGATATTTCTTATCCTGATTTTGTGTTCAGGAGCCATGGAATTGCTAGATATGATCTGCTCTCCATTCTTGAAGCAAATGGTCACCCTCATCACTTGCATTTCATTGTATTCTTCTGATGGGGAGTCGGGGTCAGACGGTGGGTCTTGTATATCCTTAGGGATTGTTTTCTTACTCTTGGGGATTTTCTTTTTCTTTTTTGTCCTGCAGGCCCTGCCTCCCTTGGGCCCCCGGCGGTGGACTGGGGCCACAGAGGCCCGCTTTACATCTCCCACCTTCTTGACCAGCCTGCTTCTGCTGCAGTCTGCCTCTGGGTCTGCCCAAGTAGTAGACTGTTGGGTGGCACAGCTGTTTGTGGATGAGTGTCCTCTAGCATCCTGGTTCTTTTGGTCGGTTGGCTGTTGCACTCTATCTTCAACCTTGTCACTGACAGGAGGCAAGCAATCCATAAGTTTCCCTTTGTCTCTGGCTGAGGAGACAGACTGCTCTCCATGATCCTGAAAGACCACCATCCATGATTCTAGCGCCTGTAGCTTGGACCCTGACTCAGTCTCAGAGTTGTCCTTGGTCTGGACCTCATTCTCACTTAGGCTTCTCTGTAAAGATCCCTGATCAGGGTCCAGGTTGAGATCCTGCAGTGACCAGGGGCCATCCAAACAGATGTTAGTAGCTTCCCCATCCTCACAGTCTAAACGTACTTCTTCAACTGCCCCCTCCTTATTGCAGCTCATGTTTTCACTTACATGGCCTGGCCTGTAAGGACAAGGGTATCCCTAGTCTCAGCTAAACCAGCTAGGCCTTCAGAGACACCGTCACTATAGCTACCAACCACATTAGCGATAAACACAAACAAACAAGGGGAACCTTTTAGTACCTTTGTGTTCTCATGTGGCCTTCTCATTGACTTACCCTCCACCAATCAGATCGATCCTTTTTGGGCCATCTTATAGGCCCTAGTCAATAAGAATAAGGATTCTTGTTTGGTTGGAATTCTTGTCCTGGCTAGTCTAAGCCTATGGATGGGTGTGGGGGTGTAGGAGGTGTGAGGAAATGGGGTTTGGTGGGAGGTGTGGGTGGAACCTTGAGGTTATGGTTCAGTCTGCCCTTTCTATAGATTCCTCTCCTCCTCTGGCCAGACACCTACCGTGGAAGGAGAACTGCACCCTCTGAGACTCTTTCCCATATAAAGGTGCAAAGTGGTGAAGATAACCACACAGAGGCCAGGCACTTGTGAAGATTCAATGTCATGACAGCTGTAGAGCATTCAACATAGAAAGGATTTGGGATCTTCTGTTCCAGACAGACTTCCTTCTCAATAGGACACTGGGCAAAAAAGTCCATGGCCACTGATCTGTGCTCCAGAGAAGGGGCAGAGACATAGAAGATTGTTTGTGAGCCACGGGCTGCAGAGACAGCGACTGTGATTATAAGGAGCCATGCACCCATAACACTGTGTTGGCAGCTTGTATTTTTCCCATGTCTACGAGACCCCATCCTGTATTCAGGCCCTCATCCCATCCTTACCCCGAGTTAAGGCAATGACGAGGGAATCTCCTTGGCACAGAACCAAAACATTTAATGTCACTGATCGTGAAGTTTCAAACTGAAACCAGTGTTCACATACCAGGTTTGTAAACACCATACAGCTTTAAAGGGTGGGTGAGGTTCAAGCTTGTAGTCTGCTCCCTTCCAAGGTGGAAGGTGCAGCTAGTAGAGGGCAATGCCTTGGCTGGGTAATCTGGCTGAATCAGGGGAACACAAATCACATGACAATCAGTGTTATCTGCCTTACAATTTTCTAAGCACTCAGATAACACCTACATCCCTTTCAAGACATCTCCCAGGTTTGGGTATCTACTTACTGCTGTTCTTCTTGAGTGAACAACCCATTACCTTGAGCGCAAGGACACATTGTCAAGGGTGTTGATGAAGACAACCCTTGGGGAACTCCGAAGTCCCCTGGGTAAGGGAATGCACAGACTGGTCCCTGGGCCCTGCAGAATATATAGAGGCATTCCACACCCCCGATTAGCATGCTTCAAGAGCAAGCATGACTCCATAAACCAAGTTCTAGAATATTTTATAGATTTGGGTACATATTTGTGAATTAAAATCCAAACCAGGCATCTGGATATTTGAGAGTATATATAAGGATAGAGAGGTGTATACTCTAAGGATCCAGAATAGAAACACAAGAAAGACCTTGCAGGGGAGGTGAGGCACCACTGTTACCATACTTTGCCTGAGACTGTCTGTAGCAGCTTTTCCAGCGCAAACTGGGGAGTAGATCCTTCCTTGGTTTCTAGAAGGTTTTAGAGTGCTAGCATTTCCCTCACTATCCAGAGGAAATAGAGAGCCACGTTCCTACAATCCTCACTATCTCACTATCTTTATTTGCTCATTCTATAGTGTTGGCGTACGACCATAGGCTTGATGGGAAACAGATTTCTTTTTTTTTCTTTTGAAACTTAAATTTTTCTTTATTGGATGCTGTAGAAAATAGAATAAAACTTTAAGTCACTTTTAACAAGGCATTAATAGTTTCCTTCCAGTTGAAAGAAAGCAAGGAAAAATAGGAATAAAAACAAAAATGTAAGAAAACTGAAAAACAATAAATGCAATGCATATTTGCATTTACAGTTTACACACGTTTCTCCTTAAGTTTCTAGTCAAAACAATCATATTTATCGAAATTCCACAAAGTCTTTTTGAACATATTCAGGAAAAACTGGACAAGGTGAAACACATTTATCCTCTCAAAGCTACCACATATACATTTTTAACTTGTTACAAACACACCACCTAAACTATTTCTTAAAATTCTAGGTTTTTTTTTTCTTGAAATAACATTAATGAAGGGGACTACACAGGACAAGAGGCTCTAAAGGGAAGGAGGATGAGGTTGCAATACAGGGTAATGGTGCAAAACATATTTCTCCTCTAGAATTTAGGCTTAGGAATTTTTTTGTATCTGACATCAGGTGACATGAATAGAGACTAGTTGGGAGAAAAATACAACAGAGGAGCAAATATGAGCAAAGTGCAACGATACACAAGTATAAAACTCTCATAATGAAACCATTATGTTGCATATTAACTAACATTTAAAGGTACATTTATCAATCTGAATCTTAAATCTGGTTGGGGGCCAACAAAATTAGGCACTTTTTATAAGAATCTGCTAACATATACCTACATATGCTGTTTTTGACAAGTTTTGCTTTAAATACATCATAACGAAAATGCTAATACTTGCCTGTTGCCATTTCAGGGTCAGTACATTTCAGTCTTAAAATTTGGCCGAAAGACTTAATTTTCAAAGTTTCATATTTTCAGTTTCAAATTCTTCACTGGTTCCCTAATGTTGGAATTGTTGTCCAAATGCTGAATGCAGTTCTCTTTAATGCCCAAGGAACTTGCAGATCTAACAAAAAGATCGAAAGATCTCCCCATCTTCAAACGCAAACTTGAACGAAGTATATTCTTCCTTAGTTTATGATGACAGAACACCTGAAGATTTCCAAAGCAATCCACAGACAGATAGCACAGTGTATCCTGACAACTTTTCAACTTTTGCTAAAAATCTAAGTATGGCATTACTATAAAACTATTGACATATATTCCTATAAAGTATGTTCCCAAATCAGCTAATAACAACCTCAAGAATGTTCTTCATAGTCACATACCAGGCTCTTGAAAACATTCAGTTCTGAAAGCCTGATGTTGAAGCTAAGCAAAGCAGGTTTTTTTGTACCCATAAGTAAATTCTCTGCTAATAGCAACAAAGGACTAATATGTCCTAAAAGTGAAGCTTGATGTTCATCAATTCAAAATACATTGGAAAGCAAGTGTGGGGTGATGGGGAGGGACCTAGCAGGCAAACAATCTTTCTGCTACTGAGCTACATACCCATCGACTCTCTTTCTTATTTAGAGCTGCAGGCACTGATTAAATTTAGACTTTTTAAATTTCTCCCCAAAACAGGGGTAGCACTCCTTGTTTTCTTTAAGTACTTCAACCAATGGCACCTCATTGTTATTTTTGCAGTGGCAGCAATCTAGACGCACCATACAGATGGGCTCTTTTTTTTTTTTCCCACCTCACTGAAGGGCTCCGGGGATTCCTCACATTCGGAGCTTAGGCTTTGCTAATTTCATGGAGAAGGGCAAATCTGGCGAATGAAAGGGACCATGTTGGCAAGCTGAAAATTGGGTCGAAAACTGGGACTTGGAAAAGTGCTTTGGCACTGTGGGCAGCTGAAGACCTGCCGTGTGGGACGAGGTGGAGAAAGTACTTGGAAATCTGGGTAGAGCTGCCGACTGGCACGTGGATGTGGAGGACCATGGCGTAAGACTGGACGGTGGCGATTGCGCCCATAGGGATGGTATCGGTGGCCATCGTGGGAGTGTTCGTCTCTTTCTTCTGGAAAAACCCTAATTCTCAGGTCACGTACTATTCCACGGTACAAACTGAACCATTCGTCTTCTTCCTCCTCATCATCCCCCACAGAGTTTGCATTGTCCGGATGCTGTCCAGCATGTGCTCCGTCCTGTCCCCCTCCAGCAGGCTGTTCCTCGTTCCTGTCATCTTCCATGCCCCACAGCTGGGTCACACACTCTCGGCAAAAGCTGTGCCCACAGTCGATGGACACAGGGTCCTTAAAGTAATCCAGACAGATGACACACAATGCTTCTTTCCGAAGTGACTGCATAAGGCTGGGGGGCCCTGGAGAGGCGGCCATCTTAGAGCACAAAGATCCGCAGAAGCTGAGAGGTCCTCGCTGTCCTGCCAAGAAGCACAAAGCACGGAATCACAAGTGGAAGGTCTAGCCTTGACCATGTAAGAGCACAAAGGCGGTAGGCCTAGCTGCCAAGCCAAGAGGTGCTAAGGCCTCAAGGCCTCGCGGCACAGGCAAGGAGTCCCAATTGCAGTGGCCTCACTGCCCAGCCGAGGTACTCTAAGGACTACGGCCTCTTTGCTGCCCAGCCAAGGGGCGCAAAAGTGGTAGGCCTCCTAGCTGCCCAGTCGACGGTCGCTAAGGACCGAAGCCTCCTCGCTGCCCAGTCGAGGGTAGCTAAGGACTGAGGCCTCCTCGCTGCCCAGTCGACGGTCGCTAAGGCCCGGGGCCTCCTAGCTGCCCAGTCGACGGTCGCTAAGGACTGAGGCCTCCTCGCTGCCCAGTCGACGGGCGTTAAGGACCGAGGCCTCCTCACCGCCCAGCCGGGGTTGCTAAGGAAGGAGGCCTCCTTGATGCCCAGCTGACGGGCGCTAAGGACCGAGGCCTCAACTCCCAGCTGATGGGTGCTAAGGACCGAGGCCACACTGCCCAGTCGACAGGCGCTAAAGACCGAGGCCACACTGTCCAGTCGATGGGCGCTAAGGACTGAGGCCTCACCTCCCAGCCGAGGGGTGCTAAAGACCAAGGCTTCAACTCTCAGCTGACGGGCGCTAAGGACCGAGGCCACACTGCCCAGTCGATGGTTGCTAAGGACTGAGGCCTCACCTCCCAGCCGAGGGGTGCTAAGGACCGAGGCCTCCCTGCCCAGCCAAGGGGCGCTCAGGACCGAGGCCACACTGTCCAGTCGATGGGCGCTCAGGACCGAGGCCTCAACTCTCAGCTGACAGGCGCTAAGGACCGAGGCCACACTGCCCAGTCGACAGGCGCTAAGGACTGAGTCCACACTGTCCAGTCGATGGGCGCTAAGGACTGAGGCCTCACCTCCCAGCCGAGGGGTGTTAATGACCGAGGCTTCACCGCCCAGTCGACGGTCGCTAAGGACCAAGGCTTCACCGCCCAGTCGACGGGCGCTCAGGACCGAGGCCTCACCGCCCAGCCGATGGGCGCTAAGGACTGAGGCCACCTCGCTGCCCAGTCGACGGGCGCTAAGGACCGAGGCCTCTTTGCTGCCCAGCCGAGGGGCGCTAAGGACCGAGGCCTCCTGGCTGCAGGGCCCAAGGGCGCTAAGGACTGAGGCCTCACCGCCCAGCCGAGGGGCGCTAAAGACCGAGGCCTCCTGGCTGCAGGGCCCAAGGGCGCTAAGGACTGAGGCCTCCTCGCTCCCCTACTGAGACACGCGACTCCAGTAGGTTTGGCGGACCAGCTACTACCTGCTGCCACGGCCCTCGGCCTGGCCTTCCTGGGTCTGCTCAGAAAGTCCAACTCACTCAAGGCACAGCAGCCCTCGCTCTGGAAGCCGCTGGAGAAGGACCACGCAGCTGACCGGAGCTCCCAGAGAACCCTGGCATGCATCAGCCCTCGCTCCGGAAACCGCTGGTGGAAGGACCACGCCCCTGATTGTTGCTTCCGGGAGAGCCCTGGCATGCAGCAGCAAGCAGGAAGCCGCTGGCGAAGGACCAGGACCACGCAGCTGATTGGAGCATCCCGAGAACCCTGGCATGCAGCAGCCAGCAGCCTCAGCCTGCGTCTGCCTCAGCAAATAGCTTTCTGCTTATTTTTAAGTTTTTAAAAAGCATGTTCTCTTAATACAAAAGGAAGTCGAAATATTTTATGATAAAGTTGAAGGTTTACATCGAGGATTTACATGATAACATAGGAGAGAGATAAACACTTTAAAATTCACAATTTTCATGAAAATTAATAAGTAAAATGGTAGACATAAACATCATTGCGAAATTAATTATAAAAGGAAATAGAAACATTTTCTTTTACGTGGAAAGAGTTCTGATTAAATTGTAGAAAAGTGTAGAAAAATATGTCAAAATTGAAGATTATTATGGAAAAATTTTGTAGATATAATAATGATAGACATAAAAGAATTCCTCAGTCGATTGAAAGTAGAATTATAAACATTTTCTGATGAAGTTGAATTACATGGAAAATATTTCTCTTAAAATTGAAGAAATATACAGAAAAACGTGTTAAAATTGAAGTTTATCATGTTAAATTATACAGATAAAATGATAGACACAAAAATAATTCTAAATTGATTAATAGTGGAATTATAAACATTTTCAGGTAAAATTGAAGATTCACATGGAAAATATTTCTGATAAAATTGAAGAACTCTATAGAAAACCATGTTAAATTTGACTAATTCGTGGAAAATCATACAGATAAAATGGTAGATATATTAAACCTTTCTAAATTAATTGAAGGTGGAATTAAAAACATTTTGTGATAAATCAGAGATTTACATGGAAATCATTTCTGATAAAATAGAGCAAATATATAGGAAAACATGTTAAAATGGAAGGTTTTCATGGAAAATAATACAGATAAAATGGTAGACATAAAAAACATTACTAAATTGAAAGAGGAATCACGAATATTTCCTGATAAAATTGAAGATTTACATGAAAAATATTTCTTTTAGTCTATGTCTTTTAATTGGGGAATTGAGTCCATTGATATAAAGAGACATGAAGGAATAGTGATTGTTGCTTCCTGTTGTTTTTGATGTTCTTTTTATGTTTGTGTGGTTATCTTCTTTTGAGTTTGTTGGAAGAAGATTAGTTTCTTGCTTTATCTAGGGTGTAGTTTCCCTATTGTGTTGGCGTTTTCCATCTATTATCCGTTATAGGGCTGGATTTGTGGAAAGATATTGTGTAAATTTGTTTTTATCTTGGGATATCTTCATTTCTCCATCTATGGTGACTGAGAGTTTGGCTGGGTATAGCAGCCTGGACTGACATTTATGTTCTCTTAGGGTCTGCATGAGATCTGCCCAGGATCTTCTACCTTTCATCATCTCTGGTGAGAAGTCTGGTGTAATTCTGATAGGCCTGCCTATATAAGCTATGTGCCCTTTTCCCCCTTACTACTTTTAATATTCTTTCTTTGTTTAGTGCATTTAGTGTTTTGATTATTATGTGCCATAGGGTTTTCTGTTCTGGTCCAGTCTTTTTGGAGTTCTGTAGGCTTCTTGGATGGTCCTGGGCATCTCTTTCTTTAGGTGAGGGAAGTTTTCTTTTATAAATTTGTTGAAGATGTTTACTTGCCCTTTAAGTTGTAAATCTTCGTTCTCTTCTATACCTATAATCCTTAGGTTTGGTCTTCTCATTGTGTCCTGGATTTCCTGGAAGTTTTGGGTTACAAGCTTTTTGCATTTTGCATTTTCTTTGACTGTGAGTCAGTGTTTTCTATGGTACCTTCATCTCCTGACATTCTTTCTTCTATCTCATGTATTCTTTTGTTGATTCTTGCATCTATGACTTCTGATTTCTTTCCAAGGTTTTCTATCTCCAGAGTTGTCTCCCTTTTTGATTTCTTCATTGTTTCTACTTCCACCTTTAGATCCTGGATGGTTTTGTTCGGTTCCTTCACTTGATTGTTTGTCTTTTTCTGTAATTCTTTAAATGATTTTTGTGTTTTCTCTTTAAGGGCTTTTACCTTTTTACCCATGTTCTCCGGTATTTCTTTAAATCAGTCATTTAAGTCTGTCTTTAAGTCCTCTATCAGCATCATGAGATGTGAATCCAACTCTTGGTTTTCCCATATCTCGGGTATCCAGGACTTGCTATGGTGGGAGACCTGGGTTCTGATATTGCCAAGTTTCTTTTGGTCGGGTTCTTGCACTTGCCTTTCGCCATCTGGTTATCTCTGGTGTTAGTTGGTCTTGCTGTCTCTAGCTTGTCCCTCCTGTGGGCCTGTAAGCCTGTGTCTGTACTCCTGGGAGACCAGCTCTCTTCTGGCAGGGTTTGTGCACAGAAGGCTATGGAGCACCCTGGCTCCCTGGTGCAAATGGTAGCCTGAAGGCCTCTGACCCAGCTGCTCCACTGATCATATGCCCTGTGTGCTCCTAGATGTTCCCCTCCATAGAGAAGGTGGAGATCTCACCTCAGTGCTCAGAAGTGAAAGTGGTGCTGGGAGATCACTCTCTCCTGGTGGTCAGTGTGCAGAATACTGTGGGGTCGCCATGCTCCCTGGTGCAAATGGCAGCAGGAAGACTTCAGTCCCACCTGCTCCACTGATCTTATCTTGGGAAATAGCTTTCTAAACTTTGTCTGAACAGAGTATTGCACATGCCTGTGTCTGTGTCTGTGTAAGGCACCTCCAAGCTGTCTACTGTGGAAGTACTCCAGACATCAGCACTTGGGGTCATGTTTAAGGGGAAATCACAAGGAAAGCATAAAAATGTGGACTATGCGATGCTAAGAAAAAGATATTTGATTGTAGCTTAAAAGGGAAGAATGTCCATAGTTTTTACCCCAGTTGAGAACACACTTGACCTTTGAGTGACTTTAGTTTTTAATCTCATTTGCACAGGGTCAGTAATGGCCCCAAAAGTGCACCCGTATTGACATTGAGGTGGAAATAAAGTTTAGTAATTAGCTGAATTAGCAACCATGGAATTGGTGTGATGACAGACCGATTTAATCTCAATCTGTATGCCTTTCCATGCCTTCGGTTTGTTTTTGAAATATTTATTTTTATCTTAAGTGTATGTATGAAAGCCTGCATCTATGTTGGACATGATGTGTCTGGTGCCAATGAAGGCCAGAAGATGGTGATGGATCCCCTGGAACTGGATCAGTAGATGCCTGATGCGGGTGCTGGTAAACAAATTTGAATCCTCTGTAAGAGCAGCAAGTGCTCTTAGCTGCTGAGCTGTCTTTCCAGCCTCCTCACCCTTATTGTTTTTAAAGATAGGGTCTAAGTTACTGTATAGCCCATACTAGGGTGCTGAGTTCACCATCCCCCTGCTTCTGTGTCCCACGTGCTGGGACTACAGGCGAGCACCACTGTGCCAGTGTGCACCCTACTGCTGCAGGCATTTTGGTTGTTTCCAGTTCCAGAGATATTACACTTAGGGAAGTTCTGGGCCATGTTTCATGGTATCTGTGGCAGAGCTTTCCAACTTTTGAGAGCCTTATCTCTAAGGGTAGCCAGTACCTCCTGGACGTGTTGGACCTGGCCCTGAACAGCCATGTCGTTTTACTCCTATAAGCCACACAAGTATTATTTTCTGTGTGATATAATGTCAGGGAAATTTTGTTTATATCTAGGAGTGTGACTATTGACTTGAAAGACGTCAAAAGTTCTCAGATTTTCTTCGAGCAACTGTCCTTTTCCCCAAAGAACTGTCCTTATCCACATTCCTGCAGGGTTGCAGCACCGTCTCAGCTCTTCTGCAACCGGATCAACATTTATTACTATGAAACCACCGACTTTTTGCCTCTGATAAAGTATGCTATCTCATTTTACTGTTGTTTTGTTTATATTAAGTCACAAAGGAACTCAGTCTGGCCTCCAACTCTTGCTTGTCCTGCCTTTGCCTCCAGAGTGTTGGGACTGGGATCATACATACAAGCCATCGCTCCTGAAACTCTCTTGATTTTAATTTTAGCTTTAGCTTTTTGGGACACCATCTCACTGTGTAGCCCTGGCTGGCCTGGAACTTGCTATATAAACCAGGCTGGTCTCGAACTCTTAGTGATCTGCCTTTTGCTGCCTCCCAGGTGATGGGTTTAAAGGCATGCTCCACCACAGCTGGCTTTAGTTTTAATCTGGAATTCCTTGATTAGTAGTAAGGATGAGATTGTTTACCTATGCATTGGTCTTTGGGACTTTCTTCTCTGTGATATACACTGTGCCTGTTTACTGTCTTCTGTGCATCTCCCTCTTGGTTGTGTATGTGTTTCTATGTGTGTGACTTCTTCTTGTATTTTCGACGTCAATTCTTTGATAGTTTCCTATGACACAAATATCTTCTCATAGTTTACCTTATTATATTTTAGTGTGTTTTTTAATGAAAGGAGGTAGCTTTTTAAAAAATTTTTTATTTTTAAATTCAAATTCTTTCCTTTTTTTTCTTATTTTCAAAACAGGGTTTCTCTATGTAACCCTTCGCTGTCCTGAAATTCACCCTATAGACCAGGGTGACCTCAAACTCACAGAAATCCACCTGTCTCTGCCTCTCAAGTGCTGAGATTAAAGGCCTGTGCTGCCATGCCTAGGTTTTTTGAGAACTATATGCTTGAGTACTGAATTTACATTATTTCCACTGTTCCTTCTCTTCTTCTAGTTCCGTCTGTCTTCCTTCACTCCCTCTGAAGTTCATGACTTCTATTTGTTTGTTTATTGTGTTTTTTGAGACAGGCTCACACTTTGTAGCCTTGGCTGTCCTGGAACTCACTCTGAAGATCAGAACTAGCCTCAAACTCACAGAGAACTGCCTGCCTGTCTCATGACTACTGGGATTAAAGGTGTGGAACACCACCATCTGACTATGACTTCTTTTTAAATTAGTACTGTTCAATAATACTGGGTTCATTGCTCATATACATGTATTTGGGATTGACAGACCGGTGCTGGGTTTTTTCTTTTTTCAGAATCTCTCTCTTTTTAATTGTTCCTTCCTATCCCATATTGTTTGCCTTGATTCATTTAGCTGTTTATTTGCATTCTTTTGAATTCACTGATAATTTTAAGTCAACCTTTGAGTCATTTGTTCAGCATGTCGTCCACCTCATTATCTTTGGATTCGATTACTGGAGTCATAAACCTTGTTTCTGTGTTTGGATCTGCCTGTTTGATGGAATGGAAGTCTCTTTAATTTTCATGTGTCTCCCTCGTGAACAGCTTTCTCTTAGGGACTTGATCATAAAGACTGTTCAAAGAGGAGAAAAGAAACCACAGCAACAACGAGAACAACACATAACCAAGTCCAACATGGTGGTACATGTCTGTACTCCTAGAACTTGGGAGACTGAGGCAGAGAATAAATTTAGGGGTGGTGTATGTTATGTAGCAAGACACTGTTTCAAAAATCAAAAAGGGCTAAGAATGTAGTTCAGAGGAGAAACAATTTGCTTAGCAGTCATGAAGCCTTGGGTTTTATCTTCAGTATTATAAAACAAAGCCAATAACATAAAATAAATTCCCCCAAACTTAATTAAAAACAGCTGCACCACCAAAGCAATAGAAAAAAACGAGGAAATACTACAGACCAGACTAAAAGGCTGAAAGTAAATGAATAATAGAAGAATGGAAAAAAGGAGCAGGAAAAAAGAAAAATGATTTTTTAAAAATGGAAAAATATGAAGGAGAGAAGTTAAAAAAATCCAATTAAAGAATAAAATAAACAAATAGAATTATATAAAAGTGAGAAAAATGGAAAGAAAAAACTGGAAAAAAGAATAACACGTCCAAAAGTTGTCCTTGCTATGGCACTTGGGTTGAAAAGTCTCTCTCTAGGCCTTCTGTTGGAAATCCCCAGGAGTGGGCAGGGTTAGTGAATCATAGCTGAGGACTGTTGTAATGAGTCTCAGCTTCTCTTAAACAGGCTAGGGTTGTTCTAGTCTGAACTCTGCTTCACGGTTCCCACTAGTTCTGTTAAGTGTGGCTCATCTGCAGCAGGAGCAGATTCATTCTAGAAGCTGTGCATGCGTGCCTGTATGTATGTGTGTGCAAATCTAGAGGCCAATGGATAAGCTCAGATGTCATCACCATAGAAATTTTTTGAGCTAAGGTCTGTCACTGGCCTGAAGCTTGTCAACTAGGCTAGGCTAGCTGACTAGTGAACCTCAGGGATCCTTCTGCTTCTACCTCCTCAGTGCTGAGATCACATGCATGTAATTCCATATAAGCCACCATACTTGGCCTTTTTTTGTTTTTGTTTTTGTTTTTGAGATAGGGTCTCAATGTGTAACACTGGCTGTCCTGAAACTACTATGTAGACCAGGACTGTCTTGAACTCACAGAAATCCACCTCCTTGTTCATCCCAGGTGCTAGGATTATATGGGCTTGCATCATGCCTGGCTTTTTTGGGGTGAGGGCATGGCCTCTAGGGATCAAACTTAGGTTGTTGTGCTTGGAAGGGAAGTGCTTAATCAACCAGACTATCTCTCCAGATATTTTTATATGTGCACCTAGAGCTACCAGTAGTCTTGACAAAATTTAGTTAGTGTGGCTCCAAAAGCCCTGTTTGTAGGAGGCCAACAAAATGTGAATCCCCATAAGGCCCCAGTCTGTGTACCCAAGGGTGTAGCAAATGTCTAAGCCATGATGTTGTGGTTTACAGGTGAAATGTCCCTTATAGGCACATGTGTTTGAACACTTAATCCCCAGATTGTGGCACTGAGTAGGAAGGTTGTAGAACCTTTAGGATGTGGAGCTTTGCTGGAGGAGGTATGTCACTAGGGGTGGGCCTTGAGGTTTCATGGCCCAGCCCACTTCCTGCTCACTGCTTCCTGACTGTAGAGGCAATGTAACCAACTGACCTCCTGCTCCAGTCACTGTGCCTATCCTGCCACAATGGGTTGTATCCCTTGAACTGTGAGCCAGAATAAGTCATTTCCTTAAGCTGCCTCTTGTCAGATATTTTGTCAGAGTAATGATGAAAGTAACAAACATTGTGCATTTCCAAATGCCTCAGGATATAGGAGATAAAAACAGATCACTCATTTTCTGTAGTGGAATGGGGGCGCTGCAGGGATTGAAAAATCCGTGGGCCTGCCTCTACGCTGTTTAGTGTCTCAAAGATCACCTGAAACTAGTTATGCACCTCTCCATAGACGCTAGGAAACAGCAATCACTATATCTTTCACAGCCTGCAGCCTTCACTGCCTAAAGGTCTCAGTTTATGGCAGACTCCCACTGTCTCATGAGCTTCTCCTCGTGTCCATCTCCTGTTTGGCACTTAAACAAGGATTCCCTTGAATTGTGATTGATCTGTTGTCTGGTCCTTAGAGTAGTTTAGTTCCAAACGAGAAGACTCTTCTCAAGATAGCACCAAGAGGATGGACAGTATAATGGGTTTCTACTCTAAAGCTATACAGGAGGATAGATTAAATATAGAAGTAAAGAAAAAGATTTTCTGCCAGGCAGTTGGTGGCGCATGCCTTTAATCCCAGAGGCAGGCGGATTTCTGAATTCCAGGCCAGCCTGGTTTACAGAGCCATAGAAAGAAACCCTGTCTCGAAAAACAAAAACAAAAACAAACAAAAAAAGATTTTTTCTGAGTCTAGGCTGTGGGGGGGGGAGAAGGGAGGGAGGGAGGGACAGAGGAAGAGAGGGAGGGAGGGAGGGAGGGAGGGAGGGAGGGAGAGAGAGAGAGAGAGAGAGAGAGAGAGAGAGAGAGATCCTTGAATCTAGTTTATTTAATTGTGTTTCTTCTTTGAGCATGACTACTAACAAACCACAACCAACTCTCCTGAATGACCAACAACCGCCAGCCACACCCTTCTTGCCCTAGCATCCGCCAGCCACACCCTTCTTGCCCTAGCATTTGTATACCTCTGAAAAGTTACTAGAATCCCAAACATCACACAACCACAGAAACAATCTGCAGCTAGCAAAGCCATGCTTCCGATAGAGGGAAATCACAGTCAGCTGCTGTGGACAGTCTGAAGCAGCTCCACATCCCTGTACCTGGGATTAAAATGAAAACATATTCCCATAATTTTTTCAAAGAAACAAAGTTTCAGAATTCTCAAAAAAATATCACTACATAAGTCTTCTTTTAAACTGTAAGCATTTATGGGCTGGAGAGATGGCTAAGAATTAAGAATTGTGGCTGCTCTTCCAGAGGACCTGGCTTTGATCCCCAGCACCCACTAGAGTGGCAGCAGCTCACAGTCATCTATGATTCCAGTCGCAGATGATCTGACCCTCTCTTCTGGCCTCAATGGCACTCACATGATACACAGATATACATGCAAAAACCTCACCAATACAAATTAAAAATATATAAGCAATATAAGCATTTAATGTTATAAATTCCTAGGTATGCCTCTACCTACCATCTCACAAATGTTTTCATTTTCATTCATGGAAAATAACTCCCCCTTTCTTCACCATGTCCACTTTCATTCATTGTTTATTAAGAAATGTATTGTATAATTTATCACCATTTGAGGATTATTCCAGATGTTATTCTGTTATTGATTTGCAGTTTAATTCAACTGTGGTCCAAAGACATACTTTGTATGACTTAAATTATTTTAAAAATTTGAGGTTAGTTTTGTGGTCCAGACATAGTCTATCCTGTTAAATGATTTTTCCTTGCAAAGAACTCTTGCCCTGCTGGTGACAGTCCGGGAGTTTCATCAATGTCAAAAGATGTTAAGTTAGTTGATGGTGCTGTTCCAATCTCCTATCCCTTACTGATTTTCTGTCTACTTATTTTATTGGTTACTGAGAGAGAAATGCTGATGTTTCCAAGTATTATTGCAGAATTGTCAGTCACTCCTTTTGAGTATATTAGCTTGACTTGTTCAAGAGGTTTGAAGCTCTGCTACAAGGTTCACATTAAATTTGAATTCAAATGTTTTGTTTCATGTTCCAACTCCTTGAATCTATTATAACAACCCAGGGAATACTCCTGGAGTCTACTTTCTCAAATCATTGCTCTAACTGTACTGGTTGTCTTTGGGTTAGTGCTGTCATGGCAAAGCCTTTTCTTTTAGATTTAATCTATTCACGTTATATTTAAAGTAGGTTTCCTATGGGCAGATTAGAATTTAGTTTGCTTTTTATAAGTTGTCAAATTCTTTTTTTTTTCATTTAATATGAAACTCCAGTTCCTGGGGAGTTCTGATGCCCTCTTCTGGCCTTTCTAAGCACCTGCACTTACACACACATCCTAACCACCATATAATCATAAATAAAAATAAATATTTAAAATAAATGACACAGCTCTTGTTTCTTACCAACTTTGTCTCAACATACTGAAGAAAATTATATGACAACCTTAATAAATGTATAAAAAGTTCTAAAAAATTATTATCCATTTGTGATAGAAATCTTCCTAGAAAACTAAGAATTAAAAAGAATTTTTTCAGGTTAGAACAGCTATAAAAAACACAAGTCAGAAGTGGTAGCATATGCATGTAATTTCATCATCACTTCAGAGGCAGAGGCAGGAGGAGTGCCAAGAGTTCAAAGCTGGTCAGAGCCACTTACTTAGAAAGGCTGTCTTAAAACCAAAACCAATCAAGTAACTAAAAAATAAAAGAAAAACTACAATGATATATTGCTGGGGAGACTATGTACTTTTCTTCTGTAATAGGGGACAGGATGGTACATCCATTATGACTATTTCTATTCAGTACAGTATCAGATGTCTTAGCTGTACTATGAGGCATGAAAAAGTAGAAAATTCACTCAGATAAGAAGTAAGACTGGGGGCTGGAGAGATGGCTCAGTGGTTAAGAGCACTGACTGCTCTTCCAGAGGTCCTGAGTTCAATTCCCAGCAACCACATGGTGGCTCACAACCACCTGTAATGGGATCTGATTGCCCTCTTCTGGTGTGCTGAAGACAGTTACAGTGTACTTGTACATATAATAATAAATAAATATTTTAAAAAAGAAGTAAAACTGCTTTTCCTTGCAGGTTGCATAATTGTATCTGTAGAAAATCTGTGTAGCCATCTGTGTGATGGCTTATGACTAATCTCAATACTTGGGAGGCTGAGGCAGGGGGATTACTGACAGTTTGAAGCCACCCTGGCCTATATAGTGAGTTACAGGTCAGCCTGTCAAAAGCAAGCAAGCAAGCAAGCAAGAAAGAAAGAAAGAAAGAAAGAAAGAAAGAAAGAAAGAGAGAAAGAGGAAGAAAGAAAGAAAAAAACATAAAATTTCAAATATTCTACAAAATAAACTAGGCCCAGGGAGACAGTTTAGTAAGTTCCCAAGATACGAATGACAATCATATTCTAGAAGTGAACAACTGGACACTGAAATATAAGTTAATAGTGTTCAGTAGTAAACATAATATAAAATAATTTCATTAATAAAATATGTACAAGATCTGTATCGTCAAAATTGCAAAACACTAATAAGAAAAGTCAATTTACACCAAAAATGAAAAAAAAAGATACACAGAGCACATTGTTATGAAGCTAACTTGTCCCAAATTGATTTATAATGTATAATGTATCTTACAGAATTCTACACTTGAAATGGTTGCAGTGCAAAGTGTGTGTTATAAAACATTGCCACACTAAAAAGGTGAAAAAAATGTCAATGAAATTGAGCTGGAGAGATGGCTCTGCAGTTAAGAGCAAATGTTGCTCTGTCAGCAGACCTGAGCTTCGTTCTGCATATCCACAACCTGTGACTCTAACTCCTTGCTTTCTTGGGCACTCACACAAATGTAGTGCGCGCGCGCGCGCACACACACACACACACACACACACACACACACACACACACATTAATAAAAATAAAAGATGTATTTTTTAGAATTCCAATATAAACCAGGCGATGATGACACATGCCTTTAATCCCAGCACTGGGTAAGGCAGAGGCAGCCACATCTCTGAGTTTGAGGCCAGCCTGGTCTACAGAGTTTGAGGACAGCCAGGGCTACACAGAGAAACCCTGTCTCGAAAAACAACAACAACAACATATTTTAATATAACTTCAGCAAAAATTGACAAGGTAATTTCAAATTTACATGGAAGAATAAAGAAAATTGAAGAGCCAGGATAGTTTCAATAAAAAAAAAAAAACCAAAACTGGAGGAATCTTGTTACCTTATTTTCAGGCTTATACAACTATAACCAAGACAGTTTGAGTTTGGCAAGAGGATAGATACACAGATCACTGGAACAGAATTGGGAAATTGAGAACTCTATTCACACTTATCCAATTTTCAGAGGCCCAAAAAAAATCTTGTAATTCAGTGAGGAAAACTGTCCTTTCAATTAGACATTAAGATGGACAAAATGACGATTTATGAATATATTAGCTTTCTGTTACATATCAAATACCTGCAGCAGTCAGCTTATAAATGGAACAGGTTTAGTTTGGTTTACAGTTTTTGATGTGAAAGAAAAAGGAAGGGTCCCACACAATTTCTTCTGATAGAACGGCTCCACTAAACCCCACTTTTTAAAAGTTTCAATTGCATCCTATATTAATTACTTTTTCCATTGATGTGACCAAATACCTGACAAGAAGCAAGTTACAGGACCAATGTACTTTTTGGTTCCTGGTTTGAGTCTATCATGGCGGGGAAGGCATGGTTATCAGTGGCACACAGCTGTGGCAGAAGTTTGAGGTAGCTAGCAGTCAGAAAACAGAGAACTTGGATAGGAAGTTGGGACCCACTTCCTGTAGCTAGGCTCCACCTCCAGAAAGAACCACAGCTTCCCAAAACATCATTACTACCTGGAGACCAAGGATTTGAACATGTGAGCCTGTGGAGGATATTTCACTTTTAAACCATAATGCTTCCGAAGGAGCACCAACTCAGGGACCAAGCCTTGAAAACACAGACCTCTTGAGGTACTAAAGAACCAAACTGCAGCAATACCCTGAAATGACTCAAAATGAATTTAAAGTGCATGCTAGATTTTCTCAAAAGAAGAATGAGTCACATGATCAAGTAGAGGTTCACCTGATGCTTATTCAGCAGAGCCCAAAAAACTGGAGACTTCCTAGTTAGAGCTGTGATGTGTGTGCACAGGCCAAAGAAACACCGAGCGCCCTTATCTGCAGCCTGAGTGCACTTAGTATTTCAAATTTCTAAGTTGTTCTTTTCATTCAGTATGTCTCACCTTTAACAAAGCACAGCACTGGAGACTTGTCTGCGTCCCTGCTAGGAAGAACAATACAGTCTCACTGGCTTCTATTCCAGCTTCACAAAGAAGATAAATGATGATAGAAAAAACATCCCAGGGAGGAGAAAGAGAGGAGGGGCAAGAGGATAGAAACGTGGGTGGGGGAATGGAAGGATGGAGGTAAAAAGAGGAAGGAGGAAAGAGAAAGCAAGAAATGGGTGGAAGAAGGAAGGAAGGAAGGAAGGAAGGAAAGAAGGGTAGATGGAAATAAAGAGGGAAGGGTGGCACTGTATTAGCCCTTATATGTCCCAAATGTAGAACCTAAAACTGTAGCACTTCCAAAAGATAAGCACATGTTGGAAAATCTTAGTGAGTTTGTTAGGCAAATATTTCCAAGTAGAATACCAAAACACAATTCCAAAAGGTTAAAAAAAAAAGAAAAAAAATTGCATTTCAACACAATGAGAATCATCTGTTTTTGAAAAAAGATGTTACTAAGAATACAAAGGTGGAGAAGATACTTCCGGAATTTGAAAATTTGAAAGGTATGCTGCCTTCACAGTCTCCCCTTTTTAAAAAAGCACCCTCTAGGGGATAGGTCAGTGGTAGAGCATGCTCTCAGTGGTTGTGAGGCCACGGGTTCATAGTGGGGGCCAAAGAAAAGGAAAGACAAAGAAAAGCTCTAATAAAATTGGGAAATTATCAAAGAGTAATTTTAGAATTGTGGATTAGCAAAAAATAAATAAATAAAAATGTACAACTAATTGAAAAGTAGTTTTCAGGACAATACTGTTAGTAGGAAGAGTGAGGCCCATAATGTCTCTGAGTCATAGATGACCTGAGCCTAGCTGCTAGCTATGTGCTCTAGTAGCCAAATGGGCAGTGCTGTTACCAGATAGGCTGATTTGGCTTGGAGAATTGCAAAAGCGTCCTATCTCTAGTCTGCTGAAGAAAACAATGATGATATTTTGGCAAACCAAATCCAGAGAATATCGTCATTGCCCTTTGTGAAGATGAGGCACTAACTGAGATTTAAAAGGAAGTCTGTGGGATGAACACACAGAGAACTTTGACAGTCTGCATTATGCTCCAGGGATCTGCAAAGCTATACAAACACACGGGTTTTTGTGCACGCTCAGAAGGAAGGAGAGCATCCCAGGTACTGCTATTGTATCTCAAGGGTAAGAATCCAGAGCAGGGCTGCAACATATTGCTTAAAACACTCACTTCTCAACCGTGATTACAAGACAAGAATCAGTAAAGTATAAAATGGAAAAGTTTTATTTTTTTAAAAAAAGCAGTCAGGAGAAACTAGTATCCATTAGGGTAGTGAATGGTGAGTATGGTAAAGGCTTTAAATAAACTAATGAAAGTATTTTCAAGGAACTAAAGGAAACATATTCAAAGATGCCTGCAAAGTAAGAATTAACGAAGGGATGAAATGTGAGAATCAACAAAAACAAGAAAATTACTTTACAACTTTAAAAATGTTCTAGAGTTAAAAAGTGCAGTAAATTTGGGTGTGGTGGTGCATACCTTTAATCCTAGAAGAGGCAGGCAGATCTCTGTGAGTTCAGACCAGCTAGGTGTAGGCTTTTGAAACTTCAAAGCTCAGCCCCAGTGAAACACCTCCTCCAGCAAAGCCACATCTCCTAATTCTTCCCAAACAGGTCTACCAACTGGGCACCAAGTATTCAAATACATGAGCCTATGGGAGTCATTCTCATTCTAACTACCACATAAGTATTACTTAATGATTCCAAATTTGGAGTCTTTCTCCCTCTCTCAGGGTTCATATGCAAAGTAGTCTATCCTGGTATTGGTTTTTCTGTGACTTATGGAATGAGAATGGTTTGCATTATTAAGCATTTGGAAAAAAATACAATAAGAAAGATACTTTGTGAGATGCAGATCAAAATGCAAACAAACCAAAATGGAATATACTTTACTCATTCCTTAATATATGTCAACAGATCACTCATGCTACAATGACAAGAGTTGAGTAGCTGCAACAACCTGTCTGCCCTACAAAGCTTCAATTATTTACTCTCTGGTTCTTTGCATGTAACGACTACTGAGCTGGGCACGATGGAGAACACCTCTGGAGGTGGAGGCAGAAGGATCAGGAGTTAAGGACAGCCTCAGCTTCAGGGAGAGTTTGAGGCCAGCCTGAGCTACATGTAATCTTGTCTCATAAAAATAACACTAACAAAAGATTAGTATATAGTCTTTATATACTATATAGTATATACTATATTAGTATATAGTACAGAGGTACTTTGATTAAATAAAAACAGGACCACCAGATGAGCACAGCAACCCTGCTTCTGGGTATTTTTATTCAAATCACTTTCTCAGAGAGATATCTGCATGCCTATATTCATTGCAACCTTATTTATAATAGTCAAAATATGGGCCAACCTACATGCCAAGTGACAGATGGATGGATAAATAAGGTGTGCTATGTACATATAAATGTTACCCTTAAAAAGGAAGACATCCTGAAATACATGACAACATGGTTAAACCTGGAGGCCATTGTACCAAGTGATAAAAGCCAACAATAGAAAGACAGATACCCCATGATCATGTGTGGATCTAACAGTGTCAAATGCAACCAAGGCCTGGAGTTTGGAAAGCACAGGACGACTATTCGAAGTTACAGTTTCCCAGGATGGAGGATCTTACGTTCTGAATTAAAAAAAAAACAAAACAAAACAAAAAAAAAAAAACAAAAAACAAAAAAAACCCAAATCATCGTCAGTAGATGTATGCCTTTGAAAACTAGATGCTAAGTTGGTGACTCTGTTTGGGAGCAGACGTAAGGTAAAGGTGCAAAGATAGGGCTTGAGAGTTCGAGGCTGGCTCCATTTCCAGTCCATTCTGTCTGCTTCCAGGTCTGCTGACCCTTAGAAGTCCCAGTCTCAGACTCTTGTGAGCTGTGTCCTGTCTCCACTGCCCTCCAACTCTCTACCCAGCCATGATAGTCTGTATCTTCTCAACCCACGAGCCAGAAGAAAGTCTTTTTTCCTTTAGGCTGTTTCTATCAGGTTTTTTTATTATTATTAAAGTGATGAGAAAAGTCACTAATAATGATACATTCTGGGAACCTAATGCCACTATGACATGGTCAATGCAGTGTAATCAATAATGATGTACTATATACTTGAAATCTGTGAACAGGGTAGATTTTAAATACTTTTAGCACACATAATTGGTAACTGTTTCAGCATATGGATGTGTTGGTGATCATTGCAATATGTCCAAGTTCAGTATATCAAAATGGCAAAATGTACATCTTCATTCATTTTTTATTTGTCTATCATGCTTCAATAAAGCTGACGGGGAAAGTTACTACTGCTCTATACTAGTGCAGGCCATGACTGCTTTCATGTGCTTTCTATGGTTTACATTGGGCTTAGGAATATCCTCTAAGTGTTTGTGTACTGGAAGCTTTATTCTCAATGTGACAGAACATCTGAGCCATGGGCTCAGTGGAAGGTTACTTGGGTTACTTGGGACACTGCCTTTAGAAGGAATGAATGCTCGCTTCTCTTGGGCAATTAGTTCCCAAGAGGACGTATTGCTCCATGAAGAAGAATCGTTGTCCTTAAATCCCTCTGGGATATTCCTCTGTTTTGGTATATCTCAGTGTACCTGCCCCTTGGGTAGAAGAAGAAGTGTAAATGCCCATGACTCCAACTCTGTCTGTATTATCCTCTTACTCTAAATATGCATATATAGCTATCTAGTGTTAAAGGCACACACTTGCTGAGGACATTTTTTTATTTAAACCATAAGATCATCCATTCTGGTAACTGCAACTTTGAATAGTTGCCTTGTGTTTTCCCTACAAAGAGTAGACTGAAGAAGAAAACATATTGGCCAGTTTACATATAGTTCTACACATTATGTAGCACTATAGCGCCTTTCTGGGTCTCACCAAAGAACGGTAGTGAAAGTGATTTTGAACAGGGTACCTGGATGTTTGTGTTGCCTAAAGGTGAGAAGCATCTGTGTAGATTCATGGGCAATGACCAGTGATTTGGATGAATGATCAGAGACTTGGAAGGGACGCAGTTTGAAAATTGGTAGCAACAAGGTCTGTAGAAGAGGTAAGTGAACAGAAGTCACAGAATAGACAGAATGTGAAGAGTTCTGTGTCTTGTGCATTTTCTCAGGCACTTTTCCTTCTGTTTGGTCCAATTCAGAAGTATTGGTATTTGTTTTATTTTATTATTATCGTCTTTTAATGAGAGACAGAAAAGGGGTGGGTCTGGATGGGAGGGGAGTTGGAGAGGAACTGAGAGGAGTAGAGGGAAGGGAATCATAATCAGTATATATTATGTGAGAAAAAATTCTATTTTTAATTAAAAGACATTTTATAGTTTGGAACAAAGATAGCACCTCTGCTTTCAAAGTATGAAGAACATCTGTAAACCGTGGACAACCATCTATCAATATGAAGGCTGGAAGTGAATTTTGGATTAGTAGGTGAAACTCTCAGAGGTTCAGGGAAGAGGTAGGATATGACATCATTGTGAAAGTTAAGGTGGACTGCTGCTTCAGAAAGAGAGTGTGTTAATCATTGATAAATGGTCTCTCAGCAGAGAGATGAAATATAAAGTCAGAGGAAATGCTGTCAAGTTGGTTGACTGCTGACTGAGCCTGGGTCTTCTAAGTAGCAGGATAGATTAGATGTGTATGAAATGTCTATGAGAGAAAATATGGAGGCTGCAAAAGTGACTAGTCCATGATTTTGGTCAAGTATGTGGAATCCTTAAGCCATTGTTGGTCACCAGAGGAGTCTTGTGTCTTACAGGAAAAGGCCTAACTTAGAATGACTACTTTGGGACCAGGGAGATGGCCTTACAACCTGAGTCTAGATCCTCAGAATCCACATAAAATCCAAACATGGTGGCACATTGTCTGTAATCTCAGCATTCCTACAGTGAGATCAGAGGCAAAGATAGAAGAACCCTCCAGAAGCTCACTGGAAGCTAGTCTGAAATAACATAATGCAGTGGTCAGATTTACTGTACTTTTAAACTCCAGAACATTTCTTACAGTGCTGGCTATGGAACTTAGGGCCTTACACAAGCTAGGCCAGCACTCTGTCACTGAGCAACACCCCCATGCCTGGATTTAAATAAAGAAGCATGCTTTTCCAACTCTTAAATGTCACATAGCCTGAGAGGATAAAACCAATCCACTGAGGATGGGGGAGCAGAGAGATGGAGAAAACCTGGCTCTTGGGCAATACTAAGCATCCCAACTCACCAAGTTTACTTAGTACCTGCTCTTTATCTAGATTTTTGTTTAATGAGATTATAAATGCCATTGCGTAAATGGATTAGAGTTGGTTTGTTGTTGTTTCTTATTTTTGTTGTTATTGCTTGCAGCCAAGGCATGCTAACATACAAAGTCAGGACTAGTTTTTTTTTTTTTAGTGTTTATTTTCCAGGAATAATTTATAGACATGTTTATATTTTCATTTTTATCATCATCATCATCATCATCATCATCTTTTATGTGTATGGGTGTCTTTTCTGTCTTTACTTAGTTTGTGTCTGGTTCCCAGGAAGGTCAGAAGAAGGCTTTAGATCCCTTGGAATCGAAATTAGAGATGGTTGTGAGTCACCATGTGGGTGCTGGCAATTGAACCTGGGTCTTCTGGAAGAGTAGCAAGTGCTTTTAAGTGCTGAACCATCTCTCCAGCCCATGAGCATCTTAAGCTTTCCATGCTATGGTTTTCTTATCCAATCATCATGCACAAGGTAAATATTCAGTTAGTATGCTTTGATAGTGACTGAAAAAATCAGATCCGTGTTCTTTTCAACTAGGACATGTTTCAATTTGGTTTTGGTCATGGACAATACTTTCTTGCTGGGCATAAGGGACCTTGCAGTTTATAGATAGTGGTGAGATGGTGAGATGGCCATTTTTAGTGTAAACATGGAATTTGTCTATGGAAGTTCGGATATTCAGTTTGTATGCTTTGATAGTGACTGAAAAAAAAAGTCTCTAGGGAACAGGTCTCTAGGGAACTCCAGAAACAGGGCTTCCTAAAAAGTTGAGCAAATGTCCATTTGGATGCCTGGGGTGAAAACTTAAAGTGGGAAAGTAATCCAGAGCAAAGCCTCATTTATTTAGGGCAAAACAGAGATGGTTGAAAAAAAATGCAGTAAGCCAGACATGCAGAGGCACTGGTCATTGCTATGAGTTTGTAATCTAGTTTAGCCTAGTAAATCCACTTTCTGCTTTGTTGATGGAGAAAGGCTTAATGAAGAATCTGGAACACCTGTATTCTTATAAGAAGGAAGTGGAAAGGGGTTTGTACACCGTGAGAGGAAAAAAAAAATAAGCTGAGACACCTAACTATGAGGTGAGCTTTGATAAACTGCCAGATGACTTGGTAGGAGAAGAACTTTCTATGACTCCTGATTCGAATGCATTCTTTGTGACCACAGAAACTTTCAAGCAAAGGTTCACGACTCAGCATCTTGACTATCCCGAACAGGAGTGGACACTTCCTGGATGCCCATGTGTTGGGCATAGTGTTAAGTTCTTTTTATTTGTTATCTCCTGTGATCCGCAGAACAATTCTTCAGTACATCCCTTATTTACAGGAATTACAGGCGAAGTAAGTAACCCATGGCACAGGTCCTAGGCACAGTGGATACATAGAGATAATCAGCAGAGCCATCCTTCTGAACAGTAATTCACTGTTGGCTTTGTCCAACTCATGAGTAAGGAAACTGAGGCACCGAGAGTTGAAGTGATCCATGTAGCCTGGGCTTGGCTGTTAGCACAGTGCCGTGCTGCTTGGCTCCCAAGCCCTGATGAGATAGAATTAGGTGAGGTCTATGGGAGGTGATTGCTTCATGTGGACATTGCCTTTGTGAGTGGAGTTAGTGTCCTGATTAAAAAGTCCTCCAGCCTGCTGACTTACTTGCCTCTTTCCACCATGTAAGGGCACGTGGAGATAGGTCAGAAAAACAGAACTTTACCAGATGCTGACTCTGCCAGCACCCTCATCTTGTGCTTCTCAGTCTCTAGCACTGTGAGGAAATACATCTCTGCCATTTATAAACCACCCAGTTTACAGTATTCTGTTATTGCAACCTAATCGAACCAAGACAACCTCTTAACGTAATGCTGTAGAATAGGACATGGGTATTATGGACATACATTGAAGACATGCCACCGTGTGGCATACACAGGTAGTCTTGGGAAGATTAATGACTTTTGCTGCCTTAGGATTTTGGAGAAAGACAGAGGTTGAAGAGGAAGGATGTTGGTTGTTAAGTTATTAGTTGGATAGGGAAGGAATTTTTTAGTGTGATTTTCCCCCCTTGAGTAAAGTATGCATCTTCAAACAAAACTACCTGCTGCATGCACCATTCGAATGACCCTGCATACAGTGTCATCCTGATAAGGCAGGGAGAGGGAACATTCTGGTTAGGTAGGAGTGGGAGATTGGAAGTGAGGGAGGCTCCACATATGACATGAGTATGAGGGATGGAAAAGGAATTTGTTCACATTCTGCTGAAATCTCCCATTGTTTCTTTCAAAATACCACAAGTCTTTTCTAGCAGTTTCAGCTGGGGCCCAGAGTCAAGGCCAAAGTTCAAGTAACATCAGAGTTTATTTTTGAAATAAAGGTTTATTTCCTCATGGAATTCTTGAAGGGTTTGCCCTGTGTGTGTGAAGCATTGAGTCTGGGCCGAGAGGAATTTATTTTAGGACCTCGAGCCGTCTTTGGCTCTCATGCCTATTGCCCTAGGAGGTGATTGATGGCCGTGTAAGTTTCCAGTCCACCCCCGGAGGCCCAGCTTTGGGCCTGCGCTCCTCCAGATGCAAGTAGCCTCTGTTGCCTCCAGGGCAAGAACATATTTTCCCCTCTCAGACCTTGTAGGCCGGACTCCCTCAGAGCTTCCACTCTGGACTGTGGCACATTGGTTAGCATGGACATCAGCTGCGTCCTTCTCTGAATTATAGGCACTTTTTCTGGCTGAAGAGCTGCCATCTCACTTTCTTTGAGTCACTAGGCTGGATCTGAGGAGAAAGCATGCTTGAGTTAAACTGTAAAGTCAAGCATTAATATCAAGAAGACTAAATGACACTTAGAAGAAAGTCCATCTATTGTCTGCCAGCTTTTATTATTTCTCTGTTCAGACACTTAGAATCCAGAACGACAGAACGTTAGAGTTTGGATTGACAAACAGATTTTTATGACCTGCTGGCTACATACCTTTTTCATTCATAATGAAAGTATCTTTCCTGAAGTTGCAGCAAGGGCATGTCTTAAAACATAGATACAGCGGGCTCAGGGGGTAGCTCAGGGGTAGAATGTCTGCCTAGTAGGCTGGTCTGGCTTCACAAACACATAAAATATCAAACAGAACGTATTAGGTAAAACAACTGACTCTGAAGGATTGCCAAGGAGAAACCCTGGCATCCCTCCTAAGCCACCAAGTCACTATTTGTTTGTCGTTCAGAAGCGGCAGCAGCGTGAAGGAAGCTTGCTTGCTTCAACTTGTGAACTAGGTCTGGGGGCTGTGCTGGCAAACTGGCCTCAGAAGAAAAGGATGCTTTTTTTTCTTTTGCAGCTGTGAAAACTGTCAGCTTGAAGGAGAAGGGGCATATCTTATATTAGTTGTTCATTCTCTCAAATTTATTTATTTAAATTAAAACTCTAGGTCCTTTGCAGCAAGGTGGGAAAACGGGATGCTGGGCACTGGAGAGAAAGCAGAGTGTTCCTGTCTCCAGCTCCCTCTTGCCTCTCTTTCTGTCTCTGCTTTAGTCAAGGCCATGTCCAATTCCACAGGTGGGCCCAATTTAGGCCCAGATTGTACCTCCTAGCAGGCTTATGGGACAAACTGCTACAAGTCTTGGCGGCCTGGAGCTGGCAGTGGGTGGGACGAACCTAGCGCTTTGAGGTGTGGGAGGGCATGGTTGCTAAGGGCCTCCCTGTCTTCTGCCATCACAACTTCCTTGCCTCTCTTGGCTCCTGCATGGGTTAGTGCCAAGGTCTATAGGCGAATCCGAGCAACTGTTTAATTCACAGAGTTCATATTGGTAACTCAGCCCTGAGGATGTGGGCACAGGTGGTTGCAGCAGCCTTGGCCTCCACGTTGATTCCAGATGAAATTCTTAAGCGCCTCCTTCCTGTCTCAGGCAATGCCAGAAACTGCAGTGACCCTCCATTGCCCCTTTGGCTAAGTTAAATTCTTTCGTAAAGCTTTTCCTATCTGGCTCTGCCTATAATCTAGCTTCATTTATTCATTCATTTAACAGACACTTCCTGAGTAACCTAACGTATGCTAGTCTCTGGGCTTGGCACTGGACATTCAGCAGCAAACAAGACAAATGTGGTTCCTGCCTTCAGGGAGCTATTGGGGGGAGGAAGATGATAGTATTACAAAGAAATACTCTTGCTATTATCATAAACAAACAGAGATGATCATATTACCATCTGTACACTGCGCCAGATGCTTGCTAGAGGGTGATGGAGACCCTTCCCCTTAGCTGCTTTTCTGCCTGGTGAGCTTGGATGGAGAGTGGCACCTTTAGGACCCCAATTGTCCCTCCACAGACCAGCGGGACCCTGCTTCCCCAGAGGCTGTCTCTATTCAGTTTCACTTCTTGAACTGCAAAGGCGGTTGGTCCCTCTCTGGAGGTCTGTCTTTCCTGTGGGAAAGAGACAGACTAAAAAGGAAGGTGAAGACTTAAGTCCTCTGACCTTCTCCCATCTGCAGGCAGACCCACTGTGGTCCTGGGAGGGGAGGAGGGACTCTGCTCTGAGGTGGCTCCATTGCAAGTCCTTGATGTTTCCTTGATGAAAGCCAGGACTCTCTCATTCAAGAGGCTAGAGTAAGTGAACTGACTAGGCTGGGGGGAAGGGCATGGGGCCAAAACCGAGCTCTTGGAGCTCTGAAAGACTCAGCTTCGGGAGTCAGAGTAGGGGTGTGAGTGCGGGTGGCTGAGCCACCAGGCCCAGTCCAGGCTTGCTGCACTCAGGCTGCAAAGCTGTGCCCAGACAGTCTCCTTCAATCTGCTCCTACCTCATTTCTCCTCCTCTGGAGCAAAGATCAGTCCTAACAGCTCATAGGTCAGGGAAAAGGATCTCTGCTGAGTAAAGCCAAGTCTGCTACTTCCTGCCAGTCACTCACTCTCTTGGCTGAGGTTGGAGTTCATCAAGCAAAGAATTTTGGATTCTTATTCCACAATGGGACTTCACAGTTCAAAAGAGGGGCCATCTTTTGTCCGTTTGTTTATTCTTACTTTAATTAGAACTCAGTGTTTCTAGTAACAGTGTTCTTACTTACTAAACAAGAAATGAGTATAGATGAAGGCAACCAGTTTGCAGTACACTTTTTTTTAAAAAAATTTCAATAGACAATAATTACATATGTATAGGGCATCATATTATGTTTTGATATATGCATTGCAGAATTAATAAATAAAGCCAATGAATATAGCCATCGTGTCACATACTAATTTTGGGTAGCAAAACATTTAAAAACAAAGATTTGTTTTTAAATTTATTTTATTGTTTTATGTGTAAAAGTGTTTGCCTGCATGTATGTTGTCTGTACACCACGTGTGTACCTGGTGCCCTCGGAGCTGAGAAGAGGGCATTGGATCCCCTGGAACTAGAGTTACAGAGTTGTGAGTTGCCATGAAGGGTGCTGGAAATTGAACCCAAGTCCTCTGGAAGAGCAGCCAGTGCTGCTGTTAATGATTGAGCTAGCTCTCCAGCCCCTCATGGAGTTTTCTTGAACTGTCTAAGGAACAATGAACTTTTCTGAAGCAAAGAATGGAAACGGTCCACGTTGTGTTAGTGTGGACACAAGTATTTTGCTTAAAAATATTTTGCTAAAAGATTCTGTGGGCTCATACTCAACAGAACATATGTAGGATGAAAAGGGAGCACAGCCCAAATCAAAGCGGATTAGTAGAGAAGCCTTTGAAAGTGCAGTGTGCAAAGCTTTGGGTGGAAATGTCCCAAGTGCATGCAGACACAGAATACACTAAAGGCACTCTACTGTTCTGAGCACATTTTCCCTTCTATAACTGAGAGACATCGGGGTTGTCTGCACTGAAAGCACATCTCAACTCCTGAAACCCCTCTTCTGGAATACTGCAGGAGCTCTTTGTGCCCCCCAAAGGAAACAGATCAGTGCTCCCTTTTGGCACAAAATGCAAGCTGGGTCCCTTAATCCCAACGGAATAAATTATTTCACAATAATGGTTTGTATTTATTCACTCATGCCTTTACAATTCCACAGTGCTAGGGTCAACTTCCCTCCTGAACAGTCAAATAAGATACTTGGTTCTCCTCTGATTCTAAGGTTCTGACTGCTAGCTTGCTCAGTGGAGAGCGGTGCGTGGCACAGAGTATACTTTAGAAGGAAAACTAGATGCATGAAGCCAGACTTCTGTATGTCTCTGCTGTGACTCGCTAGTGTGGACGCCGGTACGTCTGCACTGTTCAGTATTTAACAAGAAATTCTAAGTTAAAACAAAGCAGAAAACAACCTTAACCATCAGTACCGGGCCTGAAGCGCCTCAGGAAGACCCGGGCACATTCTGCACACCAACCATCACACACACACATTCACACAGACCTTCCTCGGTTAACTCTCAGCTTCTTTCTACTCTTCCTTCCTTTTCTCCCAGATCAAGCGTTAATCTGCGAATTTTTTGACCGCAAAAGAAAAAAGAAAAAGAGAGAGAGAGAGAAAAGAGGGGTAGTGGGGGTGGGGTGGGGTGGGGAGGAATCCCGAAGTAGCTGAGAGAGCTGAGCGAGGGAGGAGGAGAAAGCCAGGGAGGAGGAGCCCAGTGGAGCAGAGTCAGAGGGACTGGCGGCTCCTGTGAGTGTGCAGCCCGCGGGGAGCCGGCGCTGCAGGCTGTGAAGCCGCCTGCCCGCCCAGCCGCCCGTGCCTCTCGCTCGCCCCTGTCCCGGGCCCTGCTCCACCAGGACCACCGCTGCCTCTCAGGGTTCCCAAGTGCCACAGGGTTAGCGGACCGGGCCGGTCCCTGCTCCCGCGCCCGGGATGCCGTTCTACCGGCGCACTGTGGTGCCCCAGCGTCTGTGCCCGCGCAACCCTCCGCAGCCGCTAGCCGAGCTCCGCGACGTGAGCCACCTGGCCGCGCTCAGCCTGCTCCGCCAGCTCGCAGACCTCTGCGGTCACTCGCTGGCTCTGCTCGAGGACCTCGAGGGGCACCTGCTGGCTCTGGGGCGCCGCACCGACAGCCTGTACCGGCGCACCGTGCGGCTCCGCCGCCGCCTTCCCTGTCGCCTGCTCGGCCCGGAGGACGATGAAGAATTGCTAGGTAAAAGGCGCGAGGCGCCTGCGACTCTCCCCCCCCCCCCCCATCCCCGCCTCTGAGGATGTCCCGCTGGGTCTGCCCGTGGCTGCCCTTCAAAGATCGAGGGACACGGCCTCCAGGACGCCCTCCCGCCGTCCGATCCTCCCGGGATCCACTCGCTCGGTCTCGAGTGGCCCTCTGCCTTCAGGGTTCCGGCCTGGGGGCTGCTGCCACCCCTGGAGTGCTTGGAGAGGGAGGGGATCCATAAGGTCCTGGGCGGCGCAGACCAAAGCGTCCCGGTGGCCCCGGGAACCGAATGGCCCTGCCTGCGTCTCTCGTGATGGGCTACTTTGGAAAGCGCGCCTGAGCTGCCCGCCTGCCTCCCAGGCGGCGGGGGCCTCTGCAGCCAGACCCGTGCGACCTCGTGCCGGACTGCAAACGGGCTTCCCGCGCTCAGCCGCTTCCGAGCTCCCTTCCCGCCTGCTTCTCCCCGCACGCTCCGCGATGCCTCGCCGGGAGTGGCCGGCAGGGGGAGGGGAAACTGCCCAGGACTTAATGGATTCCACCCCCCACCCCCTACCCCCGCCCCAGCCGCTAAGGTCCCGCTGCCTAGATTTTCGGGAGAGAACCATTTAAAGAGATTGTCATTGGTTTTCTTAAAAAATGTGTTCGCTTTAAGAGCCAGCCATGCCCGAGAAACGCCAGGTCTCGGGAGTTTCCTTACTGAACACTAGGAACCTGTGAAACTGGAGGCGGGCGGGAGCTCTGGCCCTTTACTACTTTGGATCTCACCCCTCTGAATAGGGAGGATCTCCTTTGCGAAGAAAGTCAGAGTTCCCTTAGAATGTGGGACTTCTCTCAAACGAGATCGGGGCTGAATATGTTTTAAAATGCTGAGAGTAGCGGAGGTGTGTCAGGCAACAGCGCCAATTGGCACTTAGGGAAGGTTAGGAAGGGGTGGCAGGGGAGCAGTGCGCTAGAAAGTTTCAGAAGGAGGCAGAAGATGGCTACTTGCTGACTTTTGAGTGAGGCCTTGGGAGAGAATTGTCTGGGTCATCCTTTCTTCCTTGCAGACTCCACCCCTAACAAAATGACAGGAGTCAGAGGTTCCAACGCCCCTCTTCCTTCATAAAGGTCTCTGGCCTTTGAGGTAGATGGCAGAGGTCACCGCTAGAGAAAAATAAACTGAATCCTTTGCGCAAAGGAAGGTGAAAGACACAGATGACTGCCAGATGGAATGTGGACATGGTACCAGAAGCCTCTGGGAGGTAGGGGACCAGGAAAGCTGAGGCCCAGGGTCTGGCTCCTTCTCAGTTAACAAAGAGGGTAAGAAGGTCATTGTTTTTCTTTCCCTGGGGTCCCACTGATTACCAGGATTAGTCTAGGAGAAATTTGATAAGAGAGCTTGGAGAATACTTTTCCAAATCGCTGTACAACCTGCGGTGTACAGCCTGCAGAGAGCCACCTACTGAGTTCAGCAGGGTAAGTTGAGGACGAGGAGGAAGCTCTGCTTTTCCAAAGCATAACTTTCTGTTTGCTGGGTTGGCCAGCCCTTCCCATGGGTTGGGGTGTTGGGATAGCTTCATTAAGTCGCTTGGGGGCCTAACCCTTTTCAGTGATCTATTGGGTTAGAAAGAGGGTTATATGCTACAGGTATATTGTTAAAGGGAGGAGATGACTCTTAAAGTGTCATTGAGTTAGCCTCTTGGAAGTTTGCAAGAGCTGGGAACCGGTCTATCTCTTATCTTTAGTGTGGTCACTAACCTTTGAGAACGTACATATTGCTTGGCCCCAATGCACTCTAAGAACTACTGCACACACCAAACAGGGCTACCTTTTGTGAGTCCCTAAAAAGAGGTACATTTCTAGTTTCCTGCCCTAGACTCTTCTTGAGATTCCCAGTGTGCATTTTCCCTGTAGGCGCTCTCAACAATGGACTGAGGGCAAGTGTCAAGTGCAAAGAGAGGTGGGGAACATAATCAGAGTACCATCTGGCACCCCCTTGTTGCTGAGGCATAAGCTTCAACGAGGTGTCCAGCAGGCTGGATATTAGATTCTGATCGTAAACGAACAAGCAGACATTGTCAGGCCTGGTCCTCTTTGTTTGTTCTTTCTCATACCCTTTCCTCCCAGCATCCCCACACCTTTACTGACAATCCTGCTGAGGGCCAGCTCTTCCAGTTAACGTTTTACCCTGCATACTGCCTATCTGGCTGTACTTACCCTCATATACTTCCTCTAGCTGTTTCTTCCAACCATAGTAGGAAAGAAACCTGGGAAGGAGGGAGCTTTGGAAACATGGCCAGAGTGAGTGACAGCTGACAGGCCAGCAGCTTGTGGCCTCCCTGCTGGGACAACTTGGCTGCCACTAAAGGGCTGAATAGTGACAAGTCAAACTGACCTGCAGCATGCAGGCTGGGCTAGGGCTCTGGGAAGCAGCAGGGGGAGGACAGGACAGGACAGGAGGGAAGATAGAACAGGAGAAAGTGGATGCTAAAGGATCACACGTGATTCTTTACACTGTCTCAGGTCAAGCTCCCACCATCTTCAAGGTTACAGGGTGGGACTGGGCTGGTTTGGTTGCCTGGCAACACTCCCCCCCCCAAGGCTGTTCTTTGGTAACTTGAGCCCCTTTGAGACTGCCCTAGAAACTCCTGGAACTGGCTTGGGGTGGGGGATGAGGGTGGTAGGGAAGAAGGCCCACTGAGGTCTGAACCAGGGCTCTCTGGATCTATGGCAATTGCCACACCAAGGCATGGCCTTGCTTCTAAATAGTCCCACTCCCTACTCCCCATGTATGGCTTTGGATGTGACCCATTTTGTTTCATCCTGTGGCCTTTACTCTGTGATCATCTCAAAGTTGTTATGGTCAAAGCCAGTGGGAAATGGCTCCATGTCTGCTGCCATGTGCTGAATCAATCCAAGCTTCCTATTCCTCCCTCGAAGATCTATTTAATGTTTGTAGGTGCTTACACGATAATTACAAAAGCAATCAGGGCATCAGCCTAAGGGTATAATATCTCCTTTAAGATCTAGGTAGTAAAACACTATATAGCTCTAGGTATGTTTATTTTATTTTATTACATTTTACTTATTGTGCGTGCACATGAATATCACACACACACACACAGGAAGGTGCCACAGTGCATATGTGGAGATCATAGACAACTTGTGTAGTATCTGGTTCTCTCCTTCTACCACATGAGTCCTGGTGATTGAACTATGGTTATCAGGTTCAGTGGCAAGTGATGGCCCCTCTAGTTACGTTTCATAACACTGGAGAGCTATTGTTTCTCACTAGCCCTTGAACTTTCTGTGAGAAATATGCTCTATGGCATTTTTGCAAATATTTTCGCTTGACTGCAGTTAGTGAGATCCACAGCAGAACCCTCCTCTTTGTTAGATACCTCTGCCTCTCGATCTTTCCACATTGTGGCAACCCTAACTGCAAACTGTAAAGGACAGCTGGTTTATTTTTCTTGCAATTATAGTCTGAGCATGTTATAACTCTGCATAGGGTGAAAAATAGGAAAACTGCACCTCTTGACTACAGCAGGTTTGCTGTGAGATGAGATATTACACCGTTCTTCCTTAGAAGAGTGGGACATGGCCTCCGGAGTTGGATGGAGCTTAGGGGATCTTGGGAGACTTGAGATACACTTTGCCAGGACTGATTTTGTCTTTGTCTTGCTTGTCATCCACAGAAGCTCTTTGGACAGTGGGTTGACAAAAGGGGTTTGGGGGTGGGAAACAAACCTACTTTCTTTAATTTTTTTCTTCTCTTCCCATTTTCTCTTTAAATACCACGAAATTCTTGGTCTGCTTCATGGTATTTTCATTTGTTGAAAACATCTTCTCTGGAAATTTGAACATCAAAATGTCCACTAGAATTTCCTCTCCTTTAGAAACAAGAAATTTAATCTTCTCCATTTCAGACACACGAACAGCTAAAGTGACAAAAGCATCAGGATGTGAGACTAGGAGAGGACTAGAAGACTTAAGTTATAGCTTCTGGGTTCACATTTTACCCAGATGAGGGTGATCAGGTTTCAGAGGAGTGGTGTCTTAGCATCATCTGTCCCTGTCTGTACCTCTCTGCCATGGGCAGAATCTGTTTCCACTATATGAACTAAATACTCTGTCATTAAACTATTGTGAGCATTATAGCACTTGACACCCGAGTCTTAGGAAGGGGAAAGGATCTGTCCAAAGTCACTCAGATGAATCAAGACTCTTAGTGACATGAGCCTCAAATTAGACCAGTCATTAGTTGGCCACTCCCAAAAGTTCTGTGCCACCATTGCCCCAGCACATCTTGCAGGCAGGACAGATTGTAGCTCAAACGTTGAGTGCTAAGAGGATTTTAGAGCCTCCACGTATGTGATTCTAAATGAAAAGGGTAGAACCTTCAAATAAAGCATTAGTCTTTTGAAATGACTCAATGACCACTTGTATGTTGAAATAAAAATAGTTTCTTACTAGATTCCTTTTCTTTCTCTCCTCTCTCTTTTGTATTCCTATTGTTTGTGATCTACAAATGTATTTAGTCTGCCAGTGTGGCAATGTGGCACTGTTCAAGTCACAGAAAAAGTCAATGACAAAAGTGACTTCTGACATTCTAAACCAGTATTCTGACCTCTGCTGTGACATTGTGTTCCAAGTAAGTTCATTGCGAGGCCCTGCTCTGGCATTTTCTTTAGCTAGAATTTGTCCAGGTTAAGGAATGACTCTCACTCCCTTTTACTCCCTGAGGGATGCTTTAGAGAACAGCCCCCACCCCATGGTTGGAAGGCAAGCTGGAGCTGGAGAGGAAGGATGCCTAGTCCTGCATGTCACAGAGAGCAGGTGAGAGACAATGAACGCCCCTGTTAAACCTTTCAGTTTGGAGTGTGGTTTGCTCTGGAGAAATGATCTTCAGAGGGGAAATGGTAGTTAGCCTCAGACACACTTATTTCTTGTTTGAACATAAGCTTTGTCATTTCCAACTAGGAGCAGAAGGAGCAGAACATATCTAGAAGGAGATGCTATCACAGAAGGTTCGTGATGACTACAGACCCACTAAGCATTGGTTATTTGCTGAATAGCCAACTATTCTTCATATGCTTCATATTCTTCAATTCTGAAGCTCACCTTTCTACCAGGAGTTTTGTTTGTTTGTTTTGTTTTGTTTTTTGTTTTCCTGATCCTTTTGTTGCTTTCATGCTGGCTAGGCACCTTTTGAGATTGCAGTTCAGTTATAAGTATGAGGCTACATCTTGACTAGTTTCTGTTGCTGTAGTAGATAGAGCTTAGTTGGCATTTCAAAAAGCATGTTTATTAAAAACCAAGGGAAACGAGAAAGTCAAATGATTGCCAGAAATGCATTTAGCATACATGTTTCCAAGGAATGGATTGCTTCTCCTTCTGTGCATAAGTAGCTTAACAGGCTTATAGGCTTTGCTGCTCTGTACTTTTTCAGAGGCCTGAATTCATCTTTTCTTTAAATTATTACTTTGCAGCTTTGAAGAGTAGGCATAACTTTGTTTTGGTTCTTATTGTTGTGCTGGATTCTAGAGACTGACAGGCAAGTAGACTGGGTCTCTCCCTTCAGAGTGTTCCTAGTCTGCAGGGCTGGACACCATCTCTGTTCCACACTATGTCAGCATGGGACCTCGAGTGGAAGAGAGAAAAAAAATAACCAGTCTTCTGAAAGCTGAAGAGAGCTAACAAATAGAATCAAGACCTCAGCTCACACCCCAGGGAGTTCTTCAATTCAGTCTGGTTTGGGGCTCAAAAATGGAATTAGGGCTTCCAGAGTTCTCCATGGTAACAATTAAATCCAAACACAATAGAATGCTATCAACAATTTTTGAATTAATTTGTACTTTTAGACACGCAACATTTTATGTTCAAGCATATGAAGAATAGTTGGCTATTCAGCAAATAGCCAATGATTAGTGGGTCTGTAGTCATCACGAACCTTCTGTGATAGCATCTCCTTCTAGATATGTTCTGCTCCTTCTGCTCCTAGTTGGGAATGACAAAGCTTATGTTCTTGGTTCAAACAAGAAATAAGCTTTTTGCATAAGTTCATTAAGGAAAATTTATTTTAATTTCTCTCTCTCTCTCTCTCTCTCTCTCTCTCTCTCTCTCTCTCTCTCTCTCTCTCTCTCTGTGTGTGTGTGTGTGTGTGTGTGTGTGTGAGATTATGTGCAGGTATGTACACATGTACAGAGGCCAGAGATCAGCCTTAGGTGTTGTTCCTCTTTTTATCCTCTTGCTTGTTTTCTTTTAAAATAATTTATTTTTTGAGATTATAATATAATTATATAATTTCCTCCTTCTAAACCCTCCCATATACCCCTCCTTGCTCTCTTTCAAATTTATTGTCTCTCTTTTTCATTAGCTGTTGTTACGTGCATACACACACACACACATACACCTCACACACACACCACACACCACACATACCCCACCCCCCACCCCCCACACACACCTCACATACACCACACACACCACATACCACACACCACACACCCAACACACCATACACACACCTCACACACACCACACACCCAACACACCACACACACACACACACACACACACACACACACACATTCCTAAATATAACCTACTCAGTCTGTGTAATGCTACTTGTGTGTATGCTTTAGGGCTGACCACTTGGTATTAGAGAACCAATTGGTGTGCTCTTCCCTGGAGAAGACTATTTCTCCCACTCTCAGCATCCCTTAGTTACCTATAGGTTTTTGTCTAGGGTTGGGGCCTCCTCAGCTTTCCCCCTTTCATGTTAGCATGTTTATTGTTCAGCCTCATGCTCAGGCAGTCATTTTGCTGAGACTTTAGGATGTTTTGTTTAGGTTTTGACACAGGGTATCTCATTGGCCTGATATTACCTACTGAACTATAATCTCCCTGGTTTACTTTTAATTAACCCATTAATGAATTGGTGAAGTTGGGGACTGAACCCATGGCTTTCATGCATGATAGGCAAATGGTATATATTCCTGGCCCTTAAGTTTTATCTTTTTTATTATTGTGTTTGTGTGTATGACATTTATGTGGAGGTCAGAGGACACCTTTTGGTAGGTGGTATTCTCTTTCCACCATGTAGGTTCTGGGGCTTAAACTCAAATTATCAGGTTTGTATGGCAAATGCCTTTACCCACTGAGACATCTTGCTGGCCTTATTATATAGAAAATATTAGACAATAGTGTGATTATTCATGTGTACAATGTGTAATGATAAAAATTAGGATAGTTAACATTTCCATCTCTTTACCCATTTAAAATATTTATTAGTACATAGTAATTATATATATTTATATACTACAATGTATTAGTCCAATACATGTATTTGGCATGTAATGAACAAATCAAGGTTTTTGTTTCTATCTCTTTATCCTTAGTCTGTGTTTGGAGACTTCAAGAGCCTCTCTCCTGGATATTTATAAAAATATACATATAAAGGGTTTTTGTGAACTGTAGTTAGCCCTCTGTGTTGAAGAACATTAGAACTTAATCCTTGTAGCTGCCTGTATTTTGGTGTATGTTACCCAATTTCCCTGTAAAACTCCTCCCCCATCATTTCCACCCCCTCTTAATCACTGCTTTACATTTAGCACGTTTTTAAAAAAACCTTGTACGTATGAGTGAGAACATGCATTACTTGTCTTTCTGTGCTTGGCTTATTTCACTCAGGATAATGCTCTCTGATTCCATGTCCTTGCTGCAAATGATAGTGCATGGAAGATGGCAGCATTCTAATGGGCAAGGCTACTTTGATAATGCCACAGTCAAGGTGTGACGAGTAAGCATTGGTATAAATAGCTTACAGAAAGGCGTGTGTGTGATGGGTGGTGGGGCTGGGCATGCAGGAGACAACTGGATACCAGCCCTTTAACTTGGAAAGTTTGTGCACTCAAACAGCTTTCCATCTTTCCTTCCCACAATTCCAACTGCTCCCCTATCTGGAAATTATAAGTGCCTCAATAAAGGGCAAGTTCTTTGAGGGTATGGGTACTTGTGAGTTCACTGCTGTTTCTCCAGCTCCTAAGTCAGGATTTGGCACCTAGGGCATTTTACTAGGTGCTGTAGCTGTCAAGATGAAGTCCTTCCTTCCTCATTTTCTAGTCTTGGTTGGCCCATCCTGTGAGGGTTTCTAGGTAGGTGGAGATGAAGTAGAATGCAGGTTCCAAGCCCATTGGGAGGAAGGATCCCACTGCTGTGCAGATGAACGAAGGCTCTGGGGAAGGTGAAAGAGACACACCAGACTCAGTGCAGAGATGTGTCCAGGAGGATGTGATGTCTGTGTCTAAAGGACAGTGTACTTTATTGTGACAGGGGAAGAGGACTGTGGATTTCTAGCTCAGGAAGTTGTCTAAGCTAGTATAGGAATGTAAGAGGGAGCTGATGTGGGAGAGGATTAGCTGGAGAGATTCAGGAGTGAGCACAAGGATCCACTGCACAGAAAGTCCATCGCAGCAGCAGAGGTGGGGTGGGGTGGGGAACTCCTTACATCCTGTTTGTTGGCCATGGAGTTGGTGTTGGGACAGTAAAACAAAAATATATGGTTAAATTGAAGCTGTATCTTTGAGGCTGATGAGGCTGAGGTTTCCTGGCAGAGCCAGATTGTCCCCTTCCCTGTACCCACTCCACCCCCAAAAGCCTCTAGCAGGAGGGACCCTAAGAAAGGGAAAGAAAAGAGTCTACCTGCTTGTGTGTCCCTGGCCCTTGAGACTGAAATCTATTATTCGTGCCGGTTCTGCTGTGAGTGGGGATGTCTGAGGTTTGACTGTATCTTGTATTACTTTTTTTCCTAAAGAACACAGATTCTTTGGAGCGATCAGCGTGTTCTCTAAGGGGAAATGAGAAAAAAAATAGTTTTCTTCCCTTTTTATTTTGTGGTGCTGGGAATTGAACTCATTTAAGGCCTACCTCATGCTAGACAGGCACTCCACACTACATCCTAGTCTAAACAAAAGCATCTCTCCCTTTGGAAAATGGATTCAAAGGAAGGATGGGTTTTTTAAGATCCATTACTTTTTTTTCTTCCTTTGAGCAGATTCCTTTGCTGTTGAGAGCCGTGTAATTATCCTCCTGACAATTTATAGTCTGATTCCTCAGTATAAGCAAAGTACCAAACAAATTATTCTCCCCAACTGGGAGGCTGTGCAGCGACTGAGGTCTCCTAATATTCCTATCCTCAGGGGCTCCCTTCCCTTGCAGGAGGTAGCACTCCCGAGCTGCTGGCAAGATAGCTTTTGTTCCTTATGATGTGTCTCTTTTAACCTGGCTATTCCATTTCAGGATCTTATGCTAAAGAAAAATCAGATATTGTACCAGGAGACTTGCAAGGATCTTTGCTACATAGTTTGGTTTTTGTGTTAACCCCAGAAATGAAAGTAACCTAAACATTCACTAACAGTGGAGTAGTTATGTCAGTTTTGCTAGGTGTATGATAGAAGTGATAAAATAGTATACAGCTATGAAGACCCATGCTGTGAACAAATATGTCTTAGTTGATTGATGTTCTGAGCCACAGTTCTTTATGTATAGAATGGAGCTAATACTACCTATTTCAGGGGTTATTTCCAGGGCCTAATAATGTGTATAACATGCTTGGTGCACATCCCACAATCACACATACTATCACCAGCTACTACCAAGAAAGGTGCAATTCTTTGAAGTCGTCATTTATTTATTTGGTTTTGAACTAGTATCTCACAACATTGCCTAGGCTGGCATGAAACTTTTTGTCCTCCTGCCTCTGCCACGTGAGTGCTGGAATTACACCTGTTTTCCACCATGACTGTCTGCTTTGAAGGCTTTTGAAACTCCTAGATGGAGATCCTGTCAAGTTTGTTATAAGAAAAATGTTTCCAAGACAGATCCAAATTACAGCCATTCTTCTCTAGAACTTGTGGAGAAGTCTCATGTGCAAAAAGAGGAGTGAATCTCACTTTTGAGGCTGTCAGTTCATCTCTCCCTACCCTGGGATTTTGTTTCCCTTTGAGTCCTTCATTTTCCGCCCCCCCCACTGAATTTGTTCACCACCTCACTGCCAATCAAGGGTGGGGGGGTCATCCTTTGTAATTGAAGCAAAGTAATTCTATTGAGAATGCTGGCAGCCATGGGATGTTTATTATTGGTATAGAGTGATGCCTGCTGACCTCAGACCCAGCCAGTCTCGGATGGGCATTAACACAGCAGTAGAGGGTAGATTCTGGTCCTCCAGTCTAGTAGCTGTCTTTGCAAGTGTCTTCTTAGTTCTGTTCTAGTCTCCTGGTATGGAAAGGGGCATGGATCCTGGATTGGCTCACCAGTTTTGCAGAATCAACTTGACTAAGGGCTGAAGAAGTTTTTTTTTCCTCACAAAACATACTGAACAGTTTGCCTGAAGGTCCAACAGGTCTATCTTTCACCAGTGCTTATATGGAGTAACTCCCAATCTCACAGCCAAGCAGCCTTGAGGTCACAGGAGCTCCTTGGCATTGTCTACAAGATGCCCAAACCACTAGGCAATTCTGTTGTCTCCCAGGACATGACCCACTGATAACCAGAAGTTCTAGGGAGCAGTGGTCAGGAACCAGTATGTTTTAAAAGTTTCCAAATGGTTGTACTGTGCAACTGGGGGATGAAGACTTGCATTATAGATGGCTAAGATGGATGTCACCAAGCCAGAGTTTCCAGACCTCTTTGACCACACAATCTTCCTCCTCCTTCTGTTCCTTTTACTTCTCTTTCTTCCCTCTTTCTCTGCAAGGGGATAATTTGTGCATGGTTAATTCTATCAGTGCGCTATATCCCAAGTGCTTCATTATAATATTTTATATATTATATTTGTGGATAATAAGCATCAAGTATAATGTAAACTTAGGTTAAAGCAGGGGACAAAATGGTCACATGTATGAATTAATCACAAACAGTCATGTCTCCAAAGTTGAGTAATATACTTTTTAATTTTATAGTGAAGGAAGATAATTAGAAAAATTTAATTCATCGGTAAAAAGAGTGTATGCTACAGCAAAAGAAAAGATCTTTCATCTTATGCTGCTTTGCTCACATTATCAGATCCTTTAACATTTTAAATGAAGACAACATTTTTCTTTATGTTATAGCTACATAGCATCGCATCTTATGACACTGGGCTGGGTCTCTACTTTCAATCAACTTTTCAACAAAATAGAAAGACTTTGCTATGCAGACATTTTTGGGAATCCAGGCAAAAGGAAAGACATTTTGACTTTAAAGTTTCATGCTTCAAATTAGGCCAGGCCTGAAAGTACAGATCGAGGTGAAATGGTTGCTTCTGAATGCAAACAGGTGGTGGGCTCCATGCTCTCCTCATTTGGTGGTCCAGACCATGCACATAGATAGATTATTGAATCATATGGCATAATAGAACAACTCTATAAACATGTTCAGTATTTTCAAACCATATATACTTGAACAGATCCAATTTATCTTTTTCATGTTTTATTTTGTTTGGTTAGGGGTTTTTGTTGTTGGTTTTGTGTTTTTGTTTTGTTTTGTTTTGTTTTTTGAGACAGGGTCTCCCGTAGCCTAGGCTTATCTTGAACTTACTACATAGTAAGGATGACCTTGAACTCCTGATCTTCCTACCTTCACCTGCTGGAATTGCATCACTAAGCCCTGCTCAACAGAAGCAATTTAGAAGACAGAATAGTTGTCCTTTCTTTCATGATACCAACAGAAATACTTTTAGAATGTGGATCCTGGCCAACAGCCACCCAGAGGAAGAAGGAAGCCTGGTCCAATAGCATCTTCGATGTTAGTGGCTGTATTTGGGCTTCCTATTTGGAACCTCCTCTGTAGCTATTTTGAGGTCCCAAGACTTATTTGATTCTGTCAACAGCCACTGGGAAAATACTGGCACAAAGGGTACAAGGGGGAGGGGGATACTTAGCATGCTCATCTTAGCTGTGATCAGAGAAGAGGCACTATAAAGGGAACCCTCACAATTTGCCTCTCAACCAGTCCCAAACCCTGGGGCTGAAGACAAGGCAGAAGGAAGGATTTCCAAAAGTATTCACCATAAGGAAATGGTGGCTGTTTAGAGAGACTGAGGCTCAGACTCACAGATAAAATAAGCATCTCATGCTGTACACACATCCCAAAGCACTTCGTGATACTCTATTCCTATGTATAATTTTTGTGCTTTCATCAGTTAAGATTTTCAATTTTCACCAGCAAAAACACACACTTTAAGTTTAAAAAAGAGGAAGGAATCTATTTATGAAAGTTGAGAAGTAGGTTTTAAGAAACTGTTCCGCTCAGCTCAAAGTGCTACAGGAAAGGCCCCTTCCTGAGATGTGGGAACAGTGCAGCTCAGTGAACAGAGCTGGGAACTAATTTTGTGAGGATTTGGGGGTAGTGAGATCTTGCCGTGTTCCAACTTCTGGACCAGATTACCTCTTGGAAAATAACAGGTTATATAAATTTACTCCCCATTGTGAAAAAACCCAGTGAAATCTTTTCCTTATAACTCCAAGTTAATGAAAACAGTAGAATTAGGGAACAAGTGTCACTCGTGTGCGTAGAGCCTTTGTATTTCGTGCCTGGGGCTCCCAGACTACCTGAGGCATGTGAAGAGTGAGGGGGAGGAAAGGGGTCCAGGTAGTGAATCCCTTTGTGGCAGGGAACATTTACGGAATTCCAGGTGCCAATAGGGGCTGCTAGCATATGTGGCAGATAGGTGTCCCCTGTGGGTAGAGGGGTGGCAAAAACAGTGCCTCTTCTAGGTGGGCAAGCTAGGGAAACATTCTTTCTTGTGGAACAACTTTTAGATAAAACTATTAAACAATGGTTCAGCATCTGGTTGGACCCAAGCTTAAAAGCTGTCTTCCCCATTACAACTAAAGAAAAGTACCATTCCTCCATGGGCAGTCAGACAGGATAACCGACTTCACTGAACTGTGGCCACAATTTAAGACTCCATTTTCAGGAGATCCTTATAGGACAACACTGCCAGGTTCTCTGAAGCACCGGGGACACAGAGATTGGTCAAAGATAGACCCCGTTTGAGGAATTTCCAGGCTAGCCCCTCCAACTCCTGTCCTATTGAACTAGCATGATCTACTGCCAGTTCTACTGCTGCCCATCCTGCCAGGCAGAGTCATATGGTGACAGTAGACTGGCTATCCCTCAGATGCCCAGGTGCTGGCTACAGTTTGAGGGGGGGCATCAGTCATCCCTCTGTCTGTGGCTCTACTCTCTAGAATGAACAACCAGGGCTACTTGTTAACCATGACTAAAACATTGCTTTGGGATACTGGATGGGAAAATGCACCTACCATTTCTTCTGTCAAAATGGTTTAAAAACTTGTCTGTGTTCTCTTGAAATGAGCTTCAAAGTGAGAGTTTAGAATGGGGTGTGGGGTGGCTCATCAGGCAATCTTAGCACTTGGGAAGGCTGAGTCAGGAGGATCAAGGGTTCCAGACCAGGCCTGGACTCTATAACAAGACACTGTCTTTAAAATGGCTGAGTATGGGCATAGCTGAGGTATTTTCCCCTTTCATGTTCTTGTCCCTTAATAAAGGAAAGCAGTTTATCTCTAATCTGGTGATTTAGAGTTGGCTCCAAACACCAGTTCCTTCACTGAGTGAATTCAGAATGCTGGCCTTGAGGCTCCATGACTGTGGGCTCCTTTCTCTTGCTGTCATTGATCATTCATTGCCCAAGTAGATGGACACTGACCATTTGGGGACTCGGTGTTAGGGACCCTTGCCCTACCACCCTGCCATTCTCAACTTTCTATTTATTGTCACAGAGCATGCTCTGTGGGCTGTAATTATTTAGAATTCAGACAAGAGACTTGGCTTGGCCTATAGTAGTCATTTTTTTACTCTCTCTCTCTCTCTCTCTCTCTCTCTCTCTCTCTCTCTCTCGGTGAGTAGTGTTTTTATGCTTTTACCATTGATGTCTGCTTTTGTAATCTTATCTCTACTTTTTCCAGTTGATTTTCCAGTGAGAGTGATCAAGTTTGTGGTCACATTCATGATGTAGGGCTGCCAGATTTAGCAAATAAAAATACAGTACTCTCAGTTAAATTAGAATTCCAGACAAACAGCAAGAAAGTTTTAGTATAAGTATATGCCGTGCAATACCGGAGACATAAGTGAACAGTAAAGTTATTATTGTTTATCTAAATTCAGGTTTAACTGGGGGTGTTTTATCTGACAATTCTACATACTTTCGGCTTTGTGCCCTCAGGGCCTGTCTCTACTCTATTAACATTGTCTTAGAAAACACAGGAGATCAAGGATTAAGGCAGTCAACCATAGCTGTTCATGACCACAAGTGCTGGTGTGGGGGGCTAACACTTCTGAGGCAAATGCTTATTGTGGAATTGTTAGCCATAACTATCCCCTGGGCTTTCATTATGTGTCTATTTGCCCATTCCTCCAGCTCCCTCTTACCCTGGCTTTCTCACAAAATCCTCAACTCCTCTATAGGGAGTCTCCTCATTGCCCTTGCTCTGTAGCAAGAGGCCTGTGTTGGTCTAGGGCGTTTCTTGTTGTCTCGGTATCTAGCACTGTTCCTGAATGAGTGAGTGAATATGGTTTGAAACCCAGGGACCATGTTCCTATCCCGATTGTCACACCAAGCCTGTGCTGGCCTCTGCGCCAGATATTGGTGCTACTTAATTCTTAAGAGTTGCCTTTAACTCTTGAGTCTTAACTCTTAGGGAGATAGTGCAAGAAGCAGTGTTACTGCAGACAGGTAAGTCCTGTGTGGAAAGCACCTTCCATAGCTCTTTCCTCTTCTCCAGAACTTCTATTCTTCCTTCCAGACTCAAACTCAGCTCCTCCCAGCTCTTTCCAGCCTTCTGACTCCCTCTGCTGTGCCCCGACTCCACTTTATTCACATTTGCAGGCACACTTCTTCCAGGTGGGGGAAGATAGTTCAGGCAGAGGCTGCCAATATGTATTGACCTTTCTTGAACCCACTTTTATTTCCTTCCCTTTACTACCTCTTGAATTCAATGTAACTTTCGTTTGAGGAACTTGGAAGAACACTCTGGTAACTCCTTTCTTCAAATGAGCCAGGAGCTGGAAGTTAGAGCAGTCTCTTCCTCAGGGAGGTAAATCTTGTCTTGATGGTGGTAGGGACTTGGACATAGCATGCAGCCACTGAGCCCTTCAGATCCTGAAGGCTTGGGACGAATTCCAAGTGTCTTCCGAGCCAGACTTCAGTCAAATGGTTGTGGGTAGTGAGCCACAGACCTTTTGGGGAGGAAGAAGCCCCATTGTGAAGGTTGTGAAGTCGCTTGCTTTTGCTTATTTGGCCTCTGGTAGGAGCAGAGTCCTGGTATCAGCTCACAGGAGTAACTTTTAGTTCTGAGCCTCTTTTTTTCCTGTCAGGAAGATCAGAAATACTCCTCCATGGAAAAAAAGCTTTGGAAACAAAACTTCATGCCTACAATGTTACATATTATCCTTGAGGAAAAGGACAGTGGCTGACTCATACATCTGTCTTCAACATCTAGTTTGAAAGTAGGGATGATGAAAGTGTTTCTTGAATGACTAATGGCTGCTTAAGAGATGGGGTTTTTTATACTTTTGATTACTAGCTAATAAATCCCCTGTATGAATTAATGCTTTCTCTTAGACAAAATATTAGTTATTTTTTAATTGCTGTGATAAAACACCATGACCAAGGCAACTTATAAAAGGGAAGATTTATTTGGGCTTACAGTTCTAGAGGTATTGGAATCCATCACCATCATAATGGGGAATATGGCAGCAGGCAAGCCTGACTCTAGAGTGGCAGCTCATGTCCTGATCCTCAAACAGGAAGCATGGAACACAGTAAGAATGGCATACGTCTTTTCCTTTTTTCATTTTTTATTAGCATATTTTCCACACAATATATTTTGACCATGTTTCCCCCTCCCCTGACTCCTCCCAGATCCCCTTCACCTCCTTACCCACTCAACTTCATGTTCATTTTCTCTCTCAAAAACAAACGGAAGAAAAATAAGAAGCATCTCCCCTCCTGGCTCAGGAGTCTATGCAGAAGAGGAAGTGGAAAGACTGTCTGTCAGAGAAGGTGGGTGACTCCTAGGAAGCAGCGGATGAACTCACAGAGACAGTGACAGCAGGCACGAAGTCTGCAGAGGTTCAAACCAGACCAAGTCCTGGCACTGAGAAGGAAAACAGACACTAAATCCCACCCCTAAACAAGAAGCTCTTTGTAATTGATAACCTGCTGGGAGAGGGAAAGTCAGTTGACTTTCCAATGGAGTTGAGTGTGTCAACTCCACTCCAGAGTAGGCCTCATGCTGAGGAATAGTTGGTTAACACAAAACAAACTCTGCACTTTGGTTTGGGGTGTGGGTTTTTTGTTTTGAAGCTTCAAGCCCACCCCCAGTGATACACCTCCACCAACAAGGCCACACCTCCTACCCCTGTTGCACCAACTGGGCCCAAGTATTTAAATATCTGAGCCTCTGGGGCCATTTTCAGTCAAACCTCTGCAGCTGCTTTGTAACTTCTGCCATTACCAATACTGTGAGCCTCACAATACTCCAATACTCAAGAGGACATTGATCCGCTCTTTGCTATTTTGCCTCCAATAGGACACACCACTGCCACGTTGATGGTGGCTTCCAGGCTGTGGCCTTAATTTCATTTTATTTAATTTTTTACTGTGTTTGGGTATTTTCCCCACATGTATGTCTGTGCACTGCATTTGTGCCTGGTTCCTGCAGAGACCAAAGGAAAGCATTGGATTCCCTTAGAACTAGAGTTACAGGTGGTTGCAAGCCACTGTGTAATCCAACCCAGTTCTTCTGGAAGAGCAGTCAGTGCTCTTAACAGCAGAGCATCTCCCTACCCCCAATTATGACCTTTTATGAGCTCAGGTCTCACACCAGGTTCCTGCAGGCTGTGTCCCTTCCATGCCCGTGCCCCCAACCCAACCACAGTATGAAGTTTTGCTCAATACCCACTGTTATCAGAATGTGGCAGCTAAGCTACCTCCTGCAACCCCCGCTGCCACCTCTGACTGTGCTGGTGATGGACGCTAGAGCAGAGCACATGGTAGGCGAATGCTCTAGTAGTGACATGATACCCTCAGCCATTTACAATTTCTTTTTTAAAAGTTTTGATACAGAGTCTCACTAAGTTGCCTGAGCTACTCTTAAACCCATTGTGTAGGCCAAGCCATCCTTTATGACATTTATGATTCTCCTGTCTCAGCCTCTTGAACAGCTGTGCCAGTGGACCATGTACGCCATCTTATTTTTGCACACCTCTTCTAAACATTCCTTTATCTCTTTTTATTTAGCATAAACATCCCCTCCCCCACTTTTAAATTGGAAAAAAACCCCTCATTAATAAAAGCATGGCTCATATTCTAATGTTTAAGAGAAATATGTGCATTGCTGACCCATTTTATCCTCAAGGATTTCATGATAGAGTCAGCCATGTATTGTCTTGACTAATGATTGATATTAGAAGGTGTGGGACAGGGGCGGGGTCATTCATGGGCAGGTGGACCTGGAGTGTATAAGAAGACAAGGTGAGTGAAGCCAGGCAGCATCGTTCCTCCATGGCCCCTGCATCATCAGTCCCTGGGCCTTGCTGCCTGAGTTCCTGCTCTGACATTCCTTCACTAAAGACTGTAACTCGTAAGGCAGAAATGAAAACCTTTCCTCCTGAACTTTCTTTTGGCCATGGTATTTTATCACAGCAACCGGAAAGCAAATTAGGACACCATCCCTAGGGATCTGCCTAACTAGAAGAGCTGACACAGGTCTTTCTAGGGAGACCTAAGCTGATGGGACAAAAATTAGAATGAGTGGTTCTTGATAGGGCCAAGGAGAGAAAACAGGAAACTTGATTTTCTATGTAAAAGTAGCATTTTAGCATGTCTTTTTCATTTATAAAGCACCTTTACATATAATTTCTCATATGGACCTCCTGTTAGAAATGGAAAAAATAGATTCAGAGAGATTGCAACTGCCTTGCCCACTGTGAGGACCAAGACCCATTTGCACTGCTTTAGATGCCAGGGATACAAGTATATAAGATGGGCAAAAAAAAAAAAAAATCTTTGTCCTAACAGAGTGTATAAAATGAAGTATTTGTTTCTTTTCATTTACCCAGCCTGTCAGGCAAGCAATATCGATTTTAGTTTTTGATCTTGCCTGTGTGCTTTAGACTCACCTGGCATGCTTCCATAAAAAACAATCATGTCTGAGGGCAAATTCATGTGTGCACTCAAATTTTACAGCTGCTCAGGAAGGAGTGAGTGTGCAGCCAAGCTTGAGAAGGATTGGCTTTGAGCAGTGATTCCTGGAATCACCTTGGGAGCCAGGCATGGTGATACACACCCTGAGTCCCAGCTACTTGGCAGGCTGAGGCAGGCAGGAAGGATAGCTTAAGCCCAGGCTGTGCAGTACAGCAAGACCTCCTCTCAAATAAAAGAAAAGAAAATTGGAGTCAAGTACCAGCTTCTCAAGAATGCAGAAGCAGCAGGGTGCCCACATGCAAAAGAAGGCAGTTGGCTCCTCACCTCATGCCACACTCAACATTTACCTCAAAATGAGCAGAGGGGTTAAATGAAAAGCTTGTAATTATAAAACATATTTAAAGAAATAATCAGGAAGAATTCCTTGGACTGGGCAACCAAAGAAAAAGAGATAAATTGGACTGCATCAAAATTAAAAAGAGAAGACTCCTCTTAGGATCGTAAAAATAAAACAAAAACAAGAAGCAGGCAGATCTGTGAATTTGAGGCCAGCCTGATCTATAGAGCAAGTTCCAGGACAGCCAGGGCTACGCAGAGAAACCCTCTCTTAAAACAAACAAACAAACAACAACAACAACCCCCCCGAAAAACAAAACAAAACAAAACAAAAAACCCTGAAAAATAAACAAACAAATGAATGGGTCATTAGTATTTCATTCTCACAAGAAATATTTGAACACCCACTGTACTCATGTAAGTCCCTTTCATTTCTTGGGTCCTTGTTCTTCTCTCTCTATAAAATAAGAGAGCGGGACATATCTAAGGTCTATTGCAATTCAGTCTTATAATTCTGTCAGGGGACCTGTGCTAGGGGTGAACATAGTGCACAAGGTCCACTCTTAGAGACCTGGGCTTATTAAACATGTCCTTGATACTAGCATATATTTCATTTGAGAGACAAAAGTTTTTTTTTTAATTGGTAGACAAGTTTTTCTTGTCTTGTTTTCAATTGCTCTAGTAAACAGGCAACCTATAAGGACCAGGCAGATTTTTTTTTCCTTCTCACTCACCATTCTTCTGACACCAAGTTAACTACACAGACGGTCGTCCAAGGGTGACATCAGAGGGAAGAGCTCAACTGGATCAGACTATGAAAGTTAAACAGAGGACAGAAAACAAAACTGTGTGCCTGCAGATAAAAGCACTGAGAACAGGGGGGACCCTAACAAAAAGTAGCCTACCACGGTCTCTCTTCTCTAGCTTTCTTCTTCGTACACATGTGCATATGCAGGCCAGAGGTTGACAGCAGTTGTCTTCCTCAGTCATTCCCTACCTTATTTTCAAAAGCTTTTTAAATGTTATGTGTATGTCTGTGTGAGTATATGCCACATGTTTGCTGGTACCCTTGGAAGACAGAAGAAGGTGATTGATAGATACTTGGAGCTGGATCTACAGGTGGTGACCTGCCTGACACGATTGCTGGGAACCGAAGTCAGGTCCTCTAGAAGAGCAAGAAGCGTGCTCAAATGCTGAACCATCTCCCTCGCCCTTCTACCTTATCTCCTGAGACAAGGCCTCTCTTTCTGACCCCGGAGCTCATATATTTAGCTAGATTGGCTGTCCAAGAAGCTCCAGAGGTCTACCTGTCTCCGTGTCCCCAGTGCTGGGATTTCATACATATGCCTCTGCACTTAGCTTTTTTATATGGGGTAAGGGAAGCTCAGGTCCTCAAACTTGTATGTATGACAAGCACTTCAACTCCGCAGTCTTTGCACCTTACTTTCCTTTGTACCTATAAGTAGTCTAATTGGTGGAAGAAAGATATGGAGTGGTTCAGATGGTGGTTAAGTGCTTGGGCTTTTGAGTCACCCTCCCTGGGCTTGAGCCCTCTTTCTTTGCTTCACTATGACCTGGGATAAGTAGCCTGACATCCTTTTGCATTAGTGTCACTGTAAGTAAAGAATCATCATAATGTTATTTCAGAGCCCCAATATGAAGATTATAAGCTTGGCAAGCATTATATTTTGTCATCTAAGTGTATCTATAATATTTAAGTTACTCCCATTCGCTCCTTAATCTTGATTTTATGTAAAGTAAGTACTATTTTTCCAGCTTAATAGATAAATAAACCAAGGCACAGAGATATTGTCACTATGTTATTTCTAACTAGGTCATTTTTGTAACCGAAAAAGATAGCCTAGTCACAGAGTCAGGACTTGACCCTAGGATAACTGATTCCTTCATGCTCACTTAACCACGGAACTGTACACAAGCCATTGAATTCATGTCGATATTTACAGATAAATAATCTGAGTCAGTTCTAGGGATGCAGAGCAAAATGTGGGTTCCACCCATGGAAATCTATACTGTAGACAGGGACGGAAGACATACATGTAAGAAGGGTGTGATAAAAGACACATTCTATCACAGGAGTTCTAAGTAGCTTTGTCACAATGTTCAGCCTTGGACTAGGTCCTTGACAGATACAGGGAGGGATTTGCCAGCTGCATGAGTGAAGCACAGGAATGGTAGGACTCTGGGAAGCAACTGTCATTGGGAAAAACATCTTTTACCATATTGTTGGAGGATTCTTGACAGGTCCCAGAAACTCAATGGCAAGATCAGGGAAGTATCTAGTGCTGTGGACTTCATTTTAGGATCCCATGGAAGTAGCTAGTCTAGAAGCACACACCGAGGCTGTCTTAGATGCATAGGTTTTGAGATTTGAGCCTAAGTTTGTCATAGCATACATGGGAAAACTGAAGTCAGAGAGAAAAGGATGATTCCCCAGCAAGCCCAGAGCAACTGTTGTCATGTTAATATTTCCAACCTGCATCCGAACGAAAGTCTGTACCATTTCCTTCAGTGGTATCCCAATCTATTCCCCTACTACCCAGAGATGTTCTTTAGCACTCTCTTGAAAGTTCCTGCTTCAGAACTATGTGTGGTGTGACACGTATCTCTTAACTTCAGCACTTGAGAGGCAGAAACAGGAAGATTATGAATTTGAAGACAGCCTGGGCTACACAGCAAAACCCTGTCAAAAAGCAATACAAACAAACAAAAACAAAGTCACTAAGTCTCCCATGTCATTAATGGCCTATTCTACCACAAATTAAGTCTTGAGCAAAAAGCTTTATGGGCTTGCCATGGTGACACAGACTGAGTTGAGAGAAAGACAGAATAGAGGTCTTAAAATATGTGTCAATCTCACCCCCACAGTAACACTGGCATTTTTAATCTTTCTCCAAATTGTCTCTTAGTCTCAGATGGTGGTACCAACCAGTAATCCTGGCATTCAGGAAGCAGAGACAGATGGATCTCCATGAATTTAGGACCAGTCTGGTCTACATAGCAAAGTTTTAGGCCAGCTAGGGCTATCCAGTGAGACCATGGCTCAAAATATATATTTCTAAATGACATCTATTGAGATGTAATTTGAATATTTCTCAGTTCTCTCCCATTTCAAGTGTATGAACTTAAGTGGCTTAACACAATCATGAACTTGTGCAACCATCACCAGAATCAAGTTTTTAAAAGACTATTTATTTTATTGTATGTGTATGTGTGAATGCCTACATGTATATATGTGCACTGTGTGTGTCTATGTGTGTGTGTGTGAGAGAGAGTGTGTGTGTGTGTGTGTGTGTGAGTGTGTGTGTGTGTGTGTGTGTGTGTGTGTGTGTGCCAACACAGGCCAGAAGAGGGTGTTGGATCCCTGGAGCTGGAGTTGCAAGTAGCTGTGAGCTGTCTGTTGTGGGTGCTATGAACCAAACCCGGGTCCTCTGCAAGAGCAGAAAGTGCTCTTAACCACTGAGTCATCCTTCCTGTGCCTATCACAATCAATTTTATAACACTTTCATTTATAAATTTATAACATTTCATTACTCCTAAAGGTAAGCTCTCCTTACCCAGCCAAGTCCTCGGGCTACGACTAATCTCCTTTTTCTCTTCTGTGTGTTTGCCTACTCTGGAATTTTCCCATTTATTATTACTGTTGCTATTGTTATGATGACAAAGGCGCACCTTTTATACACCTTTTATGCATATAACTAAGAGAGAGGGAGCTGCTGGCTCGTATGGCAACTCTATATTTAGACATTTGAGGAACTCCCAGATTGTCTCTCACAGAGCTGGCCCCACTTCATTTTCCTGCCAGCCATGTGTGCAGCTTCCTCCCCCTCTGCCAATCCAGGTATTATCTGCATGCTTGGTCCCAGCCATCTCAGTGGGCACGAAATGATATTTCATTGTGGTTTTGACCTGAATTTACCTCTCGACTATGCTGTTGAGCATTTTTTCACGCACATAATGGCCATTTGAATCACTTAAAAAAAACATCTAATTATATCTCTTGCCCAGTTTTGAGTTGGGTTGTTTGGTTTGGTTTTGGTTTGGTTTTAGTGGAGTTGTAAAAGTTCGCTTGTTTTTTGTTTCCTTGCTTTTGTGTTTGCATCTGAGGCAGAATTTGAGTATGTAACACAAGCTGGCCTTGAATTGGCAACCCTTCTACCCCAACTTCTCAAGTGCTAGAGCATACCATCCCTAGCTTATAGGAGTTCTTTGTGCACTCTGTATATTGATATCTACTCATATATATGATTTGTTCATATTTTCCCAATTTAAGGAGCTGCCTTTTCAGTTTCTTGATATGCTTTAATATACAAAGGTTTTAATTTTTTTTAATAACAACCAACTTCGATTCTTCCCTGACTGCTCATTCTTTTAGCAGCCTAAGAGAGGGTTAGCTGGAGAGGTAGCTCAGTGGCAGAACATTTCCCTAGTATCCATGAAGACCTGTGTTTGATCCTCAACATTACAAAGAGTATGAACTTTTTGTTTCAGCCCAGGCCATATAGATTTAATTTGTTTCTTTTCATAATTTTGTAGTTTTAAATGCTTATATTTTCATCTTTGAGCCGATGCTGAGTTAACTTTTGTACATGTTGTAAGGTAATGGTCCATGTTGTAGGCAAAAACATCATCTGGAAACCTTTTGTTATAATAATAATAATAATAATAATAAATTATTATTATACATTGTTAATACTAATAGTACTATTATTTATTAAATATGCCATGATATACATATGACAGTCAGAAGACAACTTTATGGGCTTGGTTCTCTCCTTCACCCTATATGAGCACTCCAGGGATCAAACCTGGGTTGCCAAGCTTGCTCAGCAAGCAACTTTATCCACTAAAACATTTCTCTAACCATCTCTACTCTTCTTTCCTTTGCTGAATTATGTTGAGACTCCCGCCCACATCAGTTGATTAGAGCTGGACTCAATTTGTCTCATTGATCCATGTGTGGATCATTATGCCAATGCCACAATATTGTGATTATTTTGGTTAGTTTTGATTGCTGCACAGCAGTTTTTGAGATTGGGAAATATTAATCCCCTGACCTTGGTTTTCACTGCGAAGATTATTTTGGCTGTGCTAGGGCCCATGAATTTCTACATGAATCCTGGAGTCATTTGACTGTTTCTGCACTATCTTATTTTTGCCCAGTTCTTAGCTGTTTGTCAAGGATATCAAGAAGCATTTCTTAAATACTGACTGACCACCTACCACCTGTGTTATGTTTTGGAGTTATCATGGTGGGGAAAAAATAGCTCTTAATTCTGCCTTCAGGGGCCTAAGAATGGAGTGGGAGAGGCAAACATTAATCAAATAATCACCAAAATAGAGGTGGCATGAATAATAAATTGGCTAAATCAGAATGGGATTGGAGAGAGCAGTGAGGCAAGGAAAACTGTCTTAGGGAAATCAGTAACCAGAAAAGTGCCTGCATCTAGAAGGACTTTGGGAGCAAGCACTAACTAGCAGAGAATGAAGAACACTAGGTAAGGGTCACCACTGATCCTGCAGGCCTGGGGGAGAGAGCCCAGGGGGGTTGTCCTGAAAGCAACAGGAAGTCGCCAACACAGAGAAGTGATATGATCTAATTTTGCTTTCAAAATACTAGCTCTGGATGCTCTAAGGAGAATAAACTGGAGATACAGGCCATGGCCATAAAGAGACAGTGGAAGTTTGGGTCAGGGTGGTGGTTCTCGAGACAAAGTGTTAAGACTAAGAGAAAACAAGACTGTAGAAATAGTCTTTGGTTAGAGAGCAGGACAGATCAGTGTTGGGAGGGTTTTTGTTGTTGTTGTTGTTGTTGGTTTTTTGCCAAGTTTTAAAAAAAAAAACTCTAGGTAGCTTTGAGGAGATCAGTGCTTTCAACTTTAAGGTGTCTTCTAGACACTTTCGGGGGCTATTTGACTGTTATTTTGAATCATCCCTGCAAAGAAGCCATAAAAACATTTTTCTCATTTTGCGGATGAGGAAACCGAGTACCATAAGGTTAAATGGCAAAGCTAGCCAGGATCCTACTAGTCTAAAAACAGCCACAGTGCTCCTTCTGTTCTAGGGCACCGGGGCTGACTTTTCGAGAAGAGTCCATTTCAAATAGTTTCAGATAACAAGAGAAAAACCATTCGAAGCATGTCTCCCCATCTACCAAGTCCTCTCAGACCTCAGCGCTTGTGCTCCTAGGGCAGCCTTCTCTCCTCTCTATACATCTCCACAGCCTAACAGCCAGCCCTCCATCCAGGATGGATCTGAGCCCCCAAACCTTTCATTCCTAGACCCAGACTGTTGATCACAAGCAGAAAACTACCCGCTTCTTTTTCCTACACTGATCATGCTGTCTGAAAGACTTCATTTTTCTTAGAGACCATTGTCACCACTCTGTGGGCAATGTATGAAAAGCTGAGATGCTAAGCCAGTAAGTAGCTGGGTGGTTAAAAAAAAAAAGCAACAAGTCAAGGTGAGCTCAGGGTTTTAGTTTTTTGTTTTGTTTTTGGTTTTTTTGACGTCTAATGGGGAGTACGAGGGCAAGAAAATGAATGGGTGGTGGGAAACGAGGTGGAATGAAAAGCTAGGAGAAAGAAAGATATATCTAAAACTTCATGGAGGAAGAGGAAGAGAAAAATAAAGTGTTCGAAGGAAGAAAGTTGGGGAGGAAACATCCTGCTTCCAAATCAGGAATCTGACATTTACTAGCTGGATGATGTTCTGCAAGTTACTCAGTGTCTCTAAGTGGAGATAAAATTGCACTAACTTTTATGGGGATTGTGTAAGGATTATAGGAAAGGCACGAATGTAGTGTCCTGGACACAGTGTGTGTTGTGTGATAAGCACCCGATAACTCTCAGCTGTTACTCTGCCTGGGCCTGCCCTCCTCATTTCTCTTGCCTCTGCTCCCCAGACCAGTTGCAGGCTGGGCCAGTTTATCTCACTAGGTCTGGATCAGTCAGGAAATATCCTGTTTCAGCACACCTAGAAGATACAGGACCTATGACAATTGGTGTCACTTCCAAAAGTGATCCTTGGACTCTCTGCTGCCTCGGTTTGTTTCCTCTTTCTTTCCTTGTCTCTTCCCTACCACCCCCACCATGCTGATTCTTAGTTCTAATTTATACCCAGTCATTGTGCTGCAATACCCCTCAAGGACCAAAGTCCTGTCCTTTTTCCTGCTTTAGGCAGTAATTGCCCTGTTGCTGCTACACTCGCCCCATCATGACACCCCTGTGTGAAGCATGTTAGCTTGGCTCGTTGATTACACATTCTGAATACTGTGCTTCTGCGCTTGTCTGTTTAGAATGGTGGCTAAGATAATTCTTTAAAGTCCCAGACTTCCTTAGGAATCAGCCAACGCTGTAAAGCCTGCTCTGGAAAAGTCTGTTAACTCATTGTCAGCCAGGAGAGAAGAAGTTAGGCTACCAGCAACAAATAACCAGGGCTTGCTCATGGGATCCATGTAGAGCGCTTTGCCTTGCAGTCACTCAGGGATTCAGACCCGTAGAGAATTCATTTTGAACATGTGTTTCTATCATTGTTGAAACAGGAAGAAGGGCTATATGCTCTGAATTCCATATTTAAAAGATCCTCAACTGCTATGTGGGAGTGAGTCCTGTTGCAGCAAGGGTGGGAGCAGGGAGGCCATTGAGGAAACTCGATCCTGGGCGAGTTGTTGGTAATATGAGCTGTGCTGGTGTGTGTGTGTGTGTGTGTGTGTGTGTGTGAGTGTGTGTGTGTGACTGTATGTGTGTGTGTAGGAGGTGATGGATTTAGGATATAGTCCAGAAAAAAACAGGCAAGATTTTCCTTTAGATTGGATATGAGGAGTAAGGAGAATAATAGAGTTGAGGCTGATTTTTGGCCAGGGTTTTGGCTTGAGTATGTGGATGGATGGCATCCATCCTTAACTGGCACAGAAGTGGCGGAATCTGCGGGTTTTTAAGATAAAGCCCAGCAACACCTGAAGGGAACCCCAGCTTGGAATTCTTTTTATGGGGAGCCCTGCCAGCTGTTGCAGGGCTTAAAAGGAGAAAGATTTTTAAAGAGAACTCTTTGATAAAGGACACACACAGGCACAACCACAGGAACAAAAACATGTCCACACGTAGCATATGCCACCCACACTGCTGGCCAGTCCCTTCGGGACCTCACACAGTACTATTCCCTGGAAGTTCTTCAAGGTCTCCAATGTGTCCCATCCATGTTTTTGTTTCTGGAGGGAATGCAACATTTTGCTGATGATTTCTAGTTAAAGAAACAACATCCATGGCTACCCCCACACCGGTGCTTCCTCTTAGGTCGAGGCCCTCCTTGGAGGACTCCTGGGAGTAGGGTTAGCAGTGATGCATGACCTAGGTGGTCCGAAGAATATTTTATCCCATCCCACCAAAGTGCTTTCCAACCTGGGGAAATGTGGAAAACTTACTGATAGCACTTTTATTAAACCAATGTACACAGTCCAAGGTAGCAATCTGTCACTCTTAAGCACAGCTTCTAGCAAAACATGTAGTACTGTTGCCTGGATAGCTCATTAGAGGGTGATCAGGGTTGTGGAAAACTGGAAATAAAGTGAAGACCCCTTGACCATGGACTGGTTAGATCCTGGCAATTGGTCCTGACTGAAGCTTACTTTATAGCCTTGCTATTTCCAGGGTTTCCAGGCTGGACTCTGCATAGTGTTATAAGCAGGTACTAAAGGGCTGCATTTAGCTTTAGGTTGCCAGACTTTTTCCAGAAATGGCCAGTTGGATAGAGAGCATCCATCAGGCTATGTGCTTGTAGGGCAGAGTAGAAGAAAACAGAGCTCCTTATCTGGGAGAGAGGGATGAGTCTTATTTCAGCCCAGGTTGGGAAGCAGCCTCATCGCGCAGGAAAAGCCTGTGGGATTTGTGAGAGGCCAGAGGCTTCTCTTGGCTTGAAGTCAGAATTTTGGGGAAAGGAATGATTTTCCCTCCTGCCCCAGGAAAGGAGAAGCTTGTGAGCTGCCTGTCGTCCAGCCTTTATTGACTGTGCCCTCTAGAAATGTAGAAAGCCAAGTATAACTTATAGTAGCCACATATAGCTCTTGTGAGATAGTATTGCCCACTTATTAGAGTAATAATGAAGCCAAGCCACACAACTACCAAGTGGCTATGCTAGGTTTTGGATCTAGTTGGTAAGCTCCGGACAATTACAAGTGAAGCTGCTTCCTAGGTTAGGGACAGACTGGCTGTACTCCATATGCATAGAGATGGATCAGAGGGTCACCATCTGTAGGTCAACCTTACTGCTTCCTGTGATTTTCAGGATTGTTTCTAGCCCCTCGAACCATCATCTTCTCAAGTCTCTAGACCTGTTTTCCAGTCCAGTAACTTGGGCAGTGAGTGGGTCCGTGGTCAGTGGGTCAGTGGAGAGAGCAAAAGCCTACTGTGGTTTTGGTTTGGTATATTGTGTCTGTTTTAAATTTGTGTTTGTTTGGAGGTGGTACTTTTTTAAAAAATTTCCTGAGATAAAATTTTACTATATAGCCAAAGTTGATTTCAGACTTTCTGCTTTTGCCTTGACTGTCAGGAATACAGGTATAAGCCACCACCCATCCCAGTACAAGGGATTTTTGTTGCTGTTTGTAGTGCTGCTGACTGAACCTAGTGCCTCATGAGTGCCAGGCAGTAACTCTACCAACTAAGCTATATCCCAAGTTGTCCCCTGTTCCATGTGCAGTGCTGAAGAGCCTTTTGCATTATAGACAAATGTAACCCTGAGCTCCTGCCCGGCCTGAGCACAGCACTTTCCCACGTGTGATCCACTGAGCCCTAAGGAATCTCACAGTGGTGTTTCAAGGGCTTCTGGGAGCAGCTCTGGTTTTATATCGAATGTTGGAGATCTATAGGTAATTTCTTTTCAAAGGTGACACTTGTTGATGTACTGGGAATTAAATCCAGGGACCTCAATGTGCCTAGTAAGTGCTCTGCTGCTGAGCTATACCTCCATGAGCAAAGGTGCCACTTGTGGTCACAAAACAAACAAACCAAAAACAAGTGAAACAGAACATTTAAAGCCCTGAAGAAGAGAGAAATGGGAATGAATGATCTGTTCTGCTGAGAGTGCCACCACCGCTGAGGGGTGTGTGTGTGTGCATGTGTGCACGCACGCACGTGCGCACACATACACATACAGGTATGTTCTGAGAGGAGTTTATGCTAGAACAAAAGGAGGAAAACCAAAACAAAAGAATGGAATAAAATTTGAGTCAGTGGGATGGCTAGTTGCCATTTTGAAGAAGAAACAGTAGAAAAGAGAGGAGAGCAGGGGCTACCCTCCTGGTACCTGCCCATGATCCAGTGTTTCTGCCCAAAGTCTCACTCAGAACTCAGCACCAACTTCCTACCTTGAGCTTTAAGGGCAAATGCTCCTTGGCTCACCATGGGGTTATGTTCCTAATAACCCATTGTAAGCTAAAAATACTGCAAATGGAAAATGCATTAATACACCTAATCCTTAGCCGAGCCTACTTTAAAGGCACTGAGACACATCACCTTATGGTTGGGCAAATCATCTACTGCAGAAGCTATTTTATAATAAAGTATCAAATAGATCATGCACTTTATTGAACACCTGTATTGAAAAATGCTGACAACACCGAACACCAGAGAGAGGCCATTGTTTGGCTCTTGTGACCATGCAGCTGCCTGGGCTTGGGCTGCCTGATGCTTCCCAGCATCAGGGAAGAGCATTGTATTGAGGAAAGACTAAACTTCAAAGTTCCTCTTGCACTAAATGTATATGTCCTTTTGATTCACTGTAACATTTAATCAATCAATCAGTCATTAGTCAAGCCACTATATGTCAAGAACCATCTGTATTATTGCCCCTATTTTTAAAGAAGACATTGAGGATTCATGAGGGAAAAAACGGCTTTTTTAAGATCACACAGGAAGTAAATCAGCTTGCTGCAACTCAAGCTGTGCTCGTCATCCTCAAAACCTACATCCTTTAAAATTTTTTTCAATTAAATTTTTTTATTTATCTTATATGTGATAGTGTTTTGCCTACATGTATGCCTGTGCATCACAGGCATGCCCAGTGCCCAAGGAGGTCAGAAGGCATCAGGTCCCCTGAAACTGGAGTTATGGATGGTTGTGAGCCACCATGTGTGTGCCGAGACTTGAACCTGAGTCCTCTGCAAGAGCAAGTACTCTTAACCACTTGGTGTCTCTCCAGCCCATTTATTTTTAATTTCATATACATGTATGTGTGTGTGTACATATGTGTGTGTGTGTCTGTGTGTCTATGTGTCTGTGTGTGTGTGTCTGTGTGTGTTGGTATGTGCACATGTATGGATACCTGCAGAGATTATATGGAGTCATTGGATCACCTAGAACTGGAGTTATGGGCAGTTGGAAACTGCCTGATGTGGGTGATGGTAATCAAATTGGGTCCTGTGCAAGAACTTTTAACTGCTGAGTTGCCTCTCTGGTCCCTAAAAGGGATAATCTGATAGCAGAGTTGAGCAAGCCATGTGAGTTTTGCTGTTCTTTAAAACTTTTAGATGCTACTGATAAGACACCATTCCAATCTCAGCCCGCTTCTAAGCCAGATCCCCTTTCTCCTCAGAACTTCACCACTTTCTGCCTGTATCTGCCTGTTTCCTGGACCCAAAGCACAACAGGGCTTCTGAGAATAGAGTTTGTCTCTAGACCTCACTTGAGCTGAGAATAGAGTTGTCTTTAGACCTCACTCTTGGGTACTGCTTCTCCCTTGTACATACACTGTCTCAGATAACCAGGGAGCTGCCTCTATTGCTTCTGGAAGGGGACATCATTTGACAGTGGTGGGATTATATCCTGCATGGGGTGGGGAGGGGAGGAGACAGACTGAGTCATCATTGTTATTTCCATTGTGTCCTCATCAATCTCTCAAGGTTATTGAAAGAGTTAGTAACTAAACCATAGTGGGACTGCTGTTCTGAAAGTCAAGAGACAGTTGACAGCACAATGCAAAGCCAGTGCAGGAAGTGGAGTAACAGGAAGGCACTGTCTCTTGACTCTAGGATTAGGAAGGAAGGTCTGAGCTGAAAGGCTCAGGGAACACAGGACCTATGTTTGGAGAAAGGAGGACAGAGTTTATATACCCGTGGCTGGCACTCACTAAACTAAATGGGTGACTCAGATTTTTTTTTTCTGTGACAAAATACCTGACACAAAGAATTTTAAAATAAGAAAACTTTATTGTGCTTTTAGAAGTTCAGACCATTGCCGTTGCCCCCATTGATTCTGGGCCCTCGGTGAGGCAAACATTATGGTAGCAGGAGCACGTGGTAAAGGCTACTCACCTGAGGACAAACAAGAAAGGGACCAGGGCAAGACATAGCCCGCAAAGGACCTATGTCCAGTGCATTACTTTGTCCAGATAAGCCCCACCCCTGAAGTTACCTCCTGAGCCCTCTCTCAAGCCTCCTGCTTGGATTTCTAAGTCTAGATTTGCCACTAGCTGTTTGACCTTTGGACAGGTTCCTTAACCCTTTTGTTCTCCACTTTCCTAACTTATGGTCTTTTATTGATTAAGTGAAATAATACATACAGAATTCTTTGAAGTGTTTCTTGAGTATTCAAAGGATTCAATCAATGTTAGTTATTATGGGCAACAAAAAAGAATAGCTTCCATAGAAACGATGGCCAGCTCAGATCTGGGGATACCAACTTCAGGTTTTTTTTTTTTTTTTTTTTGTGGAACATTCAAATGACTGCATGGGTTTGAGCCTGGGACACATTTAGACCAGAAATAGGAACTCGAGAGTGATCACTTTCTAAATGGTCATTGAAACCTTGGAAGATTTTGCAGGGAGAATCTCTTGGGAAATAAAAGATGGCTTAGGAACAATCCCTAAAAACCGTCAGCATCTTAGGGAGAGACAGAGACAAAGGAACCCACTGAGGTAGCTGGGTAGTATCTAGAGATGGGAAATATTTTGGGGAGAGGCAAAATAACTGCTCAGCAGGCATGAGACTCTGGCTTGCCTCTCTAGCACTGGGGAAAAGAAATCAGAACAGCAGCCTCACAGAAGCCAAGATAAGAGAATGCATCAATAGTGGCTGAGTGTGGTGAGACTTAGGAGAGGCCAGTGCACGGGAAGAGCAGAGAAATGACAATGAGACTTGGACTTTTGGTCCAGTGGTTTCCATGAAGGGGTAAAAATGACCATCAAGAATGGGAGTGAAGGAATGGAGAGAACTCGTGTAAATGGTCCTTCACTGAAGTTTGTGAAAGGCAAAGGAGAGAAGATAATGAGAGCTGGGGTGGCTCCAGTGTCCACGAGGAAGAGGCAGTGTAGAGGGAAAGCTGTGAGATGCTGGAGAGACAGTGGGCAGCTGAGACTTGAGATGGCTGGGGTGGTAGGAGATGAGCATAGACGCGGAGGTCAGACCAAGTGAAGGGGTACGGGAGGACATGAAGCCAACTCAGAGGTAAACTGCTGTCTGTGTGCTTCCCTTTCTTTGTGGAATTTAGAGACGGTGTGTGACAATGCTATAAGCCTGTGTATGTATTGTAGAGGAGTACATAGTGGTCACAGAGTCACCACAGAAATGGAAGAGAGGGCCCAAAAGGGGCATCGCCTAGCTGCTTACCTGTATGGAAACCATAGTGCTTTTATGATGCTTCCCTTCCATGTGGTCCTGAGTCAGTAGCAGAAAGTATGGACAATTTTTGTATTTTGTTGGAAGTTTGGGGAATTTGCAAAATGGATGAAGGATGGTCAATGAGAAGGATATTGACAACAAAATCCAAAATGCCCTCTCTTTCTGCTACTGATAATTTCTCTCTTTCCCACTCTATTACTTCTTAGTTTCTATTTACTAAAATCCTTTGTATTCCCTCTTTCGGGCTATACAGGAGAACTGAACTGGGTGATAGCACTGGTCAGTATTATGGAGTTTGACAGCTCAAGACACCCTGCTGCCTGCTGGGCAAACTATAGGTTTTTCCTGTCCTGAGTCAGAGGATTATGTCTGATCCAGCCGGCTGTACTTGGCATGAACATTCTTTAGAAAGTGTTCCGGGGAAGCGGAATAGTTAGACTTTGAATTCTGGATCAGCAAGATGGCTCCAATGATATAAAGGTGTCTGTTGCCAGGCGGGATAACTGAAGTCAATGGATGAAACCCATGGTGGGATCCACGTGGTTGAAGGACAAAACTGACTTCTGTAAGTTGTCCCTTGACCTTCATTTGTACACTGCAGTGTGGGCGTACAGGTATGTTTGTGCATGTGTATAAACAAATACAATAAATAAACAAATAAATAAACACACAAATAAATGATACAAATTTATTAAATTATAATAAATAAATGAATGAATGAATGAATAAATAAATAAATAAATAAATAAATAAATGTAATGAAAGATAAATTTTAAGAGAATTTTGTTTTTGAGCCAGGACTGGCAGTGCAGTTCTGTAATACCAGCTCTTAGGGAGGCTGACCTAGGAATAAAAGTTCCATCCGTGCCTGAGTTAGAGTGAGTTCAAGGCCAGTCAGTCTAGGCAACTTATTGCTATCCTGCCATCAGCAGAGTAAGTAAAAAGAGGAGCTAGGTGTGGTCTTGCACACCTTTAATCCTAGCACTCAGGACTGAAGCAGACTCTGACTGAGTTCAAGACAAGCCTGATTGATCTACACAGTGAGTTCCAAGAAAACCAGAACTACATAGTGAAGCCCTGTCTCAACAAAACAAAACAAAACAAAAAGAGGATGTGGCTTTTCACTCAATGGTAGAGTGCTAGCCTGGCAGGTGCCAGGTCCAATACCCGTTCACCCCACACCACACACAGTGTTTTGCAATGAGACTACTTAAGTCTAAATCCAGGTTGGCTCCTTTAGTGTATAGCCTTGGGAAATTTACTCTCCCTCTCTTCCCTTCTCCCCAAGTTTCCTCCTTTCTAAAATGGTTCAGTAAGAGTACCTGCCTCATCAGCTCTTTGTAAGGGTAAAATAATACATGAATGTGTCCCTGACACATAGTTCTTTCCCTTGTAAACACTGCTACTTATTGTCATTGCTAGTGTGACACATTCCCTGAGAAGTGAAGTATAAAGGGCCTAGCTGACTTTCAGATAAAGCATGGAGGTGGGATCCGGACTCCATCACACTGAAAGAGCAGCCTTCTTTCATTTCCATATGTCCTCTGCCACTTTCTGATCTGCTGCTCTTTCCCCAGGGAATGCTACTCCCAGGCTCTAAAAGCCTGAAGTCTGCCATGGTCTTGGGACCCAGCTGCTGTCTGCTTGTTGTCAACTGAGAAGTAATCTTGGCTGTCTGACCCCTCCAGCCCAGTCCTTGGTTTCTATGAGTCACAGGCCTCTATGCCTAGCAACTTCTTTTAGAAGAGGAGTGGGGGTGGGGGAAAGAAGGAAGAAAGCAGCTGCAGCCTTGCCTCTTTCTGAGAATCTCAGCCCAAGTTGTAGGAATATTTCCTTTACACCCATCATGAGAGGATTTGGGGCCTCACTGAGTACAGACTGCCGTGGGAGGAGACATTTCAACTAGTCCACATAGCCCCAGATAGCTGATGTGGGAGCAATACTTTCTCAGGCACCCTGACATCTAGGACATCCATCTCCTATGTAGCCCCAGAAAAGAATGTAAGTTGCTGACATAGGAAAACAGTACATGGGCTGGAGACTGCGTATCTCAAAGCATCTCCCTCTCACATGCTCACAGGTCAGGTCCCAGCTCACTTGGCCTGAGTTGGTATTTTCCCAAAATGTATGTTTCCAAGATTCTTTGGTTAAGATTGTGGTTGGTGGTACATGAAATGATTTCAGGTGGTATGTGGCTGAACATATACATTTTAAAACTTTAATATCCGTGAATTAATATTTTTATTTTATGTTCATTGGTGTTTTTCCTGCATGTATGTCTGTGTGAGGGTGTCAGATCTCCTGGAAAAAGACTTACAGACAGTTATGAGCTGCTATGTGGGTGCTGGGGACTGAACCTGGGTCCTCTGGAGCATCAGGACTGCTGAGCCATCTCTTCAACATATTTTAATATGTTTTAGAGTAAAACTAAACAGCACATTGAATCTGGTACCTTTAAGGATGGTATTTGCTTAGAAACATGTGGGAGTTTTTGAAAAAGCAATTTTAAAAAATATTAAATAGATTATTGAGACAATTGTTTAGCATGTGACAAAAGTCACGATGGTGACTGGAAATTTAGACTCACTAGTCCTAGGTAACTGGCATCTTTTCTTGTGCTTCTTTTGCCCTTACCCCAAAACTTAGCCTGTCTCCCTCTTCCTCCTTCCCTCTCCCTCCCTCTCTGTCTCTTTCCCTCTCCCTTTCCCTCCTCCCTGCCTCCTTCCTTTCCTTTCCAAGCTTCTTGGTTGCACTAGCTAATCCTACAGTTCCTCTCCTCCCCCCTCCTTTAGAATGTCTCCTGCACCGTGTGTGACCGTCTAGCTGTCATCGCTCATCTGAGTCCCACAACCTCAGTCTACCATTGCACCTCGCTACCCAATTAATCTTCCTCCAGTCAACTTTCAGCACCCCTCCCTCCTTCATTGGTGCTCCAGTGAGTAGCACTCGGGGACCAGATCTTAGAAAGTCTTAGCCTTGGGGTAGACTTCCAACCTATACCATCTGCCCATTTCTTCCATTTCCAGTCTTGGAACCATCTTAATCTTGCTGCTCCTAAGACAGACATACTGTACAGACTTCCAGGTTCCATTCTCCCTATACACCTTAAGATTCTTTCCTCAGCCCTTAACATGTGTTTATTATTTTTCATACATTGCTATTTTTGTCAATTTTGTTGTTGTCATTTTGAGACAGAGTCTTGTTTATTAGCCCAGGCTGGCCTGGGACTCACTACATTGCATTGACTGGCCTTGAACTTATGGCACTCTTCCTGCCTCAGCCTCCCAAAAGCTGGGGTTACAGGTAGAAGCCTCTATGCCTGGCATTTGCTTCTTTCATGTCTCTCTAAGCAGGCTCGGTTTCCTTGTGGAAAGAAGTGTGATGTCCCCTTTTTTGTAACCTCTTTGGTACTTAGAAAAGTGTCAATCAGGTACAGAGTGCAGTTGGGCATGCTCTGTGCTGCAAAGTAACAGAAAATGCAGCCTATAGTGGACTTAAATGAATAAAAGTTGTACTTCTTTTCCATACAATGGAATTTGAAAGGCAGGTGGTTGGGTCTTCTGCCACAAATAGCGAATCACGCATTTACCTTCATATTCACTGCCTTATAGTTGCAAGAGGTTTCCAGAAAAAAAGTTACCTTTTTGTACCCACCCATCTGCACCCAAATGTCCCTGACTCCCTGTTGGTGGGCCAAGGTGGGTTTCCAGTTCTGCCCCTCCCTCTCCTGGTTGAGAAGAAGAGCTTGGGCAGATTTGAATGCTGTCCTGCTAGATGACTGCCAGGTAAGTGGGCAGCTTCTTCATGTGGCCTGACAGCAGGAGGGAGCAAAGAGGGAATGGGCATCTTGCTTCTTTGTGAGAGAAATCACCCCCATCTTTGCCTCTTTGGTTTCCATATATGCTTTTCTAAAGTACTTCTGAAACAGAATTTGTGCCCAGTGAAACAATCTAGAAGCTATTGCCCAAAGCTCATTATATAGTGCTTTTTATTATGACAACAGATACTATCAGAACAGCCAGTAACAGAGATCTGACTAAGCAGACTGTATGTGTGTTAGTATGTTCATTTGTATGATATAGTCACCAAATGTGACATCTATGTAAACTACTGATATGTGAAAATACGTGCATGGAATAATGTTGAGTAGAAAGGTAGAACACGAGGGTGGGAACATACTATGTAAAAGGTACATGTGTGCTTTGAGAAATACCAAGGGACAGTGGCCAAGTTTGAAATCAAAGCCACATCAGGCTGAGGGTAGGGCTCAGGTCTAGCTCAGCGGAAGTCTGTTTGCAGGGCATGCACAAGGCCCTGGGTTCCATCCTATCGCTGCATGGGGAAAGAAGGAATAGGCAACTGAGTTCAGTGTGTTGAGGTTGAATAGCAATTCCAAAGCAGTTGCAAGTGACTGATGGGGTGCTCAGTTCACCTGAAGTTAGGGAGATAGGTCTCTAGCTCTGTCTCCCTTCGTGACAAAGACAGATGTTCAGCTAGAACTTGTAGTTCAACTTGTAGTTGAGCTTATTTTCCAGGACTTCAACTTGTAGTTGAGCTAATTTTCCAGAAGACTGCATTCTGAACGTGGGGAGAGAGCTAACCTCCACGGGCACCCTCACCATGCCTGGCAACTGGTAAGATCCCCTTTTCTTCTCTCACAGATGACGAAGCATTTTGATGGCAGTGTCTACTGTCGCTCCAGAAGAGTGCATTGCACATTACTGTGTGGAGACCCAGTGTGAGTTCTTTCTTGAGGTTTCTGGGTATGACCTATGCTCCCCCATTCCAGATGTCATCCAAGGTTTAGGCTGTGCATTTCTGGACAGGACATGAAGAAAAGCCAGAGCTCCGACTCTGGCTGCTTGGCTGGAAGCACTGCCAAGGGTGTGGCTTGATACAGAAGATATCTCTTTCCTAAGAGGTTACTGAGGAGGATTGTGGTTTTGCTGGCTCAGGTTTTCCAGCTTTATTCAAGAGTCTGAAGACAGGGGTGGGGGGGGGCAAGCAGGATGGGTGTGTGTGAGGAGTGGAGTCTTATTTTGTTCTTTTCCTGACCACCAACTACCCAGCAAGAGCTGCCATTTATTGAGTGACCACGTGTTACCCCCACAAGCTCCGACAGAACTTACTCAGGGTTGCTTTTCCTCAGGGCACAAGGAAGGCTGATGCACTCAATACCATTTCTTGAATCACTTACTCTGCACAAGCCTTTCTGATGGGTTCTGGGTATGCCATTGTGGACAAGATCAGGCCACTCCCCTCAGCAATCTGCAGTCATGGTGGGCAGTATTATAGATAAGCAAGCCAGTAACAGGATAGGATGATGCCTTCCCGGAAGAGGAAGAAAGTGAGGCTCTGGGAGCGAGGAAGGAAGAGTACCCATCACATAAAGAAGAGGAAGTAGGGTATCGGCAAGGGCTTGGCAGGAGATGTGGTGTCTGGGACTGGATTAGGAAGAAGAAGAGGGGGTAAGTGAAGGGATGTAGAGATAAAAGAGAACCGGGCAGAGAGTAGACCATTTACCAAGGGCCAGCATGGAAAGAGGCCACAGAAGCTCACCATGCTGACACGTACACCTGTTATCCCAGCTCTTGGGAGGCTAAGGTAAGAGAATCAAAAACATGAGGCTATTGTGACATACGGAGTTCAAGGCCAGCCTGAGACACACAGTATGGCAGTGTGAGGGATAGAAAGGTAGGAGGAAGGAGTTGGAAAACTGTACAGAGCTATCCAGTAGGCATGGCTACGCTGTGAGGTGAGACTGAGAAATGGACAAGGGCTCCTGGGAAGTGTCTGTCTGGGTTTAATTTCCATCATGCTGAAGAGCCAGGAAGCAGCTCTGAGCAAGAGAGTGATAAGACGTGCCAGGCAGTCTTTTTTTGGCTTAGCCTAGCAATGGCAAGGAGACCAGTTCAGGGTGGTAGAACCAAGGAAGTCACATAAGTGGCTTAGGTTTTGGGAGAAGCTACAACACTTCCTGATGGAATTCAGGTGGGAAAGAATGGGGGTAGGAGCTAAATCATGCCCACTGGACCTCAGCTTGCTGTTGAGGACCCGGGGTTTCAGCTTTGAGAGCTGGGAAAGGGGTGTGTTCTCCCTGTGCCAGTGGGACAGGAGAGAAAGGAGGCTGTGCCTGGTGATATATGTACACGAATACTTTGGGTGTGCATGCACTTTGTCATGTGCCCAGCACAATTGAAGTGCTTTGTGGATATGTCACGCTCATTATAACTGCTTCTGTTAATGCAGTCTTTCTGATATGAAAATGGAGCCACAGAAAGATTAAATAACTTGACTAAGGCTACACAGCTACACAGTGTTAGACCTGCAATTGAAACTCCCTGTAAAGGAGTTTTATGTCTCTGTCTCTCTGTCTCTCTCCCTCTTGTGAATGTGTGTGTGTGTGTGTGTGTGTGTGTGTGTGTGCGTGCGTATATGTGCGCACATGAATGCACACACATTCCATAGCCCACATGTGGAGGTTAAAAGATCAACTTGTGGGAGTAGGTTCTCTCCTTGAGAGGTTTGGTGGCAAGTGTTCCAACCCACTAAGCCATTGTGCACTAACCCCAATCCTTAATTCATGACTCTTTCAAAACTTCCTTAGGCTGTGGAGCTCCCTTCCTGACTTTGGCCCACAGACAGACCCCTTGGTTCCCCTAGATGTGCTGAAGAGTTGGAATGAACTGAATCGGATGTGAAGAGACACAGTTTGAGGCACCTTCAGAGCTTTTCATACACCTGTTTTCTGTATCATCCCTGATGCTTCGAAGAAGGAAAGGACTTTAGGAACTAATAGATACCAAAAATCTACTGGGTCCCTAGCTTTGTGCTGGATACCTTCCTAAACTGTGTCATTGACAGTCATAACAAACTATGAGGTAGCGATGCCATTTACACTATGCGTCTTTCCTGTGAGCTCTGTGACAATACGGCACACAGTCTTTGATTTTGCATTGCAGAAAATCATGGAGTCTGTGCTTAGTGAGTATTTGGATCTTTTTTGTAGTGATGGGGTTTGAACCCAGGACCTTATGAGTGCTAAGTAAGGATGCTACCAAGATGCTACACTCTCTCCAAGGTCTTGTATGTGGTAGTAAGGGTGCTGTCACTGAGCTACACTCCCACTAACACCAGTGCAGTAAATACTTTTTACAGTGACTTGATTGATAACCCTACTGTTTCAAGGCAACATGGACTAGGCCAAAAATCCAGGAGTTGGGGCTTTTCACTACCTTCTTGGTTTGTACAGTTTCATTGTTCTGAGACTATTTTCCTCAAGTATAAAATGATAATAACTCTTTTTGCCTGGAGGGTGTGAGCATGCTAAGGAGGCTTAGTGACCTCCAAAGTGTTTCCTAAACTGTTATGTGGGATTTACACTAAGCTAGTATAATTCTTGTTTTTTAGATTTATTTATTTATTTATTTATTTATTTATTTATTTATTTATTTATGTGTATGTTTATTTGTGTGACCTTCAGAGGTCAGAAGTGGGAAGGAATGGTTCCTTAGAGTTACAGGCGCTTGTGAGTCATCTGACATGGGTGCCAGGAACCAAATTCAACTCCTGGTAGAGCAGTAAAGGCTCCTAACCACTGAGCTGTAGGGTTGGTGAGGTCCCACATCTGCTCCGTCATAGGGCTCGGCTGCTGGGGAGGTGGGACCAGGGAGTTTTGACCATGCTCACCCCACGCTGTCTCTGGGTAGGTGGCTCTGGGGTGGAGAAGCATAGTCTGAGGCGCGGGACAGCTGGAGCTGGTTTGGGGGTCCCCAGGCCTGCGATGAGGCTGGGGTCATCCGGTTCTGACTCTTGGACACCCAGGCACCGCTGGAAGCTGCAGAAGGGTTGAGAACGGAGTAGGGCCCACAGGCTGGACCTAGCCCAGGGCCAGGGGATGGGAAAGAGGGGAGCTTCGGCTGGTCCCACAGGGAGAGTCCTTGACTTGATGGCTACAGGCTCGGCTTGAGCTTGGCTTGGTGGCAGCCATGGCTGGGAGCGCTGAGAGGCCGTCTATGGGAGATTAAACTGCAGCTCTTTAAGTGAAGGCCTATTGCATTGCTCTCCACAGCAGATCCCGATGAAAAGAGGCAGTCCCAGTACTTGGGAGGTAGAGGCAGGCAGATTTCTGAGTTCGACGCCAGTCTGGTCTACAGAGTGAGTTCCAGGACAGCCAGGGCTACACAGAGAAACCCTGTCTAGAAAGAAAGAAAAAAGGAAAGAAAGAAAGAAAGAAAGAAAGAAAGAAAGAAAGAAAGAAAGAAAGAAAGAAAGGAAGGAAGGAAGGAAGGAAGGAAGGAAGGAAGGAAGAAAAGAAAAGAAAAGAAAAGAAAAGAAAAGAAAAGAAAAGAAAAGAAAAGAAAAGAAAAGAAAAGAAAAGAGAAAAAGAGACAGTCCATAGTTTTAAGGCATTTATTGTCATGGTGGAAAGTGGATGAGTAAAACCATACCCCATTTTTCAGGGTGGGCCTGAGATTAAATGCCTTTTGCAGGAAGGAGTGTCTGGGAAGGAAAGCTTATTGCCCTTATGTGACTGAAGGCAACAAATCTATGGGAAGCTGTGGCAAGTGACAGGGACCTGGTGTGCCTACCATCCCTTCAGAGTCACCAGGGTTTCTAGTCTTAGCTCAGCCGGGAACCAGGCGCCTTTCACAGTCCCACACCGAGACACCTCTACAGCCCCTAAGCTTTTAGCCAACCACTTGTCATCTAGAATTGTACTTCCCAAATGCAAACTGATGCCCTTCCTTTGTAAACCAAAAGGAGAAAAGTAACGATGCAGTTTTTCATAAAGCCAAATTTCTTCTTCCTCTTTTCTCTTCCTTCTCTCTTCTTCCTCCTCTTTTTCCCCCTCCTCTTCTTTTTCCATCTCCTCTTCTTCTTCCTCTTCCCCTTCCCTTTTTTGCAGTTTTCACAATATCATTCCAACTTAGAAATGCTAAAACTTTTTTTTATTGATGACATCTTGGTTTTAGTAGCTGGCTGTTTGAAAATACCACTACTTAATGCTTGCACCACTATGCCAGAGACCCCAAGTGACAAAACTAGTACTGGCAGTACTGGCTGCCCAGGAAAAAACCCTGAACTGGATGGATGGCAGAGATGAGGGCTTTGGAGTGGGTTTTCTGAAGGACCCTGAGAAGAGTCCATAAGGTTGAGAAGGAGACATAGTGTGAGAAAGACACAGACAAAAATGCTGAGCCAGGCTGGGTCTTGGTGCCCAGATGCTGTGGGTGCCACCCAGTAAGCTGACACCTCCAGACTGCCCTAACCAAAGGTTGTAGTACTATGGAGTGTTCAGGGGGAGAAAAAGTTGCTGTAATCCAAATACCCAGTTAAGAATGGGAACTCCTAACCAATGCATCAGACAGCAACTGAGATCTCCGCTGAAACCCAGAGAAACTCCTGCAGTCCACCCTGGTGGCTGTAGCCTTGCTGCTTCAGATCTCCAGTCCTTCTTTTTAAAATAAGTTTTATTTTATTCATTAATTATGTTGTGTGTGGGGTGTGTGTGTGTGTGTGCGCGTGCGTGCGTGTGCGCATCTGTGCCCCAGGAGGTCAGAGGTGTCGCCTCCTGAATTCAGACCACTAGAAGAGCATTAAGCACTCGACCACTGAGCAATCTCTCTTAGCTATCCTACCAACCTTTGACTTCTAGTCCCCATCTCCCTTGCCCAGGCCAGCTTCAGCGATGCAGGAATCAGTCAGTTCTATGAGAATGGCAGGAGCTCACAGCTGGAACACAAGGGCTCAATCATGAGCTCCACACACCCTCTCACTCACCTTTCACACACCAAAAAATAAAAAAATAAATAAATAAAATAAAAACAGGGAGAAGGGGGTTGGGGCAAGGCTGGCTTCTTGCCCTGGAATGCCACATGGCTAGCCTAGGGATTCGGGTGGGGAGGTGAAGTACATACACAACTCCCTGCCTGCTGTGTGACCTCTGGCCTACAGGCAACCACAGGAGACCCTGAGCTGCTGCTGCAAGGGCAGTACTTTCCACAAGGGCTCACGGTGTCACTACCTGAGCATGTGCTTTCACATTCCAAGAGCCCGTCTGGATTATCCATTTCTTAGATTTCTCCAGACCTCTGTTCTATCCATTAGATTCTTTTCTAACCTGGAATCCTTTGGCCAGTGGGTACAGCCACAAGTTAGCTCACTAAGGACATAGGCCAGGTGTCTGCTGGCTGTGCATTTGGCCCAGGCAAAAGGCAAAGGGTAACTTCTAGGAGAAAGCCCATGGGGCTGGAGTGGAAGGTAAGGCCAAGGAACTGTAGTAGCTGTGTCCATGCCCAGACCCATGACCCAAGCCTGGCCAACAATATTTGGCAGGCTTCCTGGCTCCCTGTTTAGGGCAGGTCACCATGGTGCTTTGCCTGCTGGCACATAGAGACTGGAAACAGAGCAGAGGCATGAGCCCCAGAGTGGGTGGGGGATGTGGTTACAACAGGGGAGAGCAGGACTTCTTGCCCTAGTTCTAACTGGATTTTGAGTCATCTCCAGGGGAGTGTGGCTGCTATAAGGAGAAGCCCCCATACCCTTATGGCCCCAGGGATCCCTGGCACTGTGAGGGCTCATGCCTGTATACAGTCTTCCCAAGGACTCGTCATCTGTGTCGTGGCTCTGCTTCCTCCACTGACTGGCAGATTTTTCTTATGCCTAGCAAGCCCTTCCTGCCCCTGCGGCTGAGCTTGGACAGCCTTATTTATTATTCCCACCCTGAACTAATCGGCCACTTCTCCGGGTACATGTTCCTCATATCCTCTCAATATCTATTCTGGCTTGATGCTTAGAAGCAGCCTATGGAGGACTGCAGAGAGAGCTTAACGGTCCTTTTGAAGGAAGCATTAGAGCTAAGTCTAAACTCCTGGGCTTGGCATTCAAAGACACTTGAACAACTAATCTTTATAATACTCAACATTCCAATGCCACATAGTTCGAGCATCAAGGCAAACACATGCACATACATATGTACATACACACATACACTCATTACTTGCACATCTGGCTATTTGTAAAAATATGGAAAATGTGGATAGAATGTTTGAGGTTTTCATTTTGTATTTGATGTCTCATAGATACAGGTATGTTGTAAAATTTTATTTGCAAGTTGACAATTTCCAACTCTGTGTCTACATACGTTTCAGTGGTCAGTGTTTAATCTAGTCGTCAGTAGAAAATGGTATGTCCATGTCTGCCTTTTATTGGTAGGCTGAGAAAACCAGTGTGTCCTCACTGAATTCAGATACAAAGTTAAAATGAAGTACCCCTCCCACAGGAATGGTGACTCATGTTAGTAATCCCAGCCCTCAAGATTCTGAGACAGGAGGATTGTCATGATGAGTTCCAGGTCAGTCTAGGCAAAGAGTGAGCCCCTTCCCAGAAAGTATGAAAACAAAACAAACAAACAAAAAACCACAGGCTCCAATACCATCCATCTCTCAGTGCCTAACACAAAGACCATCTCCTCCTGGAGATCTCCCTGCCTCTTCTGGTTGGGCACCCTTTCCCCTCCTAGCTGTGCCCCCAACTTCCTTGGCTTTCCTCCAATGTCTCCAACACTTTCACTCTGAGTTTGTAGTTAGCAGTGAATTTGTCTCTCTCCCCTATCTCTCAGAAAGACCATATTTATTTTGGTTCCTCCTAGACACCGTCAGCCTTTACAACCAAGTCTGCACTTGCAAACTCCTGAGGATGGGTGGCTTGTCTCTCTGTTGGCGTTTACCTGCATTGAGAGAAGCTGATGAAATCTTTTGAGTTTCTCTTTGAGGAGAGCTAGTATTCCCTCTCAGCCTAGGGATTGAGTAGAGGTGCCTCTCGCTTTCCCCTTTGCTTGTGCGTCTCATCTCTTTTCCCACTAGTACCTGTGTGACATGTTCTTCCCGCAGTTAGTCCTTGGGATCATCAATGGGGTGAGAGCCTTAAGAGACAGGACACTCAGCCTTTTTCTCCATTTGCCTTTAATTAGGGGCAGGAGAAAGAGGGGGGAGGGAGAAAGGAGGGAGGGGAAGGAAGAATACATGCTAAAATCTAAAATATACTTAAAATTTGGGTCTGGGAATGTGGCTCAGTGAGAAAAATGCACAAGCATAAGGACCTGAGTTCGAATCCTTCACACATTTATAAAACCTGGTAACCACAGCACGGGGACAAGCAGATCTCTGGAGTTCACCAGCCAGCCAGACTAGCCAATCCTTGGGCTCCAGACTTACGGAGAGATCCTGTCTCAAAAAATAAGGTAGGAAACAAACAAGGAAGACACCTGACATGAACCTGTGGCCTCCACAAGTAAGTATGTGCATACACATGCTCACATGTATAACCAGTCAGACATATGCATACATCACATACACATAGGTAATAGAAAAAGAAAAATATTGTACATAAAATGTACCTGTTTTGCCATTTTATGTGTATGGTTTTGATGGCATTAAGTATATTTATATACTGTGTAACTGTCACCAAAACTTTTCTGTCTCCCAAAAAGCAACCGCCCATTTGTTAATCACTAGCTCCTCATTTTATTTTTCCAATTCCTTATAAAATCTAATTTACTTTTTGTCTCAGTGAATCTGACTATAAGTACTTCATATACATGGACCCATACCATATCAGTCTTGTATGCCTGGCTGTCTTTCCCCGAGCTTCATGTATTCAAGGCTTATCTGTATTGTAGCATGCGTCAGACTTTCCTTCTTTTCAATGTCTGAAGGATGTTCATTGAATGTCTTATAGAATTTGTCCATTCATCTGTTACTTGCAATTAGGCAATATCCATCTTTTTGCTTTTGTGAATAGGGTTGTTAGGAACATGAATATCTTAGCTCTTGGCTTTTGATTGTTTGGGGTATATATGAAGAAGTCAAATTGTTGGATTTCTTTTACACCCACTTTCTGTGTGTATGAGGTCAGGGGTCAGAAGACAATTTGCTTCTTTCTTTTCACCATGTGGGTTCTGGGAATTGAGCTCATGTCATTAGACTTAGCAGCAGATACCTTTACTTGCTGAGCCATCTCACCAGCACATTTTTGTTTCTCAAGCTAGGGTCTTATAATCCAGGCTAGCTTGGAACTGTCTGTGCATTCCAGGATGACCTTGAATTCACTCTCTGTCTCAGCCTCCTGAGTGCTGGGAATACAGATATGTGCCACTTCATGGAATTATCCTGTCCCATTCCTAACCAGTCTTAATCTTGGTAAGCTTCCAGGATCACATGAGATCTGGTACTTTTATGGTGGTATGGCTGCAATTCTTGTAATTCCATATTTAAATCAAGGAACCACCAAACTGTTTTCTACAGTGCCTGACTCATTTCACAACTCCTCCACAGATATATAAGGGTTCTGGCTTTTCTACATCTTCAAAACATCTCTTCACAGCGAGGAGTGTGAAGTGCTATATCCTTGTGCTTTGGGTTGGAATTTGTCAAGTGACTATTGATATTGAGCAGTACTTCTCCTGTGTGGGGTGGCTAGGTCTTTGACCTGCCTTTGAGACTATGCATTTAGCCCTGTTTCCTAGGAGCTCTTGTAAGGCAGATGCTCCTGAAGGTTTTCAGGCTATAATGCACTTGAGTTCAAGAAGGTCTTTGTTGTATGGTTACTAGCCTCTAGACTCATCATAAACTAAAGCCTGCAAACCCACAGATGTGCTCCTGCAGTGCGTGCACCAGTGACATGCTCTACCGATGAGCTATATACCAAACATTGATTTTGAGAAGCCATGTTTTGCGGAGTGCTTTTCTGACTTGTCCAGGCTGGCTTTGAACTTGATCCTTCTGCCTTAGTAGCTGAGGTTGCAGACTTCTTTCTGAGCTGTACATGCCAAAGCCCCTGGGTTTCTTTGACCCTGGTTTCTGTTCATTTAACTTACTGTGATAGCTAGCAAGCCATTCTGAAAAGAACAGAGTCAGGGAATGGAGAAGAGGGGAGAGACAACAGGTGACAGATTTCTTTCAATTCATTTTTCTGGTAAAAACAAGAAGATACATAAAGCTGTTTCTCTTTCCAAGCAGAACAAATTCATCCATTTCTGCTGAGGAGTTCCACTTCTTTAGCAGTTCTCCCTCAGTTTAATTCAAGGTGAAGAAGAGAAACGTACCTGGCAGGAAGTGTCAAATGCCGGCGTTTGTGGCATCCAGGAACTGCTTTTTGTTTTTATTCTTGGTGTGTAAAAAGCTAGCGACCCCAGAGGATAAGAAGCCTGTGCTGGACACAGTAGCCCAATCCTGTAATCTCAGCTACTCAAGAAGATGAGGTAGGAGGATTATCAAGCTTACAACCGATCTGGAAAAGTTAACAAGACTCTATCAAAAATTTTTCAAACCCCCCTTCCACATTAAGGACTGAGGATTTGGGTTCGTGGTAAAGTAGTTGTCTAATATGCACAAAGTGAAAAAAATGCCTTTGGTTTCTTAGCAATGTCTGAATCCATTCGGGTTGCTGTATCAAAAGTCTATAGACTTTGTAATTTCTAATATAAAATTATTACTTACAGCTCTAGAGGCTGATAAACCTATGAATAAGACACTGGCAAGTTTGGTGTCTGGTGAGGGGCTATTGATCATAGATAGAATCTTCTGAGGTGTAAGGAGACCCAGAACTTCTCATGGACAGGACCGCTCATTAGAGGGGAATCTTTAAGAAGTTTTCCCTTCCTATAAGCCCCACAGTTCAGAACCACCACACTAGGTCCCAAGCTCACAGCTCTGTCTTGGGGGTTGTGGAACTTTGACACAGGGTCGTACCTGGTAGAAATAGTTAATAGAACTACACCTGCTTCTAATTCTAGATTCATTGTTTCTTCACTAAGACGTGAGGAGCTCCACCATATGATCCCATTACTTCAGAGCCATCCCACCATGTCTTCCCCACTATAATGGCTTGAAATTTCTCTGGAACTATGAGCCAGAATAAATCTTTCTTCCCTTAAATTCCTTCTGTGTCATATTTCATCACAGTGTTGAGAAAAGTAACTAATTCTCTGGGAGGAGCTTCCAGGTCAAGGGTCAGAGAGATCATTTTCCAAATCATCTTTTTTTAAAACCTCTAACTGCTACCTGCACCCATCTGAGAGATAGCTATGGTCTATGAGCTCAGGCCCAGAGGCCTTGATCTCTGAAGTTAGCCCCATGCACTCCTGCTGAGGTGTATATCTCCTGCTTTTAGACGATTATTTTTATGGAACTGTGTTTTATTTTTAGAATTTCCTCCCATTTAGCTTATGTGGATTTCATTTGCATATGTGATCTAGATTGTATTGATTATTTTTCTCCTTGTTGTGTTCAAATGACTGACAAGGATACCTTAAGGGAAGAAGGGTTTATTTTAGCTCAGAGTGTGAGCACAGCAGAGAAGACATGGCAGCGGGAGCATGAGGCAGCTGACCACATTGCATCCGCAGTCAGGAAGCAAAAAACGATGAAGGCAGACACTCAGCTTGCTTTCTTCTTTTTATTCAGCCTGAGACCCCAACCCATGGAGTGGTACTGCCCACATTTGAGATGGGTCTTCTGACCTCAGTTAATCCAGTTGAGAAGGCCCCTCACAGATGTGCCCAGAGGTTTGTCTCCTAGGTGATTCCTTATCTTGTCAAGTTGACAATATTAACTATCACATATACTTTCTTAAAGAGTGAAAGCTTGCCAGGCAGTTGTGGTGCACATGCCTTTAATCAGCACTTGGGAGGTGGAGGCAGGCAGAGCTCTATGAATCTAAAGCCAGCCTGGTCTGCAGAGTGAGTTCCAGGACAGCCAGGGCTATGTAGAAAGACTCTTGTCTCAAAGCAAACCAAACAAACAAACAAACAACAACCACCACCACCCCCCAAAAAAACTTCTAAAAGAGAGTGAAAATCAAAAGAAAAGTATTAATTTAAAAACTGTGTATGCATGTGTGTGTGTGAGTGATGTGTGTTTAAAAAATCAAGAAGGTGCCCACAAGTGACTAGTGATTGGGATACACTCTAAACTGTTTAGAGGACTGTGTGACAGGAATTGACAGCATTCAGTTCCACAGCCCTTCTCCCCATTTCTGAATCTTTGTTATTTTCTGATGAGAGCAGAGGAAGCCTAGAATAAATTTCTCTCTCCTCTTGGAATAATTCTATGATAGATTTCTCTGTAAGTTTAGAGACAGGGCCATTAGCTATGTATTGCATCCTGATTAGTTTCCTCTAATGTTATTCTTGCCAAAATTTAAGGCACAATTGGTACAACCTTTCGCAGTCCATTTTCTGTTTCTCTGAGTGCCATGGACTAGGTGATTATAAAAAAGAATTTTAAAAGCTCATGGCTTCAAGAGCCAGGATATCTAAAAGCATTGTAACATCATCGAGGGGTAGTCTCTTGCTGCATCATAACATGGCTACTAGCTCGTATCTCTCCTTTTCTTATAAATTCATCAGTTCCATTATGGAAGTCCCATTCGAATGACCTCATTATGTAAGTTACTATCACATTTCTGGGACCAATATCCAACAGACAGCTTAAGGGAGGAAAAGTTTATCTTGGCTCACAGTTATAGAGGGATTTCACTCCATCATGGTGAAGATGGCAGGTGATAGCTCTTCACATAGGGACAGACCAGAAAGCAAAAATATTTGTCAGAACCAAAATGGATATAACCTTCAGAGGCCCACTCTAGTGACCTACTTTTGTCATCTAGGCCCCATATAGAAGGTTCCACAACCTTTACAATAGTGCTGCAAGTCAGATACTGAGCATTTCAATTATTATTCTGAGAGAGATTCCAGATTCAAGCCACAGCTTTCACTAATTCCCCTCCAGAGTACACTCCTCAAAATGCTGTCAATTTATGAATTCAGGGATTTTGTTTCTGTGTTAGTAGCTCTTCTCACTGCTGTATCTAACAGAAGCAACGTAAAGGAAGAAGGCTTTGTTTAAACTTATGGTTCGGAGGGTGTAGTTCAGCATGACAGGTGAGTTGGTTGGTTCTTAGCTACTTTGTGGGTTCTTCTTACTTCCACCCTTCTCCATCCCTTTTCTTCCATCATTTCAACCCCTAACACTACATAGAAGAGGGGAAAAAAGGATAGAAGGGAAAAGGAGAGACGTTATCGTTAGACTCCTTCCTGCTGATTAAGGGCATTGAGTTCCTTGGGGCAAGTTTGATCTTCACTGTCAAGATATTTAATTTCTTCTTGTTGTTTCTTTGTCCATGACTACCTAACAAAACGCAAACAACAGCAACCAACTAACAACCAACAACCCAGCACCACCACCACCACCACCACCACCCTCTCTGGGCCCTAACATTTCTACATCCTCTGAAGAGTCCCCAGAATTCCAAATATCACATAATTGAGGAAACTATCTGCCACTGGCAAAATCATGCCCCTACTAGAGCACAAGGCAAATCATAGTCAGCTGCTGTGGGCAATCTGAAGCAGCTCCATATCCCACACCTGGGATTTAAACAAAAACATATTCACATAATATTTCTGTGCTTTTTAAAGAAACCAAAATTCTCATGACAGATTGGTGGCAGCAGGAGCTTGCTTCTCACATGTTAGAGATGAGGCAAGAAGTGACAGTCTTCTGCAATCACCTCAAAGGCCTCAGGGAGCCTACTCTGCCATCCATGCCTCCTGTTCTAAAGAGTCAAAGCCTTCCAAAACAATGTCAATGGCTGATAACCAAGTGTTCAGCTATCTAAAACGGTGGGAGGAATTTTACATTCAAACCACAGCAGTCTCCAATACAAGAATTTGGTGGGATGGAAACATTCAAGCTGGTACAGTGCTGAAGAACCCTAGAATTACTCTTCTTTGGAAGAATCTCTTCAGCGTAATAGTGCACTTCCATTTTCAGCCTGGTTCCTCCAGGAAGAGGGTCAGCCCTTCTCCTTTGCCTCCACACTTCCCTGCCCCACAGTCTCTCAAGGCAGTGCTTGGAAAGTGTTCATACAGTTTCTCTCCTGAAGGAATCCACACAAGACTCATCCTTCTGCTTGTGAGAGTGTTCCTTGCTCCCCTGTATTTGGGCATTCCCTGGTGGGCTTTTTCTATGGACTCCCTACCTTGACCCAAGTACTCACTGTACTGGGCCTTCTAGCTCATTGAGCTCTTTGGCTAACCCAGTAGGGATCATTTGACATCTGGGAACACTGAGGTTTTAGGAAATTGCCAGGCAAGGAAGGGGCTGAAGCCAAGAGGACACGCCTTACGAGGGTCTTCTGACATCCACAAACTTGTATTTATTCTTGGAGAGCTAGTAACAATTTCCTCTACACGGGCTTTTGCCTGTGACAACAGCGAGCTAAAGGGGAAACAGATTGCTTTGAGTCCAATCTGTCCTAGTGGGAAACACGCCAGAGCATCACTGGAGAGCCTGGGACTGAGCCTGAGTTACTGTCAGGATGTGGCCAAGAGTCTCATTTCCCTTCCTGCCCCCCTTTATCTTCCTCTCCTCCTCCTCTGCCTTCTGCTTCATGACCCTACTGCCCCTTCCATGGGAGCTGCACAGCAAGCTGCTCAGAAGGAAGTGGCTATTGATATTTGACTTGCAGAAGTGTCTCAGCATGCCTGCTCTCCAAATCCACTCAAGGCTGAAAAGGAGAACCAGGGTCATTCTGGTGTGTTGTTAGGGGCTTAAATTCAAGCGAAAGAGGCACCTTAGGGCTTCTCTACCTGTTCTGGAATCTTATTTTTGTTGTCCAGGCTACTTTGGAACTTATAGGCTCAAGCTCCCCCCCTGCCTCAAACTCCCCAGTAGCTAGGACCCTATTCTCATAAAACATAGTGAATGATGAGAATGCAGATCCTTTCAGTTACCAACAAACTGACCTCAAGCAGCCTTCCTGACTTCGTGATCACCAGTTTCATACTTAGTCCTCATTTCTCACTGGCCATAACAACCATACCGAAAACAGGTCCTGCCCAGCCCCTCCTGTTCCTCCCATATCTGCTTATTTGACAGCTTCATGGGACAGACTGAGAAGGTGAAGCTGGAGTCCCAAGTTGTGGAGGCTCACTCACAAGACTCATCCTCAGTTTGCTTCTCTCTCAAACGTGCCTAATCATATTGCTGGCTTTCCTTGTCAAATGACTGTGATGGTAAGCGTGATCTGAGAACTATTTTGTAAAAGGTTCATACCATCTGAAAGTCATTTCTTTCCTTCTTTCTCTCCCTGCTTCCCCTTCCTTTCTCTGTCCCTCCCATCCCCCTTCTTCATCCTTCCCTCTCTGCTTCTCTCCTCTTCTCTCTCTCTCTCTCTCTCTCTCTCTCTCTCTATATATATATATATATATATATATATATATATATATATATATATATATATAGGACATCCATATATAGCCCAAGTTGGTCTTACACATAAATCCTCCTGCCGCAGCTTCCCAAGTGCTGGGATTCCAGGCATGTGCCATCATGCCCACCTCCAGTGCCATTTCTTATTGGTAAAGAACACTGACCCATCCTTTAAGGCTTAGCTCAGTGGCTGATGATTTGATGATTTGGCTGCAAGCAAGAAGTGAGCACTCATTTTCTCACTTGGAAAGTCTTCATGGGACACATAGCTTGGAGCCCAGAGGGAAAAGTGCTATGTCTGCATATGCAGCTCTTCTGTGGATGGCAGAGAAGTGGCTCAGCTGGCTTCCCTTTTTCTGAATCCCAGTCCTACACGTGGTCAATTCTCAACAACAATGTGTGGAGCTGGGGAGGCAAAAATAAATAAATAAGCAAAGAAAAGCCAATTTTGTGGCTTGGAAGCTAATCTTGGCACCAGTTACTTGTGTGTCCCTCTGGATGTTGTGAGGTGAGGGATAATGACAGACTGTGCTGGTAGAATAGCTGGGGAGGGAGGTGATGGGAATCTTTCACATAATGTAAATTAATCTATTTCTTGACTCCATTTATTTTTTTTCTCATTTGATTCAGGCTGTTGGTTTGCCAGGATCTCTAAGGAGACAGAACAGTTAGTCCTGCCCAATCCCTGCCTTGCCCCAAGTACCACACAGATAAGTCAGACAACAGGTTACAGAGCAAGGTGCTTGCCTCCACGTGCCCCATACTTCAGCCACTGAGCAACAGAGGGGAGTACCAGCCTGTGGTAGGCGGCAACCTCCTGTAACACCTCCTAAGAGGGCTCTCTTAGGAGCTGGCAAGATGGCTCTGAGGTTAAGAGCATAGACTGGGCTGGAGAGATGGCTCAGCAGTTAAGAGCACTGGCTGCTCTTCCAAGGGTCCTGAGTTCAATTCCCAGCAGCCGCATCGTGGCTCACAACCATCTGTAATGGAATTAGATGCCTTCTTCTGGTGTGTGTGTGAGGACAGCGATGGTGTACTCACATACATGAAATAAATAAAATCTTAAAAAAAAAATAAAAAAGAGCATAGACTGCTCTTCCTGAGGACCTGAGTTTGATTCCCAGAACCTACATGGTGATTTACCACCCACAGACTCTAATTCCAGGCAATCTAATTCCCTCTTGTGGACTTTGCAGGCACCAACACAGATGTAAGCAAGCAAAACACCCAAACTCAGAAAATAAAATAAAATAAAATCCCAAAATATAATAAGAAAGCTGCATTAATAGTTGATAGGTTCATCTGTGAGATGAAGGAGGAAAGAGTGCTGACCTTGAGCATAAAGCTTCTCGGAGATCACGCTAGCCACAGAGGCATGGCTAGGTTCTTTCTAGGGGTTACGCTTGGGTCCTCCTCTGACCATCCTTTTGTTTGTTTGTTTGTTTGTTTTTACATTATTGGGATAAAGTTGACTCTGCTAAATGACATGTTCGAAGTAGACAGGTTGTTGGGTTTTATTTCATGTAGGAGCTATGAAGCACTCCTAAAGTTGTACACAATAACCGTTCCCATCACACCCAAACCTCTGTGTCCTTGCTCACCTTCGCCTTTCTCTACAGCCTAAGTGAAGAGAATAGAGCTCTATTGTTGGTGCATCTGTCTAAGATTAGAACATTCTTGGGAGCTGTGGCCTTAGATTTTGAGGACTGGGGCCAACAGAGTCCCCGTTGGAAGTCAGTTCTTCATGAAAGCTTAGTCCCCTGACTTTGTAATGGGGATGACCTGAGGCGGATAGTACTCTGTTCAGGCCTGAGTGTTTCTATCAATGAAGTGAGATGACTGGGCAAGACATTAAGCTTTCTTGTCAATCTGGAGTACAAGCTCTTACTGTGACAAAACCTTTCTAAACAGCACTTTTAAAATATATAAAAGAAGTGTAATCTATCTTCTTTGTTTTCTCATACCTGGAGTTGCAGCAGGGTGAGGATGCTGGCCAGTCATGACCCTAATGTAGCATTCTTGGCCCAGCCCGTCTCCCCTTATTCTCTTCTCAAGATTACAGATGTGCCTCTCTCTAACTGGCTTGTAAGGGATAGTGGTGTCCTCTTGGCTCTGTCTGGAGAAGCAAGGCTCACTTCTTCAGGGGAGAATAAGGGTGAAAAGCGACAGTGCTTTCCTTTGTCCACCTGAACCACCAAACCATGCCATAGAATGGGGAAGTTAGCTTTTCTTCAACTTGAGTTTCCAGAAAGCAGGCACTCTTTGGGGATTTGATGACTGAAGTGCATGCAACTTCCCTGTACTGTGTGCAGACATGTCAGTGAGCCCTGGTGGTGGGAATACAAGACCAGCAGGAGAAGACAGAAAGACTTAGGTGAGAACAGAATGCCATCTGGCATATTAACTCTTGGGGGTTGCCTCTGAGTGTAACCCTTCAAGAGGACATGCTTTGAGCTGGTGTTGGAGGAAGAAATGGGGTGAGCAGTATAGGAATTTTAGAGAAAGTGTGGGCCTTAAGGGCTTTTCTAACTCCCCAGAAGAAGAGAGGAATCAGTCACACACACACACACACACACACACACACACACACACACACAGAGAGAGAGAGAGAGAGACACGGTTAGTCCCCTGCCTATTTGTTGTGCCCTAGGAAAAGGTGGTAGCAGGGTTGTGAGCAGGTTCCAGGATTTATTTCCTCTGTGCACAGCAAGTGCCCAGTAGGTGCTCAGTAAATGTCTGCTGATAGATGGAGTTTAACGCCATGTCAGGCACTGAGAGGAATACAGGGAGAAACTGGCCCTAGTCCCTGACTGTGGTCAAAAGGGAAGGATAAGACAAGCGCATAAATAACATTATACAGGACAGACTCTGGTAAACGCCTTGGGAGAAAAAAAAAACCCTGAGAAGCACCAGGGAGGTGGGGCACTCACATCTGGCGGAAGAGGCAGCAGGGGCTCCAGAGAAAACCACCTCCTGGTGCTGCCACGGAGTATGCTGACCTGGAATAGGAATGGGGTTTCGACCATGGCTCAGGAATGTGTGTGAGGGCGAGGAGTGAGAACAGGCTACATTCCAGACCCCAGGGGCACACTGGGGACCTAAATGTTCCTTCGGAATGTCCTCAGCAAGCACAGAGAGAATAAATCACTGACCATTCAGAGCCTTGCTACAACCGGGGATTTTCTGACTTCTAGTCATGCCTCAACCCCCAACTTAGAGAACAGACTTAGCAGGGGTCCTTGCTGATTCATGGGTTGATCAGCTCAAACCATAAATGATAGCCAGTCTCAGTGGCCTACGGGTGATTTCACAAAAGCCTTCCTTCCAAGGTCACTGTGTTTCTAGGAACAATAAAACTCCTTGACCCCAGGAAAAGGCCATGCAAGGACCAATGGTTGGTTGCTGGCTTTCTCCATCTATCAGTCATGTGACTGAGATGAGCCGTTGCTGGGCAACAGTGTGATCAAATGGGGACAGGAGCCACATTATTTTTCATGAGATTGTTTATCTGCTTATTGGCTGCCCTAAAACTACACAGTGGGGAGCTGGGTGGTAACAGTCCTGGTTGTGCTATACATAGGCAAGAGCCTGGGAATCAAATCCATCCCTTCCTCTGTCTTCTGCTTCTTTGTTCCCTAGTCTGGGTCTAAAGGAGGTCAGTTACTGTTAACTGATGTATCAAATGGTTTCCTTTAACAAGCTATTATTCCATTCATCAGACATTTTCAAATGTATCATGTCATTGAATCTTCAAAGACAGTCTTCTAAGTGGGAATTGTTATTTTTCCTTGACAGATGAGGAAATAGGCTGAGAGACATTAAGGGCCTTACCCAAAACACACCTAAAAGGATGAGCCTTTAGCTCTGGTCTCCTAACTGCAAGTGGCCCCAGCTGCAGAGAGCTTCAAGTCTGAGAGTTTGAAATTAGTTATAAATCATCACAATCCAAGAACCAAAAGGAAAAGCCAAAGTGTAAGAGCCCCCAGACTAGAATGTGCTATTATAGAGACAAAGTTCATCCAGTGAGAAAAGGAATCTTAGCACAGCAAGTTCAATATAGAGGTATCTAGAAGTCTCCAAAATATTGGGAAGAGGGTGGAGATGGAACTCTTCCTCACCTCAGATCTTTCCTGCCCATGTGTGCTACAGCCCCAGCTATAGCCTATCAAGGGAACACATGGGACAGTTCTGCTCACAGCCTCAAGACTGATGTGGCTTAGAGGGGCCCTAACCCTGATCAAATTGTATCAACAAATGAATTTTACCTGTACAAAAGCAAGAGTCAAGGTAGATGTCCTCTGTTTGTGTGTGTGTGTGCATGTTTGTGAACTGGTGCACATACACGTGTGTGCATGTGCAGGCTAGAGGAGAACCTTGGGTATCACTCTTCAGGCTCCAACCACCTCTGCTTTTGAGGTGGCATCTTTCATTGGCCTGGAGCTCACCAAATAGGCTAGGCTGGCTGATTAGCAGACCCCAGACATCCTCCTGTCTCTACCTCACCAGCACTAGGATTACAAGCCCATACCATCAGGTTCATATGATTGCATGATGTTCAATTATCACCACAATCAGTTTTAGAACATTTTATCATCCTCACAAATAAATATTATACCTGTTATCCTTGACCTCCAATCTTTCAGCGTCTTTTACTCCCCACTCCTCAGACATAGACAATGACTAATCTACTCTCTGTCTCCATGGATTTGCCTATTCTGGACATTTCATATAAATATTATACAATATGTCTTCTTTTATAAATGGCTTCATTCACTTAGCATAAGCTGTTTTGAAATTCAGTCATATTGTAAGATGCGTTGACACATTCCTTTTTTTGTAGAAAGAATTTAAATTATATGAGTATTCCACATTTTGTTTACCCATTCATCGATTGATACAGTTGACATTTTTAAAAGGAAATGCGTTCTAATTTTTAAAAAAAATATATTTATGTATGCATACATCAAGAGTGTGGAGGCTGTAATACAACTTGTAGGAGTTAGTTCTCTCCCTCTGTCATGTGAGTCCCAGGGATTGAATCCTGGTTATCTGGATTGGCAGTAAGTAAGTCTTTTTTTACCCACTTGTTTTTTTACCCACCGAGTCATCTCACCAGCACTGACAAATTGTGAGTGAATGAGAGTGTGAAAGGGGGGGGAGGGGAATGCTATTATATTCTCTTGGAGACTATATGTGAACTTTTGAGAATATAGGAAAGTGGCTGTGTGCTAGTTTTTGTCAAAGTTAACAAAAGCTAGAGTCATATGGGAAGAGAGAACCTCAGTTGAAAAATCTATCCATGAGATTGGCCTGTAGGCGAGCCTGTAGGGCATCGTCTTGATTAGTGGTTGCTGTGGGAGGATTCAGCGAGCCCACTATGGGCAGTGTCATCCCTGGTCAGGTGGTCCTGGGATATATAAGAAATCAGGCTGAGTGAGTCATGGGAAGCAAACCAGTAAGCAGCATTCTTCCAGAGTCTCTGCTGTAGTTCCTGCTTCCAAGTTCCTGCCCTGCCCTCTCAGTGATGGACTGTGATGTGGGCTGTGAAAGTCAAATAAACACTTTCCTAAGTTGCTTCTGGCTATGGAGTTTATCAGAGCAACAGAAACTAAGCTAATAAAGGCTGCATGATCTCTCTTTATCAACACTAGCTATCTAGTATGACAGCAAGCAAAACCATCTTAGCATGAAGTCGTGTCTTATTGTACTTTTGTGTCATATTTCCTTAATAATTCATTATGTTAGATATCTTTTTATGTTACTAGGTCATCTGTATATTTCTTTGGAAAAATATCTATTCACATTCTTTTCCTTCCTAGAACGGGATGGTATTTTATTGTTTACTTGTCAATATTCTTTATATATTCTGCATACTAGAATCAGATAAATAATTTACAAATATTTTCTCTTATTCTGTACATTGTACTTTACTGTCTTGTTAGGGTCTATTGATGTATAGGTTTAAATGTTCATGAGGTTGAATTCATTTAATTATTTCTTCTGTTTCAAAGCTTTTAGTGTTATATCTGAGAAACCATTGCTAAACTCAAAATTAATATTCTCTCTCTCTCTCTCTCTCTCTCTCTCTCTCTCTTTCTCTCTCTCTCTTCCTCCCTCCTTCCCTCCCTCCCTCCTTCCCTCTCCCTTCCCTCCCTCTCTGACACACTGGCATAAAAAAGGAGAAATTTAACTTTATTCCTTTGCACATGGCTACACGGTTGTCTTGCAACATCACTTATTGAAGAGACTGTTCTTTCCCATTGAAGACTGCTGGCACTGTTGCCAAACATTGTCCGTAAATGTATTGGTTTATCTTAGGATTTTTTTTATTTGATTCCATTTATCTATATATTGATCTTTGCACCAGTACAGTGTGGTCCTGTTCACTGTTGTTTCGCAGTAAAGATGTTGGTAGATATTGGAGTTCTGTGGGCACCTCCAGGGGAGCTCCTGATTTCTGTGTCCTAGAACATGAACTTGGCCCAGATTAGTTACTTTTCTAGCTTCTGTGATAACATACCCCACAAAAGCAGCTTCAGGTAAAAGTTGTTTATTTAGGTTGACAGTTCATTTTGGTGGGGAAGGTCCGAGCATCAGGAGTGTGAGGCAGCTAGTCACATCATACTCACAGTCAGAAAGCAACAAATGATGCATGCCTATGCTCAGCTCCATTTCTTCTTCTTATTAAGTACAGGACCAACGCCCATAGAATGATGTCTTGCACCGTGGGCAACTCTTCCTGCCTCCATTAACCTAAACAAGAAAAGTCCTTCAAAGCCTAACCTAGGTCATCTTTCACAGGTGCTCCAGGATATTTTTCTCTTAGATGATTTTAGATCATGTCAGATTGGAAATTAGTATTATCACACAGACAAAGACCCGTGCAGGGACAGTTGATCAGAAAAGAGATGTAATTCCAAGAGAGGAAGTAAGTTGGAGCAGAGGAAGGCTTCAGAAGCTCAATGACTGCATAAAGGAGGTGGGCTTTTGTGTCCTATAGCATGAACTTTGTAGATCATTTACATAACAATGGACTTTCTTTTTCTTTTTAATTCTTTATTTCTATATTTATTTCATTTGTAAGTCTGTGCACCGTGTATACCCAGTGCCTATGAAAGCCAAAAGAAGGTGTTGGATGTTCCGAGACTGTGAATTGTCATGTGGGTGCTGGGGACCAAATTCAGCTTCTCTGGAAGGGCAACCATGGAACCATTTCTCCAGCCCACACTGGGCTTTCTTGAGTGTGCTCTGTCCTGTGTAATTGTACATACAACTTCATATACCGTATGCCTCATTTGCACCTGAAATCTCCACCAGTACAGGGATGTGTGTTTTAGTACTATAAAGAACCACAACTTATCTTTCCACACCCTGAAGTGCCTCTGCGCTTGCCAAGGTTTATGGATTTTGAAAGACTTAGTGATGCTGAAATGTCAATATGATCAATACTATCCCCCCAAAAAACCTGCAAAGAGAAATGTGGTAAAGCATAGCTGTAATTTTGAAGCTGAGGTCTGAGGATTGTGAGTTCAAAGTCAGCCAGAAATACAATGGGAGGCAGCAGTGGAGGGGGAAGAGGAGGGGACCATAAATGGAGGAGTGGGAGTGTGTTTGAACCTTCTATTTGCCAATCAGTTTATTGCATAAGCTAATAGTGCAGTCATTGGGCAAGATCTTCTGGATCTTACTCTCTGTCCTGTTCCCCTGCCTCAGTATGACCAAAAATTAGATGTGTCTTCCAACTCTGCTGTTCTTTTCCAAGAATAATTTGACTTAGAAATTCCAAAGGGTGCCTTATAAATCCATGTAATTTTAAAATTAGTTCTTGCATTTATGCAAAAAAGGACCATTGGGATTTGAATAGGAGTCACATTGTGTTTGTAGGTTTGGGTGTTATGTTTATTTGTTTGGTTGTAGGCTTATTTCTTTATTTAGATTGGGTCTTCTGCAGTGCAGGCTAGCCAAAAACTTCCTAGGTAGCCAAGGATGACTTGAACTTCTGATGCCCCTGCCTCAGCCCCCCTGTGCTGGCATTGCAGGTGTGCATTCTCGTTCCTGACTCTGAGTGGCCTCCCTCCAGTATGTGGTTTATCCTTTCCCGTTTTTTCCAGAATTCATACTTTTTTATTGGGAACTGGAAATTTGTAGAAAACTTGTGTATTCCAGCAACTCTTAGCATTGGTCTCCACATTTCATCCCAGCATTTCTTCATGTTACTTCCTCATTTAGTTCTGACCACATAATTTTCATAGAAGTCATTCCTTCAATGGAAGACCAGCAGGAGGTGATGCCAAGGGTCCCCTCACATGCCCTGGGTTCTGCTTGAGCTATAACCCAAGGTATAAATTGCTCCCTAACCTGTCTAATCAAATTGTGGGTTTTGCTTTTTTGTTGCTGTTTTTTTGTGTTTGTTTTGTTTGCTGTGCCAACTCCCTAGATAAGCGTTTGTGGTTTGTTCTGACTCTGTCTCCTATTTTTGTACAGAAAACTAGGTAGCCAGAAAACTAGATAGTTTTGCTACATCTCCAAGACATCCACCATTCCTCTATCCATTGGCTTCCACCTCCCCTCCCCTAGTTAGGCGTGGATTCCTCCATGGTGTTAAAAATGAAGTCAGTTCCTTTCGGGAGTCATTCAAAACTCTCTGTTCTATGGCCTGTTTTTCTCCCAGGAAAAATCTCTGAGACACAGTTTTGTTCTAAGGTCAAAGACAATGTCTAGTTTCTGAGTAAAGCCCCTCCTTCCTCTCAATTTAGAGCTAAGCACTCACCCAAAAGGGAACACCAGTTTTGGATCTCCTTGGCTTGCCTTTCCTCATCTAGTACCTGTGCCCCAGAGGCCAAGCCAGAGGAGTTTAGTATCATCAGTGATGGTGCTCTATCCCACAAGAGCACCATGGCTTGGCAGAAGGGAGCCCCGCCTCTTTTACGCTCCTTTTCCTGGAACTAAACCTGAGCAAGAGGTCACTGAGAATAGGATGAGAAATCCTCCCTTGTCACTCCTCCTAGGAAGATAGCCCTCCCACTGGAAGCTGGAAGAGAAGATTCCTTCTATTATCAGGACCAGCCAGGGATGGTTTTCTGTCCCTTTGGAGTGGAAAGGAGAAGGGAGGGAATAAGCCTTCTTTGAACTATTCCAGGCTCAATGTTCCATACTGAAATTTAGGGGATTTTCTTGAATGAGTATGGTTTTCCCCCCATTCTTTGCGCACTTTTAGGAGCATTTCTAAGGACTCACAATGTTATAAATGACACGACTTTAGAGGGTGGCTTCAAGGTTCCCATGGCATCCTTCCCCACGCCTCCCACATACACACTATGGCCTACTTCCACCAATGCAGATACATCACAAAAGAACGTTTGTGATAACTGATGAGTCACGGTTATCACTGAAGCAGGCAGTTTACATTAGGGTTCCCTCCTGGTGTTAATGTGCAGCAGTCTGTGTAGTCTCTTGTCTCACACAGAATACCTCCACTCCCCTAAACATCCTCTGTGTCTCACCCACTCGTCCTTCTCTCCCCTAATAAGACCAGGCAAGCCCTGGTCCTTTTTACTGTCTCTGTAGTTTTGCTGTTTCTGGATTGTCTTATCAAGGCAGGACAGAAAGCCAGGGAAAATTAAAGGGACACGGAAAAGAAATGAAGAGAGTCAATAACTTCAACCCAAGTGGCAAAATAAAGATTACCTACAGAGACAGAATTCTCCTTTCCAAGAGATGGCTGACACAAGAGCATTCAAAATCATCAAGTAAGCCATGCTTGTTTGGGACTAGAACATGTTCATCCTTTCAGGTAGCACTCCACCTTCATCCTTAAGCCTGAGCAGTGTGCATTGTAAAGCTGCCTTACAATTTCGCTTACAAAAAGCAAATTCTTTAAGAAGAGAAAGGGAACCAACTCATATAGTTTTAGTTTTTAAACTTCCCTCAATCTTTGAACTTGGTTAGAAATTATATCCTCTGAGTAATGCAACTTCAAAAGTCATAAAACCTTATGTCTGTAAGTAACATTGTTGGCCTTTTCTGAGGCTGGAAAGACAGCTCAGTGATTAAGAGCACTGTTGCACTTCCAGTGGACCTGGGTTTGATTCCCAGCACCCACATGGTGGATCACAATCATCTAGAACTCTAGTTCTGATGCATCTGGTGCCCTCTCTCTGGTCTTCAAGGCACCAAGCACATACATGCTACACAGACATCCATCAAACAAACACCCCCACACAGTAAATGAACGAATAAATAAGCAAATAAATAAATAAATATTTTTTAGAATATTGGTATTTTTTTGGAAAACATTGCAAAACTGGCATTAACAACATTTTCATTTTTTACTTTGTTAGGCTTTTAGGCCAATGTTTAACTACCATCGCTAACCCCTCCCCACCACCTCCCAACCTTGTAAAACCCTAGTTAACAGAAAACCACTAATGCATTTCAAGATGTCCTAAATCAGTGACCCTCTCTTTCCTTCCTTCTTTTATATTAATTATTGATTCTTTTTAAACTAGCCAGTCAGTCTGTGTATCTTTGTCTCTGTCTCTGTCTCTGTGTGTGTGTGTGTGTGTGTCTCTGTGTCTGTCTCTCTCTGTCTCTCTCTGTGTCTCTCTCTGTCTCTCTGTCTCTCTCTCTCTCTCTCTCTCTCTCTGTGTGTGTGTGTCTCTCTCTCTCTTTCTCTGTGTCTGTCTCTCTGTCTCTCTGTCTCTCTCTCTCTCTCTCTCTCTCTCTCTCTGTGTGTGTGTGTGTGTGTGTGTGTGTGTGTATGTGTCACTATGGGATTCTAGGACTGTACCCAAGTGGTGAGGTTCAAGAAGCACTTCACCTGCTGAACCATCTTGGCAGTTGCTGTTCAGGTCACTTACCTATTTTTAAGTCATGTTCTTCATTTTCTTATAGTCCCATTTTTGTGACTGTATATTTGAGGTTAATCGCTTTTATCAGCTGTGTCTTTTCTAAACATTTTCTTCCAGTCTGTGACTTGTCTTTTCATTCTCTTGATAATACCCTTAGCAGAGCAGAATGTTTACCTTTGTTCTCCTTTCTGTAGTACTAAAGTTCAAAGCCAGAGCCTCAAGCATTCTAGGCAAGCATTCTGCCACGGAGCCGTACCCCTATTTTAGAATATCTACTAACAACATAGCTATCATATCAATTATTTCTTTCACGGATTGTGCCTTTGGTGTTGTGTCTAAAAAGTCATTGCAATGGAGATTCATTCATTATAACAAATGTACAGCTCTGGTGTAATGTGTTGATAGTGGAGGAGATTTAACACCTGTGAAGGCAGGGCTCTTTTGGAACTCCATAATTACTACTCTTTTTCTGTGGATCCAAAAAAAAATTCTCAGAAAACTAAAGTTTGTCTGTTTGTTTTGGCTTTTTGTGACAAAGTCTCATTCTTGTTCAGGCTGGTCTGGAATTCATTCGCTTTGTAAACTAGATCTGCCTCTTGAGTTCTGGGATTAAAGGTGTGTGCCACCATATCCCACTAAAATCTACTTATTTAAGATAAATTGTTAGGTGAAGACAGCTGTCAGCATTTTAAGGAAACTAACAATCGAGGGCAAAATAAACATCGCTGTATACAAGCCATCTAGTCATGTGGTTTTGCATTTTGCATTTAGATCTGTGAACAATTATGAGTTAATTTTTGTGTGTGATGCATGTTTCCTTCCTTTATTCTTCCCCCCTCCCTCCCTTCCTCCCCTCTTTCCTTCTTTCTTTGGCACAGAGATGTCCACTTGTTTGAGCACATTTATTGAAAAGATTTCTTTGCTCCATCGCGTTGCTTTGTTGCTTTCTCTTAGAGCAGTTGACTGTATTCGAGCCTATTTCTGTCCCACTGATCTGTTTGTTCTTCACAAACAACCCCGTCTTGATTGCCACAGCTTTATATGTGGTGCTTATTGGATTGTGTCAGTCCTCCAGCTTTGTTTCTCTCCTTCAATATGGACTTAGTTATTCTGGGTCTTTTGTGTTTCTCCATATAAAACCTTAGAATTCGTTTTAGTGATATTCAGAAAATAACTTTCTGGGATTTCAATTGGAATTGCATAAACCTGTAGATCAACTTGGGAAGAACTGGCATCTTGGCATTATTGAATTTTCCGGTTGTGAACAGAACATACCTCCTCCATTTATTATTGATTTCTATCACTGTGGTTTTATAGTTTTCTCCATACCGATATTGTATAGCTCATGTCAAATTTTCACTCAAGTGTTTGATGCTTTGGGAATACTAATATATGGTGATGTGTTTTTAAAACAACGAACAAGTTATGATTAGTATAGAATAACTTGTACATTATATATATATATTGAGGTAAAGATATACTAAAAATATGAACCATTTCACAATGTTGCCTGTCACCCTTGCATTGGGACCACACTAATCTTCTCTGTATTGTTTCAGCTTTGCACGGTACTGAAGGAAACATCACAGTAATGTGTCTTTAGTTCCAAACTCCACTTCTTCATCGCAGTTGGCTTTGGTTTTCTTCAGATTGTCTACCTCTATGATCATGTGATTTGTGAGCAGAGACTCTCCCTTCTTTGTTGATGCTTTACCTCTTACTGCAGTATCTTCCCTGTAAGGAGTTGGAAAGCAGTGACCAGAGGGGCCCTCCTAGCCTTTTCATTCCTGATCTTAGTGGGAAAGCTCTGAGAGTCTCACCATTAAGTATGTTTGCTGTAGATATTTTATAGATTTTTTTCTTCTAGTGTGTTTAACTTTTGAGCTGTGGGTCTAGCAATGAAGCCCAGACTTGAACTCAAAACCCTCTAACCTGTGTCTGGAGAGTTAGGATTACAAATGTGCACTACTACGGGGCCTCGTTTACTTCTGGTTTGCTGAGGTTCCTATTATGACTAGACATTGATATTTTTATCAACACCTTTCTCTGCATTTATTAAAATTATCATGGGGATTTTTGTTACCCTATTAAGTAATTGATTATGTTAACTAGTTGAATTTTTTTTTGTTTTTTGTTTGTTTGTTTTGAGACAGGGTCTCATCATGTAACTTTGCTGGCCTGAAACTCACTTTGTAAACCAAACTTGTCTGAACCTCCTGGGTCTACCTCTCGTAGTGCATTGAATGATTTTTGTTGCTGAGCCAGCCCTTCATACTTAGCATAAATCTCACTTCATTGTGAAGTATAATTCTTTTTCTACATTGTTGGATTTGACTTTGTCTTTGATTTTAGTATGAGGATACTGCGGGTCTCATAGAATACATTAAGACGCATTCCCTCTGGCTTGAAGAAAACTGGTACATTTTTTTCCCACAAATATTTGGTAGAATTTACCACTGAGGCAGTCTGAGCTTGGTGTTTTCTGTTTGGGAAAGGTATTAATCAGCGGCACAGCTCCTTTAATAAACATAGGCTTATTCATAGTGCCTAGTGCTCTTTGTGTGGGTCTGGTCCGGCTGTCTTTAAAGGAATTGACTGGATTTGTCTAGGGTGTTGAATCTGAGGACATAGAATTGCTCACTGAATTCCTTTATTACTCTTTTGGTGCATGTGCGAGTAGGAATGATACCCTCTCATTTGTGACATGGATAATCCATGCCTTTTTTCTCTGCCTGACTTTAAAGCTTATTGGATTTTTATTTGTCTGTTTTGTTTTTGTTTTACTTAAACAATTTTTCTCATTAATTCATTTATTTATTCACTTTACGGCCTGATCGAAGTCCCCTCCTTCCTTTCCCCCCAGTCCCCCTCATGCCCCCTCCCTGATTCCCCCATTCCCCTTTCCTCTAAATACTGAGGATTCTATGAACAGCTTTCTGTTACCCACTTCTGCTGTGGTCTGCAAGTAGATAGCATGTGATTCCCTTTCCATTAAAGTGGTTAATGTGTGCTTTATGGCCCATAAAAAGGTACTATTAGCTACCTTTTGTTAATTTGTCCTCATTGAACTTTAAATAATCAGTCAATTACAATTCATACTTTCACACTCTAGTACTGTTTTCTGCTTATGAAACTTCCATGCCTCCTTTCACACACATTTTCTTTTTGAGTCATGATCTTGCAACAGTGTACTGGCTGCTCTGACTGGCCTCAGAACTCCCCATCTCAAGTGATCTTCCTGCTTCAACAGCCCAAGTACCTGGAGCTACCGATGTGAGCTACTGCAGCATACCTGGAAGCTTCTGCTACCTTAAGTTGTCATTCTCTGTATCTAGTGTCAGTCTCCAGTTTTTAAGGGCAGCAGTTTGCCTTTGGACTTCTCTGCTGGACATAAAAAAGTGGGGGCTGGAGAGATGGATTAGTGGTTAAGAACATTATGTGCTCTTCCAGAGGTCCTGAGTTCAATTGCCAACACCCACATCGTGGTTTGTAACCATCTGTAAAGGGATCGGATGCCCTCTTCTGGCATTCAGGTGTACATGCAAGCAGAGCATTCATGCATAAAATAAAATAAAGTAAAATAAAATAAAATCTTAAAATGTTTTTTAAAATATTTTTGATGTAGTCAGCTTTTCACTTGGCACTTTGAGGCTTTTAGTTTGTTGGTTTAGGTTTTGGGTCTCGGGTTTTATGTAGGAATTGTTGTTGTAATGGTGGGTGTTTGTTTCCATTTGGTTTTGAGCTCAGCTCTCTATGCAGCCCAAGCTGTCCTAGAACTCTATATAGCTCAGGCTAGGCTTGAACTCACTATCCACCTGCCTGGACCTTCCTAGTACTGGGATTGTAGGTATGCCACCATACCAGGCTTTGGCCTTCATTTTTCTTTAAATATTTTATAGAATTTATCAGTAAGGCAACCTGGGCAGGACTTTGCCATGTGGAAGTTTTAAATTTGTTCATTCAATCTTTTTGCTTGTTTTAATGAATTCATATTTTCCTTCTTGAGCCCATTTTAGAAGTTGTTCTTTCTGGAATTTTTCTATTTCATTTTATATATCTCCTTTGTTTCAGTATAGTTACGTATACTATATTAGCTTCCTTTTATTTTCATAATGTTAATAAGTATTGATTCTTCTTTGTTTTTCTACTGGTCTACTCAAAGATTTTCTCTTTTATATTTCTATGTTCTTATTTATTCTTTTATTTTCCTTATTTATTTGATTTTTAGCTTGCTTTAAATTTAGCTTATTCTTGAATTTCTTGGGCATTTTTGGCTTGTATTCCCATATGTCACAGCTAGTTTTCTCCCTCTGCTCTTTTACTCACTTCTTTGGCGTTAAGTAAATGTCTTCTGGTTCATGACATAAATCCCTTTAGTGATTTTTCAACTACAGTATTTTTATTTCATTTTTGTTTTGACATTTTAGACTTACAATGTTTTCGTTTGTTCAGATATTAATATTTTGGGGGGTGCCTTCTCAATTGTTTCTTATTTGCTGGGCAGTGGTGGTGCACGCCTTTAATCCCAGCACTTGGGAGGCAGAGGCAGGCGGATTTCTGAGTTTGAGGCCAGCCTGGTCTACAGAGTGAGTTCCAGGACAGCCAGAGCTACACAGAGAAACCCTGTCTCAAAAAAAAATTGTTTCTTATTTGACTTGAGGGCTATAATAATACATTATAGCATATCTATCGGGGTTTTTTGTTGTTGTTGTTGTTCCATGATAAAAATACCATGACAAACAAATTATAAAGGAAAGAACTTATTCTGGCTTATGATTACAAAGGAGGAATCTACAGTGATGGAAGAGACATGGCAGCAGGCAGCCAGAGCAGGAAGCCAAGAGGTCACATCTCAACCTCCAACATGGAGCAGAGATAGCAACCGAGAAGTGTGAACTTTCAATCTCACCCTAATTGGCATACTTCCTTCAGCATGGCTACACCTCCTAAAGGTCCTATACCATGCCCAAACAGTACCACCAGCTGAGAGCCAAGTGTTCTAATATGGGAGACATTTCTCATTCAAACCATCACATTTCACCCCTGGCCCCCATAGGTTCATGACCATCTCATGATGCAAAGGACATTGAGTTCAACCTCAAAAGTCTCCATCCTCTCTCACAGTTTTAACATTGTTTAAAAACATAAAGTCCAAAGTCACTTCTTAGACCCGAGACAATTTCTTAACTGTGATCCCCTGAAAAACAAGAAGCAAAGTACATACTTCTAACATACAATGCACATTAACATTCCAAAATGAGGGGAGGGGATGAAGACATGGTGAGGACATACTGGGCTAAAGCAATACCGAAACCCAGCAGGGCTAATACCAAATCCTGTAGCACCATGTCCACTGCTCTGCTTGGGTGGTTCTGCTCTTCCAACTCTGCTGCCTGCCACCTCTCTCCCTCTGTCTCTGTCTCTGTCTCTGTCTCCGTCTCTGTCTCTGTCTCTCTGTCTCTCTGTCTCTCTGTCTCTCTCTCTCGCTCTCTGTGTGTGTGTGTGTGTGTCTGTCTGTCTGTCTGTGTGTGTGTGTGTGTTTCTTTCTCTCCCTGTCTCTCTTTCTTTGTCTCTCTGTGTCTCTCCACTTTCTCTCTCTGTCTCTCTTTGTCTTTCTTCTCTCTGTATCTCTGTCTCTGTCTGTCTGTCTCTCTCCCCCTCCCCCCCTCCCCTCCCCCCCCCCGGCTTGTTCCACCCTCCATTTGCAGCTTTCCTTTGCAGATGTCTCACAGCTCTGGCATCCCGAAACATCTTGGGGTCTGCACTGCAACTTGGGCTTCACTATCATAGCTGCAACACAATTGCTTCTCGTGCTCTTCTCTTGGGGCCTTCCTACAATAACCCCAACACTGCCGCACAGTGCCTGGCTTCAGTGGGTCTCTGAAACCATGGGGGTAAAATATATACTTCCCTTGTACTTGTACCTTTTATGCCTCCAAAGTCAATTCTGCAAGTTCAGCTGTTAGCCTGGGATGGACCCTCACCACTTTGAATCACTTTAGTGGCAGCTTTCTCATGGTGAAGCAATTAATTTCTAGAAACAGAAAACCTCCTAGACTTTCTCTTTACACGAGTTGGAAGCTTGGTTGGATGGGATATTGCTCTGGGGGTAGCCTTACCATTGTTCTAGTGCTAGCAGGACTCTCCATAACAATTACAGCCTCTCTTCTAGCACATGCCCTGCCTGTAACATTATGTTTCCCATTGATTTTTCTCTACAAACTGTACATTTTATATTTCTTTCTGCCTCACTTGTTCTTTTCCATTGAAGACCTCTATAAGCATCACTATTAAGAACCATGCCATGTATTTGACCTTATGCTGTTTGAAATTTCCTCAACCAAATAAGTTAGTCCATTACTTTTCATGTAGCCTCCAGCAAGTTCTTATGACACAGGCAAAAGGCAGCCCGATTCTTTGCCCAGATATCACAGGAGTGGCCTTTAGTACAGTTGCTAATATTATCTGAAACCTCATGAGCCCCACCTCTATTGTCTGCTTTTCTCTCAATACTACTGTCTTCCAGGAGCCTACTCAAATGTTCCATTAAACTCTGCTTACAGCATTCAACTGCTTTTCTAGTCCTAAGTGTCAAAATCTTCACCCATCTCCCAACTAACTTCTCTGTGTTCTTTACTTTTCTGTTGATGTGATAAAATGCTATGAGCGAGGCAACTTACAGGGGGAAGAGGTTTATTTTGACTTCCAGTTCTAGAAGGAAAGGCCTTAATAGTGGGGGAACCACAGAAGCAGGAAGCTGAGAGACCACATCTTCAACCACAAACAAGAATGATAAGAGCACAGTAGGAGTGAGGGGAGGCTAAGAACTCTCAAAGGGTGCCCCAGTGATACACTCTCTCCAGCAAGACTGCACTTCCAAAAAGTTCCACAACGTTCCAAAACAGCACCGTCAACTGGGCAAGTGTTCAAATATGTGAATCTCTGGAGGACATTTCTTTTTCAAGCTACCGTGGGCTGACAGAATCTACTACAAGAACAGTGAAGGTCAGGAGCCACATTCTGTGTAGCTGCATTTCTTTCTCCATTCCTGGGCTATTATTGTCTGCCCATGTACATTCCAAATCTAACAATACCTGTTTATAATCACTGTTTTACAATATTTGTTTGTGATTACTGTTTTATATAGCCTTACATCTTTTGAAGAAAATGCAAGAAGAAAGGAAGAGTAGAGTAGATTCTTAAAGTTTCTGAAACACCATTACTGGTCCTTCGTCATTTCTCCCTGCACACTTGACTTAACATCTTTGGTCATATCCTTATGGCAGCACATGTGCATAGTAATGCTTTTATCCTAACTACCTCCTTCACACTGAGTCAAAAAAAAAGTTTTGTTTATTTGTGATACAGGAAGAACATATAGTTTTATAGATGTTACTCATGAAATTACTTTTTAAATCAGGTAAATGAAGAAAATAAGTTTATTATTATAATCTCCCCACATATACTTTCTCCAAGAAATGCTGGGGATTGTATCAAGGGGATGCAGACCCTTACAGATGCTTGCGAGCCACCTGATATGATGCTGAGAACTGAACTCTGGGTCCCCGGTAAGAGCAGCAAGCACACTTACTGCTGACCCATCTTTCTAGCCCCATGAACCCAAGATCTTGTGCGTGGTAAGCAAGTGCTCTACCACTGAGTCACACCCTCACTCCTCATTTTAACATCTTTTGGTTGTTATTTACATAATTGCCTTTCCTGGAACTCTTGATCACCTGTGTGACTGTACAGAGCTATTGGAAGTCATTTCCTTTCTAAGTGAAAGGAAATGCGCCCTTAGTACAGTGGTTCTTAACCTGGGGGCGGGTGGGATTCGAGGGCGGGTGGGATTTGAGGGCGGGTGGGATTTGACTCAAGACCATTGGAAAACACAGTGACTTACATTATGCTTTATAACAGTAGCAAAATTACAGTTATGAAGTAACAATGAAAATGATTTTATGATTTTGGGGATCATCACAACATGAGGAACTGTATTAACACAGCATTAGGAAGGATGAGAAGCATTGTTTTAGTGTGTTTTGTAAACTGTGTATGCTGACCATGCATTCTTATGGGCTCTTTATTTTGCCTTTGTTTATAAAATGTGGTTTTGTTGGGTTTAAGGATTAACAGGGTTTCTTTTCTTATTTTCTTGTAGCACTTTGGATGCATCATGTCCTCTCGTCCTTTTGTGTTTCTGTTAAGACGTTGATTGAGGTTTCCTTATACATGAATGATGAGTTAATTTTTCCCTTTTCCTACTTTCAAGATTTTCTCTTTGTGTTTGAACAGTTCAGTATTTCAATAATTGTGGGGTTTTTTATGCTGCTTGGAGTCCATTGAGCTGTATGTGCTATTAATATTTTATATCAAACTAGATTGGCTTCATGTGATATATATATATATATATATATATATATATATATATATATATGTACCATCATACATATGCTGGTACACTTAATGGTGTCCCACGTTTCTCTGAGGTTCTGTATATTTTTGTCATTTGTTCAGATTAAAAAGTCTCTTCTGACCATCTTTACTGGTAGATAAGTATGTGCATGTACAGTGAGGCTTGGACACTGTCTTTGCAGGCCAAGAAACTTAGAAATTTGCTCTCTGTTCAGTCACAAACAAAGAGCTTAAACATTGTTTTCCAAGTCATTCTTGGAAGGGGTGTGATCCTCGGCAAACACAGTCCTCGAGACTGCCAGGCATACATGCAGTTTAACTTTAAGCTTGGCTTTGTAAGAATGGCTTGTCAGTGAAAGCAGCTGATTCAACTAGTGTCAGATCAGAGACTGTGATCGAGTAAAGCATATGTCCTTCGCCATTTCATCTGCAGGTGGCTTGGGACTGTTTGCAAGTCTGCCCCATGGCCTGCTCTCGTGGTTGATTATTTGAATGCAGCCTGTACATGTACCAGGCCTTTTGTATGATGCTATGAGGTATCTGTATAGCTGTCTCCTCTCAGCTTTTCTCTAATGCGTCTCTGGCTGGCCTGTCATTTTCTTTCCTGTTGCTGCTTGTTTCCTATAGCCACCAGCCTCCTGTTAATTGCTCATGACTGAGATCTCCATTGCTTTCAACAATACTCTAACGTGTGAACTTTGTCGTGGTCTCTGTAGGGCAGACCTGTGGAGCTCTTCAATCCACCATCTGCCTGCAAGGCCTGTAGGCCACCGACACTGAGGACAGTGCCTGCATTTCCCAGACTGATAACCCCTTTGCCCTGTGATTGGGTACCAAAAAGATAATGGTAGTACCAGTCCTCCTCTCCTTGTCTCTCCAAGTATGGACTCTCCATCCTAAGAGCAAGCTGGGGTAGAGTGATTGAGGTCCACGTTCTCGGCTTGCAGAGCCTAGGACAGAACGTCTGCCATTTAAGTTGGATCTGTGTAGGGGAAAGGCTGTTTCCACCAAAAATAGAGTGTCTGTTATACTGACATGCAGAGATTATGCTCCTGGGGTGGAATTTTCACTATTAGCCTGGGAGGTGGGGAAGAGGGAGCCGTGCTTTTGTGGTCTCGCCTATCCAGAAAGTCACACAGAATGTAGTTTCGGGGGGATGGGGAGTGGGGACATGGATTGCTATGGACTGTGGTGTAGATGCTACAGATTTGGGGTCCTTGCTGACAAATAGTAGATTCCCTTGGATAAATACTTTTCCATTTGTGTGTACTCTGAGAACAGTTTCCAGAGACTTTAAATAGGTGCTTTTAAATTTTTCACCAGTGAAATGCCTGTTACACTGGAGAGAGAAAAAAAAAGCTTCCCACACAGCCATCCTGGAAGTCCCAACCCTTAAATTTTTTCCAGGGGAAACTTTTACCACATATTATCTCTCCTAGAATTCAATCAAGCCCAGATCCGAGATTTCATGCAGGCACAAATGAAAGCACACAAAATGACAAGATAGGTTTCCAATATAAGACTCATTTCAAAAACTAAGTGAAGACATCATTTGAGGTGCTTTGCAGAGTAGCTGCTCTCCAGAAATCAGGCAGTAATCGGAGGGGAAACACTAGTAATTATGTGTAAATCACTCTAAACCCGGGAACAGCAGAAATAATCTCATCCCTGAGAACTGCTTGAGGGTTATGTTGAGACTTCTCTGCTGTTAATACAACCATAGCGTTGAAATTTCAATTGAAGTTTTATTAAGGTGGGTGGGAAAATTGTCTTTAATAAATATTGGCAAGAACACAAAATAGCCCTCATCTGGTTTCTCGAAGCACATAGGACAGGCTGCAATGCACAGCAGATTGTATGGCAGATGGACTGAGTACGACATTGTTGTGCCTCTGAACTACTTGACCATTGGGAAGTTCATGTCCCTTCTCCCTGCCTCGCTTTCTCCTTTTGCAGCTCTTGCCTGACTGGAGCATGCAGAAACGTGGTGCCCCTGGGACAGGTGCCTTCTGACTGGATACCTTCTCCCCGACTGGACTTCTTCTCAGTTCCACAATTTGTTCAAGAGAATGGCCAGTTGTGACAAAGGGCAGTATTGCCAAAGAGAAGACACAGCCCTTGCAGCCTTTGCTTCTGTTGCCTGTTATTCATCCTGTATGTCCCAGTTCTGAACAGTCAACATCCTTTGTACCCTAAGCAGATAGCCATTTTCCCCGGCTTTGGGGTTGAAGGAGTAAATACTGACTCATCTGCTCCCTGGGGACACTCCCTTTCTTGCCTTTTTCAAAGGAAGTTCAGGCTTGATGGCCAGGGGCACACTGAGGACTGGCTACTTGCAGTGTGTGACCACTGCAGGGGTGACCTGACCTCTCCCTTCCTCATCCCGATCTTCACTCATGTACTCTCTCCCTTTTGTATCAAAATAGCCCACTCTTCATCTCTCTGTTCTAAACACAGCCTTTCCTCCCACAGCTTCCAGCACATCTGCAGTGGGGCCTCTCAGCTTTTTCCAGAATACCATGAATTTAGATACTGCCTCCTTACTTCCCTGCGTGCTATTTGTCCCTCCTTCTCCATCTCTGTCTCTCTCTCTCTCTAAGTCCCTCTTCCCCTCCTTCCACACTCCCTCCATCAGTAAATACCTTTTATTCCTTCTCTAAACAGCCTGGCCACCATGATGACCTCACCTCCTTGACCTTCGGCCTTCCTTGTCATACCAGTTGTCTCAAGGCTTACTCTGGGCCTCTTTCCATAACAGCCTTCTCTCCTTTCCTGGCCCTAAGCACTCTTTAAAGAGACAACAGGATTACCTCCATACCCGTACACCTCCCCCCACCCCCGAATCTAGGCTTGAAGCCTGATAAAAGGCAGGCTCGTCTCTAGTGAACTAAAATGACAGAGAAGTAAGCATAGTCAGTCCTGCGGGATGTCCCAGAATCCAAGGAAATGCCTGCTGCTGAACCCACACACCATATCCTGTTAAAATGCCTATTTGATGCTACTCAAACCTCTGCTTGAACAACTCAGATATTAATGTAAACTGTCTGACTTTTAAATGTTGACAATTATTCTTTTTCTCTTTAAGAACCTGGGAGCAGGGCTGGAGGGAGGGCTCAGCAGTTAAAAGCACTTCTGCTCTTACAGAGGATCTGAGTACAGTTCCCAGCACTCACACAGTAGCTCACAACTGCCAGAAACTCCTGTTCTGGGAGATCCAATGCCATCTTCTGGTTTCTGTGAGCAAAGCATACTCATAGTGCACACACACACACACACACACACACACACACACACACACACACCAGAAAAAGATCACACATACACGTACAATTAAACTAACAAAAAGATCTGGGAGCAGTAGAAAAAAACACCCCCCACAGTAACTCAGTTCCCATTCCTGGAAGGTTAGTGGTTTGGGGTGACCCATTTCAGTAGCTCACTAAAGGGAACTGAGCATGGTGGCTCACATGGATGTTCCCAGCACTTGGGAACCTAAGGCAGAAAGATTGCTGAGAATTCAGGAGTAGTCTGGGCTATACATTCCAGAACAACCTGGGATATACTTATCTTATCTCTAAGAGAACTTATCTCTAAGAAAAGAGAAGAGGGGGGAGAGAGAGAGTTTTATCATAGGATTGTCCTAAGAGTAAAGAATTACTACATATAAAGTTCTTACTATAGCAATTGATGCATGGTAAGTCTTGATTTTAAAAGTTATCATTAATATGATCAGAAAATGAATCAAGAAACCATTAGACCTGTCTGAAACTTTCCCTCTGAGTTTCCATTTCTAGTTTCATTCTCGCTTTCCCATGCATTACAAGCTCCTGACCGGAGTGTGTGCCCTTCAAGAAGGGATCCCACTCCTCACTTTGCCAGTCTCCACCCTTGGATGCTTTACACCCAGCCTTAGCCATGGGGCTCTCACTTGGTGCCAAGACTCTTAGAACATCTACCTGAAGATCTCCCCCATACTGTCATACTCTTGGGATCAAGGTACATGGGACTAAAAGAAAAAAGGTTTCTAAGCTCGATGCTTTGCTCAGCAGTGGAGGTGTAGAATGAGACTTATATTCCAGATATGAAGTTGTTAGTGCATTCCCTACTAAATGCTGGGCTTTTGGCTGGGTATGGTGGTCCACCCACTGAATCCCAGTACATGGAAATCTGAAGTAGGATTGTGAGTTCTAGGCCAGCCTAGGCTACAGAGCAAGGCCCAGTATCAAAACCCAACCAAATCAAAAGTGGCAATGAATGCTGAGGTTTCATTTATATTCCTACTAGGCTACTCATGGTTCTGGCATCTTCTAGCCTCCTCTAGCCTCACATTCTATCCAATACTACCCATGATAGCTATCCAATACTAGCCATATATCATGCAAACTGTACTCATCTGGCCATCCTCCCATGTGTCTGAAGCACTTATTACTTAACACACAATTACATAAAGATAGTGAATATATAAGATCAGTGGACAGAATGATGCCTACTTCTGCATTTCTACAGCTCTGTAGCACTGAGATTTAGGGGTTTAGTGGTAGCCAAACACTCACACACACAGATACACACACACACACACACACACACACATACACACACACCAGAAAAAGACCACACATACACTTACAATTAAACTAACAAAAAGATATGGGAGCAATAGAAAAAACACCTCCCACAGTAGCTCAGTTCCCATTCCTGGAAGGTTAGTGGTTTTGGGTGACCCATTTCAGTAGCCCACTAAAGGGATCCTGGTTCTGTCTCTTGTCAGTTGTGGAACACTGGACAAGTTCATGTCTCACTTTGAAGGTTTACTGTGTTTCTTTTCTATTGTTGTTACAAAATGCCATGACCCAAGGCAAATACAGAAAGAAGGGATTATTTGGGCTTGTGGCTTCAGAGGGTTAGGTATCCATAATGATTGAAAGAGCACGGCATCACGGACAGACGATGGTGACTGGAGCTGGAAGCTGAGAGATGAGGACTCACATCTCAAAGTACAAGCAGGAAGTAGAGAACGTGAACAGGGAAAATGGAGACATTTGAAACCACACAGCATACCCTTAGTGATGTAACTCCTCCGGCAAGGTCACACCTCCCAAGCCCCACCATACAGTGCCACCAACTGGGGATCAAATCTCTAGATGCCAGAGCCTATGAGAAACATTGTTATTCAAACCACCACAGTAAGTGGGTACCAACAGAGTCCTAATCAATGACATTTCCTGTTTTTATGACTCATGATTTCATCTAATCCCAGTACCCAACTGATGCTGTCTAATGGTGCTGGAGCAAGTTCATTTTCTCTGCTGATTAACTCATTAAAAGGCAATAAAGAAGTGTTACTGGAAACATTGCAGATTCCCCTATGGGACTAACATATGATTCCAGGGAAGTCGGAGTCTCCTTTTGAGGTTGTCTTGTTAATAAAAGAATTTGAAAATGAACTCAAATGAAAGCTCAAGAACAGTTTATCAGAGTTTTAAAAGAAAAGCCCCAGGGCAGACAAGCTGTTAATCTTGCATCTGCCTGGAGGAGGAGAATGGAAAAGAAAAGGGGGAAAAGTCATGGCCTTTGAGATAAGCTGACATAGAGGTCAGCCACTTGACAAGGTGAGAAGAATAGAGAAGCTCAAAGCCTTAGGGAGTTTAAAAGGAAAATCCCAATGTAAGCCAGCTTCAAATCTCACAACTGCCCTTGGAGGAATGTGAAAGAGTGAATTGGGAAGACAGTCATTTGAGATACACTGGCATAGAGATCAGCCTGTGACAGCAGGCAGCCACATGTTGGGGAGAGGAGCTTTAAAGAAAGAGTAAGGAAGCCCAAAGTATCAGAGAGTTTAAAGACATACTTAGGCTCTGGTCAACATCCAAAAGAAAAGACAGTAGAGAAGAAAAAGGAATAGTTACACCTTCCTGAGGCAGGGCTCAGAAAACCTGTCAGAGCCAGGGGAATCTCAAGATGTCTTGTGGGGACTGTATTAGTGGGTGAGAATCCTAGAAAGGAAAAGCACATCACCTTATGGTGAACCCATCATTCTAAAAGTGGTGCCTTAGGTACGGTCTTGACCTGACTGACTGAATTAGCTCTTAAGGGAGGAATCAAGAACATGTCTCCACCTAGAGGTAGATTCCATTCTTCACTGTAACCAGGGTTTTGCTCCCAGAAATAAAAAGAAGAAGAATCTGCAGAGTAAAAGGTGGACCCTATGTACAGAAGTTATCTCAGAATGGCTTGATCAAAGACGTACATGTAAGAACTAGAGCTTTTAAAGTTTTAGAAGGTAGCATAAATCTTCATAACCTTGAATTGGCATAGACTTCTTAGATATGACACCAAAGGCTCAAGTGACAAAGAAAAAAAATAGATACACTGAACTTTGTCAAAAGGAATAAAAGGAAAAAAATGTGCTTCAAAGTTCACAATGAGAAAAGTGAGATGCTCGCCTAACAAAGGAAAGCCCATGGCCAGATGGCTTCTTTCACTTCTGAATTCTTCCAGACTTTTAAAAGAATTAACACCAAGTTTACTTAAATGACTCAAAAAAATTAAGGGGAAGAAAGAATCCTTCTAGACTCATTCTGTGAGACCGACATTACTCTGAATAAAAATAAAGATCAAGAATGACTTGATCAAATAAAGATTAAGAACGACTTCTCCAAGCAATGCAAAGCAATGTAACGGATACAGATCAATACAACATCCCTATCTTTTCTTGTGGCAATTTCTTAGCAGACTATGTCTAGACACCCTTGAGTAAATATCAAAGAATCAAATCCAGCACATAATGGAGGTCCCTGCATACCTGTGTTCACTGATCATATAGCCAAGATAATAAAATCAGTCTAGATAGTCATCTACAGGGTAAGGGATAAGGAAAATGCCCCTTGATGGCATAGGATCAAAACCTAGCTGGGCTGTAAAGTGAGTTCTTGACACGTCTAAGCCACTTAATGATGTCCTGTGACTAAAATAAAAATAAAATTGGTGTATATACACGATGGAATATTACCCAGCCATGAAAAAGAAAGTAATTTGTTTGCAGGAGAAAGGCTGAAAAGTCCAATCTTCACTTTAGTGAAATAGCAAATCCAGAAAGATGAGAGTGATATATTTTTCTCTCATATATGGAGTCTAGATAAAGACGAAATGAAAATAGAAGATGACTATTAAAGAGATATAATCTAGGGAGTGGGGAAGGAGGTAAAAGAGAGGATACTGAGGGGCAGATGTGACCAACAGTCTATGGGTATGCGAAAATGCCACAATCAAAACCATCTTTCACAATTAGTTTACTTAAAATTTTTAATCTTGCTTTTAAAATTAGGTATAAGCCAAGAGCAGTAGTACACATTTATAATCCTAGCACTTGGAAGGAAAAGGGAGGCAGAGTTTGGGGCCACATTGGAATACAGAGTAAGTACTACACCAGCCTGGTACTCACTCATCAGCATGATGAGAGCCTGTGTCAGATAAATGCATATGCTTAGTTTAAGTGTTGGTGGCTCATGCCCGTCATCCCAGCAGCTGAGAGGCTACAGCAAAAGAATCATAAATTGAAGGTTAACCTGAGCTACAACCTTCTGTAACTCCAGTTCCAGGGTCTCTGATGCCCTCTTCTGGCCCCCACAGGTACCAGGCACACACAGAGCACACAGACATATATGCGAGCGAAACACCTGTAAAAGAAATGACCAATTTAAAAATAGAAAAAATCCAAATAGTCTGTGCCCAAAGTAGATACACAAATGAGCAACAAACATGGAAAAAAACCATTCAACATCAGTATCCTTGAGAGAAACTTGAGTCTTAGGTACCACTTCACACCTAATAAGATGACTATGATCTCTCTTTTTAAAAAGATTATATTAAAGGCAGGTTTATTAGGAAGCTGCTCTTGGGTGGGTGAGTTCACTGGCCCCAAGGACCAAGGCCAGGGAAGCCACCATGGGAAAAGAAGGGGTAGGGGAGGGAGATGGAAAGAGAGAAAGGGCACAGGTGCAGAGAGGAGACAAAGGTAACTGTGATTTGTGTGTGTGTGTGTGTGTGTGTTGCTTTTGGTTTTGTGGTACTGGGGTTTAAGCTTGGGGCCATGTGCACATTAAGCAGGAGCTCTGTGGTTGAACCACATGCCCAGCCCAGCCCAGGATGGATGTAATTTAGTAGACAGACAATAAAAGCTGTTGGTAGAGATATGGAGCAATTAGATCTCTCAGACATTGCTGACAGGAATGTGAAATGATGCGGTCTCTGTAAGAAACAGTCCAGTAATTCCCCCCCAAAAATAATCATATGACGCAGGTTACCATATAATCTAGATATTCTCCGTGTAGATATATAAAAGAAATAAATGCATATGTCCATATAAGAACTTTTACGTGAATATTCATAGTGCTCATGCATAACAGATAGAAAGTGAAAATAGCACAAATTTCCTTTGGTATGTGAGTGGGGAAGCAAATCCACATGATGGAACTCAGTTATAAGAAGGAATGAAGTAAGTCAGACATGGTGACACATATCTGAATCTCAGCACAACGGAGGTTGAGGAGAGCAGTGAATTTGAGACCAGTCTGGGCTATATAGTGAGTTCAAGGTCTGCCTCAAAACCAGAATGAGACCTTGTCTCAAACCCAACAAACAAAATCCCCCAATGAATTGAAGATATGTGCTGTAACGTGGATGAACTTTAGAAACATTGTGCTAAGTGGAAGAAGCCAGGCGGAGAGCCTCCAGAATTTTAGTGATTCCATTTTTGAAATGTGCTCAGGTGAGGCAAATCCATAGAGACAGAATAGACTAGTGGTTACCAGTGACTAAAGGAGGAAGGAAATAGAGCGCTAACAAATAAATTTTGGGTTTCCTTGGGAGGAGTTGCATATTTGGAGGACTACACAATTCTGAACATACTGAATTCCCTGAATTATATACTTTGATTGATTAGTTAGTATGCGTTTTCATCAGTTTTCTATCACTGTGACACACATCTCAGATAATCAACTTACAAAGCAAAAAGATTTATTTCGATTCATGGTTTTGGTGTTCTGTCTTTGATCAACTGGTCTCACTGTTGAGGACCTGTGGCAGCCAAACATGGCAAGAGTGCTGGGCAAAGCCAAGGAGCTCATGAATGGTCAGAAGTCAGGGAAACAAAGGAAGAGAATAGGGTCCCACAACTCCTTCAAGAACACTTCCTGTATGACCTAAAGACCCCCCCGCCTCACTATGTCTCACTCTTAGCATTTAGACCATATTCTCAATGGTAAGAAACTGGGACCAAGCCATTTGGGATTCTTATAGATCCTAACTTGGTGGCATGTGAATTATATCTCAATAAAACTGTTTATTTTTAAAGGGAGAAAAGAACTATTTAGAGCCACCATGGTCAACTTGAGAAGAAGTCATCAGGAGGTATCTGTGGAGGAATGTGTTCCTTTGCCAATGGTGGCTGTATTGTATGCATACATGTGTTTCAAGTGTGTGTGTGTGTGTGTGTGTGTGTGTGTGTGTGTGTGTGTGTGTGTGTAAAACTGTGTTTCAGAAAATTCTGATCCTGGCCTGACCCTAGGTCAAACTATCACATAGGCAAAATTCTCCCTCTGGCTTTCCAGCTAAAGATGAAAAATTTGAATTTACTGTCCTTTGAAAAGGTCTTTGCATTCTGATTAGACACCATCACTGTGTACAGACTAGGCAGCAATGGATCTTCTGGGTGAGGCAAATTTAAAGAAATATATTTTTACCATTTATTTCTATTCATAGACAGGGCTGCAAGAGAGGAGTGGAGTTGTAAAGACTGTATGGTGTGGGGGGCTGGAGATATGGCTCAGTGGTTAAGAGCACTGACCCAGAGGTCCTGAGTTCAAATCCCAGCAACCACATGGTGGCTCACAACCATCTGATGCCCTCTTCTGGTGTGTCTGAAAACAGTGACAGTATGCTCACATGCATAAATTAAATAAACCTTTAAAAATACTATACGTAGTGTATATTAGTATATTAGAATGTCACCACTAGGCGTCCCACCAGCTATCCTAAACTACTTATTTTATAGAAGACCCAGGGACAGAATACTAGGCTTTCCTACTAGAGACTATGTCTGATGAAAGTCTTCTCAAGTTGGCCTGAATCAGGCCACTAACACCAAAAGCAGGGGATTCTTAGAGGAATGAGCCTTGACAAAACATCCCCCCTTTAGGTTTTGATTTGCCTCAGATGAGGGATATTTGTGGAATAATGGAAAGAGAGCTGACACTTAGACTTGTGGCACTGATGGTGAAGTAATGGACAATGAGTGCTACAATAGACTTCCATATCATTCCTGGCTGGACTTTAAGTAACTGAAGTTGAATATACCCGTAGAATGAAATGACAATAGCCTGTGACACCCCGCCCCATCCCAGACTATGCCTGACCCTGTTTCTTCAAGACTATATATTTTAGTTCTTCATTTCTCTAAATAAAACCTTTCAACTGTTATTTCCTTTATCATTTGGGGCAATCTGTTGACTTCTGCTCAGCTAGCTAAGGATTTAACACCATTGTATCATTCGTTGTCATTCTTCATTCCTAGTAGTGTTTATAGTATCCTAACACCTTTATGTCCCTGTCATTGTTTATCAATTGCCTTTCAACCCCTGCTTGATGAGATAAGTTGCTGGTCCCCTTCTCCGTACCTTTCTTTCTCCATCCAACTCTCACTAGGAAGCATTTAGTAAAACATTTGATCTTTATTTTATTTTATTCTAGTGTTTTTGAGATAAAGTTTCCAGTAGTCCAGGTTGGCCTCAAACCTGCTATATAGCCAAGGATGGCCTTGAACTCTTGATTCTCCTGCTTCTACCTCCTGAGTGCCAGGGTTTCAGGGGTGAGCCACCATTCCTGTCTGGTTCTTATTTACAAAATCAGTTGGTCTTAAAAGTAGACATGAAGGGCAGAGATGGTTTTCCTTGAGCATACACTATTGTCAGGAGCTGTGTGTACATCTTATTTAATCCTTGTGCCAATCCTGAGAAAGGAATCACATCATTGTGATTTGAGACATGAGAAAACTGTGACCAAACCACACATCTGGTAGGAACCCAAGCTGGATCAGAACCAAAATTGGACTCTAAAGTCTCAATCCTTTTCCCAGAGGCCCATGATTCCTTCAGCTTCAGTTTCATCTACAACATTTTGAGTCCCTTTTCTAAGACCAAAGTTTGGACTGAAAGTCATTATCTATTTTTGGAACCCCATAGGGATTCTGGCTCATTCCCCAGAGGGCACAGGAAAGGGCAACTTAAGAGGGAACCGAAGGCAATTGCACTATCATGGGATGGAGGGAGTGGGCCATCTGCTGAGATGGATGGTTTAGCTGCATGCCTTGGCTGGCCTCCCTCTCTACCTGGGGCCTAGACCTCGGACTTTGGAAGCTAGCATGGAAGTCTCAGATGGTGTCTGAGGAGACAGTGGGAGTCAAGTGATAGCACCACCATGCCTCTCCCAGTCACACTGCTTTAGATATGATGCAAATTTTGAGTTTTGAAGGTTATATAGCTGACTCAGACCATTGCTCTGGCATTGCGGTCATAGAAACATGTGGGAAATTCCCAAACTAACTTTCCCACAGAGCTGTTTTGGAGTGGGGGACAGAAAGAGGCCGGGGGTGGAGAATGTATTTTAGTTATTTATTTGATTAGTATTTGTTAAATTGGCAGACCATTTCAACCAGAGGCTCCGAGTGGGATTCCCCCAGGGGTCACTTCCGGGCATAGGAAAGAGTCTAGAGGTTAGAAGATCTGGGCTCAGTTTTCCATATGGAGGGGGGAAAGGCCATGATAGAATAAAACAAGATTCTTTTTACTCATCTTCATACTGCTGTCATAGAAAAACATTTGGACATCCATACCTATCTACTTCCCCCCAACCCTGGACCACTGGGTTCTTCCTCTCTATTGAGACTCTAGGCATCCCCTGCCACATACCTTGGCTACATCCCAGTCTTTCCACTTCCTTGCTTCAGCCCTTCTTCTTGGTCCCTGGCTTACCACCTGCACCATACCTCCAAAGTCCTCCCACCCTGCTGCCTGACCCCAGTTCATCTTGTCACCACTGCTAGATGGGTCTGCTTACAGAACAGCTGTCTGAGGACATCCCCAAGGCTGCTATGCATCTACATTATAAAGTCCAAATGCCTCCGTTCAAAGAACTCAGCCATTCCTGACCCAGTTCTTGCCATCCTCTAGTGGATGGAGAACTCCCTGAAGATAGACAAGCTGTGTCCGGTATAATTTAGGACTACGACTACATAGAAGATTACTTAGGAAGTGGCGGGGTCAGGACTTGTTAGCTAATGGCACAAAAGAGTGAGTGTGACAAGGACATGATGGACTGGGGTATGCATCAGTGGGAGAGTGCTTTATCTACCACACAGAAGGCTATGGGTTCCATCCCAGTGGTATAATAAGATATTAATAATGTTATAATAAGTTATTAATATGATAATTAAAAATAACTTGCAATGGTTTTGTGTGTAAAAGAGCTGTCATTTGACTTGTTTTGTTAAATAGCTGTGCAGGGGACTCTTTCACTGGCCGAATGAGTAGTAGCCTTGGATAAACCTTCCTATTTTCTGAGCTTCTAATCTTCCACAAGAGTCTCAAACTTGCATTCAGGCCCAAGTGGCCCACAGAGGTGTTTGTTGATGAGCGCATGCAATTCATTTGAAATGCTTGTGTCAAGCACATGCATGCTTTAGTTGTGTACTGTGCCTGTCACACACACACACACACACCCGCTGCACCCCATCATTTTCATTAGCTGTTCAGTGCCTGAAGGCATTTACATTTGTGACTCTGGGATTAGACAGTGTTTACTTCCCTTTCAACTCTGGCACGGCTGGAATTCTGTTTAACCTGCTTTGAAAGGAAACTTGCTAGCATTTTGCTTAAGCGGTTTGCAATGCCATCTAATATCCAGCAGCCAGGCGTGACTGACTGTGCTTCCTGTAACAGCCCAGGAAAGAACAGTAGTGAGGGCCTTTAGTATTTCTGACTTGTGTGGTCAGCTGCACAGGGAAATGGTATTCCATTGAAAGTGATTGTTTTTACATACCCAAGCACAAGTGGTGCCCGTCTACAGTGCAGAAAGGACCAAGCACAGTGTGCCATTGGCAGCCAGCTGGGCATACAGAGGGCATTGGTTGGAAGCACAAAGTATGGATTTAGCCCAAGTTGCCTGGCAGGGTACTCTCCAGGACAGAGTATTGAATGGGTGTGTGTGCTGGATATAGCCCAGTCTATGGAGGGATGCCACAGAGCCACACACAGAGGGCAGAGGGGGATCAGGGAAGCATTTTCCCTACTGAGTTCCTTGGCATTAACCAGTCCCAAGGGCTGCCTGAGCTGCAAATCTGCCTGGCCACAGGCCAGCAGAGGATAGCTCCCTGAGAGATGTTAGACAGACGCCGCAGCAACTGGAAGGCAGCAGCTCAGCTTCAACAGCAACTGAGCCCCACTCTTCCGGGCAGAATCCGGGTAAGAAGTGCTGAGAGCTGAGTAGATGGCTGGTGAGTGTGTGGGCCCGTCAGAAGACGTAGTCAGGCACTGGGTGAAAGCAGAGCTTCTGATAGCTACAGCCGCTGTGCACACACAGTGTTAGGGGCTGCCCCAAAACTTGGCATGGATGCTGGAGAAGGGCTGCCCTTTGAGGGAATCACAGTGGTCAGTACAGTGCATGTGGGTAGTTGTAGGCTTCAAAATGGTGGCTAGGAAAGGGAGGGGAGAAATGGGTGGTAAAGGGGAGAGAAAGGGCACACATCTGACTAAGCTGTCTCACGTGTCTGGAACAACTCCAGGGTGCTTCCCAGCAAGGGAGACTGATGCTGTGTAACTTCAGCCTCCCTATCTCTGTTCTTTCATACTCTGCTACTTACGAATTGGAGGAGACAAGTCTCCCATAGTCCCGTTTGTCAACATCAAATAGAATGGGAAAAGGTAAACTTTGCGAAGCAACTTCACGGAACACATTGCAGAGTCCCCGGGAGATGTTTTGACGTGCTTGTCGGGCATGGCTTCTTTTGTGTGACCACAGCCCCACTCATGCCAACCAGGCACTTGGGGGTTGAGGCCTACAAAGAGGAATGGGCACTTGGGTGGTGGAGCTGTCAGGCCTCACAGGTGCTAAAGGATGATAGGTGTTGGCTAGGTGAGGCTCAGTTGTGGCCAAGAACAAAGATTGGGAAGATGAAGAAGGGAGGGTATGTGGAGGTGGAACACGACTGGAGCATGACTGGGGTTGCGCTATGTGTTCTGTGTGTATGTCTGAGACACGGCTGAGGAGCCTATCTGTAGCTGTGGCATGTGGATTTCTTCCGAACAGCTTGAAACCAGAATGCTCTGGCACTGACAGCATGGCTAGGGACAAGGCCAGAGAGCCCAGTGTCAGCTAGGTAGGAGCAGCAGGAACTGGCAACCAGACCTGTATCTGGCAGAGGCAGACCCACTGAGCTTTCCTTGCCTCCTCCGGCTATCTTGCAGTGTGCTCCCTGGAAGCACAGAAACCCACAAAACCAAACTGTGCCTTTCCTGGTACACTCAGGGACTCCCGGGGCCCTGAATGAGTACAGTGCATGAAGCTAAATCTTCATTGCAGACATACATATACCTGATTCTCTGAAGCTAAGGCTATATCATCATTGGCTGGCCAGGCAACTTGCTGGAATGTAGTTGCTTGCTGAGATATGAGCTGTGGGCGGGATCCTGGGACCCCTCTTGTCTCTCTATTCAGTATTGAGAGTTCAGAGCATACTAAGGGTTCAGAGAAATCCTGGGCTCTGCTCTCTATACCCTGTCCATCTTTCCCATCACTTCCTACTAGGAATACCTGAGAAGGTTTGATACAGAAGCCAGCCAGTACTTGGCCCTTCATCCTTTTGGCTGCTAGGCAACTGGCCAGACCTTCACGGTGAAGGCATCCATAATATGAGGGTTCTGTGTAAGTGATTTAAGGACAAGCATCCTTTAAGCAGCAAGACTTTGGTCCAGCAAGTGGGCCCTGGGCTTCCCTGGCCTGGGAATGCTAACAGATGCATACAGGACCACACTCTCCAACCCATCCCTGGCAAGTAGCATTTGAATAGGAGTCGGCCAAGTCTGAGACAACTTGTGGTATGAGCCGCAGTCAACTGGCAACGCCAGTCTCCTCACATTACTTTTGAAAACACTGTGCAGGGGAAAGAAGGCCAAGTCCAAAGCATCTGTGAGCCATATTCAGCCTCCTTGCTGCCAGTTTGTGACTGATGTGAAAAACAGCACTGGGTTGCACATCTCTGAGAGTTCTTTTTACGTAGTGAACTGCTTTCCCCTTTAAAGATTTTGTTTTTATTTATGTGAATGTAGGGGAGAGTATGCCCTGTGTGTATGGGCGCGAAGCGGCCCGACAAGAACATCCGATCCTCAGGAGCTGGAGTTACAGGACATGATGAGTCATCCCCCAGCCCCCGTGTGGACTCAGGTCCTCTGGAAGTCAGCAAGGGCTCATAAGCTCTAAGCTGTCACTCCCATCCCCAATTGTTTTCTTGGTCTTCTAAATCCCACTCCTCAAGACAGAAAAGCACTTTTTAATTCAATCTTTAGTGTTGCTACTAAAATGCAGTTGAATATTCATTCGTTCATTTATTCATTCATTCAATAAACTTTATATACACCTGTAGTCCTAGCACTTTTTATACACCTGTAGTCCTAGCACTGGGGAGGCTGAGGCAAGAGGGTGGCAAGTTTGAGGCCAGCCTGGGTTACATAATGAGATTGTTTTGAAAGCAAAGGACAGGGTGGATAAAAGTGGTCTCAGTGTGTTGTAGAAGCTGGTCTTGAACTTCTGGACGCAACAGTCACCCCACTTTGGCCTCACCTGTGGTTGGGATTACTGCCACACACTACCAGGCCTGGCTTTCAACAAACCTCTATTAACTTCATTGGCAAGGGCAGTGCTGGGTTGCATAGATGAAGGAATAAAAAACAATACTGGCCTTTAAGAAATAGCTGGTCTAGTGGGGAGAGAAGCAGAGAAGCAATGACTCCTAAGTGCGCATAAGCTCACACAGAACTCCCTGAGAGGGGCAGCCCTGACGTTGGAAATAGAGGAAGGAGACATCGCCAGGACCAATAGGATGAAAGTGAAGAGAACCCGGCTGAGGAACACACAGGGCTTTCCTGGCCTGGGAAACCTTGGGCAGATGCCGAGAGTTCTGGAAAGCAATGGCATGCTCAGGCGTTGGCAGAAAGCCCTGTGATGGGTGTGTAAAGGAATGGAGAGCTGGGAGCGGCAGGAAGCGAGGCGAATCTTTTGGGGCCTGGTGGGCCATGATGTGAACCCTGGCCATTTTCCCTCTGGAGGTAGCAGGGAGCCAGCTGAAAGACTAAAGGGCAGGGACAGGTCTGTCTGACCTTGGCTTTGGATGGTCCACACTGGGGCCCGAATGTGTCAGGTGGATAGAAGGGACAGTGCTCAATCTAGACCTGCAGACTGGGGGCGGGGGGGGGGGTAGGGGTGGTGAGGTGTGAAGATATGCTGGTGAGCTTTCTGTCTTTGAGACAAATGCTGGTAATAGACAATTTATAAGAAGGAAAGGGTTATTTGGACAGATGATGTAAGAGGTTTCAGCCCATGGTTGGCTGGTCCCCTTGCTTTGAATCTGTGGTGAAGCAGAACAAACAGATGGGGAAAAAAGCTACTTACCTTAAAGCAGTCAAGAAGCCAAGGGCCCCACCAACTAAACGCTCCCCTACAGCCCATCATTGTTATCAGCTAAGAAGAGGGATGTGTGAAGCTGCTTCTATAGCCACTCCCACGGGCATCTAGCTATCTTCAGTCCCCATTGGGCATCACAAAGGTGGCGCATTCAGAAGCAAACCTGGCCTTGTCTCCCACCTCCCAATCCTCCCTGTCGCTGTTAACATCAAACCGAGCTGTCCAACTGCTCAGAACCAAATGACCGTAATTCTTTTCTCCCATCCTCCACATTCAAATATGTCTGGAACCAAACAACATCTTATCACTTTTGTGGTCCGGGACCTGTCTGTCACCTCTCACCTGGAGATCTACAAGCATCCTGTGGGATCTCCTGGCAGAATCCTCCCTGGATCCTCTCTACTGGTCTCAACACCACAGCTAGTGTGATCCTGACATGGGCCCTTGCCTTGGCACAAACCCTCTCTGATAGCTCTCTCTTTCAGGTTCCTGGCGCCTCTGCGTGTGTGACCTTATGCTGACATTCCGCTCCTGGTCAGTCACTGCTCCAGCCACAGCGGCCTCTTTGCTGCTCACTAAATAGCCCCAGGGCCTTTGCATGTGCTCTTCCCATTTTCCTGGAGGCCTTTCCTCCAGATTCCTGCACAGCTCCCTCCCTCCCTCCCTTCACTGAGAAGTTTGCACACTGCTTCGGAACTAAGCTTCCTCAGTCCTCCTGTTCAGAGAACAGTGTCCCAGGTCTCCCTGCTCCCGAGCTCACCCTTGGTTGCATGTTTCTCCAAACTTCTTGCTTACTACATATTTTCATCATTTATTTGTTGCCTCTCTCACCCCCAGAATGTGCCCCAAGCAGCAGGTGCTGCCTCTCCCTATGGTTTGGGTTGTGCCAGGCTCGTAGAGCTACTCAGCAAGGACCTACAGAGTAGAGAAGCAGAGGCACGGTGAGGGTCGCTGAGTTGCCCTGGGCCACCTCTAGGCTACAGGACATAGAATTCTATGGAGTAGATTGTTTAAGGGCAGCAGAGAGTCCACTGGACCATAGGAGTTAGCAGGCCTAGCCAGAGGAACCTTGAACTAACCCCTTCCCCTCTCTGATCTTCAGTTTGCTCGTTTATAAAATGATTACAAACACTGAGATGGGAGATGGTGAGATGGTTCAGAGGGTAAACCTGAGTTTCATTCCCAGATCCACAGTGGAAAGAGAAAGCCAACTCCCAAAAGTTGTCTTCCAATATCCTCATGTGCATCACAACATATGCACGCGTGCATGCACACACACACACACACACACACACACACACATACACACACACATATACACACACACCTAATTAGGCTAGGGCATGGCTCAGTGGCAGGGTACCTAAAATAGCATTCATGAAACCATGAGATTCATCCCTGGAACTACAAAAACATTAACTAAATAAAGTTTAACAGATAAATACTTTATATTGTGATGCAATATGGTGGTCAGCACTGTAGTCGGGCCTGGTGGCATGGGCCTGTTGTCCTGCCTGTTTAGGAGACTGAGGTGGGAGCATCGAAAGTTTAAGGCCTGCCTAGACTAGGATTCAGAGTGAGTTCAAGGCCAGCCTGGGCAACTTAGAAAGACTCTGACTCAAAATAAAAACTAAAGAAAAGGACTAAAATTGTAGCTCAGTTATAAAGCATTTGCCTGGGCTGGAGAGATGTCTGAGTGGTTAAGAGCACTGACTGCTCTTCTGAAGGTCCTGAGTTCAAATCCCAGCAGCCACATGGTGACTCACAACCATCTGTAATGAGGTCTGATGCCCTCTTCTGGGGTATCTGAAGACAGCTACAGTGTACTCACATATAAATAAATCTTAAAAAAAAAAAAGCCGGACAGTGGTGGCGCACGCCTTTAATCCCAGCACTTGGGAGGCAGAGAAGGAGGATTTCTGAGTTCAACAGCCTGGTCTACAGAGTGAGTTCCAGGACGGCCAGGGCTACACAGAGAAACCCTGTCTCAAAAAAACCAAAAAAAAAAAAAAAAAAAGCATTTGCCTAGCATGCACAGGGCCCTACATGCAATTTCCTGTACTGCAAAAACAAACAAACAAACAAACAAACAAACAGTGTTTTGAGTCGCTCAGAGGTGAAATGAGCAACTGATCAAGTGCCCTCGCCACTCAGGCCCTGAGAGAGAAGGCAGAGATTTCTACCCCTGTGATTCCCCGTTTCTTTCTTAAACTCTTCTAAAACACAGTCTTATCTTCAACCTACATCTATAAATAATACTCCATTACAGCTGTTCAAATAATAATGGGGAAAAGGGCTGCCAGGCTGCTGCATTCAGCTGAGTCAGCAGGGTTCCATGAAGTGGGCTTGGTTCTGGCCTCGGACAGGGCAGTGGTCTGGGAGATGCCAGTGGTGAGATGACAGTCCAGCCCACTTCTCAAAGCCAACATGTCCACCATGTCTGCTGCTCGTGTGGGCCCACTTCCTCTCCTAGACCCGGCTTTCTTTAGTCTAGTCAGAGCTTACAGTTTACCACGCACCCGTCACTTAAGATTTAATCCTCACTGTAACTGCAGATCGGCATCCTTGGGACAGGCTCAGGGGTGGTCCCACACAGCCTCTTCCTTCTTCTATCATCAGATACTTGCTCACCAATGTCTAGGCTGGAGGAGAGAGAGAGAGAGAGAGAGAGAGAGAGAGAGAATGCTCCATTCTTTCTTCGGCTCTATGAAGGCTGCAGGTGGAGCCTAGGGAAGGGAACTCAGGCCAGACCAGATGGAAATCATCACTGTCCCACCGGCTCCATGAGGCTGAACAGAAGGGAGGTGCCCTTCACTGCCTAGCCCCACCAGGAAGGCTGAGGTTCCTAAGGCCACTTGTGGGGAGGAGGCAGGTTACTGTAGGTGATGAACTATTTTTCTTTCTCATCCTGAGAGCACTTCATGAGCTGCTCTTTGTTACAGTAGAAACAGAAAACCAGAAAAGCCAGTGGGGGTTGACCAAACTTTTCCTTTGTTCTGCTGAATAGGAGGACTGGGCAAGGGATTGGGTGGGGCCAGCACCGAGTAACAAGTCTGAAGATAAAAGAACAGGATAGAATTCTAGCAAAAACAGTGACAATAACTAAATACAAAAAATGCAGTGAAAGCACCCAGTAAGGAAGATGCCTGTTCCCTCCTCACAGATCTAAATCTGCAGCCTTGAAAACTTGATTTTTAGCATCCATCCATCCATCCATCCATCCACTCACCCATCCTATGGCTATATCACATACACCCCATAGGCCAAGTCCTGAGCTTCACTGGGTGGGGGTGAGAAGATAACAGGCAAGGCTTCTAACTTTTTTATTTTTATTTTAGAACCAAGTCTCCTATAGTTCAGGCTAGCCTCAAATTTACTATGTACTGTAGGTAGTAAATGTTATAAAGAAAAAAAAACAGTGTAGTGTGGAAGACTAGAGCACGTCGGTGGTCTGTGAACAGGGATCTAGGTGTGAAGGTTGAGAAAGGGGGCTCATGAACATATGGTATGTATACGGGAAGGTCCTGGCGATGACTTTAAGGGATGGTTAGCTGGTTTTCAGCTTCCCAGGAGTTTGTCCAGTCCTGTCAGGGAGATGTCTGGTGGTAGGTTCTCTGCACAGCAAGCTATCCTCAGTGTTGATGAGCCCTGCTCCTTCACACGGTGAGACTCCATCTCATCTTTTAACGACACAGGCACCATCACAACCTGGGTTGAACCCCTTTATTCATTACATGCTTGAACCTCCGATGCTTAGTGTAGACTTGGCACCTAGGAAATGCTTACTGAATGAAGGAACAAATGGGTGACTGTTGTTTCCTCTGCTTTCTCTGCTGACTGGGTCATCCCCACCCCTGGACAGATGCTCACCTTATCTTTCATTCCATGGGAAAAGCCTCCCTGGGCCTCCTTGCACCTACCTGTAAACTCTTGAGTATCCTTAGTGTTCCTCTGTGAAGCCTTCTTGACTTCCCCAGGCAGGGGTGAGCCCTCCATCCTCTGAACATTCTAGCACACTCTAGCTCCTCCTCCCCATTCTAGCCCTGGTCACTCTAATGTGTGTGTCTGTTTTGCTGTCACCTCTCCTAACCTGTGATTTTTTTTTCTTAGTGGCAAGAACTATTTTTGTCACCTGTGTACCTCCAGCACTAGCCCTTAGAGGGTGCCCAATAAAACTGTATTGAAATAAGGCTGGAAATATAGCTCAATAGAGACTGTGCCTAATATGCACAGAGCCCTCAGTTCAATCCCCAGCACCAAAATGTAGAATCAGTGGGGAAAAAACAATAACGATGAAATTGTTTGTCAGCCTCTTTTTTCTTTCTTTCTTTCTTTCTTTCTTTCTTTCTTTCTTTCTTTCTTTCTTTCTTTCTTTCTTTCTTTCCTTCTTCTTCTTCTTCTTCTTCTTCTTCTTCTTCTTCTTCTTCTTCTTCTTCTTCTTCTTCTTCTTTTGAGTAGTTTGCTGGAACTGGCTTGTAGTGGTTAGTGACAGCCAATTATTAAATATTTAGGAATGTGTGAGCCAAATGGTAAACATTCCATCTTTAAAAATGCAATTACACCAGGAAACAGAAGACAAACTGAAACCGAGAGACAGTCAACAAAATAAATGACCAAAAACATGCAATAGGGGTTCCTGGAATGGATTCTAGAACAGAAAAAGGACTGTGTAGGGAAACCTGCTAAATCCCAGTTATTTCGTATGGTGCTGCACCAAGGATAATTCTCTAGTTTAGACAAATGCTTGATAATTCTGTGAGCTGTCAGCTGAAGGGGGAGCTTGGCGAAGGGTACACAGGGTAGAAACCATTCAGAAAAAGAGACTTGTAAGTCTAAAATTATCCTGGAATTTTAAAATAAACTGTTAAGAAAACATAGTAAATTATATAAGTCTGTGATTAGATAAATTGTGTCAAAAACAAAGGTGTTTAATACAACTTCTCACTTCCTAATTCTCTTGAAACTTTCCACATGAGCCTACACCCTTGCACTTCTTGCTCTCCCCATGTATGCATGGTACACTGCACCATAGCTCCTCCCACTTTGTGCCACATTTATGTCACTTTGGAAGCTTGAAATGGGCCCAAATGATTGTATCTACATGTGAAAGTGCCACAAATCAGGGCTGGGGTTCTTGTTCTGGACAAGTGTTCTGTAGACCCAACAAACTGAAGGAGGCTGTGTGGGCTTAGCCTGCATGAGATCCTGCGTTCCATCCTCAGGGGGAGAGGGAAAGGAAGAGGAAGAGAGAAGGAAGGAAGAGAAGGAAGAAGAGGGGAAAGGAAGGAAGGGAAGAAGGAAGAAAGGAAGGAGAAAATATTAATAACATACATGAACCTTGAAGCTGTGATGTGTCTATTGCTGGTGACTTCATGGGTGGTACACAAATAACTGAGGAATAATCTCTCAGTAAGCATGATGATTTAACAAAGAAGTTCACATGGTGACAAATCCATGAGGGTTTAATGTTTCTTTACTGGTCCACTTTCTTCTTACTTATGAATATAAATGATCTATCTACCTAGGAAGTGCACTGGCCTTTCTACCACAACCAGAGTTTGGCTTTGAATAGAAGGCATCGGCAAGCTCAATGAAAGCACTATGTGAGATTTAATTGGCCGTGTGAAATCTGCAACAAAGAATATCTATCTCATCATTGTTTATAAATTGTGTTTTGTTGTCTTAGATAAGTAAATGTATAGTGCTCACTTACCTGCATGCATGCAGTTTTGAGAGACCATTGATGAACATTTTTCAGAACACCACAGATCCCAGTGACTCACTTTGTCCTTAATTGCATTAAAGAAAGGAATATCTGCACCTCCTCTGTGCCACACCACACCATCCCTTTATATGGAGACACTGAGGTTGCTCTTTGGCTCAACTGTGTGAAAGTATTGTGGTCTCTATTTTACAAATGGGGATATTGAGACCCAAAGAGGTTAAGTGAGGAGGCCAGGAATAAAACACTGCTTATGCCTGCATCCAAAGCTAGTTATTAGTTCTTGTTGCTGATGTAACAAATTACCATGAATGTAGCAGCTTAAGGCAATACAAATGTATTATCTTATGAATCTGGAGGCCAGAAGCCCAAAGTCATCTGAACTCATACTTGTGTGGTGAGTGGTTTACTCATTGAAACATCTCCACAGACCTATGTCATCTTTTTGATTAGCACATGTTTATTATACATAATGATATGTTTATTATTGCATTTTCATATATACACACATATATATAAAGTTCTTTTTATCACAGTCATGCCCCATTACCTTCTTCTGTTCCCCTTCCATTCTTGCTTATCCTTTTCCTCCTCCCCGACCTAGTCCCTCTTCTGCATTCAGGTTTCTATTTGTTTGGTTTTGATGACCCAGTGAGTTTCATCAGGATTGTTCACAGCTTTATAGATACCAGTGGCAATTGCCGTGAGATCAAGGGCCAGACAGCTATGCTGTGTTCTAAGAGAGCATTTCCCAGCACTCCCACTGCACCCCATCCTTCAGCTCTTATATTCTTTATGCACCTTCTTCCAAGCTGTTCCCTGAGCCTTGGAGGAGGGAATATAAATGACCTATTTATGGCTAAACCATCACTTATCCTCATCACTCTAATCAGGCCTTGTGCATCTTCTTTCTTCCTAGGTTGTCATATCACCCTATTCTTGAAAAGGCCACGGCCTTAGAAAGTGTTCTTTCCTACTCTTGCCAATGGCACAGTCTGTCTGTACTTAGTATTCCTCTGCACGCTCTTTCAGGCTCAAGCCCACCTTTCTCACTCTACACAGTGAGCTTCCTGCTTCTGGCCGTGAGACACCTCATCTATTGAGACTGATCAGAAGTCACCCATGCCCCAGTACATGACAAGCAGATACATCACACCACAGTTTGTTTCTGTCTTTGGTCTTACCAAAAGCTGTTCCCTTCTATATGCCAAATCTGTACCCACTCTTTGAGGCACTATCTGAATTGCTCCTTGAAGTGGGCGCACTTACCTTTTTAAAAATTCACTTTTATTTTTTTCACAGTTCTTTGTGTATGTGCAAGTGTGCACATACGCACATGTGCTACAGGGCACGCGTGGGAGTCAGAGGGGGTGTTGGGGTTGGTTTTCTCCTTTTCCATCAGTAGCACTTATTTTCGACAAACAGATCATTTACCATTATGGAGAAGCCACAGACTGGTGATCACTGGGCTAAATAATAGCCACCGATTGTGTCCCAGAACAATTAGGAATCTTTCCGTGTGGTCTGGATTTCTGGCTCCTTTTGAAAAACAGAAAAATCTGGTAATACTAGAAGTGCATTTCCACAGGTAACTGGATTGAGATGGTGGCTTCCCCTCTAACTAGAACATGTGTTGTCCAGCCCTTCACAGTCCCCACCAGTCCTTATTAGATTTCCCCACCTTTCTTCACTATCCTGTCAGCTTGGCTCATAAAGGCATTTGAATTATCTTCTCTGGACTATTTCATTCATGCCCAAGTTCCCACGTATACCCCGATCTCTTATGTACATATGAAACTCTTTGAGTTTCATTTGTTTCTTTCATGCTGGTACAGACATCGCAGAGTGTTCCATCAATACTGAGATGAAACAATTTTCCTTTAGGTGATTCTTTTTTCATTTTATGTGTATGGATGTCTTGCCTGCATGTATGTCTGTGCACCATGTGTGTGCCTCTAGGTGATTTTAGAACATCTATGAATTTACTTTCATAGCACAGGAAGGCATCATAAAAGTAGCATTTGTTGATAGAACTTCATATACCTGCATCAGAAAAACACTGCGTGAATGGTAATATTGCTCCCATGTTACAGAGGAAAGGCTGAAGTTCAGAGAGCCACACCAGTAGGGCTGGAGCCGAAGACCTGACAGTGTCTTTAGCCAAGGTCAAAGACTTTGTTGTATAAAGAAACTTCTGGAAATGGAGAGGAGCTGCCTTTAGGCTCTCTTGGAAAGAGAGCACAGACTCTGGGAGGTTTCTCTGCTTAGAGATCAGGCATGTGTCACGCACCTGCACTGTGCCCCCTGCCCTCTCGGGAACCCCAAGCTTCCTGGTAGCCCACTGAAAAGGTCAAACAGATGAGGGCAGATTGCTGTCGGGATTTGGGGCCCATTTGATGAGTCACATTTGATTCTGTCACAATTGACCGAAGCACCTTGCCTGTGTGTGCTCAGAGCTTGCTGTCAATGGCTTGCAGTGTGGGGTGGGAAAACACAGAGAAATTATGCATGGCTAGTTGTGCAGCAGCACGCAGGAAGGAATGTGCGCATGCCAGGGGCTCCCACTGGGGCAGCCGCCTGCTGTCATGTGCTGCTAAACAGCTGCAGGAAAACTTGTCTGGACCCTTGGATGCAGGGGGTGGATCTGGCAGCCGTGGGTTGTAACTTTGGTGGCAGAAAGGATTTATAGGAAGCAGATATTTAGAGTCTAGAAACTTTTCTCTGGAACCTTTGTCTGCTTTCTTTGGCCCTCTGTTCCATCTAGTCACCTCCAGCTCTAGCCATGGTAAAAAAAAAAGGAGTTATATAGGAAAACCTCAGCCGCCGAGCCAAAGTGTTCTTCAGCACCTGACATGCCCACAGACCCATTTTAGGGTCATCAAAATGCACCTTCTCATCTTGGTCCATGTTCTAAACCTCTGGACCACAAGCTCCAGGCCAGCCATGAAGCTGGGAGGATAGGTCAGAATGGGGTGAGGATGCTAGAGGCTCAGGTAAAAGATTGTCTTTCAGACTCTGTGCGATGCCCAGACTCCATGGCCCAAGCACCTCCTCTGGTCCTAGAAGCATACCCTCCACAGTCCACTCAATCTCTTTGAAATCACATGGCTTACCTCTTTCTGTGTGAGAAGGCAGAGGGAATGTTTGCCTATGCATCAAGAGATGAAAGTTTAAGCTCCATAGTGATGCATCTAAGGAAAAAAGTATTGTGCTCAGTGTGTGTGTGTGTTTTACTAGGGATGAAAGCTAGACTTCACACATACTAAGCAAATGCTGTATCTGAGGTATACCCTGACCCTATTCATTATTTCTTACTGAGGGTTCCCTATGAGCCATGTGCTAGTCTAAGATATTTAAATTCATTATGTATTTAATTCTTAAAAGAAAAAGATCAAGGACTTGAGTTAAGAGAGGAAGACTAAGTCATCAAAGGTCATCCAGGGAGTCAGTGGAGCCAGCACGTGCTCCATGCAGAGCTAGCAAACCGCCTGCCAGTCCCACTTGATATACAGGAGGAAAATGGGATTTAGGAGGTTCCTAGCATCGGGGGCAGGCCTGGATTTTCCTCTGCTGTCTCTGCTGTCTAGCTTGCTGTGTGACCTTAGACACATTACTCAGCCTCTCTCAAGCTGCCTCCTGTTTGCAGAAAGAGTTAAGAGTTGGAAATGTCAGCATCCCAAACCTCCGAAAGCCTATACCGTGACAAGCAGTATTAGCAGGTGGTAGAGAGGAGGGGACTCAGAATGCCCAGAATGCAAAGAATAGGAAGTTGACCTGGGTGTGCCTTGGCTTTACAAGATGGAAGCAGGCCTGGAAAGGAGACTTGTCAAAGTGGTCACCTGGGACATGTGGCTACTTGCAGAATGGCTGCAAGGTGACCATGATGATGACCAGGTTCAGCAGGCAGGCACACCTACACAGTGGGCTGCTGCTGCCACCTAGGGGACAGTGGTGACCCGGAGCTTGGACTGTACAGAGCTGTGATTCAGCCACTTGCTGCACATTCCCTGTCTCCTGCTGGTTTCCGGAGTGGAGAGAGACAGCCTGGCCCTGTTCAGTGGTGGGGAGGGGAATGAGGCAGAGCGTCAAGTGCCGCCTCTGTTTGGGGAGTTATAAATAAATCCATCTGGAAGTGTTTGGGGCTGTGAGAGCTGGGGGCTGGCCCCGAAGTTCAGACCATGTGGCACATATTTCCATCCACACCAGCCCCCCCAGTCCCCAGAGACTGTCTGAGCCAGGCAGGAACGTCAATGCCTGATGAATGAATGATTTTTTGTTGTTGTTGTTGCAGTTCAGCATTAGGCAGGACCTGTATTGGAAGTGAAGCATGCTAGGTTTTTAGGATGACCTTAGCAGGCAGCTAATGCTGGCCCAGGTATAAAGGCCCTGCCCGAGTGTGCTTGTCCCTTTGGCTCTAGCACCCAGCAGCACCAGCACGATGCTCAGTCACAATGAAGCCATGAAATGATTTATTAACGTCTCAAGCCCTTGGTGCACACCCGCCTGTGCTAGACAAGGAAGATAGAAAATGACAGCCTCGGAGAACTTGAACTTAGAGTTCAAGTTGTCCCTTATCTATGGAGTGCCAGCTCCAGGACACCCAGAGAGTGTCTATATTGCCTTCCCTTTCAGAAAGTCCTATGACAAGGCCCAGTTGATAAACTAGTCACAGGAGGAATATTAACAGTAACTAATAAACAGAATCATAACCATAAGCTTCTAGAAAAGTTATTTTTAAAAATTCACAATTGTTTATTTCCCGAATTTTTCCGTTGATATTTTTAAACTACAATGTCCCGCAAGTAGGAGAAACTTCAGACAGTAAAACCACATGTGCAGTATGCAGTGTACAGTGTACAGTGTGCAGTGTGCAGTGTGGGGGCAACTGCACACTGTTGGCAATTGAGGTTACACAGTTCTTTGCAGTGTGAGGCTCTCCTTTGGTGTGGATCACTCAGTGCCCTGACTTCCTGGCTCGAAATGGTAGTTGTACTCTGGAGTCACTGTGACATCCAGACATACCTCTACACATTTCCAGATATTTCCAGGGGACAGCAGGGACAAGCCCTGGTTGCAGATCATTTGGTAGGGAGTTGAGAGGAAGCTTCTCCAACATGAGATGCTAAGCCAGCCCTCTGTGCTGACAAATACATTGCTGCTGTAGCACTGAGATGCTGGGTTTGCCCTGACGGTATAAAATGATCCTTAATTTCTGGATCAGATCCCAGAAGCCCACAAGACCACAGTCCTACCAAACTGGATTGGAGCCAAGAAGTAAGCACAAGCATGGAAGTTAGGGATCTACTGGTGACATGATTACTTGGGAATGTCCACAGGCTACTGCAAGGGTAGGTGTTAGGTAGGTGTTGTTGAATAAGAATATACTATGGTAGAAGTTGCACTGGAGGCCTGAGCTCCATTAAAATGGCTACAGGTTAAGGTACTGGTGTTGCAGGACCAACCCCCCCCCCGAGATAATCACTCACATACAGTTTATAACCAATTGAAAGTCTTTATTCCAGCCAGCTGGAACTACACTCAGGTATTTGGGACCCAAGTGTAGCCTTAAGTGTTTAGGGTAAGGGGGTTTTAAAGGCAAAAGCCACATCGTAGTACCTCACTCAACAGCTGCAGGGGGATGTCTGCACAAACAGGCAGTTTAACTAAGGCTAAGTTGTTAGCTGGGGCATCTGGGCCTTGGGTTCTTAGAATAGAGTTAAGATAATTTCTACAGGACTCTGCATCAAGGACATCAGATTCTAGTTAAAACTAAAATGGCCTCAGCAAGATACAAGATGGAGGAATCTCTGCACTGTCTTGCCCTGTCACATGGGGAAGGGTAAAGAATGACAGCAGGATATATGCCCGTCATATAGCACATAGGCACTGCGCTGTCTCTTCTCTGCCTCATGCTCCCAGTCTTGGCATGAGCATCCTCATCCAGGGCTTCATCTTGTATTGGGACCAGTCAGGACATCTATTTATGTTTCTCTGCCCTCTGAAACAATCAGTTTAGTTGTACAGGGGATTAAAACCAAGGCTCTCCATAGTTGGACAAGGCATACACTCAGCCAAAATTATCTTCTGGCTTTCACTACATCCTACCAACATTTGCCAGTGCCACCTTGCAATCTGACCTCCATGACTCCTATTGCCTATCATTCTGGTCACTTGGTTCCAGTTAACTTTTTCCAGGCTCCCTGCTTTCCTTGGTAAGGAAGGCTTGGGGTTCTGGAGATGAAGGCAGTTGCTGTAGTGGGTCAGCCAAGTATACAGTTATGAACGAGCACTAGTGCCCTTCGGTGACAAGCATTTCATGGAAGCATGTCCTTCTGGGACCAAATGACAGTCAACCAGGCCACATCTTAGTAAAGAGCAAGAAGCATCGAGGTAAGAGCTGCCAGACTCCTCAGAGAGCTCTCAAGAGCTCCAAGTTCCACTGGAGCCCCAGAGCTTCCAGAAGCCTCACTCTTGCCTAGGAAAGGTAGACACAGGGAAAGAAGAGACAAATGCTGAGCAACCTCTGCCAGACACGTGACATACAGAGCTCACTGACCCTTACTATGGCTCTGTGAGATACAGAATGGCTCCATTTCTGAGATCAGAAAACTGAGGTCCTGGCTGGGTTCAGAGTATTGCCCAAGCACACCCGCTTGAGAGAGTTGGACTCGGGATTCTAATGTAGGTCATCCTTCCCTTGATGGGTGGGCCAAGATCCAGAGGCTGGCAGCAATTTGATCTCCATCCTTTCTGACTTTGGCTACGGGGCTCATTTCTTTGGATTGATTTATGTCAGTGTAAACAAAACACCAGCAGTTTTTCCTAGCTTTGGAATGGGCCCTCAGAGTCCTGTGCGGTCCTCCACTTTCCAGCTGAGGAGTTCATGAAATTGAAGCAGCGCTTTTAACCTGAGAATCTGCAGTGTGCCCAGAAACACGCAGGGTGCTTTTTGTCGTGATATAAACCCAAATGTGGGCGCGTGCAGCCTGGGGCCAGGCTTTCCACCCGCTCCCTCTCAGCAACCTCACCAGTATATGATAGTGCTGATGCTTGCCTGGGCTCCCCGCCCCCCTCTCTCCCTCCTTTTTAATTTCTTTCAGATGTCTCCTCCACACTGTCCCTACTGTGGTCCATTGCTTTCGCTCAGTGGGTGATGGATGCCTTCTGTCTTGTTGGCAGCTGTGAATGGCAGGAAGTTGGACAAGGAAATTGGGACAGCTTTTCTGGGAGTTCTCATGTTGATGTAGTTAGGCTAGCCCTTGTAGGTAGAGTAGTGCCAGCGGCCCAGTGAAGGGGGCAAAATTGCATGTAGCCCCAGTAGAGGCTTGGCTCTGAGGTGGGACAGGTTAGCTAGGAAGCCCATGATAGCTGTTTTCTGAACTTGCTCTAGAGTCAAGAATAGAGTAGAACCCTCTGAGTTTCCCAGAGCTGTGTGTCCTGCATGTGGGACAGTATGTTAGGATGCTCCTGCTACACAGAGGCCTTCTGAAATCTTGCTGACAACAGAACTCACATTGGTTTGCACAATGGCATGTAGAGGAACAAGGCACTGGACCTGGGTTGGGGCTTGTGCTCTGGCCATCTTAGTGGAGCAGGATGCCTCAGAAAAACCTTCAGAACCTATTCAGAGGACAGGTAAGAGAAGATGGGTGGAACTGAGCAAGTATGTGATATGCACTCACTCGGGTAGATGCTCTAATGACATCTACCATTCTGGACCATGAATGTGTACAAATAAAAATAAATAAAATATATGGAGAATCTGAGCAGCCTGTGCTCACTAAAGCCTGTAAAATGAGCAGTTAGCAGAACCCAAGCAGAAAGTTTGTGAGTTTGAGGCCAGCCTGGGCTACACAGCGAGATCCTGACTCAGCATGCAAGGATCTGACTTAGATCCTCTGCATACATGTTCTCGTTGTCTAGCTTGGTCTTTGTGTGTGACTTATAACAGCAGGAACAGGGGCTGTCTCTGACTCTGTTACTTTTCATACTCTTTCTCTCCACTGGGCTGCCCCATTTAGCCTCAATAGGAGAAGATTCACCTAGTCTTACTACAACTTGATATGCCAAGGTGGGTGGACATCCATGAGAGGCCTCCTCTTTCCTGAAGAGAATAGGAGGGAGGGGAAACTTCAGTTGTTATGTAAAGTTAATTAATTAATTAATCGATTAAAAATCCTGACTCAGAAGTAAACAAAAGACCCCAAGTCTAAACAACAAACAATGCAGCCACTTCTTCCCACACTCTGTTCTCTCCATATAGGCTGTGGTTGTGTGCCTGCAAGGATGGGGTGCAGCCAACACAGAAGTCCTGCAGAGAAAGAGCCCGGAAAAAACAATACCCTCACCTCACTTTCTCTTTTCTTCCCATGTCCTTACAGGTGCCTGCCACTGGGTGACCGGGACTCGCAGCCTGAGGGCAAGGGAGCTCGTGGACTTAGCCAGCACAGGTCAGCTACCAGGGCAAAACTGTGTGGGGAGGGAAAGATGATATGCAGAGGGGCAAGTAGACAATGGTCAGGTGGGTGAGCTGCCTGTCTTGGTAGCTGGCTTCTCCACTTCCAGCCTCCACCTTTTCTAGACACATTTCTCAATGACATTTCTCATTCCCCGTCACCCCTCGCCCCTTTTCCATGCTGCTGTTAATAACAGCACTTAATCCCATCCATTTACATTCCCCATTTAGCTTGCCCATTGCCATACTCTCTCAGCAGAATGGGAGTTCCAGCAGGGCAAAGACTTTGTTTTGAATATTGCTATTGTTGCCATCTGGTACATAGTAGGTGCTCAACAAATAGTGAATAAATGATTGAAGGGATGCTCTGGGTCAGTTTACCCAAGTTGAGTCTGTTCTCACCTTTTGTGGTGGATTATAGACATCCAACCTTCACTCACGCTTGCTGGTATTGATTTCTTCCAAAAAGGAAGAACCGCTGCCCTGTCTTCAGGTCTTCAGGCAGGGAAGCCTTTGCCGCTCCCAGGATTGTGGCTGCACCGAGCTTCATCAACCTTAGCCTGTCGTGTGTTATCTAAGTGGTTGTTAGCAGCCTTGGGGCATTGGCCCTTACTCAAAGACACCCTCTGCACTATCGAAATAAGGATTGGAGTCACTTCCTTCAGGCTCAAGGGCAGGGGGTCTGGGACCTATGTCCCCTGCCATCATGCTGATCAAATGTGTCAAATCCAGATGAGAAATGCAGATCTGAATTCCGAGAACACTGCAGTTGTGTCAAGGATGTTTTAATGACATGAATACTACAAATCTATTCTTAGCAATATTTGTGTTGGTCTAGCACTGGTGATAGAACCCAGGACCTTGTGTGTGCTAGGCAATCAGTCTGCCACTGAGCCGCATCCCTAGCCTATTATTGTGAGCAAAATCAATTCGGCTGCTGTTAAAATCCTCTCCATGTCCACCCTGCTCCCCAGAGGTAGCCACTGTTCTCTACATGGAGTGTTCCCCTTCTTTAAGATTTTCCTCTCTGTATATAGCTTGGTTTTACATGGAAACTTAAAAACAATTTGGTGCACTGAACACAGTAGTCTGCAGCTAGCTTTTCTCACTTAACAATGTCTTGGAAACCTCTGTGTGAGGGGTGTCTACCTCACTGTTCTTGTGATTCAACTTTATATTTTAATCACTGCAGAGTGACTTGCCATTTCAAAAAGAATACAGGCGCTCTGCCCCCAGCTTTTCTCTATGCTCAGAAATCCAGAACAACACACAAGCAGGCTGCTGACACTGGCCCAAGAAACAGCATTTCCACACTGCCAAGCCATGCTTACCCAATGCCTACTTAACCCTTAGCACTCATTTTTGAAAAACATTTACATTTGTGTGTCTGTGCACGCTAAGTGCCTGCCTGAACAAGCCATGGTGTGGAAATCAGAGGACAGCTCTCAGGAGCTAATTCTCTTCTTTTCATGATGAGGGGCTGAGGGCGGAACTCAGATCATCAGGCTTAGCGTCAAGCACCTTTACCCATGGAGCCATTTCACCAGCCCCACCATTTTTTTTGTCTTATTTCATTGACTATATTTATTGTACACTATATTATGGTATGTGAGGATATTTTCATACAAATATATATTATACATTGAACACATTGTCCCATACCCCTTTCCCTACCTGTCTACACCACCTTCATATTAGTACCCTTTGTGAAAGTTTAGCTTCTCCTTCCATGTCGTATACATGACCTTATGTATCTATACAAAATCCAGGGATCACAAATAAGAGCAAACACATGGCATTTGTCTGTCCAAGACAGGCTTAGTTTGCTTAATATGCATCCATCCCCTTGTATTTATTTTCCTGCAAATGGTTTAACAACTTTGTTCCATTTCTTGAATTAGGTCATTTCAACAAAATTAAATAAAAAAAAATACAATCAACCATCATGTTACCTTTAGGGATTTCTTTTCATCACCACCATTATGTAGAACAGTGATTCTCAGCCTCTGGGTCACGACCCCTCTGGGGTCACACCTCAGATATCCTGCCTATCAACATTATGATTCATAAGAGTAGCAAAATCACAGTTATAAAGTAGCAACAAAAATAATTTTATGAGCTGGGCAGTGGTGGCGCAAGCCTTTAATCCCAGCACTTGGGAGGCAGAGGCAGGTGGATTTCTGAGTTTGAGGCCAGCCTGGTCTACAGAGTGAATTCCAGGACAGTCAGGACTACACAGAGAAACCCTGTCTCGACAAAATCAAAATAATAATGTTATGGTTGGGGGGTGTCACCCCTGCTCTGGAGAGTTTGTCAGCACTATCACATGTATCAATACTCTGTTGCTTTCATGTGTTTGTTTGTTTGTTCAAAGTCCTCCTTTATTTTGCCAAGTACTTTTCTGTGGTCTTGATGTATCAAAGAGTGTTTATCCATTTAGGCACTGGAGGCCATCTGTAGTGTTTCCTAGGTTTGGTTTTTACGTATAACACTGCTATGGGCAGCATTTTAGTGGATGTAAGATTTAATTTCTCTAGGACAGATGCCTAAGAGTACAGTTGCTAGATCATACAGTACTAGCATGTTTAGTTTTTAAAGAACCTGCCAAACTGCTTTCCAGAGTACTCTACCATTTTACATTCCCACCGGCAATGTAGGAAGGAATCCAATTTCTCGACACTCTCATCAGCGTTTGGTGTTGTCACGTTTTAGTAAAATGTTAGACATCCAGAGAGGTGTGCTAATGTTTCTCTGTGGTTTTAACTTGCATTTCTCTGGTGGTTACTGACATTGAACATCTTCCCATGGGCTGTAGTGACAACCATGTTTCCTTTTTTCGGTAAATGTCTATTTATGTCTTTAGCTCATTTTCTGCTTGGGTTGTTTGAATTTTTAAGTGCTAAGTTTTCAGAATTTTTAATACATTCAAGTGCTTAGTTAGACAATATGTATTGCAAATATTTCTCATAGCATTTAACTTTTTAAAAATTTCTCTTAATGGAGTCTTCCACAAGGTAAAAGTTTTAACTTTGATAAAGTACAATTATTCAATTCTCCTTTTTGTGAATTCTTTTGAGTCAGTCTTAGAATGTAGCCCAAGCAGGCCTTGAATTCAAGGATCTTTCTATCTCAGCCTCTTGTTAGCAAGAATTATGGCCCCAACTCCCTGATATGAACAAGTTTTGATTATCAGATATGTGATCTGGCTTATATGCCCAGCTGTAGATTTGAGTTTGAATTTCTCTTCTTTTCCTAATTTTCAGATTTTTTTAAAAGGTTTATAATGGGTGTTAGAGTTTATTAGATGCTTTTCTGCATTAATTGACATGATCATATGATTCTTTCTTTAAGATGCTAACATGATGAACTAAATCAATTGTGTAGAATTAGTGTAAAATTCTCTGAACAGTTGGGAGAATTTATCAATAAAACCGTTGAACCCAGATATTTCTATTTTGAGTTTTGAACTTTAAACTTGCTTCTCTCATTTTTCACTTTTATTTTTTAAGCTCAGAGACAATTTTATTATAGCTTAAAATGAAAACTCAAAGTCAGGCAAGCGGCAGTCCTCAGTAGCTTCCCAGAAGAGAATGGAGGGGAGAAGGGGGTGCTACTTTAGTTAAATGGGCATGGAGATTAGCCTTATGGTGGCAGACATGGTGGGGCAGGGCCTTTATAGAAAGAGTAAAGAACCCGTTGTGTTAGGGAAAGCATACATACAACAGAGGTAAAAAGAAGCAAAGTCATACTTTCCTGAGTATTTCAGAAAAGCAGAAATCTGGGAAGGAAAAATACTGTATCATATTAAAGGGATGATTATTCCTCCTGTTTCTTTAGCATAGTTTAAGGTTACCCTGCCTTCTGGGGAGTGGTCTTGCCTTCTTAAGGGATGGTTCCAACTGGAATGTGAGGTCTCCATTCAGGCTAGAGATCTATTCTCTTGATCAGAAGGAGTTTCCCTTAATGGGGTCTTTCTTGCTTCTCTAACAACAACTCCCCACCTAGAAGAGGAAATCCTAAAATCATTAGGAGATAGGCAGAAAATGGTGGATAGAACCCATTTACACCATGAAAACTTAGTTCTTGTTCCAAAACTGTCCACCAGAAGGGGCTGATGACACTGGAAGAACTCAGTGCAGAGATTTTCAAATCTATTTCTTATATGGTAGAGTTGGAAGTCTATATTCTTTTTTGTAAGGCTCGTTCACTTTATCCAAGTTATCAGTGTGCAGTTCCCACTGCACTTTAAATGTCTACTGCTGTGTCCGTACCACAATCCTTTAAGTACTCTAGATTTAATACTTTGTATAGGGAATAGTCTTTCATTCTATTTTCTCTAAAGTGTTTTTTAGCATTCCTTACGCCGCATGCTTCCTGGCTTTAGAATGAGTTTGTTAAATCCAATGAATAATTTCTGTGGCGATTTAGCTGGAATAGTAGTGAGCTTATAGACTGCTTTAAGGAGACCAGACATCTTTCTCCTCCTTCTTGCAACTTTTTTCTCCATTACAAAGACCACCGGAGCCTGCATGAAAGGCAGCCAGGGCTAAAGAACGCATAGAACTCACCTCCCTGACTTACACCCTCCCCCTCTTTGTGTCTGTTTGTGAAGACCCAAACTCCAGGCTCCAGAAGTTAAATATTTGTTTTAAATCTTTAAAACAATAGGCTTTAACAGGCTGTGGACGCTTAGTCTGTTGTTCAGTAGTACCCACGAGTAGAAACAATACCTTCTTTTCCTGATCAGAAAAAAAAGAATATATAGTTAGGTGCATACATAGTTAAGTGCTGTCAGGAAAGGGGGGTGGCTTTTCTAGGTAGAGTTCAGACTGAGAGAAAGTCATGGTGGGTGGAGTGGGTTGAAATACCAGTGGATGCAGAAGCATGAAAGGTTACTCATATCTAACTTTCTATTGTGGCTCTAGAGCATCTGCCCAGCACCATGTCTGGTCAGTGGTGCTACTAGCAGCACATGGAAACCGAATAGGCCTTGATGCTTGGCTCAGGCTGGAGCTATTTGAATGATTCAATGGGCTCTCTCAGGTGCAAACCTTAGGTCTACAAAGACCTTCAGCAGCATGGGAAAGCAGTTGTTAGCTACAGCTTTCCACACTTTCCCCAAAGGGAACAGTAGGACCTGGGTTAGGGTTTCTTTGGCTTCCACAAATGCCATCTGGGCAAGCAGTTCTGTGCCCACCTATGTTCCATTTAGCCCACAGGATAGACGGTGCCCTCACACATCTGGATTCTCTTCTGCACGTTTATTGTCTCCAAAGCGAAGGTGGGACCTTAGCTGCAGGCTGTGCTCTGTGTTTCTTGCAGTCTAAGAAAGAAAACAATCAATATTTTACTAATAAAATAAAACTGGCAGTGGCGAACACCAGAGACGATGTGGACTTCAACTGTATAACTTTTTGATCTACCAGTAAATCCTTCCTAATCCCAGAGTCATGTCCATATCATGTTCTCGATTCATCTGCACATCCTCCAAGGTTCCAGGGTCATCTTAGTCGCCTCTCTCCCTCATCTGTTCCGATTTCTGGTGTACATCCTAATCCACAGCTCCTGGCTCTGTCCCCTGCTCTGTCTTGTTTTGTTTTGTTTTGTTTTAGAAACAGTCTCACTATTCTCAACTATGTAGCTCTGGCTGTCCTGTAACTCACTTTGTAGACCAGGTTGAACTGGAACTCACAGAGATCGGCCTGCCTCCGTCTCTCAAGTGCCAGGATTAAAGGCATGTGCCACTATGCCTAGCTCTGTGTCCCTGCTCCTTAACTCAAAACATTTCACACACCTGTCAGCCTTTCTCATTAGGAGCTATTTTACAGCTTTTATTTTATTTATTTATTTATTTTTTGAAACGGTAAATGTTTGCTATAATGCTCGAATTTCAAAGTCCTTTATGACTTCATCATCTAACTGACCCTTCCTAAATGTGTCTGGTGTGTGTGAGTGGAGGAGGGGTGCAATTTGATGCTGTGGGAAGCTCATCTCACCGTAAACTTTGGATTCACACATCACTGAGTCATATAGCCCCTCCTCTACTCTTTAGCGGTTTGTTCCCTGCCATCGCCCCCATCTTCCTCTGGTCCCCAGTCTCTATCCCCATTAGAAGTTGTAATGAATGGACGCGGGGTGGGGGTGGGGGTGTATTCGTCCGACATTGGAGATGACAAGTGCTTCCAGCGTTGGAAGCATGAATAATGCTGGGGTTCACACAGGACTGGGGCCCTGGAGGGCAGAGCAGGCCATGTGTCCCCCGGCTGGTTTGCGTGAGCAGAGCAGCTCTGTGCAGCTCCTCGCGTCACCAGGCGCGTGCGGAGGCGGCAAGAGCGGCGGGCGGTGAGTCATGGTCCCCACGCACCTCCGGAACTGGAGGCTGCTTTGCGCAGCACAGCCCCCGCCTAGCTCCCCGCTCCTCCCTGCTTCTTGGGGGCGGACGGGCGGCATCAAGGCCCGATCCGGGCGGCAGAGGGCGCTGCTGTGCAGCTGCTGGCAAGCCAAACCAAGAAGGCTGGAGCTACCTCTGGCTGGGAGGGATGAACAGCGGCCCAGAGGCGGGGCGAATGGGGGAATGAACGTCAGGGCAGCCTTGCTGGTTTTAAGAGAAAGGAAGTGTACTTCAGAATGATTCATCCCTGCACAGAGTGATGGGGCAGTGGATCCCCCCCCCCTCCGCAGGAGAATGCCTTTCTTGCTTAGCCCAAGCTGTCTAAAGTTGGCGGCATTGTCCTCTCCTCAGAGAGGGTCCCTGATAGAGCGGGTTATCTCTTTTCAAAATGGATCTGGCCAGGGGACCTAGCCTGCAACCTTCTTTCCTCTGATGATTGCCACTTGAGGAAAGTGGCCTAAGATTTGAGCTGACAGTAATGCAGGGCAAGAGAAAGTGCTCTACTTACTGGTGACCAAAGTTCCACTGTCGTGCTTTTTTTTTTGTCTTGAAATAGCTGTGTGTGTGTGTGTGTGTGTGTGTGAGAGAGAGAGAGAGAGAGAGAGAGAGAGAGAGAGAGAGAGAGAGACCTTGAGTTTTTGCTCAGGGTAGAATCCAGAGCCTTGTGCATGCTAGATAAGTGCTATTCAACTGAACAGCATTCCCAGTCCCAAACTTAAGTTCCATCATTCATTCATTCAGAAAATCTTCACTATGTTTGAAGTGCAAAGGAGGGAGGAAGCCAAATGTTAAAACAGTGATCCTTGGCAGAAAACCACTTATGCTTGACACAGGACACCTAAGTAAATACATTCGAGAACTTCATGCTGCACCCTGGGACAGAGTTGTTGTGGTCACTGATGCATTCTGGGGGCATACAACAGTTACTGACACACGATAGACACTCATTTGTCCAGGGAATGTTAGAGACGTCCAGAAGAGGCCATGGAACACAGAAGAGTTCAGGATGAAGGCGTTAGCCAGAGGGAAATTAACACAGAGAGAAATGAGCTCTCCGTGCTCAACCCCCTGTGCCTCACCTCCCTCACTTAAGGAGAAAAGGAGAGATGGCTCTGAATCTGAGCTTGCTTCCAGAAATGAGCCCAAGTATATAGGTTAGGGCCTGACCAGAGCTTTTCAGCCTTTCAGCCAGGTAGGCTGAGGTTTTGACCTCTGACTTAGCTCGTCTTCGGATTACAAACTTGCCTATTTTCCATGCTTCTCCCTCCGCTCACCCTGTCTTCCCTCAAACTCCCTGAGAATAAATTATCTGTGGCATGAAAGTCTGTACTTGTGTTTTGCCATGAGGTTTTTTTTTTTTGTATTAATTTGTATTTCAAAATAAAGTCTTTGTTATTTACAGATTTTTATACTAACACAATTTTGTTGTAGGAAAACAAGTCAGCACTTTTGTGCTAAGAATAAAATAAAAAATCCAACCATAATTTCACCGTCCAACGTAGTTCTTGGAGTTTGGCATGCCTTCATTAAAATTTGCATACACTGGCACTCATCTGGATAGAACTGGTGCAGACTGAATCTTATGCTCCTGACAAAAGCATGAGCTTGGACAGTGGTCTCTTACTTTCTATCAATAGCTCTGACAGCAACACATTTTGGCTGAGAATCCCAAACTGATTCTTTAAGCAGCTGAGGCTCCTCATGCTAAGTCCTTGGGAAAGTTCAGAGGACTTTCTCTGAGCCAACTCTGCTTCTACACCACGGTATGGATGCCCCCCTAAGTCTTCAACTGACTTAGAGTTTCATTCTATCTCAGAGGGCCACAGGAAAAAAAATGCTGAACTCTTTGCTGGTAGGGAAAGCTGGGGAAGGGTGCTCAGGAACCTATTGCCCCACTTGTCCAAGGGGGAGTCCCTAAAACAAGCCCATATCCCTGACCAACTCAGATTTTCTCAGCTTCTTTAATGCTCCAATGTAAGTACAAGGACACTTTTCTGTCCTTAGTCCTTGCTTTTCACTATGTGTCCAGTGATAGACACAGACAGACAGACACAGACACACACACACACACACACACACACACACACACACACGCACGCACACACACAGAGCCCCTGCTTTCAGTGTAACACGTCTTCATAACAGAAGAAGCTCAGGTGAGTAGTCTTAAGTCAGACAAGGGGTCAGAGATAGATTTGAGACTGGAACATCCTTTCAGACAGTTAAACTAAAAAATGTTCTTAGATGATTCCTCTGTTGAGCAGCTTTTGAGACACCCTCTTCCCTGTAGACTGGAATGGATGATTCTGAGTCTGACAGTCAAGCTCCTCCATGGCCCCTTGATTCGGCTCAGCACTTCTTCCCAGCCTGACTGTTCTCTTCCCAGAATCCTCTTCCTCTCTCCCTTCCATCATGCTTTAGAGTTTGCTTCTCAGGGTGCCCTAGCTCTCTGAGTTTCTGGGGGATAGGGTGGGAAAGGACTCATTCCATGGCTCAGGCTGGCCTTGAACTTAAGATGTCTGTGATGGCTAACATCGATTATGAACTTGACAAGATATAGAATCAGATGCTCCTTCCATGGCATTTAGCATCTCCAGTTCCTAGAAACACTGAGTCATGTCCATCTCCCAGCTTCTTTTTATTATCTGACACTGAGTCCTCAACGCTGCCTCAGCTTGTCCTAACTCAAGGAGCTCACACCCAACTGCTTTTTGCATTCTAGCCTGAAGACATGACCTAAGCCCCTGCCTGGACTGACGGCAAAGTCCAATATGGCTACCTGGTTCACTGCTCACATAGCTCTGTGACTGCCTTTCAGATCGTGTCTTCATAAGCAAGCTCTAGGCTCCTGGGAGAGGACAGAACTGTCTTAGTTCCCTCTTTATCCTTCACAACATAAACATTTCACTTCGTCCTTCCTCCACCCTCTCATGGCTTTTCTTTCTTTCTTTTTTTCTTTTCTATTTTTAAAGATTTATTTAGTTAATTAGCTTTTCTTTAGGCAGGTCTCACGTAGCCTAGGTAACTATGTTGTCAAGGATAACCTTGAACTCTGATTCTCCTGCTTCCACCTTCCAAGCTCGGGATTACAGGTGTGCACCACTACTCCCAGTCTTCGTTTATTTTTGGAAATCCAAATGTCCTCTCCCTGCCAGGCATGGTACTGAGGGAAGGCCAAGAGCCCTAGGCGGTTCAGATCAACAGGGCACTTCAATAACGTGAGACCAGCAAATTCGTTTTGGGCCCCGGCCAGTAGAAATATTTGTGAAAATGGTTGGCAATTAGGCAGGACCCACCCATTCCTAGAGCAGATAAGGAAGAGGTGTGTGGTGCACAGGCTGACTTGAGGACTCCTGGGGACCAGTGAGAAAGCAAAAGAGCATTGTTCGCACTTTCCAAATGAGCGCATAGAAAGGGAAGTCGTGATTATGTAGTTGTTGAAAACAGCGTTTCCACTCGTTACCTGAAATAATAGGAGCTGGGAGTGTAGTTCTGAGAGGAGAGGTGGTGATGTCATGGGAATAGCATGAAACAAGCTTCTTGCAGACCATGACTCTTTGACCTGGGGTTTGGTCCCAGTTCTACCTCTGTCTTGCACACTGTTAAGCCTCGCTGGGCTATTTCCCTAGCCTGGACTTGGTTTCTTCCTCTCTGATATGGCTGGGTAGGCAGAAGGGTGGTGTGTGAGCAGCTTGAACTGCCTGCTTCTTCCAAACCCTGGGCACTTGCGGGTATGTGACAGAGACAAGCCTGGATCAGGGAAGTTTGCTTGGAAGGCGAGACACAGACAAGGTGGCTAGAGAGGTGACAGGGCTTGGAGGCCAGGGCCTGATCAGGGTAGGACTGGTGGTTTGATGACTGTGAAGCTGACATGTTCTGACAGGAACTGACTGAAAAGGTTCTAATAGGAAGTGGCAGGAGAAGGGGAGGGGGAGACAAGGAGAATGGAGAGTTCATTTGCCTGTGGGGCCCGAGTGAGAGCAATCTTGAGACCCAGGTTTAGCTCTGCCTGCACACTAAGAGGCTTCAAGCATGTCCTTGCCTCCCTTGGGGTCTCAGCTGCCACGTGTGCCCAGTGACACCACCCAAGTCATAGACACCTACAAGTTGCAGGGCTTCAGGTTCCAAATTACCTAGTAGTTTGCAGGAAATTTCTGAACTCTTTGTTTGTTTGTTTGTTTGTTTCCTTTTGTTTTTGAGACAGGATTCTCTATGGTGCCAAGGTATCCAAAGTTTTAAAGCTTACACGGGAAGCCTAGGGCCATGGTAGAGGTTGTAGTGAGAGCGGCTGGGGAAGGGTAGCGAGGGGAAGCCACAAGCGACACTAGCAGAAGAAGCCTTGGGGACTTTCAGAGGTTACACCTAAGGGTGAGCAGTCCCTGAAAAAGAACTTGCTTCCAGACCCAGCAAAACTTGGCCTTTGCAGTATTGAAAAAGTGACCTTTAATGATCCCAGGTCCCCAAACAATACAGATTGGGTAGCAGTGTGCCTGCAAACCCAGGGCCTTGGGCTTGGCAGGCAAGCACTGATGGGCCTCAGCCTGAACCCTGCATTAAAAAAGTTCTTTTTTCACACAAGAACTCAGCTGGAGGTAGGGCTTTGGGTTTAGATAAATGAACTCTAAGCCCTGATCCATCAAAGCCATTTTTCGGATAAACAGTAGTAAGAGCGGGCGCCTGATGAAGGTCTCCAGGGACTTAATTGTGGAACAAAGCGCATCATCCGTGTTCATCAACTCACTTCATTCTTTCAGCAACCCACACTTTACAGATGAGGAGATGGACACAGAGGGGCCAAGGAAGGTGTCCAGGTCACACAGCTGATGAGTACAGAGGCAGGCAAAGCTCTCTCCTGAACAGTAAAATGTGGCGCTATTCGTCACCAGTAGAATTACAGCTATTTTCAGATCACATTACGGCTGTTGCAGGTATCTCAAAAATCGTTTATACTCATCACTGTGCACTTTGAAATTATGGTAGTCATTAGATCCTTTGCTGGATCGTGTTATATTGAATATATTAATCAAGCAGCACGCATGACTACATTGTAAATTGCGCTTCGGGAGCCGGTCATCAGTTTCTTTTCTGATCCTAGGTAATTTACTTCCTGCATTGAAAAGCATTTTTCCTCAGAAAGGGTCGATAAGCAGTGCCAGATTGCCAAGGCTGTGTATGGCATGGTTGGGCAGGCTCTGCTGCTAGATAACTGGGTGCTGGAGGCTCATAGGTACCACATGGAACACTCCTCCAGGTCCCTCACCTACACGATCACTTTCCCCAAACCAGTAACGACAACCACCAAGGCACCTGGGCGGGCTGGAGTCACTAGTAATCAGTGGCCATGTTGGGATGGAGACCTAGGTCTGTCTAAGTTCAGTCTGTGCCCATCATGGCTTTGCCTTCTCTGGAAATTTAGTGTCCGCCCTCCAGTACAGTTCCCTCAAGCACAAATGACCTACTTCAGAAAGGAGACACCTGATGGTCAGTAGATCATGCCACCTTTCTAGCTCTCCAATGCATTTAAATGCTCTCCATAGCTGGCATTTAGAGCCAGGTCCTTTCCTGGTAGGAGGGGAACCCCCAAGAGCAGGCCAGCAGGGGTGTGTAGCCCGGTGGCTGCCAGCCTGCTGCACACTTGAGTCCTCATCCCAACTTTGCCTGTGCACACTTGGGCCCATGTTTGAGGTCCGTGCTTCCATTGCCTTAGCTATTCAGTGAGAACAAGAATGAACGATCTCTCCTTGTGCAGCTGTGAAGAGCCTGGGAGACAATCACAGACCTCCCGCTGTACCTGCTCTGGGCTGTGTGAGCCCAATGTCTATGTCCTTAGAGACAAATGCACAGAGGGAGCCTGAGGCATCTGGAAGACCTTTGGGAGATATTGGCCCTTCCTCATAGCTGTTAGCAGAACTCCCCTTCTCTGATTTCCCTGCTGTGTTCAACAGAAGACACCCTTAGCTTCTTGCAAGTCAGAATCGGCTAGGGAGCTGTTTTGTTTCTTTTGTCTCTACTGTCTTCCTCTGAGACGCTGTCCTAGCACAGGCTGGCCTTGAACTCTGGATCCTCCTTCCTCAGGCTCCTGAGCGCTGGGATTACAGACATGAGCCACCACACCTGTTTGCCTAAGAAGCTTTCTTTTAAAATGGCCTGGGCCTCGCCTCCAAATCATGGAATTAGACTTGGGATAGGGACTAAGAAGAAATAGTTTTTCCAAAACCCCTTAGAGGAATCTGAAGTGAAGATACATGAGAGTCGTGGACTCGAAAGGAAACAGGCAGTGTGCTACTTTAGGGGACAAGGAATGGAGTGGCTCTGCAGACAGGATGAGAAGGAGCAGAAGTGTGGGTGTGAAGGGAAGCTATGTGTGTGCTTCAGGGAGGAGGAGGGGGGAACTGGAACGCACAATAAGAAAAAGCTGGAGGAAGCCACCGGGGTGGGAGCTTGATCCCAAGCCATGCCAGATCAATGATCTCACTCACTGCTTTTCTGTCAGAAGGAAATGGGAAATATGAAGTCAAGAGACAGATGACACTGTAGCCTCCTACAGGTGGCAGATATGAGGAATGTTAACGCATAGTGAGGAACATTCAGCCCTGTCAGTTCCACTCACCCCCGCCCCTGCCCCCAAATCCACCCACCTGCTCCCTCATACACTCACATCTGATGCCACCATTAGCCCAACTAAGCAGAAAGCCCCTTGTGCACTTAGTGTACATAAGGTGACCAAAGCAGGGCCACATGCTGAGGCAAATGCCAGACTGCCAAGGATGTTGCTGCCTTTTGTTTCGGCAGAAGACTGCATCAACCTGGAAACTGGACCGGGTGGGGTGATGGTTAGCTTTCAGAAAGGAAAATGGCAGAGAGTGGCTTGTACGCGGTGATACAGGGACTAATGATAGAACCAGGCCTTCTGGTCTAGTGATCTTTGTTCCACCCCCTTTCCTGGCCCCCAACTTTCAGCTTTGGTCCCTAATCTGCCTGCGCTGGGAAAAGTGAACAGATCCCCGCTACAGCCCTGTGGCTCTGACTGGTCCTGTGAGGGAACCTTGAGTCAGCCTCCAGCTCAGAGTGTGGATCAAAAGCCCAGGCACAGGGCATTTTAGGTTTCAGCCCTCTGTGGCCTCCACTATTGTCTGCTTTGGGGCATCTTTTGCCAGGTGAGAGTTGTCTGGCTCCCCACCCCCACAGGGAGACTATGACTTTAAGAGAGGAGTCAGAGCCATGGGGATCAGTTTCAAGCGGCCCTCAAAAGGCAAATCTGGATTGAGTTTAGGAAGAAAAAAGAAGGGGTTAGCTTTGGTCCTGCCTCCTTTCCCTTCTTGAAATCTTGCCCCTCCTCCAGCCTACGCCTGGAAATTCACTTCTTTTGACCTGGAGGTTAGGAGCCCACCAGCAGCCTTGTCCTCTCACCTGGTCCCTTCCCTAGTTCCAGAGCACACCTTCCGGAGGACTGCCGCCGAGCTAGTGGCTGCAATGAGTAGGTATGTGTCTGAAATTTCAACTTTCACTTTGTCAAAGCTGTCCGGGGAGAGGTGGGAAGGGCTCCAGGGCCCCCGAGACCCTTGGCAATAGGGTGAGAAGGTGAGTGGACTTTGGTGACTCCACCAGTATCTCTGTGTTCAGGCATCCGTAGGCCAATAGGAAAGCTTCATCCTGCAGCCTGGCCCATTTCCACCTTAAGTTACTTACTAAACCCACAATACGTGGGAGCTTGGCAGTGTAGAGAGCTTTGAGCTCTGTGCAGCAAGAACACTCAGAAGATGGATTTGGTTTTTGTTATTGTTGCATACAAGGACTCACTATACAGTCCAGGCTAGTTTGTAACTCACCGTCCTCCTGGCTTCTGAGTGCTCAGATTGCCAGCCTGGGTTACCATGCCCTGCAGAGGGATTTGTTTTTAGGTAGGATGTTGAAGCCCCTGGAAGGCCTGCTTAGCTCTCTAGGTTGAAGTCATGAAGCTTGGCATCTTTCCCCTACCCCAGTGCAGCCCTGAGCATAGTGAAAGCAAGGTGGGCAGGCCTGCCTTTGGTCTTAATGCTTATTTGCTGGTCACTGGTCCTGGTGCAAGCTAGTGGCTCTAAGAGTCCAGCCTTGAATGTCAAACCTTAGAGATCTGCCACGCTTTTACCAGGCCTTTTCAGGTGTGTGTGTGTGTGTGTGTGTGTGTGTGTGTGTGTGTGTGTCCTCTCTCTCTCTCTCTCTCTCTCTCTCTCTCTCTCTCTCTCTCTCTCTCTCACACACACACACACACACACACACACACACACACCACTATCACCACCACACCTCTATGACACAATAAAGTTCTCTACAACCAAAGGGCCACTCAAGAGTTAGCATCCTCAGCTACACCACTTCTCTGAGCATTCTCCCAGCCAGCATGCCTTCTATCCAAGTAGTACCAACTCAATCCAGTCATAGGAACCAAGTTCTCAGATGCTCTTGGCAAATACAAGCAATGCTTGGTCCTTATAGGATTCTGATGGGCTGGCCAGGAGTCTTGCTTTAACCCTAATGACCAGAAACACTGGGTTGGTACCTTCTGTGACTGGACTCTGGAAGGAACCTGTTGTTCTCGGCAGTTTCTGACCTTGAGAATCCTCCTTAGTTGCTGAGATACTGTTCAGGGGCCAGGCTCCAGTCTCTTTCAGGAGAGACTGCTGTCAGATGAGATGTGCCCTCTCTGGTGCCAACAGCAACAGCATCTATTGTGTCCTTATCAGGTCATCTTGGGACACTGGAGGCTACCAATACTTTTTTCTCAAGCAGGCTGAGTGCACAGGGAAAGGCAGAGTAGGGATGTGGAGAAACTGCCCATGTAGAAGAATCAGCTGCCGTATTGGGGAGCCAGTGTACCCCCAGACACATGAGCAATGAACACCAACAGGCATCTCATTGCTGGACTCAGTAGACAAATAAGTACATCATGAAGTCTGAAATGAAGTCCTGGGCTCCCCTTGAATCTCTGTCAACAACCCAGTTTGTCTTCTCGGTCTCTTCCTTATTGCACCACTCTTGTAGCTAAGATCACCAAGTCCCTTTCTGTGAAATAGAAGCCTAAGTCCTTAGAAACTAAGCATCATGCCTGCTGTCACGTAAGCAAATTTAAAATCAAACCCCAGAAGACTTGACATGAACCCTGGCCTGCTGGGGGCAGGCAGCTTAAGCAACCTGAAAACCATTTGCCACCACTAGTACCCCCCTCAGGGGCATTGCCACTCAGCTACAGGGTTATTTCTGATCCTGGAAAAGAGTGGGGGAATTGTATGTTGTTTCCCAAGGCTAGGAGAGTGCCATGTTTGATTATCCTTGCGTGCCTTCCATCTCTCTGTGGCTGCTCCTGTGCTCTGGTGATGGGATGTCACCAAGATCAACCCTCTAGCTCCTTCAGGGAAGCCCTATGATGCCCACTTCATAGTGGCCTTGGGATTTATCAATCCTTTTCAGAATAAAGCAGCACCCCAAAGCAAAAGGCTCAGCTGCACAGCAAGAAGATGGGGGCAGGGAAAGTAAGACTTCACATCAGGAAAGTTGGATATCTGCCTGTCCTAGAAATCAACAGAGAACCTGAGTGGTTTCGTGTGTGTGTGTGTGTGTGTGTGTGTGTGTGTGTGTGTTGTACTCATTTTGTTGCCTTTTTGTACCCAACTTTTTTTGAGAGAAGCTAAAGGTTTCATAGACTATTTTTTTTCAATGTGGAAAAAGCCATCCCTTCGATGTAAAGCCGAGTAATTCCAGTAAAAGGATCCAAGTGAATGAGGCTTCTGCCCAAGTATGGGAAAATATCCATCCATCTCTCCCCTTAATTAAAAAAATGGCCTTCCAAGTAGTGAGTCATGCTGCCCGCTAGCAAATTGCTCCATCCCTAGCCAGTTGCTCCAGGGACAACAGAGGTGAGAGATGGCAGTGGCTATGACACAGAAAAGACATGAAAAGGGACTTGAATTCCTGATGTCAGCAGCTCTGTGGCCTAGTGTTGCCTGCTCCTCTGCTGAAAATAATTCATTGCCTAGCTGCAACATCCAGGATGTTGGTCCTATGTCTGAGTTCACACGCACATTCTGATAAGTGGGGTGTTGCAAGGGGCACATGGAATCAGCCACGGCTCTTTGCATAATCTGGGCTTTTTTTTGAGGAAAACATAGACAATGAAAAATGTAAAGCACTCTGGATCGTAAAGGTACAGCCAGTGAACTTTCCTATATGTGGGCATATGTATGTATCTACCACCCAGTGTAAGACACAGGGAGGGCTTGCACAGCCAGAAGACTCACTTATGCCCCTTCCATGCAGGATCTCTCTCTCTTTATATGTTTCATGTGATGAAATTCAGTATTTGTAACTGATGTTATGCTGGGAAATATAAGAAGCAGTTCTGGTATGTGTGTATGTGTGTGTGCATGTGCGTGTGCGTGCGTGCGTGCGTGCGTGCGTGCGTGCGTGCGTGTGTGTGTGTGTGTGTGTGTGTGTGTTGGGGGTGCCCTGTCTTGTAGTGTTTCCCAACTCTTTGTGGTGTAAACATTCCCACCACAGCTGGTTTCAGGCTACCAACAGCTTAACAACTGGCTCAAAAAATTCTGGAAAATGGGAGCAGATGCAGAGATCCACAGCCAAACATCAGGCAAAGCCAAGAGAACCTTACAAAAGAGGGGGAGGAAGGATTCTAGGAACCAGAGAAGACACCATGAGAACACAGTCCACAGAATCAACTAAGCAGGACTCATAGGGGCTCAGAGACTGAAGGGACAATCATGGAGCCTGCATGGATCTGACCTAGGTCCTCTGCATATACCTTATGGTTGTTTACCTCGGGGGCTTTTGTGGGACTCCTAACAATGGGAATGGGGAGTATCTCTGATGTTTTTGCCTCCACTTAGGACCCTTTTCCTCCTACTGGGTTGCCTTGTCCAGACTTGATATGAGAGTTTGTGCCTAGTCTTATTGTAATTTGTTATGCCAAGTTTGGTTGATATTGCTCTTTTTTTAAAAGGGAAACAGAGGAGTGAATTTGGGGGAGAGAGAAGATGGGGAGCACTGGGAGGAGCAGAGGTAGGGAAAACTGTGGCTGGAATATAATATATAAAGAGAATAAAAAAATAGGTAGGGGGGCTGGAGAGATGGCTCAGCGGTTAAGAGCACTGACTACTCTTATGAAGGTCCTGAGTTCAAATCCCAGCAACCACATGATGGCTCACAACTATCCGTAATGAGATCTGATGCCCTCTTCTGGGGTGTCTGAAGACAGCTACAGTATACTTACATATAATAAATAAATAAATCTTTTTTAAAAAGATAGGTAGATAGATTGATTGATTGATTGATTGATTGTTATTTTTTTAATCTGAAAAATGAACTTAGATTCTGATGAGTCTAAGCAAGCTGTTTGCAAAGGGGGATCAAAGAGGTTAAGTCCAATTATGTACCCAGTACAGCCTAGTGGGCTGCAATAAGGGGTCTCCTTCATACTCTCAGTTCCTTAACTAGGGAAACAATTGTTCAGAGGATTTAGAATTATTACCAAATTCATTAATCTCACAAGTGACTCTAGAGCAAATCATTGTGGCTTTATCACTCAAGGTGCTATACAATTGGAAGATTGCTGTCTTAGTTACTTTTTCTGCTGCTGTGACAAAATATCTTGACAATAGCAACTTAAAAAGGAAGGGTTTATTTTGGCTCACAGTTTAAGGATATAATCCTTCATAATGGGGAAGTCAAGGTAGTATTCAAACCAAGGTAGAATTCAAAACATCTGGTCATGTGAGGCTTAGGAATAAGAGAACAATGAATTCTAATTCTCAGCCCACTTGCTCATTTTTTATACAGTACAGGATCTCAGCCCAAGGAATAGTGCTGGTCACAGTGGGCAGGTCTTCCTAATCAAAATAACCCCTCACAGACATACCGAGATGTTTATCTTTCAGTTGTTTCTAAGTGTCATTAAGTTGACAACTGAGATTAGCCTTCACAAAGGAGCAGCCCGGAAATCACATGGCAGTCCATTCTTATTGGGGAATATATTCCACAACTCCCGGTAGGTGACTGAAATGGCGGATGGTACCGACTCTCACAGAAACCACTTTCTTGAGCTTTCACTATTTCTACATGCACTCTGAGCATGAGGATGTGTTTGATTCCAAACATTTTCATCACATTTATCCATTTCTACAGGCATCACCATGGTTGAGATGCTGAGCTGTCCATTACCACTAAGAACTGTCCCACTACCAATAAGATCTCCCTCATACTATCTCTGGGTATTTGTACCTACTTAATTTGTTTGGGCTCACGTCTTAAAGGATTACAGTTGACCATGCTGGGAAGGCTTTATGAGAGGAGTTTGCTAACATCAGGTTGGGTAAGGAAGCAGAGACAAGGCATGAAGCAGAATTAAGCTATATATTTCAAGACTTACCCTCCAGTGACCCACTTCTTCCATTTGACCCTACCTCCTAAAGCTTCAACAACCTACAAAACAGTGCCAGCAGCTGGCGATCAAGTAGTGTTCAAACATGCAGTCCTATAGGGATATCTCACACTGAAAACACAGCAGTCTATCCCTTAGCTTTAGAGGCTCATGGTCAACCCAAAATGCAAAATATATTCAGTCCAACTTTGAAAATCTCCATAGTCTTACACTTTATACACTGTTCAAAAGTCCATACATAGCCTCTTCTGAGACTCAAAGCAGTTTTTTAACTGTAAGATACTGTAAAATCAAAAACCAAGTAACAAACTTGCAACATAAAATGGAACAGGGTAAGTAAGCACCTTCAATCCAAAAGAGAGGAACAGTTGTCGCGTCTAGCAGTAATTTGATCCTTTCATGACTAAGTAGCAGCCTGTGACCGGAATGTACGTATTCATTTTAGCCATGCACCTGTGGAAGGACAGCTGGGTTGATTTCAGTGTAGGGACATTATGAGATAAAGCTACTCTGAGCACTCATGTAATGGGTTTGTGTGTGAATATGTATTCATTCTTCTGGGACAAGTGCCCAAGAGTTCATTTGCTGAATTGTATGGCAATTGCATGCTTAGCTTTTTAATAGCCACACTCTATCCCAGCATGCCTATTCCCTCTCACGTTCCCCACAACAATGGATGGCTGATTTGGCTTCTTGACATCCTCACCAACACTTGATGTGATCACTGGCCATTCGGATAGGCATGTAGTGATACACAGGATGGTTTAGACTTACATTTCCTTAATCTCTGATGACTTTGGAAATATTTTCATCTTTTGTGTACATTTGTCATCTATATTGCCCTCTTCAATGGAATGCCTGTTATGACTTTTACCCATTTTCTAACTGAATGGTTTCTCTGTATTTGTTTGTTTTTAGAGACAAAGTCTCACTATGTACTCTGGCTAGCCTGGAACTCTCTCTGTAGATCAGGATGTGCTTAAACTCACAGAGATCCACCTGCCTCTGCCTCCCCAGTGCTAAGATTTGTCTGACTTTTGCAATGATGAGTTTTGAGAGGCAGTTACTATTCCTTTGTTGGATTGCAGTTTGCTTTCTCCTACTCTACTTTTTTATTGTATTTATTTTATTTCACATCTATGGGTGTTTTGCCTGCATGTATATCTGTACACCACATGTATGTCTTATGCTCGTGGAAACCAGAAGAGGGTGTCAGATACCCCTGGAAATTGAGCTTCAGATGACTGAGAGTTGCCATGTGGGTGATAGGAATTGAATCTAGGTTTCTGGAAGAGCAGTCAGTGCTCTTCGGTACTCAGCCCTTAAATACAGTTCTTCATGTTATGGTGACCCCCAACCACAAAATTATTTTCTCTGGTACTTTATAACTGTAATTTTGCTACTATTATGAATAATGTAAATATTTTTGGAGATAGATGTGTGTCAAAAGGGTCACAACTCATAAGTTGGTACCACTACTCTAGTCCCTTCCAGTAGAATTCATCTTTTCATTCTCTTCATATATGCAAAAGAATTAATTTTGAGGTTCAGTTGATCAGTTTTTCTCTTATGGCTCATCCTCTCCCTTGCAAGTCTAAAGAAATCTTGGCTTAACTCTACATTCCAAAGATTTGTCTTATGTTTACATTTGGCTTATATTTTTCAGTTGATTTTTTCTTTCCCCTTCTTTTTCTTTTTCTTTTTTCTAGTTCCTGGGGTTAAAACCCATGGCCTTGAATATGCCAGATATGCTCTATCACAGGGCTGAATCTCTGATGCTCATTATTTTTATTTTGTCTTACAAAGTTTCCCAGGTTGGACTCAAAGTTGTGATCCTCTTGCCTCAGTTTCCTGAATAGCTAACAGTACCACCATCTGCTACCATGCTTAGTGGAGTTACATTTTTCTCTAAGGCATGAGGTTTAGGTCCAGCCTCTCTTTTTGCCCATGCATACAGACTGACTTGGCACAATGAGTATCCTTCCATCAAATCGTTTTTGCACCTTAGTCAAAAATCAGTCAGGCATAGTTTGTGGCTGCATTCCTTGATAGGAATTTCATTAAACCTATAAACAAAATTAGAATTCATGTCTTTGTGTGTTGAATCCCTGAACTTAGTGTGCCTTTTGTTTATTTATACCTTCTTTGCTTTCTTTCCTAAGCATCAAGTGACATTTAGCAAAATGAACATTCTCTGAAAGATAGTTTTTTTTTTTGAGACAGAGTCTCATGCATCCAGGCTGGCCTGGATAGATGAGGATGACCTTGACCTTGACCTTGACTTTGACCTCTCATCTGCCTCCACCTTCCAAGTGCTGGAATGACAGGTGCACAGCCATCCCCGACTCATGCAGTGCTAGGGACTGTAAGTCATAGTCATAAGCATGCTCTTTTCTTTGGAATAGTTGTAAATGGTAGTAGGTGTTTTGAAGTTAGCCTCCACTTGGTTAATACTGGTGTAGAAATGCAGTTGTCTTTCTGTGTTAGCTGATAAAAATCCAATGTTGCTGAACTCATTTTTTAGTTCTAACGGTTTTTTGTATGGATTACTTGGGATTTCCTATGTCAATAATTATGTTGTCTCAAAATAGGGATCTTGTTTTTCATTTTCAACACTCCCTTTATTCTTTGTAATCGCACCACAAGGCTCTCTGATATTGCGGCAGAGTGGTAAGAGTCGGGCCAGGGATGCAGCTCCATGGTGGAGCATCCAGTTACTAAGCATGAGACCCTGGGATTGGTCCCCAGCACTGAAAACTCAAACTCTAAGCAAAGGCATTCTTGTCTTGTTTCTGAGGGAATGAAGAAAGGACAGAAGCGCAGACACATGGACAGTGAAGGTGGCATCAAATGGGGGTCTACTCCTGCTCCAACCCAGAACTCCGCTTGCCTACTATGCTTAGCACCAGGTTAAGGGTGGGGGTGTGGAATGTGGACAGGATTGGCTTTTCTCAGTAGGAAGTCTCTGTAGGTGGGCAGTCTCCAGCTGTAAACATCTGAGGAAGGAAAGCTGCAGTTGCTAGTCTGCACACACTGATCAATAGTGCAGAAACACTCATGCTTGAACTCCAGAGGAAAGCTCTGCCTTCCTTCTGAGCTTCACCTGGGTAAGGCTTCTCCACTTTCATGGGGCTGAAACCCCATGTTAACAGCACACATTTACTCAGGATTTCCTCTGCTCCCCACATTTCTGATCTCCATTAAATTTAACAGTAAGTGCGAGCGTGCATGTGTGTGTGTGTGTGTGTGTGTGTGTGTGTGTGTGTGTGTGTGTATGCATGTGTAGGGGGGGCAAGCACACAACCATGCCCATGTATGATGGTTTTTTTATTCAACCATCAAACATACTGTAGAAAATGCAGGTAGAGAAGCAGCATTGTATTTATTTTCCCAGTTTTTTGCTTATCATACTCTTCTTTCTTCCCAGTTTTCCTTTTTTGTTTAGAGAACTTTGTCTAGCTATTACTTCAGACTAGGCATTTTAGTGACCAATTTTCTGAAGGATATTCTCACTGAATATAAAACTGAATCGGTGACTCTGCTGATAGAAGCTCCAAGTCTTTGGTTAGTTTTGTGCAGGTTGGTAACGCTCTGCGTATGTTTCCAGTTCTTCCCTCTGTGCTTCATATTCTATCATTTCTATGGTTCTGTCTTGAAGTTCATTTCCTGTGTTGTACAATAATCTTTCTATTGAGCCTATCCATTGCATTTTTAGTTTTTGGCCATTAAAGTTTTCAGTTCTGTCATCCCCATTGTATTCTCCCCTCCCTCCCACTTTCCCTCCTCTCTCACACCTTTTCCTTTTGCTTCTTGACGCTGGGGATAGAACCCAGGACTTGACACATGCTAGACAAGTGCTTCTACTGCAGAGCTGCCCTAACCTCTCATCAGTGTTTTGGGGATTTTTTTTTAATCTTCTATTACTTTGATAAGCTTTTCCACTTTCTTTATCAAGAAGTATTAACTAAAGCATTTTGTGATGACTGTATTAACATTGCTGCCTGGCAATTCATACATTTCAAGTCTCAGTAGTGGCCCCCAGTAGTGACAGCACATGCCCACTCCCTCCTTGGTCTCACCCTGACTTTCCTTAGGTAAGGAATGAGAGGCACCAGGCTGTAGGACATTCAGAGAGCCACTCACAGCCAACTTTCTGCCCAACTTTGTGCACAGGGCTCCCACTCAATCACAGCTAGTGCCACTGGGAAGAAAGGGCCAACTTGTCACTGAACAGAGTGCTGGAAAATGTTGACCAACCCTTTAACACAGAGTCCAAATCAAAGGCTCAAAGATGACCATTAGGGTTTGCCATAGTGGTGACTGTCCATAATCCCAGCACTCTGGAGGCAAAGGGCTGCCATGAGTTTGAAGTCAGTTTGGACTATATAGTGAGTTCTAGGCTAGCCTGGGTTATAAAGTAAGACATTCTCTCTAAAGCCAAACCCCAATTCCCATTCTATGTGTCAGCAGAGGACTTGTATTTCCAAATGCAAGGCACAGGAAGTTGGGGTCTAAACATACTGCTTGTCCTTGAACAAGTCACTTGGCTGATCTATACCCTAAGCGCTTCCTTATAGAGTGGCATGAGAGCGGCAGCTTCTTTCCAGAGCTGGCAGAAGCTTGCGTGGCCATGCTCTGTGATAGCCCCTGCCTGTGCCTGCTGCAACAGGCCCTGAGTGGTGGGCAAAAGGATGAAATAAGCAGGGACAGCCACAAACAGCTTTCTGCCAAGCTTCAAAATTATAAACGCTTTCAAATGGATAGCAAAGTAGGGAGAAAAATATCATAGCGAAACATTTTGCCACATTTGCTAAAGATCTTTTCTAAGAAACAGCTTATTACAGATCCAGCTGTGAGCCCCGCCCCATCTCAGATAGAAGTAGTCAGTAACCCAAATTAGTTGTTTCTAACCTCAATGTCTGTTTCTCATTCTCTCTCACACCACACACACACACACACACACACACACACACACACACACCTAATATCATCTTGTATGTTTTACAACTTTATATAAACGACATTATATTGTGTTTGTATATTCTTCTGTAACTTTATTTTTATGCTTTGACGATTTATCCATGCAGACGCATAAATTATATTCTAAAATGAATATTATATTAAAATATTGTTGAATGCTGTTCTGTACCACAGTGTCCATTCTCGGGTCAGGGTGTGACTGGGTGGTACAGTCCTTGCCTAGTGCACAGTCCCCAGCCTTGATAAAAGACAATAATCAATACTGACACTCTGTCTAGTTCTTAGACATTTAGGTTTCCTCTCATTTTTCCACCATGTACCTGAAATGATAGTATGAACTGCCCTTTGGGATAACTGTAAAGGTCTACAACTTCAATTTGAGTCAAGTTTAGTAGCAGGTTCACTTCCAACCAACAATCCCCACTTGGTGTCTGTGAAACATTTCAGAAAGACCTGTTTGTGGTCTGGCCTCTTTTGGCTGGATGGGGGCTAGTTATATCAGGCCAGCTGGGACCAGTGTGAAGTTGGCATGGGTGCTCAGAACTCCTCCAGAAAAGCCACAGACAGTTAGGACTCACATCTGCATCTTCTTTGCCCATTCTCAACCTTGATCTTATCTCACTGTGGCCTTATTGAAATTCCTCTTGTTCCTATCACTTTCACATCTACCCTCAGCAGACCTCCCTCAGAGTCCTGCTGTTCTTCATGAGGAAGCCTGCAGCCCCAGGCACTATGAATGAAGAGTGGCTGGCTGCAGCTGAGCTCAGCTGACCCACAGATGGCCTTCAGTGGAGGACTGGAGATTTGTTTTTCCTTTCAGGGGACCATATCTTAATCTTTCCTTGCAGGTGTAGCTGAAGAAATGAGAGCTGAGTGGAAACACACATCCTCTGTTCTGGTTTCTGTTGGGGATTTTTGTTGCTATTTTTGTTTTGTGCTAGAGATGTGTTCTGTCATTGAGCTCTGCTCCCAATCCCATATTGATGGATTTTACTTGCCATCTACTGCCCCATGCACGATCTTAGACTTACAAAGTACCCGTAAGGACATGTGCCCACAGTAAGTCACTTAGCCCACAGGTACCTACCTTCTTTAGTCCCCGTTCACACTCAGCAAAGAAGTATTTTTAGGTTTGTATGATGACACTCAGAGAGGGTCACTTGCCCTCAATCCCAGATCTAGAATGTACTGGAGGCAGCATTGCACCTCAGAGTTACATGCATGGGATGGCCCTTGGAGCATTCCAATCCCAAAGTAAAATTCAAATGTCACTCTGCAGGATCTGATGTGCTTCATTCTTCACTTTCATGAACATCCCATAAATCTTTTTTTTAAGATAATATCCATGACTTTGCTCTTAAGATGGGCCTTCCTCATTCCTGGATCGCCAGCTCTTAACACAGGTCCTCCTCGACCCACAGATGGGTTGCTTGGATGCTTGTTCACTAAAGGATGAAATGACTGAGTACACCATCTTCACACACCAGAAGAGGGCACCAGATCCCATTACAGATGGTTGTGAGCCACCATGTGGTTGCTGGGAATTGAACTTGGGACCTCTGGAAGAGCAGTCAGTGCTCTCAAATCTCTCTAGCCCCATGAATACTTAGTCGCTAATCTACTGCTGTGAAGAGACACCATGACCATAGCAACTCTCATAAATGAAAGGATTTAATTTGGGCCTTGCTTACAGTCTCATAGGGCTAATCAATTATTATAATGGGGAGCAGGCTCATAGGCAGGCATGATGCTGGAACTGGGAGCTTTATATCCTGATACACAGAGAGAGGATAGAGAGAGCATGAGCATGCCATGGGCATTTGAAATCTCAAAACCTACCAAAGTGACACAATTACTTCAACAAGGCCACACCTCTTTTTTCATTATTATATTCAACACAATATATATTTTTATACCAATGATAAAAATGATGGACATGTTATTAAATGAACATAAAAAGATAAGGTCTTGCCGGGCGTTGGTGGCGCACGGCATTAATCCCAGCACTTGGGAGGCAGAGGCAGGAGGATTTCTGAGTTCGAGGCCAGCCTGGTCTACAAAGTGAGTTCCAGGACAACCAGGGCTACACAGAGAAACCCTGTCTCGAAAAACAAAACAAAACAAAAAAAAAAAAGATAAGGTCTTTTTGTTTGTTTGTTTGTTTTGTTTTTAGTAGAGCTTAAAATCTTGGTCCTTACTGTGGTACAAACCCAAAATAAGAACAAATTTTAGACATTGGAATTCATTGTGATAAAGCTGTACTTCAATGTTCCTCACATCACCAAAAGATTTTACCTCCATAATAGCTAAGCTAAGAGTTGACAGTTCTGCTGCACCAAGGAATGAATTGTAGAAGACCACACCTCTTAATCTATCCAATCCTTCTCAAATAGTGCTACTTCCTGATGACTAAGCATTCAAATATATGAGCTGAGCCTATGGGGGCTGTGGGTTAAAGTGGTGGCCCTTGTCTGGTCAGGGCTCGGGCCACTGGGCAAGGCAGACACAGGAAGTTTGACTGCATGCACCCCATGCCCCACTGGGTGGGCATCAGGCTGTGGGAAGTCACAGGACCCTGCTCTGGGGGTGGGCAGTCAAGGATGACAGGTTCTCAGTCTTGGGCACCACAGATGCCGCTGGATGCCTTGGAAGAGCTGAGAATGGAGTTGGGTTCCAGGGATTGGATTTAGCCCAGGTCCAAAGGGAAAGGGGTGGGAGGAGAGCTCCAGCGAGGTCCCACGGGGATGAGGGTCCTTGGTTTGCTTGGCTTGGCAGAGACATGGCTGGGAACACAGGGAAGCCTCCTAAGTGAGACTAGACAGGGTTCTTTAGAGGAAGACCTGCTCCATTGCTCCAGCATGGCAGATCCAGATGAGAAAAGGCAGTTCATGGTTTTAAAGCATTTATTGTTGGCATAGAGTTGTGATGAATGAAACCATACCCCACTTTCTCAGGGCAGGCCTGAGGTTAAATACCTTTTACAGGGAGGAGTGTTTGGGAAGGAGAACTTGATTGACTAAGCCCTTCAAGCTTTTAGGTACCTCATTAAAATGGACATCTGTCTTGAGGCTATGTGATCTGTGCTCACATCCTCTGTAGAGGGACTTGGGGCATTGCCCTATGTGACTGGTGGCCACAGAATTATGGAAAGCTGAGCCCTCATGTCAGGAGCCTAGTGTCTGGGAGCATGGCAAACGGCCTTCTGTCCCTTGCAGGAACACCTGCTGGGTCACTGGGATTTAAACCGAGCTCAACCAGAAGACAGGCTGCCTTTCACAATCCCACAGGGGGCCATTCTTATTAAAACCACGACACATATAAACATGTCATTGTAACATAGTAGGTAAAAGACAGATAGTGATGAACTATTATTGAACAGGTGATCTGTGACATGTTCATAAAACCTTACAGAAACATCTTAAAGGAAGAAGGATTTATTTGGGCCCACAGTTGAGATTTTAGTGCATCATAGGTACAGAGACCTGAACAAAGAATGCAGGAGATAGGGCACAAGAGAGGGAGTGTGATTCAGTCCAGCCACTGGAGTGGCCACTGTTGACATGGGAAGATAGACTTTGTGATGCTTAATCTTCATTGTAAACCTAACTAGATTTAGAATCACCTAGGAAACATGCCTCAAAATGTATCTATGGATACATTTCCAGAGAAGTTTAACTGAGTAGGGAAAATCTACCTTAAAAGTGGTACCATCCTATGGGTTGGGGGCCCAGACTTCATAAAAAGAGGAATAGGAAAAAACCTGACACATGACTGCCATTCAAGTCTCTCTGCTCTCTGATCTATCCAAATGTGAGCAAGGTCCCTCTACCACATCTGTGAGCTGCTCTTGCTATACTATGCCTTCCCTGTCATGACGGACTGTAAACTGTTCAATCATTAGCCAAAATAAATCTTCCTTTCTTTAAGTTGTTTTTAATCAGACATTTGGCCACAGCAATAAGAAGTGTAACTAATACAGGTCAGACTGCATACTGTTTTCTTACTTTGGTTCTTCCCCCACCCCTCCCCCCAGATGGATTTCTCTGTATAGTCCTGCCTGTCCTGGATCTCACTCTGTAGACCAGGTTGGCCCTGAATTCATAGATCCACCTGCTGCCTCTGCCTTCTGAGTGCTAGGATTAAAGGTTTGTGCCGCCACACCCAGCCCTAATTCAGTTTTTAACCTGGTCATACTTTACACCCCTTCATATAACCAATATATTAGCACTTACCATCCTAAATCAAAATTCTTGGGTAATATAAACCACCACATATATACATGTGACTTTACCCTGAAGACAATGGACTCTTTGCAAACTCACCTAGCTCTGAAGTCAATCACATCTCAAATGACATTGATGACATTATTGCTAGTGTATAGCCTATTTCTTCAGCATGTCTTGAATGTTACCAGAAACTGCTTGCGTATTTTACATAGTCTCTGTACTAACTCCATGAAGTAAACAATGTGATTATCCACATTTTACAATATGAAGAAAGTGCGGCAATACTTTCTTTTCCACAGAAGATTCAAGTCACACAGTAAGCGACATAGCTAAGATTCTAACCCTTCAGCCTCGCTTTCATTACACATTACTTTTGCAGAAGCAACTAGGGTTCAAACCCAGGTGTTTGCCATGCCAGACCAATCCTGTACTGCTGAGCTAAATTCCCAGACCCTTTTTATTTGTCCATTCTGGTTTTGTTACTGTTGATGATGGCAGTGGTATCTGAGACAGAGTCTCACTATGTAGCCCAGGCTGATCTTGCCTTCAGTATCCTTCTGCTGCAGCCTCCTGAGCGCTGGGGTTGCATTTGGATGCCATCACCACCAGCTCTGAAACATTTTCTCTAGTGCATCCATTTTCTCAGAGGCTCCTATGCCAAGGTATTTCCATGACCTCTTCTTGGCTGTTGTGGTCCCTGGCCCTTTTAGGCCACACATAGTTGGTTATTTTGGCAAATATTTACTCTCCATTTCACCTAGGGTCTAAATTCTTAAGCTCTGCTGCTCTTCCAGGCAAATGGAAAGTCAAATAATTTCTTTCTTAGTAAAAGCTCTACAAGTACAATAAACTGAGAAAGCTGTGCAGAAACCAGCTTGGACCTCTCCTCGCACCCCACTGTTCTATTTGTTCTGCCCACACTTAGCTGGCCTTCTTTTGTGCCACACACTCAACATGTGACATGGGGTTGAAAGAGATGAATGGCCCCCAACCTCTGCTCTTAAGGAGCTACCAAGTTAATTAAGCAGCTGGTAGGAGCAAGTTGATAATGTGGTGAGTGCTGGGATTGGGGAGCCCACCAGTGGAGAGAAAACAGAACAGTACTAGGCCCAGTGGACTGGGACTCATGTCGAGACTGTTTCATGATGGGGGAAGTGACTTAAAATTCACGCCTTTAATCCTAGCACTCTGGAGGTACAGGGAGGCAGATCTCTGTGAGTTTGAGGCCAGCCTGGTCTACATACTGAGTTCCAGGACAGACAGAGACACTGTATCAACACCCATTCCCCCCAAAAGAAAGAACTCAAAGAAAGGGGACTATGTGTTTAAGGACAACATGTTAACAGGAGAGGGCATCTTCCCTTTTTGGATTTTCACATGCTCGGGGCTCTCTCACAAAAAGAAACCAGGGTATGGGTCAGCTCAATGAACCCAGATTCCATGGATTTCTGTATTTCCTGGGGAAAGTCCTACTCTCTAAATAAGAATCCTAGGCCCCCTCAGCATGAGCATCAGCTTTTGTACCTGCTAGGTTGCCAGATTGGACCTCATATGGTTGGAGCCCTGGAAAACACCAAATTGCATAAGAAAAGTGAGCCAAAGAAACTTCCTAGCTGATGTGACCCTGGTGGTTCAGTGTGCTAGAAACTCCTATATGCAGATAGGACGTATTAATGGTCTATGGAGTACATATGGAGGATGCCAGGTAGGAATAAATAAGATCTAGTAAGTTCCCCACCTTCCAGCACAAAATAGGTGCTGAAATTAAATTATAGTCATGCCATGGCATGAGAGTCCATCTGTAAAAGTACCAAGGGCAAGATATAGATGAAGAAAACTCAAGCGTAATTTGGTATAGATGGCATTATTTGGAGACACGGTATAATCTTTGGAATAGGTGAACAGGTCATCATCTATATACAGGCCTATATATAGTCTGTGTCTATATACAGGCCTATATATAATCTGTGGGAATAAGGGGAGTCCCCAAACTGAAAGGTGGACTTTCAAGAACCCCATATGATGTCACCTAAGACTGAAGACTGAATGTACATCCTTTGTGGGGTGGGGGTGGTCAAGGAACCAAGGACCTTGACCCACGTGCTGGTCAGGAAGGCTGAATCTTTGTGGCAGTGAAGAAGGCACTGTGTGACCTGTGGGACTCAACTGGCTTTTCATCTTTACATATAGCACTCAAGTCTGCTATATTCGCTAGTTGTCTTATTGTTATGACTGGATACTGGACAAGGACAGCTTAAGAGAGACAGGTCTTCTTTTGACTCATGGTTTGAGGGTATGTCATGGTGGGAAAGGCATGATGGTGAGAGCATGAAGAAGCGGGTCATATCAGTTCAGCAGTCACGAGCAAAGAGAAGGGGGAAATGTTAGTGCTCAGATGCTTTTCTTCTCTTTCATATATATATATGTTCCTGGACCCCAACAAATGGAATGGTGCTTTCTATATCCAGGATGGGTCTTCCATTTTCAATTAAACTTTTCTAGAAATGCCTTCAGAAACACACTCAAAATGTGTGTCTCCTCGTTAATGTCTGAGATGTTTTTAAATCTAGTCGAGATGAAAATGAAGATCATGCCAGGCGGTGGTGGCGCACGCCTTTAATCCCAGCACTTGGGAGGCAGAGGCAGGAAGATTTCTGAGTTCGAGGCCAGCCTGGTCTACAAAGTGAGTTCCAGGACAGCCAGGGCTACACAGAGAAACCCTGTCTCGAAAAACCAAAAACAAAAAACAAAAAAAGAAAAAGAAAATGAAGATCAACTGTCACAGCAGTAAACACTATTTGCAGTCCTCCTTGGACTGTGGACACCGGAGAAGGGAACTACTACCTATCAGGGTTGATTCACATTTTCCAGTAGCTGGGCCTGGTTAAGCAGGAAGAAGGGCCTGGACCGTTTGGACTGCAACAGGCCCAGATCAAGCAAGGATTAACATCTAAAACTAACTTTCTCTTCTCTAGAGATTTAAGATGGCCATGCATGTCTCTTTGTACAATGCTCTGACCACATGTCTGCAGCCCACACAATTTGCGTTTACAAAAGTCTGTTCAACTGCATTAGTTTTCTGATGTTACTGAGAATTGGCAAGTGTCGGAGACACAGGCTAAGCCCCTTCAATGACAGGTAAAAACACCTAGACAGAGCAGCAAGCACGGCCCCCTGCTCCCCCTCCCCCACCCTATCACTTGGAGGAAGAAGTCTCTGTTCATAACCAGTGAGAATCAAGGATGCCTCATGGCAACAGAAGGGCTCACCCGCTATTGGTCCTGAGATGTTGCTAAGCGCTTTCATTGGTAAATGCTTGAAACTCCCTGGGTCCTGCATTCCTAACCTTTTAAGGTGATCGGGACTGTCTTTGCTGCTGGGCCTGCCCTCAACCTTATCTGATAGGTAAAAAGACAGCCTCTTCGACAGCGGCTGGCAGCCTGTCCTCCTCCACGAGTACTGAATGGCTCTGGACTGAACAAATCCATCTTGAAAATTTGAACAGCTGGAAGGTAATTCTACGTACATAGAAGAATGGACCAGGCCAAATGCTGGAAAGTGGCAGCAAGTTGACACTTTGCAAATCTTCAATCTTCAAAGCAGAGAGTAAAGGAGGCGTTGTGCCTCCTGAGGGCTGCTGTGAGAGGCATCCCACAACACTTGGCCAGTGTGAATGCAAGCTGGCAGAGCTTCTTATCACGAAGGAATCTGGTCCAGGCCCTCCTTTGCCAGTGCTAGCAAATGCAGAAACCTTATTAAACTTGAGAGCCTGCTGGTGCTAATAAACTGGCAGAGCCATCTGGACTCTGTTCCCAAACCCTAAGCTAAGAATTATGCTCCGGGGGCATTTCAAGGAGAGAGCCTGCAGAGCAAAGGTGCAGGGATCACCTTGGCTCCATGTTTCTGCTCCTTGGTTTCTGTGATACAGGCCAAGGCCCTGTTGTTGGCTCAGAGGAAGATTGAGATGTAGCAAATAAACAGGCAATCCTGCGCCAGGCACCGGCTACTCACTAGCATATGTCTTTTTCCATTTCAGCCCAAACAACATTACCAATTTGGTAATGTTATCACTATCATCAAGGACGTGCAGATGGAAAAGCCTAGAGGCAGACAGGTTACGTGACTCATCCAAGGTCATGCATGTATTAGTGGCAGAGTTGAGATTAAAAGCCCTAGGGAAACTGCGGGTCGGATTCAGCCATAGAGCATTTGCCAGTCACCTGTGAGTAAAACCATAAGTTTTTAACACCAGTGCACTCATACACACACACACACACACACACACACACACACACAGTGGGGGGAGAGAGGGAGAGAGAGAGAAAGAGAGAGAGAGAGAGAGTTTATTTCACCCAAATTGCAGTGTAATGCATGTGCATGCGTAGCTGTCATGATCTTGAGGCTAAAGTTGAAATGTGATTTTGGTTTCTGTTACCCCAGCCCCTCATCTCACTTCTGCTCACTTCTTTGCTCACCATCCTGAGACCATGCCAGGAACTCTCACATTTCCTCCAAAGGTCTGTACCATCTGTCCCTCTCCCCTGTTTGGCTTTCTTTCTCAGTGGTTTTTGGCAAGGAGAAGGGAGCTGGTCTTTATCAGTTATACATAGGCTGTCCACAAATGGTCCCTATGAGGCCACCAAAACTAGGGAGAGAATTGTTCTGCCCCATTTCCAGGACCTGTACGTTCTCAGGAAGCAATGGCTATGGCCACAGAATGAACTGTTTTAAGGATGGGACATTTGCCAGCAGCTCTTGGATGACAGAGGAGTCAGTCACTCTGGGGCCTTTCTTAAGGTCCACATCCTAGTCATCCTAGTACCAAGACCAGCACCATGGAAGATTGTTTAGCTCAATATTTGTCCCTGAAGACCGGGCTCAGGGAGTCCAAGAGACCATCCCAGGTTTCTCACAGCTGTCATGAGACTCCGCATGCAGGGCTGGGAATGCAAAATGTTTTCTTCACACCCTGGTGCAAGGTGGTGGTGCCAGGGTCAGCTTCTAGTGCCAGCAGCCCTTGGGACAGCTTGGTTCATTCACATCAGTACAACAAGTGCAAATAGGCTAAAGGGAAGTAAGAGGGAAGCCGAGTGTGTCAGGAATCAAGGCCACCAACTGCCTCACAGAGGAATGTGCCCCAGGGGCTTCAAAAGTCAATTTTTGGAGGACCCCCATCGTGGGACAAACCCTGTTGTCACAGATATTCAAACTGGCTGTCCATACTGGTTCGTTGTCTTTGTACCTCATACTCATGATGACAGGTGACATTTATTGAGCATCTGCTGTATGACAGGTGCCAAGTTAAACACATTTTTGATTAACTCAGTCCTCATGACAACCCTATTAGACAGATACAATTTTCTCCTCATGATACAGATGGAAAAGCTAATGCTCAGATTCAGTGAGTTCGAAGCCAGCCTGGTCTACATAGTGAGTCTCAGGACAGTCAGGGCTACATATTGAAACCCTATCTCAAAAAAAGGAGGGCAGCTGCCATCTCAAGAAAAAGAGGGGCAGGAAGGGTAGGCTAAATAACTTTGTTGGGAATGCACAGAGCGACAGAGCTCCTGTCCATAGGCCACTAATATTCTTGAAGCCTCAAGACTTTGCTGCTTGAGAAAGGTTGATAAAGATACCATCAGAGTCCTGCGGAGGTATAATTGCTGCATCCCCACAGTTTAGCACATATGCACGTGCCCAGGCACTCTGTTATGGGAAGAGGGGTTTTCTCTGTAGTGCCACAGAGATGACATCAGCGTTTCCTTTCAGTAACACCAGGAGGCGCAGCAGCCTGTTTCTGGCCTGTGGCTTCTTGTTATTATTTTCCACCTGACTTGTTTGGGAAGGGTAGGAAAGCTTGGGCATCCCTAACTGAGGTGTAGAACACACAGTCTTCGTATGTAGGGTAATAGAATTCACTAATGGTTGTCTGTTGGCTCTGTGGATCTTCCTACCGGAGAAAGTCCTGCTGTGGTCCAGGGCAAGGTGGACTTGCAGGAGTTGGGAAGCAGGGACAGCAGCCAATGCAATAGCAGTGTTCCCAGCAGGTGGTTGTCAGCTGCTAAATGATAGGAGACTAGAAAGAACCTAATTGTCCCCAATGCTAGTCTTGGGGTCAGAGCTGCTGTGTAGAGTTGTGCAAGGGCACCTGAGTCAATGGGGGCTTATGAAGTCCAGTAGTCTTATGTCCTGAGGCTCCTCTATCCTAATTCTCTCAAAGGCATCCATCACATGTCTCTAGGCTGTGTAGTGTAGGCCAGAGCCCATCCCTTCTTTATTAGCTCTGATGTCCATTTTGCTTACCTAAACCCCATTCCCAACACCTATTTGTCTCTGTACAGGCTTTGTATTGCCTAAGCCTTCAGGCTCATTGAAGCTCACTTCTCTACTGTTCCATATCCCTTTCTCCTGCCAACCTTTCCATCCTAGCCCCGAGGCCCTAGCTCCCAGCTCCTAGCCCCTACCTCAGGGAGAGGTAGGAATACTCTAGAAACACAAATACCTGATTTGACACATCTGAAAATTTTACTCCGTGGACAATTAAGATATACACATAGATCTGGGACACTCAGGTATCCTTTCTTCCCCTCAGGCTATTCACTGTCCTCTTTCAGTCACTGGGCATGTGTGTACTAAGCACCTGCATGATTTGGGCTCTGTTCTGGACACACAGCCATTAACAAAACAGGAACAACTAAATCTTCCTGGAGCTTCAGGTATAGTTCTAGCAAGACCCCCTCTCCTTGATCCCACCATTCTTCTTTCTTGCTCAGGTGCTATGGAAGCCCTCCTCTTCCTCCCTTCTAGAAGCATCCCCACTCCCCAAAAAAAGGCTGAACCCTGCTGCTTTGGCTTCAGTGCCAGGACCCCTGATATCCCATGTGGGGAATACATGTGTAAATTTTGCTTTTGTATCCTGGCCTGGCAAGAGCTGTAGGGCACGGTGCTCTGCCTGGGGGATCTCTCATGCACTTGTTTTCTCAATTGAGTCAGTAAAGGTAGGTAAGTGGAACTGTGGCTGGGATCCCAACCTCTGAGATGTGGCATTCATTAAGACCTGTGTAGTCAGTCGTTTTTCCTCTTATTCTTCCTGCTCCTGACTCTGGTGTTCTTCAGTACAAGACACAGACTCAGGACTGAAGAGAAGCTTCAGTGGTCAAGAGCACCTGTTGATCTTACAGAGGACCAGGGTTCAGTTCCCAGCACTCACGTGGTGGCTCACAGCCATCAGTAACTCCAGTTTTAGGGGAGCTAACACTGATCTTATGATCTCCTTGGGCACCAGGGAAACACTCATACACGTACAATAAAATAAGTAAATCTAAAAAAATGTTTTTTAAGAGCCATGGTCTTGGGCTGGAGAGGTGGCTCAGCGGTTAAGAGGTCCTGAGTTCAATTCCCAGCAACCACATGGTGGCTCTGGGATCCAATGCCCTCTTCTGGAGTGTATGAAGACAGCGACAGTCTACTCACATACATAAAATAAAATAAATCTTTTTTTAAGTGAAAAAAAAAAAAGAGCCACGGTCTTATATTTGCTACATGGCATGGTGGCCAGTTCTCTGTCTTTCATCTTTCCTTTTTCTCTTCTTTTTTTCCTTAGAAAATGCCAAGAGAAAAGCGAAAATGTAGCAGATGACCACCCCCACACTCAACATGAACAAATATTAACATGTGCTGTTTGCCTGTGATGTTGCAGTACTGTGCATTTAAACCTGGGACCTTGTGCATGCCAGGAAAGCTCTATCAACTGAGCTCCTCCCCCAGCCTGCCCATGATGTTTTCTAGCAAAACGAAACCTTCTGGGTACCGACATCCTGCGCTCTCCTCCCATCCGTGGAATGTCCTAGATACTGCCAGGCCCTGTGATCCACCTCCTAGCCAGTTCTCTCCCGTCTGGCTTTCCCCACACCACCAGGTCGCACTGTTATTTCAGATTTCTCCCAGCACAGCACGTCCAGATCTAGATCCCCAGCTGGTGTTAAGACCTCTGCAGGCAGGATTGGTCCAGGCAAACTGCCAGCCTCACCTCCCCTGCCCCAGGACACAGTCAGGAAGTCCCAGGTCCTTCCAGTAGGCCTCTGACGACAGGTGGCGTCCCATTATCCCCTTTGTGCACCTTTGGTCAAACCTAGTCACATTCCTTCCCTCCCACCCAAGAAGACCACTGGATTCCCAAACCTTGCCTCAAGGATACTTTATCATGACACCATCCAGACAAGCTCTACCCGCAGCTCATTCTATGCTCTCCTCCTTTTTTTACTGGTCCTCAATCGTCTACAAACCAGATGCAAAGCCTCTTGACTCTAATTTGGAAAGCAGCTTTAGCCAACGTGGGTCTCATTTTCTCTTGTTGATGAACGTGCCTCCAACAAAGGGAACAAATGCCTGCTCCATGCCCACTGGGCTAGATGTTGAGCAGCAGCTCTGCCAGGTGAGGGCGCTGCAGTGTGGCACTTGGGATGGGAAGGGAGGAGAGAGCTAGCAGCCTCTGAGGAGGTTGGCCCCTTAGAGCCTCTGAGGTACATAGAACTGGATATTCCCTCACAGTTTCTGTCTCCTGCATCCAGCACCAAGTCGTGGTGAGAATGAGCTTGCTGTGTGGCAGGCAGAGCCCTGGAAGACTGGAAACTGAGGAAAGAAAGCCATGTCTTAGCTAGGTCACAAAGGTGCTGGGAGTAGCCTGTGATCTCTAAGCCAACTGGCTTAAGTAGTAGCCTGGGAGGTCCGAGGATTTCTGGAAAAGGGGAGGGTCTTGGCCGCTAGTGATGGTCTGTGGAGGAGAGGAGAGGGGAGGAGAGGAGAATGTGAACAGGGTCTTAGCTGCATGTCAGCCCTCTGACTTTTCTCCTTCCAGGCTACTGACCTGACCTGACCAGCTGGTACTCCCACCCAAAGGCTTTCAGGCCTGTTGTTTCCTGTGCAGAAGGGAGGCCCCCCTCCAGGTTGCAAATGGAAAAGGCAGGCAGGCAGAGCTTCTTCCGAGCTATCATTTGGCCCTTTTCTGGCACTGAGCTGGCCTAACAAGGATAGAGCCCTCCTGTGGCCTCTCCCTAGACATTTTCTAACAGGCGGCAGCTCTAGAAGAGAAGCATTTCTCTCTTATTAGCACCTGTTGAAGGGGCCTGCCTCTCAAGATGTACATTTTTATGTACAAAATCCAAAGCTACAGGGATGTGATGATACCCTGTTTCTGACAGTTTCCCGCCTGGTGAGGGGAAGGGAAGGGAAGGGAAGGGAAGGGAAGGGAAGGGAAGGGAAGGGAAGGAAAGGAAAGGAAAGGGAAGGGAAGGGAAGGGAGGGAGAGTATCCCTCCACTTTAGGATTGGAGGGAAGCCATTGTCTAGACCATATGAAGTCTATGATTTTGCAGAGGTATTGCTCAGGACAGTAGCAACGTTCAGAGTCACAGCCAAAGCTGGGTGTAGTGGTGAATGCTTTTATATCCAACACTTAAGGGTTGCATATGGAAGCAGGAGGATCTCTGTAAGTTTGAGGCCAGTTTAGTCTACCTATCCAGTTCCAGCAGGTCAGGGCTTACATAGTGATATCCTGTCTCAAAAACAAGCAAACAAACAAATCAAAATCGTAGCCAAGTGGAGCTGAAACAGTGCCTGCGAGATCCTGCCCCTCCCCTTTACCTTCTTTCACTTCCGATTCCTATGCTCACCCCAATTCATATATTCCTATGTAACCGTCAAAGCCCATTCCAAAGCTTTTTCCTTTATAACATGCATATCATATAACCCCCAACAGGGCCTGGAGACTCTTTGTAATAAGTGCCTCTGCTTATTTGAGGAGGACTCTTCTCTGTTGTCACCTCACTGAGAGTCAAGTAATATTTGTGATAGAAATTAATAGTCCTTCCTAGGAACTGCAGCAATACAGACGAGTCTGTCTCTCCTTGCCAGAATAAGAACTTGAGATGGACAGCTATCTACAAGGGGCTTCTACTGAGCCTTTGAGAGGGTGCACCATGGAGACTTCTTGTGAGCAGAAACAACACTTAAGGACTTGGCCATCAGGGCTTCTTGGTGTGGCTTCATTGAGCCTCTGCTTACCTTAGTTCAGACTATGCAGTAGGTATCAGGGGTTTCTGGGATGACGGCAAATCTTCCTCTGAACAAATATTCCTCTATGCACTGTGTGGGAAGCAGACCTCCCTGCCCACCCATGCCAATGGCAGCTTCTGGTGCCATTTTATAGTCTGTTCTACAGCGATTGTTTTTGCATCAGTTGAATAAGATTTAGGAGCCCCTCCCCACCAACTCTCAATTTCCCAATGCAACTAGGAGAACATTTTCATATTCTTTCTCCCCAGGGCATCTTTTCTTGGTGGGGAGCACAGGGTGTGGATGCAAAGCCTTCCTGCCTGCTAGGCCCAAGTGCTCTACCACTGAGCTGTAGCCCTAGCCTCCAGTAACTTTAGCAGGAGTCTGAGCTGATCACCTGCAGTTCCTAATAGCTTCCCTTTCAAAGAACCAAGGTACTCTTCTGATCTCTCGGCGCTATTTTTTTTGTACTTAGAAAAAAATAAACGTATTTCTTTTTCCTTTTTGTCATAGAGTTCATTACTTAAAGCTCTTTGTGTAGTAAGGTAGTAATCCTTTCTATCCTCTGCTGCAGACATTATCTCCTAGTTTGCTACTTTGATTTCTAGGGTATTGTACTTTGGGGGTGTGCTAACTTTTTTTAAAAGATGATGTCACATATGGTAACATTTTCCTTTGTGATTCTTATGCTTAGAAGTCTAAGCCTTCTCCCAGATTGGATAAGTACTCATGTGTAATCTCCTAGAGTGTGGAAGGGGATTTCACGGGTGTCCTAGAGTGCTTCTTTTCTAACCTCCAGGCATCCCTCCCCACCCCTCGCTTAACTCAACCTTTCTTTGGAGGCACAAATCAATCAATTAGGCTGGAGTCTCAAGTATGCTAATGAGGTCAACCCTTTCCCCAATTCTTTCAGCCCCTTTGAAAGGGGACAGCTTGAGGGAGGTACTTCTCCCAGTAGACTATCTCATTAGCAGGAGCAAAGAAGGAGATAAAGTGCAAGTAACTTCCCTCCTTTTACCTCTTCTAGGCAAGTTTAGTGAGATCCAAACCCAGAGCTCCCAGTTAATGGAAGGTCCTGGGACTCTAACCGCTCAGACTTGAGCAAAGTCATGCGGCCAGTAGCTAGAGTTCCCCCAGCAACCGCCAGGCCAGGCCACTGCATCTTCTCCATCGAGCCAGCACAGTTGCCATGGGAACATGAGTGCTAAATTGCTTTTCGAGTATAGAAGCTGAAGACCTCAGCTTTGATGCACATAGCCCAAAAATCGATTGACCTCCAATTAGGTTTTTGTTGTTTTCTTAAGGCATCTTTCTGTTTTCGTCTTGCCTATATGCCTCCTGAGGTCTGCATCAGAGACTCAAATATTTGGCTCCATTTGCTAAAAAAAAAAATATTATTTATACCTTGACTTATTTCAAAAAGGATTTAAGGTGGTTTATGGAGATGCATCTAATACTTGGAACCAAAATTTGATGCAAGAGGAGGATGAAACAAAGAGTAAACAAGGATGAGTAGGAAAGAAGTAGTAAGAGACTGGATGCCAGGAAGTCCCTGTGTGATAAATGAGAGTCCCAAATGGGGCTCTTAGACTTCCATGGTAGATAACAAAAATGGGCAGCCGAATCGTTACAAGATTCATAGATTAAAAACAAATCAACTGATTAATAGGAGCTCAAGCGTTCCTAACCTTGAAACCAAAAGTTTACTTTCCTCCTGTAGACTCTAAAAAGTGATGTCATTTTTCTACCCCTGTACCCAGCAGATTACTTAAGCCAATTTGAAGTGTAGACTATCTTCTGTGGATGATTTTGTTTCCAAACTTCTCCACTTTTAATATTGTTGTTGACAAATGATCAGTGCACCTTTCTGTAAATGTCAAAAGAAAAGAATACAACACAGCCTTTACAATGAGTTGACCAAGGCTGGGGAGATATCTCAGTTGCTAAAGTGCAACTGTGAGGATCTAAGTTGGATGCTCAGCACCTGCTTAGAGATCTGTGTGGAGTGATGTAATCTAAGTGCTAGGAAGGTGAGACAGGACCATCCCTAAGGCTCGCTGGCCGGCCAACCTAGCCTAACCAGTGAGATCTCCAGGTCCTAGTAAGAGAGCCGGTCTCAAGAACATGATAAGGCTGGGAAGATGTCTCAACAGGTTAGAGCACTGGCTGCTCTTCCAGACAGTTCACATTTATTTCCCAGTAGCCACATGCTAGCTCACAACTGGCTGTAACTCTAGTCCCAGGGGTCCTAATGCCTTCTTCTGGCTTCCAAGGGCACCAGGCACACGTGGTACAAAGATGTATTAGGAGACAAAACACCCATATGCATTAAACAGACAAATGAAGAACACTTGAGACTGACCACGCCTCCATATGCGTGCAGACATACATGTGTACGTGCACATTTGGACACGTGAGTATGCATACACACTGACACACCCACACAACCACATGCAAATAAAGTGACTGTGTAAAAACAAACATGTGGAGTGGGGAAAATGTGTATAGTATACTGTCACCATTGCATTGCTTGCACAGAACATTAATTGAAAAAAAACATTGTAGCACTCACAGTATCTCCCATGTCAGATAAACATCCTATCCCTGAGCTTCAAAAATATTTTAAATGAGTAGCAATATACATCAGCATGTTAAACTAGAAAGATTAGAAAAATACAGAAAAAAATCTCTTTCTCTTCTTTAGACAAGATATTATTATTCTATAATTCTGGCTGTCCTGGAACTTGCTGTGCAGACCAGGCTAGCCTCAAATTCACGGAGATCCTCTTGCCTATGCCTCACAAGTGAGATGGATTATAGACATGTACTACCATGTCCAGCTTTTTTAGAGAAGGTTTTGTACTTCCAGGGTACTAGCCTAGAACTTCTTGTACATCCAGGGTGCGCAACCTAGAACCTCTTGTACATCCAGGATACTCAACCCAGAACCTTTTACATACTAAGCAAGTGCCCTCCCACTGAGCTCTACCTCCAGCCTGCAGACCTATTTCTCATGTAAATCAGTGCAGCCTTTCTTCAGGACAATATTGCTGTGCATTTCAAAAGACTTTAAAATGTACATACCCTTTGATCTGCCAATTCTACTTTTACAAATGCATACTAAGGACATACATAACCAGAATAGAATGAATGCCCAAAGATTCATGTACAAAGTTGCACATCAAAACATTGGTTATAGGGGCTAGAGAGACAGCCCAGTAAGTGCAGTGGTTACTCTTCCAGAGGATCCTGGTTCGATTCCCAACACCTACATAATGACTCACAACCATCTCTACCATCAATTCTAGGGAAATCCAATGCCCATCTGGCCTCCAAATACTAGGTATGCACATGGTTCACAGATATACAGATAAAATAATTAATTTAATTTTAAAATAATATTATTAGGAGCTAGAGAGATGGCCCAGCAGTTAAGGGCATGTACTAGTCCTGCCAAAAACCTGAATTCAGCTTCTAGCATCCACACTGGGTGGCTCACAACTGCTAGAGATGCAGGATTATCCTGATGAGCTGGCGTTGCAAGCAGTTGTGAGCCACCCAGCGTGAATGCTTGGAAACTGAACTCAGGTCTTCTGCAAGACCAGTACATCCTCTAGATAGAAGAAACTGTGTGGCTGTTGAGAAGGTATGAAGGGGGTGGTGTCTTTCAGTGGAAGACTGTTTGCCTAGTTTGTGCAAGGCCCTGGGTTTGATTCCCAGCGCCCTAAAAAAGAAAATAAGCTAACAGCTTAAAACACAAATGAAAAGTTCTGTTTACCATCAAACTTCCCAGACTACACCATAATCTCTGTCCTGTATCCTCTCTGTGCCCTGGCTCGTGCCTTCACTGCAGTTATGAGTTAGCTAACATGTATTGTGTGCTTATCTAGTTCACATGTCCAAGTCAAGAAGGTCCATCAGGATGGATGCTAACGCCTGTCCTTGCACTCACTACCATTGTCCACTGTCCAAGAAAGAAAATTAAGAAAGCTCCCAGTCTAATTGAAAAGTAGCTTTGACAAAGCAATGGAAAAGGCTCATTTTATTAAACCGTCACCCCTGTGTGCAGGTCATTTTAACATCCTGTGTGAAGAAACGGAGAGCATAGAAAGAGCTGCCACTGAGCTGGTCGCTCCTCAGCAAGCTCCAGGGGTGGTAGAGGCAAGAGCTCAACAGGCCTTTTTTCCGTGGAACATTAATTTCAGTTGAAAGAACAACAGTAGTTTGACTTGGGTACTTCTTCTTCTCCAGGATGACCGAAGTGAGCCTAGAGCTTCAAAGAAACAGCTGAGAGGATCTGTTACCAAAGATAAGGTGCAAACTTTCAACTGAAGAGTCTGAATTGTTGAAAACTTGTTTCTGCCCCCTGGGGCCTTGGCTGTGTCTCAGGATTTAAGGAAGCTCTTTCCACCCCTTAATTCTTTATGACCTGTTGGGATTCCCAAACTCCATCCTAGATGCCAGGGTTACTTCTTGTATTGGCTTTCTAGGATCCCATGCATGCACCTGTGCACACAGTCTTTGCCCCCAGCATGTTATGCATGCTTTGACCATGAAGTGAAATGCTTCCTAGACATCAGACGGATGTGACAGGAAGGCTACCATTGCAGAGCAGTGCAGGTGTGGCAAGACATGATGACACATATCTCCAGTGTCCATGCTTCCCTTTGTCCCTGGCACCAGCCTGGGCCCTCTATCTGACTTTAGGCTTTAGTCTCCCAGGAGCTAGTGATGGCTCTCTGCCTCCAGCCTCGACCTCTTCTGAGCTCCCAGTTGCACGTCTCCCTGCCTCTCAGCCATACATACAGAAGCCAAGCCCATGTTTATTCTTCCAGTTCCCACATCGCCTCTCTTCCAAGGCTCCCTGAGTCAGAGACACTGCCTCACCAGTGAGATCTGCTCTCCCTCCTTCATCTTAGTCTCTGCTCCAAGCAGGCCCCCTTGCTTCTCACCCCACCCCTCCCACAGTCCCTTGACTGCTCTCCATCCCTCTCCCATCAGTCTGCCACACAAAGCCACCAGTGGCATTTGCAGGCCACTCCCTAACCCAGAAGTTTCCAATCCTCTTGCCTCTTGCCCATGAGACCCACACTCCTGCCCTCTACAGGCACGGCTGGGCTCTCTTTCCACGTGCCTCATCATCCACCTGACTGGCCTCACTTCCTCTGCTTCATACCAGGGACCTTCATCCTATTTTATACCATTGCCTGGGAGTTCCCTCTCCAACTTTCATTTTATTGGCATTTTTTTATTTCTTCATTTTTAAGGGTCCACTGTCCTTAGGCGCCACTCACATGATAGGCAAGCACTCTACCACTAAATGACATATCCAGCCCCAAGAAGCAATTCTGTCACCTTGTCTTCTTTCCATTCCTTCCTTTCCTTCTTTTCGCTTCTCCTCCCCTCCCTTTCCTTCCTTTCCCCTTCCCCTTTTTCTTCTCTTGTTTGGAGACAGGGTTGCACTGTGTAGACCAGGCTGGCCCTGATTGAAATTCTGGTTCAGTCTTGAAAGTTCTGAGACTAAAGGCATGAGTCACTAAATTTGGCTCTGTGATATCTCTTTATTTTTCTTAAGGACTTACTGGTGTGTGTGTGTGTGTGTGTGTGTGTGTGTGTGTGTGTGTGTGTGTGTGTGTGTATGTGTTCATGAGTGTATTCATACATGCAGGTGAGCATGCCTGTGCATGCACAGAAGCCAAAACAGGGGGCACTGAATTTCTAAGAGCTGAAGTTACAGGCCTTTGTAGGATGTACTGGTGATATGAACTCCAGTCTTCATAACTGTAGAGCAAACACTCTTAAAGTGAAGCCATTTTAATGGGGGAGGGAGGAGCTTGTTCTTCTTGATGCTTTTCACTTCTGAATGAAAGAAACAACTCTGGGAGTTGTCAAGTGACAATCAATGAATGCATATGGCAAGGAAATGAAAGTAAAATATCAAGTGAGGGCTGGAGGCCCTGTAGCTGGAAAATTGAAGTGTGTACCTAATGGGAATAATTTGGAAAGAAAGTAACATTTACTGAGCCTTAACTTGTCCAATCTGCAATATGGGTTGTGTGTGCATTCTCCCTCCATTGTTCTAGCAACTGTAAAGCAGCACTATGTTCCATGTGGGGAAATGGGGCCCAGCCACCTCAGTGCTTCCTAGTCTTTGCTGAGTGTAGCAGCTTGGCAGTCGGCTGCAGAACGTCTTTGGATCATGAACGAGAGAGTAGAGACAGCACCTAGTATCCTTGTGATTGTATCTAACCTTCACACAGAGGGAAAGAGCTATATTTGCTCTTACAAGTTGGGCCATGTCATGAGGCATGGAAGCAATCTTTGAAGTCAAGACTCAGTGGAAATATAAACCTCCCACCCGGTAAGAAAACCAGTGCAGCACCATTTCACGTAACTGTGAGCCAGTTTCTTAACCTCTCTGAGATGTGAGCTAGGAATAGTCAGTCCCCTGGAAGATTTGTGGTGCAGGTGAGCTACAGAGAGTATGAAAGGGTCACATATGGCTCAACCACATTCTGACCCTACCAGGGATTCGCTCTTCCCTCCTCAGCACCCACAGGAGGAAGTATGGTTAGTGAAACTCACACTATGTTGCAAGTCAAGGAACTGTGCTCTGTCCCTGGAACTGCCAAGGCTGCATGACCTTTATCAAGTCACCTTCCCTTTCTGGGCTTTGGTTTCTTCTTACATTTGTATCATATGGGAGTTTTATTTCACAGCAGTTGGGTGTTTCTTTTTTTCTCTCTCTCTCATTACCCAATTCAACAAAGTCACTTTAAAAGCAAAGGGGTATAGCCCAGTTGGTAGCATGTTTGCCTAGCTTGTAGAAAACCCCGAGTGTGATTCCTAGAACCATGTACACCAGGCTTGGTGGTGCATACCTGTGAGCCCAGCATGGAGGAGGTGGAAGTTGGAGGATCAAAAGTTTATACTTGATGCATAGTGAGTTCAAGGCATGCTTTGCTACGGGAGACCCTGCCTCCAAAAAGAAAAAAAATTAAAGAAAGTCAAGGTCATTGTCTTCAGCTACATACATTTGGAGTCCAGCCTGCTCTATACATGACCTTGTCTCAAAAAAAAAAAAGGAATGAGATGTAGCCTACTTGTAGAGCACTTGCCTGGCATTATGCAAAACTGGAAGGAAGGAAGGAAGGAAGGAAGGAAGGAAGGAAGGAAGGAAGGAAGGGAGGAAGGAAGGAAGGAAGGAAGGAAGGAAGGAACCTAGCCACTAGATCAGATGATTCTAACCTGAAGAGCTGTGTTTATGGAAGTTGGATATCTCAAGAAATATTTCCCAAAGGGAAAAGTCCCCAAAGCTTGGTGACCTGAAAAAAAAGTCAGGGTTCCTCATCAACAGATACAACCCAGGCCCCTCCCTCCTGGTCTCCAGAGAGATGCCCCTGCAGGCTTGGGCCTTACTGCCAAAGCAGGCCTGGAGCTGATTCAGGGGCCCAGCTGCCTGTTGCCATGGCAACATTCCAGCACACTTTGCATAGTGACAGGGATGCTAGGTTTTGCTAACAAAGTGCTCTGTAAAGGACTTCATGTCTTTGGCAGGGACAATTCCACCTTCTTTTTCTCGCAAATAACTGTGGGGGCTGTGAAGAGGGAGTTGGCAAGTCACTTCCTCTGTCTTGGCCTGCGCCCCTGGGCTTTCCTTGAAGGCACAAGTTGGCAGCTTTTTCTTTCTCTAGTTCCAAATATACCATCACCACCCTCCTCCTGTCCACTCCCCCGTCCAGAGGAAAGAATGGTTTTTCCCTTAGTTAGAGCCCAACATGTTTATGAAAACAGGAGGAATGCGCTGTTCTAATCACCTGTATCCCCTTGGCTGATTGCTGGGTCAAACAGTCCTCAATCCCCTTTCCTTTGTTCAGAATACCCAGGGATTTTCAGGATTGAAACAGGAAGACCATGTCGTATCCTGGGGAGTGAGTCCCTAGGGCAGGAAATAGTCTCTGAATTCTGAGTGGACTTGGAAAGAAGCCAGGCGACAGAGCAAATCCTGATTTTATTTTGTCCAAGAGATATGTTCTTGAATACACATTACTGAACCTCTCTGGGCCTCAGTTTCCTCATACATGCAATGGGTATGATAAGAGAGGCTTTAGACGGACTTTATGGAAGGGATGCTCTGCAGTGTAATGTATCTTATGCTTGTCTGTTTCTGTTTCCTTTGCTGTCATTTGGTCCAACAGGAGGTTAGTGCATTAGTCTCCTGACCTCCTCATTTCTACTGCAATCTCCCCCAGATCAGCCAGACTTGGTGATCATGCCAACATTTAAATAACATCCTGGGGCTGAGAACGTGACTCAGTGGTAAAGGGCTTACCTAGCATGTGTGAGACTCTGGCCATCCTTAGTACACCGTGGGTGTGCTGTATATATCAAGCTGATCCTGGTGGCTCAAACCTGTAATTCCAGCTACTCAGGATGCCCCATAGAAAGATTGCTAGCAGGGAGTGGTGGCACACGCCTTTAATCCCAGCACTTGGGAGGCAGAGGCAGGCGGATTTCTGAGTTCAAGGCCAGCCTGGTCTACAGAGTGAGTTCCAGGACAGCCAGGGCTGCACAGAGAAATCCTGTCTCAAAAAACCAAAAGAAGAAGAAGAAGAAGAAGAAGAAGAAGAAGAAGAAGAAGAAGAAGAAGAAGAAGAAGAAAGATTGCAAAGATTGCTAGTTCAAGACCTTGGTGGGCTACTGGATAAGTTCCAGGCCAACCTGGGCAATTTAATAGAATCTTGTCTCAAAATAAAAAGAGGTCTGGGGATATAGTCTAGTAGAAGAGTGCTTTTGTGTCGAACATGCACAGGAGCCTGGGTTCAATCTTCAGTGCTACAGGAAAAAGATTTCAAGTTCAAGGACAACCTAGGCTAGAGAGCAATACTGCATCTCAATTCCCCACCACCAACATTTACCCTGTGTCACTCCGTTGCTTTCAAACTCTAGTGGCTTCTCACTGCACCTCAGATGAAACCCAGCCGTCTCCCCTCAGCTCTTCCATTTTGATATACTAACCTTCTTTCCATTTCTCAAAGATATTGAGGCTCTCACCTCAGGGACTTGGCACTTTCCATTCCCTTTGCTGGTTCCTTCCTGTGCTCAGTTCTTAGCTTGAGAAACCTCCCTCCCCACCTCCACACATCCATACTGCTTCCTACACTCATCCAGCGTCACATCCCCTTGCTGGTGTTCTTCCTAACGCTGCTCACTAGGTCATCTTACATTGCTGCTTTGCACATTTGGTACATCCGCCTCCTATATCTCTCTATCCCCAGTGCCCACAAAGCGGTCATGTGATGGATTCAACACAGTGTATTGAAGGAATGAACAAATGAACAAATGAATGAATGGGGCAGTCAGAGCACTGGAAGCAAAGCCTGAAATCCAACAGAGAACGAAGGATGTCCATCTTTCTTTTTTCCCCCCTCTTTCTATTTTTCTTCATTTTAAATTTATTTGAGACTAGGTCTCACTGGGTATCCCTGGCTGGTCTGGAACTTAGAGATTCACCTACCTCTGCCTCCTGAGTGCTGAGATTAAACATGTACACCACCATCTTGGGCGTGTTTACCCTCCTTTTTTGCCACCTTCACCATCTGGCTACATGGCAGAGGGCTCTTTGGTTAGACCTGTGGCATCCAAAGCCAAGAGTACATTCATCTATTAGAGGATGGGGAGAAAATATTAGAATTTCTATTTACACTAATTTTATCACATTTTAATTTCCATATTTTTCTGTTTTATCATTTCAAAAACCAATTAGCACAATATTACATGTATATAGTTTATATATAAATATACATATCTTGGAGCACAGGCTTAAAAATACTTGGAGACCATGGCTGGTAGGAAATAAATAAGCAGGCTGTTGGCAGCGTGCTACAGATACACTGGCTTGGGCAAGGACAGATCTCTAGAGCAGAGTATTAGAGGTTGACTGCCTTGGGATTAAGGTGGGGATGGGGGCAGCAGCGGGTGTAGACCCCCACAATTCCTAGCACATCTGTTGACCTTCTTCTGACAAATGACCCTGGCTGTCCTATCCTTCAGAGACCTGTGAGTTTCCTCTCTAGGAGAGTTCCATTTCCAAGGCTCTAGAGAAACTTTGACTCTAGAGCTTGGTGTTTTACCATCCCCAGAGACAAATAAGTAGGGAGAAAGACTGAGGGCCAGGGGCTCCCTCGACACAGGCTGCTCTTTCTCCCATTGGTGTGTTCTCTGTAAGCAAAATGGTGCCTTGAGAAGAGTGGGTGCAGCACTAGTTGATCCCCATCAGTACCCAGGACACTTCCTCTAAGTGTCTGAGCTGAGAGAACACTCAGGGCGCGAGCAAGCCCATGGTTTCACTGCCAAGACAGAAATTAAATGAGGCTAGGAAAGGCCAGGGTTGGCCCAAGGTCATGGGGCATCCAGAGACCACTCTGCTTTGTGCTCCTTTCTCTGCTTAACCACTGTGATGAGCGCCCATGTATGACCCGGGTCTCCCTTGGCTCCTTCTCCTTGGTCTGCTACTTACAGCACCAGTTCTCCAGAACTCTCTGGCTTTCTTACTGGGGCCGGAGGCAAACTCAAAATATTCCAAATCACAATTCCACAACCTTCTACCTTCACCAAACCCACATTCTATATTTCTTCCCATTCTTTCTGTAGATGTTAATAACATCTCTGCCCTTCTAGTTGTTTTGGCCTCAGTTGCAAAGTATTCAAGTTTGACTGAGTAAATGCTACTAGAAGCCAGGCACTTAAAAAAAGTGTGCTTCAATTTCTTAAGAGAGTGTGAGGGTGGGAGGAGAGATGCAGAAGGCCTGCATGCTATGGCATGCCTGTGGAGGTTAGACGACCCTTTTGTGGAGTTAGCACGCTCCTTCTACCTTGGAAGTGGACTTTGAGGTTGTAAAACCATGCCGCATTTTTAGTTTGCTCTTTCCACTCTGTAATGGGGGGTTCAAGATGTGATCTCAGCTTCTGCTCCAGTCGTTATCTGTGGCAGCTGCCATGCCTTCCTGTCATGATGGTGATGTTTTTGTTTGTTTGTTTGTTTGTTTTCGTTTTTTCTTGAGACAGGGTCTCACCATGTAGCTCTGGCTAGCCTGGTATTCTCTATATAGATCAGGCTAGCCTTGGACTCACAGAGATCTGCCTGCTTCTGGCTCCTGAGTGATGGGATCAAAGGCATGTACCACCATATTTGGCTTGGTGATAACCTCCTATGTCTTTGGTACTAAAAGCCCAAATAAACCCTTCCTTCTAAAAGATGCCTTAGTCATGGTGTTTCATCATAGCAATAGAAAAGTGACTAATATACCAAGCTCGACTAGCAAGCATCTCACTAGCCCTAGACTTTTTTTGTGCACAATTAACATATACACCAACAAGTGTACACATTGACTAGTGATCACAAAGTACTTATTCTATACTCACTCTAGTTTTCCTCAATTGAGAAGCTGAGCAGGAGCAAGACCAGGACTGCAGAGCCCGCCTACCTTTAGGCATATTGCAGATCATCCCTCCAATACCTCTGTGAGTAGTTTAACCCAATTTATAGATACAAATTATTTTTCCTTGAACCAGCTAATTTAATTTTGCCTCAGATATCCAACAAATTAGACTTTTTGACACACAATTTTTCTTCTTGTTATGAGATCTTATTATGTACTAGCGTCTGAGTATTACTACTAAATTTACACAGATCATGCATGTGCTTCTAAACTCCTCCTCTGTGCCATTAACTCATACGCACTTGCAAAGTGCATATCAGATTTTGTGGGACATAGTACTGGGGGAATTAGTGTGAATGGAAGTCTGTTTCTAGTAGAAAAGATTTTTTTAAAAAGGACTTTGAATCTGATGGGGTAGCGTCTATACTGGACCCAAACTCTGTGGAGCAGATATGGCTATAAAGAAGTACCTCCAGTTCTGGTGACAAGTCTCTGAGAAGACACCCTCAAAGTGTCTTGAGACTTGAGAAATGAGACTGGATTTTCATGAGTGTAGTTGAAAATGGAAGGAAAAGCACTCCTCTAGAAGGAATAGAAATGAAGAAACCTTCATTGAGGCTGAAAGAAACTACCTTGCTTCAGGGTTGAGAACTCTGACTGTAGCTCACTGGGGCAGAATCTCTCAGGAGAGGGCTGAGTAAGCTAGCACACAACACAGGAGCCTAAGGATAGGCTACTAACAGACTGCTGGGGGTCACAGTTGAACTGTGCCTTGGAATTCAGGGCCTCCAATAAAACTTTGATCTGAAAGATCCCATTCCAAACTGAAGTATGTGCAGGTCATGGCAGATGGGGCTAGCTGTGTTAAATAAAACAAACAGCCAGAAAAAAACTGCCTGTTTGTTGACAAACAAAACAAAACAAAACAAAAACTTGGCTTAGAGTTAGCTAATTTGTGTCCATAGCACACAACCATGCAACTTTCTAGCTCAATCTCTTTACCTTAGTTTATTTCTCCATCTTCTTGGGCCCAATAAGCCATGGCATTACAGAAATGAGAACATGCCAAAAGTGACATGTTGGCTCTTGTCCTAGCTCTAGGGTTCCAGGTGGGAGTCTGGAGATAGCACTGACTCCTGCCCATTTCTCTACCCGTTCCTTTTTTACCATCCTTGAAGACAGGGGAATCTGCTGATGGGGTGGCAAATGACCTTAATCGCTTTCACTTTAGAAAAGTAGCCCCCAGCATTGCTTTCAAGCCCCAGATTTCTGTCTCTCTGCTGCAGGTTTATCTAAGGCTTCATTTTTTTAAGATTTATTTATTTTATTTATATGAGTACACTGTAGCTGTCTTCAGACACACCAGAAGAGGGCATCAGATCCCATTACAGATGGTTGTGAGCCACCATGTGATTGCTGGGAATTGAACTCAGGACCTCTGGAAGAACAGTCAGTGCTCTTAACCACTGAGCCATCCATCTCTCCAGCCCCCTGCAGGTTTATCTGAAGCATCAAGCATGGTGGGGCTGGAGACAGGAGGCACTAGCCAAAGAGTGGGGCCTGCCTCTCCCTCTAACCCCTCCTCTCCAGACTTGGCTGCTCCCGGTTTGATTCAGTCGGAGCTTATGCCAGAAACTCCTCAAACTCCACGTAAAGACACTATGGAAGTACAGCCCCCTCCTAGCACTTCTTTCAATTTGTCTGCCTGCCTGCCTGTCTGTCTGTCTGTCTGTCTGTCTGTCCGTCTACCTATATACCTCAGCACATTAGCACATTGCACAGTGATCGGGGAGTGAATCTTCCTAGCCCCTTTCCTCAGACTAGGGGACCAGTCAGAAGAGTCACCAGGACTCTGTACATCCTAGAGATCCTTTCTGATAAGAAAGAAGGGGTGAGAAGATTTGAGTATGTGGGGCACGAGAAGTGTGAAGCTTTCAGAGGACCCATCAGAAGGGAAGATCAGGGGAGGTCTGCAGGGCAGGGTGGCTGGCTCTATGGTTCTGCTAATACTTTAATAGCTACTGGCAGGGTGGTCTCTTCTCACTGGCAGAAGCTCACTGACACATACTCTATGCCAGGCACCCCAAGGCATGGCCTCAAGCCACATAGCCCTCCAGGAAAGCTATGGACTACTACATGGGAAGGCCTCATGAACTTGTGGAGAAGTTCTAACACAACTAGTGCTAAAAGTACTCAGGTGGAGATTGTGGGTAGGGAACAGGGCTTTGGGAGCATAATGGCATTATAGTTGAAGTTTGAGAAACTGCCTATAGGGCTTGGGAATCACTCTTACAGGGGAAGCAATGAGAAGCAGACGGGGAGCACATTTTAGCAAGCACTCACTATATGCCTGATGTCATGCGGGAGAAGTCTTACAATACAATGGTTCCGTCTTATGCATCATGAATGCATTCCAAAATCTTGAAACTACTGCTAGGACTGGTCCATGAATAGACTATGCTTTTCACCCCATAAATACCTAAATGCCTATAGTACAGTTCAATTTATAAGTTGGACTCAGTATGAGACTAACAACTATAAACATTAGTAAAACAGAACAGTAATGTACTATAACAAGTTCTGGGAGTGCAGGTTCTCTGTCTCTCAACATATCCGGTTGTGCCATGATTACCTTTGTAGTGATAACACTATGCTCATGTGTGTGATATACATAAATGTAGATGACAGCATCATAATACTTATGACCTGAAAATTTGTCAAGAAGGATGAGGCAAAATAAATAAGTAAATAAGTAAATAAATAAGTATAAATATTTTATTTTTATATTTGTTGTATTTATATAATAAATATATTTTGTTCTTTAAATAAAGAAGATTAAATCATAAACTAACTAAATAAATATAAATAAATTTTATTTTTATATTTATTGTATTTATCTAATAAATAAATTTTGGTTTTTAAATAAAGAAGATTAAAGCATAAACTAAATAAATAACTATAAATAAATTTTATTTTATATTTATTGTATTTATTATATAAATACATTTTGTTCTTTAAATAAAGCAGATTAAATCATAAACTAAAAAATAAAGAGGGATGAGGTAGGAGGACAGTTGTGAATAGTGACCCTCCACACACACACAATTATTAAGAGAATTACAATGTGGCAATGGGACTGGTTGTGTGTCAGAAGATGAAGGTTTTTTAACCAAGTCATTTTGGAAGAGTTTGTGGTTAGAAGCTGTTCTCTTCATTTTTCATGCCCCAATGATTCTGTTTACCCTCTTACCAAAGGTAGGTTCTATTGGGTTTGTTGTTCCAAAAGAGTCCACCGAAGGCTTGCTCTGAGTCTGAAGGTGTAGCACAATGCTTGAGAACTTGCATAATATTCACAAGGTCCTAGGCTGGGTCCCTAACACCTCAAAAATCCCTGCTTTGGTTGGGATCTTCTCTCCTGAATCAACATCTTCAACTCAGCTTGAAATGTGACTCTGCTTCTTCACTGGCAAACAAATGGTCCTGAAGATTTTGTATTTTTCAGCCCAAGTCTATTCTTCAGTCTGTGGGACCAGCCCTTCCTTGGGAAACAAGGTTAGGTATAACTCTCTTTCCTAGCCCCCTAGCTGAGGTTTTCTTATAGGCACCATGGTTCTGACAGCACGTATTGTCAGAAACAGTTGGAACACGTTTTCTGCTCATGTCTTCCACCCACAAATTTCATTCCTTTTGCGTGCACTCTTCTTCTTTTTTCACAGTTTCACAGATAGATTTGTTCTTATCATAGTCTTTGAAACCTTGGCACACAGCTCCTCTTTCCCTCATTAACTTGAGAACTTCCACTTCACAGAAGCTCTTGGTGGACATTTTTTTTGAGAGAGAGAGAGAGAGAGAGAGAGGAGAGGAGAGGAGAGGAGAGGAGGGAAGATGGAGAGAGAGAGGAGGAGAGATGGAGAGAGGAGAGAGAGAGAGAGAGAGAGAGAGAGAGAGAGAGAGAGAGAATATGGATTAATGGTGAAAAATAGGGAAAGGATTTCAGTATGACCTCACTGGGAAGAGGAACAAATACAGTGATCTACTGTACACACCCAAGTCCATCTTCAGGGTCCTAACAGGAGTTTTAGGTATAAATGTAAGGCAGGAGGTATGTATAACTCTCCTAATTAGGTTTCTATTGCTGTGACAAACACTGGACAAACCCAACCTGAGAGAGGAAATGGTCTATTTGGCTTACACATCCCACTAAGAAGTTGGGGAGGGAGATGAAACACGAACAGACACAGGAACCATAGAGGACTGCTGCTTACTGACTTGCTCTTCTTTATGGCTTGTTCAGCCTGTTTTCTTATCCAACCCAGGACCACCTACCCAGGTATGGCACTTCCTCCAGTCTACTGAACTCTCTCCCACATCAATCATTAATCAAGAATATGTCCCCCCACACACAGACTTGCCCACAGACAAATCTGATGGAGGAACTTCCTCACATGAGGTTTCTCTTTCTAGAGGACTCTAGTTTGCACGAAGTAGACAAACTAACACAGTAACTAGTGAGTCCTGATCAGGATGTGGCCCCACCCATTACTGATTTACAATGGTCTAGTTTCTGTCTGTCCAGCAAGTTAGTCTGATTAGTTGTGAAAATTATGATTTTTTTCCCTAGGAGACAAGTTCTTTCTCTGGCTGACACCAGGACTTCATTCTTCCCCTCTACAGGATTCCAATTTCTTGGGGTTATCATTTCAATAATCTGATAGCCAAGGGGATGGACAAATGTGTTCTCTTTTGAATATCTTCTTTCCAGCCAAGGTGGTTATATAGAGATCTTGGCCAAGCTGCCTCCCTCTCTTAGACTCTATTTGCATATATGTAGACTGAATTCAAGTACTACTTTGTGAGGAAGGTCTGTAATGATGAACTCGCACTGTGCTTTGAAGAACTGGGAATGTAGTTTTGAGGAGTCCTAGTCATATTCAACCTGAACATTTTTACTACATTTGTTCATTTTATTTATGTGTGTTTTGCCTGAATGCATTCATTGCATTACATGTGTTTGGTACTCGAGGAGGTCAGAAGAGGGCATCAGATTCCCTGGAACTGGAGTGACAGACAGTTGTGAGCCACATGATTTGTGTGCTGGGAACTGAACCTGAGTCCTCTGCAAGAGCAGCAAGTGCTCTTAACCACCGAGCCATCTTTCCTGCCCCATATTCAACTCTTGACCAGGGCAATGAGTGCACAGGTGTATCCAGTTTGTGACCATTCATTCATTCACTCCCCATCCCTTCTTGCTGTCTTCTCTCTGAACACTTCCCTAACCCACCTTTTCTTGTCCATGCCTCTTCATCTCATTGAGGGTATAATCTAGGTGCCCATGTGTACAAGCCAACTGAATTTTATTGTTTCAACTTCCACAATGTCCCACACTCTGGGATCACCTCCCAGTACCACAGCTTTCTTTCTAGGTTTCTCTGAGCTTTACTTTAGTCCAGTTTTACAATTTTGAACCTTCCAAGACTCATACTTATGACTTAGCATAAATAGATAGAAGAACAAGAACCAAATGTCTCCCAAACTAAAGTTAGTCACTTAGCACCTTCAATACCAGGCTCATGAATCGCCATGTGTTACCCAAACCGTATTCATAAATCTATTTCCCCAAGATGCTTCACTCTGGGTACTTCCCACTTACTCTGGGGGCTACTTCAAGGCCTTATTTTACTTTCATGTTGGTTCCATTGGAGACTTCTTGTCACATTCCACAGTTAGCTGCAAAGCCCAAGTAGAGGTCCCACCATCTTGCAGTTTCTTTGCAATTTCTCCCTCACTAGGCTGGGACAGCTGGTCGGTAGTCTGAGGGATGTTTGTGGATTTGTTAAAAGATTGAAGAGACCCTTGACAGCTGGGTCCCTGGGGCTTGCAGTTCCCGCAGTTACCAGTATGCCCTTTCCTTTTGTGTCTAGATAACTTGTCATCCTGTATGACCCAGTCCACATGTGGTCTCCTCTGGGAAGAACCCCCCAGCCCTCCAGAAACAAGCAGGTTTTCTCTGATTCTCCTTCAACATTGTTAATTCTTCTCTGTATTGTCTTTTGATGTGTCAGTCACCCCTCCTAGAAGGTGACTTATGTCCCTTGCTCCTACCACCAGCACGGGGCTTAGGAGGAGCAGAGCCCTGGGAACTGTTGACAGAGTGCCTAAATGACAGGTGGATGTGGGTGGGGGGCGGTGGATGGATGCGCGAATGGATCTCATTTTAGACCTCTTGTTCCCAAATCAGAAAGCTCTGACCCACACCCACAATGTGGCTGTGCTTGTGACAGACAGCCCCCACGCCCCGTCCCTGTGTCTGATGACATCAGCACTGAATAGTCTTACTACTCGCCTAAGTGAAGCCACTCAGGGCTTTTTGGCTCCAACAGACTTGATTCCAGGACCGATGGCCCTAGCTTACCGCCAGGCTGTTGAGACTGGAACAGGCTGCTGAGCCAGCACCACCTGCCCCTTGTCACTTATCCCACAGGGCTGCAGCACTCGCGACAGTCTGCTGCATATGTGTGTGAGAGAGCGCGCGCATGCGGAGCGCGCATGGATTTTCTGTGGGACATGAAAAGAGCTTTCTCATTGGCTGCCGAGGGTCCCAGTTCCAGTCTGTGAATCTCTGGGCTGCTGGCTCTGCCCTCCCATGGGAAGGGAAAGCACGCAAGGGAGTGGAGTGAGGCTTCAGGTGTGTCTGACAAGGAAGCAGGTACGCCTGGTGGCCACATTGGGCATTCCAGAGGCGTCTGGATGTGCTAGCGCCAAGCCTGCAGCCTGGAAGCCTCGTGCTCTGCCCAAATTTCTTCAGGTTTCTCTTAGGACTGGAGCCCAGGACCCACTGGCAGCTGTCACAGAACTGGATCCGTCCCCCAGTGGAACAGGGAGCTAGCTGTATCACTTAGAATTCCTGGGTAGCACATTCCTTCACTGGTCCTTGTCACACTCATGGATGAGGCTCTGTTATTGGCCCCTCGCTCCTGCAAGCTTCTGCAGATCCAGAGAGCAAGCGGCAGCAGGAATGACAGCTCTGAGAGCAGAGGCAGCCAGGGACAGTAAGGGCAAACGAGTCGGGTCCCGGGGGTTGCGGGGGCTGGCCCCATGTGCAGACTCAGATGAGGTGGGGGTTGCACTCAGGGTTTGCTAGGGTTCTTTTTTGGAACCTGGGCTGCTAGACCTGACAGGAGAGCTGAGCAAGGGGGAGGGGATAGAGAGGGAGGAAGGAATTGAAGGAGGGAGGAGAGAGAGAGAGAGAGAGAGAGAGAGAGAGAGAGAGAGAGAGAGAGAGAGAGAGAGAGAGCCCTAGCAGGCGCTGGTCCAAGTAAGAGGTTCAGATCTGGACAATACTGAGCCAAGGGCACAAGTGGGATTTGGAAGAGCCATGTGTGTAAGAAGCAAAGCTGAGGTGATGTAAGCACCTGGGGAGGAGCACAGGTCGAGGAGGAGGAAGAAGAGAAGGAAAAAGGAGGAGGAGGAGGCGCGGCGCGGCGGCCGCGGTGGCTGCCAGTCCAGAACAGAATGATGGGCAACTCTCACCACAAGCAACCGAGGAGTAAGAGCCAAAGCAGCAGGATGCATTCAGCAACAGGTACTCTCTTTCCTTCCCTCCTTTTCCCCGGGCGTCTCTAGCCAGGGCCTCCCTGGCTCACAGGGCCCCTGACCCTTGGCGTGACTTGCAGGGGCTGGCAGGGGGGCGGGGAGGAAGCCTGAGGGAGATGCGGGTGAACTCCCAGCTCCCCTGCTCCAGTGCCAGGCTGAATTGCATAAGTCTGGGCTCCCTGAGCAGGCAGGAGCTGGCTCCTTCGCCAGCAACTCTGTGCAGCCTCTGGAGGGTAGCTGGAGCACCAGCTACTGAAGTTTATTGCTAGCACAGTGCTTTCTCCCAGAAGCCATGCACGGCTTACCCTTCAGGAGTCTCCTTTGTTATTCAAACCTCCGGCTCTCCCAGCCCCCAGCCCCGCCCCACACGTGTACACCTACAGTTCTCAGGGCTCCACCTCGGCTGCCGCCTGCTCAGAGTAAGCCAGATGAAGCCGTTTCTTGCTGTGTAATGCCCTGCCCCCCACCTCCCCGCCCCAGCCCTGCCTGAGCTCCTCTGGCTGCATGGACAGCTGAGTCTGTTGTCCTCCTACTTTCAATGTGCTCTTGCTTGCCCTCCGTGCCCCTCCAGAGGTGGACTCAAGGATGCTGGCATAGTTTTCCCCCAACAACTTCTTCCTAACCTCTCACAGTGTGGAAATTCGGGTCTGGAGACAACTTTTGGTAGCTTGCCTTTGTAAGGCACTGCAAGAGCACCGTGCAAGGAAACAGCCACTCTTCTATTCACACCAACTTAACTTTTGTCCCTTTCCCCCTATTTGAAACCTAGGCCTCAGACATTCCAGGAAAGTGCACTGCCACTGAGCTGCCTCTGCAGCCTTCCTCTCTTGGCAGCACCCCATTTTCCTCCCCCACCTCCCACAGAGTCCCAGGGGAGCCCAGAGTTCCCTCTGTGCCCATTTGGGAAGCTTTCATCCCACTATCCAGGTCAATGGGAAGGAAAGAGAAGATTCTGCCAAGTGGAACTCAAGTTTACTGTAGAAAGCAGCAGATGGGTCAATGCCCTTCTGAAAGCATTCCATGTTCAGACACAGAGGATGGATGCCTCTGTCTGTTTGTGGGATTCTGCTGCCATGCATTTAAGGGTAGCTATTCAAGGCTAGCCTTAGTTGCAGCTCTAGAAGAGGAGGATCTCTCAGCGTTTTTGAGGAGCAGACACAAGAAGGTCACTAGGGATGTGCTGCTGAACCCTATTCCTGGAGCCTGTTAGGAAGAGTAACGCTTTGGACTTCAGGGTATGCAGAATTGGCTCCTTTGATGGACTAAGTCGAGGCAAGATTCTGAGTGCTGGAGTTTCTTTGTTCCTGAGTTTCTGAGAATACACTCTTTTAAGGTTACTATTAGTAGATAAATGGCCCAGCCAGCACTTCATAGCATCTCCCTCTCTGCCATGGAGAAGGAGGCTCAGGACCTGCTGGCATAACACAGAGATGCTTTGCACAGCTTTGTTCAGTAACTGGAGGATAGCTTTCCACTTGCTAGTGTTCGAAATTTGGGCAGTTACTGGCTGTTGTTTCATTTCTTAGCAGTTGGTACATGTTTTCAATGCCTGCCCCAACCCAGAGTCATCCTGGAGAGAGTAGCCATTAGAGAGGCCTCTGACAGCAGGAGGAGGCTGCCTCATGACCACTTCTCCCTCTCTAATACCTTTCACCTCTTAGCCTAGCACCATGCCTGCCCACTTACTATCTCTACTCAGCCCCAGCAGCTTCCAGGAAAAACTCACTCCCACTGGGCAGGCCAAAAGAGTTGAGAGGAGAGGCCATTGGTGCTATGAAGGCTGAATGCCCCAATGTAGGGGAATGGCAGGTCAGGAAAGTGGGGGAGGGTGGTAAGCAGGGGGAAGGGGATGGGATAGGGGGTTTTCGGAGGGGTAAAGAGGAAAGGGGATAACATTTGAAATGTAAATAAAGAAAATATCTAAAAAAAAAAAAGAGTTAGTGTTCCATTCCCCACCCCTTGCAGTAATACAGCCTCACAGTCTGGTCAAAGAGGGAGAAAGGAACAAGCAATCAACCTTGCTTTCAGGGAAAAGCCGAGACCCTACCTATGGGAAGTCTTTCAGTGACCAAGAAGGATTTTTTTCCAGGGAGAAAGCCTTCCTTCTTTCTTCTATCACTAAAAGCAAATGTCCCATTCTCAGGATTCTGTCTTAGCACTGCCTCTCCTCTCTCATCTGTCTGGGCTACCCTTAGGAAACCACCTCTGTACGGTTGACCTCTGCACCTCTGTCTGCTGCCAAGAATAAACATAGCCCTCTGCTCTAGCCTCCAACCTAATGTCCCATGAAGTACTCCACAGCCAGCTGAACACAGCTTGCCCCATCCTTTACCTTCTAGCTCCTCTCTCTCGCTTCCTTCCAGGAACCCAATCTAAGAACCTAGGACTGAATCTCCATTCCACTCTCTCCTTGATCTCACACACAATTTTTATCTGTGCATCCACTCAATCCTTTCCCCAACAGTTATTTGTTGCTGGGGCTTCCTCTGAGACACAGCCCCTGCTCCTTTTGTCCAATGCCAGTGTCTACTCTTGTCTGTTCTAGAACTGATTCCTGTCCTCTGCCACTGACATTCTCCTAATTCACCTAACAGCCACCATAGTGTTCTTCCCTGCTTTGTTCATAGTGTTCTTACTTTCTTGCTTTGAGTCCAGACCTTGCTGACTTGGGGTGGGAGTATCAAGACTGTCTCCCTGCTGTGGAGGGAGATCCCAAGTGGCCCTAGGATTCTCGTAGATGGTGGAGAGAAAACGCCTTACCTTTCAGTTCTGTGTATATTTTAATGCCTATTAGAAAAGTCTGCATAGCGTATCAAACCCATGGTCTCTCATAGTTTTTGTTAGGGTAAGGTTAAGTGCCTTTAAAGTGAGACTCTTTGGATAAAATGATTAATAGTATACTTGCTGCATGAAAAAGGCAAAAGTTGAGAAACTAGAAAAAAAGTGCTTGAGCTCTGTTTGGGGGGTGGGAGGATGGTGGTCTGGGATCAAGTGTATGTTCCTCTAGTGATCTCCATTATTGGTCCCTGCCTGCTTCACCAACCTCATCTGCTGTGACTTCTCAACCTAAACTTGATGATACAGTCACACTGAATGGCTTCTTTTTCAAAATCACCCATTCACCACTTCTGCAATTTGTTAAATGTGTTTTCCTCTGCCTGGGGCATATCTTCCATCCTCTGTCATGTTCTGGCAACTTCCTATTTGTCCTTCAAAAACCTTATCCAGTATCATCTCTTCTCTGGAAACTTCCTCATCTAGTCTCCTTCTTTCCTCGCTCTTTTTTTTATGCACATCTGTTCTGGTCTTCATAATCTTGCCAGTGTGGACACTGCTACTTTTGTATTATTTATTTTTGAAATGGAGTTTTACTTTGTAGTTCATGCTGACTTCAAATTCCTTTTGCAGCCAAGACTGGTTATGTGCTCCTGCTCTTCCTGCTTCAGCCTCCCCAGTGCTGAGATGAGAGGTTCAGGCCACTACACGTTGGCCCTGGAGTTGTTGTTCATTCATTTACTTAATACAGTGCTGGGGGTTGAACACAGGGCCTTTTGCATACTAGGCAAGTGGCTGTACCCTTGAGGTCCACTCCTGGTGCCGTCATTGTCATTGCTTGCTGAAATGGATTTCAAAGACTGCACATCTGGGAGGGAGGGAGGGAGAGAGAGAGAGAGAGAGAGAGAGAGAGAGAGAGAGAGAGAGAGAGAGAGAGAGAGAGAGAGACAGAGAGAGAGACAGAGAGAGAGACAGAGAGAGAGAGAGAGAGAGAGAGAGAGAGAAAGAGAAAGAGAGAGAGAGAATCCCTGGGTCTCCTGACTTTCTTGTCCAAGAACCTGCAAGTCAGTTGCTTTTGTTACTTGTATCTTTTGGTTGTAAACAGTCCGGGATCCTTAGAGGGGACTCTTAGAAGCTCTAGCAGTAAGTTGTGAGAATGCACTATGAGCTAGTTTGGAAAGTCTTTTCAAAGTTGCTTTTCAAAAGTGGGGAAGAGTAATGATTGCAGAGTGGGCAATGCTCCCAAGCTGGAGGCAGAAATGGGCCCTACATGTTTTAGAGAACACCAGGAGCAGCCACTAAATTCAGCAGTTGGTTCCACTGGATGGAGACAAGGAGCTGCCTAGTAGGAGAGGTAGGGTTGGGTGAGACAGCAGCAGCGTGTGGAAGCCTAGCAGGACCTTACTTAGAACATGGTAGGCTGCTTTGTGGGGAGAAACCTTGTCTGCCAGCTTCACATTCTGGAAATGACTTTTCTCACGAGCTTTCAAGCCTGTCACTTCTTGAACAAATGTTATTGTGTATGCGGTGTGGTAGTCAATGTGTACTTATGGCCCTGTCGCTACCTAGCATATGCAGAGCTTTCTGTGTAGTGCCTTGCAGAGGAGGGAGAGGGACCTTGCATTTGCTGTACACCTATTACATGCTAACCTTCTACATCCACTACTTAACCCGAGAACAACTGCCAGGGATGGATTATTGATGCCATTTTACAGATTAGGAAGTGGGAACCAGAGGGAGGACTGTTCCACACTCTGATAACAAGGACGGTGTAGAAGAAAAACTTGAGCTCAAGTCTGTCTGCCTTTCAAGCTTGAACCTATTATGGCATGTCATGTGCTTCTCAGCATCTTTGCTGTGGCAGGAGTTAGTAACCCTGGAGACTGGGTGCTGTGGAAGGAGGAGACCAGGGCTCTGTTCTGGTAGGATGAGCAAATCTCTATAGCAACAAAGACTGCAATGCCCAGCTTGGTAGAAGTCCCACCATATGTCTGTTTGATAGCATGTTTGTATTGTTGGAATAATTGAACTCATGAGGCTCTGTGTTGAGTCCAGAAGCTAGAGCAGAGGATGCATGAGCTATCAAGAAAGTGTGCATCTTAGATGTAAACCTAAATCAGTTGTTTAGAGAAGCTTCAGGCCCAGAGATAACTGTTATAAAATTGGCTTCCTCCTGACAGGTGTGGTGCTGTGAGCAAGGTGACCCACGTTTCAGGTTGAAAATGAAGGCACTGTTCCCTTGTTCTCTTCTCCATACTGAAATCATACAAGGGGATCATTTGAGTGCATTTTCAGTGCATTTTTATAGTTGACCTGGCCCTTTCGTATTCAGAAGTTTATTGAATTTTACAGTGTCCTTGCTATCACTAAGATGGAAGCTAAATGACAGACACTTAGGAGGAAGTCAAATTGCACCTCCTCTGGGGGCCTTCTTCCTAAAGACATATTTCCCAACCAGACTTAATGATTCCAGGGAATGATTTCATTTAATGCATGGAATGAGTTAAAATTCTAGGCCAGTGAACACAAATATTTCCGAGCATTCCTTGCCTCCTATAACCACAGATAACCTTACAGCAGAGGTGTGGGCCCTAGAGGTCTGGGCCCATCATGGTACGCACATTGTATTACTTAGTTTTACATATCTGTGACCAAAATACCAAAGGGAAGAGTTCTTTTAAAAGAGAAAAACCTTCACAGGGCCCAGTATATGTTGTCATGTCAGAATGTGGTGACCAAAACATGTAGGGAGCCAGTTCTCCACCTATGGGAACTAGGACAAAGACCATGAAGAAGGGACTGGGACCAAATAGAACCCTCCCTCCTAAAGTCCCTACCACTTTACTAAATAGCACTATCATCTATAGACAGAACAAAACTCATAAGCCTACCAGGGACATGGCATAGTCAAACTATGACACCCACATTTCCTGGGCCAAAAGTAGAAAGAAGCTAAAGAAAATGTTTTTTAAAAAAAACTAACAACAAAACATGATGACCATCATAATGTCAAATTACAGGAAAAATTACTAAATTTAGAGCATCCAGCTCGGTTGAAATATGGTAGTTGTGTAAGAACTGATTAAAAAAACTATTGAACAACTTGAACAATGCTTATTTGTTTGTTTTATTTTTTATTTTTTTATTTTTTGAGACAGAGTTTCTCTGTGTAGCTCTAGCTGTCCTGGAACTCACTCCGTAGACCAGGCTGGCCTCGAACTCAGAAATCCGCCTGCCTCTGCCTCCCAAGTGCTGGGATTAAAGGCGTGCGCCACAACCGCCTGGCGAACAATGCTTATTAAAATAAACAAAGCATGGGGGAGAGGGAGAAATGTTATGATTATAACCTCAAGAATAAAAAATTAAAACTATGGAACATAAAAATACAAAACCTTCTCTGCATGTGGTCAAGAGTGGGAACAGAATGGCGAAGAAATGCAAACTTGATTGATGTGTGATGCAGGGTATGTGAATCTTTCTTTAACTTAGATTTCCATTAATACTGTTACATAGTTTGCGCAAAGAATAATACAAACCTTAACACACAGAGCAATCACACTGGCAAGTCACAAGGACAGACCAAATCATATTTTCCTGAGCCAGCATAAGTAACTAAAAGATGTCACACAAACTCCGGTGTCTTTTGAATTAGTGAAAAGAGCCCAAGTTTGAATGGAAGCCCAGGTCCTTATGTTGCATCTTTGGGGAAAGTTGTTTATTTCAGCCCTCAGAGTCTTAGTTTCTTTACTGATAATGTAAAGATAAGAATAACACAACCAAGCCTGGTGGTAGTGGTGAACACCTATAATCCCAGCACTTGGGAGGCAGAGGCAGCCAGATCTCTTGTGAGTTCAAAGCCAACCTGGTCTATAAAGCAAGTTCCAAGACAGCTAAGGCTACACAGAGAAACCCTGTCTCAAAGGAAAAAAACAAAATGAAACAAGCAAGCAAACGGACAAACAAACCACATACCTTACAGGGATGTGGTCTTGTAAGGTATCAAATGCTAAACAGTGTAAAGCAACAGTTATCATCTTATAAGCCTTGACCCCTTTGGTTCTCTAATGACCCTTTCACAGGGGTCGAATATCAGAGATATCCTGCATATCAGATATTTACATTATGGTTCATAACAGTAGCAAAATTACAGCTATGAGGCAGCAAGAAAAATAATTTTATGATTGTGGGTCACCACAACGTGAGGAACTGTATTAAAGGGTCATAGCATTAGGAAGATTGAGAACCCCTGATACAGCCTTACCGTGTATATATGTAAATATAAAAGGAAAAGGTGTTAGGTACTTTTATGGTTTGGATATGTTTTAAATGTGTCACCTGAAGGTGTGCATGCTGGAAACCTGGGCCTCAGTGTGGCTATACTGAGGTAAGGGAAGCGAGACCTGGAGGAAGGTACTTAGGATACTGGGAATGTGCCATTGCAGGAGACTACTGTAGTTCTCTTGAGATACTCCACCACCCCCCCAGTTATATCCCATGAGAGCAAATTGTTATAAGATCAAGTCTGACCTTCAAATCCTTTAGATTTCCTGTCTCAGCACATGGTCTAACCTTCTCTCTCATGAGGCCTTTGGCCATGTTTTGATATAGCTAAAGAGACCCTCCCCCAAGGCCAAACAGATGAGACCATCTAATCTTGAATTTTTTTTTATCAGTATCTGGCCTTTGGTACTTTGTAGTAGCTACCAAAAACCAGACTAATACAGTTACCGTTTCCCATTGTGCCTCTCTATTGACCCCAATGCTATTCCGGGCCCAATGCTGCTAGTGGCTTCAGATGGTGGGTTCCTTGTCTCCTGTGGACACTGTGACCACCACTGAAGTTTGATTAAGTAAGTGAAGCTTTGTAGTTTCAGTCTTGATGGAAAGTAATCTGGAATATGTTACGGTGGAGTTTGTTCTTCCTTTCCAGAAATGCTTAAAATCTATGGAGAGAAGTTTAGAACTATTGCTGAAGGGCCTAATGAATCAAAGACTTCCTCAGTCGATTGCATCCCGAGCCAGACTTGATCAGTTCGGGATCATGTCTCTTTAGGCAAATGACAAAGTCCTCAGAGTTTTCATGGCCTCCCTGGCCAGTGCTTCCCTTGTTAGGATGGCGGTAAAGATGAGACTGGGTGCTGCATTCCCAGCATTTGGGAGGCAGAGGCAGGAGGATTTCTGAGTTCGAGGCCAGCCTGGTCTGCAGAGTGAGTTCCAGGATAGTAGCCAGGGCTATACAGAGAAACCCTGTCTCGAAAAACCAAAAATAAATAAATAAATAAATAAAAATAAAAAAACCCAGCTGCGATGTAGCAAGTATTGTGTGTGTGTGAACTGTGTATTGTTTAAGATGCCCAGAGTAGAAAGGGTCTCCAGGGGTTTCCTGAGTTCTATAAGGGAGTCTCGGAGGGGCATAGAGTGTGTATATGGCCATGACTGTCTTATTTATTTATTTTAAAATGTTGTGCATGTGTATATTATATGCTGAGCCCACACCTCATACCTGCCCTTCCCTTTCTAACTCTATCCCCCCTCGAGTTTATCCCCTCATTCCCTTGACAACTTCACTTCTGCTTCCATTCAGTACAGATGTACATGGATTTCATGTGACTGTAAAAAATGTAGGAACCACAAATGAGGTAAAACTGGATATTTGTCTTTCTGAGACTGGCTTAACTTGCTTAATGTGATTATCTCCAGTTGCATCCATTTTTTCCCCTACAAATGGCATAACTTTGTTCTTCTTTATGGCTGAAAAAGCACCAGCCATTGTGTCTGTATACCACATTTTCCCTCCCTCCTGTAACTCAGCTGTTGTGAGCAGTGCTGCCATAGACACTGTTGTGTAAATATGTATCTTTAAATAACTGTGTTTGCGATGGAAGCCAGGGCTTGTGCATGCTGGGCCCACCTCATGGCTATCATATTTTTGCATATCAACATTGAAGTGTCTTCCATGGGAAAAAAAACAGACATTTGTCTCTTACTACATTGGAGCCCTGGCATTTTATTTCATTTTGTTGTGTTTATTGAAGAACAGAGAAATTCAGATATTTTAATAAAAATGAGGTATATCGTTGAAAACTATTCATCTTCCATAAACCTTTCATTTTTAAAGACTCACAGAACCGAGGTGACATTGCCAAGGTCACTCAGCTACAGATGTTAAAATGGACAACAGTTCAGCTACTCCCTTACTGCTACTGTCTCTGAATCACAGGAGTTGTCCTTTTGACCTCCAGGAGCAGCTGAACTGCTGCAGATATCTTGGGCCACACAGCCACGCCGTGTAACCAGAATGCGTCCATACAGGAGAAACTAGACAGGACTTTCACACTGAAAAGATGATACTTGAGATGACAAGCAGGTCCTTGGTGGGAGATCTTATATGCTGATAGGTCAGTTCTTTGTAAGTCTCGGGTAGTATCTCCAAATGATTTGGGTTGGTTCAGTCTTCCAAGTGCTGTCTGTGACCTTATGGAGTACTTGTGCATCTGATGCAACCTTCATTTCTCTCAACAGCAGATTTCTTATTTCAGAAGTTAGTCTCCTTCCCAACTCTCCATGAACACAGATGGAGGATGTGGGGTCCTGGGCATGTTTTGCTCCCTGTTACATAGAGTCCTGTTCCTGATATTGGGGAGGGTGTCACAGGGCCCTCTCTGGAAATTCCTTATAGGATTAGGACAGGGGTGAGCAGCGCTATTTACAGCTCTTAAAGCTTGTCTTAGAGAGGATATGCCATCACCTTGGCCACACTGGATGTGAGAGATGACCACCATCCAGCATCCTTCACAGTGCTTTGACTTTGTGTGAGTGAGCAAGGAATGATGTCTGAGCTGCCATTGTTCTTGCTGAAGACAATTGGGCTTTGCAGAACCTATTCCTGCTTCTGAGTTCTGGCTCAGGGATTTCTGGCTCCCCAGCCATTTTTCCCTTGTGCCTGTGTTCTCACTCCACGGCTGTACACTGCTGCTTCTACCCTCTCCCCTGCCAGACTCTTGACTTTGGGTTTGTCGTTAGTTCTCACCTCTTCTCCAGAGACATCAGGGCCTGACCTGGGAGACAGGGGCTGTGCCCAGGGTAAGGAGCAAAGGTACAAAAGTTGAGGTCTGTTTGGGTGTCAACCAGAAGAACAGTTGTAATCCACAGAACCCAAAGTTGGATTGCTGGATTTGGGGATGAAGGTGGCTTCATTCCCACCATTATCAGAATTCTAACCCTCGAGACAAAGTCTGTGTTATAGAAACTTACACACACCATCTCCCTAGCCAGGGGACAACAGTTTACCCTGACACCAACCAATTTCTAAGCAGGGGTGGAGTGGGGGCAAAATGCAAGTGTCAACTGGGATTTTAGTCCTTAGCTTCTTCAAGTGTTCAACACTATCTCTCTGGCTACCTGGGATGGTGACTCCTGTCACAGCAACAGCAGTCAGCTGCAGCCCGGGAGGACCTGGAGTGAGAAGCAGCTGCAGCAGGGGAGGAAGATGATAAACTAAGGCTTGTGCAAGGCAGGTCAGAGGTCACAGCCAGTGGGAGCCAAGAGTAAGGCCAACAGCACTTTAAAAGGGAAGCTTTCCTGAACCTTGGGTAGAGGTCTAGAGAGTAGATGAGATAAGACCCTAGGAAGAGTCTCAGGAAATATAGGCCAGCACTGGGAGGGTATGCACTGAGCCAGACAGTATTTTGCAGATATTAGCTCAGTCCATGCAATACCTACATAGTATGTGTGCTTTTATTATCTTGAAAGGGGGGAATTTATAGGTTTGAAAATGTGCTTTGTGTAACTAATCTATAGAGACCTACAGAAGTTAACTTGTCCAAGAACACACAGACAGTAAAGGAAGAGATTGAGAATTTGGGCCTGGGTGGCAGGGCTTCCAAATCCATCATTTTACTCCTATAAAAATCTGCCCGTGGGAGGGAAGTAAGATGCTCACCCCAGCTTTGCCCTCTAGACTGGCTATACTTTAACATTGGATTTCAGTATCTCCCAAGAATTCCCCTAGCTGGACTTAGGGACACAGCCTGTCTGTCATCCCAGCACTTAGAAGGATCATGAACTTGAAGTCAGCTTTAGCTATATAAGATACTGGGGGAAAAAATGTTCGGTGATGGTTCTCAACCTGGGGAGACTTCAAGCCTCTGAAGGGCTCCACCCTTCAGAAGTCTTGGTCTTATTGGTCTCACATAAAGCACAGACTGCAGGGAGCAGGGAAAGGGTAGACCAGCAGGCTTCACAGAACCTCAACCACTCCCGACAAGCGCCTGACACACATCTGCAGCTTGGCCTGTCTCTCTACCTGTAGCTGTAGCTTTTCCCTCTCTAGCAACAGCCAGATTTCCCCAGTCCTCTTCTCTTCCCTCTTTAACCTGCAGCAGTGTGGCTTCTACAAAGCCACATTTGCCAAGTCCCCCCCCAGTGTTGCTGAAGTGACTATCACCAGACGATGTTACTCTTTTTTTTTTTTTGAGACAGGGTTTCTCTGTGTAGCCCTGGCTGTCCTGGAACTCACTCTGTAGACCAGGCTGGCCTTGAACTCAGAAATCCGCCTGCCTCTGCCTCCCAAGTGCTGGGATTAAAGGCCTGCGCCACCACTGCCCAGCTAAATAAACATTTTCTTCCCCAGGTTGGTTTTGGCCAGTGGGTTTTTGTTTGTTTTTTGTTTGTTTGTTTTTGATTTATTTATTGTTATATGTAAGTACACTGTAGCTATCTTCAGACACTCCAGAAGAGGGCGTCAGATCTCATTACAGATGGTTGTGAGTCACCCTGTGGGAGCTGGGATTTGAACTCAGGACCTTTGGAAGAGCAGTCAGTGCTCTTAACCACTGAGCCATCTCTCCAGCCCCTGATGCTACTCTTAAATGCAGTCCCTTAGTCTTTTTTACAATGGCTTTTAAAAAAAAAACCATGTGATAGAAATAGGCCTTGAAGGTAGGAGCCCCAGAAACTCCTGATCCTGTACTGAGTTGAAAATCTCAATACAGGTGATTTCCACACACCCACCCCCAACCCTCTAACTGCATTCCCATCTAGGTGTCCCTGGCAGAAACAGATGAGAACCCAGCTCAAACTGGGTCTCCTCCCACACTGTGGGCAAAAACCAGTCATTCATCTCCTCTGACTAGAAAATGGTTAGTGGGATGCAGGCGCAATCCCTGGCCCATACTCATTTCAGCAGCAGAACCATTTAGGTATTTAGTACTAGGGAACAAAGGAGTCCATTTGTAATCGGCTCCTGGCCTACATGTCTTGTTTTTGTGTCCTTGTCTTCTAAGTGTACAGAAACAAATTTGAACGAGCTGCGTTTTCAGTACTTTAAAGCCAGTGACTCTTTCATGCTTTGTGCCCCGGGAAATAGGCTTTGCTAGAGTCTGTGATCTGCTGTGTGATGGAGGTAGAACCAATGAAGAAAGTTAGCAGTCTTCTCCTGATGCCACAGGGAGTGGGGCTGGATTCCAAGTCCCATTGTCCTCTGGCACGAGTACCTTAGGAGAGCCCCTGTCTCTAGCTGAGCTTCACTCAGTTCCCTCCCATTACCTGGGACCTATTATCTAGTTCTGTGCTTGGTGAGCATGCGCTACATTGTAGAGTTCAGATTGTCGTAGGTCCTTGCTAAGAGCTGGAGAAACTGAATTGAGTTACACCCAGCTATAGTTTACAGACTTGTTCCAGGCCAATAGGGAAAGCATGTGTGCTTAAGAGACTTGCAAAAAACAGGGCCTATCTCTGTGCACGTCTCTCCTCTGGGAAGGAAGGGGCCTGCATGGTGACAATAGACCAGGGCGCTGACTCAGACGGCCAGTTCCTGTTCATTTCCCCTCTCAGCAGGACAGCCGCTGAGCGGGAGGTCAGCCCTCCATGAGGCTGGGACTCAGCCTCTGGCTGAGAGCTGAGATCCTTACCTAGAGAAAGATAAACCTAACTCACAGACAGCTCCCCTCACTGTTCATCAGCTGTGACTAGGGCAAACAGGACCACTGAGGTGGACAGCCAGGGGTTCGGAAAGAGAAAGGTGAAAGTCCCATTTTGAATCCAGGATTGCCTTTCCTGGACTGGGCTGCCCAGGAACTTCACTGGCAATGTGATTGATAGAGCCAAACTGACTCAGCCAGTGTGCTGGGAACTGGCTAAGGACGTGACCCTGGGTGCTCTACTGAGGAACCTAAGGACAGGTTTGGAATAACGTGGACCCCCAGAGGGAGCCTGGCACACATTTCTCTGTTGTGCAAAGACTGGCTGGAAGTGGATCCTTGGGTATCCATACCACTAGGATGGAGAGAGGGGAATCTCTTACCCTCTTCTGGAGCCGGGGAGGTGAGTTGTTGGGAAAGGAGGGGAGGATGGCCAACTTGGAGGAGCAGAGAGGGAAGGGAGGGTGACCCTTAGTTCTAGAGGTGTGCAGGGAGGGGCAAGAGGGAGACTTGGAAGAGATGCTATAAAGTGGCTTTGAAATTGGGTGGTTCTGGATATAAAAGGGGTGGATGTGATCACATCCTAACCCTGATATCTTGAGAACTTAAGGGATTGTAAAAGTGACTGAGGAATTGTGTGTGTGTGTGTGTGTGTGTGTGTGTGTGTGTGTGTCTTTGAGTCAACTTAATGTCTATTCTGAGGCTTTCTCTTTCAATTTAATCTCAGTCAATTTGGGGACTTACTCTTACCTCAAGGACTTCTACCAAAACACTGGCTTTGCTTTTACAAAGCATGGTCACTGGGAGAGGCAGGTGAAAGGGTGCTCGTCACTGGTCATTTCCAAATGTGCTCCTAGTGCTGTCTAGACTGGGTTCAAGTCAGCCCTCCTGGCAGTAAGATAAGTGTAGGGTCCTGTGTCACACTGGAAACTTTGTCTGGCTTCTGCAAGGAGAACCAGTCATGAAGGGGAATGTAACATGGCAAGTCCGAGTCTTGAAACATCTGGGAAGTTGTCGGTTTCTTTTGGTGGCAGCTGGCAGGACGGAACGTGAATGAGTCCATGGGATGCCTCTGGGGCTCTAGTCAGCCCTTTGTAGCTGAAATGGGCTCAATAAGTATTTATGAGCTCTTAAAATGATTAGAAAAGCAGAGAGATGCAACTTTTAAAAAAGAAAACAGTGTGAGGACCATGTTACAGCCTGACATGGAGAGGAATCAGAGGAAGGTGGTGTTTGGTCTTCAGGTCTTTGAGGGGTTGTCAGAGGGTGAAGTGACCAGATGGGGGTCTCTGTAAAGTCACCCATGTCACAATTGGGGCCTGTAGACAAGGAAGAGTTTCTTAACAGGCTCTGCATAGACACATCGGGCAGCCTAGAGGAGCAAAAGTTCAGCACCGTTGGGGGAATTGTCTTCTCCCCAGTCAGAGTGGGATCCTTTGATGGGAAGCAGGCCTGGCCTCCCTCTTCTGCAGGAAGGAGACAGAAGGAGGGGCAGTTGTCACCTGGGATGTAGGCCCATCCCAATCCTGCAATTGCCTCCCTACCCCCCTCCACAGCTGCTCCTCTGGTTTCAGCCCCCTCATTTCCCTCCCTCACACTGGGCTCCCTGCTTCCACTCTTCCATCACTTCCCCCACTCTGCAGCCAAGGGTGTCTTTTCAAACAAACCAGACCCTGCAGCTCAAAATCCTCCAACCGTCTCCCCTCACCCCCTGGTGAAAGTCCCCATTTCTTTTTTTCTTCTCTATTGGCTCCTTTCTCTAAAAACAGAACAGAGATAAGATTATTTCTCACTCTAATACCGCTCTGACATTTCATAAATCTATGTCCTAGACAACTGGAAAGGGCTATATTTAACCTTGCATCTTGTAGCTTTTAATGGAGGGACTTGCTGAAGGCTCTGCCTTCTAACACCACAGGAGACCTGAGGCTTGTCTTTATTCTCTGCTAGCCTAGCCAGCAACCTGGAAGGCCAGAGTAGTCCTACTTTCTAGTAACATGACCCTTTGTCCATCCTCAAGCATCCACCATTCCTTGTCCATAACTGAAGAAGGTCCCTGCCCCACCTTCTAGAGTGGGCGCTTGGCTTTCTTACCTGCAGGTACTCTCGTTGACCACATAGACAGTCTAAGTGGGACAGCTGTTGAGCATGGGCTAGGACAGCCTAGAGGTATGGGCCGAGATGGGAGCTGGGCTAGGAAACAGAGCCAGGAGAGAAGGACATGTGTGGTCATGGGTCTGGTTGTGCCACAGACTGGGAGGAGAAATGATGCTAAGTAAGGTGGTACCAGGAGCATTATGTATATTGACTAAATGTGACCATCACAACAGTCCCATGAAATAGGTCCAGTGAGAAGGCTTGGACTAAAAGGAATTAAGTGACGTGTCCAAAGCCGTATCTATCGAGAAAATGGCAGCTGGGATCACAAAGTCTACTTACTTTACCCTGACCCAGGATATCCCCGATTGAATTGGTTCTGCCCTGTGGAGCAGTCCTTATGGTCACTCCCTGCTGGAGCCCTTGGCAGACTGGCTGCACTGCCAGGCATCTTGGCTCAGGCCCACCTCAATTCCTGCCCCAAGTCAAGGAGTCCAGCCTTGTAGTTCGGTTTTTTTGTTGTTGTTGCTGTTTCATAGTTATTTTTGCTTTGCTTTGTTGGGAAAGAATCTTACAGTGTAGTCCAGACTGGCCTCAAACTTGAGGATCTCTGTCCCAGCCTCTGGAGTGCTGGGGTTGCAATTGTGCTTGGCAGCTTCTCTGCTCTCGGGTCTTAGGGGTGATTTTTCTTGTACTGTTCTCATCTGCCTTGCTGATAATAGCTTCTTGGACAGCTACTAAAGCAGTAGGCTATACTCCATTTCTCTGTAGCTGCTGTTGACATTGCCAACACTAAGGCACAGAAAGCCTGGGACAAATGTGGTTCCCCCATTTTGTCCCAGTTTCTTAAGCTGCAATGTATGGTGGAGGAAATTCTCTAAAGGCACTTGCAGTTGTCTGCGTCTAGGGTGCCAAGGGTCCTGTCCCCTGGCCAGTCCCACCCCTGCTGCCTTCCTAGTGGTGTTGGGATAAAGCTCACCACAGCTGTAGGTTTTGAAATCTTTGCTGAGCCAAGTGATTGCTCCCGAGCCAATCCACAAAGCGACAGCTCAGTGACAACAGCCACATGTGCAGGCTCTTTCCTTGTTTACCAACTTTTCACAGTGGGCAGTGTGTGTGGTGGTGGTGGTGGGGCAGGCTTCCAAGGCGGATTTTCATGGTACACCATACTGCTGCAAAGAACACTGAATTACATGGTGAGAAAATGATTCTCTCTCCCACTTTCTGATTACCTTAAGGAGAAAGTCTCAGTGTGGTACTATTCTTCAACCACTATAATGCTTGCTAATCTTCTGCTCTAACAAAGCTAGACCTGCCTCGGGCTCAAATACAGGGACAGGCAACAGCATCTACTTGGAATTTTAATTACTGTGCTCTGTTTCCATTGCATTTCTTTTTACAGTTGCTTTCTAATTATGGCAAGTGATACTTCTTTGCTTTCTGTTTTTGTGTTGCTTGCTTCTATGTTTGTTAAGGGCAATGCTGGGATCAACCTAGGGCCTAGCATGTGTGTGCAAATCCATCACTAAGATCCATCTCCAGCCCGTGGTTGTTATCATTGTTTGGGGAGGTTGCCATTTAAAACATATTTCAACATAATTTTATCATTATTCTTTTATAATTTTTTGAACATGGAGAATGTAGACTTATTAATGAAAAACAGAAAAAGAGTCCTTGAGTGTGGAAGGGGTTCCAAGAGAGAAATACTGTATTTATTTGGTTTGGTATGGATTTGAGACAGAATCTCATAATGTAGCCCTGGCTGGCCTGTAACTTGCTATGATGTGCACCAGGCTAGCCTCATATTCACAAAGACACATCCCACCCCACCCCACCCCACCTTCCGAGTGCTAGGATTAAAGGTATGTATCACTACACTCTGCTTCCCCTATTTATTTTTTGAGGCAGTTATGTCTGTATCAGGCTGGCTTCAAACTTACTATGTAGGCAAGGATGACCTTGAGCTCCTGATCCTCCTGCCTCTCCTGAGTTCTGGATTTTGTGTACTACCATACCCAGCTCTCTATAAATGTGTGTGTGTGTGTGTGTGTATACATATATACATCTATAATTCTAGCCTCAGAAGACAGAGACAGAGTTCAAAGAGCAAGCTAGTTGACATCCATATTGATATGGATTTGGGTTTGATTAAGAGACTCTACCTCAACAAATAAAGTAGAAAATTGACCAAAGATAATTCTTCACATTGACCTCAAGTCTTTGGGGTGTGTGTGTGTGTGTGTGTGTGTGTGTGTGTGTGTGTGTGCAAAAAAAAGAAGGAAAAACATTTAAAAAAATTTTCAGCCAGATATGCTGGCGCGTGCCTTTAATCCTAGTACTGAGGAAACAGAAGCAGGCAGATTTGAGTTAGAAGCCAGCCTGGTCTACATAGCAAGTTCCAGGGCAGCCAAGGATATATAGAAAGACTAAACAAGAAAAAATAAAGGAAGGAAGGAATATAAATGAATAAATAAATAAACAAAATATATTTTTTTAAAGTTTTCAAACAATATAAAAATGTTTAGAGGAAAAAGACAAAGTAAATAGAACCACTGATCCCAAAACCTGTGGGAATGGAAACAAAATGGCCGCAGCGTGACCCATACCGGAATGTGCTATTCTTTTCACAGACATCTCTGGAGTGCCAGCTATAGAAGGCTTTGCATGGCTTGTCCTCTGCTCTCTTAGACTTTATTGCCCCATTCCCTGTAATTAATCCTAGACTCTGTGCATCCTAGCTTGCTGTTCCCTGTCTGAAACGTCTCTCACACACCCCTGTTCTTCTATCAAACCTCAACTCATCCATCGTTCGAGACTCAGTTTGAGCAGCTCTTCCTCTAGGAAGCCTTTTCCAAATGCCCAGGTTGAGTTCTGCCCCCAGGCACACACACATCTCTACTGCAGCCTCTCTCACATCGATGCACTCATTTGTTTGCAGACCTGAGTCTCCTGCCCTTTGGCTTCCAAAAACATTTTCTAAGGAAAACTTGGAGGGTGGGGCCAGGATAAAAATGTAACTGCAAGTGAAGCCTGTGACAGTGACTGGACCCTGGGGACTGTCTGGCTCCTGGGATCATTTGGACTGGAGACTTCCCAGATTCAGAGCCAATACTCACACAGGCCACAGAGCCAGTCTAGGGAATGTCTTTGAGGGGCTGTTACAGGTTATGTGTATGAAGATTATTGGAGTATCTCTGGGAATTGCCATCTGAAGTCAAAAGGGAAGCAGAACTGGTTTAAGGAAGAAGCGGGTTGGCATGGCATTTAATGATAACCTCAACCAACTACTTAGGGACTCTGATGCTGAGGTGGCCAGTCACAGGTGTTCCAAGTTTGGAGGAGTCACTCCTTAGGTGCAAGCTGTTCCTGTAGATGGAGAAGATGGGGAGTAGCTTTGGGCTAGGAGCCTCTGGCTGAAGTTCCTGGCGAGTGCTATCAACTTAAATTAGTCTTGTTGGCCAAGGGAATAAGATGCAGTCTCGAAGGGGAATCTGAATGGTGCATCATAGTGTCTACCACAGAGATCTGGTCAGGGCCCCTGGGGCTGTAAGGCTGGGGAAGCAGTAAAAAGGAAATAATAGTAGTTTAGAGGATAGACTGGCTAGGCCTGGAGGTGCAGTCTATAATCCCGATTACTGGAGAGGCTGAGGCAGGAAGGTCACAAATACAGAACCAGTCGGGGACACAGAGAGAGTTCAAGTCCAGCCTGGACCGTTTAACAAGACCCTGACTCAGATGTAACAAGTAGAAAATGGCCAGGGATGTAGCTCAGTGATAGAGCACTTGCCTACCATGCATGGCATGAGGAGGCAGTGATGGTCAATCCCAATACCCAAATCACCTCTCCACACAGCAACAAAACCACGTGGTGACAGGGCCTTGAAACCCTAGGTATGCTTTTCCAGTCCCTGTGCTTAGAGGACATAGAGACAAGAAAGTTACTAGGAGTTTCTGGTATAATTGGGGCAGAAAATATTTAAAGAGACTATTGAAAGCAATGTGCAAAGTGTTCCCCCTGTGATGTGTACCAAAAGACCAGGCTGTCTTAACACTTTGTTCTTGCTTCTCTCCTGGAGACCTTATTATCTGGGTCTTCCCATAAAGCATGATTATTGGCCTCAATCTAAACAGGTGAAAAATGTGATCCAGAGATTTGCTTCAGTCTTCCCTGAAGGTCAGACCCCCCCCCTCAAGCTGGGACGCCTCCAGCACAGTGTGCTGTCATAGCCTGTGCCCTCTCCCCAGCACCACCTGCCCCCTCAAAGACACATGCAGCCCTCTGCAGTTTGCAAAGTGCTTATTACATATATTTTATCTTGACACAAGCCTGCAAGATAGCAAAATAACGGTGTCAGAAGAAAGCAGATTTCTACCTTTGTTTTCTTAACCTGCCTGATACGCAGTTCAGAAATAGATATATTCCTATCATATTTCTGTCAGAGGCATTCTTCTTTATTCTGCTCTTCTTCTGCCTGCACGTTCTTAACCACCTGTGAAATTCTTCCATTGCATTCATCTGTTCTTCCATATCTTGTCTCAAAAGTGAGAAAATTGTCATCAAAATCAAGTTACTTCCTTTTAAGCTGTGAGGGGAGAAATAAAGGTTTCATAATTTTTCAGCCTTTTCCAAAAGCAGATGTTCTCGGTTTGAAACATGAAAAATATATGAGATGGAGACTACATCTGGTTTTATGTGTGATTAGGACTCTGTGAGAGCTTTCTTTTTTTTTCTCTTAAATTATTTTTTTTTTACATTTTTTTATTTGACGGGTGTTGGGCTTGTGACGGACAGAGGGCAGATTGTGGGTGTCTGTGTCCATGATGTGCTTGTGACAGACAGAGGGCAGATTGTGGGTGTCCTTTCCTTCCATTGTGTGGGCTTTGAGGACCAAACTCAGGTCATCAAGCTTGGTTGCAAGTGCCTTTACTCACTGAACCATCTTGCCTGCCCAGGATAACTTTCTTGTTGAATGAGTGGTGCTACACTTAGAGGCCACCAACAAGTCCTGTGTGAGGAGTTGGGGCTCTCTCAGCTCCTTCCCCAGCACTCGTTGACCATTCTTTCTTTCCCTTTTGCAGCTGGCTTCCTCTTCAGACCCCAGGACAAATCTATTTTTTCTCTTCATTCCCTGTCAGAAAAGATTCCTCAGATGTTCTGTCTTCTCCCATCAAATGCCAGTGAGCTTAAATTTTGAGATTAAAAATAAGAGAAAAAAATGCATCCATCTCTTCCAGTGGGTTTTATTGTAGTGTACCTGGTCTCAGGGTTTATCTAAAGCAAAGCTTTCCTCTAGGATTTCCATAGCAGACAACCACACGAGCAGCAGTTCTGTGTTTACAGGAGAAAAGTCTTCATACATTCTCAGCAGAAACAAATGCGCATGTTCTGTGGTCCTGCCTGATTTTCACATGACTTCATTTCCCATCCCTGTCACAGGACCCTAATTTAAATTTCCTTTCTCTTTGGAATTACCAAAATACTCTGCTGGCCTCTCAGTTAAGCGGGGTGGAGGGTTCATTTCCTTTACTTCCTTGTAGGGAGCATGCAGTAAGGAATGGGGGCCAAGGTGGAGATCAAGGGTCAGCGTTTGGTTTTAAAGATTAGCCAAGTCAACAAATGATCCTTATCAAAGCATAATTTTCAAGGAGTTAAAACATGAACTCATTCAAATATATATTGGGGTCAAATGTCAAAGATTTGTTTAATTTACTAATGAAGGGACCAGCATCCTGGTAAAGCTGGTTTGAAAATCTACCTAAGGGCTGGGGAGATGGTACAATGGGTAAGGTACTTACCATGCAAGTGTGAGAACTTGAGTTCGAATCCCCACCACATACATAAATGCCAGGTAGGTGTGGAAGCCTATCTGGAATCCCCAGAGCAAGCTGACTAGCTAGGCTAGCAAAATTGTTAAGCTCTAGGTTCAGGAAGAGACACTGCCTCAACAGGAAAAGTGCAGAGAGATCAAGGAAGACACCCAACTTCAACCTCTGGCTTCCACATGCATGCATACATATATGAACGTAGTCCCACACACATACACAGGCAAAAACAGAGAATGAGAAATACATGAGAGTTAAACATAGAATTACCTCAAAAAGAGACTGGTATGATGGCTCAGTGGTGAAGAGCATTTGATGTCCTTGCAGAAGATCTTGGTTCAATTCCCCAGCACCCACACCATGGCTCACAGCCATCTGTAACTTCAGTTCCAGGGGATCCAGGTGCTCTTCTGGCCTCTCTGGGCACTGCACACAAGTGGTGCACAGATATACACGCAGGCAAAACTCCCATATATTTAAATTTTTTCTTAAAAAATTATTTCAAAAAGTTCATAATTGCCATGTAACTTAGAAGTTCCACTTGTAGGTACCTACTCCAAGGAACTGAAAACACTTGAACAGATATCCACACATGAATGTTCATGGCAGCAGTATTCATAATGGAAAGTTCAAACTAACCCAGATGGTTATCAATGGGTGACGAGAGAAATAATATACTGTGCTCTAAGTAGAAAATGGATTATTTGACCATAAAATGAAGTTTGAATGCATGCTATAATATAATTAAGTCCTGACATTACCCTAACTGAACGAAACAAGATACAAAGAACAAATTTTGTGTAATCCCATTTACATGAAGTATCTTGAATAGGCAAATTCATAGGGGTAGAAAGTAGATTAGAAATTACCAGGACCTAGGAGAGAAGATAAGCAACGGGAAAGCAAAGGAGTAATGGGAAATTACTTCTCCTTTCAAACGCAGATGTTTGTTTATTTTGTGTGTATGTGTGTGCGAGTTTACACATGTACATGTATGTGTCTATATGAAAGTCAGGGAACAACTTGCAAGGCTCAGTTCTCTCCTTTCTTTACTGTGGGTTCCAGGATTAAATGGAGGTCATTAGGTTTGGAGCAGGAGCCTTAACCTACTGTGTAAACTCCCAGATTTGGAAACTATTGCTTGATATATATGTAGTTTCCATCTGAGATGATGAAAAATTAGGTATGTATAGTACTGGCCACTTTACAGCATTGCGAATATAATTAATGACATTGGCTTCTTAGAAATACTTTTAAAGGGGGGGGGTGGCTAGAGAGATGATGGCTCAGCAGTTAAGAGAACATACTGCTCTTGCAGAGGACCTGAGGTGGTTCCCAGCTCCAGAGGGATATGACACCTCTGGCCTCCATGGGCACCTGCACTCATATGCACAGATACACACATACAGAGCCCACATGATGGTTCACAACTATACATAAATCCATTTCCAAGGGATCTGATATGTCCTCTGACTGCCTAAGGTACCAAGTACACATGTGGAACACATACATACATACAGGCAAAGCATTCACACAAGAAGAAGAAGAAGAAGAAGGAGGAGGAGGAGGAGGAGGAGGAGGAGGATACATCTAATCAAAAATTTTAAAAGAACTAGAATATAGCTAAGTGATGGAAGTCATGCCTAGCACCTCAACACAAAATATTTTTAGAAATAGATATGATAGTCTTGAAAAGAAAATTGAAGTACGATTAAAATGGTTGTTCTACAAGATAATATAACTATAATTTGGGGGACTACTTTTCCTGCTGAACAGAATTAATTTTAACCGCTATCAGACAAAAAATCATTTTCAGCTTATCACAAGTTAACTCATAGAGTCCAGGCCTTAAGCAATAATGCCTAATCATCTAGTGTTCATCGGATGGTCTTCTCACCTTTCCTGAAGGTTGTTCAGTGATCTTTTCTGTGTTGTCATGCTTTACATGGTGTTTGCTTCTTTCTTTTTCCTTCCTCCCTCCCTCCCTCCTTCCTCCCTCCCCCTTCCTTCCTTCCTTCACTCCTTTCTTCCTTTCCTCCTTTCTTCTTTTCCTCCTTTCTTCCTTTCTTTCAAATAGTCTTTCCCATATTCCAGGCTCACCTCCTACTTTATAAATGGCCAAGGATGATCTTGAACTTCAGATCCTTTGACCTCCATCTGCACAGTGCTGGACCGACCACACCACCACATTCAGTTTATACTAAGGATCCAACCCAGGGCTTCCTGCTTACTAGGCCAACACACTCTTCCAAGCAAGCTACATGCCCAGCTTACATGTTTTTCTTAATATCGCAAAGAATGCATGACAAAAAGCAATCCCCACATACGTCTTCATGAAATAGCCTTCACTTTAGCATCGATGCCTGACTCTCATGGGTCTTAGCAATCTTGGTGACATCTTCTGGTGTCACATTTCAGACCCATTTGGGTCCATACTGAACATGACCATCAGGCTGATGTGCTCCTTTTGATGTGCCACCCCCAACTTATTCCTGATTGACTGCACATTTCCTAGGACATCTTACAGAAGCATCTGGAATCTGGCTAAAGCTTGGAAGAGTATTCTCAAGTATCCTTCCCTTTGGTGCCAGCCAGAAAGCATCTCCCCACTCCTGACTAGCCTGTCCTTGCCTGCATAACTTTGAGCTTACAGATATTTTCACTGAATGCTATTGACAGTCTGGTCTTACAACTTCCCTGGCCCATGACAATGTCTCCTGAATTGCAGTCATCCATGTACATTTGTACTGTTTTCTTCCTTTCTTCCTTTCTTTCTTTCTTTCTTTCTTTCTTTCTTTCTTTCTTTCTTTCTTTCTTTCTTTCTTTCTTTCTTTCTTTCTTTCTTTCTTTCTTTCTCTCAGTGAGAAGTGAGACTTCATGAGCCCCATCCCTATGCCAAAACTGTTGGGTGTCTTCGGCGTCACATGAAGATGGTGGTAGCCTTCTACCGCTCAGCTTCAGGACTTAAACTGTGGCTGACTGTCTTCCTATGCACCTCATCAGAGCATTGATGGGAACCAGCTCAGGTGCTCTGCAAGAACAGTATACACTCTTAACTGCGGAGCCACCTCTCCAGCCCCAATTTCCTTCCATGTTTAAAGTGTGTGATTTAGGCATTGGTTTTGTTTGTTTTACTGGTAAATTAAGGACATTAACCTCTAGTCATTGGGCGCCAACTGTTGCAGAAAATATTTAAAACATAGAACTGACCCATTCTCCTGTTTGTGTCTCTGTCTTGGCTGCCTGACCGGCCATGTACTGGAGGGCAATGGCCAACCTGTTTTTATCTCGAGGAGACTCTCTGACTCAGAGCTCCAAAATCTCTCCACCCAGTTCGCTAGGTTCCCCACTGGCAGGTCACTACCACGACAACCAACCCTGTGTTTTAAATCTCCCACGGCCTTTGTGGTGTATATCTTTCAAACCCACGCTTTGTCACCCTACCTTTCTCTCTTGAACCCAGATGAGCCAACGCATGAAGGAAAACGCAACACAAACTTAGTTTAGAAACAATGGTAATTCAATCTCTGGGCATATGCATAGTTTGTGACCTTCTCCCACTCTTTGTTTTGTCTCTTTACTCTTGGTTACCTCCTTTACTATGCAGATTCATTTGCATTAGATGTAATTCCATTTGCCATATTTTATTTTTTAAGATTTCATTATTTTTTATGCACATGGGTCTTTTACCTGCATTTATGTCTGTGCACTGCATGTGTGCAGTGTCGGCAGAGGCCAGAAGAGGGCATTGGACCCCTCTGGGACTGGAGTTACAGATGGATGTTAGCTGCCATGCATTTTATGTGCCTGACTGAGCGTTTTGCCTGCATGTATGTATGTATGTATGTGAACCACATGCATGCCTGGTGTTCACAGAGGTCATAGGGAATCTGATCCCCTGGAACTGGCATTATAAAGAGTAGTAAACCTCAATGCTGAGAATTGTACCTGGGTCCTCTGCAAAAGCAACAAGTGCTCTTAACTGCTGAGCCATCTCTCTAGTTCCTGATTATGAGTTTTGAGCTAAGTTTGGACTTCCCAATTCAACACACAGCCAGGCTCTCCAAACAGTTCCACTTAGTGATGTTTCAAAAGTAAAAGGAAAGACTTTTTGTCTGCTCATTGTTTAGCATGGTGACAAGGCAAAGCATCTCCTCTGTTTGCCAATGTTCTTGAGTTTTGCGAGTGTCACCCTCATACTGGAGTCTGTCTGCCCATTGTGGGAGCTTTAAGTATGTTGAGGCAAATATGAAGGGTGCTTGGGGCAAATGCTCACTCTAACCTTAGACGTGGTCACACCCTTTTTCTGTTAGTTTACCACTGCAGTATGGCACAGTGAAGCTCTCCCTCTAAGGTTGCGACAGCCTTGCAGAGGTGGAGCTCTGGCTTGGTCCCTACCTGTCATTAGCAAGATTCTCTCCATCTAAGGCAAAGACATGTACAAGTTACCTCCATGATATCTGGCTCTGAAGTATAAGTAGCATTATTTCTTCTGCCCAGGAGAATAGGATAGGTAGATGAGAAAGCCTTCTTAGTCCTCCTTCGTCTAAAGTCCATGACATTCTATGAGGTAGATGATTCACTGGTTGTTTATTTGCCCCAATCCCCTTTGATGGATCCAGGGTGATGGCAACATCATCCTATTCTTAGTAGTGGGCAGTGAGCATCCTTATGCATTTATCTGTGCATACATGCAAGTATTCTCCTAGTATAACTTTATGCGAGCTCAGCTATTAGATCAAATAGAGCATGGACAATTAAATTGGCTAAGCACCAAAATATTGCCCTCAAAAAGGGTCTGGGGGTATAGCTTGCTGGTAGATATTTGCCTACCATGCACAGGTCCTGAGTTCCATCATCAGCATGATAAAATAAAAGTTACACTCTTACCCTTTCCCTCAGCTATTGTGTTCCTCTTATTCATGCTACAATTTTCATATGAATGGACCATGTCAAATACACTATGAATATTCATAATGGCATGGTGCAGTTTCTAGTTTGTTTGTTTTGAGACAGGGTTTCTTTATATATCCCAGACTGGCCTTGAATTCACAGCAATTCTTCTGCCTTAGCTTCTTAAGTGCTGGGGTTACAAGTGTGCACCACCATGACCAGCTATGACTACATGGTTATTTTTGTATGTGTACACATGTGCACACATGAATATGGAGGTTAGAGGTTGATGGTCAGTGGCCTCCTCTATTGCTCTCTGTCTTATCTTTTGAGACATGGTCTCTTACTGAGCCTACAGTTCACCACTTGGCTGTTCTGCCCATCTTCACACCACCTCCCTTCAGCACTGCAGACACTGACATGCTACCATGCCTGGCTTTTTACAATAGTCCTTTGAAACCAAACTCAGGTCCCTTTGCTTGTGTAGCCAGGCCCATTACTGACTAAGTCATCTCTCCCAGCCCCCAGTATTATTTTCAGGAGAGAGAGAGAGAGAGAGGATGGGGGGGGAGAGAGAGAGAGAGAGAAAGCAGAATAGTAAATAAAATTGTATGCTCCAACAGTAGACTACATACCACCAGCTTGCCTGAAAAATGCTACCTATATCAGAATGGATGTCTCTCACAAACATACCATGAAGCAAAGAGTGCAAATTGCAAAAAGGTTATGTACAATTCGATGTGGATCGGAATACACAAAGCAATATGAAATAGCTTACAATTTGTGCGCACATACACAGCACCTTTTTAAGTATGCATGTGGGACAGAGACATCCAGTTTGGGACAGCACTTCCTCTGCAGTTGGAGAGGTCCAGAAGCTTCAGCTGGGGCAAATATGGGGAAATGAATTTGTTTCTAATGGTACTTGGCATAACTTGAAATAGCTCAGCTTCTAAAATGAGAGGAAAAGAAAAGCAAGGCAGAGGTTGTTTCTGCTGTTCCTTTTTTTTTTAACTTGAATAGGAAAGTGAGGTGCAGGTTCTTGGGTATCTGGTACCTTGGAGAGATAATCTTCACAGGAGGAGGCCTCACTCTGACTCACTGGAAGTCTGCTTTCCCCAGACACTGGAATAAACCTTTGGGATGGATCATTTGGATGATATAGTTGTTGCCTTCCAAGTCCACAAGGATGGTGGCTCCTGAGTTTTGTGACTGCCGCCCTCATAGTGGAGCCTGTCTGCCCATTGAGGGAACTCTGAGTATATTGAGCCAAATATGAAGGATGCTTGGGGCAAATGTTCGCCATCCAACCTTAGCTGTGGCCACACCTTTTTCTGTGAGTTTACCACTGTTTCTTGGCCCAGCGAAACAGGAGCATTGCAACACTTACTAGGACCAGAATTTTGCCATGATGCCTGCCTCTTGCAAGCAGTGTTGCTTCATTAAATGACACAGTAGAGCCATCGGGCCTTATCAGTACCACCCGATCTAAAGCAGAAACCAGGATGGGTGGGGAAGGCTGTCTCTCAGTGCTTGGCCCCCGTTGCCATGGGCCCTGTTGCCATGGTTCCCAAGCAGTTTCACTTGTGATTTCCCTCAACCGCTTGCTTATGGCATCCATCAGCAAGCAGGACCTAGAAAGCCGCTCATGCAGACCAGGAAGAAAGCTGATAACAGAAAAGATGGCAGAGGAAGGGAAGTAATTAAGCAAGCAAACACATGGAAAGAGGAGGCGGAAGGAATTTGGTGTGAGGCCCAGAAACAGTTTGGTTTTTATGATTTTTTTTAATCTCTTTGAGATGCAATGAACTGAAGAGGCTGGGTCAGAATTTGCTGAGAAGTCCCCATTATGTAGCTACCATGTGGCACAGGTACAACAACTCCATGACCTGGATTTCCAAAAAAAAAAAAAAGTCCTAGTTTTAAGGATTCTATTCTTTCTCAGACCAAGAATCCTGAGTTTTTTGATTCAGGAAATAAGGTCACTGTAGTTACAGTGACTCTCTAAGTCATCCAGGAAAGCCTGATTTAGAATCCCTCCCCCTGGCTGGTTGGCAGGGAGTCCCCACAGGACCTGCCTCTGGGCCCTAAAGGCCTGAGTGAAGTGGCCTCTTATTCAGCCAAGCTAGATCAAAGTGCTCAGACTCCAAGCTGCTTTCTTCAGCTCCGTAGTTCTCCAAGGAGACAGAGCTGGAATGTCATGGCACTGTGACCCTGTCAGAGCTGCATTTCAATGTGAGCTGCATTAACTCAATGAAGGCAGAACTCTGCGCCTTGCTTTCTGTTGCCTGTAAAATGAGAACAAATAGGGCCGTGGCACGGTTACTCTGAGCATCAGCAGAGGTGTTTGCTACCTTTAGAGTGAGTGCAATGAGAACGGTAGCTGTTACCATTCACTCCTTGGAACTGGGCTAGGTGGCTCATGTCTGTAATCCCTGTACCTAGGTGGCTGAGGCAGGAGGGTCGCCAAGAGTTCAAGTCTAGGCTAGGCTTTACAGTGAGTTCCAGGTCAGCATGAGCTGCAGAGTGAGACCTTGACTCAAAAAGAGAAAAAGAAAAGAAAAAAAAACACTCCTTCAATCAATAAATAAATGTGTCCTCTATGCCAGCCACGAAGCCAAGCCTAGGGACATGAGGGTGAGCAAAAATCAGACACGACCCTTGCTGGCAGGATGGTTTCAAACCAGAGGGGTAGGCAGCCTTTGGTCAAAGATTACTTCATGCAAAGTCCAAGCAGAAGAGAAATTTGGTAGAAGAATTCTTTTTATCTACTTTTTGAGACAGAATCTCACTGTGTATAGCCATGGCTGGCCTGGAACTTTATATAGACCAGGCTGGACTCAAACTCATCAGAGATCCTCTTGCCTCTGTCTATAGAGTGCTGGGATTAAAGATGTGCACCACCATGGTCAGCCTGAATCCTTTTATTTGTGTTGATTTTATTATTGATATTTAGGTTAGCATACGAAGAAACTGTTTCGTTGTGACACTTTCATATATGTGTCACGGTGCTTTGTTCTCAATCATTCCCTTCCCCAGTGCCCTCCTCCCATGTCTCCTGCCTATCTCTGCCTGGTTCCCTAAATTGACGGCTTGTGCTGGGGGGCGTGACTCAGGAGAAGAATACTTATCTAGTGTGAAAGCTTCGTTGAGTTCCTATAAACAGATGATTGTGACTGCTGGGTAGAATCCAGAAGGCAGGAAGAGAGTGTTTGGGGGACTTCCGCCCACTATGGCAGTTTACACTGAGTAATGGCAATGCCAGTGTGTGAAATGATCGGATATGTGTAGATTTTAGAAATGGAATCAATGGAACTGACTGAGGGATTGATTGTGGGTTGAGGAACACACAGTAGGTATTTTGACTGACTGTATATGCATGACTTAGGTCACTCCGAGTAGCTGCCAGTCCCAAAGCTACTGAGGGGGCACTGTTTAAGGTCCCGTGTCCTTAATGTAGAGTGGCGTGAGGCTAAGTCCTTCAGTCCAAAAATCAGTTGCTAGACTTCATCGTCAATGACCATTTAGCATTTTTAAAATGTGCCTTTGTGAAGAATAATAAAGCCAGATATTCATTGGCTTTGCATTTGATGTGGATTTCCCTTTAAAGGTAAATCCTTCACTTCTAAGGCTTGAATGGAATATTCCTTTAAAAATAGCATAGTTTTCATTAAGGGAGGTTGTGAAAAACATTCTTTAGTCTACAATCTCCTGGGGGGTCAGTATATGTTCTTTGAATTGGATTCCTTTTGAACCTTTAGCCCAGGAGCTTTTGTTCTGAGAGGCCAGGAGACAAGAGGGTCTGAAAGGGGAAGAGACGGTAAGGGCCAAGGACAAACTTGAGTCTCATAACTGCAGGTAAGCATGCATTTGGGTTCCCATGGGGACTTCATGCAAATGATTTATTGTCATATTTTGCAAGCTTTTGCTCCTTACTGCATTTGCTCCTTAAACCTTTCTTTTAAGCAGAGCAGGCATGGGGTTCAAATAGGCACCCAAGGCCCCTCTTTATTTAAAACTGTTTCATGTGCACTGAGAAGGAGCTCAATAAAGAATGTGCTATTTTCCCACACCACTTGTCCCCACACTCATCAGCGGGGCTTGCCTTTCTCAATCGGTGCAGGCCCACCCTTCAGAAGCCATTATCCACTGACAATTGGTGGGGATCTCTTGTCTTTTCTCCCTCCATCAATTAAACTCTAAGGACTGCGATTCCCATCTGCCTCAGAGAAAACAAATCTCTTGTTACACCTACTTCCCAGAAGCTGGAGGGCTTTTCTCCTTTCTCCAACCTCTATAGTTCTCCTTTTCAGAATGTTTGACCCTCTTAGCGATTTTCAACTAAAGGTGGCAATTAAATTGGTTTCCCAAAGTTGAAAGAAGCCATCTCACCCCCTACGTTTACCCCATCCCTAGTGACCCTTGAACCAGAGAAGAAAAAAAATCATTTTTTGGGCCGCTATTTTCCTCTCCCTAAGCAGGCCTGTGTAAGTATAAATGTGACGTAATCACCAGGCAAGATGATTTTTCTCTAGATGAGTCTTGCTGTCCACTGTACATTCGGCTGGCTATGGTACCAACAAGGGCATGGTGCCCTGCCTCAACCCTTTTAACATAGAGGTCAGCCCCGCTTGAGGGGAGCCAAGGGCCAACAAAAAAGGAATGGCTCTTCATTCATAGATCCTTGTGGGTTTCAAAAATGGAAGAGGAGAAGAAAAGGGACAGAAAGTGAAGAGTAAGAAAGAAGAAATTAAGAGGGATGTTTACAAATAGAGACAGTGGTGAAAATAGAAAGTGGTTTATTTTTCCTTTAATAGTCTGATTATAGGAAATATTCTAGTACATTATTTTATTGTATGGAATAGTAATCTATTTTATCTATTTTTGTTCTCGTAGTTTCCATTGGGAAAACCTCACATTTGCTAACATTTCAAATAGTACTGAAAGATCTCAAAGGAAAAGGGCAGGTCACAGTCCTGTCCCCACCTCCACCACACCTCAAACTCTCAAGTTCTCCACATACTCCCTGGAGGCCAGAAATGGGAACAGTGACTTCTGTGTCATTACAGACTTGTTCCCTACGTATGTAAGCCTGTGAGTGCTTCACATGTACAATTGAAGATGGCACTGTACATTCTGACCCTTGCTTGTTGGTTTGTTGTTGTTCAGGGTGTTATTTGGGTTTGAAACAGCATCTTGCTATGCAGCCAAAGCTGTGCATCAATTCATGCCCTTTCTGCTTCAACCTCTAGAGTGGTAGAATTGCAGAAGTACACTGCCACACCCTCCATTTGCCCCTCCCCCACTCTGGGGTACTACAGACTGAACCTAAGGCCTCACATATGCTAAGCAAGGTCTGTGCACTCTACTACTAAGGTGTATGTATTCCCAGCCCTCTGTGGTTTTTGAGACAGGATCTCTCTCACTGAGTTACCCAATTGATCTTGAACTCACTTTATAGCTCAGGCTAGCCTTGAATTTTTGATCCTCTTCAGTTTCCTGAGTAACTAGAATTATAGACATACACCACCATGCCCTGTTCTTGCTCTCCCTCACCCCACCCCACCTCGAGCCCTGCTTTTTAATTTACTATTAACTCTAATGTTTTCCCACTTCCTCTTTGTCTGTTCCAGGGCTGTGCATGTGCTAGGAACATGCTCTGCCACTGAGCTATAATCTCAGCTCTCATCTGTGTGGATGCAGTATGATGTATGGAACCATTCCTATTGGTGGACATTTACTTAAATAGAAGATCCAGCACCATTCAAACCAAGAGAAATGTTATGTGGACCATCATAACAAGGCACATAAGGATTGTTGGATTTTCCAGTCATACTAAAATATTGCATGTACAGATCTGAAATGCCACCTTTACTGTTATATACATGAGCTTGTTTTAGATTATCTATTTTGTTCCATTCATCTATTTATCAGGTTTGGCAGTAGTAGCCTCCTTTTCCAGTAGTCACGTTTCAAAAATAAAAAGAGTCCTAGAGGCAAAACTTAGCAGTGCAGCATTTGACTGACATGTGTGAAGCCCGGGGTTCTACCCCCAGCACCACAAAAACAGGAAAAGAGGTGAGATTAATTTAATGATAGATTTTATTTAATCCAATATATAACAAAATAAGACCACATAAAATCCACATTAAAAGTATTAAAACGTTGCCCATTGTTGGATTTTGAAATCTAGTGTAGATTTTACAATTCCATCCAGTTTCAAATACCTACGAGTCACACGTGGCTGGTGGCAATGGCAGTGGACAGTGGAGGTTGGGAAATCTAAAATGTCACCTGAGCTGTGAGCTTCTGTGGTTGGTAGGAAGGGAATAGAAAGTTAGATGCTGTGACCTCTCTGGCCTTGAGTTGTGAGCAAAGGTACCAAAGACCCAAAAGGTCCTCCTCTTTTCCATGTGTTCCAGTTCTGCTGCCAGAGATGAAGAAAGGGGTGTTCTGAGTGAGGCTCAGCACCCGATTCCTTTTGTCTCCCTTCAGAGGCAGCTCTTCTTACAAGCTTCATTGTATTTAAGACCCAGTGCCCATTTCCTTTTTTTTTTTTTTTTTTTTTGCAAAAGCTGAGTTGTGTGGCAACAGGGCTTTAGGGTGTGGTGGGAGGAACCCACATTGTGGCTTACTCAACTGTGAGATCTTAACTCGCGTGGCCCACAGCTACTGTGGTCCTGCACAACAGTGGTGACAGCCATGGCATCACAGCCTGGAGCGTGGAATGGTGAGCAAGGGAACAGTTACTGACTGTAAGGGGATTTGAGCTTGGGGTTTGGTACCTGATGGGTGCTGGCAATGTGGAAGGAGACAAATGTCTGTAGAGCCCAGGTGAGAGACATCCAGATTTGGCCTAGTCTGAATACACTAGGCCAGTTTGGGGAAGCATTTGGACTCTACAGTAGTTTTGAGGGCTGACTCCCCCCATCCCAAGGTTAACAGGATGCTAAGAAATGGGATTATCCCTTCCAGGGCCACTTAGTTTGCCTGGGCAAAGGTGGTGGCCCAGTGCCAACTGCTTGATGATTTCCAAGCCAGTCCTCCTCCCTTGCCTGCCCTTCTGACCACCTACCAAAACAGAACCTGGGGCTAGCCAAGGTTCAGAGCAGCTTCGCTGCAGGAGAAAAGAATTTACCCCTGTGGGAGCCTGGGAGGGAGCTCTTGGTCACCAGCACTGCCTGCAGTGTCCCCATCACCTCCAAATTGCATAGGATGGGGTGCCAGCATTCCTCTTTCATCCTGACCACTCTGGTGGCCAGCCCAGCAGCCAGAAACTCTATATGGTATCAGACTCCTGAAGGGCCAGGCAGCAAGCTAGCTCCTTTCTGCCTGATCATACAAGCTGTAATCTTCCAACAAACCAAGCAGGGCTAGTAAAACAGGATGATTTCACAGCAACTCAAAATGCTGACATGGTGGCTTTCTGGCTCCCAACATCCTGCCCCTTCACAGGTTGGCCAAGATCCAGAAGCCCCATTAAATATACCTCTGTCCCAAATGTCCACAGCACAAAGGTTCGTGGAGAGTCTGGCACATCTGTGAGAACTACCCAGTAGTTGTTTCAGATGAATGAATGCATCTATGAATATGGGCACATTCTTCCATGGTATCACATGACCTGGATATTGTTTTGGTTGTACTTCTTACTTTCAAAGTCCCCAAACTTAAACTTGTCACCTTATCACTTTGAACATCGTATGTAGACACCTGGGCACCCACTGATCTCCTCTACTAAGCAAAGGTCCCAAAGTAAAACCAACTCGAGGCTCTTGAGGGTGAGCTCAGTAAACAGTCTCGTGGCCCTGTCTCTCCCCACATCATTGCTCTGAGGCTCTTCCAAGCTGGAGCATCCCACCTTAAAAATCAAGAGCATGCAGGTTGGCACCCAGCAGACTTAATTAAAGTCTTAAGCCTCCTATATAACCTTAGTCAAAAGTTTTTTTCATCTCCACTCTGTAAAATGGGGCTAAGAACACCCTGGAGTGCAGCAAGAAACAAACAAGAACATGTAATAGATTGAACCCTATGAAATTGCCAAAAGCAATTTTCTGTGGTTCCATATAATATTTAAAAAGTACTTTATAAAGGAGAAAACACGGCTGGAGAGATGGCTCAGTGATTGCTCTTCCAGAGGTCCTGAGTTCAATTCCCAGCAACCACATGGTGGCTCACAACCATCTGTAATGGGCTCTGATGCCCTCTTCTGGTGTGTCTGAAGACAGCTACAGTGTACACACATTTTAAAAAAAGTAAATAAATTTACTTTAAATTTAAAATTTAATTTAAATTTTAAAAAGGAGAAAACACTATAATAAATAGTCCTAAGTAAATATTTTTACTCTTAAGAAATAACAATCAAGAAGTCAAAGAATATTGCCTTTTGAAGAAGCAACTAATCCTTTCTTTCATGACCATTATGTGCCATACTGGCAGAAGCCACTTCTCCACCAACATGAGGTTGCAGGCATTTTCTGGAACACTTGAGCTTGGGAAGAGGGGACCAGGTATTTTTTTTTTAAGAGATCAGACTGGTTCATGGAAAGCAGAGGAGATGAGCAGAAGGCTAGCTCCTGATAATTCCTGCCTACAAATAATTTTTCATAAAAGCATCCTCTTGCTCCAGGTAGGAGTGGTCCCTCCCTGATTCCAGTCGCAGCAATTTAGAGGCTGCTGAAGACAGGCTTTCTTTCCTATGGGACAGAACCAGAAAGGTCCCAAGTACCAGAGACCTAGAAGAAACTGAAAGTGGACATGTGCCAACCTTGCCCTTCCCAATAGTGACCATCAGATCTGCCTCAGGTGCCAGCACCCAGACCAACAAGGACCACTGAGGCACTAAGTGAGCTGTTTCAGGGCGTCTGCCCAGTGCTTCCTAATGAGGGTACAATTGCAATTTGTACAAGACATGCTCTGCATGACATTTTACACGTGGTAGCAAGAGAAGGATCGAAAGGACCCTGAAAGCCTGAGAGTCTCATGGTCACTTAGAATCTTGGAATGACTGCTTCTACTAGGTGCTGCAAAACCATGAATCCTGGGTGTTCTTTTCTGAAAGCCCTTTTCTTGGTTGGTTGGTTGGTTTTTGGTTTAAGATGGGGTATCTCTGTGTAGCCGTGGCTTTTCTGAAAACTCACTCTGTAGACCAGGCTAGACGATTCGTTTGTTGTATGTGAATGGGTGTTTTGCCTGCATCTATGTATGCACCACATGGATGCCTGGTACCTTCTTGGGTTAGAAGAGGGCGTCCCGATTCTCTGGAACTAGAGTTACAGATGGCAGTAAGCCACCATGTGGGCACTGGGAATCTAACTCTGGTTCTCTGCAAGAGCAATGAACCATCTCTTCAGCCCTATAGGGGCTTCTAATTAGGCCAGTGGAGGAAAGTAAAGTCACTCAAGCAAGACTGTAACCAGAGAGTAAGAAGGCCAATGAAAATACCCACCTGCTCTGAGCAGTGAGTTGTGTTGCTCTGGGCTCTGGCATCTTGTGGCAGAAGGTCTACACTGAGAGTGGTGCATTCGCCATGATGGACATAGGCTACATAACATTTATTTAAGGAGGTACTAATAGCCAATCATAGCTATGGTTAGAGTCCCTGTCGTACACATGTGCTTGGCCAGATGACCACAAACCTCTAATTGGGATTTAGTCTGTTTCCCAAGCAGTGCATTACAGTAGCATTAGCAGTATCTAAGACTTTTGTCTCTAAAGAAACCACAGATACTTTTTTTTATATCACTGAACTGCTGCAGATATCTTGAAAAATTATTCCAGTAAATGAATACTTTGAAATCATGGTCGTTACCAGAGCCACTGCTAAATCCTGTTACTTAATGTGTTAATAATGAAGCATTGGTTACCTACCTCGAATTAAAAATCTGTACAGATAACCTTAAATCCCCTGACTTCCTTGCCATCCTGTGTGTTTTATGCTTGTGAAAACATTCTGAGAAAAGGTCTACAGATATTATCAGAATTCCAAAGGAACCCAAGCCTTAAAAATATTAAGAGATCAAAGTTGGAGAAATGGCTCAGAGGTTAAAGCACTGGCTGCTCTTCCAGGGGACTTGATTTGGTTCCCAGCACCCACATGGTGGCTCACAACCGTCTGTAATCCCAGTTACAGAAGGATCTGATGAACTCTTCTGGCCTCAGAAACCAGACTCACACATAATACACAGACATACATCTAGGCAAAACACCCATATGCATAAAAGGTTTTTTTCCCATTAAAAATAGGGGCTGGAGAAATGACTCAGAAGTTAAGAGCACTGGACCCAGAGGACCCGGGTTCAATTCCCAGCACCCACATGGTAGCTTACAACCATCTATAATACTTTCAGTTCCAGGGCAGCTGACACCCTTTTCCAACCTCCACGGGCACCAGGCATGCATGTAGTGTATATACATACACACAGGCAAAAGCACTCACATACATACAATTTTTAAAAATTAAAAATATCAAAAAATGTTGTTAGAGGCTTGACAGGAAAGCAGCTGATTGGGATCAATGGGAATGGCCTTGAATACAAAGATAGGAAATCGTACTTGGATTCTATAGTTACCAAGGGTTCTGACCAAGAGGTTGCCAGATGTGATTCTGAAGTCTGTCTCCAGTGTGGAGCTGCAGACATGCAGCATTAACAACAGAGACTTGAGAAGAATGGGGTTGGTGAACAAGGGTTCTGCCTTTAGTATGTTGAAATTGAGACAAAAAAAAAAAAAACTTAGATACTCAGGTGAAGATGTCTCTGTGGCTCTGGGAAATGCAAGCAGGCAGGCTGGGAGTGCAGCCATGGCAACAGAAGGATTTGGGAGTCGCCCTTCATTTGAGTTGATCAAGGAAGCACTGGAGTAATTGAAGTCGCCAACAGAGAAAGGGCAGCGAGAGAAACGAGGCCAAGACAAGGGATCGGCTTCTCCAGGGACCAGATTTCCAAACAGATTTGTACGTAGGAGGTTTGCTGGTAATTGATTGCTTTTTGAAGTGGGAGGGAATTGGGAGAATTGTTTGTTTCTGTTTTATTTTGAGAAAGGGCCTTACTATGTAACCCAGGCTGGCCTGGTGCTTACTATGTAGCTCAGGTTGGCCTTGCACTCACTGAAATCTCCCAACTTGACCTCTTGTGCAACTTGCTGGGGAGTGCTTTGTAGAGCAGTCCCTTTAGTGAATGGCAGTGGCAGGGGGCAGAGACAAGAGTTGAACTTGCATGAGAGACCTCAGTCCAGCCTGTAATCCCAACAGAAACCAGACAGCTAGGCATTCCTTTTACTGTCTCAACAAGGTGTTGTCTAGATTCTGGGTGCAGACAAGGGGAGTTACCTTGGACAGACTCAAATGTGAGCTGTCTATCAGCACCCTGTTAGCTTAGGGATGGGTGCCTTGGTTCTATACTGGGTCTAAGCAATTAGCTCAAGGTCTGAGTGCTGCAGAAAATGCAACTCCCCTATCCAGGCATCTTGGTGAGCCTCATGCAACCTTCCAGAGCAGTCATTGGACTGTAGAACCAAGGAGCCTGGTTACGAAAGGAACTAGAGTTTTTGGTAACTATAATTCCCGGTCCTTGGTATTGCCTCCAATGGCTCCCATTTAGAGCGAAGCTACACAGCATGAGTTCAGGAAATTGGAGGGAATGGAGCCAGTGCCATCCTCAGCACAGTCTGTGCTTAAGAGTTTACCAAACTAAGCAAGTCAGTGCAACAGGAGCAGCTTCTGTGGTCTCTGTGTTCCTTCCTTCCTTCTGGGGTGACCCATATCTCAGAGAGAGGGTGTCACCATATTGAGGTTACAGCCCTGTACTAAGGCCTGTGGGTTGCCTGGGAAACCTGATATTGTTAGAAGCGGCAAGGAAAAGGAGATTGAGCTTCATTTTAAAAGACAGAAATCAAAAAAAAAGTTGGCTTTTGATTTTGACTTTTATGTCCTCATACCAACTGACAAGGTACAAATTCTTCTCAACACTTGAAATTTAGAGTAGCTGTAGGAAAATGGAAAACAGAGAGAGAGAGAGAGAGAGAGAGAGAGAGAGAGAGAGAGAGAGATTGACATTTGGTAACTGATAGGCTAAAAGGCCAAGTGTAATGTGACAGTGACAATCGTTTCTCGTTTTACACAGATTTTACATAATTTAATGGCCAGGATTTTTGGTTCATGCCTAAAATCCTAGAACTTGAGAGGCTGAGACAGAAAGATCTCAAGTTCAAGGGCAGCCTAGACTACATAGTGACAGTCAGTCTCCCCGACCCCCAAATGAATGTCTGAAATGTAGCTCAGTGGTAGAAGGCGTGCCTCACATGTTGGATTTGATCTCCAGCACCAAAATAATTGGGTTGCCAATGTATTTGCTTTGTTTTTCTTTTTTGAGTCACCCTGTAGCCTAGGTTGACCCTGAGCTCATATCATTCTTTCTGCTTCAGCCTCCTGAGTGCTGGAATTACAGACTCAAGTTAACACACCAGGCTACCAATGCGTTTGTTGTTGTTGTTGTTGTTGTTGTTGTTGCTTTTTAATATAATGTGATTGTAATGGAAACATAAGCTGCAACTGAGGAGTGCTGCCCCCTTCTGGGTGGGCAGGCTGGACTGCAAGTGCTCCGAGCGAGAAACAGCAACAACGTGCTCGAAGTTGGTTAGATGAGAAGCAATAGGGCTTTGATTGGGGGAGGTACCAGGGAGTGGAGGAAGGAAGGGATAGACCGTTTAGGAGAGCACACCAACTGGTCTTAGTGACTCCTCAGAGTAGCAGGGGAAATCTGTGCATACTGGCACATGGATACTCCCTGTGGTCCCAGCCACAAATTAGCTGTTGTGTTTTCAGGGTTCTGTGATACTGACAACCCTTAATCGTCCATTAACTCACCGAAGATCACTCGTCTACTGTCTATAGACAGCAGGCATTTGTCATACGCATTAGGCACCAGGCAGAGAGAAACCCAGTCTTCATACCTACCCTGTGAAGTACATACTCAGACACACCTCAGATATCCTTGGCTAACATAATATTTTATGCCTTAATCTACATCCTTATCATGTGAGGTAACTGAGGCCCATTGTGTCAATGTGACTTCCCCAGGGTCTCATAGATAAAATAAGTGACAGAGTAAGGATTTGAACCTGTGAAGGATGCTGCAGAGCAAAGGGACTTGCCCAACACACAGTCCCTGTTGGCTAAAATGTGCAGGCCACACACTGCTTCTACATAGAAAACCCTGAGTCTGTTGGTGGAACTGCCAGTTCAGAGGACCTCCCTACACCCAGGAACGGATGGAAAACACACTGAGCATAGGTCACCAGCAGTGCAGGCAATGAAGCAGTCATTTTGGTCATATGGCATCTCATTCCTGCCCTAAATCAGCCCTTCCAGTAGCTTTCAGTTATGCTAGGCATCATGTCTAGTGTCCTGAGCAATGGTCTACAAGACCTCATGGCAATACGACTCTTGCCCATCTCTGCAATTTTTTTTAAACTATACTCCCCCTCAGTCATGCACCAAAGACACATTGACCCCTACAGTCATTCTTTCTCATTCCTGAGCCTTTGTACTTGCTGTTTCCCTAGCCGGGCATGCTATTTTTACCTCCTTTGTGTGGCTGCTTTCTTGTTGTACTATATATTTCTTTTGCTTAACTATGAACTCCATCTTCTTCACAGTGTCTATGTGACCAATGCACAGAAGGAATTCTTTAAGCATTTGTTGAATGAGTGGACTCATTACTGCCACACCAACTATGTCTTAGGCCCTTTACAAATATTCTTTCAATGTTTAGAAACATCCCTATAAGTCAGCTGTGAATATCTCCATTCTGTAGATGGACCACCAAGAGGTGATGTGACTTAGGCTTTCTCCCCTATAACACATCACTCCCAAAGGGAGCATTCAAACATGGTCTTTTTTTAAAGTTTTTTTTTCAGATTTATTTATTTTATGTGTATAAGAATGTGTGCACCAAGTGTGTTCCTGATGCCCAAGGGGTCAGAAAAAGGTATCAGATCTCCTGGAACTGAAGTTACAGAAAGTTGTAAGCCATCATGTGCGTGCTGGGAACTGAATCCAGGTCTTCTGAAACAAGAGCTTTTAACTGCTGAGCCATCCCTCAAGTCCCATTAAGTGGAATCTTATTATGGACTCTTTCTTCCCCATACCATGTCAGTTGACTGACTAGAACTTCCTCAGGAAGGAACTGAAGCAATTCTGGTGGTCACTAGCCGAAGTGTTTAACCACCATGGTTGTAGGATGTTTTCATTGTTGTTAATAAAGACCTCAGAAGTACCTCATAAAGCAAAACAGAATTCCCCACCCACTCAAGTGAAAAGTAACCCCACTCCAGTGGGAAATGTAGCCGAAAACCACAGGGGGTAAGCATCCTCTGGAGGATGCCAGGAATAGACTTCCCGATGGCCCTGAAATGTTTCTCTTCAAACTTTTAATTTGCCTAGCTCCTTACATCTCAAAGTAAGATATGACAACTTGGGAGGACATGTCAGAATGCAGAACCTCTGTGTGCCCCTCCTTCCTACCTACTAAACCCCCACTCACATTTCAGTGAGATCCCTGGGGACTTGGGGATTCCTAAACACAAAAAATGTCTTGAGACTTAGTGTCCTAGAAGGGCAGTCCCTGAGTACTGGACTCAGACTCCCCAAGGGCAGGGAGGAATCTTAACACTGCCTCCCCAAAACCTCTGTGCAGGCCTATCCCAACTAGTATTACTTGCTGAATCTGACCACCCATAGTCAGCCACAGATGGAAAAATTTACTATGCACACTCTGTAGCTCTGCCCCTTTCTGTCACCCCTCTTGGCCTGTGGTTCCCATGAGGGAGGTCCGGCAATGTGGTGTTTGTATATGTAAGCCACAGACTTTAGAAAGACCTTGAATAGGCTTGTCTCTTCACCTCCTCTTCTATCCTCACACCAGCAAAAGCCACCAAGAAGGAAGTTCTAAGGTATCAACACTGTTGCTTTCCTTGTGACCTGAGCTTATCTGGCCCTATGCCACTTCTCAATGTCCCCTGGAAATTCCAGTTCTTCCCAAAGTGCAGAAGGTGTTGCCAAGTGCTGGCTACCAGGCCCTCACTGCACACAGCACCAAAATAAACCCCCGTTGATATGGAAACGGGTCAAATTATTTTAAGAAAAAAAATTGCTCCTTCATTAAGTCGTGTTGTTATAGAAACCAGAATTAGGAAAGTAACTTGGCCACAGAGGTTAGGTGCAATATTTGGGGACAGGGACTTTTCCAAATAGTGGAAATGATTTGTGAACACATTTGCCTGGCCTTTGTCTCTATGCCAGGAATGAAGGTGAAGGTCAGTTTAGGATCCCATTGCCCCATTTGAATAGGTCACTCTGCAGGACCTCGCCAGTGGGATACACCAAGGCATAAAGCTTTATGTAAGCTGGAGCTAACTGAAGGGGTGTCCAGCACCACCCATTATGCAAATTAGCATCCCCTACTCAGCAGCAAACTGAGTGTCCCAACTTCCTAGAATTAGAAGGCAGCTAGGAACTATTAAAATGGCTCAGTGATTAAGAGCACCGACTGCTCTTCCAGAGGTCCTGAGTTCAATTCCCAGTAACCACATGGTGGCTCACAACCATCTGTAATGGGTTCTGATGCCTTCTTCTGGCATGTCTGAGAACAGCGATGGTGTACTCATATACATAACAATAAATAAATAAATCTTTTTTTTTAAAAAGGCACTTTAAAAAAAAGAAAACAACTAGACCTGAAAAAATTATCACTACCTGGTTTTCGCTGTCTTTTTTTTAAAAGACAGGACCTCATTTTGTAGCTTTAGCCTTCCTTAGACTCACTCAGTAGACCAGGCTAGCCTCAAACTCACAGAGATCCACCTGTCTCTGCCTCCTAAGTGCTAGAAAAATGTATGTGCCACCACACTGACTATACATGTAATTTTACAAATTTTTTCTAGAAGAAATCCAAACTAAGCCAGGTGTAGTGGTGCATGGCCATGATCCCAGCACTCAGGAGGCTGAGACAGAAGGATCAGAACTTGTGCCGGGCAGTGGTGGTGCATGCCTTTAATCCCAGCACTTGGGAGGCAGAGGCAGGCAGATTTCTGAGTTCGAGGATAGCCTGGTCTACAGAGTGAGTTCCGGGACAGCTAGGGCTACACAGAGAAACCATGTCTCGAAGAAACAGAGAGAGAGAGAGAAAGAGAGAGAGAGAGAGAGAGAGAGAGAGAGAGAGAGAGAGAGAGAAAGGAAAGAAAGAAAGAAAGAAAGAAAGAAAGAAAGAAAGAAAGAAAGAAAGAAAGAAAGAAAGAAAGAAAGAAAGAAAAAGAACTTGTAGCCTGGGCTAAAGAGTGAGACCTGTCTTGGTCTCAAATATAGTGTAGTTTGTATTTCCCTGTGAATTTGGGCTTCTTGTCCTGTTTTTACTGGTCATTTGAATCAAGGTTTCTCTTTGTAGTCCACAGTGGCCCAATACTCCCTGTATGCATCCAGGATGACCTCAAACTGAGCTTCCAGCCCCTGCAAGGCAAGTGCTGGGGTTGCAGAGTTGCATCACCATACCCAACTGTTATTTGCCTTTATTATTTTTTAATTTATGTTTATGGGTGTTTTGCCTGCATCTATGTCTGTGTATCACATGACTCCAGTGCCAGAAGAGGATATTGGATCCCCTGGAACTGGAGTTACAGATGGTTGTGGGCCATCATAAGGGTTCTCACAATAGAACCCAGGTCCTCTGGAGGAGCAGCCAGTGCTCTTAACTACTGAAGCATCTCTCCAGCCCTTTCCTTTTTATTATTGACTTATCAGAGTATACAATACTCCAGATACGAGTTCCTTACCAAATACGTGATTGGCAAGTATTTTCTTCATTTTTTTTTTCGAGACAGGGTTTCTCTGTGTAGCCCTGGCTGTCCTGGAACTCACTTTGTAGACCAGGCTGGCCTCGAACTCAGAAATCCGCCTGCCTCTGCCTCCCAAGTGCTGGGATTAAAGGCATGCGCCACCACCGCCCGGCTCATTTTCTTCATTTTTTGAGTCAACCTTTTTTCTTTTCTTTTTCCTCTTTTTATTTGTTATTTGAGAATTTCATACATGCATATAATATCTTTTGATCAATTCCAGCCCAAACTTTCCATCCAGTTCTTTCCCTGCCTCCCCCACCACTTTCCCTCCCATCTTTACATACTCTTTTGTTAAACCCCCTGAATCCACTTAGTTCAGCCAGTTTGTCTGTGGTGTAGGACCATCCACCAGCATGGGCAGCCTATCAAGAACCACATCTAAAGTAAATTGACTGTCCCTCCAGTCACAGCCACTAATTACCTATAGCTCCTCAGCTAGGGGTGGGACCTCATGAACTTCTCCCCTGACCATTCTGGAAGTTTGATTGCCTTGATCTTGTGCCAGAGCTCTTTCAGTTTCTTAACGGTGAACTTTGAGATTCAAAGGTTTGTAGCCTCAATGAAGTCTAGTGTATCTATTGTTTCTTTTGCTGCTCATGCTAGCTTTTGGTGTCATATCAAGTGAACTTCAAGAAGTTTTCTTTGTTGTGCAAGGAAAAGATAGGCGGAGCTACAAGAGACCAAGCAAGAGACAGGAGCAGAGAAAGCTTTGTCCACAGCTTTCTTTCTTACTCCTGAGAGGACTCCATGCATAGCATCTGATTTCTGGCTGAGGGTGGAGCGCTGAACCCTTTGAGGTGATCTGGAACCCGGCACACTGCTGAGCTAGTCTCATTTTCTTGCAAGACTTTCATATGCATGTCACTTCCTTCTTTCCTGCTTTGAACCCTGTTGGGCAACTCAGACATTTGAAAAGACATAGGCTCTGGGGCCAGGTCAGAAGGTAATCTGGGTGGTCTCCAGTGGCTGGGGAGGAGCCTCTGTTAGTGTCCATTCAGTGTAGGACCTGAGAAAAGCCCTTCTTCTGGACCTCAATTTCCACATCTGATGCATCAGGGAGCTGCTGGATAAGATTTCTGACAAGCTTCTGAGTCTTCGCTTCTCGGTTTTCACAAGGTAACTAAGCAATAAATATTTATCATGGGAGCAAGGGAGAGCCTACACTAACCACCAAGTAATGTTGATGGTATGATCATATCTTTGTTTGACATAGGGAAACTTCCAGAAAGATATACCCAAGGTATCGGCAGTGCTTGCCTCTCATGTCACATTAGGATTTTCCTCGTTCAATCTGTTTACTTTGATCTCTAATGGTGATAAACTTGGTTTTTTTTTGAAAGAAAAAGAAAAGCATGACAGATAAAAGTTGACAAATTTTTAAAGAGAGAAGTTGTTTAGAAACTACTAAAGGGAAGTGGGACGGTGGCAGCGGAGTATCTTGTCTCACTGGTAGAGACCTGCTCACCCCACAAACCTCCCTCCATACCAAGTCAGCTGTGAGGCTGACATTAGTACAGGAGAGCTGTTGCAGAGGGCTCCTGGGATTCTCATCTGTGGAAAGTGGGTGGGCCAAGGGACTGCTGTAACTCAGTGCTGTCAAAACAAACCCCCTTTCCAATACCTTCTCAATCCAGGGTCGGGCTTGTGGCACTAAGCTGGATGCTCTGAATTGCCCTAAATTGGGATGAGGTCACTGCTGGAGAAGGAAGTATGACATTAGATAAAGCAATCCTCAAATAGATAATAAAATGCCTTCTTTTGGCAACTCTCCTCAGGAGGGTAATCGTTTATCCCCAAGGTAATATCTGGGTGGCTCATCAAAGCACCCACTACCTAACAGAGGTGACCTCCATGCAGGTAGATATTAGGAGCTTGTTTGCTTGCCTGCTTGCTTGCTTGCTTTTTCTTCTTCCTTTTCCTCTTCCCTTCCTTTCTTTCTTGTGCATATGTGTGGTGAGAATTGAACCTAGGTCCTTACACATACTAGGCAAGCTCTCCACTACTAAGCTACAAACACACCTAAGGGATTTCAAAAAAATGAGGGGAAAAAACCCATTTAACTGTATTGAGTCCTGAACACTGATGTCTATCCAGACATCCTTGGGCAATGACCTTTGCAGGTCTGCCTGGGCAGGTCCTTTGTATCCCAGAACCCAGGTACTGCTTTTAACTTCTCTGAAAGTTATCATTGAGGGAACCTAAGCTCAGGGAGTTCATACAGCTAGGTTAGGTGGAGCCAGTCTCAAAGCTAGATAAGTCTAGCTCTAAAGTGCACCCACTCTCTCTGGGAATATAACTGCCCAGATTTGCCAACCATTTGTTTCTTGGTCCTTGTTGGTGCTGAACCTGCTGATTCCCTGTGTTCGCCAATCTACATTTGCTGAGCTGGGCTCCCTCAGCCAAACCCAGAGCTGATCTTGACTTAGTAAAGACCTCCCTTTTCGACAAGACTGTTTCCTTTGTGATGACAGCTTTTTTTTCTTACCATGAAAAACAAGCCTGAATTTCCTCAAGTTTGGGGGACAGGGAAGGCTGTAGGCAGTCCAGCGGAGTTAATCTTGAGTTAATCTTATTAGCCTGTGAGATCAATTGGCTGCAGGCACCAGGCAAGTGACAGCACGGGCATTAATTCAGCAGCAGTTGGAGCAGCTTCACAGCCAGGGACTGATTTATCAATCCCTTTAATGGATGGGATCACATTTAGCTAATTGCATCTGATGCTGGCAAGAGTAAGATGACCTCCTTGAGATATGGGTCTCTTGCAAGGATGAGGGAATGAGAGAAGAGGCTGGGTGGCAAGTCATGACACCTTCCTGGCTACTCACACATTTGGGTTCCAGGTATCTTGAAGTCAGCATAGGCCGTGGTTATCAAAGCATAGTCTTGGTATCAACAGCATCAGCATCCCTTGGGAACCTGTTAGGCATGCAGATTTCTGGGCCCCATCCCTCACTCTCACCCGGAGTACCTGAAAGTGATGCTAACTATTCTAGGTTTTTATTTCCCTAAAGAATGTGAGCACAAACTCTGGTACCAGGCAGCCTGAGTTATATCTGTATGACCTTGGGCAAGCTCTGTGACCTCTCAGTGTCTTTCATCTTCTTCATCTGTAACATGAGGGAAATAATATAATCTGCTTTACAGGATATACATATATATACATATATACATATATACATATATATGTATATATATATATATATATATATATATATATACATACATACATACATACATACATACATACATTCCTTCAGCATGACAGTGATTCTGAGTGGCTCATAAAGTCAGTATGGTTTGCTAAGTAAAATTCTACCGTTACTTTGGCAGAACTTAAGTATAAATGTCTGTGTAAATGGACAAGGTGAACTTATTGACTGCCTTCTTTCTACAGTCACAAGCTTTTCAAATACGGTTAGAGATAATATATCTTTGGAATCTAGTGAGTATACTCTGGTGAAGTAGAGAAGCATAGTACTTTCTGAATAAGTAATGGGCAGAGTGGAAGTCAGGACTACTGTTGAAGACTTGGGGCTGTTCAATTGCTATTCATAGATCTCATCCCCATCTAGGGTCAGGAGAGTGGGTCTGTGCTCCTCAGGTGACATTGCAGTAGCATCAAACTCAAGGTTACAAAAGCTTAGAAGGGGGAAATATATGAACACATGCCTGTTGCACCAGAGGAAGCTTAACCACAGTAATGAGTATGGCTGGCCCAGGGAGATGAGCTGGCAAGTGGAAATGAGACTAAGGGGTGGACACAGCAGAGAGGGAGAGAGTCCATCTAAGATGCAGGGAGGTCTTGGAAGCTGTCCAAGTTCATTGATTGCTGTGGAGATGTCTGAATTACCTGATGAGAGCCCAAGTAGATTTTAATTTTCAAAGGTATCCAGTTGGTCAGTGGACTCTCTACTCTTTGCCGTCTCCATCCTGATTGGGCTGTGAAATCTGATAGAGGGCTGGGAGAACTAATTGCAAGACCAACTTCCAGCTCAGGTGATTGAGGTAGGGGTACAGACGTGGGGTGTGGCTTGAAGCTCCAACCACATATGCTACTTCCAGCCCCACCTGTCTCTTTTTAAAATTATGGTGCCCAGAATATATATTCTAGTAAGAGTTTAGCATGGTGCTTGCCTCTAAAGTGTATTTCTTTGCATCCCAATAAACACTTTAGGGCTGGAGAGATGGCTCAGCGGTTAAGAGCACTGACTGCTCTTCTGAAGGACCTGAGTTCAATTCCCAGCAACCACATGGTGGCTCACAACCTGTAATGAGATATGACGCCCTCTTCTGGGGTGTCTTAAGACAGCCACAGCGTACTTACATATAACAATAAATAAATCTTTTTAAAAAAAAAAGAGCACTGACTGCTCTTCTGAAGGTCCTGAGTTCAATTCCCAGCAACCACATGGTGGCTCACAACCTGTAATGAGATATGACACCCTCTTCTGGTGTGTCTTAAGACAGCCACAGCGTACTTACATATAACAATAAATAAATCTTTAAAAAAAAAAGAGCACTGACTGCTCTTCCAAAGGTCCTGAGTTCAATTCCCAGAAACCGCGTGGTGGCTAACAGCCATCTGTAAGGGAGTCTGGTGCCCTTTTCTGGTGTGTCTGAAGAGAGCAACGGTGGTGTACTCATATACATAAAATAAATAAATACATCTTTAAAACAAAAACACTTTAATTCTTGATGGGCCCAATGCCTAGTCATGTATAGTCACTGCCTGGGCTTTACTGAGAAGCACCGGGATTTTGGCAGTGTGTCACATCGTCCCATCTTGTCTTGGTGTTTCAGTACAGTACTGTGGTACACTTCCGCTTGTTGTTCAGTTGTGGGTTTTATTTATTTGCTTTGTTTCAGAACAGCTTTATTGAGACAAAGCAGGAACACCCCATAAAATCCACCCATTTCCAGTTGTGCAATTCAGTGGGTTTATACTACACTAGAGTAACATCAGTGAGTATGCAGCCATCACTATCATTATCAATTTTAGAGCATCACTCTAATGTTTCTATTATCAGTCACTTGCCACTTCCTCCCAAGCCTCTCTCCAGCATGAGGCAAGCGTTGATATATTTTCTGATTTTTACTTGTTCTGGATATCATAAAATGGGATCGTTCACTATGCGGCCTTTTGCATCCAAATTCTTTCACACTGCTTGATGTTTTCAAGGTCTATTCATATTGTAGAATGTGTCAGTACTTCTGTTTCACAGTACGTTTCTACTGGCCAGTTCGAACATTTGCATTGTTCCACTACAGGGCTAGGATAAATAGTTCAGCTATGAACATTCATGTTTAAGTTTTTTAGTGGGCATATATTTTCATTCTCTTGGGTATATTCCTAGTAGCAAAAAAAAAGTTATATCATGTGATAACTCTGTGTTTGACATTTTGGGAGATTGCGAGGCTGTTTACCAAAGTGGATTCATCAGCTGTCTGTATCTATTTTGTTTGTTTGTTTGTTTGTTTGTTGTTGTAGCTATCCTAGTGGATGTGAAGTAGTATTTTTTTACTTCTGTTTCCTTGGTGATTAATCATGTATTGAACATCTTCTTGTGTGTTTATTGGCTATTTGTGTTTCTTTGGAGAAATATCTTTTAAGAGCCTTTGCCAATTTTTGATCTGGATTATTTATCTCATTTATAAGAGATGTGTATACATTTTAGATTCAAGTCTCTTATCAGATACATGACTTGCAAATATGCTCTCACATTCTGTAGTGTGTCTTTTCACTTCCAGCCTGGAATTATTTGTAACAAAATGTTTTAAATTTCCATGAAGTCCAATTTGTCTGTATTTTTCTTTTATTGTCATATCTAAGAAACCATAATCGAATCTAGTGTCTCAAAGATTTATACCTATATGCTTCCCAATTTTTGTAGTTCTAGATGCTATGTATAGGAGTTGTGGTTTTTTTTGAATGATGTATATTTTCTTACAACACTTTGTTAATTAGAACTCACTCACGGGAAAGTCCCACTTGGCCCTGAGTTATTGTATCTCCATAGACTGTTCCCTAGTCTAGTCTCTTGATCACAACACTATAGTAAACTGCTCAGTTCTATACAGTGTCCTTTGATTTGGGCTGGGGAGCTATTTCTCATGGATAGACTTGAGGTTTTGCATCTGTAAGGATGCTGTACGGGTGATGTGTGTTTCCCAGAGCTTCATGTCAGGGAACATGGAGTTGACGTGTATTGTCTTGTGATTTCCAGTCAGTCATATTGGTTGTCATGTCTAGCAGGTTTCACTATGTTAAAGTAACTATTTGTTGATAAATTTTGTTGAAAAGCCCATTTGTCTTTGAATGTAATTGGCACCTTGGTCAGAGGTCAGCTGGTTAGGCTTGTCTGGACTTTCAGTTCTATTATATTGCTTTATATATTTGACTTTAGGTTTGATAATTAAAATTTTAATTATCAAAAACTTGTATAAAGTTTTGAAATCAGCAAGCAAGTTCTCCAACTTTGGTTTTTTTTTGTTTGTTTTTTTCAAGATTGTTTTAGCAATTTTGGGCCATCTGACTTTTCATATAGACTTCAGGGTCCCTATGTCAGTTTTTACAAAGAAATTTAAAGTGTAATAAGAATTGAGTTGTATCTGTATAGCAATATATGGTAGTGTTTTAATAATACTAATTATTCTAATCCATAAAATGGAATATCTTTCTTCTTGCTCTCATTGTTAACTTTTTCATATTTTGTAGCTTTCAATATACAGATTTTTTTTAAGATTTATTTTATGTATATGAACTGTAGCTGTCTTCAGACACACCAGAAGAGGGCGTCAGATCCCATTACAGATGGTTGTGAGTCACCATGTAGTTGCTGGGAATTGAATTCAAGACCTCTGGAAGAGCAGTCAGTGTTCTTAACCGCTGAGCCATCTCTCTGGCCCCCTCAATATACAAATTTTATACCACTTTGTTAAATTGGTTTCTGTGTGGTTTATTCTTTTTGGAGAGGAGGTGCTGGTACTACAGATTGAACCTAGGATCTTCTGCATACTGATGAAGCTCTCTACTGCTGATCATTATTCTCAGCCCTCCTTTTCATTTTAATTCTTTGAGGTTTTGTTTTATAAGACGCCGTCTCACTATGTAACCTTGGCTGGCCTGGAGCTTGCTCTGTTCACCAGGCTGGACTTGAACTCATAGAGATCCAGCTTCCTCTGCCTCCCAGTGCATTAAAGGCATGTACCACCATGCCTGGCTAAAATATATTTTTAAAAAGAATAAAGCCTGGTGGTTCCAGGTTCTCTATCTCAACACCCCATCCTAAAGTGTGTGTGTGTGTGTGTGTGTGTGTGTGTGTGTGTGTGTGTGTGTGTGTTTACTTAGAGAGAGGGGATGAGTAGGTAGATAGATGGTAGGTACATACATATTGTGGTGCACATATGGAGTTCAGAAGAAAACTTTTGGGAGTCAATCCTCTCCTTTCACCTTGTTGAGGTGTTTCCATTGTTTCTGTTGCTGAGCAGTGAATTCCTGGATAGATTTCCAGATGATTCTTTAGACTCTGCCTCCCATTTCTCCATAGAATAGTGACATTATAGATGCTCACAACCACATCTTTCTTTCTTTCTTTCTTTCTTTCTTTCTTTCTTTCTTTCTTTCTTTCTTTCTTTCTTTCTCTCTATTGTGTTTTTGAGAAAGAATTGTTCTGTATAGCACTGGATATTCTGGAACTCTCTCTGCAGACCAGGCTGGTCTCGAATTCACAGAAATCCACAAGCCTCTGCCTTGCAAGTACTGGGATTAAAGGCATGCACCCCCTCCAAACCACCCTCACCACCCCATATTTCAGACATGGAAGTCAGGTCATCGGGTAGTGCTTTTTACACACTGCTTTATTATTTTTATGATGATATTGTAAATAGAATTGGTGTCTCTTTTTTATTAGTGCTCAGCGCTAGATTCCAAACGAACCTTATATGTGCTAGGGTAGAGCTTTTCCATTGAGCTACAGGCCTAACTCTCTTTTTAGAATATTTATTTGGCAATGTGGTCTCACAGTGTTGCCCAGGCTGGCAACAAATTTTATATCATTCTATTAATGTCTTTTTAATAGCTGGGATTATAGGCTTGTATTATCCATCATTCCTGATTAATTTTCTTATTTCATTTCAGATTTTATTATAAGCATTTAATAATACATTTTTGTGATTCATGTAGAACGCATTATTTCTAATAGATTTCTAATGGATTTCTTAGCATCTTTCATGTATGAGATCATGTGGTCTTTGAAATTTAATTTACTTCTTCCTTTCCAATCTATACGTATTTGATTTAATTTTTATTTATTCATTCTGGTTACAACCTGTATGTATTAGCTACTTTTCTGATGCTGTGATAAAATATCATGATCAAAAACAACTTAAGGAGGAAAGGATTTATTTTAGCTTATGGTTCCAGAGGAATAAAGTCCATCAGAGTGAGAAAGGCAGTAAGCAGAGGGATCACATTTAATACCAGACTTTCTCAGACTGGCCAGCTATATAAATAATGAGTCTTTTTAATATTTTAAAGCTTAGGCATTTGCTGGGCAATCTCCCAACTACTCTATCCCATCTCTATCCTGTCCAATTTTATCCTCTGGCCTGAAACGAAGTCAGGTCTACCTCTCTGCTCCATCCATCCACCCCAAGTTGGCTGGTGAATTGCCCTTGTCTGATTTTTCTCCCAGCATCACTCTCTCTGCCCATAAGATCCACCCTCCACTTCCTGACCAGCTATTGGCTGTCAGATCTTTATTACAACCAACCAGATACAGTTCTAGATTATCTTAGGCAGGTGAGGAGGAATGAATATTTACAAAATATGAGATGGTTGATGGACCATAAAAATAACAATACCAAGATCCTGCCAGCATTTAGCTCTCTGCCAGTACAGAATTAACAATTAAATATACAGAGACACACCTTCACACAATGTACCCCAGAAACATTTCATCTGTGTAAAGGAAGCAGACCGCTGGGTCAGAAAGTGCGGTTAGGTCATAAAACCCTCAAAGCCCATCCCCAGTGAGGCACGTCCTCCAGCAAAGCTCCATCTCCAAAAGGTTCCATAACTTCCACATAACAGCATCACTAGCTGGGGACCAAGTGTTCATATATGTGAGCCCATGGAGGAGAATTTCTCATTCAAACCACCACATTCCGCTATAATGTTGAATAGAAGTAACAGAGAATAGACCCTGCTCTTATTTCTGATCTTAAGGAAAATGCATCTAGTGTTTCCACACATATTGTGTTGTGTTATTGTGAGTTTCTCTTACTTGTTTTTTTGTTCTTTGTTTGCATGCTTTTAACATGAAAGGATATTGAATAGTGTTTATATCAAATCCTTTTTTTGTGCTAAAATTGATCATGGTTTTGTTTTTTATTATATCAATATGACTTGTTACATTGTTTTTCAAATGTTAGAACAATCTCGAGTTCCTAGGATAAATTCTACTTGGTAGTAGCACATGATTACTTTTATATATATTTTAAATATTAAATATATTTAATAATACATATAATATATTATAAATATATTTAATTATTTATTTATTATATGTAAGTACACTGTAGCTGTCTTCAGACACACTAGAAGAGGGCATCAGATCCCATTTCAGATGATTGTGAGCCACCATGTGGTTGCTGGGATTTGAACTCAGGACCTTCGGAAGAGCAGTCAGTGCTCTTAACCTCTGAGCCATCTCTCCAGCCACCAATTACTTTTATATTACTGGATTTGGTATGCTAATATTTTGTTGAGAATTTTGACATGTATATTGATCCGGGATGATGATCTGTACTTGTGTTGCTGTTGTCAGTGTTAGTATCAGAGTAGTACTGGCCTAATGCAATGAGCTGAAAAGTGTTACATTCTCATCAATATTGAATGAGTTTATAAAGAGTTAGTGTTAGTTTTTCTTTAAATATTTGGTAAACTTCATCAGTGAATTGTTTCTGGCTCTTTCTCTTTAAAAAAAATCCCACTGTGTATATATTGTATTTTATTTATCCATTCATTTTGTTAAAAGATCTATTTATTTGTATTTTATGTGTATGAATGTTTTGTTTGTATCTAAATCTGTATACCACATGCATGCAATATTCATTAAAGCCAGAAGAGGGCGTCAGATTCCTTGGACATAAGCTGCTGTGTGGGTGCTGCTAACGGATCTTACAGGATTACTCCTCCTAATCTCTTCAAACAGTTCTACTCCTGATGACTAAGCATTCAAATATATGAGCCTATAGGAGTCATTCGTGTTTGAACCACTACAATGTGGAGGTCAGAGAACGATTTTCTAGAGTCAGTTCTCTCCTTCCATGGGATCCAGGGATAGAACTCAGGTCGTCAGGTTTGCATAGCAAACACTTTTTATCTGATAAACCATCTTGCTGGCATCATCTTGAGTCATTTTTGACAGTTTGTGTCTTCCTAGGAATTTAGTCATTTCATCTAGGTTGTCTTTTTGACTTACAGCTGTTCACAGTACTTTCTTTCAGATTATTTTGCTTCTATATGGTCAATTTATAATGTCCCAGTGTTTACTTCTGAGGTTTAGTCAGTGAGAACTTTCTCTCTCTCTCTCTCTCTCTCTCTCTCTCTCTCTCTCTCTCTCTCTCTCTCTCGGTTAGTCTAACCAAAAAAAAAATAGTTTTTGAAATCCTATTTGGCCTCCTTCTGTCTGTGTTTGGACACCTAAGAATACCTATAAATGTCCTTTACAAACAAGGACCTACATCTCCTCAATGTGCAGCTTTCAGCCAGAACTCCAAAGCATACATTTCTGCTCCTTGTGCCAACTGAGGCAAATTTATTTTGAACCAGTGTCTTTAGTAACCAGTGACTGTGGTGCACAGGGCTGTCACGGTCCTACCTCTCGCTGTGGGAATTAAGCTGCAGCTTTTTAGTACATGGCCCTCAGCCAAAGTGGCTCATTTTGGAGTAAGTATGAGGGCCTGGAACAGAGCCGAAAGCATCAAGTTCCAACCGGCAGGAACCCTCAAGCAAAGCATTGTGGATAGGCCTGGAGCTTGATCTTATTGAGCATTGTCTACATTGAGTCCTGAATGGAACAGAAGCAAGTATGGTCTCCTACCGTTCTGACCATATGCCTCCTTGGTCACAGTGCCCAGGACTGTGCTGTCCTGGTTGGCAGGGACTCAGATGAAAGGTGGGAAACTCAGGATGGCAGGAAAAGGCATTTGAGATGTGGGGCAAGGGCTGATTCTGACTGATGATCTAGGGTGACTGACCCAGTTGATATCTTTTCTCCTTTTCTCTGCATGCCCCCAGCCTAACCCAGGTCCTGTGGTTAAAGTGTTTATTCGTTCAGAACTCTAATAATTCATTTATTGCTACAGTCAATAAAATGTCTACTTCTAGATTATTTCCAGACTAATGAGACATCCGTGTCTCTTGCAAGCATGTTCAATTTTAAAACAGAGCAAACCCCACCAACATTTCCTTAATGAGTAAATGAAAAAAAAAAAGACTTAGCTCTCTGGAATGGGTGTGTGGTGAACAAGAAACCTAAACCAACTGTGACAGCTTCAGCCCCACCCTAGGCTGCTGACTCAGGACCAAGAGGAAGAGGGAGCTGCCAGACTTCATGATTTCTATAAACAGTTCTTGAAAAAGAAACCACACACTTGTCCCTCTGCCAGCCCGCAGCTTGTCCCCACAGCTGCCAGGGCAGCCACTGTCTTTTCTCTGATGCCCTCTGGCAGGGCTCCTTAATTTGAACTCCATGGATCTCTAGCAGGTCTACAGCTAAAACTTAGGAGATCTGAGAACTTGGGTCAGGGGTAGAAAAATAATTTGATCTTTTCTCCACTAACCATGAACAGGAATATTCCTTGAAGTACGAACATAGGCAACGAATCACAATAACATCAGCCATATTGGGATTTTCCCACCAAGAGAAATCACAGCTATTTTCATATCATGTTACAGTTGTTACATCTCAGGGATCACCAGACTCTAATCTCTAGACTTGCCATTAGGCCTTGTGGTTTAATCTATTATTAGTGATAGAACCGAACCACAAAGTGATAAAAAAAAATATGACAATCTCATATGATTGATCTCCTTTGTCATATCACATCTTATGCATGTAAGGTAAGGAAGAATGTATCTCAAAAAATGTTATTTAGAAATAGGATCCAGGATTCCTAAACTCCAAGAGGAGTTCATATATGACTTGTCAAAGATTACCATCCTGCCTGAGAGTGTAGACTATTTCTGCTCCTTGGGCCTAGTTTTTTGTTTGTTTGTTTTTGTTTGTTTTGCTTTTGTTTTGCTTTTTTTCTTTTTTGGTGTTTGTGTGCTTTTGTCTGTTAGTGGAAATGGTTGAGGAGGTCTCATTATGTAACCAGGGCTGGCTTTCAAGTCGAGGTCCTCCTGCCTCAGTTTACCAGGTGCTTGGATTAAACGCATGAGCCACCATGCCTGGGTCCTGGTTGTGTATCATTCTTTTCTTTGTTTTTCTTGAGACATGGTCTTACTAGGTAGACAAATCTGGCCTATAATTGGTCATCTATCTGCCTCAGCTCTGGGGTTACGGGTGTGTGTCACCATGCCTACATCTCCTGGACTTTGTTTCGGAACCATAAAACTTTGCCTGTCTGCATGCTAGTGTTGTGACATTTGTCAACTTCACCTCTGTGCTGCCTGTCTTAATCTACCAAAGCAGGGTTAGTGGCACTGCTTGTAGGAACTTTGTGACAATTGATAAATGGAAAGCATTAGGGCTTGAACTCGTAGTCACTCTAGCTGACTAGGTATTGGCTATTATCATTGTTGCTGGTTCGTCTCAATGAGCGCATTCATGTGCTCTACTATCACCTCCATTTTTAGAAGAAGGGAGTCAATTATAGAGAAACACAGCGATCAAGGCAAGGACATGTATCACACGAATGGCAGAAGCTGAGTTCAAGGCCACGACTGTGTAAACTTTAAGGCTAGTGGAAGTCACTCTTCACAACAGAGAGGAGGTCACTGCCCTCAGAGAGCTGATGGACACTGCCATGGAGCTCAGCTAGAGAGGGAACAACTAGGTCCTTGGCAGTCTGAATGAGCTAGGCTTTGCCTCCCGTCCTCAATACACCAATTAAAGAGAAAAGAAGTAATGAAAACCAGATAAAAGTGGTTTTCCATGTGGCCACATTGAGAAGAGGTAAAGAGGTCTAGTAAGTCCCAAGTCCGTATCTGGGGCTATGGGTGTGGGAACAAATCACTGACCCATTATAGTCTGGCCTCTGTTCTGACCTACAGGTTGGTCTGATAAGTTGCCAGAACTCTTCCTGGGAGGCAAGTTCCTCCTCTGGCTGACACCAAGGCTTCAGCCTTTCCCTTATGCCAGCATTGCAATTCCTGGGAAATTTTTAGTTCTTTGGGTTTCTTTGTTTCAGATATCTGTTAGCAGAAGAGAATACCATTAATCTGTCACTACAATGTCCCCTCTCCTGCTTATATGACTGCAAAACCTATTGCTTCCCCTCTAGCCTTGTTGTGGGGACCTCCTAGCTCCATAAGCACAATACCAGCCAGGTCTAAGGGACCAGTCCTCCTTCCAAAGGCTACTACTAATGTAGCATCCATATTCCATGGGGAAAGTTCACTTTCTCACACTGCATAGATCCTGCAGCAATGAGCTCATGTTGCAACCCAGAACACCCTTGTTAATAGCCTTATGGTTCAATGGGGCCAGGAGTACAGGGCAAGGAGGAGCTCCGAAGGGCAGCGCTGTGTGGGAGCAGAGGTGGTTTCATGAAAGAAGTAGTCTTGAAGTTGAGCAAGTTGCCGGTAGACTGGAGCCAAGAGTATGAATCCCACCTCTTCCCCCTTTTTCTTTTTCCCGGTTCCCCCTTTCCCTTTCTCCTTTTCCTTTCCTTCCCTCCTTCTTCAGAAGGTTGGTCTTGAACTCCTGGGCTCAAACAATCCTCCAGCCTCCTCTGCCTCCCAAATAATTAAGACTGTGGGGTCATGTTATTGCATCCTGCATGTTTGAGGTTTGTTGTTGTTTTGTTTTGTTTTTTGTTTTTTTTTAACTTTTCCAGTGAGTTTTTAATAGTAGTTGCATCATGATTCAGGGTCCCAGGGTAGGGACCATCATATACCAAGGTCCCCCTTTTCTATCCAGAGAGAAAGACAAAGAACAGAGGACAGGTGGGCAGAGCCAGGTCAGATCTTCCCAGAAAATGTGCCTTCTGCTATGCGGTCATCCCAGGCTGAGACCCATGATACGAGGCAGAGGGACTTGTACACGCGCCAGTACCACTCACACACGGAGACATCACACCCCCCCCCGCACCGCCCTCCCCCCCACCCCCCGCCCGTCATTGCCTTCTCACAGTCGTGAAAGTCCAGGTAGTTCTGCCAACAGTTCTTAGTCTGGTTCTGGTTTGGGAAGCGGCTGTTTTGTAATTCTTGATTTTAGTCTTGATGTCTTCAGCCATCCTGACTCCTAAAGACTGTCCCGGAGCAGCATTAGTTCAATGTGACCCAATGTCCATGTTTGAGTTTTTAAGACAGATGGATGGGATGTTCAAAGGCCCAGAAACATGAAAGGGTGTGGTGTGTAAGGAGAAGAAGGAAGTGAGTCAACATGTCTGGAGATAGGACAGGCCAGAAGAAGAAAAGAATGTAGCTGGGCAGATGAGTGAGCATGCCTATCTTTTGACCAGATAAAGAAGAATGTCAGAATCAGGTCCAGGAGCCTTCCTCTCCAGGAGAGCCATTGACTATGAGATTTGTAAGTTCAGAGCAGTACATATGTCCGTGCACACATGCATGCAAACACACTCAGTAACACCACCCCAGACACATAGAAAGTGGGTTGATTAGTAGAAGATAGTCGAGGTTAGACCAGCAAGGAACTACAGCAATAGTCTAGGGGAGAGATGGGGAGAGGCTGGACTGAAGGAATAGGGAGTCTGGGCTGGCTACATTGTCTGGCCTATTCCATACCTCAGCCAGGTTCATTTATATATGGTAAGTGGGAAGAAAGACAGGAATTGCAGGGGAACTGGCCCTCCTTGTTTGAGCTGTGTGTGGGTCCTGTGAGATAAGCTCCTCCCCCAAGCCATGGTCAGCATTTTACACATTTCATTTTAACCTTCCTCACATTAACATCTGGAGGGGAGCCCATGTCCCAGTCCCTACCCTACCCCCCATCCCCCATTAGGAGGGCTGCTGAGGTAAGGGGCCCCTATTCTACATCTGCTTGTGACAGGCAGGAAGGGAAGGGGGTTGCCAGGAGCAGGTCAGGGCCTGCTCACTGTCAAAAGAAATATCCACCCCTTTAAGCCTTTAAGAAACTGTTTTCTTCCAAGTAGACCCCCCTGTTACCAAGGCAACTTGAGAACTCTGGGCTTTGTGTTTCTGCCCAGGGTCCCTGGGGAGAGAGAGCCTGTTGAGCTTTCCCTAGTCTGGGCAAGATTCAGGATGCACTAACTGGAGGTCCTTGTGTAGGGGTAGTCTCTCACCTCATTATTTAGGTGCTTTTCCCCAGGAAGAGCCTTCATTACTTCTTCCTGAGCCCCATAAGCCGGTTTTGACCCTGGAGGGCACAGTCTGCACATCAGTAGGCCCAACTTCTTCAAGACAAATGTCTGCACCCACCTATGAACTATCTGTCTTAGAATCTGAGGCAGGTGTCAGGGAGGGGTCGACTTACAGCAGATCATGGTATATGCTGGGCAATCATCATTATAGATTTCTCAATTGTGTACTATACCTGAGAATCGTCTCTCTGGCCTGTTGCCTGCTTTGGGAGCTGCATGGGAAGGCTTGTAAGAAACTGACCAGTAAGTGTCATCTGGGCTACTTAGTCCCCACAACTAGACTGGTATTAGAATTGTGTAGAAAGTGTTTCAGAACTAGGAAGCAGGAAGATTGATCCTATGGGTGGTGTAGAGAGAGATTATGAGCACAGGTTCTGGGTGTCATGCTGTCGGGGTGACCTTGAGCCAGTTGTGTGAACTCCAGATCTCCATTTTCTCACTTAGAGAACACTTAAAGGACAGAATGAGGAAACCAAAAGACAACCGAGACAGCAGAATCCTCTCTGGCTCACACCATCTCTTAGGAAGAGGGACTTGGGAACCCTCTTCGTCTTCTCATCGTTCTCCCCCTCCCCTTTCCTTTCTTCTATTCTGGCACTTCCTTATTCTTGGCATGCAAAAAGGCTGCTGTGGGGTGCAAGGTTCTCTTAGGTTGGGTACCCAAGATTCCAGGTGGGGCCTGTCTACCTTTGGGTGGCAGCAGCAACCTAGAAAAGCAGTGGTGTCTTCAGTGCACTGCCTGCTTCCTCAAGCCACATGTCTCACACACAGGCTTTCTTGAAGCATGGGAGCGGGTGTGTGTGTGGGGTGGGGGAGCTGTTCTCTTTTCTCAAACCCTCGTTGCATTTTCACTTTCGAGGTTGCCATCCTCTAGTCCTCTAAGCATCTTGACATCTACAGGTGTCCTTCGCAGCTACTCCTAGTTCTCCACCCAGAGCTTTATTTATACACCTGCTTTTTCAGCACCAAACTGCCGCTGCTCTTCTGCAGCGTACTTATCTCGTCATCTGGGCCATTTAGCCGGTTCTGTGAATTCAACAGTGACTGAACAAGCAAAGAGGGTGTGGCCAAAGAGAAGATGGCCTGGAAGCCTGCAGGGCTGGTGCAGTTCCCTTTTCCTCTAGTCCTTCACCTGCTCTCATTAGTTCTTACAAAAACTGATCCCAATCACCCCTGCCTGCAGCATCATGAAAAATCCCAGGGCTGCTGGCATCCCATCGGACCCCCTAAAACCCTAGAAGAAGGCCCAGTGCTCACTGGAACAGCTCACAGTCTGTGCAGCTCCCCCCACCTTCCCGCCTCCCCCCCCCCCCCGTCCTTCCCCAGAATAGACAATCAGCCACCTGCTCTGCAAAACAGAACCACCACCCGTCTGGCTCCCTCAGAGTCTCCAGATACAGCCCGCCTGACCCAGAGTCCATCCCCCATTGGACCCAAGATTCCTGGGATTTGGGTTCCTTAGATCTAAAAGGAGACAACATTGCCTGGCTGGATTATAGCACTGAAATGTTGGGTAAAATGGTTCTCCTCCCTTTCTTCCTCGCAAGTAACTAGAACTGTTACTGTGAGGATGCAGAGCATGGCAGAATCAGGAGACAGGTCTGCCTTATTAGACAGTAGGACCGACGGAGAGGGGGCAGAGAGGAGCAGTTCTGAGAGCGGACTACCAACAACTACAGGATTGTCAAGAAGCTATTCACTGTCACCTATAGGGCAGTGGCTTCTAAGCCTGTATCCTTCCTTACCGTAAAGAGGGTGAGACTAATAAATAACCTGCTGCCCGGGATGCTTATCAGGATGAAAGATAATGGCAGACTCTCCGTGCCTAGTCCAGTACTCACAAGGGGAGGGGTCAGCGGAGGGAAAAATGTTTTCACTGATGTCTGAGAAAGCTAAGCAAGTTCCAGAATGAGGGTGCAGCTCTTTCTGATTCCACAGCAGGGAGGTCTTGCTGGTACTTGGCCTGCTCTGGGAATTTGCTTCCAGTTAGTTCACTGGAGTCCCATAGCACCATCTAGTGTCCCAAAGTGGAAGGGCCCTTTCTCTCCACCCTGCCTGCCTTCCCTCCTTCCAACTGCTTGTTGTTGCTGGACCTTCTTTTCCTAGAGGATTTCAAGGCTTCAGGCTAGCACAGATCAGCTAAGGTGCCTGGGACGTAAGCATCTTATGTCCCTGTCTATGTTTGTTCAATAACTCAGACAGACACAATCTTTACACACCCTTTATTTTTTTTATTGAGGAGAGAAAGCTTTAGCATACAGAACAATTTATCTTCACAGCACAATAATACAACAGTAACAGTAATAACAGTAACACATTTGTTTCTCTGGAGCCTCCGGGTGTCTCTGGACCACCCTTGTACCCTGCATGCATCCCCACCCCACACCCCCATCCCCACCCCACCCCCACCCCACCCCACCCCACCCCCACCCCCACCCCCCTCAACCCAAGGAGGCACTCAGAAGTTTGGACAGCTCCTGTAGCTGTCACATCACAACAAATATTGAAGAACTAGGAAAGAAGGGAAAAGGTCAAAGGAAGTTCAAAGCCCCTCTGCCCCCAGAGGCCCACAGACCAGTTTACTGCTCGATGGCTGAGGCCACAGGCATTCAGAGTAAGAAGCACCATGGAGACAGGCAAAGCCTGTGCCAAGGGGGTCTCTGGAATCTGAGGTACAAGACACCTGCTTTTTGCACTTCTCCACAAGGACCCAGGCAGCATGACCAGCATGTTGACATCGGCAGACAGGGTCCATAGCTTCGAAGAATAGAGTTTTCCCTTCTGGAATTCTCGCTGGAGGAAATAAGCTGAAAAACAGACACAAAACAAAGTCTTCACGTGGTTCCTTTTACTCCTGCCCTGGTGGGAAAGCCAAACAACTGCAATGTCTAACAACTGCCTCAGGAAGGTGAAATGATTCTGCGTCACACAGATGACAGCCATTTCAGTCCTGCTGGTCCTCCAGCAGGATGACCTCACCTTTGAAAAACCCACTAGAAAGAAACAAACATGCTGCCTCTGTGTGGCGAGGTTCTGAATGGTTGTGAGGGAGCTATTTTGTCCTTACAGCCTTCTCTGCTTCCCAAGTTTCCCATAATGACTATACATTAACTTTTCTCTTTGGGGGAACCATTGTAAAAGGTAGCAGCAGGTTATAGGACCCCAATTCCACTGATCTTCAGGCTGAGAAAACAAAGTGCTAAGCAAAAAAAAAAAGGCCCCTTACCTCTTACTGATGAATAGAGATCTCACCATTAACCAGTCTGAGGACTAGGTCTGTCTAGGACCTCCTCTTCCTCAAATTCCTTCTCTGGTCTTACGTTCAAATTCTAGGGCTGGGTTCTCATCTTCAGACTCCAGTGAGGAAGAGACACCATTTATTGTTTTCTTCCTGCTGACCACAGACACTTGGGCTCCACTTGGCCCAGCTGCTAGGCACTGCGCAGCAAGTTCAATGTCCAGGAACAACTTGGGCCAGCAGTGAACCGGGCTGCCATTTTGTGGCCAGAACTGACATACTACATGTGTACTTTCCACTGTAGAAGCAGTATTTTCTGGACCCAAAAGTGAACAGCAGGTCTCTTACTAAGGGCACCTGAATTTGTGTCCAAGAAGCCCCAGGAGTGTGTAGGAGACAACAACCTCTTAAGCCACACTGGTTAACTGAAGTTCAACAACAGGCCTGGGAGAGATTTGCCCCTCATGTGAGAGCCACGGGGGTGTTGGGCAGCAGCGCTACAATGAGTCCAGTCTCTGCAGAGCCGGCCCTGTTTTCTCCTCTCAGAACTGAGGACTCCTTAGAGTCAGAGGGGCTTAAAGAGTAGGCCAGCAAGGCCACCTCCACAACCTTGAGGACACAGTCTCCTCAGAGGCCTCTGGCTGGGGCTGCAGTCTAAAGCCTAGCCAGGAGAAGCAAGATTCACTCCTTAGGATGTCAAATTGAACTGTGGTGCTGCTGCAACCTCTGCCTCTCCCTTCCCCTAATACCAGTCCTTTAGGCAACATGAAGGCAGAAGTAGCCAACGTCTGTGCAAGGGTCCCCAGGCAGGAGTCTGAGGGAAGGTAAAGTGAAGCCCATTTGCCACCGTCGGCCAAAGAGAGTAAATCTCAGTCAAGCTGTCCATTGCACGTGTGGCTTTGCATATTCTTACCGTGCTAGGTATAGGTTCCCCTCTCAGGCCCTTCTGTTGGAAAGACGGCAAGTACATATTTCTTGGTATCATCCTGCTCGTTGTCTAGTAAGAGGCCTCAGGGCATTAAAAGTTTAGATCTAATGCCTTTAGATCATTGGTTGGGGGCAGATCACTCAGGCATTGGGGTGAAGTCAGGATAACACTGTAGAACACAGGGCAAAGAAGCACAGGAGAGGCGAAGATTGGGGACAACTAGAGTTGAAAACAAAGGCGACCAGTGCCATTCGCAAGAACAGGCCAAGAGACTTGCTTTGCAACTCATGCGAAGACTGAGCAGAGTACACGGCAAGAGGACTTTGAGTCCTGACCTCTCCTTTCCTAGATGGCCCTGATTAGGCACATTTCACTCTTCTGGTTGTGCTTGCAAAGCAATCTGGAATTCTGCGGGTCTTCTTTGGGTTCTTCCAGTCTGGAGCTTTCATACGGACTGGTCAGTAGATAGGGCACGCACAGCAGCAATAGCAGAGGCAAGGGAGGTGGTGGAAGGGTGTGTTCCCCGTGGTAGACTTGCCCCAGTATTCACACTCGAATTCGACCTTGAGTAGCTCGGTGACCCCCCTGCCTAGGAGTGAGGCAGAAGAGCACTGAGGGACGTCTTCGCATTTGGCGTTGCCCCAGGCGACCTGCATGGCGAATCAGTGGTGGCGAGCTGTAGAAGGATGAGTTGGTCGCTGGAAGGCCCTCCAGAAGTGGGACTCGATTCTGGTTCCTCTGTCTGCTAGAAGGCATTATGGAAGGTGATACACCCAGGTAATTTTCAGCATGGTAGCCTATCGCAGAGCTAATGGTCTGGGTTGAAGTGTCAACAAGGACAGGTTCATCCATCACCATCAGCTCCCCATGTAAGCCATGATGGTGGGCAGCAAGTGCATGCATGTGTGCATGTATGTGCTCATGCACATACACATGCTCGTGCTCTATCTCCTCCCTCTCTTGTTCCTGTTCTGGCTCCAGGACCCTAACCACAACTTCATCTTCTTCTTCATACTTATTCTCATCACTATCCTCATCCTTCATCTCCTCCTCCTTGTCTTCTTCCTCTTCTTCCTCCTCTTCTTCATCCTCTTCCTCGTCTTCATCCTCCTCCTCATATTCATAATCCTCATCCTCATCCTCATCTTCTTCATCCTCCATCTCTTCTTCCTCTTTCCTCATCTCCTCCTCTTCCTCCCCCATCTCATGGGGGAAAGCCTTCATGTGCTTCCTCTGGTCCTTCAGATAAAGCCTGTACCCGCCTGCCTCTTCCCCCTCACCCTCATTCTCACTGTAGAACTCCACACCTTCATTTTCATCCTCATTAGGAATTAGTGCAAAAGGGCAGCAGCTATTTTGAACTCCAGGGAGTGAGGCTGGCCTGGGGACACGCACTTTCCTTTCGATCCTGACACACTCAAGAATCAGCTCATCCAGGTCTGCCATTTCAGTTGACCATAAGAGTTCCTTTCGGAAAAATTCTGACAAGCCTTTGAGAAATTGGTTTTGGAGGCGACAGTCATCCCAAGACAAGAACTGGGCCAAGAACTGAAAAGCATCTGCATAGCTGCCCAGGGTACAGTTTCCCTGCTTGAGCTTTTTTATGGCCTTTTTAGCTACGCGCGAGGGGATGGGGCCACAGAATTCCTTACGGATTTCATCCAGGAAGCGCGGGAAATTGGCATGCAAGGAGCTTCCTTCCTGGGTGACTGAGATAGCCCAGTCTCTCGCTTCCCCTGTGAAAAAGGAGATCAGAAATGCCACCCGTTCCGCGCCCCCAGGGAAGTGATCCTCGTGATCCGCTATGAAAGTCTCTAGCTGCATCAGAAATTCAGCCAGGTAGACTGGGTCGCCTGAAAAGGGTTCTATGTCTGGCCGTTCCAGCGGTGGCAGAAGGAACTCTAAGGTTGGCTCCTTTGACATGGGGGAGTGTAGTTCCGGCTGGGACAGGCTGGGTGACAGAGGAGGGTCACTGGACCCGTCGTCGGGGTTAGTATAGTCCTGGACCACATTAATCAAAAGATCATCTGAGACGTACTCGGGATCTGTGCGTGGAGGAGGCCAGCACAGGAAAGGCACCTCCTCCTCTTCTTCCTCCTCCTCCTCCTCGGGAGTGGGATCGGTCTCATTGATCAGGAACTCAAAGTTCTCCTCGGCAAGAACTGGCACTATGGGCACGGGCCAGCGGATATAGCTCGAGACATTGCCCCGCAAGGAATTAACCTCGGCCAAGGCTCTTCCGAGCTGCAGGCCCAGTTGGACATTCTCTCCTCGAAGGGCATTTAACTCCTCTCGCAGGGCCACATTCGCCAAGCGGAGGCTATTGAGATTTCCCGCCGCCTCAGACATTGTGACAAGTTCCCGGGGCTTTGAGTGCCGGGCACTTGCGGGTAGGGAGTTATGGGGACTGCGGGAGGAGGCAGAAATGAGGAGGTGGGCGTGGGAGGAGACCAAAGTGCGGCGGCGACAGGGCGACCCGGCGCAAGCGAGCCCGGGCCACACCCACGGGGGCTCGGTCCGGGTCGCGTTACCTCGTGGCAGGGGTCGGAGAGGGCAGGCAGCAGCTCGGGACCTGGAGGCGGCAGGCGCAGGAGACAGAAGAGACGCTGGCAGAGGTGACGCCAACAGAGGCACGCAGAGTAGGAGGGAAGGGACTGCGGCAGGATCTGTCGAGGAAAAATCTTGCAGAGAGCGATCCCTCGCCTTTTAAGCTCAGCCACGCGCGCCCCCCGCAGGGGCGGGCCTTCGGGAACTGAGGGAGCCCACTGGCTCCCGCGACTGCGCTCTCACTCACTCTCTCCTTCCCTAGCTGCAGCTAACTCGGGTCGGGAAAATGCGACAGCGACTGCCCACTCGAGGTCGTCATGGCGACAGCCAGTGAACGTGTTCCTCTCCTCGGGCAGGCCCCCGAGTGTAGAGGAACTGCTTCGCGAGGCGCAGCTCAATCTCCAGAGCCTGTTGCAAGGTACTGCGAGGGCGGGGGGGTCTGCCTAGAGGCGGCTGCGCAGCAGGAGGGAGGCAAAGAAGAAACTGGGAGCAGCAAAAGAAAAGAAAACAGTTCCAAACCACCTCTCTTTTCACCTTCCAGACTGATGGTGCTAAGATTCTGTTTCCAGGGCTGTTGCTCTCTCCCTCCCTTTTTGGTTCAGTAGTCCATAAAGACAGGGTAGTGGTCAAGCAATTCATGGAGAAGGAAATGGGAGACTCCCCAGAAAACAAAGGGGTCTCTCCTTACCTGGACTCCACACACTCTGTTCTTGTAATAACCTCCCAGCCACAATGAGTTTCTCCATATAAGGATGTAACTTAGTGGTAGCATGTGCAAGACCCAAGATTCTATGTCCAGCACCAAAAAAAAAAAGCCATCTCTTGCTACCTTTGAGTTTCTCTTATTACTTGAGTTTTTCAGAAACACTGGACACAGGGCTGGATCCCCCAGTAGGTGCCCAATGGATACTAAATGTACAAAATATCTTATCAGTTCTTATACCTCCATGCCAGCATATATTAATCCCAGGGGGAGGGGAGCAAGTGTGCTGGTTTAGCACAGGCAGAATTAGGACCAGTAAGCAGAAACTCAGAGAGAGGCACACTCCACCTCCAGACAAAGAAAAACTTTTCTGACATGCCCAGGGGCCACAGCTCAAAGGGAGATGTGCTCTTTGGGTGTCTGCCCTGAGACTGAAGCACCTAGAAGGGCTTCTGAAGAGGGAATATGAGCAGAGAGTACAGACATTGCTGCAGAGAATCAGCCCTGAGAACAGACCTCAGTACCAGATTCAGAGTCTGTTCGAATGCACACAGCCTGGGCTGTCCATTCTGAGCTCTCTCACTTTCTGCATTTCATCTAAGCCATGGCTTTGGTGAAGCCCATTCAAAGCTTACACATATTTATATCATCACGTGTTTGTGAACTTTGCTGTCTTCTATGCCACCACCTTCGGTTCCCTTACTTTTAGCCTCCCTAGACCTGACCCCACCCACAGTGGAACCAGACCTAGAAAACATCAAGTCTGAGTTCTTGCTGCCAGGTATGGTGGCACAAACCTGTATGTAATTCCAGCACTCAAGAGACTGAGGCAGGAGGATCTTGAGTTCTGAGGCCAGCCTGGGCTACATGCAAAACTTTGTCTCAAAGAAAACAAAGCAAATGTTAAGTTCTCGCAATCCAAGACAGGGTTCCAGACTGGACTTCTCAGTGTGGTTCTCTTCTTGCTTCATGTACATTGCTCCTGGGTAGTGCTGGAGAACACCCGAAGAGCTGCAGAGAGCCGCAGAGAATGGAACTTTAGCAAAGGATGGCTAGATCCTAAGTGTTGGCTCCTGGTTGAGCACGTAAGATGGGGACCACTAAGAGAAAGCACGGTCCCCAAAGCAGCACAGCTTGGATTTACTGACTTTCTTTCCTCCTCTATCCTCATGGTCCTGGAAACCAAGCCCTTTACCATTTTCTGAATCCAATGGCCAGAAAATAGCTCAAAGAAGCAATCGAGTCAGGCTGGGCGGCTTAGTGCAGGAGACTGGCTCATGGTCCTCCCCTAGCCTGGTACCTGGCTGAGGCCCCCTAGAGTGTGTCTCCACTATGCTGTTTTTCAGAAGAATATGAGGAACAGTATTCGGAGGCCAGACTTCTGGGGCAGACCTTCCGCTCTTCTGATGAGGCCCCTGAGCCTACTCCCAGCCCAAGGCCCCAGTCTGCCAAGCGTCTGGAGTTTGTATTGATGGTGAGTTGCCTCTGCCCCAACCTGGGAGAGCCAGCTTGCACCCACCAACAGGGGATCTCAGCTGTTTACGTGACCCCCCCTGGAAGCTGCTGTTCATCACCGCTCAGTAGCGGGGGCTGCCGTGAGGCCCCACTGGGAAGGCTCCTGTACATGCTTTCCTGCCTTCAAGAGGACGCCTCCAATCATTCTGCCTAAGCAGCCATCCTATGGGCGCCAGCACCTCACCACTCAGGAGCACATCCTTTCCATCACCCTCTCTCCCAACAGCCTGCAAAACGGCAGCTGAGCGAGGATGAGACCACAACCCAGGGTGTGAGGGCCCCTGAGGCCTGCCTGAGCCTGTCTACTGCCAACAAGCAAACTACCTGGAATGACCCCTTCCCTCTACCCATCCTAAAGGAGAAGCTCTGGCTTCAGCCCTGCTCCACGCAGTCTGACCTTGTGCCAATCAACATCTCCGGTAGAGTTGCTGAGCGACACCTCTTTGCTTCCCTATCCTCACCACTGGGTGCTGGGGAGGGAGGGCCACTCTGTCTGCTACTGGCTCATCCTGCACTGTCCAGGTCATGACTCCCCAGGGAGTGGAGGCTTGCCGAAGAGGGGACTGTGACTGTTCTTCCCTCACCTTCCCCTATCTGCACTGCCGATCTAACTGATAACCATGTAATATCGAACAAAGGGTTCTTTACACGATGTGCCGAACCGTTTGCTGAACTTGGGTGTTGAGTTTAAATGGAAACAAAGTTTGTAAGTTTTGTTTGTTTCAGGTAAAGATAATGTGATAAACCCAAAGCTGGATCTGGAGCATACGAATAATAGAAGGAGAGCGGAAGCAGAGTACATGTGGTTGGATTGTGGCATAACAAAGGAAGGAGACACAAAAGGCACAGGAAAAAAAACAGAAAGACCAAAAAAGGGGGCCCAGGATGACCCTGAGAATAGTGGGAAAGCATTTGCATTTGTCTTAGTTTCTTTTCCCATTGCTATGATAACAGACCCTGACAAAAGGAACTACGAGAAAAAGAGTATATGGTTCACAGTTCAAGGTACAGTTCACCAAAGGCAGCTGGAACTTGAAATTAGCTGGTCACATTGGGACCACAGACAAGAAGCAAAAGACAGTGAATGTTGATGCTGCTCAGTTCCCTTTTTCCATCTGTAGGGTCCGGGATCCCCTGCCCAAGGAATGGTCCCATCCACAGTTAGGCTGGGTTTTCTGGTATAAGTAAATCAAGTCCATCCCCACAGGCACACCCAAAGGCACATCTCCCAGGTGATTCTAGGTCCCCGCAAGTTGACAGCACTATCTCAGTCTCTAGGTTAGGGGCACATGGAACTCCTGCTTCCCACTCCAGTGGCTGTAAGGAAAGGGGCTAGTTATATGAGGAAACAAGACATGGGGCCTTATGAAAGCGAGACCTCAAAAGCTGAAGGGGCAAGAGGAAGCCTGGAAGTTAGCATGGCCGCTACTGTGTTGGGAAATGTTGGTGAAAGCATTGGGGACAGCTCTCTGGCTCTGTGTGCTCATGCTCCTTGGGTATGGGTTCATCCACTGCCCCCAGAGTCATCTTGAAAAAAGAGGGGCAGGAAGTAGAGCTCATGGCCTAGGGAATTTTGCCAAGGGAAGTAAAACCATGATGTGAGACTCACAAAGCAACAGTGATACGCTCTGTCTAAATGGCTATCTCACTTGCAGGCTGTTCTTGAGTTTCTCCTGTGGAGCCATTTGCTGGGAAGGGGCTGTAGTGGTGTGGAGGGGAGGGCAAGGTCTGCTCAACCAGCTGTCTAGTGAGAGACAGGAAGGGGAATTGCCTGTCTAGACTCACAGACCATCACCTCACCTTGACTTTGCCCCAGCAAATTCCAGAACTAAAGGCTAACCCAGCACTTTAAGAGAATCAGACAGGGCTCACAAACTGCCAGTTTTGGTAGTATGTGGCCGGGTGGCTATAGAACAGGCTGCTTCTTAAATGATGGAGTCAGTAGAAGATGCCATCTTCACCGGGACCCTGTGAAGACCTAGAGAAAGCATCATAGTCACTCTAGGCATGACAGAACATACTTGTAATCACATCGCTCTGGAGGCAGAGGCAGGGTGATGAGGTGAAGGTAATTAAATGAATTTAATTAGCCCAATACACTATTCCTGCCGTGCAAATGGCATTGTGGCGGTAGGGTACTGGAATAATTCTGGGGAGAGGGACTTTGAATATCCTGAGAAAGCCAATGTGGTAATTAAATGGGGTAATTAAATGAAGGCTGGACTCACAAAAGCAATGCCCAGAAGTCCAGAGTGCATCCCAGTGGCAGAGTACTTGACTTGGCAGCGGCTCTAGATGCTATCCCCAGCACCAGAGGAGAAACTTTAATGATCACAATCAGATGCCATCTACCCCCAGCCCAGCGCTCCTACTCTGCAAGCGGTGATGCTCACCCCTGCCCCAAGGACTCCTAGGCCCTTCTACCTAGGCCCTGCTCCCAGAAAGTTGAATGTTGTGGAGTTAAGGTCATAGAATTTCAAAAGCTACCCAATTTATTTCAATATGGAGCCAGACTTGAAAAAGCACTGCCCCAGTAAACCTATGTAAACCACATGTGTGTACCCAACACTAAATTGGAGGTGGGGGGGGGGGAAGAAGTGTCACCTGCCTGGATGCTATTCATGTTCACTGCTACTGCCATCATCCCTTCTCTCTACCGCAGTCCAGCTCCCTCTGTACTGTAAACAGAAACCAGGATGCACCCAAGTGTCTTTATTTTGACTACAGGGCAGCAGTTTGATAGACATGCAAGTTTTCGACACTCGTTGTTTAACACAGAGACAGCCGTGAACCCCAAGTCCACCCTGAGGCGGAGGCGGACCATTATTGGATTCTCTAACTTTTCTCAGCGAGACCAAGGTGACCCCAATACAGTTGATCCCCTCAAATCTTTTCCCCCACCCTTCTCACTATTCCTGCCGTGCAAATGGCATTGTGGCAGTAAGGTACTGGAATAATTCTGGGGAGAGGGACTTTGAATATCCCGAGAAAGCCAATGTGGTAATTAAATGGTAACCAAGGGCTTTTAGCGAGACCAGCAATAGGCTAATAAATCCTGAACAATAAATTCTGAACAAAAACAAAGAAAACATTATCGTTTGCCATTACAAATGGAATATAATTTAGGTATGAAGTATGCATCTTTAATCCCAGCACTCAGTAGCAGAGGCAGGAGGATTGTTTCCAGTTTAAGGCCAGCTTGGTCTCCATGAGTTCTAGGTCAGCCAAGGACTAATAATGAGGTCTTGTCTCAGAAAAAAAAATGTCAACATATGTGCCAAATTAGGCAAATAGGTAAAAGTGGGGAACCATCCCCCAACTCTTGTATTGACTACAATACAAGTCACTGTAGGAACTGAAGTTATTTGTGTAGTCTGCCTATCATGTGTCTGGGATACAGTCAACATTCAACAAATGCTGGCTATTGTGAATTATCATATCAGTAAAGTAGTAATAGTAGTAATGTTATAATAGTCATAGCTGTGATTATGACAACACTTTTAGAGATTGGAACATCTGAATGGTGTGGTCACATCTGTGAGTTATCCTAAGTCTTTTATGTTCAAAGGTAAAAAGTGACAGATGCAGAAAATGCAGCATTCTGGCAAACTCCAGATTCACTGCTGGAGCTGTAAGCCACATGGTGCTGTGGTTTTTAGTCAGTTTAGAAACTTTTTTTTTCTCACCTCAGGACTGATAAACCCTGAGGTCTGCTTGTTTCATGAGTCCAGGGAGAAAGTATGGGGGAAACCCAAGGTAGCCCAATATGACACTTCTACTCTGAAAAGAGTCATCAAAGCTGGAAAGCCTTTGGCAGCCATCTGGCCAATTCAAGGGTACCCTGTGACTCACTGTGTGGTGATGGGCAAGAACCCAACTTCCCCCAGCATTCTCATCTGTGAAAAGAAGCAAGGAATTCTGACAAAGCTGTTAGCAAATGGTGCTTGGCACAAAGTTAATGTTCTTGTCCCAAAACAGCTGATGGGAGATCCCTTGCTGTACCACTAATGTGTATTTTCCATTCCCAGGTCACATCGGCAGCCCCGCAGGCAGCCTGGCCTGCTCTGCCACCTCAGACATCAGGCCTGGCCACTCAGCTCCACAAGTTGTTCAGGGAAGAGTTGCTATTGGGCAAGAAGCTCGGTTCCCAAGTCTCACCTCACCAGGACTGAGACACTCGTCTAGTGAGCCCGGAGACGCTCACCAGGCACTCAGTGGCTCAGACCCTCCCGGCATGGAGAGCATGGCAGTGGTGTACAGTGTCCCCAGTTCTTGCAATGGACCAACAGAGTCAACATTCTCCGCTTCCTGGAAGGGAGATGCTTTCACATACATGACCCCAAGTGCCAGCAGCCAGGGCAATCAAGTCAGTGAAAATGGAAAAAACCCTTCCTCGGGGAATTCTTGGGTCCCTCTGAACACACTCCCACCTCTGGTTCCTAAGGAGGCGGCCACGCTCTTTGTCACACATGATAACCCAGCAGGATGCACTGGGCTACCCAGCTACTCTGAGCACCCCACTCTACGAAGACAGATGCCAGAAAGACCTCCCAAGATTGGCCTTCTTGCCCGTGGTACCTCAAGGCTGGAAACAGGCCCAGGTGGGACCAACAGGTTCCGGGAGCGGTCACTGTCTGTGCCCACAGATTCGGGTGTTACCTCAGTGGACTATGACGAAGAACAGAAGGCCAGTGAGGCCCGCATCCTGCCTTATGCCAGTACAAGCTCTGAGGGCAGTAACAGTACTGACAATATTGCGGCTCTCAGCACTGAGCAGGAGGCACGGCACAGAAGGCAAAGATCTAAAAGTATTTCACTCAAGAAGGCCAAAAAGAAGCCCTCTCCACCCATGCGAAGTGTCTCACTCGTCAAAGATGAGCCAGTCCTCCCACCAGAAGGTGAATTGGTACTGCCCAAGGACCAGAGGCCCAGGAGCCTTTGCCTCTCCTTGGAACACCAAGGACTCCACCCACCTCACCCAGATGCTCAAGGTCACCCAGCTGTGCCAATACTCAAAGATCCAGAAGGTACGCAGTTCTCTCACCACTGGTATCTTACTGACTGGAAGTCTGGTGACACCTACCAATCCTTGTCGAGCTCCAGCACTGCCACCGGCACCACAGTCATTGAGTGCACTCAAGTTCAGGGAAGCTCAGAGTCTCTGGCCTCCCCTTCCACCTCCAGAGCGACAACACCCTCCCAGCTCTCCATTGAGGTGGAAGCCAGGGAAGTAGCCTCCCCTGGGAGGCCCACTGGACTGATGTCCCCTTCCAGTGGTTACTCTAGCCAGTCAGAGACACCCACACCCACTGTCTCCATGTCCTTAACCCTGGGCCACTTACCACCTCCAAGCACTAGTGTCCGAGTGCGTCCAGTGGTACCAGAAAGGAAGTCATCACTGCCCCCAACATCACCAATGGAGAAAATCTGCAAGTCACGGTTGTCATTTGACCTACCATTGACCTCTTCAACCACCCTGGATCTGTCAGGGATGAGTATCTCCATTCGCAGCAAAACCAAGGTGAGCCGCCATCACTCTGATACCAATTTTGGGGCCAAACTGGCACAGAAAACTAGTCCAAACCAACCAATCATGCCCATGGTTACTCAGTCTGACCTCCGTTCTGTTCGCCTGAGGTCAGTTAGCAAGTCTGAGCCAGAGGATGACATTGAGAGCCCAGATTACACAGAGGAACCTGGAGCAGAAGAAGTCTTCACCTTACCAGAGAGAAAAGTGAAACCTCCTATAGCCGAGAAACCTCCACTGGCCCGAAGGCCTCCAAGTTTGGTCCACAGGCCGCCCTCTCTCCCTGGGGAGTATCCACTAACTTCTCCTACTATGGCTATGACATCCAGGAGCTCCATTCCACACATGAAGCAGCTCCCCCAAGACAGCTACACAGTTTTGCGGAAACCAAAGTCACCCAGCTTCCCCGGTGGGAGGAGCCCCAGGGAGTCAACAGCTTCTTCCAGCCTTGTCTTCTCACCTCCTGCCAGTTCCTCTGGTGCTTTCTTCTCAGGAACACAGCAACCTCCCCAGGCCAGTGTAGAAGACAGGGGCACCAAGGTGAGAGCCCTGCCTGAAAGAATCAGCCTCCAGAGCCAGGAAGAAGCTGAGAAAAAGATGACCAAGATTCCACCTCCGGTACCAAAAAAGCCCAGTGTGCTCTACCTGCCTCTCACCTCCCCTGTAGCTCAAATGGATGCCTGCGTGGCAGAACCAAGGCTGCCTTGCAGCCCCATCATCACCCTGGAGGAAGATGCCAAGTGTCCTTCCACTGGTGATGACCTGAAGTCACCTGGTAAAAGGGTGACTCCGACTCTTCACATTGACAGAGAAAAAGAGGCCATCTCTCCAGGTGAGTGAGCTGGCCTTTGACTTTTCCCTTCAGTTGCAAGGAGGGATGGGGGTGAGGCTGGAGTTCAGAGTCAGGCAAAAGCAACAGTATGACCAAATCAGTACTGGGCACATCTAGAGGGTCTGGGTTAACTCTGAAAAGGAAGTGCTGCTTGGCCTTACTGTCCTAGGGATCAGGACTGACCCAGGACAGATCTCCAAGGCTAAGTCTGGACAATCTACCCTTGACTCAGGCATTACGTTAGCACACTGGAACTTTGAGACTCCATCTGCCAAGCCAGGCATACAGTCCCTGCCCAAGAGTCCAACTGATCAGACAGTAGTTTTCTTTAGCCACACTAAATTTAGATTAATACCCAGAACTCGGTACTCTATAAGACCAAGTTCCAGTGTCCTGGAAGGCTTGCAGGATTCTGAAATGATGCACTGTGTCATTTCCTGCATCCTTTTTCAGAGTTTCCCAGAAGAAAGGGCACAATCTTCCTGAAATGATTTGATTCTAAGTCTTCCTCTACCCATAAGACTAGGCTAGTTAATGACTCCTTTTTGGTTGATGTTGTTTCTGTAGGTTTTTGTTTTTAATTGCAAGATGTGCACAACACTTACATTTTAACCATTTGAGGGGAGGGAGGGCACAAGTTGCGTTGAGTGTCTTCCTCTATCACTCTTTACCTTATTTTTTGAGACAGTCTCTTACAGAACCCAGATCTTATTTATTGGCTAAACTGGCTGGTCAGCAAGTTCTGGGCATTCTCCTGCTTCATAGGCCCAGATATGGGTCACTAGGGTCACAGACATGCACGGTGGTGTCTAGCTTTTACATGAGTGCCAGGGATTTGAACTCAGGTCTTCATGCTTGCATAGAAGATGCTTTACCAACTGAGCCACCTTCCTGGCTCCAACCCTTCCTTTTTTGAGACAAGAGTTTCACCGTGTTACCTAGCTTGGCCTAGAAGTCACAATTCTACCTCAGCCTCTCAAGTGCTGGGGCTGTAGATGTGTGCACCCACCCCTGGCTTAATTTCAGCCATTTTTAGCTATGCAGTTCATTAGCAGTTAAGAACATTCATGTCGAGTTACCCATCTCCAGAATGTCTTTCATCTTAAAAATGAAGGTCTATACCTTGAAACAACTCTCCCTTTCCTCCCTCCTCCCCTGCTGCCCTGGTGACCACGGCTCTACTTTTCAGGCCTATAGATTTGACTGTTCTGATGCTGAGTAGAGTCATAGATTTGTCTTTCTTTGTGACTTGCTTATTTTTATTAATGCCCTCAAGGCTCAATGATGTGTTTCTCATCATTTTTAAACCCTTAATACTGAACATCAAAATCGCATGACCTTCTTTAAGCTGATTTAGACTTTCAGTGTAAGTTAATCACTGTGCCGAAAGCATGTCAAAGCCACGAGTTATTTTCAAATATGCTTCCTCCGACTCCACAGGCTCCATTCAAACAGGTCCCATCCCCCGCCCCCCACTGGGTGAGGATAATTGCTTTCCCCTGCTCTCAGTATCTTGAGTTTTTTAATTATGTATTTATAACAAGGTGGGCTGGGGAATATAGCTCAGTGCCAGAGAGCTTATCTGCAAGGTCCTGAGTTTCATCCCCAGCACTATGTTTTAAAAACAAACAAACAAGCAAGCAAGCAAGCAAGCAAGAAAACATGCTCAGACCACCTGTTTTAATGAAAAGCATACATGAGAACAGGGATCCGGACCAGTCTTCACCATGTGGGCGTTGAATGGCCTGGGAGTAAATCATTAACCTTCAGAACTTCATGTTCCTCTTTGAAAAATGGAGACATCAAATGTCTCTGCCCTGCTGTCCAGCCAGAGTTGCTTTGAGCATCAAGAGAAATAATGAAAATGTATGTGCTTTGTCCTAGCTATCATGGTCAAAGTCATTTCTTTTGGTTCTTATGCCTAGGGAGGTCTGTGGAACCGAGTGCCGAAGAGAAAAGTTTAATCAGTGATAAAACAGCCGAATGGATTGCGGAGGAGGAGGATGACGTGTTTGTGGCTTCCCGCACAACTGAAGATTTATTTACTGTGATACACAGGTCAGGATCATTTTCCTTCATTGTAATTGTAATTGCTTTCCCCTTCTCTGCTTGAAGAAAAACTGCTGCCTCTGAGCAGCCATTAGAATTGCAAGTGAACATTAAGTCCAGGTACCTACATTTGTGAGCATAGTCTGGGGCCTCACATCTCAAATATACTGATGTCTTTGGAAGAAGGGGAGGAGGGGAGGACCAGGTGCTGAGAGAGGCCCCTCGTCTCCTAGCAACTGCTTGGCCTATTGTGTCTCCATCTGCTCCCTCACAGCTCTGTCTGCAGTCAGAGACATTTAACCCTTCACAGAATTCCTTGTACCACAGAATTCTATCTCAAGGTGACATGGAGCACTGGTCAGAATATGAGAGCAGGGACTTAGGCAGAGGGGGATCAGAGGTGGGCATAGGGGCATGACACAGGGGTCTATGGGCCCAGTGACTGGTGTGGAGCACCAGATCAAACCAGTTCCAAAGCCTCTGGCTGTCTTGATTCAGTCACTGAGTGACTGACTAGCCTTGTCTCTTTTAAGTTTGTTCTTGATCTCAGAACTAGCAAGGACTGAACCTGTAGCATAGGGCAAGAGATTGCAGTTGTGGGCATTGAAAAGCATGTGGAGAACAGAGGGCCCTGCGAGGGGCCCGGGAGCCAAGAGGTGAGGAATAGCTTATCAGCACAAGTCTGCCATATGCATACTGTTGAGCACATCCCTAGCAGGCAATTTTTCAAAGCTTTGCTGGCTTTCTGCTCTCCAAATTCCCTGAATTCCCTCAGATGAATCTTTCTCTCATTTAGGTCCAAAAGAAAGCTACTGGGCTGGAAAGAGACTGGGGAGGGCTTCACGGGAAGCAGACCCAGCTCCCATTCACCAGTGAAGAAGACAGCTGATTCTCCTACCGGTGAGTCTGCTGCTGCCCCAGGGCCAAGTGGCAGTGCCTGCCTAGATGCTGGTAGAAATGATGATTTCAAGGCCTTGCTCCAGAAGAAGGGAAGTAAGGCAACTCCCAGGACCCGCCCCTCAGCGGCGGAGCTGCTGAAGACCACTAACCCTCTGGCTCGAAGAATCATTGCACAGTTCTCAAAAGACTATGAACCCACTGACAACCCCAGTACCTAAGCCCAGCTTCTTACTTACTAGACCTGAGTAGAGAAGGAGGAAGACAGAGGGCTTTAGAAAGGAACTAACCACAGGAAAGACAAAAGAATCGATGTCTTTGATGTTAACTCACACTCTGGACAGCAGAGAACAACACAGCAATGGAGCTCACTGGGCACTTGGATAGGCTTCAAACCGTCCGCATTTCCATTCTTCCATCATTGCCATGACTGAACATTGGAGTCCTGCTTCTTGTCTCCCAGCACTGTGCACTAAGAGAGCCTCAGATTGGAGTTTGTATGCCACCTTTTCAATGTCCTAGCTTCTTTGTCCATTGGCTCCTGTCACTGAGAGGCACAGTAGGGAGAACAGATTGGAAACTTCCAAACCAGGCCTGGGGACAGAGGGTACCAGTTCTACTGCTGTTATCTACTCTCTTGAAGAGGCCTTAATGGCCCTTTGTGAAGACACAGAAAGACACCGAGGCCTCCTCAACCACAGTGCAACTTTCCTCCAGAGAGAGTTCTGCAGGCCTGCACTAATTACGGCATGGGTTTGATTGGATGGCTTTTGTGGTGCAAAATATGAATGTGACTCTTCCAAAACTTCATGCCTTTTTCAGTTTGATTGTCTATGCGGAGATCAGGGTGATGAGTTTTAACAAACTTCTAGGATGCCCCCCCCCCTTAGCTAGAAAAGATGGGACTGGGTGGTGTTGACTGAACCAAGCTCAGCAAATGAATGGGACATTTGTTCACTCACATCTAACCAAGGTAACTCGCATGCACGCCTTGAGGTCTTTCGAGTGTCTGTCAACATGGGTAGCCAGGATCTGTGCCCAGCTCATGCTGTATACTCCAAGAACTCTCATCTCACTTGCATGTAACATTCATTACAGGAAGTGTGTAGGTGAAGGACTGGCATCATGGAAGGCCCCAGGAGTGGAAAGTAAGTGTATCTTGTCCCGATACCATTCAATTCAGATTGTGCTTTTTTGTGGTTGCTTGGATTTTGTTTAAAGGAAGTCTGATTCTTTCAAAAGTCAAGAACCTATACACTGAAAAAAAAGATCTACTCAAAATCAAAAAGACAGCCTTGCTATGGCCCAGAATACAAAGGGCCACTTTTTGCCATCTAGGTACTGCTATTTGGCCAACTTTCAGTTAGCTGTGGTGGAGGACAGCAGAGGAGCTAAGATCTATAGAATGCTGAAAGACTTCCGGAATAACCACAATTACCCTTTCTTTTCCAAAGTCAACAGGCGCTGGCCATTCTTGTCAACTCAATTTTGTAAGCAAAGCAAGAGCTCCTGATTTCCATATACCTGGTTTCTGAGGGGCTAGGGATAAGATAGGCAAAACACTGAGCCGAGAAACTGTGCTGGCCTGTGTTGGGGCCAAAAGGAAATGAACTTGTAGCGTGCTTTACAAAAACAAACAAACAAACAAACAACAACAACAACAAAAATGGTTCCCTGACCCCTTCCTCCTGTACCCCCCGCCTCCTGCCCCTCTGCCCTACCAGATTCCTTGCTTACTCTCCCTGAGGATGCAGCAAGAGGCCAGAAACAAGCAGATCTCCATTTTGATAATACTTATCAATGAAAATCAAGCTCTTAGCTCAACTGCCTACACTCCAGCAAGGCAACGTGGCTGAAACTGAAATAAAACTTCACTGAGTGCTGAGAAGACTCAGGCCCCTGGCATGGAAGCCTTAGGCTGAAATCCTTGGTTGGGTTGGTCTAATTCTGAATTCTAGACAACTGAAAATAAGTCAAGCTCACCAACTTCTAGTCTTCTAGCACTCCTCTCAGATTAAAAAAAAAGAAAAAGGTCTCTTAAATAATAAGACAGTTCTAAGGAACTATAGTTGTTTTTGGAAGTGTTTAAAACATTTGACATGAAGATCTTAACCAAGTTTCATAAGTTTTGGCTGAATTTAAACAAGAGTCAGTCAGGAATGTGGTATACAGTTTTAATCCCAGCACCTGGAAGATGGAGCCAGGCAGATCTCTGTGAGGCTGAGGCCAGCCTGATCTACATAGCTAGCTCCAGGCTGCTGAAGCTACAGAGTGAGATCTAGACTTCAGTCTTGGCCTTAGTTTATATAGAAGTATCACAGCTGACCTGAACTCAGAACTCCAAAAGACAGAGGCATTTTCCTCTGGAGGGACATGAAGGAGCCCATGCCCGTGCTTGTGTCTAACGGAAGCAAAAGGCCCCCTGGCTCTGCTCCTCAGAACCATTGTGAAGTGTTGAACGTGTGAGCATATGGGACTCTGTATAGGGCTTGCTACTTTTGCTGATTTTTTTTGCAAGTGTCTTGTTTGTTCCTTCTTATGGGTTTTGCCTCTCCCCTCACCTTGCTACCTCTGAAGGTGTCCCCCAAAAGATTGTAAAACTGAATGCTTAGATCGCTTGAGGTGGTTTCAGTTGCCTGAACCCTTGCTTTCCTCTGCAAAACTCTGTGGGCCTGGGATGTTTAGAACATTTCTGCATCACTATGACCCTCAGAAACCCATTAGCACAAGAGGGTTTGGGGCAGAGACTTCACAGTCAATAAAAGACTTAGGCCTGGGAGTGTCCATTCAATGTTTGCAGGAGTGGACCTAGTCCTAAAGAAACAAGATTATTGGGGGGAAAAATCTACCAGTCATTGATCAGCACAACACCAAGCTTCTTTCTAATACTTAACCTTCTCTTATCCTTAACATCATAAACACCAACTCTCTTCCCTGGGTACAATGTGTGCTGCCTGTGAGGCTCGGGGAAAGTTGTCGAGAAACCCCTTTCAGGGAGGTTCTCTGGGAAGTTGCTTCCAGAGTAATCTCTATAGGTGACATACACAATAAGTGGGAGGGAAATCAAATTGGCCCCAGTTAGTCAGCCTCTGCTTCAAGCTATTTGTATCCCCCTGTTTCCCTCCAGCTCCAGTCTTTAGGGGCAGGTGGCTCTGTTAGAGTGAATATAGTCAAGGGTTGGCGAGATGACTCCCTCCCCAACTCCAAGATGCAGTTAATGCTTCGCACTTGGTGGGTATATATATTTGTGGTTAAAATGTGAGTGGCGGAGAGCAGGCTAGTCTTAGTACAAAGGCTGACTTTGCTTGTGGCTCCTCCCCTTTGCTTGTACTCCTGGCCTGCATGGGCCTCCAACTGGCCCTAAAGTCCTAACACCCGAGGACTGCACTGGTACCAACAGCTCAACCACAAAGGAGTCAAGGCCATGGGCAGCCAATCCATTCCTGTTAGCTTCATGACCACAAGGTTCAGGGTCTGCCAATGAGCATTCTGCCTGACATCTACTTTATCTAGACAACACAGATCCAGTTGTCTCTGTAACTTGTCACTCTGAGCAGATCTACCCGTGCACCTGTCCCCCTCCCCCTCCTCACCTTTGAACCAGTCAGGAAAAAAAAGACTAGTTATCTATCACTCAGTGCTCTGTTGCTCACTGCTCCGCCCTCTATGTTCGCCAAGTCTGTGGCACAATGGTGAGCTTTTCCTTTGATATGATTTGCCAGGGCCAGGACTAGGGTGAGGCGATTGGGGAGACGCCCACTCTCAAGGCCCCCACCAGTGCCTTACCCTTGCCGTGGCTCTGCAATTTGCACTCTGTAAAGTTGTATCAGTTACTCTTCCTGAGTGTAGTTGTGATTTGGGGGCAGGTTCTGCACCAAATTTTTCTTTGCTGTTTCTCCATTCGTTGCCAGAAGCCTTTGTATGCCTAAGCATTAAAGAATCTTAAGTATTATCACAAGCATGTCTAAATGGCCTGCTCCAGCTGGCAAATTAGCACCCCGGTCTGGAGGAACACTATGGCTGGAGCCCTTCAACAGTCAGTTGAGGGTCTGCCCCTGTGACCTTCTGTCTGTTCTTTCTGCTTCATTCTCCCTTGTAGTCCTTGTGGCCCAGCACCGATTCTCCTCAGTGCCTCCTACTTTGTTCTCCTCCTAAGAAGAAAACATGCTCTCAGGAAAGGGATGAATTCATTTGCTTTGAGACCGGGAGGCTTAATGCTACCTTTTCTGAGGGTTGCTTGCATTTGAACAGGGGAACAGCCTTAAGCCAAAGGAATGAAGTTCTTGCAGAATGTTAGGCATCAACTACTTGTACAAGTTCTTTTTCACCATGGAAAGACCACACTCCCTGACAGCTGACTCCGGAGTATAGAAAATATCGTTTTCTCCCGGGATCATTGTAGTTAGTAGCTGATGGTCAATTATCTAGCTAATAGCCCTGTGCTGTTTTCCTACAAGGGACTCTGAGATAAAGCTACTTAAAAGCCTCTGAGAAGGCCTGTATCAACCATTCATATTGTACATTAACATGTTTGTGGAAATGGGATTAATACTACTTGCCGTTTAGGTAAAAGACACAAAGATTTAAGGAGTTTGTGAAATGTGTCCTGTTTGTGCAAGGTGACTCTGTAGAATCCGTTTTTTACTGATGTCAGTCGTCCAATATCAGTGGTGGTTATTGAATTGGTTGGAGGTACAGTTACTAAGCACAGGCCTCCACTCCCCCTCCTGCCATTTTGTCTCTGCTTTGTGCTATGACTCTGCCTTGGTGTGAGAATGAGACCTTATCTAAACCAGAGCCCCCAGTCCCTTCAATGCCTTTGCATGTATTTCAGCTATAAGTGACCAAGATAGTAAGAATTTAAAAGGACAAGAGAGTAGGAAAGAGGTACAAAATAGTGCCTTTGTCAATGGTCAGAAAAACAGTATGCTGATTTTTAAATTACATGAAATAAGCCAAGTCAAATTATTTTAAAATACTTTGAAATCAACTTATGGAGGACTATGGTGGTAAGTGGTTTTGAGACACGTGTTGGAGGCACTTTAATAAGTCTAGCAAAAAGAAATGTGCCTAATGAGGATTGTGTGAAATAAGTATATACTTTTGTTTGGTAAAGGCCCAAATCTAGGCCACTGGTTCTCAAAGTGTGATCTTGAAACCACCAAGAGCAACATATGAGAGAGAAGAAGGGGGAGGAGAGGGAAAGAGAGAGGGGAGGGGGAAAGAGAGAGAGAGATTGCTCCTTTAAGCCCCCAAATCACCAGAGCCTCGCCTCTCCAACAAGTTACCAGTCTTTTCTGCTGTTATAATTATCAGTCTCTGGCAAAGACGCATGTGTGTGTATCATCTTGGTCAGCTCCATGTCTGATCGATGTTAAGAAATTGCCAGATTGAATCGGGCCCATCTGGCCTGGTTTGGGATGATGGTGATGGCAATGGTTCTGTTTGATATTACCAGCCCTTAAGTAAATGTCCTCACCATGGTGGCTGTTCTCCAGGAGGGCTCTAGCAGATTTGATTTTTTTTAAGGCTCTGTTTTATTCGAAGTGTGGCATTTGATAGTATTGACCTCCCCCCTACAGGGAATCAAATGAACACCAGATCCAGAGCAACCACTTAACCCCCCTCAGCCTCTTCCTAATGCTAAGCTTTATAGAAATTTATTCCGTACGTGGTCTTGAGATTTTCTATGTCCAATTTTATAAGATGTTCTGCATGCAAACACAACATTGTGGTCACTGTACCAGTCACCTCGAAGCCATTCCTCCTCCATGTGTGTACTCGTGAAGAAATACCAACATGTATGTTCTAATGTTTTCTGATCAATTGTAAATTACATTTTCATTAATTTTTAAATGAGATATATTTACTCTGGCTAGCAGTTAAAATTTTATTCTTTTTATTATCTTTCATTGCTACTTTTTTCTACTGACTCCAAGACTTACTTTGGGGGGGTGGGATTTCTTATTTCTAGATTGATGTAATTCTCTTATTTCTATATTTATCTATAATCACAGAGTGTAAGAGCTGAAAGAGACCAACCTCCCTCGTTTCATAGAGGAAATTAAGGCCCAAAAGGGTCAAGTGGCTCACTGAAGGTCACACAATGAGTCTGAGTTAGGGCCCAGCCTCAATTCTAGGTCCCTGGCCTCTGGGATGAATGTCTTGTCATTTAAAGCACTATATTTATGAAGGACCCATGACTGGCTTCTACTTGTCTGACTCATTAGTTTCCCGGGTATTTCAAAGAAAAAAATCTATATGCTTTAAGGGAACATGTGCAAGTGTTCTTTAGTTTATGAATCCAAAGAAAATCTGGTTTTTAGTTTAGAAATGCATCTCCCTCCATGTTTACTATCTGCCCTACTTTGTACAGGGGATGTTTTTCCTAAAAGTTATGTGGAAAATGAATTTATATAGAATAAATTTCATTTTTAGTAGGAAAGCTTCCCTATGTAAGGGAATCTTCTTGGGGATTCTTTTGGAAAAACAAAACAAACCTTTTCTTGTCATTTGTTCTTTAAGATCTTTAATTACTTATTAGTGTGAATTTTTGTACTTGCTGTTTATTTAAAGTAGGGCAAACCAGTGTTAGCTTTCCCAGAATTTACTAGAACCTTACCTTCCTAATCTTTTTGTGAAATCTTCAGACTGTGACATGCTTATGAACTGCTCAATTATGTTCTAGAAACTTCACCTCATTTGATATTTTACCAATCCCTGGGCTCAAATTCCTCCTTTATCTGATCAGATAATAACAAAGCTCCCTAATCAGTACTTATCTCTACATGTGGTCTCTTTTCCAGAGCATTTGCCAGTATTCCTTAGTGTTGCTCTTCCTTTAGCTGTCTCAGGCCTCCTTCCATAATTCACACATACCTCACTGTCCTCTGGACCCGCAGGCACTATACCTTGAGGGTTATGCTGGTTATGCTGAGCAATATTTCCAGTTATTTCCATGTTCTCATTTCCCTTGGATCTCCTCTGACTTCTCTCACCAGAGACTGATGGGTTTTTTTCCCCCATTATTTCAGGAAATCAATAAACTTTTTTTCTACAAAGGGCCTGGGAGTAATTATTTTAGGTGTTTGTGGATCACATATGGTTTCTGGAACAGATTCTTTTGTGTGTGTGTAGCTGTTCGTTCATTCACTTGTTTTACAACCTTTGGAACATATGAAAACCATTCTCAACTCACAGGCCATGAAAGGCTGACCCCGGATCCACGCTACCTTTTCTGTGATCAGCCCCATGTGTAAAGTGGGTGAGGGCTAACATGATGCCTCAGCATGTACAGGTGCCTGCCACCAAGCCTGATGGACTGATCTAAGTTTGAGTAGAGCCCACAGGTAGAAGAAGAGAGTCAACTCCCAAAAATTGTCCTCTGACCTCTGCACACGTGCAAACACACATGCTCACACATACAAATAGATAAATGTAATAATTTACAAAGGTTTTTTTTTAAGTGAGTCTTGTACTAAAGGCTGTCACTAACTGCCATCAGACCAGTCTGTCCACATTGGGACAGGCACAGGTCTACACATGACAGTCTTTCTCTGTGTTCCCCTATCACATATATTGATACAGAACACCTTATTTCCTTGTGTGGATCTGTTCTATTCGTTGTGTCTCTGTTTGCCCAAGATTGGGGTAAACTGGTAGGAAAGTTTACTTAAAACTTTTGTCCTGTCTTTGCTCTCCCTGTCTTGGGCCGCCTATCATATCCCACACTGCTATCGCCAGTTTAGGGTGCTGTCATTCAAAAGTCTTATAGCACATGCTATAAGATTCCACTTCAGTTTACAATTTCCTGGAAAAATCACTAACTTCCTGGTTCCATAGGCTGGTTTTCAGACCCAGAATACACACATATCTCTGTCCTAATGCAATTGATACCTATCACTGTACAGCATGGAACCCCAGCAAAAAAAAAAAAAAAATACATGGAGTGCAGGAATTATTTGTGCCAATGTCCCCTGCCTCCTGAGTCCCCATGCCCTAGAGTGCATCATCCCACTCCTCCAACCAATAGGCATCCAACACACTACTTCCTGTTTTCTTGACTCCTCCCTCTAGCCTGCTCCCATCCCACCCCTTCCATTATCAGGAATTGGAGTTCAGATTCATAGTTCTCACATGTACTGCATGCACGAGTGACTGCAAACGTTGGAAACCTGTGTGAGTGTGCTTTCTGCAGCTGGCTGTGAATTGAGCCCTAGTGTGTGCATAACATCTCATTGGTCCTCTGCTTCAGGACCAGATCTCATAAGAGTGGTTAAGGAAGGGAATGGCAGAGAGAAGGGGCCTAAGGCATCACTTTCTTTCTTTGGAGAGTTTCTTTGCATTAGCTTGTGCTAGCTGACTCCTCTGTGTCATTCCTGGGCAGGACAGCATCCACAGTCAGGATTTTTATTACATGTGGACTTCAGTTACTGAGACAGAAATCTGGCTTTTCAAACTCAACAGACTCACTTCTTAGGCCCTTTAGCTTGATTTCTGTTATTTGAGCCCAGAGATCCACCTCTTTCCTGAAATTGAAATTTTCAAACATCAGAATCGAATAACTTTCCAAGTAACTTTCAAGCACCCATGAAATGATTCATTTCTGCCTTCTGTTTAGGATTTCCAGAAGTAGGAACGGAAGGAAAAGCAGGTTGTGCCTTGGACCCAAGAGGAGCCCAAAAGCAGAGTGAGGACTAAGAACTGGTCAGTCCTGCTGTGCAGCCCTGGTACAGTTGTGTTGGGTTGGTGCTGCACTCGGTGCTCCTGGGCCCACTATGCCCTGAAGACAAATGCCAGATGGGAATGTACAGACTAATGGTCTGCACTGAAAGGCAAGAGTGATGCCCACCCCAGGGGTGGGACTGTGTCCTGGATTCCCGTTCCAGAAGCAGTAAATAGGAGAGATCACAAACCCAGTCTTTGTAGGATTCCAACACAAACTAGGAGAGAGCCCTCTGTGGGGTGATATTACAAAGTGGTTTCTTGTCTTCTTTTTTCTTTTTCTTTTTTTTTTTTTTTGTTTCGTTTTGTTTCGTTTTAAGATTCCTTACTGGCTTGCTACCAGCAATTGAACTGTATTATTCTTTATAGAGCTAGAGCTGTTTGTTGTCTTCTTAAAAATAAACCTTTTTCTGTTAAAACCACTTTCTGCTTCCCTCCATTATTTTCATGGTACCGAGACCTTAATTCTGGAACAATCCCGGCTCAGGCATTGGGTGTACTAGCCACACAAGTGATACCAAACAACCTGCTTTCCCTACTCTCTACGTGTTAACCATAGAGACAAGCTTTGTGAAACAGAATGTATTCATGAGTCAGGTAAGGAGGCTGGATGTTGTCAGATGCCTAATGGACATCTGGCACAAGTAGGGAAACAGCAGAAGTATCCCTCCCATACTGGAAAAACAAAGCAGGCAGTAGTTATCATCATGAGCACACAACCAAGGACTTGTTTGTTTGTTTTTCTGCTTCAAATCAGTCCCAGGGCTTTACGAATGCTATAAGTTCTCTAGGCCTAAATAGAGAGTTTTAAGGTTTACTAAAATCATAAGCTAGAAAGTTTATACAGGCCTTCCCTCAGTTTCATAAGGGGCTCACCTACATTGCAATTGGCACTCACAAACTCTGAGAAGCCCAAACAAATATGTGACCCACAATGTCTTCCAGAAACATGCCCCAGTGAACATGCTTTAGAGTCTAAGGCATAGGGTATCTGGGCAGGTAACTCATGTGTCAAAATATCCATCCATCTGAAGGGTTCAAGCTCAGCTGCTCACAGAGCTGAGAGCTGTAGATGTATATAGCACTAGGAATTGGGCAACACTGTTTTCTTCCTTTGTTCTCTGGCTTGATAAAGCCACTCGGCAAAAGGGACTACAATAACCGACCAAGAGCAAAACACCCAGACCACATCTGACCCAAGTAACTTCTATCCCTCAAAGAATATGTTCTCACCATACAGTTGTGTGAGAACAACTATATATGAGCCAACTCCCATCTAAAATGAGCTTCAAAGGCAGGCATGGTATATGCCACAGGCCTGAAGTCCCATCACTTGGGAGGCTGAGGCAGGAGGATGTCAGGTTCAACACCAGCTTGTATCTTCCAAAAAGACACAACAGAACTACAAAGCTAACATGGCAAGGGAGAGGGCAGGGCTACAGTTAGCACAGCAGCTGTTCAAATTGAGGCTAGAAGGGCCAGCAAGATGGGCATAGTAAAAGGGCCTACCCTTCTATGGGTAATTAGGCTGTCACCAAGCCTCACGGATGTGAATTTGATCCCTGGGACCCACATGATGAAAAGAGAGAACGTACTCTTGCAAGCTGTCCTCTGATCTCCATGTGCGCCTGTAGCTTGTGTACCCCAACACGTGGATGGACACCTATATGGCTTAGGTCACAGAACTTTGACGAAGGGTGTCAAGTGAATGAAGAAAGGACAGACACATGAGAACAAGTACAGTAAGGCTGGGACCAGGTGGGATTCTGCTATACCTCAAGCCAGAGCTGTTGAGTGTTTATTATGTACAGCACAGGAAGATGGATTGGCTTGTCTTTGTAGGAAGTCTCTGCAGACCAGCAATCTCAGGCCTTGAATGAACATCCCTAGGGAGAGAGCTGTAGTTGTATTCTTTGCACACAGTCATCAGCCATCCACCAACACTCAGATGCAGAGTCCTAAGGAAAGCTTTTCCATCCCCATGAACCTCCCAGAAAAGGCTTTGCCGCTGTCTTAGAGCTGAGGTCTTGGAGGCCTTGGCATAGCTGTCTGTGCCCATATCAACAATACACGTTGTTGATGAGAGTACTTGCCTAGCATGTGTTAAGCTCTGGGATTGATGCAAAACAAGAAAACAAACACACAAACAAGAAACCCTGATTTTGGTGGACTTCACTCATTCGGGACTTTTTCTGTTCCCTACACATACACAACACACACTAAATAAAATCAGCATCTGCATTTCACTCTGGTAGGCTCAGAATCCCCTGTGGCCACTACACCAGGAGTTAGTCATGCTTTTAGGGATTCACCTTCATTGACCAGTCTCACCGAAGGCAAGTCCTGGTATAGTAATTACGAAAGAAACAGAATCCCCTGGACCCCACGACTGAGTGGACTCACAAACATTGTCAGAAGTATAAGGTTATTCACCATGTTTCAGGATTTTACATAAGACAAAATTATATCCAATTTACCTCATTTCCAGCACTTGTGGATGTACTAAATTCAGCCTGCTACCCAATTTCCTGATGGCATTTTAATGTGTGACCCTTGCACGAAGGATGGATTCCTGGTAGGCAGTCTCTGAGATGGAGTTAAATTACCACACACATGTTTCCAGGGACTGCCCCAGGGATCCACAGCTATGTATGGGAGAAAAAAAAGGAAAGATGATTAGGCAAGAGTAGATGAGAGGAGGCGCAGCAAAGGGTCAGTTCACTCTGTGGCTTAATGGTGGACTCTGAAGCCTTATACTCCAGCTTCAGTAGGACGCCAGCCCTAAAACACCACACAAAGGACATGACCTTTGGTTCCTCTCTAGCTCTGAAAGAACCAATAGTTGAAGAAAGCCTTTTGCTAAGCACTCCCAGCAGCTGGACATCAAGTCCTCCTGTGAGGACATCTTGTTTACTGTTCTACTGCTTGTGAAGAGACACCATGACTAAGGCAATAACCAAGGCAACGTATAAAACAAAGCATTTAATGGGGGCCTTGCTTACAGTTTCAGAGGGTGAGTCCATATGTAACCATCATGGTGGGAGCATGGCGGCAGGCAGGCAGACAGGCATGGCACTGGTGCAGCAGCTGAGAGCTTACATCTTGTTCATAAGCAGGAGGCAGAGAGAGAGAGAGAGAGAGAGAGAGAGAGAGAGAGAGAGAGAGCCCATCCCTAGTGATACACCTCCAACAAAGCCACACCTACCTAGTCCTTCCCAAAGAGTCCACCAACTGGGAACCAAGCATTCAAATATATTAGCCTATGGGACCATTCTCACTCCAACCACTGAAGAGGCAGGGGGAGGGGGAATCCAGGTGACAAATGATACGTTATCACAGGCATCTTTCTCTCCAGAATACTTCACAATGACAAATTATTATTTTCTGATTCCCTTTTTCATAGATCTCACCTGGGGTGATACTCCAGATCAATCAAAGTTCATTTGATTATGTTTATAGCTTTTTAAAGTTGTAGTCACCTTCTTGGGACACATGCCAGCAACCTTCATTAGATTTGGTATTTCCCATGTCCCACTAATATCCATTAGGAAAACCTTGCGGAGGAATGGCATGTAACATAAGCAAATGAGTCATCTCTTCATTATAAAGTACCATGAATAAAATGGTGCTAATAGCTACAAAGCCCCTATGATGGCCTAGGTTCCATTTGCTACTCCATTGCCATCTTTTATTCTTTATTCAGCACCTATGTGGTAAGCTCCAAGTACACACCAGACACAGCAGGAGGTGCTGAGAGGAGTCACAGTCAATGCTGACCCCATGCCCACTCTCATGGAGTAGCCATCAGCTGGATCATCCCCAGGGCCAGAACCAACAAGCCCACATTCCTGTTATTGCAGAGTCACCACTCTGTGCTCCTGTGCTCACCTCCTCCTTTCTCAACATTTACTCCACATTGTTCTAAGCAAGCACCCCAGTACCCCTGGTCCCCTTCTTTTCATCAGCACCCACTTGAGCCTCAGTTATGGGAGCTGATAACTAATTCCAAAGACCCAAACAGAAAACCTCTCTCAATACCTTTCATAACCCCCTTGCTGGCCTGGCAGGCTCCTGAGAAACCTGAGAAACTTCTCCTGTATGCCTTTCCTCAGAGCATCCTGCCCTGCTAAAATCATCTGCATGTGGGAGTGGAGCAGACCCCTCTCCATCCCCACTGCATCTTCCAGCTGTTGAATACTGCCAGGGATTCACATCCCAAGGACCCAGCAGTTCCACTCCCACATGTACATCCTGAGAGACGTCTAGGTAGCTCCCAAAGGCAAAGGTGCATACAACAACCAAACAGTCCAATGTCCATCAAAAGCAGAACGGAGCTGAGCACCCCAGAACTTGAAAGGTTGAAGGGGCAGGGATGGAATTTGAGGCCAGCCTAGACCTCAGTGAAACCCTGTTTGTTTGTTTGTTTGTCTGTTTGCTTGTTTGCTTGTTTATAAAGTGGATGGGTAAGTTGGATCCAGTGGAGTGCTCCCTGAAGACTGGGAGGGTTCCTGAAGCTAAGGAGTCCAAAGCCAGTCTGGGCTATATAATAAGGCTCCATCTCAAAGCAAAAGAACAAAAAACAAACAAAAAAGAACAAAAAAATAAAATGGAAAAAATATGGACTGCTATACAGAAATAACTACAATTAGAGCCACACACAGCGCATATGAATCATGCAAATACAAAATGAAGCAGACTGAGGGTGTGGCACAGTTTAGTCAAGTGCTTGCCTATCATGCATAAGCTCTGGATTCAGTTCCCGGCACTACATAAAATCGGGTGAGGTGATCGGTGCCTGCAATCCTGGCACTCAGGAGATGGAGGCAGGAGGATCAGAATTTCAGACCATCCTCACTGTGTAAGGAATTTTAGGCCATTCTAGGATAGGTAAGACTCTGTCTCAAAGAACAGCAAATGCGTGTGTGTGTGTGTGTGTGTGTGTGTGTGTGTGTGTGTGTGTGTGTGTGTTTGTGTGTGTGTGTTTGTGTGTGTGTGTAAGAAGCAGAACACAAAAGAATACACATGCTACGATTCCACGTAGATACAGTCCACAACCAAGCAAAGCTAAAAGAATTGCGTGCATGAAGATACAACTATAAAGAAAAAGATTAAATTGTTATGAAAAGTTAGGAGTGTCAGGAGTGGTGTCCCATGCCTGTAATCTCACCATTTTGAGGACAGAAACAGGAAGGTCACAAGCTCAAGTTAGCCTGGAATACATAGAGAGGCCTTGCTTTTAAAAAGTTAAGAAAGTGGCATCTTCTAAGGAATAAGTTATAATTAGTAAAGAAAGACAGATGGGCCAGCACTGATGACGAATTCCTTTAGTCCCAGACTCGGGAGGCAGAGGCAGGTGGATCTCTTGAGTTCGAGGCCAGCCTGGTCTACAGAGAGCATTCAAGGACAGCCAGGGCTACACAGAGAAAGACAAACAAACAAAAAACAAAACAAAACAACACATGTGGAAGGCTTGGGATGTAGCTGAGCTGGGAGAGCATTTGCCTAACATGCACAAATGTCCTAAATTCAATCCCCAGTACCACACAAACCAGGGGTGATGGTGAAGAATCTCGACACTCAGGAAGTGGAAACAAAAGGATCATAAATTCAATATCATCTTTGTCTACATAGCAAGTTCATAGTAACGTCATCCTGGATTACGTAAGACTCTATATCAAAAAAGGCATATATATGATATGATACCCCATTAATAAGCACAATTTTTGTGTCCGTTAAAAATAAAATTTAAAACCAGGTATGATGGTGCAAACCTGTAATCCTGACACTAGGGAATTGGATGCAGGAGTATTACAGTAAGTCTTTTAGTGTGTCTTATAGTAAATCTCATGCTATGCCAAAACACCATGCACAAGGCTACTTACAGAAGAGAGAATTCCCTTGGTCTTACAGTACCAGAGGGTTAAGTCCATCATGATGGAGAAGCATGGCAGCAAGAGGCAGGCATGACAGATGAAAGCTCAAACCCTCAAAGGAGAGCATGAAGCAGAGGGGGTGAACTAGAAATAGGGCAAGGCAGTATAATCTCAAATTCCATCCCAAATGACACACTTCCTCCAGCAAGGATGTGTCAACCTAAACCTCCCCATGTAAGTGCCACAAATTGGGAGCCAAGGGCTCAGATACCTGAGCCTATTAGCAACATTTCTCATTCAAACCAGCACATCAAGTTTGAGGTCAACATAGTGAGACAAAGCCTCAAAAACCTATATATAAGAAAACAAAAAAAAAGTAGTTTAAAAAATGAGTCAAGCATGGTGACACACACCTATAATCCCAGTGCTTCAGAAGCCAAAGTTTGTGAGTTCAGCAACACACATGGAAGTTTTCTCAAGCAAAGTTCCATTTTCTGAGTGGTGGCCATGATGTTCATTTGTAACTAGTTTAATAAGTGTGGCAACTAAGTGAACGTTTGCTTAAGTCACATGTTTTTTACACATGTGCTGCATAATGTGCTTCATTCTCTCTCTCTCTCTCTCTCTCTCTCTCTCTCTCTCTCTCTCTCTCTCTCTCTCTCTCTCTCTCTGTGTGTGTGTGTGTGTGTGTGTGTGTGTGTGTGTAGTTGTGTGTATGTGTGTAGTGCTGGGGATAAAACACAAAACCTCACGCATGCTAGGCGAGCACTCTAGCACCAAGCTACACATAGGCAACCCCCAATTAGTTTTTAAAGACTCAGGGTACATTTTTGAGTTACCCTAGATTTCAAGTGCCGTGGGTGAGGGGGAGATGTGCCCCTCAGAGAGAGATGGGGAAGGGGCAGCTGAGGGAGGGAGTGCAGTTATAGAAATCCAGGGAATCAGTACAGCCTGCTTTCCAGAACACAGGACAGGGCCAAGAGCTGCTTCTTCAAGTCCAAGTGACCATGATGAGAATACTCTTGCACATTAGGAAAAATAAATTGAGACTCAAACAGACAGGAAACAATCATATTAGGAGGCAGGCATATGGGGAACCATTTTCGCTCCTTAATGAGCAAATACACACAAAACTTTAAAAAAAAAAAAGGCTTCTTTTTTTTTTTCTTTTTCACCAATTAGAGTAGGTGAAGCAGAAGCGGGTGGTGGAAGGAATGGCAATATGTCAGGCTGGGTAGAACACAGAATCGATGCGTGGTTACTGGCTGCTAACACTAAATAAATACCAGCCTTGAAAATCAAATCTGCCAGTATGCTCTGGGGGATTTGAAATGCTCTTATCATTTTACTCAGTAATCGTATTTCTGGGAGTCTATTCTAGGAAAATTATGGAAAGGAAAGAAGAGGCTATATGAATGAGTCTAGACATGATTCCCAAAGCTCACTTTTCACTCCAACCCCTGTGGTGTGGCCAGTGTCTGCCTAGATATCAATGCTCAAGGGTTCCATATCTTTAAAGCAGAATCAAGTCTTCCTTGGTCCTTCCCAAGCCAGCTGTTTCCCACCATCCTAATAAACTGTCACCATCCCAGCCCACACTACTATCCTCTCCACCCAGACCCTTGCAGCAGTCCCCCAGTCTCCCACCTGCCCTCCCTCTTGCTTTTCCCCAGTCTGCTGCCCTCACAGCAGCCAGAATAGTGTTTTGTCTTGTTTCTTAGGCAAACGTGCCTACAACGGCTCCTTCTTTAATTTTGAAATATCAATAGATTTCCAAGAAGATGGAAGGAGAGACCCTGGTCCTGGAAAGACTGGATGTAGGGGAATGCCAGGACAGAGAAGAGAGAGGGGGTTGAATGGGGAAAAGAGGGAGGGAAGGGGGCTTATGGGACTTTCGGGGAGGGAGGAAACGGGAAAGGGGAAATGATTTGGAATGTAAATTTAAAAAAAAACTTAGAAAATTTAAAAAAAAAAAAAGAAAAAAAGAAATAGGCGTCTCACTATGCAATTCACACTGGTCCCGTTACGTTTTAGAAATCTTTGAAGCATTCTTAAGACAGGTGTGCTGGCTCACACCTGTGATCCTAGCACTCTGGAGACTGAGGCAGGAGGATTGAGAATTTGAGGCCAGTTTGATCTTAAAAATAAACAAAAAGACTATGTCTGGGTCCCATCTAAAACTATTCAGTCAGTCTCCTCTGCTGGCTGGAGAGAATTCAAATACTTCCACAGCCACTCTGCTGCACCCAACAGTGTGTGTGTGTGTGTGTGTGTGTTTTTAAAAATTATTATTGCTGTTATTATTATTGCTATTATTATTATTATTTTATGAATGTGAGTACACTGTCTCTTTCTTCAAACACACCAGAAGAGGACATTGGATCCCATTACAAATGATTGTGAGCTATCATGTGGTTGCTGAGAATTGATCTAGGGACCTCTAGAAGAGCAGTCAGTGCTCTTAACTGCTAAACCATCTCTCCAGTCCCATGTGTGGTTTTTTGTTTTGTTTTGGTTGGTTGGTTGGTTGGTTGTTTTGAGACAGAGTTTTTCTGTGCAGCTCTGGCTGTCCTGGAACTTATTCAATAGAGCAGGCTGGCCTTGAACTTAGAGGTCCATCTGCCTCTGCCTCCCAAGTGCTGGATTAAAGGCGTGCGCCATCACCACCTGGCTCACGCTAGGTCTTCTACTCTTACTATCCCTTGAAAATAACAAACTCCCTCCCTCCTCCAGATCTTTGCAGCTACCACCTCCTATCCAGAATATGCACTCTCCCTCTAGACTCTTGAGTGTTGCTGAAGAAGGTCTGTGATCTAGCCTTGTAGAGCAGTTGTTCTCACCCTTCCTAATGCTGTGACCCTTTAATAGAGTTCTTCATGTTACGTGAACCACAACCATAAAATTATTTTTGTTGCTACTTCACAACTGTAATTTTGCTACTGTTATGAATGGTTATGTAAATATCTGTTTGCTGATGATCTTAGGCAACCCTTGTCAAAGGATCATTCAACTCCTCCCCCAAGGGGTCAAGACTCACAGGTTGAGAGCCATTGTTAAAGCAGCCACCTTTCTCAGTTCCCGTTATCACACCATCTGGTTAATTCTAGCAGCACTTGAGGTGACCTGGAGCAATTTGAAGTATTTGTTTGCATGGATCCCTGTTTTCTGTGTCTTCTAAGTGGAATGCACTGGTTCAGTGCTGGATCCCCAACACCTAAGGGCCAATGTACAAGTGAAATGAATGAATGTATAAGAAAGGCTCTGCCAAGGTTTGCGGTAAAGAACCTTTGTAATGGTGAATTTGTAAAAATCTATTAGTGATGCTAGTTTAGGGGGGAGATGCCTCAGGAAATACTAGCAGAAGTATCATTTCCAGCTAATGTAATGAAAATCACAGAGGCTTCTTGTGAAGGCAAATGTACACTCCAGTCTTCCTTCTGCCTCTTACATGCTATGCCATCTGTGATAGGTGACTCTGAGCATCAGTTTCTCCATATATTCAGTGTTCATTTGTTGCTTTTTGGTTTGGGTTTTGGTCCTTTACCTGTGCTGGATGTAGAATCCAACAGCTTATACATGCTAGGCCAGCACTCTACCACTGAGATGCATCCCAGACCTCAGCTTTTTAAGCTAGGGTTTCATTATGTACCTCAGACCTCAAAGTTGCCTGACAAAGAAACTTAGTCTTACTTTGAACTCAAAGTCCTCCTGCTTCTACCTTCCCAGTGTTTAGACTACAGATGTGCCACCACATCTGACTTAAATTGCCTCCTTCTCTTCTGCTTTAACCCAAGACCTAGTCAATGTGGGGCAAGTATACTGACATTGCATCACATCTGCAGCCTTCCTCCATTAACAGAGGGAACAAGAACAGACTTTCAAGGCAGACTCGTGGAACTTGTGGAAAGTAATGTGCCGAGTGCGGTGTGAAGCCTTGAGACTTTGTGGGGAGTGAGGGTAACAGGCGAGAGCCCTGGGAAATCTAGGGCTTAGATGTCAACCACATAGAGAAAGAGCAGCCTAGTAAGAACCAGAGCTGAAACCTGCTATGAGAAACCTGCTCTTGTGATCATGCAGTCTCCACAATGAGGAGTTGGCACAGCAACACACTGTGCAAAGTGGTGGCTCATTGCAATACTGAACAGGGGGCTGTAAAATGGCTGCAAATAATGCTCGTAACCATGGGCATGCCTGAATGTGTGCTCAGTAAGCATTTGTTAAGAAGGGAATTGATGAATGAAAAGGAACATACACATGGACAAACACTCTAAGGGGTCGGGAATAGCAAATGGGAGCTGGAGCTAGCTCGGTGGTTAAGAACATTGCTGCTTTTGTCAAGGGCCCTAGGTTTCATTCCCAGCACCCACACAGCAGAGTAATTCTAGTCATCTGTAATTCTAGTTCCTTGGAATTCGAAAACCATCTCTGGCCTCCATGAACACTAGGCATGTGTGTGCTGCACATACATACATGGAGACAAACTTTCACACACATAAAATAAAAAAAATCAATAAGGACAGATGAGTTATCTCAGCAGGTAAAGGTACTTGACACCAAGACTGATGACCAGAGTTCAATCCCAGAACCTCTATTATAGAGAAAATGAGAACCAACTTCTACAAGTAGCCCTCTGACCTCCAAAATCATGCTGTTGCATACAAATAAGTGTACAAATAAATCTTTTTTTTTTTTAAGCAAACAGATGGGCTGGAAAGATGGCTCAGCGGTTAAGAGCACTGACTGCTCTTCCAAAGGTCCTGAGTTCAATTCCCAGCAACCACATGGTGGCTCACAACCATCTGTAATGGGATCTGTTGCCCCCTTCTGGCATGCAGATGTACGTGCAGACAGGGCACTCATACATAAAATAAATAAATCTTTAAAAAGAAAACAGCAGTTCTTAGTAGTGTACTATCTAATTCAAAATAATTCCCCACATTTCTAGTGATGCGTTGTACTCTTTTTCTCCAATGGGTTTTTGCCAGATCTGTTCACCCATCTGTCTCTGTTGCATTCAGAGGCTCTGTTTCCAGAAATCTCAGCCAGTCTATCCTGTCTGTTCTCTCACGGCTTCTTTTAAAATCCTGAGCAGCATCCCTGGCCTGCTTATTTTTGTTGTTTTGTTTTGTTTTGTTTTTGTTTTTGTTTTATTTTTTGAAACAGTGTCTCACACTCTATCTCAGTCTGGCTAGAAACTCACTATGTCAGACTGGCCTGAAACTCACAGCAATCCTCCTGCCTCAGCTTCTTGAGTGCTAAGATTATGACACTGGCTCTCTTTAATTTTGACTCTATCCAGTTTCATCAACAAATACTTACTAAGTCACATCTAGCCTGTGGAAGTTCTGGAGAGAGAGAGTTCCTAGAGGAGTTGTTAAGGTGCTCACAAACCAAAGGGAGACAGATGTGTAAATAAGAGCCAAAATTCCCCCACATAGTGTACTAGTTGGCTTTTGTCAACTTGACATGAACCTAGACATATCTGAAAAGAATGAATCTTAACTGAGAAAATGCTTCCATAATTGGCCTGTAGGAAAATCTGTAGGACATTCTCTTGATTAATGATGGATGCATTAATGCCATCCCTGGGCAGGTGGTCCTGGATGGTATAAGAAAACAAGCCACGAGGAGCAAGCCAGTAAGCAGCACTCCTCCATGGCCTCTGAATCAGTTTCTGTCTCCAGGTTGCTGCCTTAACTTCTGGTCCCTACTTCCTTCAGCGATGGAAGTGACCTGATAGTTGAAAGAACAAATAAGTGCCTTCCTTCCCAAGTTGCTTTTAACCGTGATGTATTATTACAGCAATGGAAACCCCAACTAAGACACAAGTGAGTACACACAGACATATGCATACACCTGTACGTACACACATGCTGAGTCTTTCTGATCTAGACTATGCTACAACTCTAACCCTGCTTGTTTACACTTTCCTGCTTCAGTTTAGTCCCCTCCAGCTTCTGACTTTGGTACCAGCAAATCCTTGGAATAAAAGGTTTTACTGGGCTGGGCAGTGGTGGCGCATGCCTTTAGTCCCAGCACTTGGGAGACAGAGGCAGACGGATGTCAAACAAGAGGCAGGCCAGCCTGGTCTACAGAGTGAGTTCCAGGACAGGGCTACACAGAGAAACCCTTTCTCAAAAAAAAAAAAAAGAAATTAAAAAAAAAGGGTTCACTGGGGTCTGGAGAGATGGCTCAGTGGTTAAGAGCTCTTGCTGCTCTTGTAGAAAATCTGGCTTTGATTCCCAGCACCCACCCATATCACAGAGCTCACAACTGCCTGTAACTTCAGCTCCAGGGTATCTGTGGCCCTCTGGCCTACCAGGGCACCAGTATGCATGTAGTACACATAAACTCAAGCAGATACATACATACAGACAGACAGACACACACACACACACACACACACACACACACATAAATAAATAAACCTTTTTTAGAAAGTTTCCACTGGAGTTCCCATCACAAAAATGTGTGCCTGGGTAGACTGAGTGCACACTAGCTCAATGTTCTTAGTGAGTGTGCGTGTGTAGACTTATGCTAATGTGATCTCTGCTTCCCTTAGTTGTCTGCACTAGCTCTGACATAGGATTTCTATAGGTTTTGCTAGAGGGGGACACCTTCCACTGTCATACACACTATCATCATCCATGCCATCGTCAGCTTGCAGAACTTTTGTTATGGTATTAATGCATTCTTGAAAGAAGCCTACTTCCCCACCCACTCACCCTGGAAGACAGAACCATTTAGTCTCCAGAAAGCATGAGCATGACCCTGGAGACTGTTCAGATTAATGTATTTAACTCTCCTAAAAACTCTGAGGGATACGCTACCATTGCCCTTGTTTTCCCTGTGATTGTGACGAATACTAGGTGACAAAAGTGAGATTCTTCCAGAAACATTCTCACTGCTGTCTACAGGTGCATTGTCATTTGTACTGTTTTAAGTCACCAATGCTGCTTACTACCTGGGTCAGATAGCTTCCCAAGACAAGCCCATCATCAGGTTAGAAGAAGCAAAACTCCACGACACCAAAATGATCCTCACGAATCTAGTGACTAGGTCAAGTAAACCTCAAAGTCAATTTTGGGAAAAGTGTTTGTTTTGTTGAGATCACAAAAGAGTGGCCTGTGTGACATGGCTGAAAGACTCGCTGTCTTGAAATCCTGTCAACCCAATAATCCTGACCCCTAAAGAGATCAGGACTGTTTGCAGATTTCCAATCTGGAACAACCATGATTAATTCAGTTCATTTCAGGATGTCATTTCAGTGGAGCAGAGGCTACTGCTTCAACATGGCACAGCTGCCAGTAAAGCCAAACTGGCCTTGGGGAGGATCCATGAGTCCTGTTGCTGGGATAAAATACCCTGACAAAAGCAACTCAAGGGAGAAAGGCTTTGTTTTAACTTATAGTTCAAAGGTACAGCCCATCATGACAGGGATCAATGCAGCAGGAGCTTAAAACAGCAAGTCACATCACATTCACAGTCAGGAAGCAGAGGGGATGTGTGCTTGTCTCTTCTCCCCCTCCTTTCTTTTTTTTTTTTTTTTTTTTTTTTTTTTGTTTTTTTGTTTTTTTTTGAGACAGGGTTTCTCTGTGTAGCCCTGGCTGTCCTGGAACCCACTTTGTAGACCAGGCTGGCCTCGAACTCAGAAATCCTCCTGCCTCTGCCTCCCAAGTGCTGGGATTAAAGGCGTGCGCCACCACCGCCCAGCCTCTCCCCCTCCTTTCTTAACCAAGGCCTTAGATAGGGGATAAAGGTCCTTCTTCACTGCTCCTCTCCAGAGGTCCTGAGTTCTACATGACACCCATATAGTTCCACAGGTGGCTAAAGGCATGGCCTATATGGGTCAACAACCCATGCACCTAATACAGCCAAGGGCAGAGGACAGAAAGCTTATAAGCATGAAACCTGAAGAAAGTATTCTGCTCAGCAGGGGCCAACACACTGGGCTTGGCCCCGCCCTACAGCTATTGGCCCATGTGCTAGCAAAATACATGGAAGTACTGGCTTCATCCCAGATCTGCTTTTGTCTTTTTATACACTCAAGCCCAAAGAAAGAAGTCACCCACTTTTAAGATGAGTGTTCTCACCTCAATTAATTTAATCAACACAATCTCTTATTGGCATGCTCAGAGTCTAAGTAATCCCTCAGAGGTGTCCCTGGAGGCTCATTGTCTTAGGTGATTCCAGCCACTGTCAAACTGACAATAAACACTGACCACGATAGTGCCTAAGGTCCCCGTTTTGCCATTAACTCATTATTCTCACAGTGCTTCATTTTAGTCTTGCTGGGCCTTGAACCCAGAGTTTCAAGTATGTTGGGGAAATGTTTTGTCACTGAGCCACACCCCTTGCTGCCCCAGGAAAAGAAACTAAGGCAGAGACATGGTCAGTGGGAGTTTTGGCTGGTCCTCTCTCCTTAGAGGGAAGTTTGATAGTTATACAAGCTCAAAATGTGCAAGCCCTGAGCCAGTAAGATGGATCGGCCAGTAAAGGCACCTGTTATCAAGTGTGGAGACCTGAGTTCAACCATGTAGTGGGACCCACAGAGTGAATGGAAGAACTAGCTCTCACTCAAGGTGTTCTCTGATCTCTGTATGTGCAGACACGCATCCACCCCCGCATGCACACACAACTAAATGAGACGTAATAAAATGTGCATTCCCTTACCTCACCTGTTGCTCAATCACCAGCACCCCATAAATAAAAGAAGTGATATAATTTAAAAATAAAAAATATCCATGTAATTGTAATAACTGCAATTTTAACAAAAGGATAAACTAAGGCTAGCTAGGGCTGCTAGTAGAGTGCTTGGCTAGTGTGCATACATAGTTTTAAACCACAGCACCAGGAAAACAAACTACCACAGGTACGTGGCCCATGGTTGTGTTGGCTGCTCCTCTCTCCTTAGAGGGAAGTTTGACAGCCTTTGTCTCAAAATATCATAAGGTAAAATCCTGTCAAAGTCCAAAAGCCCCCAAAGTCTTCAAACATTTCAATACTTTAAAAATCCAAATTCTCTTTAAAAGTCTGAAGTCTTTTTAACTGTACGTTTCTATAAAATAAAGAAAATAAGTTACATAAACACTTTTATTCCAAAAAGGAAGTACCAAGGCATAAAAATAATCAGGCCAAAGCAAAGACAGAATCTAGTAGTATAAAACTAAATTCTAGCCGGGCAGTGGTGGCACATGCCTTTAATCCCAGCACTTGGGAGGCAGAGGCAGGCGGATTTCTGAGTTCAAGGCCAACCTGGTCTACAGAGTGAGTTCCAGGACAGCCAGGGCTATACAGAGAAACCCTGTCTCAAAAAATAAAAAAAATAAATAAAAAATAAAAAAAACAACTAAATTCTATAGCTCAAGGTCCAACTTCTGGGTTCAAAGGACCTCTGCCATCCCCAAGAACATACGGATACTTTCTTCAGCTGTCTCCATTCCACACCTGAAGCTCTCCTTGGCAGATAGCCTATAGTTCTGGCATCTTCCATATCTTGGAGTCTCAAACTGAGGCTTCACCTCAACAATGGTCTCCCAGGGCCCCTCTGCAGGACCCTGCCTTAGGATCCTACACTTCAGCTGTTTTCCATGAACCCCTTCAATTTTACACGTTTTGTGCCTTCAACTAGTACCATATGGATCATGTTTACATTGACACGTTTAGCTTGGGATGTAGCCTGCCCCCCTTGGACCACAGCTGGGTCAGTTTCTGTCTTCTGGCTTTGAGGAAACACTTTCCTATTGTCCCAGGACACACAGAAACTTCCACCTCAAGGGTGCTGCTCTCTTGAACAATCCCAGCTGCTGCTTCTGCAAACATGGAATTGGGGGGGGGGTGTTGAGTTTTCTCTGTGTAGCCCTGGCTGTCCTGGAACTCACTCTGTAGACCAGATTGGGCTCAAAGGCACAGAGATCCATCTGCCTCTGCCTCCTAAATATCACACAAATAGCCAGCGGTCTGATCTCTGATAAAATCCTTGCTCTCTTTTAAAACATTTGGTCCTTCATTAACTGTTTACTTTCAGTCTTCCAAGTCCCTGCAAGGATGGCCCATTAAGCTCTGCCTCTAGCACACAACAGCTTTTCCAGCCCACAATCCCAAATGTTTCCATGTTCCTTTCTTAAAAAGCAGTCTGAGACAATAAAAACTGACATGGTCAGGTCCATCACAGCAACAGCTCAATTCCTCTGTACCAATTTCTGTCCCACTTTCATTTCTGTTACGGTGATAAAATACCCTGACAGAAAGCAGCCTGGGGGCGGGGAAAGCTTTATTTGCCTTACAACTCCAGGTTATAGTCCATTATTTCTGGGAGTCAAGTCGGAACCATAAAGCCTCATGTCCACACTCAAGAACAGAGAGAAAATAAACACGTGGGGCCTTGTGTGCTTGCTGCTTATGCTCAGCTGGCTTTCTTCACTGTTACACACCTCAGGATCCAGGGTGTGAAATGCTGCCATCCACAATGAATTGTAAAAGAGACAGACAGACAGACAGACAGACAGATAGATAGATAGATAGATAGATGCATGGATGCATGGAAAGATGAATGGACAAACAGACATAGAAATGCAGGACTAGCAAGACGGTTCAGCAGGTAAAGGTGCTTGCTACCAGTGGTTAAGAGCACTGGGTGCTTGCTCTTCCAGAGGACCTGGGTTTGATTCCCAGTACCCACAGGTTGGCTCACAACTGTCTGTAATCCAGTTCCAGGGCATTTGACCCCCTCTTTGGCATCTGAGGGCACCAGGCATGCAAATGGCACACAAATATACATTAGGCAAAACACACAAATAATAAAATAATATTTAAAATTAAAACATGGACAGGGCTGGAGAGATGGCTCAGTGGTTAAGAGCACTGGCTGCTCTTCCAGAGGACCTGAGTTCAATTCCCAGCAACCACATGGTGGCTCACAGCCATCTGTAATGAGATCTGATGCCTCCTTCTGGTGTGTCTGAAGACAGCTACAGTGTACTCATCATCTATATAAAATAATAAATAAATAAACAAACAAAAAAACATGGACAAAGAAAGCTGGGCATGGTGATATATGCCTGTTACCTCAGCACTGAGAAGGCAGGATCCTAGTTCAAGGTCAGCCAGGATGCACAGCAAGTTTGAGGAAAGGCCATGCTACCTGAGACCCTGTCTCAAACAAACAACATGGGAATGGGTGAAGAGCACGAAATGACATTTCACTGAAGTTGTCTACAGATGGCAAACCTATGAAGATCCATTCAACCTCAGTCATCTTACTGCATACCCAAAGAAAGATGCATACAAGTTAAAGGTAAAATGACAGGGTACAGGGAGCTGGAAGGATGCTTCAGTAGTCTGCAACCTCTGCTCCCGGGAATTTGATGTCTTCTAACCTCTGTGGACACGTGTAAGTGTACTAACATAGAGACATACACACAAATAAAAGAAAATTTTAAAATTTTTCTTAAAGTAAAAAATGATGCATGCCTTTAATCCCAGCACTCAGGAGGCAGAAGCAGGGGGATCTCTGTGAATTCAAGGCCAGTTTGGTCTACATAGAGCAACCCCAGGCCAACCAGACCCTGCCTCAAAGGAAAAGAAAATTAAAAGATGGTGGAAAAGTACATTGGCTAATTGTGGTTGCCACATTGACTGGATCTAGAATCAACTAAGATGCCACACATGTGAGGGATTTTCTTGATCAAGTTCTTGTTTATTTTGATTTTGATTTTATGCATGTGGGTGTTTTGCCTGCATGTATATATCTGTGTACCACTTGCATGACTGGTGCCTGCAGAGGCCAGAAGGTGTGAGGTCCCCTGGAACTGGAGGTACAAGACAGTTATGAGCCATATCTGCCAGTTCACTGTTGGGAACTGAACCCAGGTCCTCTGCAAAAACAGCCAGTGCTCTTAACCACTGAGCCATCCCTCTAGCCTTTGATCAAGTTACTTAAAGTGGAAAGTGTTAGGATTCTGTCTGGGATCCACTCCACAGTACCTGGCAACAGCCAGGTATGCCTGGCCCACTATAAGAGGGGCTGCTTACCCCTCCTCCCTCTCTTGCCTCTCTTACTCTCTTAGCTTCTCTCTTGCCCTCTTGGGCTCTCCTCCCCTCCCCCCTCTCTCCACGTGGTCATGGCCGGTCTCTGCTTGTCTACTCTCTCCCTCTCTCTGCCTTTCTCTGCCTCTACTACTCCCTTAACTCCCCTTCCCATGCCCTGAATAAACTCTATTCTATATTATACCCTCCTGTGTCTGGTCCCTCAGGCCTCCCCTAAATGTGTGTGGCACCTTTTGGTGGCAGCCAAATAAATGGAAGTTTGAGGAAAAAGCTTTGCTTTTTGACCAGTTGCTCCCAAATTTCAACGATGAGTTTGTCTACCCTGTTACTAAGCTCCTTTGCTGATATCAAAACCCAGTTTCTTCAAGCACCCAAAGTAGACTGAAAATCAGTGGCTCCCACAAATCCTCCAGGCCTTCAGCACCAGGTTATGATGGCTGAGTCATCCAGGCTATTGAATGGAACAACTACCAGGTTCTCGGCCTTTCCTTACAAAGACAGCCATTGTTGAACTGCCCAGACCATATCAAATAAGCCAAACGAATGAGTCTCCCTTCAGTCTTCTATTGGTTCTGTTCCTCTATTGAACCGTGACTAATACAAAAAGCCTATATCATGTTAACATTAATAAAAGGAAATTTGGAATGGCTATGTTAATATCAAAATAAGCTTCTGAGCAAGTATTACCAGGATTAAAGAAAGTCATCTCAAAATGATCAAATGATCATTCACCCAAAAGATAAAGTAATCCTAAACATTTATGCACCCAGTAATGGAGTTCTAGATTATATGAAGTAAAAAAAAAAAATTACAACTGAAAGAAAAGATAAATCCACAATAACATCAGAGAAATTTAATATTCCTCTTTCAACAATTAGTGTAACTACACTGATTTAGCAAGGATATAAAAGAATTAAAAAGCACCATCAACCAATAGGGATAACTGTCTTGTATAGAAACCTCCTCAAGGCCTGAAGAGATGTTAAGAACACTTGCTGCACAATCTTGGGGAAGAGTTCAGATCCCAGCACCATGTAACAAGGCAGGCATCCTGAACATGCCTACAGTCCCAGCTATGAAGGAAGACAAGGCAGGAGTCCCTCTGGACCTTGCTTCTTTCCAGCCTAGTTGAGAAAACATAAGTCCCAAGTTCAAGGAGCTATGCTGTCTGTAGAGATGGCCCAGACTTTAAGAGCATTGCTTCTCTTCCAGAGGTGCTGAGTTCAATTCCCAGCAACCACATGGTGGCTCACGAGCACCTATAACTGTATTCCCATGAAATCTGATGCCTTCTTCTGATGTGCAGATGTATATGCAGACAAAACACCTATATACATAAAGTACATAAATAAATAAACCTTTCCAGTACTCAGGAGGCAGAGGCAGGTGAATCTCTCAGTTCAAGGTCAGCCTGCTCTACAGAGTGAGTTCCAAGACAGCTAGGTCTACACAGAGAAACCTTGTCTCAAAAACACAAAACAAACAAACAAACAAACCACCACAACAACAAAATCAAAAGCCCTCAGTCTTGTAGGGTGGTAAATAGCTATCCAGATCGGTCAGTCTTGGTATCACAGAATGGTAATCTGTTCAGGATTCAGGAGGCAGAGCAGTAAGGTCACACATTTGAGAACAGTCTGGGCTACCATGAAAAATCCTGTCTCAAAAAATTTTAAAACATAAAAATATAAAGAAAGGAAAGTATCCCAGGCAGGGAGAACAACATGGAGGCTGAAGAAAGGGCTGTAAAATGGTACCTGGGTGTCTGGAACCCAAGGGGATTAACAAAACATCAGGCTGCAGGTATCAGTGGAACAGCCTTGGGGCTGCAGGCTAAAGAGAAGGGCACCATTCTGTCAGATGATGGGGAGCCACTGAAGGCCTTAGTTAGGAGAGTGACAGTGTCAGATTTCTGTATCTGAGAGCCCCCTTTAAATGCCACTGGTGGGTAAGAATCAATGCCAACATTGCTCCAAAGGTATATAAAATGTGCAGGAAGCTGGCAGGGTGAAGGAGGAGAAGGACCAGTGCCCACGACCATTAGTGAGGAAGTTAACAATATGACTAATCAAGTGTCCATGAATGGAGTTCACTGAAGTCTCTATGTCATTTTGAAATGCTACAAAAAGGGCTAGCAAGATGAATCATCAGGTAAAAGCACTTCCTGTCAAGCCTAATGATCTGAGTTAAATCCCTGAAACCCACATGGGGAAAGGGGAGAGCAAACTACAACGGGTTGTCCTCTGACTCCAACACTTGCTGTGGTATATGCATGTACACACACACACACACACACACACACACACACGGGGGGGGGGGAGGGAGGGAGACAGAGAGAAACAGGGACAGAGACAGAGTTAGAGGAAACAAAGAAACAAACAAATAGATATATGTTTCCATTTGTAGTGTTTGTTCTTTTGAGGGAGGTTCTCCTGTGTAGTCCTGGCTGACCTGGAATGCCCTATGTAGATCAGGCTGGCCTCAAACTCATGAAAATTCTTCTGCCTCTTTCTCCTGAATGCTGAGGTTAAATGTGTACAACACAAGGCCCAGGCATAAATAAATAAAAAAGAAAAAGAAATGGTAGAACAACAACCAGAACAAAGAAAGATGAGTGTGTGAAAAAAAATAAATCTAACATGTTTACTGTTGAGAAGGCCCAGTTTGGTGATGCTTGCCTGTAGTCTCTAGTATTCCAGTGGTGGGGTCATCACTTGAGTTCCAGAATTCAAGGCCAGTCTGGGCAAAACAGCAAGATCCTATCTTAAAAAGGGGGTTGCTTTATGGAGATAGCTCAGTCAGGAAAGTGCATACCATATAAACATGAGGAAATTCAAACCTCAGCACCCATCTGAAAAACTTGGTGCAATGGCACGAATTTAATCCTAGCTCTGACTGACGCCTTGGGGCAGGCTAGCCAGTCAGCCTCACCAAATTGGTGAGCTTCAGGTTCCTGGAAGAGACCCTGGGAAGTCTCAAAAAACCAAGATGGACAGCTCCTGAGGAACAACACCTGAAGCTGACCTCTGGCCTCCATGTACGCCACCATCTATGTACGTCCCAGACATGGAGAAGAGTTCTGCAAGGCAAGGTAAGTACACAAAGCCATCCTCAACATCCTCTCTGCTCAGCTATAGTGCTCCACTCCTGCACTCCTATCTCTCCAGGGTTCCTCCTCCTGACCTCCAGGCTTCTGTGGCTTGGGAAGTCCAGAACATGGGCAGAGTGCATGCTAGGCTCTTCACGACTAGTGTGCTCCTGTAGAACCCAGAGATTGGCTTTTTAGTGACCTGCTACGGGGCATAATTTGGCCCTCACACCACTGTCAGTGCCCTCCAATGGTCCCTGGGTAGCTGACTTGGGGAACATACATGGACAACAAGAGAAGGTAGGCATCTGTGAGTTTCCTTCCAGAGCTGGAAAGCACCATCTGAGGCGACTGTACACATATCTGAAAGCCCAACTCGGCCACAGAGCCCAGCTAACAGAAAACTTGGAGCTGATCACTGACTTCTCCAAGCCTCTTCCTCTAAAATGATAGTGCTGTCTTACAAACAAATCTGCTGTGGAAACACAAAGAGCTGTAGCTCAGTGGTCGAAAGTATGAGGTCCTGAGTTTAAGTCCCAGCTCTACAAATAAACCAGAACCAAAGTTATGCAGAAGCTGAAGAGAAAGCCTCTGGCCCCTAGAACAATACTACCCACTTGATACATTGCTTATACATTGCTAGAGAAACATGGGTAGAGGTCTTCCTCTCTGAAGACCTCTTGAAAAATCAGTTACTCTCTGTTAGGGGGTGGGGGTGGGGGTGGGTGGTGGTGATGCATACCTTTCTTTAATCCCAGCACTTGGAAGGCAAGTGCATCTTTGTGAGTTTGAGGCCAGCCTGGACTACAGTACCGAGTTTCCAGGACAGCCAGAGTTACATAAAGAGACCACGTTTCAAAAAACCCAAACCAAACCAATCAAAGTAACTAACAAAGAGTAGAAAAGGGTCACATCTGATGATTGAAATCAGGAAGAAAAACAACCTGATTAAGCATGATTAAAGTTATGCGCCACCACAGCCAGCTCTTTTCTACTCTTGATTGCAGAGTGTGGGGCCCAGAGATCCCTATGCACGGTCCACTGGAATGAGATCAACGTGATCTCTGTGTTGTTGCTTCAAGCTTTTCTTATCAGAATCTTGTTGGGGTCACTAACAGATGAAAAACCATAGCCTCTTGCTTTTGGTGCAGGTGGACTGGGCAGTGAGTCTGGGCCAAGGTTTGTGAACCTTTTTTCTGGGAAAAGGGCTGCCAGCTTCCCTTCTTGATTTCCCTTGTTCAAATTGTAAATAGCCGCCTCAGTCGGAGCAGATAATTACGAGAAAATACAGCTAGCAGCCATTACTGGCTGTGAGTCACTCCTGCACTCCAGCCGATGTTACCATGGTTTCAAGACTGCTTCTTCCTCCTCTCTGCTCCTTCTGCCCTCTATTCAGCTAATTTGTCACTCTGCTTCACACTCCTCCACAGTCAGACTCCACAGACTGATGCACACTTAACCCTGTATGGGCTTTTTGGTCGCTTCTTTCTCTGATAACATTACCCTTTTCTTTTTCTAGTGTTTTTGAGATAGCCTCCCATGTAGCCCAGACTGACCTTGGCTATACCGCCAAGGCTGGGCTTGAATTTCTTATGTACCTACTTGTATCCCCCAAATGTCAAGAATTAAGGCATGTGCCACTATACCTGCCTATTGCCTTTTTCTTGAATTAAAAGAAAAATACATACCAAAAGATATTACAGCATATGTTAACAGATGAAAATGAAAGTTATAAATTCACATTTCAAATACTGCAATTTTCACCATTTTTTCACCCATTGTTTTGTGATGTATACTGCATAGTTGACATCATATATAGTTTCTGTTTGTTTCTGGTTTTTCAAGACAAGGCTTCTCCATGTAGCCCTCGCTGACCTGGAACTTGCTCTGAGACCAGGCTGGTCTCCAACTCAGAGATCTACCTGCCTCTGCCTCCTGAGTGCTGGGATTAAAGGTGTGTAACACCACCACCTGGATATAGTTTTTTTTTTAAGATAGGGCTAGCCTCAAACTCACAATGTAGCTGAGGATGGTCTTGAACTTCTGATTCTCCCACTTCTACCTCCCAAGACCTACTATCACAGGTATATGCCAACCACATGCACCTTTACATGGTGTTGAGGATCAAACCCAGGGCTTAACACTTGCTATGCAAGCACTCAACAAACTGAGCCCTAGTACCTGATTTTATATATGTCTGGTTGAACCTGCAGTGGCCCTTTATTCTTTTTCTGGAGCTATTGTTTATAAGGCTTTGGACAAATTCAGTGACACGCACAGGCTTGATTGTTGTCTTTGTAGCCATGGTTATCTACTGCAATACACAGAGTTTTACAATGTACCAAGCCGGCTGTATCATCCACTCTTTTTTTTTTTTTTGTCCTGTCCTGCAGGTGTATGGTTGCATGTACATGTAAGTGTGTGAGCATGTGGAAGCCAGAGGTCAACCTTGAGAGTCATTCCTCAAGAGTTCTCCATCTTTTTGAAATCAAGTCTGTCACTGGGACCTGGGACTTAAGTCTGTCACTGGGACTTGGGACTTGCTGTTTCAGATAGACCAGTGATCTTCCTGTGACTGACTCCCTAGCACTGGGATGAGGAGCATACACCACCATGCACAAGAGTTTACACTGGTGCTAGAGATCAAGCTCAGGACCTCATGCTTGCATGACAGGCACTTTCCTGACTGAGCCATAGCTCTGTAGCCTGGCTTTGACACCCCCCCCACAACGTGCGCGCCCCTGTTTGACAGATCCTGGCTGTGTAGCCCAGGCTGACCTCGATCTTTTTGCCTCAACCTCCTTAGTGCTAGGGTAGTGTGTACCCCCACGGCCAGCTTTCATGATGACTTTTCACTGGGACCTGAACACTGACCTGTTTCATTCCCACTCCAACACCGTTGCAGCCACTGCTTACAGGAAAGGTCAGTCCCAACTAAAATCAAACAAAAAGCAAAGGCAAAGACATTATCTAGTCCACTTGGCTCTAAGCAAGAGTCAACACTATTATTAACTACTCTACCCCACCTCGCAACCAGACCTGGGAAGTCAGTGGATGGGGGTTGGGGTTCCATTTCTGATGTGGAGAAGCAATGACCCCTTCCATACCGGGAGTATTCTCCACAGCTGATATGATCAGTCTGAAACAAGGAGGGACCAGAATGCATCCAGAAGTCACAGCATTATAAAATGAAGGGGCCGGGCTGGAGAGATGGCTCAGTGGTTAAGAGCACTGGCTGTTCTTCCAGAGGTCCTGAGTTCAATTCCCAGCAACCATATGGTGGCTCACAGCCATCTGTAATGGGATCTGATGCCCTCTTCTGGTGTGTCTGAAGACAGCTACAGTGTACTCACATACATAAAATAAAAATCTTAAAAATAAAATAAAATAAAAATTAAAAAAATAAAACAAAGGTGCCCATGAGTCACCTCCATGTCCAGCAGAGACTATTTTTTTATTATTTTCTATGTTTTTTATTTACATTCCCAATGATTTCCCCTTTCCCGTTTCCTCCCTCCCCGAAAGTCCCATAAGCCCCCTTCCCTCCCTCTCTTCCCCATTCAACCCCCTCTCACTTCTCTGTCCTGGCATTCCCCTACATCCAGTCTTTCCAGGACCAGGGGTCTCTCCTTCCATCTTCTTGGAAATCTATTGATATGTGAATTGTGTCTAGGGTATTCTGAGATTCTGGGTTAATATCCCCTTATCAGTGACTGCATACCATGTGTGTTCTTTTGTGATTGGGTTACCTCACTAAGGATGATATTTTCCAGTTCTGACCATTTACCTAGGAATTTCGTGAATTCATTGTTTTTAATTGCAGAGTAGTATTCCATTGTGTAAATATACCACATCTTCTGAATCCATTCCTCCGTTGAGGGACATCTGGGTTCTTTCCAGCTTCTGGCTATTATAAATAAGGCTGCTATGAACATAGTGGAGCATGTGTCCCAGCAGAGACTATTCAAAAGCTAAATTTAGCTTAGTTTGGTGGGACAGGCCTATAATCTAGCATTCAGGAGGCAGAGGCCAGAGGACTGGAAATTTCAGGCCAGTTTGGGCTGCATAGTGAGATTCTATCTAAAACAAACAAACCAAAAAAACCAAACGACAAAGAAAAAAACCAAAAATTTTAGCCTGGGGTGTGGCTCAACCATAAAGCTCTTGCCTGGCCTTTGTGAGGCCATGAATTCAATAGCCAGTATTGTAAAAACAAACAAAAACTAAGCTGAGTCAGGTAGCCAAGATGGGACAGTGATCTCACGGAATAGAGGGGAAAGTGTCGTATATGAAAATTATTGGTTGAGGAGGGAAGGATTGTGGGGAAAGAGAAAAATGTGTCCAAGTGGCACATGACTCTATTCCCACCACTTGGGAGGCAGAAGCAGGAGGACATAGGAAGTTCCAGAACAGTCTAGACTATTAAACAAGATCTCATCTCAAAAGGAGTGATTGAGTGAGAAAGAGAGATCAAGAGCACATTGGGATGCAAATTCAAAAGCCATTAATCTTAGGTAAATGCGCTGAGTTAGTCATCGACTATGAAATTAATTCTCATGATACTCTATAAGCAGATACTTTACCAACTCCATCTTCCAGAAGATGGAGACTGAGCCCAAGAGCTTCTTCAAGGTCACAGGACTAATAGAAGGGGTTTTAAAGTAGGCTATGTGCTTCCAGAATCCAAGCTTTAAATTGCATTATGCTGTCTTACAAATTTTGAGCTGGAAGGTGATGGCTCATGTTTTTAGGCCCAGCAGTTGGGAGACAGAGGCAGGCAAATCTCTTCGAGTTCCAGGATAGCTAGGGCTACACACAGAGAAACTCTGTATCAAAAGAAAAAAGGAAGGAAAGAAGTGAGGAAGGAAGGAAGGAAGGAAGGAAGGAAGGGAAAAACAAAAGAATTTTGGAAGATACAGAGATAAGAATGACTATATAGATTGACACCAGTGGTCACATGCTATTCTGCTGAACAGTGTTAATGGCTTGTCTGTCTTTTAGGTGCATATATTATGTACTACGGGATATATAACTTTTTTTTTATTTTGGGACCCCTCCCCGGGATATGTAACTTTAAAAATCACATTCTATACCTTGTTCTATAATCTTCCTTAAGGCTATTTCTGTACACACAGCTTATAATCGTTATTTTAAAATTAATTTGGGCTGCTTCCAATGTTTCTCCATGACAGACTTCTGCAACAGGCAATAGGATGGTGGGCTTTTAAAAAAAAAATCCATCTTTTTACCCCATCAACTACTGCTGCAAAAATATAAACAAACAAACAAACAAGTAAGTAAGTAACTAGGGAGTGCAGGTCTGTGTCAGTCGGTGAGAGGACAAAAGAAGGCCATTATCTAAGCTCCCTCTGCTATCCCTTTGTCTAGCATCCCCAAGGTATTAAGCAAAAGCCCACGCCAGGGAACTGCAGCAGCCTGAGGCTCGCACTGCGCATGCACAGAAAAGTGGGCGGGGCGAGAGAGAGCACAGAACGGGTGCAAATGAGGGCAAGTGAAAGCCTTGAGGAACAGAACAGAGGCGGAGCTTTTTCCGTCTCTGGGCAACCTTTGTCCCCGCCTCTCCGTAGGGCTCTGGCTTCTTATTGGCCTAGCATCTCTAGTTCCTATAGGTCAAAGAACAAATGGACTGGGTCTGTCCCAGGCTATGCCTGATTCCGGAACCGCAGCAGAAATAGTTGATTGTGAAGCTGCTTTCAGTCATTGCTTAGGACATACCTATGGGGCCTGAAGGGGCCTTTTGCTAACACCGGAACAGTTGCCGGAGAGTTCAACCGCAAGCTAAAGAGATGCCGCCGAAGGGGAAAAGTGGTTCTGGAAAAGGAGGGAAAGGTAGACCGGCCTAGACAATCAGGGAGCGTAGGGGTGGATGAGGAGGACAGGAGTTGGCCGGCAGTTGAGTGGGGGTCGGGGAGGTGGTCATAAGCCAGACAGCAGGATGACCAGGAGCACCCTGAGCCGCTATGGTTTAAGTTTGGGGTTCTTGTGGTAAGAAAAAAAGTGTGTGAGGGGCTGCTGTGTTTCAGGGCATACCTGAGGTTTCAGTGCAGGGACGGTCATGGCAGGCGATAGAAGCTGCTGGGGATGGTTCCTCGTGACCTGGAACTGCTGTTTTAGGGGTTTATTACCACTAAAATTGAATCAGATGTAGCGCCAGCAATAAAAGGAAGCCTACACTAGTGGTCCATATAGACCTCTTAACAACTAATATGACGTATCCCCCTCCCCCATGAGGTGGGGCTCATTTCTTGAAGACGGGTGTTGGCACATCATTGTGCTTTCAGGCTAGAAAAATAGTCATCCCTGGACAAAGCGAGGAAGATAGTAGCCTCGAAGTACTATGCTGAATGTAATTCTGATAGGTATACTATAGAAGGTGGAAAGAGGGTAAAGAAACAAACTGGAGATACTTTGGGCAGGCCAAGATAAGCAGCAGCAATAGGGTAGAACATAATCGACCAGGAGAGTCCAGCCCCCAAGGCAGTTTGTGTAGTAATGGCATTGCTGAAGTAAAACTTCAAGACAAATAAGCTAGTGAGGGAAATTAAAGCAAAGAAAACTAAATCGTGGGGTGTGCTGTGTATGATGTTAATTAAGGTCGGTTAGGGACCAGGAGGTCCTTTTTTTTTTTTTGGTTTTTCGAGACAGGGTTTCTCTGTGTAGCCCTGGCTGTCCTGGAACTCACTCTGTAGACCAGGCTGGCCTCGAACTCAGAAATCCGCCTGCCTCTGCCTCCCAAGTGCTGGGATTAAAGGCGTGCGCCACCATCGCCCGGCCAGGAGGTCCTTTAAAGAGAATATTTTAGTAGTTCTGGTAAGAGAGAGTTGGCGGGCTTGTGAGATGGCTCAGCAGTTAAGAGCACTGACTACTCTTCCGGAGGTCCTGAGTTCAACCGAGAAAAAAATTTAAAAGAGGAAGAGAGAGAGAGAGAGCGAGAGAGAGAGAGAGAGAGAGAGAGCCTGAACTAAGATTGTGGTTGTAGGAACCCAGAGAAGAGAAGAGACGGATAAAGGGAGTGGAGTAGAGTGATACTCCAGAGGCCCAAGGAACCAAGATGTTTTAAAGAACAGTATGAGAATGGCAGCAGCACCACAAAGCCATGCCACAGCACAGGGTGAGGCTGAGGAGGATCTGAGTTTGAGGTCACCAGGAGTGCATTGGCCTTTAGCTGTCAGCTCCTCTTCATCCATCAAATAGTACCTGGCTAGCTAAAATATGTGTCCCCTTCCACAGTTTTTCACTTGTTGGATTCTCAGAAAGTATCCTGCCTTCCTCACTGGGATATGAGCTCCTTGGCTGCAGCTATGAATCCTGTTCACCTTATACCCCCAAGAACTGGAACTTGGGAATTATTTAGGAAACAACTGTTAAACTAAATACTTAATTTAGTCTTAGACACCTTGGCCTCTAACACTTAATATGCTGCCTTCGACACAAAACTTAAGAGTAGTAAGATGTGCTACCAATGGTAATAACCTGAATGTCACAGACTCCAGGAGGCTATCATTAGCTATCATGATAGACTGAAGGAAAAATACACACACACACACACACACACACACACACACACACACACAAGCACTTTAATCCTGAAATGCAATCAACCCCTCAAAATACATTGTTGGAGATTTTACATGTTAGAATTTCAAGTGTTAAACACACTGTCACAGAACATAATAGAAATTATAATTTTATATAATGGCAGTGTTTAGTGTTCTGCCATTAGAAGGCAAGATTTGGAATGGGGTCTGAAGAATCTGGGCCAGGCTTCATCCATGGCCACACTCTTTTTTCTGTGAAGTATTTTGTAGGGCACATTTCCTGTTATTAGAGATAAGTCACAGAGTAAGTTAACTTGATTGCATGACTCACCATATAGCCTTTTGGAACTTGGGGCTGTAATGGATGGATTACCTTGTGTTATGAGTTGGACCTATCTATAAATGTCAAAGTACAGTTGAGATGAGTTCCTATTCTCTCTTTTCTAAAGGAGGCGCAGCCTCTGGGAGTGACAGTGCTGACAAGAAGTCTCAGGGTCCTAAAGGTGGTGGCAATGCAGTAAAGGTGAGTTATCTTGTGTCTCCTCTTTTTCATGCAAAGTATTAAGGTAGGTGTGTGGGCATAGAAAAGACAGTGTGAGTAACCTATTCTTGTCTATGAGGCTTAATACCAAGTTAAAGTCAAGATGATACAAAACTGGAAACCATAAACCAGTCTCTCTTTTAAAAGGTAGAATTTTCACACTTCTAGCACTGCTCTTTTAAATGTGTTAACTTAGGGACTGGGGTTTTAGCTCAGTCAGTAAAGTGCTTGAGAAAGGACCTAAGCCTAATTGGTGAGTTTCAATCCAGTGAAAGACCCTATCTCAAAAGAAAAAAGGGGGTGGATGGCACCCTGGGAAGAATTATCTTCTGGCCTCCAGATGTACATGCACACAGATTTGTTACTTTCACCATGGGTGGGAGATAAGTCTCCGTCTTAGTTAGGGTTTTACTTCTGTGAACAGAAACCACGACCAAGGCAAGTCTTATAAAGGACAACATTTAACTGGAGCTGGCTTACAGGTTCAGAGGTTCAGTCCATTATCATCAAAGTGGGAAGCATGGCAGCATCCAGGCAGGCATGGTGCAGGAGGAGCTGAGAGTTCTACATCTTCATCTGAAGGCTGCCAGCAAAAGACTGACTTCCAGGCAGCTAGGATGAGGGTCTTAAGCCCACACCCACAGTGGCACACCTATTCCAACAGGGCCACACCTCCTAATAGTGTCACTCCCTGGGTCAAGCATATACAAACTATCAGTCCCCAAATAATTACTTGAAGGGCTTAAGCACCCAATCCCAGAGGAGTGTCTGCAAACAGAACTGTACCTCTATGGCTATGTAACAAGGAATTTCCATGTTTGGCTCAGGCTACAGGAGGTAAAAAAAATAAAAATAGATTGCATTGCCTATAAATTCAGCCATACATATGCAGAATAAAAGGAAGAGAGAATGATGGAGAGAAAATGTGAACTGAGCTGTTCTACTCAATACACCTATGCCTCAGAAATATAGTGGGAAATGAGGTGCTCGTTGTTACAGTCCGTTGGACTTTGTGAGAGCAAACATGTTGGTCTTCATAATGGATAGGGTCATTCGGGCTGTGTGTACTCTTCACTGAATTATACTGACCATCAAAGCTCCCACCTTAGGAGACTACTGTAGTACATAGGGCTTTAAGTAGCCATCTGGTCCCCTTTCAAAGAACCAAGTCCAGTGTGGCTCTATGGTAGATAAATGGAAAGGAGTGGCATGTAATTAGGTAGGAGGGTAGATCGGGGTTAAGTTTTTATTAAGCTTTTTGTTTAATGCCTGTATATTTTAGCCTGATTCCCTCAATAATAACATCTGGTAAAACTATAGTTCAATGGCATGGTCAGAATATTGACACTGATCCAGAATACTGAGCTACACCTCAAGCCTTCTACCCTATATAAACGAGCACTCCTATTGCACCTTTAGTTTTTGTAAAGATTTATTTTTATTTATTTATATGAGTACAGTGTAGCTGTCTTCAGACACACCAGAAGAGGACATCAGATCCCATTACAGATGGTCGTGAGCCACCATGTGGTTGCTGGGATTTGAACTCAGGGCCTCTGGAAGAGCAGTCACTGCTCTTAACCACTGAATCATCTCTCCAGTCCCTGTTGCCCCTTTACAACTAGGCACCCCCTCCTCCTGCCTTTACTTCTATCCCCCAACACACATACTTTTTCTTTTTGAGATAGTCTTCTTTGGCCCACGGTGGCCTCAAGTTCATTATGTAGCAAAGGATGGCCTTGGATTTCTGACCCATCTGTTCCTACTTCTCAAATGCAGGAATTGGAGGCTTCTAACCTATCCCATCTTTCTATCCCATTTTGAATGAGTTTTTTGTTATTATTGTGTGTGTGTGTGTGTGTGTGTTTGTTTTGTTGTTTTGAGACAGAGTCTCACTGTGTAGCCCTGGCTGTCCTGGAACTTACTATATAGACTAGGCTGGCCTCAAACTCATAGAAATCACCTGCCTCTTCCTCCCAAGGGCTGGAATTAAAGGTGTGTGCCACTATGCCCAATCTTTAATAATTTCAAGAATGTTACATTGGATGGAATCATATAGTTTATAACCTTTGGTGAGTGCCAGATTTTTGCACAGTGTAATTTTCTGGTGGTTTCATTCAGGTCGTTGTGACAGTAGTTTGTTACTGTGTGTGTTGCTAAGTTCTGTTTCGTGATATAGAAGTACCACATCTGTTTTAGCATTTACCTGCTCAACGGTATTAGTGTTTTTGTTGTTTTCAAATGTTTGGACACCACAAGAACCCTAGAACCAACAACATCTCTGTACCCCCATGCTGTTCCTGTGTCACTAAGAGCTCTGAGTCACACCTGCTGAGGCTCCCTCTTTCTGTTCCCTATCTGTTCAGATTTCAGGTTCTAAAACCCGCCCTGCTCCCCAGCACCTCCTAGGCTTCCATAAGTTCTGTCCTCCACATCTCCTCAGAAATGGAAATGCCTCTAAGGGCCTCATCCTCACACTAAGGAGCCTTGACTGCTTTTCCTCATAGAAATGGGTTTGTGGCAGTTACGCCAGTGGGCAAACTTGTACTGTGTTCAATGACTGTGAGTTAGATGTGTTGTTTTGTAGTTACCAGGGATTATTCAGATGTGACTCTTGTACCAAGAAGATTCATATTCTTCTCCAAATACTAACAGGATATGCTTTTCCCTTGTAGGTCAGACACATTCTATGTGAAAAACATGGGAAAATCATGGAAGCCATGGAAAAGTTAAAGTCTGGGATGAGATTCAGTGAAGTGGCCACACAATATAGTGAAGATAAAGCCAGACAAGGGGTATGTTGCTCTTTATCATTTCAATGTTCTGTCATTAATTTTAGCAATATCTTTGTTTCAAGAAAAGTAGAAATGTCCAGCTTATGGGACTGAGGATGTAGCTAAATGGTAGGCATGACGAACCTTCCCCAGATCACTTCCAGAATGCAGCAGGAATATGAGCAGTCCTGCTCCATCCAGTCTTAGGCTTCCTCCTCCCATTTGTCCCTTGTGAGACAGTGCCTACATAGCCAGAAGAATAATACAGCCCAGTGAGCCATTGTATTCATATCGGGAAAACGCTTGGAAGCTACAGTAGAACTGCTCTCTTTTTTAAGGCCACTTGATATATCTTTTGGATTTTTTCAGGGTGACTTGGGTTGGATGACCAGAGGATCCATGGTGGGGCCATTTCAAGAAGCAGCATTTGCCTTGCCTGTAAGTGGGATGGATAAGCCTGTGTTTACAGACCCACCAGTTAAGACAAAATTTGGATATCATATTATTATGGTTGAAGGAAGAAAATAAAATCACATGAAAAACTGAATAAGTGTTATATATTTTGTTTATCTCTTTAAAAGGTATAAAATAATCCTCATGTTTTGTGAACTGTCAGTGTGGGTTCGTAGGTAAGATCGAGTGGTTAACAGTTAGCATGTAGTGTAGTCACTTTTAGTTTTCAGGGATGACTCATGCGAACTCCTTTTAACTTGTATTCCCATTGTATTCCCATTTTCCCCAGACTAATATTGACCCTCAGTGTGTCCCATAAATTAACTCTGAAACCATCTTCAGAGGAGTCAAATCTCAGGTCCTGAAAACCTTGGTCATCTAGTACGTGATTTAGTACATGAAAAGGTTAATTCAAGTTAGGCAACCCTGATCCTCCAGGACAGGTATTGTCTTAATATAGTGCATGGCGGCCATGCAGCCATTTAACGTCAACTTTCTGTTTAAGGTTATTTTTTTTTTATTAAGGGGTATGTGTATTTTTCTGAGTGTGCCTATGTGTATGGGTACTCAGGAAGGACAAAAGAGGGCATCAGAGCCCCTGGGGCTGGAGTTACAGATGGTTGTAAACTACCTGACATTGGTGCTGGAACCACACTGGTCCTCTGTAAGAGCAGCAAGCACTCTTCTGAGCCATGCCTCCAGCTTTTCAACTTTCCCTTTCAATAAACGTCTGTCAAAGAATGTTCTTGGAGGCCTTCAGGCTTCTCAGCAGGAAAAGGTGCCTACTGCCGAGTCTGGTAGCCCGAGTTAAGTCCCTGAGACCCAGATGGTAGAGAGAACTGGGAACTATTATTTGTCCTCTGCTCTAGTTACGGTTTCCATTGCTGCAGTAAAACACTATGACCCTAGACAATTTGGGAAGGAAAGAGTTTATTTATTTCTCTTACGGTTCCACCCCATAGTTCATCATTGAAGAAAGGGTAGGAACCTGGAGGCAGAAACGGAAGCAGAAGCTGGGGAGGAGTACTAGCTACTGCTTGCTCCTCCTGGCTTTCTCAGCCTGCTGTTTTGTTTGGTGTTTGTTTGTTTGTTTGTTTTAGAACCAAGGACCACCCGTAATGAGTCAGGCCATCTCATATTTTTATCATCAGTTAAAAAATGTACTGCAGGTTTGCCCACAGACTGATTTGATGGTATTTTTTTCAACTGAGGTTCCCTCTTCCCACATGACTAGCTTGTGATAACTTGACATAAAAGTAGCCAGCATATCCTCTGACCTCCACATGCATGCTATGGTACACAAGGACACACACACACACACACACACACACACACTCACAAATGGTCTAATTTAAAATTAGAAAAAAGGTGCTTGATTCTCCCGTGGGGTTGTCTATACTAAACTAAGCAGTTATTCTCCAATTCCTAACTAAAGGGACAAAATCTAGCATAAAAACAGTTTTCCTAGCCAGCTAGCAGTGACACTCAGAAGACAGGCAGGTGGATCTCTGTTTGAGGCCAACCTGGTCTACAGAGTGAGTTACACAAGGCCATACAGAGAAACCCTGCCTGGAAGGTGGGGACAAAATAAAACTGCACACTTCTCTTTTATGCTCATTGCATGCTGTCCTGGTTGGGGGGGGGGTTGTTTGTTTGTTTGTTTTGTCAGATTGCCTATAGGCAAATCTATGAGACACTTTCTTGATTAATGCTTGATGTGGGAGGGCCCAGCCCACTGTCGGCGGTGCTACCTCTGGATTACGTAAGGAAGCACACTGAGCAAGCCCTGAGGAACAAGTCAGTAGGCAGTGTTCCTCTGGGGCTTCTACTTCAGTTCCTGCCTCCAGGTTCCTGACAAGTTCCTGTCCTGACTTCCTCAGTGAAGAAAGAGTGACTTAACAACTCAGAAGAAATGAACCTTTTTGGTCATGGTGGGGTGTTTTGTTTATTTGTTTCATTTTTTAAGAATTATTTATTTCTTTTATGTATATAAGTACACTGTCGCTGTCTTCAAACACAGCAGAAGAGGGCATCAGATCCCATTACAGATGGCTGTGAGCTACCATGTGGTTGCTGGGATTTGAACTCAGGACCTTTGGAAGAGCAGTCAGTGAGCCATCTCTCCGGCCCCTTGGTTTTATCACAGCAATAGAAACCTAACACATGGATTACATTATGATTCTCCTTTCTATGAGTAATATTCTATTACCTATTTTAAAAATTATTTTTAAAACTGTGCACATGTGAGTGTTCAGTCATGTGTGTATGTAAAGGCCAGATGTTCTTCAGGACCTGTCCCCCTAGGTGGGTTTTTTGCTTGGTTTTTTGTTTTTAGATGGGGGTCTCGTACTGGCTTGGGACTTACCATTTCTGCTAGACTGGCTGATGAGCAAGCCATAGGGATCTTCTTTTCTCTGTCTTCCCAATACCAGGATTATAAACTCTTGTCACCACACTTCACTGACTGAGCTGGTTCCCACCCCACCGAGATGTACGTCCATCTCTAGATATACAGTTGTTATATTTGGTTATTTAGTGTGTGTGTGTGTGTGTGTGTGTGTGTGTGTGTGTGTGTGTGCCACAGCAGTGCATGGAGGTCAGAGGACAACTTGCTGAGCTGGTTCTCTTTCCCCTGTGGAGGTCCTGGGAATCAAACTCAGGGCCACAGGCTTGGCAGCAGGATGGTCACAGAGCTATCTCTGTAATACTTTGTATCTATATTTTACAATTTTTAACTGCTATTTTATGATTTAAAAATATAAAATGAATAATAAAGCACCATACTGCTTCAAAAATAAAAAAAATGCTGATTTTTTAAATTATAACATTTAGCTAGTATATAGGTATGTATACATGAAATGTGTGCGCAGAAGCTTTCAGGAGTCATTCACTCTGGCTACCTTTACATGGCTTGCCAAGATTGAACTCATGTCTCCTGACTTGCACAGTGCCTTAGTCAGTGTTCTATTGCTGTGAAGAGACACTATGACCACAACAACTCTTACAAAAGAAAGTAGTTGGGGTTTGCTTACAGTTTCAGAGGTTTAATCCATTATCACAGTGGGAAGCATGGCAGCATAAAAGCAGACAGGTTGCTGGAGAAGTAGCTGAGAGTTCTACGTCTGGATCGTCAGGCAGCAAGAAGAGAGAAACACACTTTAACTAAGCCACACCTCCTATTCCTTCTGGAGTGCCTCTCCCTGATGACTAAGTATTCAAATAAGTAAGCCTGTTACTCCAAACCAGGACACACACCAGGCACCTTTTTACCTGCTATGCCATCTTACTGAGCCTTATAACTGATACTTAAGAGTCATCTTTTTAACAGGACGAGTCCTTGCTTCAACTCCATCCTCTGGTAGCCCTGTGTTAGCTTATAAACATAGGTGATTTTGCCTATAGACTCAACTTCCCCATTTTTAAAAATTCTGAATTTCTGCCATTAAGCAGGCATGCCACTATAACAGAAAAGTGTTCAAAATAAGCTAGGCATAGTGCTACATGCTTGTAATCCCAGATCATCGGGGCTTAGGTTGGGGGCTTGTGAGTTCAAGGCCAGTCTGGAGCTACATAGCAAGTTCCTGATCAATTCGGAATACAATACTGTGGCTCTGTCTCCAAACAAATCAGAACTCAGCTAAAATGCAAAGAAAGGACTTACCGAAGTAGTTTCACATAATAGTACCTTAAACCACTTTCAAAGGGCTGGGGATGTAGGTCAGTAATAGAGCACTTGCCTAGCATAAGCAAAGCCCTGGTTCCATCTCCAGTCCATACCCAAAAAGAGTAAATAATCTCACAGACACATCTATAACAATGAATAATAGCAATAAATTCTAAAAGTCTTGAAACTTTGAAAAGCTTTTTAGTACCTGGTCTTTTGCTCAGGTCAGTGGCCCTGTTGCATAGGTGTCATCCCCAAGAGCTTCCTCAGAGACTGGAAAATTGAACCAGACAAACTAGATTCTGTGGCTTGAGGGACAATTTAAACTAGCCTGGGAGAAAGTAGGGAGGAATGGGCCTTTTACACCAAGTGACCCTTTGGATAGTAAGCCTTTGACTGGTATTTATGATTCTGAAGGATAAAAGGAAAATTTTAAGGAGTTTTAGGCTGGATGTGGTGGATTTTCTTTATGTTTTTGTTTTTTGAGACTAGGTTTCTTTGTGTAGACCCGGCTGTTTGGATCTTGCTATGCTAACTGAGCTGACCTTGAACTCATACCCTTGCCTCCCAAGTGCTAGGATTAAAGGGGTAAACCACCACGTCCAGCCCAAAACTCCTTAAAATTTTCCTATTTGTCCTCAACTTGATCTATAGACAAGGGTGACCTTGAACTCACAGAGATCCACCTGCCTCTGCCTCCCCCAGTGCTGGGATTAAATGTGTGTGCCACCACCACTGTCTGGTAAAGTTCAAGACATTCAACATGACTGGGGAATGTATGAGTGAAGTGGGAATGTGAATTATAACCTCTATGGAGAGTAATTTGGCAGAACTCTCAAATTTGGAAATATACCCATTTACCCCAGAACTCCATTTCTAGGAATTTATTGCATAAAAGGCATAAAAATACTCATTATAGCACTACTTGGAAGGAAAGTAAATGTTCAGTAGAGTACCATGAAGTCAGATGTGCTATGGTGTATACAGCACACTAGCACTAGGATAGGAAAAGGTGTATACAAAGAGCTTGGAGCATTTGAAAAGCCAGCCCATCCATCCTAATGCTGCCAAATAAATGTAGACAGTCGCTAGGAGTGGCATCTAGAACCAAGGGGGAGACGCAGATTAAGGAATTTTGATCTCACACCATTAGTCGTGGGCTTTGTCATTGTTTCTCAGACAAGGTCTCACTGTATCACTCTGACTGACCTAGAACTTGCTCTGTAGACTAGGCTAGCCTTGAACTCCCAAATCTGCCTTCCCAGTTCTGGGATTAAAGGCATGTGCCAACCATCACACCCAGCTAAACCAAGGGACTTAAATATTGTGACAGGAAATCCTTTGGCATGTGCCCAAAGCTGTACATCCCTTCTCAGAATTGAGAGGGTTTTATTGTTGGGTTTTTTTTAGATGAAGTCTCTTACCATGCCCTGTATTCAAAAAGTTTTATTGTTGTTGTTTTAGATTTTTATTTTATTTTTTATTTATGTGTGTGAGCCTGATGATTTTGTTTACCTCATGCATGCAGACGTCCTCACAGTCCAGAAGGAGGCATCAAGTCCCCAGGAGTTGGAGTTACAGGCAGTTGTGAGCTACCTAATATGGATGCTGGGAACAAAACTTGGGTCCTCCTAAGAACAATAAGCTATCTTTACAGTCCTGCTCCTCAGAGTTTTTATTAAGTTCATAAATAAAATATATAAGATTAGGCGCTGGAGAGATGGCTCAGCGGTTAAGAGCTCTGGCTTCTCTTTCAGAGAACGCAGGTTCCATTGCCAGCACCCACATGGCAGCTCACAACTGTCTGTTACTCTGGTCTCAGGGGATCTGAAAGTCCTCTTCTGGCTTCCTCAGGAACCAAGCATTCACACTGTGCACAGATATACATGTATACAAACACCCATACACATAAAAAAATAAATAGAAACATTTTTTAAAAATACATCAAGGTTATCACATATACTAAAATATTTGAAAGTTTAAAAATTGTTATGTGTGTGTGCATCTTTATTTCTTAGCACCTAATGGTAAATCTAAAAACCACTTTTATAGGGATCAAACTCAAGACCCTGTACACGGTAAACACATGCTCTACGCTGATAGTCATGACTATTAGTGGTTCCTTTGAGATATCTACAGACATAAAATCTGTAATTTCTATGGGTGACAATCAAGCAATGCTTTTGCAGTTTGTGGCAGTGCATGCCTTTAATCCCAGCATTTGGGAGGCAAGGGTAGGTGGATCTTTGAGTTCCAGGCTGGTATAGGGAGTTAGTTCCAGGACACCCAGGCTACACAGACGTTATTGTTTCAAAAGAATAAAAAATATCTTTTTTGAACAATGTAAAACTTGGTGTGTCTCAAATGTAAAGCATTGGGGAGGCAGTAGTGGAAGAACCAGCCACCTGCTGAGCAACCAGTTTCCAGCCTTTGGGGGAAGGGTTCCCCCCCCCCCGCCTTTATATTTGGAGCCCCCATTAAACATCGAGCCTTGATCAGAAAACTTGTCTTGGCTCCTTATTTCTCTCGCAAGCCCATTCTATTTCAGCCCCAGCTTTCCTTCCAGGTGACCTTGGTTCCTTTAGCCACAGGCAGCTACAGAGAATCATGCCTAGTCAATCTAGTGAGGTCTTGTCCAAACAAAACAAAACAAACCCAAACAATCCTACAATGTTATGAAATGTAATGCAGGGAGAAGGTACCTGGTGGGCCTATGCTAAGGTGTGCCCTTGAGAAATTATGCTATGCAATAGATCTGGTATAAAGGGGTTTATTTGGGACAGGGAGGAGAGTGAGGGCCTAGAGAAGGGGTACAGGCAGATGATAGACTTGTAGACTGGCAGACAGACGGGAGCAGAGCCATGATGGCAATGAAGAAGATGGGGCACAAAGCAGGACAGAAAACTGGGTGGGGGGAGAAAACGTGGGAACGGAGAGAGAAAGCACTGGAGTGGCGGGCAGTCTTTTTATATGCAGCCCACACCTGGAGCACCTGGTGGATCTGGTAGCACATAATGACAAAAGCCATTACTAGGTCCCTGGGAGGAACCTGCACTGCCACCACCTAGGTTGTTCAATTTTTTTAAAGAGTTTTCAACATTTTATTCATTCATTCATTCATTCATTCATTCACTGTACATCCTGCTCACTCCCCTTCCCCACCAGTTACCCCCTTCCCACAATCCTACCCTCATCTGCCCTCTCCTCCTTTAAGAGGGTGAGACCCCTCCTGGATAACTCCCCCACCCTGGCACATCAAGTCTCTGCAGGACTAGGCACATCCTCTCCCACTGAGACCAGACAAGGCCGCCCAGCTAGGAGAACAGATCCCACAGACAGGCAACAGCTTTTGGGACAGCATCCATTCCAGTTGTTCAGGACCCACATGAAGACCAAGCTGCACATCTGCTACATATAAGCAGGGAGGCCTATGTCCAGTCCGTGTACGTTCTTTGGTTGGTGGTTCAGACTCTGAGATCCCCAAGGGTTCGAGTTAGTTGACTCTGTTGGTTTCCTGTGGAGTTCCTATCCCCAATGGGGTCCGAAATCCTTTTCTTCCATAAGAGTTCCCAAGCTCCATCCACTGCTCGGGCTATGGGTTTCTGCATCTGTCTAATTCAGCTGCTGGGTGGAACTTCTCAGAGGACAGCCTTGCTAGTCTCCTGTCTGCAAGCATAACAGAATATCATTAATACTGTCAGGGATTGGTGCTTGCCCATGGGATGGGTCTCAAGTTGGGACAGTTATTGGTTGGTCATCAATCTCTGCTCCATCCCCAAGCCCTGCATTTCTTTTAGATAGAATATACTTCAGGTTGAAAGTTTTGTGGGTGGGTTGGTGTCCCTATCACTCCACTGGGGTTTCTACCTGGCTAAAGTTTGGGATACCTATGCTACAGTCCACAGACCGAAAGAAGCTAAACAAGAAGGAAGGCCCAACCAAGGATGCTTGAATCTCACTTAGAAGGGGGAATCTCAGAAGAGGCAGATGGAGGGAGGGAACTGGATGGGAGAGGAGATGGGAATGGGGGCATCAGGATCAGGTGTGGGAAGGGGCAGGAGAGATGGCGAGATGACCATGAGAGTGAATAGGGTGGGGAGATGGGGGGCATCTCCAGAATGGGACAGAGACCTGGGATAAAGGAGGCACACAAGTCTCAATGGGCATGACCTTAGCTGTGACTCATAGCATTGGAAATATGGAAACTGAAGAGGCTTGTTCTGTTTTGTTTTTTGAGTCAGGGTCTTATATATCCCAGGCTGGCCTCAAATTCACTATGTAGCAGAGGATGACCTTGAACTTCTGATCCAATCCTCCTGCCATTACCTCACAATGCTAGGATTGCAAATGTGCAGAGGTGCCACCGCACCAATGCCCCTGGCCACTCTTAGAAAATGCACAAGCTTAAGAAGCTGCAGGAAACCTGGGAGCAGTGGGGAATGCAAAGGCTAAGTGAGGTTAGGTACGAGCAGGGCTGAGACCATGGTGGATGATGTGGGAACCAGAGTCCAGAGTGCAAATGCCTTTCTTTTCCCCTTAGATCTTCATGTGGTGTGAAGAGGCCAAAAGCTGGAGAAGTATTTTCTCAGGCATGGAGATCACTAATCAGGGGACCTAGGAAAGCCCTTCAGTTAAGTCACTGATAAGTTCCAATTGGTAGCAAGCTGAACTGACCCCTAGAGGCTAAGCCCAAGTGTTTCCCTCTGAACACTTGACCTGTGCAGGCTTCTGTATAGCGCATCTAAAACGGACAGTCTCCTGTCCTCACTTAAAGACTCTGGTGGCAATAGGTCCTTACCAGACCTTTAAGTGAGTCTTCATTTTCAGATGTTTATTGAACAGTTGTCAACTAAATTGAATCCTAGACCCCGGGGGTACACTAGTGCACAAGTCAGTCCCTGCAGTCACAGATCCTTTTTTTGGGGGGGGGGGTTCTTTTGATTTTTAATATTTCTTTTTTTTTATTTCATGTATGTGAGTGCACTGTTGCTGTCTTCAGACACACCAGAAGAGAGCATCAGATCCCATTAGACATGGTTGCAAGCCACCATATGGTTGCTGGGAATTGAACTCAGGACCTCTGGAAGAGCAGTCAGTGCCCTTAACCACTGAGCCATCTCTCCAGCCCTGCCATCCCAGATCTTAAGAGTTGGATAATGGCTAATCCACATCCTTGGGGGGTGGGTCTTTTAGGAGCAGGGTTGGAAACTTTTAAATAGAGAGAGCTATGAAAAATTAGTCTTTGTTCTTGGCTCCTCGCACGTAGCTCCAAAAGCCCTGAAAATCTGCTGAATGATGTTTGCTGAGGAAATGTTTGGTGGCTAGACACCCCCACCCTCTGTCCCAGCTCTGGAATGGTAGCTGGTAGCCAGCCATAAGACCAAGGTTTCATTAGAGGGGTGGGGCTGCGCAACCTCCAGGGCTATAAATATGGGTTAATCCATAATAGCCAACTACTTAAGCATGCTTACTTAATTAATTGTCCAAAAATATCTCCAGCACTGCATAAAACAATGGAGTTTGAGGTTTATGTTAGTGGTTTCCCAACCTCACAGGGGTTGCCTAAGACCATTGGAAAACACAGATATTTACAATTCATAACAGTAGCAAAATTAGTTATGAAGGAACAGTGAAATAATTTTATGGTTGGGGGTTATTCCAACATGAGCAATTGTACTAAAGGGTCTCAGCATTAGGAAGGTTGAGAACCACTAGTAGCTTAATGCACCTAGTTGAAGGGATTGTGGGAGCTCCCTGCAACCCCCTTCATACCTACACCTAATCATCCTTTTTATCCCTTGTTTCTAGGTTTACTTTCTTTAGTAAACTAAGTATAGCAAACTGTGTTTAGGAGTTCTGTGACCTGGAAGGGCATAAAAACCCAACTTGTAGTAATGTGTTATTAAGCACTATCCTTTGAGTGAAACAACCACCATGAGACCAGTTGCATCTGCTTGCCAAAGATCACACAGCTGTGCTTGGTGATATTCCCTCACAGGAAGGGCAGGGAGGGTCACTGAACCCTTACCCAAATACTGACAGCTGCTCTAATTATATGTAGCCTCTGGGTTTCATGGAGGGGCTACATTATAGGCTGGAAAGGGTTGGGGGAAGGGGACTCCATCTTTGCAGCCAAGGGGAAGTCATGGTCACGCTGGGTGGACTTTCCCAGTGTGACTTCTTTGCTCACCCATGCTTCAGTCAATAACTCCTCCCCTGTACACTGTAAGTAAGCCCATAAACTTGGTGACTCTCCAGGCTGAATCATACATTGGTTTGTCATTAGGACCTTTAGACAAGGGATAGATATTGCTTAGTCCTTCCACATTGGGAGAAAATTCTTTTAACACTTCCCTGTAAAGGCAGACTTTGTAGAATTGAGGCCTAAAACTTGTAGTCTCACACTAACTCTGGGTAGTGTCCAAACTGAATTGCAGGGCACTGATTGGTGTCCAGAGAAGTGTTCTGGTATGGACTCCACCACCATGCCAGGTGTCACGGTGATGAAAGTAAAGAGAACTCAGTGTTTCATAGTTGCTTTTCATTCAGTACAAAGTCTCAGTTTTATGCCTTACTAAGTCATTCATCATGGGCAGGTCACATTGAGTCTTAGATGTTTCAGTTCAAACACAATAACACTACCCTCCACCTGAAAGGTTATGGTAAGAATTAAACAAGGGGCCTGCATGATGTATTTAACATCCAGTAGGCACATTATAAACACTAATTCTTTGGTGACAGCATATGCTGCACTTGGTGTTCTGAAGGTGAATCAGATTCTTATCTAGTTGACAATCCAAAGAGAGGATGTGATAGCATCCAAACACCAGTATAAGTGGGGCATAGTGTTAGACACCCTTAATCCCAGCCCCAGGGAGGCAGAGGCCGGTGGATCTCTGGGAGTTCCAGGTCAGTCAAAGCTATGTAGAGACCTTGTCTCAAAACACTGAAGGAAAAAAAAAACCCACAGCATAACTGGTTTGAAGAAAAGCAGACAGTCAAGGGTATGTGAAGAATGACTAACCAGTTGGTAGAGTGACTCCAAGGCAGGCTACAAGTACCAAAGAATTCTAGTACAGGTACTGTCTGCAGCTAAGCTAGAAGTACGACCACCACATTATTAGGGATATCTTAGATTTGGAATACTAAATGATGAGCTTATAAAGAGTTTCTGTATACATCTGTCCACCACCTTGTGAAAGAAAATGAATGGAAAAACTCTTGAGAAAAGGCACTTTAATTTTCAGAACTGAACAGACAAGATAGTCCTTTTCAGAGTAAAAATAGCCAGAATAGCTTCACAAAACTTTAGGTAATATCAATTAAAAGTAACACTTCTGAAAGTTTGCAAAGTATGCCTAAAGGGGAAAAAATGAAATATTCAAGAACTACTAAACAAAACATTTATATTCTATATCATTTTAGACATAAGAAATAGGCTATAAAGTTCTCAAATGCTAAGTTGCTTATACAAACTTAAAGTCATGAGCATGACCTCAGGATCTGCACTTTTTATATCAAGTGCTTTAACTAAGCAGTTGAGAGCCTCCTGTATCTTCCCACACTCTTTCAGTTCTTTCCCACGAGCTACAAGACTCTCATAGTCATTAGCAGCCTCCACTGCGGGATCCTGGGGAGGATCAAGCAAAGGGTCACCTGATGAAGGTTCAGGGGCACAGAGAGAGCTTTGTGGGGCTGGAGAAGTAGGCTCAGGCATGGTCAAGTTGCCGGACTTGTTTCCTGAAGCCAGTGTGGCCCCAGAAGGCTGCTCTTCTGTGCAGGCCAAGGCTTCTTCATTGCTCTCTTCTGAAAGCTCCGGCTCAGTCTCCTCCTCACTGCTGTTATCAAGCCTTTCCTCCATATCTTCCACATCATCTAAAACCACATTGATCAGAGACCTCCTAGAAGCCAGAGACCTCCTAGAATGTAAGGACGTATTCACATCATCGGATATTTTAGGCGAAAAGAACCTCTGAGATGGATTGTTGTCATTTTGGGGAGTTGAAGCATCAAATTGTTTCACAGATGAGAATGGAAAGGGAGAGATGCTAAATGAATTTGTGGAACTACCTTTAGAAGCATCTTCTTCATATTCATCATCTGAGAGGATCCTTCTAGCTTTGTTTTTGGTTTTCACACTAATCACTTCTGATTCTTCATCACTCTTTTTAGAAGAATCCAAACTGAGATTAAGTGCTGACTCTCCCCCGGAGTTAGCTGCAGGGCTTTGCAAGCTATTTTCTTTCTCAACATGTTCCAAAAACTTGCTGGAGAGGTTTTGTCTAGTGTCTGCAGAGTCTTCCAGGAAAAGATTGAAATCGCATGCATACTGTGGGGGTGATTCTAAAGGGTCCTCTTTCAACTCCAACTGGGCCTCGATTGCTTGAGCACCCTGCAGTGCACTAGGGGATGCTGACAAGTCATCAGATATTTCAATCATGGGTACATCTGATTCTAGGTTTTGATTTTCATTTGCTGTGGGACTGCAGTGATATAAAACCATACTCTCCTGTAGATCTAAATTTGGCCCAAGATCAGCCTTGCTGGATTGTCTAGGTGAATAATGAAAACGTCCCAGGTTCTCTGATGGAGCCTCTTGCCCAGGTGATGTTTGTAATTCCTTCTTCTGCACAGCTTCATTTTCAGCTGCAAAACCTTTTGCAGGACTCAATAAAGAGTCAGTCCAAACCCCTATACTTTCAGGCCCCTGGGGTAAAGAAGCTATAGTGCCAGCATCAGATGTACTTTCGAAGTGGTGCTCATCACCTTGCAGCGAAGTGACAGCATGTGCCTCGGAGTGCTCTTGGGGCTCACTCTCTGCAGACTGATCATAAATGCTTATACTGGCCATTTGAGAACTGATAGCCTCTACCTGGGTAGGATTGGTCGGGAGGCGTGAAGGCTGAGGCTGGGGTTTGTTTAATTCAGTACCTTTCTTCTTTTGTTGAGAAGAAAATTCCTGTGCTTTGAGCCAGGTCTCCTCAATTCCAGTCCTTTGTCTTTGCACTGTAGTTTGAGACTCAGATTCAACAAGGAATTGAGCTTTCTGAACTCTCTGATGAATGTACTGAGAGTCTTCTAGCATGTCAAGCTCTTCTTTAACAGACAGATCATGGGTGAACATCAAATCATGGTCTGAGATTCCTGCTATGCCCAGCGAGTATAGGTAGGCAATATGCTCATCTAGTTTCTCATCAGATCTCCGCTGAGCAGCATGCAGACACTGAAGCTGCATCTGGGTTGCAGAGTTCTGCAGATCCCCAACTGTGAAGAGCTCTTTCAACTCTTGTTTGGTGAAATAGCGGAATGGGTTCTTCTTATCACCGGTAGTTTGTCTGATCAATGAGTCCTTGAAAACCTGTCTTCTGTATATCTTTTCTTCTACAGTTCCACAAGTGATTAGCCGATAAACCACAACATTCTCTTTTTGTCCAATCCGGTAAACTCTATCCACTGCTTGAGCATCAGTTGCAGGGTTCCAGCTAGGGTCAAAAATGACAACTCTAGTCGCTGCAGTTAATGTTAGGCCAACACCACCTACTTGAGTGGTAAGTAGAAAAACTGAGTATTCTTTATTTTGCTGGAATAACTGAATTCTTTTTTCTCGTTCCCAAAGATGAGTAACTGTGCCATCAATTCGCAATGTCTTAAAGTGTCTGTTCTTTAAGAGACGCTCAATGATGTTGAGAATTTGTCTCGACTGAGAAAACACCAGAGTTTGATGTCCTTCCTCTTGAAGTCTCTCTAGCAGGGACATTAAGAATATCATTTTTCCAGACTCTTGCATCAGTGTATTGTCAGTTAAGTGATCAATGCTGTCCATGTTTGAGACATCTTCTTGCTCATTTTCATCCTGAGCAGAGAATGTGGCAGTTCCTAGATTCAGCAAACGACAAGCTCGGGCAGACAGCAGCCTAGGGTGGTCACAGAGCTTCTTTAAGACACCCAGCTCAGCCAGAGGTGAGCGTGTCTCCATTAACAACTCCTTGATGTGATCTAAAGACACAAACTTCCTATAAATTTCCTCTTGTAAAGGCACAAGGCATATCCAAACAATTAAATCATTTTTCCTGGTAAGGGACAACATTTCACAAATGGCTTCAACAGTTGGATCCTTTTCACCAAGTCTGGCCTCTGGGTTGTCTGCCTTTTTCATCTGCACTTCTTCTTTGGTCCTCCTTAGAAAATAGGGTTTTATGATTTCCATTAAGTTTTCAGATATCTTAAGTCCCAAGGCTTTTTCCCCAGGGGTAGCATCCTTCTCTCTTGCTCTAATAATAGGGTTTTCATACTCCATTTTAAAAGTTTTTAATGTTCCTAATAAGGAACCTTGGCAAGCAAAGTCAAATAGGGACCACAGTTCTTGCAGATTATTCTGGATTGGTGTTCCTGTGAGAAGGAGGCGATTATTTGCAGGAACAGCACGAGCACATATTGCTGACTTGGTAGAGGTGCTTTTGATCTTATGGGCTTCATCAAGGATGACATAGTCCCATACAAATGCTTGTCCATTAAAGCTTGCAAGTTGCTGCCAATTATTGAGTAACATTTGGTAGGTAGTGATCACAACGCCATTCCTTTGTTGAATCCGTGTCAGGCTTCTGGTGCGTTCATTCTTGCTGGAGCCATGAAAGGTTTTGACTCTCATTCCTGGAGTCCACTTGGCAAATTCTTTGACCCATGAATTAATGAGACTGGTTGGCATGATCAATAGCACATGATTTACAAGTGAGGCATCAAACATACCTGACAGGAAAGCAATGATCTGAATAGTCTTTCCCAATCCCATATCATCTGCTAAGATGCCCCCTTTTCTTCCATTCTTATACAGGCTATAGAGAAAAGCGATGCCTTCTTTCTGGTGCTCAAAGAGTTTCTCATACAGCTCTCGGTAAAGCAGCAAGCCAGAGTTGCACACATCTGTAAATTCATCATCCTCATCTTCTTCTTCTGCCAACTGCTCCAAAGCTTCTTGTAGTTTCTGGATTCTGCTCATCACCTTTTTGGTGGGAAAAATGTCCTTTGCCAAATTGAAAAGTTTCAATGATTCTTCCAGATCTCCACACTTAGCTGCTTCTTTGGCTTCTTGCACATATCTATTTAAAAAAAAAAAAGGTAAAAATAATGTGACATGGGACTTGGAAATTAGCTCAAGTGGTAGAATACTTGTTTGGCATGAAGGAGCCTCTGAAGTCAATTTCCAACAAAGGAAACAGAAACAGACTGAATATTTAACCTATGAAGCCTTTAGAGTTCATTTTGGAATTCAGACTGTAGTTGGGCTTTATTTTAAAAAGGCACTCTCAAGTATCCCTTGAAGTTCTTCTTAAACTCACTATATAGCCAAGGTTGAGCTTGAACTATCTTCTGGCCTCTATCCCACCTCACAAGTGCTGGGAATTTTAGGCATGTGCTATGCCCAATTTTATATGTGGTGCTGGGGATTGAACTCAGGGATTTGTGCATGCTGGGCAACCACTTTACCAGCTGAGGCTCATCCAGCCCTGTAACTAAGTTGGGTTTCTAATGTCCTCAAGCAAATCCCAAAGCTGTCTTCTGACACCTGCACACACATATCACACAAAGTAACAATAAGTAAACAATTACTGTTGGGAATGTACATTAGTAAGTCTCGATGGAAGACATTCTCAAAAATGAGAAAACCACTTTATAATCCAATTATATCAATTCTGAGCATTTACCCACTAAAATCAGTTAGCTTAGTATAGAGACCCCTTCATACCCATGTTTATCATAGTGCTATACATAATACCCATGTTATGGAATCAGCCAGGCTCCCCATATACATATAGGTAATATAAATATACAATTGAGGAGCTGGAGAGATGGCTCAGAGGTTAAGAGCACTGAGTGCTCTTCCAGAGGATCCTGATTCAATTTCCAGCACCCACATGGCAGCTTACAAATGTCTTTAAGTCCAGTTCCGTAGGATCTAATGCCCTCACACAGACATACATGCAATTTGCAAACAAAACACCAATGCATATAAAAAATAAAAAGAAATTTGTTGAGGGATGTTTTTGTACACTGTGTATTTCGGATGCTGATTTACATGCCCAGAGATCTGTTTGCAGTCCAGATGTTGGCACTGTCATGATTATTATAGCATCTCCTGTCTCAATGATTGATTGAGACTGTTTTCTATCACCTCTGATTGGTTAATAAGGAGCTCATTCACCCAATAACTGGGCAGGAGAGGACAGAGACAGGACTTCTGATCCTAGTCAGGACAAGACTCAGACAGCAAGTAACAGGACAGGTAGCTGGGAAGTAGGTCAGGCCAGCATAGTTAGAATAGATGAGTACCTACTCAGCTATAGTGAAAGAAGCTTATAATATACCAGGTTTGTGTCATTATTTCAGAGCTAGGGCAGGCATAGAAAAGTCCCTTACCTTTATAGGAATTATAAAATAATAATAATAAAACACACAATTGAGCATTATTTGACCATAAAAAAAATGAAATCTTTTTCTCCATAGTTCAAAAGGGTTGACTATAGGGATATCACGAGTTCCCAAGTCCTCTTATTTGCAGCAAGATCAGTCAGACCCAGAAAGGTAAGTAGTTTGTTCGTGTTCTCTCTCTCTCTCTCTCTCTCTCTCTCTCTCTCTCTCTCTCTCTTTCTCTCTCTCTCTCTCTCTCTGAGGAGAAAAAACAACAAAACAACCTGAAGCTTAAAGAAGAGGTATCTATTGGGGACGGGGATAGGAGAAAGAAGAGGAAAAGGAAAAAAGGAACAGAGGAAGGTATAAAAGCAGGTGAGGCCAGGTATGGTGTCCTGCATGCTGTTAATCTTAGCATAGAAGAGGCAGGGGCAGGTGGATCCCTAAATTTCAGGCCAGCCTGCTCTATAAAGGTATGGTGAAGATGATCAAACATATATGCAATATCTGTGTATCCCATTAGTTGGTATATTTACTCTGCGCTAAAAATCATAATTTTTAAAAAGATAAGAACATGAAAAGATGTTCTGTATTAATTATCATGGAAATGGAAACCAAAACCCACTTTATAACCCACCAGGACTAGAGGAATAACGGCTAAACAGTTAAGAATTTTTTGTGGGGCTGGAGAGATGGCTCAGAGGTTAAGAGGACATGAGCTCAATTCCCAGCACCCACATGGCAGCTCACAACCCTCTATTAACTCTAGTTCTGGGGCTTTTTTGTTTTCGTTATTCGAGACAGGGTTTCTCTGTGTAGCCCTGGCTGTCCTGGAACTCACTCTGTAGACCAGGCTGGCCTCGAACTCAGAAATCTGCCTGCCTCTGCCTCCCAAGTGCTGGGATCAAAGGCGTGCGCCACCACTGCCCAGTTAGTTCCGGAGCTTATGGTACCCTCACACAGACATACATGCAGACAAAACACTGATGCACATAAAATAAAAATAAATTATATGTTTTTAAAAAATAATGTCGCCGGGCGGTGGTGGCGCACGCCTTTAATCCCAGCACTTGGGAGGCAGAGGCAGGAGGATTTCTGAGTTCGAGGCCAGCCTGGTCTACAAAGTGAGTTCCAGGACAGCCAAGGCTACACAGAGAAACCCTGTCTTGAAAAACCAAAAAAAAAAAAAAAATAATAATAATGTCTTTGGAAGGTAATGAAAATGTCCAAAAGTTGGCTATAGTGAAAGGTGCACAGTATTTGAACACACCATATTCACAATTATGTGAATATAATGAATGTCACTGAACTGTACAGTATCAAGAGACAAAATGCCTGGCATAGGCATTCAATAAAGATGTTAACTCAAAAATGTCTCTGGTGGACCCATAGTCTACAAAATTTAAGCTGCTTAATCTGGTATTACAAGTCCTCTCTGACATAACCAACAACCTATGACCCCTCTAATCTTACCGGGTCACATCCTACCTTACACATTTTTGTTTTGAAGACAGGGTATGTCTGGCTATTCTGAAATTCACTGTGTAGGCTAGACCAGATTGGCTTGGTCTCAGAGGTCTGCCTGATTCTGCCACCTGAGTGCTGAGATCAATGGCATCCACTATCATGCCTGATCCTTACAAATTTTATTCTAAGTCCTTCCATCCATTATGCTTCTCTGTTACTTCTCAGTACAGGCTCACATGACCATCCTCTTGCTAGAACACTCTCCTCTTTTACTAAGCTAACTTCACCTCACTCAGCCTTTAAAGATTTTCAAAGCCAGGTGTGATGTCTCACACCTGTATTTCCAGTGGAGGCAGAAAGATCACGAGCTCAAGGCCAGCCTGCTCTCAAGACCATTGTCTCAAAAGGCTACCAAATTGATCCTCAGTCTGGTGATAAAGGTCAATAGTAGAGCACTTGCTTACCATTCAAAAGCCCTAGGTTCAATCCTCAGTACCACAAAAGATTAAGGACAATGATTCTCAATTTTGTGTTTCTAGAGTTTCTTGGAATGGGGGCTTGTTAAGACACAGATCTCTAGCATTAACATCAGATTTTCTGACTCTGTATTGAGATGCAAAAATTCATAGATCCCTGAAAGTAGCCAGGTGACTGACATTAATGCTTTTCACCCAGAGGCCACAGGCATATAGGAAATGTGTACAATAGAGATACTCAGATATTACTAAGATGAAAATCACTAAGCATGGTAGTGCACACCTTTAATTCCAGCATTTAGGAGGCAGAAGCAGGCCAGTCTGGCCTACATAGAAAATTCTAGAACAGCTAGGGCTACATAGAGACTTGTCTCACAAAAAAAAAAGAACAGGAGGAGGAGGAAGAGGAAAGAAATTATGTTATTAACTCAAAAACAGATGGCACTACCATTTTCAGTATGAGTAATGGGGAGATAAATACCATCAAAGTTCTGTACATACATACAAACATGCTAAAGTATTATGAAAGCCACTCTTTTATATAATTAATACATACCAGTAAAATATTTTTAAAAGATAACAGTTCAGGCTTCACTTAAGGTTCATTTCTTATTCCATGCACCAGGTGGAACTGTTATTCTGCCTCAATATTCCCAATGAGTGTACTTAAGTGTGCCTTAAGGTTACTATAAACACCACAACCAAAATCAACTTGGGGAGGAAAGGGTTTGTTTTGTTACACTTCCACACCATTGTTCATCATCAAAGGAAGTTCGGATAGGAACTCAAAACAAGGCAGGAACCTAGAGGCAAGAACTAATGCAGGAGCCATAGAAGAGTGCTGCTTATTGGCTTGCTCCTTGTGACTTGCTCAGCTTGCTTTCTTATGCTATCTAGACCACCAGCCCAGGGATGGTACCACCCACAGTGGGCTGGGCCCTCCCCCAATAATTAAGAAAATGCCCTATAGGCCTAAAGCCTGATCTTATAAAGGCATTTTCTTAATTGAGGTTCCCTTCTCTCAGATGACTTTAGCTTGTGTCAAGTTAACATAAAACCATGCAGCACACAGTACATTTAACTCATATTAAAATCGTTACAGGGGCCTCAGTGGATAAAAGAACTCTCTTGCGGAGAACATGGGCTCAGTTCTGTCTGTAACTCCAGCTCACCCATGAGTTCCAGAATAGCAAGAACTACATAGAAAGTCTCTGAATCCAAAACAAAGCAAAACTGTATAAGATAGGAAGTGATCTCCAAAGGATCCTGCATGTACATGGTACACACACACACACACACACACACAGGCACACACATATAAAATAAAATGTTGCAAACAAACTAAGGACAGTTCAGTCAGTACAATGCTTGCTGCATGTGATGGTTTGAATATGGTTGGCCCAGGGAGTTACACTATTCGGAGGTGTGGCCTTGTTGGAGGAAGTGTGTCACTGTGGGTGTGGGCTTTAAGACCCTCATCCTAGTTCCCTGGAAGCCACTATTCTGCTAGCAGACTTAAGATGAAGATGTAGAACTCTCAGCTCCTCCTGCACCATGCCAGCCTGGATGCTGCCATGTTCCCGCCTTGATGATAACAGACTGGACCTCTGAACCTGTAAGCCAGCCCCAATTAAATGTTGTCCTTTATAAGAGTTGCCTTGATCATGGTGTCTGTTCACAGCAGTAAAACTCTAAGACACTGCACAAAGAGCAGAGTTTGCTACTCATTACCCATGTGGGAGTGAGAGAGGTGGCATGCACTTGTAATCTAAATGGGGGTGGGGGTGGGGATAAAGACAAGAGGATCCCTGAGTCTTGCTGGCCTGTCAGCCTAGCCTAATGTAATGACAGATGTTAGATCCTATTACAAAAAGCAAGGTAGACAGAGCTTGAAGAATGGCAGCTAAGGCTATCCCTGACCTACACATGATTATATACATATATGCACATGCATGCTCATATACATGCACCCATACACCTATATACCTAATACTCCTCAAACCTATACACCTAACATGCACACACACATACACACACATCATCACAGACTATTAGAAGTATTTAGATCAAGGAGTTAGGACTTTTAACCTGTGTTGGTTGGTTTTTATCAACTTGATACAAACCTATACATACCTGATTTTTTTTCTTTTGAGATAGGGTCTCTGTATATGTGTAGCTCTAGCTAGCCCTATATGTAGCCCAGGCTGGTCTGGAACTCAAAGAGATCTGCCTACCTCTGCCTTCCAATTGCTGGATTAAAGGCACACACCACCAGTCTGAGTAGAAAGACGTTATTTGTTTGTTTTTCTTTTTCTGAGACAGGGTTTCTCTGTGTCCTGGAACTTACTATGTAAACCAGGTTGGCCTTGAACTCAGAGATCTGACTGCTTCTGCCCCCACCCCCAGTTCTAGCATTAAAGGCAAGTGTCGCCACAGCCCAACCTAGAAAGAGAGAAGTTTAAGGAATGTTTCCATAGCAGGGTGGTGGTGGTGGTGGTGGTGGTGGTACATGACTTTAATCCCAGCACTCAGGAGGCAAAGGCAGATGAATTTCTGTGAGTTCGATGTCAGCCTGGTCTACAAAATGAGTTCCAGAACAGCCAGTCAGTGTTATTATAAAGAGAAAATGTGTCTCAAAAACAAAACACTGCTGAAATTGCTTGAAAGTATATGTGCATATGTGAATTTCCTCCACCCATCTTGAATTAGAAATGATCTATGGGGGCTGGAGAGATGGCTCAGCAGTTAAAAGCACTGACTGTTCTTCTAGAGGACCCAAGTTCAAATCCCAGCACTCTAAGATCTGAAACCCTCACACAGACATATATGTTGGCAAAACGACAATGCACATAAAATAAAAATAAGTATATTTCAGTAAGATCTTATGTCAAAGAAATAGAATGGAGAGTGACAGAGTAGGATAGCCTGTGTCCTTTTTTGACCTTTCTGCATTTGCACATAGCTGCAGGCCATCTGTTCATATACATGCACATACATTACATTCACAACTACTCCTACCCCCAAATAAAACTGCAGGCCGGCAAGATGGCTCAGAGGGTGAAGGTAGTTGCCACCAAGTCTGACAACTTGAATTCAATTTCCAGAACCCAGATTATGTGTGGATGGAGAGAATCAACTCATTAAGTTGTTCTCTGACTTCCACATTCACGTATACAGATGCACGCATACACGCAAATAAATGAAAAAGAAAAGGAAAAGAAAACCCGAATGCATTAAAAGAGGAAGAGAAATTGCATCGAAGGATTAGTCCCCGTGTAATGTTCAAAGGTGTGGCTTTTGAGCCTCAAATTGGATTCAGAGAACTCTGACCTAATCAAAGGACTGGCCAATAATCTCTTGATGAAGTCATAATCTAATATTGGTATTGGGAGTCCATGGGAATTAGAAGATGGGACCCAGATGGAGGAAGCACGTGACTGCAAATGTGGCCAGGAGGAGTATACATTGTCCCACGTCACTCTACTCCCCCTTCCTATTCCTCTACCATGCCTAACTCCCTCAAGCAGCTTTGCCTTGCCCAAGGAAGGCCTAAAAGCAATGGAGCCAGCCAAACATGTACCAAAACCTCTAGAATCATGAGCCTAAACAAATCTTAAGTTGTTTCCCCCACATATTCTGCTATAGCAACAGAACGTGACTAACACAGATGCAAATTTGCTCTTCTGAGAGGTGTTCTCATCTAATCCCTTGATGAGGACAGAGAGCCAGACACCCAGCCCATTACTTCTCAAGATCATTACTTTGGCAATTAAATCTCCATCAGCGTTTTGATGGGATCAAGTCATGGTCAAAACACAGAAGGATTTTGGCCAGCCGTGGTGGCACATGTCTATATTCCCAGCACTCCAGAGGCAGAGGCAATCAGATCTCTGTGAGTTCGAGGCCAGCCTGGTCTACAGAGTGAATTCCAGGACAGACAGAGCTACATAGAGAAACCCTGTCTCAAAAAACCAAAAAAAAAAAAAAAAAAACAAACAAAAACCACAACAGGATCTCTCCATGTCTCTCAAAGGTGGTCAGTACCAGAAAGCCGGTAGTAACTGGTAGCAGCAAGGCATGTGGTACAACTATTACGTTAAAATGGTGTAAAGGGAAAGGATAAGAGAACCTCAAAAGGGCTGGAGAGATGGCTCAGCCATTAAAGGCGTGGCTCACAGCCAAAGTATAGAGTTCGGTTCCTAGCACTCACGGCTGTCTCTCCAGCCACCTTTTTTGTCAGACACCGTATCCGCACACACAGACTACTAATATAGATAAAAAACAACTGTTAAAAAATCTGATGGGCATGTAAAGTGAATAAATAAGTAAATGAAAAAAATTAAATTAAAAAGAGAGAGAATCTCAAAAAAAGGGGATCAAGAAACTGAAAGGACAAGGTACTGGTAAGACAATCTGCATGAGCAGGGAAACTGAAAAGAACGTGATGTCCTCATGCTACATCTTTAACAGCTTTATGGTATACCAATGTATGGATATGGATGCAATAATGTTTACTTCACAATTTTCCTTGCAACAGGTATGTAGGATGTAGCTCAAGAAGAAAGCACTTGTCTAACATATAGAAAGCCCTAGATTCAATCTTCAGCATAACCAATAAAGGATGAAGATTATTGTTTCCTTCTAAAATTTGCTATCACTTTCAATAAATACAATAAAGCATGTGTGTATGTATATGTGTACCTGTGTGTGTGTATGTGTGTGTGTGTGTGTGTGTGTATGTGTATACCACCATGTCTGGCAAGAGCCCTTTCTTTCCTAGTTCTGCTCACATCTACAAGAAACCTTTGCAGGGCTGTCCTTGCACTCAATGGCAGTGTGTATCCAGTCGCCCCTATATGGCCTTGTCCCTCCAGCCTGACAAGCTATTCGTATTACTTTAGGAAACCAGACTATTTTATGAGTTAAATAAATAATGGCAAAAATAATTGGGGGAAATATCTGCAAATCTGATGAGTTCATGTTCAGATGTCTACTTTGCCTGTCCTGCTGATAGAGCACCAAGAACACATTGACGAATCCAAACTCCCTACAAAGACGTTTCGATCAAGACTGTTAACAACAGAAAATAGTGTTTATTTCAAGCCAGAAGTTGTACAAACTTGACTTTCACTGAATTAGCACTCTTCTCATCCTAAATCTAAAAATGAACCTCAAAAAACCACCTTAGAATTTTAATTGTAAAGGAACATCCTTGAAGTAAAACAAGTAAGCCAGCTCATATATTTTTAAATTTAATTACATTTTAAGATTGATTTAATCTTTAAGCCTTGTTGTAAATTACATCCTTGAGATATTAAACTTGGAAAACCACAGACCTTTTTTTTATATAGATGGCCACTGTGAAGACACCTGAGCGTCAACTCTCTTTCAAAGCACACACCCATGTACTGTCCTTTTCTTATATGACTCCAGGTTTATAGACTCACTAACTTTGTTTCACTCTGGTTTGTCTTGAAATTCTTTTCTCCATTTTTTTTTCCTAAGAGGAAGTTCCTCGAGGGAAAACTCCTTAGAATACTGGTGGTTCTGTCCACTGACTGATCTTTAATTCACTGGGACATGATGCTATGCACCTGTAATTCCATCACTATGGGGGCTCAGAGAGAAAGATGGAGAGTTCAAGAGCAGCCTGGGCTTTACATGGTTAAGGACCTGCCTCAAAAAAGTATCTATGCCTGGTGGTGATGTTGCTAGCCTTTTGCACTGGGCAAAAGTTAGTGGCATGTGGGTCTCTGTGAATTCAAGGCCAGCCAGGACTACATAGAGAAAGCTTGTTACCAAGGGGAAAAAAAACAAAACTAAAAGTCAACAACATAAATTTACATACTGTAGAGATGACTCTGTTTAGAACACTGGCTGCTTAAACTTCCAGAGGACCCTGGTTCAATTCCCAGCACCCACATGGTGGCTCACAACCCTCTGTATCTCCAGTCCCAGGAGGGGATGCCACACACCCTATTATAGTTGTGATCTTTTCCCCTCTACTCAGGAGTGGTTTTGGGCAACTTTCACGTGCCTGTTTGCCATTATTATTATTATGTTTTAAAGAGACATGTCTACAAATCCTTTGCTTATATTTTATGTAGATTTTTTAAATTAATATTATTTATTTCCATTTTATAAGCATGGATGGGTGTTTTTCCTGCGTGTGTGTGTGTGTGTGTGTGTGTGTGTATGTGTGTGTGAACCACAAAGGTACATGTGGTAGCCAGAATAGAGCAAAGGATCCTGTAGGACTAAAGTTAAAAAACAGTTGTGAGCTACTATGTGGATGCTGGAAATTGAACCTGGATCCTCTGGTAGAGCAGTCAGTGCTCTTAACCTCTGAGCCATCTCTCCAGCCCTGCACTACAATTTTTAATAGTTAAATATTCCTCCCCACACACTTCTAAGTTCCAGCTTAGCCACCTGGTGAGAGTATATTCATTCACAGGGCTTAATGGTTCCTTTGGGGCATAAGTCTTCCCTTCGCTCACTGACCATTATAACCGGCCACCCTTTTCTTTAATGCCAACACTCTGGTCAGGAAATGAAACATTTTGCAGCATCCATCAAACACCATAAAGTATTTCTTTTTCAGATTCCATTTCCACTGCCCGATTGCTAACAACTTGGGGACTATTATTCCTCTTTTCGCCCAGGTCTGACGGTTGGCAAGCTAGAAAGACTCAAAGATTTCATTAAAATTAATTGAAATTCGGGCTCTTAAAGAGTTCACACTCAAGAGTTATTTGAATTAAGAGTTACTTGACAGAGCGTGCGGAGGCAGGGGAGCTCCCCGAATTAGAAATTTGGTCAAATAAATCCGCAAACAGTTCCTAGGGGGAGGTGGGGACCACTCCACCTCAACCCCAGGCCAGGGACTGCAAGCTAGACCCGTCCGGAGACCCAAGCATACCTCAGGTAACTCTCAGCCAGTTGTGGGCTCAAAGTCTCCACTTCCGCTAAGACTTGGGAAGCCTCCATGGCCGAAGAAACCGGCTGGCCGAGGAAACCAGATCCCCAGCTAAAACTGCGTTTGAATTTCGCTCGCTCCCGCCTTACCCAAGCTAGGCGCACGAACTAGACTGGTAGAGCCAACTGCCTGCCGCGAGGCTGGCCAATCCGGGATCTGGTGCTCGAGCGTTTTCCTGAGCCCCGCCCAGGAAGGTCTTGCGCCTGCGCCCTAGCTAGCACTGGCGCTAGCTTGATACTTTAGCTACAGTGTGGCTGCTCGGTTTTGGGCTGCTGATTCACGTGACCGGTGGTGATTTCAGTCCCATCCTAACTGCGTGGCCGTGAGTGTGAATGTTGAGCACTGAGAGCGAAGTTAAGGAGTTGAGAGCGTGAGTAAAATGCGCGCTTGTTTCTCTTGTCCTTGTGAGTGGAGGCTATCTCATTGTAATGGCCCATAGAGGTCTCCATTGCTCATTTCCCTCCCCGCCAGTGCTTGGCACTGAACATATTTGTAATTCATACACCTAGAGGTGCAATCCTGCAACCTAAAACTGACACTGAAGAAGGGTTTTCAAAGACAAAGCCTAAGCCACTCGAGGTGGTGCACACCTCTGATAATAGGAGGCAGGAGGATCTCAAGATCCAACCCAGACTGGGCTTGCATATAAGCAAGACCCTGTCTCAGAAACACACCACACACACACACACACACACACACACAAGCCCTATTAAGTATTTACACAATACTAAATAGATTTAGCAGGTTTTCTATAGAGTAGAGGTTATTTATGTATTTGAGAGGTTAAGGAAGGGTACATGATAGGAGTTGAATGGGAAGGAATGGAAATCTTGTTAACAGAGTACTCATATGAAATGATGAAAAAATTAAATGTAAAAAAAAAAATAACTGAATTCGGTGGCACAAGCCTGTTGGGTTTCAGGTCCTGGACAAGTGACTGAGATGCATATTCAACATAGCAAAGTGGATCTGGCCTCTAGGTTCTCCCAGCATCCCTCAGTCCCTACCTGTTCCAGAGCATGACTGGCACACCCTACCCTCTACACTGAACTTTCCAACCCAGGGGCTGGGCCACCCAGCAGCTCTTCATTATATAATTATATAATTTTGGTTTTTTTCTCTCTGCATGCCTGCTCTCTCCCTTTCTCTTTCCCTTCTCTGTCTACCTTTCCATGGTGACCTCACTGACCCCCCTCCTGTGTAGTGGGTGAACTCGCCTGAAAGCTGCCCCTAATAAACCTGCCTTTATACTTTAATTTGGCCTGAACTGGCTTATGTTGTCAGTGGAGATATCTTATCAAAGCCTGGAGTTCCAGCACCTTTGAGGTTGAAGCAGAAGGATTACAAATTCAAAATCCATGGTTCTGGCCAACCCAAGCAACTTAGTGAGACCCTGTGAGTTCTGGGGCTGTATCTCAGTAGTAGAGCATTTGCTTAGCTCTGTAAGTCTCTGGGTTCCTTAGTTTTGTAAAGCATAAACAAATAAGTGCAATTATAATGCCACCCCTTCAGAAGTTTTAGTTAAGATGCAGTCATTTTCAAAGGCAAAGCTCAGGCCTTTAGGAAATAGGAAAGCTACATAAGAGGTTGTGAGCCAACAAAAATTATGCTGGTTTATATACTGCTAAGAAAGCCACTCCTGAAGCCCAGAACTCTAGAAACTGAGATAGGATTGTGAGGAGTTCGAGGCCAGCAAGGACTAAAAACATACCAATGGGGACATGGACATTGTGATTCCCTGAGAAGTTTTGTGTAGTTTCTCACAATAAGCTTGGACTTGAACTAACCATCCAGCAACACTTCCTGCACCTCTCTATAAGCATTTATGGTATAAGGTGCCCTTGGGATGGACTCCAACATAAAAGAGATACTTGCACTGATATAATAAACTATTTGGAATAAGACTTGCATTTTGAGTAGTGGTGGAGTAAAGTTCAAGTTCCCAAGACTTCCCTGGGAACTAACATTCTGGTTGGCAAAAGTTAAGGCATGAATATTAGACAAAGCAAGCTCCCTGCCACAGTTGAATATCCTAACTAATGAGAATAAGGTAAGTGTACAACAAAGACATGTTCCCAAGGAAATCCCCCATTTCTAAATCCTGACTGAAGCCAGATGCAGGACCACACGCCTACAGTCACAGCACTCAGGAAAGCGAGGCAGGAGGAACGAGAGTTCCAGACCAGGCTGAGCTACATAGTGAAACTTGTCTCATAAAATATGAGAGCCTGGGGTTGTAGCTGTGAGTGAGCACTTGCCTACTTTATTAAGTGAGCTGTGTCAGAATTCTGGATATGGGCTGGAGAGATGGCTCTGCAGTTAAGAGCACTGACTGCTCTTCTGAAGGTCCTGAGTTCAAATCCCAGCAACCACATGGTAGCTCGCTACCATCCGTAATGAGATCTGATGCCCTCTTCTGGGGCTTCTGAAGACAGCTACAGTGTACTTATATATAATAAATCTTTGGGCCAGAGTTAGCAGGGCCAGAGAGAGAAAAAAAGTGTCTGAAGACAGCTACAGTGTACTTACATATAATAATAAATAAATCTTTAAAAAAAAAGAATTCTGGATATGCTTATGTGGTTACACAATATCAGTTATTTAAGGATAATAAGTAAGTTATCGGAATCATACCAGCTTTAATTCAACAAGTACTCCTGGTCTCACTTGTTATTCATGGCTTTGGTAATCACAGCTTCTTTCATCCCAGTCTCTTTATTATTGATATATTTGTCTGACTTGCTAAATGGCTCTGACTAACCTGGTACTCACTTTGTCACTGAGCTAGCTGTAAACTTACGGTATTCCTCTTGAGATTATAGGCCTGAGCCACCATGCTAGGCATGGCAGGAAGTTTTGTTTTGTTGAGCATCAAAATGACACAGGTAAGGGAAACTGAGCTCAAACCAGGGAACAATGGCAAAGGTGGTCCTTTGGTCGGGCAGTGGTGGCTCACGCCTTTAATCCTAGCATCTGGGAGGCAGAGGCAGACGGATTCTGAGTTTTGGGCAAGTCCCCCACAAAAAAAAAAAAAAAAAAAAAAAAAAAAAAAAAAGAAAAAGGCATGTGCCACCACTGCCTGGCAAGATGCTTTTTTTTTTTAAAAATAGTCCTAAATAATGGGGTTATATCTGGTGCGACTGGTAAGCTCCTGTGTCTGGTGTTTCTTATAGGGTTTGATATATTCACATATGTGATTATTTATTGGTATACATAAATTATCAGTTTGTAATCATGCTGTGCCAACAGATAGAGGTTGTTTATTTCTCTAAACAAGATGACAAGATGTACAGTCATTCTGCCTTGGCATTCATTCTTAAAATAGAGTAAGTCAGGGCTAGGCACAACCTGGAAGCTATAGTTAGTTCTGACCAACATAAAGGAACCTAGACCAGGTCCAACCTTTGTCTAGCATATGTGAGACCCTGGTTTTAATCCCCAGCACTGTGAGAAAATAATTTTTAAAAGATTTATTCTTCTCTCTGCTTCCTGTCTGATATAAGATGAGACCCTCTTCTGCCACACACTGTCACCACCATGATGTCACCACGATGCAAGCATGTACTGTGCAACCTCTAGTGCCATAAGCAAAAAGGAATAATCCTATCCTTGAGGAAAAAGGAGGAGGTGGTGGTGATGGGTGAAGAAAAGGATGCATTTACCCCTTTACAAACACTTTTATTCAACAATTTTGTGTTGAGCTTTTAATAGGAAGGCATGCAAGGTCCTGAGTGCTTGGGTAAAGCAGCAGGCCAGAAAGTTCATTGCTTTCAGAGTGTGTGAAGGAGGTGGACTTGCAACAATAACCACACAAACATGGACACTGATGGAAAGTTCAGAAGCAAAACAAGAGGTAGTCATGACGGCATGTTAAGAAGTACTTTTTAAAAAGATTTATTTATTTATTACATGTAAGTGCACTGTTGCTGTCTTCAGACACACCAGAAGAGGGCGTCAGATCTCATTATAGATGGTTGTGAGCCACCATGTGGTTGCTGGGATTTGAACTCAGGACCTTCGGAAGAACAGTCAGTGCTCTTAACCGCTGAGTCTTCTCTCCTGCTGGCTGGGCAGTGGTGGCATACACCTTTAGTCCCAGCACTTGGGGGGCAGAGACAGGCTGATTTCTGAGTTCGAGGCCAGCCTGGTCTACAGAGTGAGTTCTACGACAGCCAGGGCTACACAGAGAAACCCTGTCTCGAAAAACAAAACAGAACAACAACAACAAAAAAGGGCTGGAGAGCCGGGCGGTGGTGGCGCACGCCTTTAATCCCAGCACTTGGGAGGCAGAGGCAGGAGGATTTCTGAGTTCGAGGCCAGCCTGGTCTACAAAGTGAGTTCCAGGACAGCCAGGGCTATACAGAGAAACCCTGTCTCAAAAAACCAAAAAAAAAAAAAAAAAAAAGGGCTGGAGAGATGACTCAGCGATTAAGAACACTGACTGTTCTTCCGAAGGTCCTGAGTTCAAATCCCAGCAACCACATGGTGGCTCACAACCATCTGTAATGAGATCTGACGCCCTCTTCTGGTGTGTCTGAAGACAGCAACAGTGCACTTACATGTAATAAATAAATAAATCTTTTAAAAAAAAAAGTACCTGGTCCAGAGAGAAGCAACAAAAAGAGAGGAAGAGCCAGCCCCTCAGGGAATAGGATGATAGAAGGCCCTGAGACTTTAAGAGGACTTGGTATATATACATAAAACTTAAAATGCTGTAGCAAAGACCCGAATGCCATGGTTGGAAGACTGTTTTCCAGTTCAATCTGGTGCCATAGGTGAGGGAATTGCTCCGTGGAAGGAAGGGGGTGATCATACCCTGGATCGGTGCCAGAATCAGCTCTCTAACCTGGATTTCTAGCCTATCTAAAGAATAGTCCATGGCTTCCCTGTGTATGAAAAAGCAGAAGGCAAAGTATTGCTCTTGAGGACTAAGGACAAAAGAGAACTTTTTTGTTTTGTTTTGAGACGGAGTCTCATTGTATAGTCCTGGCTGGACTAGAATTCACTATATAGACTAGACTGGCCTCAAACTCACAGAAATCTGCCTACCTTTGGTGTGGAATTAAAGGCATATACCATCAAGGGCAGCACAAGACAAAGTTTTGGGAGGTAGGTAGAAGAATCAAATGAAGCCTTCAGAAGCAAGGAATGGAGTGTGTTTGGGAAAACAAAACAGAAAATGATGGGGGAGCAGAAAGATGGCTTAGATGGTTACAAGTCCTTACTGTTCTTATTTAGGACCCAAGTTAGGTTCCAAGCACCTACTTTGGGCTGCTCACAACTCCCTGTAACTCCAGCTTCAGGAGCTCCATCATCCTCTTCTGGCCTCTATGGGTACCTGCACTGATGTGCACTTACCAATACAGATGCATATGCCTACCCCTAATAAAATAAAATCGTTTATAAAAACAACTATTTTTAAACATAGGAATTTAAAGTCTGCTTCCACATAATCCCTTAGCCTTCCATGTTTTCAGTCTTGTTCTTGTAAAGTAGATGGGGCTCTAAAAGAATAACTGGGAAGGACTGAAGCTTTGTTGTTTGTTTTTGAGACAAGATTTCCCAGCTGTAGCCCCAGCTGGCCTGGAACTCACTGTGTAGACCAGGTTGGCCTACAACCTCACAAAGATCTGTCTGCCTCTGCCAGCAGAATGCTGCTGGGATTACAGGTCTGGTCCACAAGAGGGTTCTTTAGGAGGGAGGAGGAAAAGGCTGGAATGACTCTGCCAGCAGGGGGAGCCATAAACTGAATTTCTTAAGAATGGGAGAGAGTTTGGCCCCTTGGCCCCCTGGGTAAATTCTTATTCTAAAACTCAAGTTAGTTTAGCAGCCAAGATGACAGGAATGAGGATAAAAGACGAAAGTAAGGATTTCCTGCAGAGTCTTTGCAAAGTCTTCACTGTGCTGGTTAATCTTGGTTGTCATCTTGACTACATCTGAAGTCAACTAAAATCCAAGCAGCTGGGCATGCCCATGAGGGACTTTTGTGACTGGATAATTTGAAGTGGGAGGACCTACCCTAAATCTGGGTCATACCTTCTAGAGCAACCCACATAAAAGGACAGAGAAGCAGGAAGCTTCTACTATTTTTAGCCTGCTTGAATTCATTCTTAAAGATTTATTTATTTATGTTTATGAGTGCTCTGTCTGCCAAAAGATGGCATTGGGTCCCATTGTCGTTGGCTGTGAGCCACCATGTGGTTGCTGAGAAGTGAACTTGGGGCCTCTGAAAGAGCAGTCAGTGTTCTTAACTGATGGGACATCTCTCCAGCCTCCCACGCACTCTTGCTGGCAAGCTCATCTATCCTACATCCTGCTGCTGAGTCATTTCTGGTATTATAATCTACTTCTTTAGGATTTCCTAGGACTCCAGTACCAGATTGAGACTAGTGAGACATTTAGCCTCGTGGACTAAGCAACTATTAGATTCTTGGCTTTTCTGTCTGGAGCTAGGGATTGTTGGACTAGCCAGGCCACATAGCCTGTAAGCCACGGTAATGAAGTGTGTGTGTGTACTCTATCAGTTATGTTCCATCAGAGAACCCTGACTAATACAAGTGCCACACAGTGTAAGGAGTCCTTATAAAATAGTTTCCCTTCTGAAGCACGGCCATCTTTCACTCTGGGCTACTCAAGATATCACAACTCTATCTTTAGGCTCATCCTCTCCTGACTTTCATATCTTGGTGACAAATTGGCTATAGGACGTGTCACCCTAGAAGCTCAAAGCCAACATGACAAACACTAAATTCATCTCTCACCCTCCCTCATTAGTCTTCATCTCAGTTGCTCAAGGGCTGGAAGTGTGTGTGCCTTGGTGTTTGCTAGGGATTTGCCTAACAGAAAGAGGTTCTGGGTCCAATTCCCAGCAGAGGGGAGGAAAGAAGAGGGAGGAGAAAGGTACAGAGAGGGATCTCAAGTCATCTTGGCTTGCCTGAAGCTTAGTCTCCCTGACTCTACCTTCCAAGTACTGCTACAAGGTGCCCAGCTAAAGTGGTCTCAGTTTTTTTTTTCTTTTCAGTATTGGGGAATCAAACCATAGGCCTTCTGCCTACTAAGCAAGTCCTCAACTAGTAAGATAAGTTTTGGAGACAGGATCTCACTATGTAGTTCACATATGTGTGTGGGTGTGTTTGTTACTGGAAAGGGAGCCTAGGGTATGCTAGGCTCGCCCTCTACCAGTGAGCTGCCCCCCAAGCCTTCGCTGAGGCTGCACGCTGATTGGTGTTACAGTTTCTATTTGTACCTTTCCCCTAGTGTCTGATTGCAAAAAACGTACAAAACTTACAAAAACTTATCTCAGCTTTCACAGCCTTCAAGATCAAGTCCTGCCTTCTCATCATGACTTACAATAGCTTCCAACAAGCTCTCCTTCCTCTTGTCTCACTCCTTCCCACCCGCTCCCTGCTCAAGGTGAGCATCTGTAGCTACTCTGCTTTCATCTAGGCCTCCTCATACCATTTCCTCTTCCTGGACTCTTCCTTGTCTCCTCAGGTCTCCTTTTCAAGTACTTCCCCTCATCCTTCCCAAGAGTCATCCCCTGTGACCACCACATCCTGTTTTTACTTTATGCCATGGATTGATTCCATAGAACAGAGCAGCCTGGTAACTTATATCTCCCCACCTCCCATGGTCAAGTCCCCCCCACGTTCTTTTCAAAGGGTTGTCTAAGGACTGAACTTTGTGTATAAAATCATATCAGCAAATGTGTTAGATGAATGAACAGTTGAATGATTTTTCAATATCTTACTCCAGAAAGGAAGCAGTGGGCACCATGTTAGGGTCAGAATAAAGCCTTGGGTGGGATTGATACATTCAAAGCAATAATTGGGACCGGACACCAAGGAACGGGGAAGGGCAGCACGTGTCTATTCTAGCCATTCTTCTTGCCAATATTACCCCTGTCTCTCTCTTTTATACTCACCTCAAGGTGGCACTGGAGGTAGCACAGAAGAGTAAGTTGCACTCAGGATCGGGACATTCTTCTGTTCTCCTAGAGCTTATACTGGGACAGAACCACACATACTTGGCTGCAAGATGGGTAGCTCCAGCCATTGTCTTGTGTTGGTGGACTCCAGGTACCCAGAATCCCTTTTTCCTAGTCCATAGACACTCCTGGGAATTCCACAAGCTTTCTCTTGGCTTCTCTGTCCAATGAAGAAGACTCCTTCCTCAGCTTCAGAGTCCAGGCCCTCCGCATAGACACCTAATTTGATGTCTATTCTTTCCCGTCCTTCACTGGCACTGAACAGAGCCCAGCAGTAAAACATATAAGCTCTCAGGGACAACTAGGGGAAGCTGGGATGAGAGTTAAGCTTTTCTAGAACCTTTGAAGGCCTTGGCCCCCTGCCTAGATCTGAGTCAGGGACTGTATGTCCTAGAGAACTGGCTTGCTAGCCATCTGCTCTGAGCTTAAAGAGCTTAGGGACCCTTGGGATGTTTTGTTCAAATTCATCAAGGCAGGGTGAGAACACAGCCAGGAGCTTGGCCAGTCTCTGCCTTTCAAGGTATTGAGAAAAGGCACAGAACTAATACCAGGGCGTGTTTACAGTATGGCAGGTCCCAGGGTGGAATGGACAGCTCCCAGAGATGTACCTCTTAGCACTCCTTCCAAGAACTGCTGTGTTATGAACAGCTGTTTGATGCCAGGCCCTTTTCCAGTAATCAAGCACTGTGTCCATTACCAGGTGAAGGAATCAGGGTCCAGAGAGGTGAGTCACTTTGTGCAGGGTCATACAGCAGTGCCTTGCAAATTCAGTGAGACCAGATAAAATGATGATCATACCTTTCAGGGAGCAGACAGCTCGAGGAGCTAGATCCGGGACCTTTAACTGTAAGGAGCTTCTGGGGTAGATCTTTAGTTTGCCAGGAATTCTCAACTCTGGATTCATAGTAGATGTACTAGAGATCTTTTCTTTTATAGACAGGAACTCAATGTGTAGCTGTGACTGGTTTGAAATTTGATATGTAGATCAGACTGGCCTCAACTCAGAGATCTGCCTGCTTCTTCCAATGCTGAGATTAAAGGACTGTGCCACCATACCCAGTTTTCATTAGAGATCATTTTTTAAAGATTTATTTATTATTATATCTAAGTACACTGTAGCTATCTTCAGATATACCAGAAGAGGGCATCAGATCTCTTTATGGATGGTTGTAAGCCACCATGTGGTTGCTGGGATTTGAACTTCGGAAGAGCTGTCGGTGCTCTTAACTGCTGAGCCATCTTTGCAGCCCCACTAGAGACCATTTTAAGGATTTATTTCTATCATATTTAATGTTTGTGTGTGTTTGCCAGTGTTCTTGGGGACCAGAGGTGTTGGATTCCTTGGAGCTAGAGTTACAGGTAGTTGTGGGCTGCCCATTGTGGGTGCTGAAAAGCTTATGGTCCTCTGTAAGAATTCCTAATAACTGAGCTATCTCCCCAGCCCCCCTAGAGATCTTTTTGAGATCTTTTCTAAAAAGCTTATTAATTTACTATGTATTCAGTATTCTGCCTACATGTAGGCCTACACACCAAAAGCACCAGACCTCATTACAGATGGTTGTAATTCACATGGTTGCTAGGAATTGAACTCAGGACCTCTGGAAGAAGGGCCAGTGCTCTTAACCACATAGATTTATGCTGAGCATGGTGGCACAGCACCTGGGAGTTAGAACTAAATGAGTTTGAGGTTAGCCTGGTTTACATAGCAAGTTCCAGGCCAGACAAGCCTACATAATAAGACCCTGTCTCAATAAAACAAACAAACAAATAACATAGATTCAGGTTTTTCCATTATAGCAATGGCAGAAACAAAAAACCCCAAACAACAAAAATAACATACAAGGGAATGTCACACATGAAAAGAGAATGAACTTCTTGATCAGTGCAACCATTCAGGTGACTCTCAGTGGCACTATACTAAGTGAGATAGGCCGGTCTCTAAATGTTATCACTCCTTAATTTGGTTTCTGCAAAGTTCAAGAACAATCAATATGAATCCCTAATGGAAATCCGATTGGAGGTTGCCTTTGGCAGTGGTCCACAAATTCGAGGACACTAGAGCAATAGAAATATTTTTTTATCAGGATGCTGTCTTCATTGAGGTTACTATTGCTGTACTGAAACACCATGGCATTGGTAAGAAAGGGTTGATTTGGCTTACATATCCTGAGTCACAGTCCATTGAGGGAAGCCAAAGCAGGAACTCAAACCAGGTGGGAACCTGAAGGCAGGAGCTCGTTCCCTCAGCTTGTTTTCTTATAGAACCCAGGACCACAGGCCCAGCGGTGACCCCTCTCACAATGGGCTGGACCCTGCCACATTAATTACCAATTAGAAAATGCCCTACCAGCTTGCTCACAGATCTTATGGAGGCATTTTCTCAATTGAATGTCCCTCCTCTCAAAAGGACTCTAACTTGTGTCAAGTTCACATAAAACTAGGCAGGACAGGCACTTAAGAACTATATATTTTATTGTATCTAAATTATGCCTCATTTTTAAAAAAAAAAAATGCCTACATTCCATCCCTGACTAAATCAAAATCTCTAGAGTTAGGGCCTAAGCAAAGATACTTTAAAATTTTTCTCAGGGCTAGGAATCTAGTTAGAGAGGTAGAACACTCATTTAGTACGTATAAGATATTGGGCCCAATTCCTAACATTAAATATATATATATATAACCATCTGTAATGGAATGGAATCTGATGCCCTCTTCTGGTGTGTCTAAAGGCAGCTACAGTGTACTCATATAAATAAAATAAATAAATCTTTAGTATGTGTGTGTGTGTCTGTCTGTTTGTCTGTCTTAGACTGGTGTGATGGCCATACCTGTGTGTGTGTGAGTGTGTGTGTGAGTGTGTGTCTTAGACTGGTGTGATACCACATACCTTTTATCCCAACACACAGAAGGCTAAAGCAAGAGAATTGGGAGTTCAAAGTCATTCATCCTGGGCTACACAGCCTACTTAGAGTTCAGGCAGAGTGGTTGGAGCAAGAAATATTTGGATTGTGCTGTCTTATTTTCAAAGCCTTCTGGCAAGGCTTTCAGATTTGGAGGGGGAAGGAGGGGTTGGAGATGAAAGGGTTATTTTTCAGCTCCTTGAAGGGAATGGAACTGAATTTAATCTTAAGGTTTGGATCTGGCTAAGTTATTAACACAGTTTTATCTATTCACTAACTGTGACTCTCCTTGACTAGGAGAGATGCTTTTGAATTGTCACCTTTGAATTATAGTGAGTCATCACAGGCAATAAAACAGCACTTCTTTGTCAATATTCTCTGCTTCCAATTTGTTACTAATTCCAGCTGGCCTCATCCCAGCAGATCTGAACAACCGGAAGTCGGAGTGCATAGAGTTTGATCAATGGCTCGCCCCCGCAGGATGAGCTTGAGGTTGCCTCTGTGGGCCCTGTCCTTAAAAGGTGTTCCAGTGGTGGTGAGTTCTGTACAGAATAGAGGAGAGCTAGCAGGGGCCTTGCTCCTGCTGTGCTACAATGACAGGCTGTGCTGAGGCAGAAAGCTGAGAGGAGCAGAGAAGGCAGCTCCAGGGAAATGATAGTTGAATTAATCCATCTATTGTAATGCTCTAGCACTAGCAGGCCCTTGTTTTGCAGTTTACAAACTATTCCAGACAGCACCTCATTTCTACCCCAAAGTGATACTGACAGAGAAACTGGGGCCAGTGAGGTGGCAACAAGGGGCAATGGCCTCCCTGCTTCCGGTGCCCTTGGTCCTGCTGGTGAATTAGTTCAGCAGTACCCTAGCTCCTGGCCTGATCTCTCCTCCACTCACTGAGCCCAGGCAGCTGCTATGTCATTTCCCTGGAACATCAGAAATGCCAGGAAGCATGCAAATGAATCCCCGTGAGATATAGCCCTGAGCAAAACAACTTCCAGCTTGCTAGCAGTAATTGCTACCCCCAGATGATAGCCTGTGCCCAGACGTGTGGGAAGGGGGGGATGGGGGAAGAGAAAGGATGGGAAAAAGGGAGCAGGCATACTAGGCAAGTGGCCCTGCCAGGGATGGAGCTTTAAGGATGGGTGACAGGGAGAGTGAATCAGACACTGAAGAGGGCTCTGTCCTGTTTGGAGACTGGAATGTTCTGGACAAGCATAGCAAAGCATTTCAGGCATTACATACGGGCCCCATTGGTAGTGGCCACTTTGCTTGGTCCTGGGAATGCAAAGCCAGGGGATGTCAATTCCTGTCCACAGAATGACCCGTAGCCTCCTGGGAGAGTGAGTGTAGAGAAAGATCCAGTCATAATGGCTATCATTCATTCATTCAGTATCGATTTACTTACTTAGTTGGTTTTGGTTTGGAATTTTGTCTTTTAAGAAGGTTCTCCCCAACCAGGCAGTAATGATACATGCCTTTGATACCATATTTCGTGTGGTGGGGTAGTAGGAGGATCTTTGAATTTAAGGCCAGCCTGGTCTACAGAGTGAGTTCCAGGACAGCCAGGACTACACAGAGAAACCCTGTCTCAAAAACAAAACAAAACCATGTTTTCCTCATAGCCTAGACTGGCCTCAAACTTGTGGCTGTCATTGTGCTCCAGTCTCGGGTGCTGGTATAATACATGTGCAGGCCACACCCGCCTTCAATCATTATTTATTAAGCACTTACTATATGGAGACATTGTGTTAGGGATACAGCAATGAACCAAACACACCAGAATTTCCACTGGTATGAAGCTTACCTTTAAGTGAAGAGAGGTAACAAATTGCACCACTAAAACAGTGTTAAAAGTACTCATCCAGATTCTCTAGAGACCCGGAGCCAATAGGATGGAAGCATGCACAAAACACTCTTACTATAAGGACTTAGCCAATTAAAAAATATTTTTAGGGGCTGGAGAGATGGGTCAGTGGTTCAGAGCACCAACGTTGCCGGGCAGTGGTGGCACACGCCTTTAATCCCAGCACTTGGGAGGCAGAGGCAGGAGGATTTCTGAGTTTGAGGCCAGCCTGGTCTACAGAGTGAGTTCCAGGACAGCCAGGGCTACGCAGAGAAACCCTGTCTCGAAAAATCAAAAAAAAAAAAAAAAACAAAAACAAAAACCCCAACCACCCATAAGCTGTAACTCCAGTTCCAAGGAGTCTGACCCCCTTTAAAAAAAAAAAAAAAAAGAGCACCAACGTTCTTCCAGAAGTCCTGAGTTCAATTCCCAGCAACCACATGGTGGCTCACAACCATCTGTAATGGGGTCCGATGCCCTCTTCTGGTGTGTCTGAAGACAGCAATGGTGTACTCGCATATATTAAATAAATAAATAAACTTTAAAATATTTTTGAAGATTTATTTTTTTTATTATATGTGTATGGGTGCTTTGTCTGTGTGCTATGTGTGTGCCTGGTACCCAGTAGAGGCCAGAAGATGGCATCTGGTCCCCTAGAACTGGTGTTACAGGTGGGTTGTAAGCTGCCATGTGGGTGTTTGAAACCAAGCCTGGGTCCTTTCCCACTCCTCCCCCCCTATGTATATATACATAACTCTAGAGACAGAGGCAGGTAAATCTCTAGTTCTAGGCCAGCCAGGGACTACAGTATTAAGTCAGTCTCTCTCTTCCTCTCTTTCTCTCCTCTTCCTTTCTCTCTCCCTCTGTCTCTCCCTTCCTCTATCTCTTTACACACACACACACACACACACACAAAGTTTGTCAGGTGGTGATGGCACATGCCTTAGTCTCAGCACTGGGGAGGCAGAGACAGGCAGATTTCTGAGTTCGAGGCCAGCCTGGTCTATAGAGTGAGTTCCAGGACAGCCAGAGCTATACAGAGAAACCCTGTCTTATTCCCCACCCCCTGCCAAACACTCACAGTTGAGAATGAGAGATATAGAAAGCTTCTATGACAATCTCACCTCCCCCACCCCAAAAGAAAAACAGTCTAGACAGAAAGACATTGAGAAAACTCTTAAAAATTGTGACGGGGGTCCTGAAGTGTGGCTCTTCACAGCTGATGGCTTCTGACAGGGGTGGGGGTGGGGAAGGACACAGTTTTCTTTAAGGGACTGGACACTGGGAGTTTCTTTTTCTTTTGTTTTGGAGGGGTCATGGGGGTGGGGGTGGGGAAACCTGAGACGGCTGGGAAGTGAATGTGATTGGGATATATTATGTGAAAGTTCCAAATAATCAATAAAAATATTATATTGGAAAAAAAACGTTCAGACCCTCCTCAACAAAATAAAAGTCATTCTTTCTTCCTTGGCCTTGATTGTACTCAAACCTTCAAAGGATTGAATGAGGGAGACCTACTCACATCTGTGAGAGTAATCTGCTGTGTTTATTATGCAATTCCAGTATGCTTTGCTGTTTTGTTTTTTTTTCAATACTGAGGATTGAATCCAGGACCTCAGAACGAGGGCCCTGCTTCTGAGTAATACCTCCAGCCTTCCCTGTTCAAGTGTTGATATTATTATTCCTGAGTGTCTTCAGAGACACCCAGAAATAATGTTTAACCAAGTTTCTAGTGCCAGGTAGGGTAGCAAATGCTTCTAATTGAAACTCTTGCAGGTGGTAACAGTGGAGATGACAGGACTGATCTTTAATTCACTGGGACATGATGCTATGCACCTGTAATTCCATCACTATGGGGGCTCAGAGAGAAAGATGGAGAGTTCAAGAGCAGCCTGGGCTTTACATGGTTAAGGACCTGCCTCAAAAAAGTATCTATGCCTGGTGGTGATGTTGCTAGCCTTTTGCACTGGGCAAAAGTTAGTGGCATGTGGGTCTCTGTGAATTCAAGGCCAGCCAGGACTACATAGAGAAAGCTTGTTACCAAGGGGAAAAAAAACAAAACTAAAAGTCAACAACATAAATTTACATACTGTAGAGATGACTCTGTTTAGAACACTGGCTGCTTAAACTTCCAGAGGACCCTGGTTCAATTCCCAGCACCCACATGGTGGCTCACAACCCTCTGTATCTCCAGTCCCAGGAGGGGATGCCACACACCCTATTATAGTTGTGATCTTTTCCCCTCTACTCAGGAGTGGTTTTGGGCAACTTTCACGTGCCTGTTTGCCATTATTATTATTATGTTTTAAAGAGACATGTCTACAAATCCTTTGCTTATATTTTATGTAGATTTTTTAAATTAATATTATTTATTTCCATTTTATAAGCATGGATGGGTGTTTTTCCTGCGTGTGTGTGTGTGTGTGTGTGTGTGTGTATGTGTGTGTGAACCACAAAGGTACATGTGGTAGCCAGAATAGAGCAAAGGATCCTGTAGGACTAAAGTTAAAAAACAGTTGTGAGCTACTATGTGGATGCTGGAAATTGAACCTGGATCCTCTGGTAGAGCAGTCAGTGCTCTTAACCTCTGAGCCATCTCTCCAGCCCTGCACTACAATTTTTAATAGTTAAATATTCCTCCCCACACACTTCTAAGTTCCAGCTTAGCCACCTGGTGAGAGTATATTCATTCACAGGGCTTAATGGTTCCTTTGGGGCATAAGTCTTCCCTTCGCTCACTGACCATTATAACCGGCCACCCTTTTCTTTAATGCCAACACTCTGGTCAGGAAATGAAACATTTTGCAGCATCCATCAAACACCATAAAGTATTTCTTTTTCAGATTCCATTTCCACTGCCCGATTGCTAACAACTTGGGGACTATTATTCCTCTTTTCGCCCAGGTCTGACGGTTGGCAAGCTAGAAAGACTCAAAGATTTCATTAAAATTAATTGAAATTCGGGCTCTTAAAGAGTTCACACTCAAGAGTTATTTGAATTAAGAGTTACTTGACAGAGCGTGCGGAGGCAGGGGAGCTCCCCGAATTAGAAATTTGGTCAAATAAATCCGCAAACAGTTCCTAGGGGGAGGTGGGGACCACTCCACCTCAACCCCAGGCCAGGGACTGCAAGCTAGACCCGTCCGGAGACCCAAGCATACCTCAGGTAACTCTCAGCCAGTTGTGGGCTCAAAGTCTCCACTTCCGCTAAGACTTGGGAAGCCTCCATGGCCGAAGAAACCGGCTGGCCGAGGAAACCAGATCCCCAGCTAAAACTGCGTTTGAATTTCGCTCGCTCCCGCCTTACCCAAGCTAGGCGCACGAACTAGACTGGTAGAGCCAACTGCCTGCCGCGAGGCTGGCCAATCCGGGATCTGGTGCTCGAGCGTTTTCCTGAGCCCCGCCCAGGAAGGTCTTGCGCCTGCGCCCTAGCTAGCACTGGCGCTAGCTTGATACTTTAGCTACAGTGTGGCTGCTCGGTTTTGGGCTGCTGATTCACGTGACCGGTGGTGATTTCAGTCCCATCCTAACTGCGTGGCCGTGAGTGTGAATGTTGAGCACTGAGAGCGAAGTTAAGGAGTTGAGAGCGTGAGTAAAATGCGCGCTTGTTTCTCTTGTCCTTGTGAGTGGAGGCTATCTCATTGTAATGGCCCATAGAGGTCTCCATTGCTCATTTCCCTCCCCGCCAGTGCTTGGCACTGAACATATTTGTAATTCATACACCTAGAGGTGCAATCCTGCAACCTAAAACTGACACTGAAGAAGGGTTTTCAAAGACAAAGCCTAAGCCACTCGAGGTGGTGCACACCTCTGATAATAGGAGGCAGGAGGATCTCAAGATCCAACCCAGACTGGGCTTGCATATAAGCAAGACCCTGTCTCAGAAACACACCACACACACACACACACACACACACACACAAGCCCTATTAAGTATTTACACAATACTAAATAGATTTAGCAGGTTTTCTATAGAGTAGAGGTTATTTATGTATTTGAGAGGTTAAGGAAGGGTACATGATAGGAGTTGAATGGGAAGGAATGGAAATCTTGTTAACAGAGTACTCATATGAAATGATGAAAAAATTAAATGTAAAAAAAAAAATAACTGAATTCGGTGGCACAAGCCTGTTGGGTTTCAGGTCCTGGACAAGTGACTGAGATGCATATTCAACATAGCAAAGTGGATCTGGCCTCTAGGTTCTCCCAGCATCCCTCAGTCCCTACCTGTTCCAGAGCATGACTGGCACACCCTACCCTCTACACTGAACTTTCCAACCCAGGGGCTGGGCCACCCAGCAGCTCTTCATTATATAATTATATAATTTTGGTTTTTTTCTCTCTGCATGCCTGCTCTCTCCCTTTCTCTTTCCCTTCTCTGTCTACCTTTCCATGGTGACCTCACTGACCCCCCTCCTGTGTAGTGGGTGAACTCGCCTGAAAGCTGCCCCTAATAAACCTGCCTTTATACTTTAATTTGGCCTGAACTGGCTTATGTTGTCAGTGGAGATATCTTATCAAAGCCTGGAGTTCCAGCACCTTTGAGGTTGAAGCAGAAGGATTACAAATTCAAAATCCATGGTTCTGGCCAACCCAAGCAACTTAGTGAGACCCTGTGAGTTCTGGGGCTGTATCTCAGTAGTAGAGCATTTGCTTAGCTCTGTAAGTCTCTGGGTTCCTTAGTTTTGTAAAGCATAAACAAATAAGTGCAATTATAATGCCACCCCTTCAGAAGTTTTAGTTAAGATGCAGTCATTTTCAAAGGCAAAGCTCAGGCCTTTAGGAAATAGGAAAGCTACATAAGAGGTTGTGAGCCAACAAAAATTATGCTGGTTTATATACTGCTAAGAAAGCCACTCCTGAAGCCCAGAACTCTAGAAACTGAGATAGGATTGTGAGGAGTTCGAGGCCAGCAAGGACTAAAAACATACCAATGGGGACATGGACATTGTGATTCCCTGAGAAGTTTTGTGTAGTTTCTCACAATAAGCTTGGACTTGAACTAACCATCCAGCAACACTTCCTGCACCTCTCTATAAGCATTTATGGTATAAGGTGCCCTTGGGATGGACTCCAACATAAAAGAGATACTTGCACTGATATAATAAACTATTTGGAATAAGACTTGCATTTTGAGTAGTGGTGGAGTAAAGTTCAAGTTCCCAAGACTTCCCTGGGAACTAACATTCTGGTTGGCAAAAGTTAAGGCATGAATATTAGACAAAGCAAGCTCCCTGCCACAGTTGAATATCCTAACTAATGAGAATAAGGTAAGTGTACAACAAAGACATGTTCCCAAGGAAATCCCCCATTTCTAAATCCTGACTGAAGCCAGATGCAGGACCACACGCCTACAGTCACAGCACTCAGGAAAGCGAGGCAGGAGGAACGAGAGTTCCAGACCAGGCTGAGCTACATAGTGAAACTTGTCTCATAAAATATGAGAGCCTGGGGTTGTAGCTGTGAGTGAGCACTTGCCTACTTTATTAAGTGAGCTGTGTCAGAATTCTGGATATGGGCTGGAGAGATGGCTCTGCAGTTAAGAGCACTGACTGCTCTTCTGAAGGTCCTGAGTTCAAATCCCAGCAACCACATGGTAGCTCGCTACCATCCGTAATGAGATCTGATGCCCTCTTCTGGGGCTTCTGAAGACAGCTACAGTGTACTTATATATAATAAATCTTTGGGCCAGAGTTAGCAGGGCCAGAGAGAGAAAAAAAGTGTCTGAAGACAGCTACAGTGTACTTACATATAATAATAAATAAATCTTTAAAAAAAAAGAATTCTGGATATGCTTATGTGGTTACACAATATCAGTTATTTAAGGATAATAAGTAAGTTATCGGAATCATACCAGCTTTAATTCAACAAGTACTCCTGGTCTCACTTGTTATTCATGGCTTTGGTAATCACAGCTTCTTTCATCCCAGTCTCTTTATTATTGATATATTTGTCTGACTTGCTAAATGGCTCTGACTAACCTGGTACTCACTTTGTCACTGAGCTAGCTGTAAACTTACGGTATTCCTCTTGAGATTATAGGCCTGAGCCACCATGCTAGGCATGGCAGGAAGTTTTGTTTTGTTGAGCATCAAAATGACACAGGTAAGGGAAACTGAGCTCAAACCAGGGAACAATGGCAAAGGTGGTCCTTTGGTCGGGCAGTGGTGGCTCACGCCTTTAATCCTAGCATCTGGGAGGCAGAGGCAGACGGATTCTGAGTTTTGGGCAAGTCCGCCTCAAAAAACCAAAAAAAAAAAAAAAAAAAAAAAAAAGAAAAAGGCATGTGCCACCACTGCCTGGCAAGATGCTTTTTTTTTTTAAAAATAGTCCTAAATAATGGGGTTATATCTGGTGCGACTGGTAAGCTCCTGTGTCTGGTGTTTCTTATAGGGTTTGATATATTCACATATGTGATTATTTATTGGTATACATAAATTATCAGTTTGTAATCATGCTGTGCCAACAGATAGAGGTTGTTTATTTCTCTAAACAAGATGACAAGATGTACAGTCATTCTGCCTTGGCATTCATTCTTAAAATAGAGTAAGTCAGGGCTAGGCACAACCTGGAAGCTATAGTTAGTTCTGACCAACATAAAGGAACCTAGACCAGGTCCAACCTTTGTCTAGCATATGTGAGACCCTGGTTTTAATCCCCAGCACTGTGAGAAAATAATTTTTAAAAGATTTATTCTTCTCTCTGCTTCCTGTCTGATATAAGATGAGACCCTCTTCTGCCACACACTGTCACCACCATGATGTCACCACGATGCAAGCATGTACTGTGCAACCTCTAGTGCCATAAGCAAAAAGGAATAATCCTATCCTTGAGGAAAAAGGAGGAGGTGGTGGTGATGGGTGAAGAAAAGGATGCATTTACCCCTTTACAAACACTTTTATTCAACAATTTTGTGTTGAGCTTTTAATAGGAAGGCATGCAAGGTCCTGAGTGCTTGGGTAAAGCAGCAGGCCAGAAAGTTCATTGCTTTCAGAGTGTGTGAAGGAGGTGGACTTGCAACAATAACCACACAAACATGGACACTGATGGAAAGTTCAGAAGCAAAACAAGAGGTAGTCATGACGGCATGTTAAGAAGTACTTTTTAAAAAGATTTATTTATTTATTACATGTAAGTGCACTGTTGCTGTCTTCAGACACACCAGAAGAGGGCGTCAGATCTCATTATAGATGGTTGTGAGCCACCATGTGGTTGCTGGGATTTGAACTCAGGACCTTCGGAAGAACAGTCAGTGCTCTTAACCGCTGAGTCTTCTCTCCTGCTGGCTGGGCAGTGGTGGCATACACCTTTAGTCCCAGCACTTGGGGGGCAGAGACAGGCTGATTTCTGAGTTCGAGGCCAGCCTGGTCTACAGAGTGAGTTCTACGACAGCCAGGGCTACACAGAGAAACCCTGTCTCGAAAAACAAAACAGAACAACAACAACAAAAAAGGGCTGGAGAGCCGGGCGGTGGTGGCGCACGCCTTTAATCCCAGCACTTGGGAGGCAGAGGCAGGAGGATTTCTGAGTTCGAGGCCAGCCTGGTCTACAAAGTGAGTTCCAGGACAGCCAGGGCTATACAGAGAAACCCTGTCTCAAAAAACCAAAAAAAAAAAAAAAAAAAGGGCTGGAGAGATGACTCAGCGATTAAGAACACTGACTGTTCTTCCGAAGGTCCTGAGTTCAAATCCCAGCAACCACATGGTGGCTCACAACCATCTGTAATGAGATCTGACGCCCTCTTCTGGTGTGTCTGAAGACAGCAACAGTGCACTTACATGTAATAAATAAATAAATCTTTTAAAAAAAAAAGTACCTGGTCCAGAGAGAAGCAACAAAAAGAGAGGAAGAGCCAGCCCCTCAGGGAATAGGATGATAGAAGGCCCTGAGACTTTAAGAGGACTTGGTATATATACATAAAACTTAAAATGCTGTAGCAAAGACCCGAATGCCATGGTTGGAAGACTGTTTTCCAGTTCAATCTGGTGCCATAGGTGAGGGAATTGCTCCGTGGAAGGAAGGGGGTGATCATACCCTGGATCGGTGCCAGAATCAGCTCTCTAACCTGGATTTCTAGCCTATCTAAAGAATAGTCCATGGCTTCCCTGTGTATGAAAAAGCAGAAGGCAAAGTATTGCTCTTGAGGACTAAGGACAAAAGAGAACTTTTTTGTTTTGTTTTGAGACGGAGTCTCATTGTATAGTCCTGGCTGGACTAGAATTCACTATATAGACTAGACTGGCCTCAAACTCACAGAAATCTGCCTACCTTTGGTGTGGAATTAAAGGCATATACCATCAAGGGCAGCACAAGACAAAGTTTTGGGAGGTAGGTAGAAGAATCAAATGAAGCCTTCAGAAGCAAGGAATGGAGTGTGTTTGGGAAAACAAAACAGAAAATGATGGGGGAGCAGAAAGATGGCTTAGATGGTTACAAGTCCTTACTGTTCTTATTTAGGACCCAAGTTAGGTTCCAAGCACCTACTTTGGGCTGCTCACAACTCCCTGTAACTCCAGCTTCAGGAGCTCCATCATCCTCTTCTGGCCTCTATGGGTACCTGCACTGATGTGCACTTACCAATACAGATGCATATGCCTACCCCTAATAAAATAAAATCGTTTATAAAAACAACTATTTTTAAACATAGGAATTTAAAGTCTGCTTCCACATAATCCCTTAGCCTTCCATGTTTTCAGTCTTGTTCTTGTAAAGTAGATGGGGCTCTAAAAGAATAACTGGGAAGGACTGAAGCTTTGTTGTTTGTTTTTGAGACAAGATTTCCCAGCTGTAGCCCCAGCTGGCCTGGAACTCACTGTGTAGACCAGGTTGGCCTACAACCTCACAAAGATCTGTCTGCCTCTGCCAGCAGAATGCTGCTGGGATTACAGGTCTGGTCCACAAGAGGGTTCTTTAGGAGGGAGGAGGAAAAGGCTGGAATGACTCTGCCAGCAGGGGGAGCCATAAACTGAATTTCTTAAGAATGGGAGAGAGTTTGGCCCCTTGGCCCCCTGGGTAAATTCTTATTCTAAAACTCAAGTTAGTTTAGCAGCCAAGATGACAGGAATGAGGATAAAAGACGAAAGTAAGGATTTCCTGCAGAGTCTTTGCAAAGTCTTCACTGTGCTGGTTAATCTTGGTTGTCATCTTGACTACATCTGAAGTCAACTAAAATCCAAGCAGCTGGGCATGCCCATGAGGGACTTTTGTGACTGGATAATTTGAAGTGGGAGGACCTACCCTAAATCTGGGTCATACCTTCTAGAGCAACCCACATAAAAGGACAGAGAAGCAGGAAGCTTCTACTATTTTTAGCCTGCTTGAATTCATTCTTAAAGATTTATTTATTTATGTTTATGAGTGCTCTGTCTGCCAAAAGATGGCATTGGGTCCCATTGTCGTTGGCTGTGAGCCACCATGTGGTTGCTGAGAAGTGAACTTGGGGCCTCTGAAAGAGCAGTCAGTGTTCTTAACTGATGGGACATCTCTCCAGCCTCCCACGCACTCTTGCTGGCAAGCTCATCTATCCTACATCCTGCTGCTGAGTCATTTCTGGTATTATAATCTACTTCTTTAGGATTTCCTAGGACTCCAGTACCAGATTGAGACTAGTGAGACATTTAGCCTCGTGGACTAAGCAACTATTAGATTCTTGGCTTTTCTGTCTGGAGCTAGGGATTGTTGGACTAGCCAGGCCACATAGCCTGTAAGCCACGGTAATGAAGTGTGTGTGTGTACTCTATCAGTTATGTTCCATCAGAGAACCCTGACTAATACAAGTGCCACACAGTGTAAGGAGTCCTTATAAAATAGTTTCCCTTCTGAAGCACGGCCATCTTTCACTCTGGGCTACTCAAGATATCACAACTCTATCTTTAGGCTCATCCTCTCCTGACTTTCATATCTTGGTGACAAATTGGCTATAGGACGTGTCACCCTAGAAGCTCAAAGCCAACATGACAAACACTAAATTCATCTCTCACCCTCCCTCATTAGTCTTCATCTCAGTTGCTCAAGGGCTGGAAGTGTGTGTGCCTTGGTGTTTGCTAGGGATTTGCCTAACAGAAAGAGGTTCTGGGTCCAATTCCCAGCAGAGGGGAGGAAAGAAGAGGGAGGAGAAAGGTACAGAGAGGGATCTCAAGTCATCTTGGCTTGCCTGAAGCTTAGTCTCCCTGACTCTACCTTCCAAGTACTGCTACAAGGTGCCCAGCTAAAGTGGTCTCAGTTTTTTTTTTCTTTTCAGTATTGGGGAATCAAACCATAGGCCTTCTGCCTACTAAGCAAGTCCTCAACTAGTAAGATAAGTTTTGGAGACAGGATCTCACTATGTAGTTCACATATGTGTGTGGGTGTGTTTGTTACTGGAAAGGGAGCCTAGGGTATGCTAGGCTCGCCCTCTACCAGTGAGCTGCCCCCCAAGCCTTCGCTGAGGCTGCACGCTGATTGGTGTTACAGTTTCTATTTGTACCTTTCCCCTAGTGTCTGATTGCAAAAAACGTACAAAACTTACAAAAACTTATCTCAGCTTTCACAGCCTTCAAGATCAAGTCCTGCCTTCTCATCATGACTTACAATAGCTTCCAACAAGCTCTCCTTCCTCTTGTCTCACTCCTTCCCACCCGCTCCCTGCTCAAGGTGAGCATCTGTAGCTACTCTGCTTTCATCTAGGCCTCCTCATACCATTTCCTCTTCCTGGACTCTTCCTTGTCTCCTCAGGTCTCCTTTTCAAGTACTTCCCCTCATCCTTCCCAAGAGTCATCCCCTGTGACCACCACATCCTGTTTTTACTTTATGCCATGGATTGATTCCATAGAACAGAGCAGCCTGGTAACTTATATCTCCCCACCTCCCATGGTCAAGTCCCCCCCACGTTCTTTTCAAAGGGTTGTCTAAGGACTGAACTTTGTGTATAAAATCATATCAGCAAATGTGTTAGATGAATGAACAGTTGAATGATTTTTCAATATCTTACTCCAGAAAGGAAGCAGTGGGCACCATGTTAGGGTCAGAATAAAGCCTTGGGTGGGATTGATACATTCAAAGCAATAATTGGGACCGGACACCAAGGAACGGGGAAGGGCAGCACGTGTCTATTCTAGCCATTCTTCTTGCCAATATTACCCCTGTCTCTCTCTTTTATACTCACCTCAAGGTGGCACTGGAGGTAGCACAGAAGAGTAAGTTGCACTCAGGATCGGGACATTCTTCTGTTCTCCTAGAGCTTATACTGGGACAGAACCACACATACTTGGCTGCAAGATGGGTAGCTCCAGCCATTGTCTTGTGTTGGTGGACTCCAGGTACCCAGAATCCCTTTTTCCTAGTCCATAGACACTCCTGGGAATTCCACAAGCTTTCTCTTGGCTTCTCTGTCCAATGAAGAAGACTCCTTCCTCAGCTTCAGAGTCCAGGCCCTCCGCATAGACACCTAATTTGATGTCTATTCTTTCCCGTCCTTCACTGGCACTGAACAGAGCCCAGCAGTAAAACATATAAGCTCTCAGGGACAACTAGGGGAAGCTGGGATGAGAGTTAAGCTTTTCTAGAACCTTTGAAGGCCTTGGCCCCCTGCCTAGATCTGAGTCAGGGACTGTATGTCCTAGAGAACTGGCTTGCTAGCCATCTGCTCTGAGCTTAAAGAGCTTAGGGACCCTTGGGATGTTTTGTTCAAATTCATCAAGGCAGGGTGAGAACACAGCCAGGAGCTTGGCCAGTCTCTGCCTTTCAAGGTATTGAGAAAAGGCACAGAACTAATACCAGGGCGTGTTTACAGTATGGCAGGTCCCAGGGTGGAATGGACAGCTCCCAGAGATGTACCTCTTAGCACTCCTTCCAAGAACTGCTGTGTTATGAACAGCTGTTTGATGCCAGGCCCTTTTCCAGTAATCAAGCACTGTGTCCATTACCAGGTGAAGGAATCAGGGTCCAGAGAGGTGAGTCACTTTGTGCAGGGTCATACAGCAGTGCCTTGCAAATTCAGTGAGACCAGATAAAATGATGATCATACCTTTCAGGGAGCAGACAGCTCGAGGAGCTAGATCCGGGACCTTTAACTGTAAGGAGCTTCTGGGGTAGATCTTTAGTTTGCCAGGAATTCTCAACTCTGGATTCATAGTAGATGTACTAGAGATCTTTTCTTTTATAGACAGGAACTCAATGTGTAGCTGTGACTGGTTTGAAATTTGATATGTAGATCAGACTGGCCTCAACTCAGAGATCTGCCTGCTTCTTCCAATGCTGAGATTAAAGGACTGTGCCACCATACCCAGTTTTCATTAGAGATCATTTTTTAAAGATTTATTTATTATTATATCTAAGTACACTGTAGCTATCTTCAGATATACCAGAAGAGGGCATCAGATCTCTTTATGGATGGTTGTAAGCCACCATGTGGTTGCTGGGATTTGAACTTCGGAAGAGCTGTCGGTGCTCTTAACTGCTGAGCCATCTTTGCAGCCCCACTAGAGACCATTTTAAGGATTTATTTCTATCATATTTAATGTTTGTGTGTGTTTGCCAGTGTTCTTGGGGACCAGAGGTGTTGGATTCCTTGGAGCTAGAGTTACAGGTAGTTGTGGGCTGCCCATTGTGGGTGCTGAAAAGCTTATGGTCCTCTGTAAGAATTCCTAATAACTGAGCTATCTCCCCAGCCCCCCTAGAGATCTTTTTGAGATCTTTTCTAAAAAGCTTATTAATTTACTATGTATTCAGTATTCTGCCTACATGTAGGCCTACACACCAAAAGCACCAGACCTCATTACAGATGGTTGTAATTCACATGGTTGCTAGGAATTGAACTCAGGACCTCTGGAAGAAGGGCCAGTGCTCTTAACCACATAGATTTATGCTGAGCATGGTGGCACAGCACCTGGGAGTTAGAACTAAATGAGTTTGAGGTTAGCCTGGTTTACATAGCAAGTTCCAGGCCAGACAAGCCTACATAATAAGACCCTGTCTCAATAAAACAAACAAACAAATAACATAGATTCAGGTTTTTCCATTATAGCAATGGCAGAAACAAAAAACCCCAAACAACAAAAATAACATACAAGGGAATGTCACACATGAAAAGAGAATGAACTTCTTGATCAGTGCAACCATTCAGGTGACTCTCAGTGGCACTATACTAAGTGAGATAGGCCGGTCTCTAAATGTTATCACTCCTTAATTTGGTTTCTGCAAAGTTCAAGAACAATCAATATGAATCCCTAATGGAAATCCGATTGGAGGTTGCCTTTGGCAGTGGTCCACAAATTCGAGGACACTAGAGCAATAGAAATATTTTTTTATCAGGATGCTGTCTTCATTGAGGTTACTATTGCTGTACTGAAACACCATGGCATTGGTAAGAAAGGGTTGATTTGGCTTACATATCCTGAGTCACAGTCCATTGAGGGAAGCCAAAGCAGGAACTCAAACCAGGTGGGAACCTGAAGGCAGGAGCTCGTTCCCTCAGCTTGTTTTCTTATAGAACCCAGGACCACAGGCCCAGCGGTGACCCCTCTCACAATGGGCTGGACCCTGCCACATTAATTACCAATTAGAAAATGCCCTACCAGCTTGCTCACAGATCTTATGGAGGCATTTTCTCAATTGAATGTCCCTCCTCTCAAAAGGACTCTAACTTGTGTCAAGTTCACATAAAACTAGGCAGGACAGGCACTTAAGAACTATATATTTTATTGTATCTAAATTATGCCTCATTTTTAAAAAAAAAAAATGCCTACATTCCATCCCTGACTAAATCAAAATCTCTAGAGTTAGGGCCTAAGCAAAGATACTTTAAAATTTTTCTCAGGGCTAGGAATCTAGTTAGAGAGGTAGAACACTCATTTAGTACGTATAAGATATTGGGCCCAATTCCTAACATTAAATATATATATATATAACCATCTGTAATGGAATGGAATCTGATGCCCTCTTCTGGTGTGTCTAAAGGCAGCTACAGTGTACTCATATAAATAAAATAAATAAATCTTTAGTATGTGTGTGTGTGTCTGTCTGTTTGTCTGTCTTAGACTGGTGTGATGGCCATACCTGTGTGTGTGTGAGTGTGTGTGTGAGTGTGTGTCTTAGACTGGTGTGATACCACATACCTTTTATCCCAACACACAGAAGGCTAAAGCAAGAGAATTGGGAGTTCAAAGTCATTCATCCTGGGCTACACAGCCTACTTAGAGTTCAGGCAGAGTGGTTGGAGCAAGAAATATTTGGATTGTGCTGTCTTATTTTCAAAGCCTTCTGGCAAGGCTTTCAGATTTGGAGGGGGAAGGAGGGGTTGGAGATGAAAGGGTTATTTTTCAGCTCCTTGAAGGGAATGGAACTGAATTTAATCTTAAGGTTTGGATCTGGCTAAGTTATTAACACAGTTTTATCTATTCACTAACTGTGACTCTCCTTGACTAGGAGAGATGCTTTTGAATTGTCACCTTTGAATTATAGTGAGTCATCACAGGCAATAAAACAGCACTTCTTTGTCAATATTCTCTGCTTCCAATTTGTTACTAATTCCAGCTGGCCTCATCCCAGCAGATCTGAACAACCGGAAGTCGGAGTGCATAGAGTTTGATCAATGGCTCGCCCCCGCAGGATGAGCTTGAGGTTGCCTCTGTGGGCCCTGTCCTTAAAAGGTGTTCCAGTGGTGGTGAGTTCTGTACAGAATAGAGGAGAGCTAGCAGGGGCCTTGCTCCTGCTGTGCTACAATGACAGGCTGTGCTGAGGCAGAAAGCTGAGAGGAGCAGAGAAGGCAGCTCCAGGGAAATGATAGTTGAATTAATCCATCTATTGTAATGCTCTAGCACTAGCAGGCCCTTGTTTTGCAGTTTACAAACTATTCCAGACAGCACCTCATTTCTACCCCAAAGTGATACTGACAGAGAAACTGGGGCCAGTGAGGTGGCAACAAGGGGCAATGGCCTCCCTGCTTCCGGTGCCCTTGGTCCTGCTGGTGAATTAGTTCAGCAGTACCCTAGCTCCTGGCCTGATCTCTCCTCCACTCACTGAGCCCAGGCAGCTGCTATGTCATTTCCCTGGAACATCAGAAATGCCAGGAAGCATGCAAATGAATCCCCGTGAGATATAGCCCTGAGCAAAACAACTTCCAGCTTGCTAGCAGTAATTGCTACCCCCAGATGATAGCCTGTGCCCAGACGTGTGGGAAGGGGGGGATGGGGGAAGAGAAAGGATGGGAAAAAGGGAGCAGGCATACTAGGCAAGTGGCCCTGCCAGGGATGGAGCTTTAAGGATGGGTGACAGGGAGAGTGAATCAGACACTGAAGAGGGCTCTGTCCTGTTTGGAGACTGGAATGTTCTGGACAAGCATAGCAAAGCATTTCAGGCATTACATACGGGCCCCATTGGTAGTGGCCACTTTGCTTGGTCCTGGGAATGCAAAGCCAGGGGATGTCAATTCCTGTCCACAGAATGACCCGTAGCCTCCTGGGAGAGTGAGTGTAGAGAAAGATCCAGTCATAATGGCTATCATTCATTCATTCAGTATCGATTTACTTACTTAGTTGGTTTTGGTTTGGAATTTTGTCTTTTAAGAAGGTTCTCCCCAACCAGGCAGTAATGATACATGCCTTTGATACCATATTTCGTGTGGTGGGGTAGTAGGAGGATCTTTGAATTTAAGGCCAGCCTGGTCTACAGAGTGAGTTCCAGGACAGCCAGGACTACACAGAGAAACCCTGTCTCAAAAACAAAACAAAACCATGTTTTCCTCATAGCCTAGACTGGCCTCAAACTTGTGGCTGTCATTGTGCTCCAGTCTCGGGTGCTGGTATAATACATGTGCAGGCCACACCCGCCTTCAATCATTATTTATTAAGCACTTACTATATGGAGACATTGTGTTAGGGATACAGCAATGAACCAAACACACCAGAATTTCCACTGGTATGAAGCTTACCTTTAAGTGAAGAGAGGTAACAAATTGCACCACTAAAACAGTGTTAAAAGTACTCATCCAGATTCTCTAGAGACCCGGAGCCAATAGGATGGAAGCATGCACAAAACACTCTTACTATAAGGACTTAGCCAATTAAAAAATATTTTTAGGGGCTGGAGAGATGGGTCAGTGGTTCAGAGCACCAACGTTGCCGGGCAGTGGTGGCACACGCCTTTAATCCCAGCACTTGGGAGGCAGAGGCAGGAGGATTTCTGAGTTTGAGGCCAGCCTGGTCTACAGAGTGAGTTCCAGGACAGCCAGGGCTACGCAGAGAAACCCTGTCTCGAAAAATCAAAAAAAAAAAAAAAACAAAAACAAAAACCCCAACCACCCATAAGCTGTAACTCCAGTTCCAAGGAGTCTGACCCCCTTTAAAAAAAAAAAAAAAAAAGAGCACCAACGTTCTTCCAGAAGTCCTGAGTTCAATTCCCAGCAACCACATGGTGGCTCACAACCATCTGTAATGGGGTCCGATGCCCTCTTCTGGTGTGTCTGAAGACAGCAATGGTGTACTCGCATATATTAAATAAATAAATAAACTTTAAAATATTTTTGAAGATTTATTTTTTTTATTATATGTGTATGGGTGCTTTGTCTGTGTGCTATGTGTGTGCCTGGTACCCAGTAGAGGCCAGAAGATGGCATCTGGTCCCCTAGAACTGGTGTTACAGGTGGGTTGTAAGCTGCCATGTGGGTGTTTGAAACCAAGCCTGGGTCCTTTCCCACTCCTCCCCCCCTATGTATATATACATAACTCTAGAGACAGAGGCAGGTAAATCTCTAGTTCTAGGCCAGCCAGGGACTACAGTATTAAGTCAGTCTCTCTCTTCCTCTCTTTCTCTCCTCTTCCTTTCTCTCTCCCTCTGTCTCTCCCTTCCTCTATCTCTTTACACACACACACACACACACACACACACAAAGTTTGTCAGGTGGTGATGGCACATGCCTTAGTCTCAGCACTGGGGAGGCAGAGACAGGCAGATTTCTGAGTTCGAGGCCAGCCTGGTCTATAGAGTGAGTTCCAGGACAGCCAGAGCTATACAGAGAAACCCTGTCTTATTCCCCACCCCCTGCCAAACACTCACAGTTGAGAATGAGAGATATAGAAAGCTTCTATGACAATCTCACCTCCCCCACCCCAAAAGAAAAACAGTCTAGACAGAAAGACATTGAGAAAACTCTTAAAAATTGTGACGGGGGTCCTGAAGTGTGGCTCTTCACAGCTGATGGCTTCTGACAGGGGTGGGGGTGGGGAAGGACACAGTTTTCTTTAAGGGACTGGACACTGGGAGTTTCTTTTTCTTTTGTTTTGGAGGGGTCATGGGGGTGGGGGTGGGGAAACCTGAGACGGCTGGGAAGTGAATGTGATTGGGATATATTATGTGAAAGTTCCAAATAATCAATAAAAATATTATATTGGAAAAAAAACGTTCAGACCCTCCTCAACAAAATAAAAGTCATTCTTTCTTCCTTGGCCTTGATTGTACTCAAACCTTCAAAGGATTGAATGAGGGAGACCTACTCACATCTGTGAGAGTAATCTGCTGTGTTTATTATGCAATTCCAGTATGCTTTGCTGTTTTGTTTTTTTTTCAATACTGAGGATTGAATCCAGGACCTCAGAACGAGGGCCCTGCTTCTGAGTAATACCTCCAGCCTTCCCTGTTCAAGTGTTGATATTATTATTCCTGAGTGTCTTCAGAGACACCCAGAAATAATGTTTAACCAAGTTTCTAGTGCCAGGTAGGGTAGCAAATGCTTCTAATTGAAACTCTTGCAGGTGGTAACAGGGGGCTCAGGAGTTTAAGGTCAGCTAAATAGTGAGTCTGCAGCCAAGTTGGACAACATGAGACCTAGTCTCAAATTCCTTTGGTTGTGTGTGCTCCCTGTGGTGTTGTCAAGTTAACAGATAAAATAAACCATCACAGTTGGTGATAGGGCAAGAAAATAGAATGCGCTGGTGGGATGCTGGCTGTGCACTTACACTGGATAATGGGGGGAGGTTTTACTGGGTAGATATAATTCAAATGAAGATTTGGAAGCAATGAGTGAAGCTGGGCATGGTGCTGGACACCTTTAATTCCAGCACTTTTAATGCCTGGGTAGGTGGGTCAAGGCCAGCCTGGTCTATACAGCCAGTTCCAGGACAACCAGGGCTACACAGTGAAACCCTGTCTTGGGAGGGAAAAAAAAATAAAACAAAAAACAAACAAACAAAAAAAAAAGCAAGCAAGCAGTGAGTGAGCAAGCATACACATTTGTAACAATGTTCCAGGCACCAGCCGTAGGTACAAAGACCCTGAGGCAAGAGTCTGTGTTGTGCTGGACATGGCCAGAACCCAGCCCAGCTGGAGTAGAAGGAACAGGGGAAAAGGAAGCAGAAAGGTGGTAGAATGGCCCACTGAAGCTTTTTGAGTAACAGAGGGATTTATACTACACAAGAAATGAGAGCCCTTACAGATTTGAGAGTGGGGCAGTGACCCAATTTGGCCTGTGGTTTGTTTTGTTTTGTTGTTTGTTTTTATTGAGACAGAGACTTACTCTATATCCCTGGCTGGCCTGGAACTCACAGAGATTCACTTACCTCTGCCTCCTGAGTGCTGGGGTTAAAGGCTGAGCCATCATGCCTGGCTTTTTAATAGGATCCCTCTGGCTTCTGTGTGATGAATAGACTATAGAGGGAGTAGAAGCAGAGTCTGCTGATGGATCTCAGTTGGTAGAGTGCCTTCCTATCAAACACGTGGCTCTGGGTTCAATCCCTAGCACCACATAAACTGTGCATGGTGGTACATGCAGGAATCCTAGCACTTGAAAAGTAGAGGAAGGGAGAGTGGGAATTTAATCCTCTGCTAAGTAGGTAAGCATCAGTTTGAGTCCAGCCTGGGCTTCATGAAACCCCAGCTCAAAGACAGCTCTGTCCCAGGGTCAGAGGAGCAGATAAAGCACTATTGCACTAATCCCAGCAAAAAGATGACCATGGAGATGACGACAAGCAGTGGATTCAGATATATTTTAAAGGAAGAGCCAACAGTATTTGCTGATGGATTGATGGAGTGGCTGAAGAATATGAAAGAAGGTATCTTGGCTGAGATAGTGTGGTACGAAATGGACAATTCAAATTCAAAGGGACACAGTGGACTCAATCCACATCCTTAGCTGTGAGGCCTTGGCCAAGTGGCTCTGAACCTCTTCATCTATACAAACTTGGGTATAACGTATGAATGGAAAGTTCTGAAAAGAATCCGCATCTGGCTGTGAACAAAAACTCCTGACAAGAAGCTGTGTCTGCAGAGACCAGCTGGCTGATAAGGGTTTTAGTACTGTGGGAAGACTGGAATGTTGCAGGGCCAGAGGCTAATACATTATCTTGGGCTGAGTTCTGGGCCTTCTGCAAGAGCCATTCCTTGCCTCCCCATCCCCCACCTTACTAGAACTAACATCTCTTGTGACCATAGATTAAAAGCCTCCGAATCTACTGACCTAAAAGGTGACTAGCTTCTACCAATCCAAAAGCTAAGAATGCCATCAGATAATATTTTGAACCTATAGACAGGCTCTCCCCATCTCCATGTCTCTGCCTCTCTGATGTACCCACCAGCGTATTTTATTTTAGTTTTAGTTTTGTTTATTTTTTTTCCCCGAAGACCATTTCTCTGTGTAGCCTTGACTGTCCTAGAAGTCACTTTGTAGACCAGAGTGGCCTCAACTCAGGGATCCCCCTGCTTCTCCCTTCTGAGTGTGTGTCTCACCTAGCCTGTCCTCCCACTGATGTATTTTAAACTTGCCTTAATTTATGACATTCTCTGTTCTCTAGAACTATAAGATCTCTGCTGTTCCATATTGAAACATGGAATTTGGGGTAGCCTAAATCGGTTCCAGCTCCTCGGCCTCTACCTCTTATTCCCTTAAGATGAGAGCTTCGGAATTCTTTGCATTGAGAGTTGTAAGATTTTTTTTTTTTTTGAGATGTGGTTTGTGTTGCCCAGGTTGGCCTCTAAAGGATCCTTCCACCTCAGCTTCTGAATACTGAAAGTCAGGTGTGGACTAATGTGCTAGTTTATGAAGATATGATGAAGTGATTATGTAAAAAGCCCAGTTCCACAGCTGGCACTCACTAGGTGTTTCTAAGCGCTAGCTGTTTTCTTGACCTTCCCTTTGGGAGGGAGCTAGAGAAGCTTCAGGGTGGAGCTGCATCTAAAGGGAATATGATGAACAACTGAGGTTTTGTTAGGTAGATTGATTTTCTTTCTCTCAGGCAGCAGGCAAGCAGAGAAGCCTTGTGGAAGACCTTTCTCTGGAGGGGGCTGTGTGAGGACATAGAGTTCCTGGGTGTGAAAAGAGCCTGATACACTCAAAGTGATGCGCAAGCAAAGGGGTCCTATACTGGGATGGTTGAGGGTTGGGAGGCCAAACTCCTGCTGCTTCTCCAGCTCTGCTTTGGACTGGACCTGGCCAGGAAGACCTTTGAAGGCCTCTGAGCTATAGGATGAAACTAGTTGTAAGTATGCATGCAAGATGCTCGTGCTGAGAAGATGCCTTTTCTCTGCATCCAGTCTCTACAAACAACTGACTAGGCTCCAGACTGGGGGACCTCCGTCCATCAACCATACACATGCTGATTGCAAACATACGGCCCCCAAGGCAGAGGCTCTGAGAACCATCTTTGTGTTAAGCTTCCCACCAACAGCTCCTATTCATTGCCCAAAAGCATGAGTCCCTCTTACTTAGTACATTGGGTTCCCCACTGAGTATACATGACTTTCCCCTAGAGCTGCAAGCACCAACCCCTCACCTCAGGGATGTTTGAAATCAGACTGCCTGGACTTTTTTATCCTGCCTCATCCCTGTTTGTTATATAAACTCAAACTTGTCTCTTAACCTCTCTAGGCCCTATTTCCTACTTCTGAAAAGAAGAGTGTGAATGACTCCTCCCTCACAGACCCAGTGCCAAGCTCCAATGGTGTTATTTGACACTGGGGCTTAGGGACTTTGCTGGGTGTGGTATGCACACTTGCAGTCTCAGCACCTAGGAGGCAGAGGCAGGATAATCACTGCAAGTGTGAGGCCAGTCTGCTCTGTAGAGTATGGGCATCTCAGAAACCAAACTGGGACAGCAAGGAAGCTCCACGGGTATAGACAGTGAAGCAAGCAGGATTGGTGGCCTGAGTTTGAGCCCCAGAACTCACATAAAGGGGAAGGAGAGAACTGACTCCACAGAATTGTCTTCTGACCTCCACACATGTGTTGTGGCATGTGCTCCTATGTACACACAACATGTACACATATGCATGCACACAAAATAATAACAAATCATTTTTGTTTGTTTGTTGAGACAGGGTTTCTCAGTATAGCCTTTGCTGTCCTGAAACTCTGTTAGACCAGACTAGCTGCAAACTCACAGAGATCCTTCTGCCTCGGCCTCTTGAGTGCTGGGATTAAAGGCGTGTACCACCACTACCAGGCTGCAAATATTTTCTAACACCCAACTAAACAACAACAAAATGGGCACTTTACCTTGCCCTTCCGGTCCGTCTCCACTGTCAATACACGACTATCATGATGTGACTCAAAAACTGTGTAAAAACTAACCAAACTGAAGAAAGGGGAGGAAAGTGTAACCAGGTTCAAAGTTTTCTTCTGATGAGCAACTACTTTGATGGAATCTTTAAAATAGCAGTGATCATATTGTGCCCCAAGGCATTCTAGTTATTATCTTAGCTTTGCCAATACCCTCAGTGTTTTTACTGAACAATCAGATTGGAGAATGGATTTAGAAGCCATAATGGGCCAAACACATTCTGTTTGGACAGGGTCGGTTAATACTCAATATAACGTGCTGTCTGCTAAGGGAGTGGTCTACTTGGTTTTATCCTCACAGCAAACCCTATGCAGTTAGTGCAGCTCTCAACTCCTTTTGCAGATGGGAAAGCCAGAATCAGCGGATGAACTGACTTGCTCAGTGTTTTAGCTAGTAGATTTTGATAGAGACTTTGAACACAGGGATCCTCATTGTAGAGGCTGTAAGCTTGGCTGCTGTGCTTTATGGTCATCCCTCATTGTCCATGGGGATATTGTTTCAAAGTTGATGAATGCTCGGTGATAGAATGTGTGCTTAGCATGCACTGGGTCCTGGGTTTAATTCCCAGTATGAGGTGTCAGGAGTAGGAGTGAAAGGAAGAAAGAAAATGTTAAGAGTAGCTCTCCATAACCCCCCACACCCTTTCCTGTACTGTGGGTCATCTCTAGGGGCTGGAGGTATAGGTTGGTATAGCCCAGGGAGCTAGCACATGTGTGTCCTTGGGTTCCATCCACAGTGCCATCTCTGGACTACTTTTACCTATGCAGTTTTCTATAAGGTTCTTGAGTACCCTCCAACTTTGCTATACCAGGGGTTCTGGAAGCAGTCTCTCCATGGATAATGAGGAAGAACTGTATACCAAAGTAGTCAAGCATATGGCCTTTACAAGGAGACTGCTTGTGTTCAAAGCCTTCACCAACAGTCACTAGCTGGAACCACTGAATAAATCGGCTCATCCCACCACCTCCTGATTGCTTAAACCTAATATAATGTAAATGTGATATAAATAGTTGTCATATGTTTCTCCAGGAATAAAGATGAAAAAGTGTGTACATGCTTAGTAGAGATGGAGTTTTCACAGATTTTTTTTTCCAGTTCAGTTCCACATCAGAAACTACAGATGTGGAACTTGTGGCCATGAAGGACCAGCTGTACTGTATGTTCGAATAGTTGGACCAAATCTATCATATATGTGACCACCTATATTCTAAGGAATCTGGGAGAAATACTGAGATTGGCCAGATGTGGTGGTACACACCTTTAAGCCCAGCAGAAGGAGGTAGATCTCTGTGAACTCAAGGTGAGCTTGGCTTACATGGTGAGTAGCCCAGGCCAGTTAGGGTTAGGAAGACTCTGTCTCAAATAAACACACACACACACACACACACACACACACACACACACACACTGGGATTGGTGTTGGGATACACACACTGGGATTGGTAAGGCCCCAAGCCTTACACTTACTATAAGATATATGCACACTCAATTAGCCGTGTCCTCATGGCCAATGCCATTCTCTGGGGTGGTGCCTTTTTTTTTTTTTTTAGTGAGAAGTTTGAATTGACTTACAGAGGTCCTTTTGACTGTTGGTTGAAGCTAGGATGCAACTCAGGGCTATATACATGCTAGGCAAGTGCTCCATCACTGAGCGGCACGTCTAAAGCCTGGCTGCTCATCTCTCTTAGCAGTTCAGTTTCATAGTACCTTCCCTCAAGAGATCTCCTGATGTGGCTCTCTTACCATTATGCCTGGGACACTTTCTCCCTCCACTCCTGGGCTTAATTTCTCATTTATTTGTTTAAGTTTTCTTGTTTTGTTTTGTTTCAGACACGGATTTACTATGTAGCCCTGGCCGTCCCGGGACTATGTAGATCAGGCTGACCTCAAAATCAGAAGCAATCCTCCTGCTTTTGGCTTCTGAGTGGTGAGATTAAAGGCATGCACCACTATGCCTGGCTTTATTTGCTTGTGTGTTTGTATTTTGAACTTTTTGGGTTTTTTTGTTTTTTGTGAGACAGGGTCTTTCTTTATGTAGACCAGGCTGGCCTCAAACTCACAGAGATTCTCCTGTCTTTGCCTCCAGAGTGCTGGATTAAAGGCATGTACCACCGCATCTCATTACAGATGGTTGTGAGCCACCATGTGGTTGCTGGGATATGAACTCAAGACCTTTGGAAGAGCAGTCAATGCTCTTAACTGTTAAGCCATCTCTCCAGCCCTCTTTATTTCTTTTAAGATTTATTTTATTTATATGAGTACACTGTAGTTGTCTTCAGACATAATAGAAGAGGGCATCAGATCACATTACAGATGGTTGTAAGCCACCATGTGGTTGCTGGGAATTGAACTTAGGACCTTTGGAAGAGCAGTCAGTGCTCCTAACCACTGAGCCATCTCTCCAACTTTGTAAAAAAAGATAAATTTTATTTATTTATTATATATAACCCAGAAGAGGGCCTCAGATCTCATTACAGATGGTTGTGAGCAACCATATGGTTGCTGGGATTTGAACTCATGACCTCTGGAACAGCAGTCAGTGCTCTTAACCACTGAGCCATCTCTTTAGCCCCAGATTTGTTTTCTTACACTTCCAAATCATAATCTATCATTAGAGTAAGTCAGGACAGGAACTCAAACAGGGCAGGAACCTGGAGGCAGGAGCTGATGCAGACAGAAGCCATGGAGGGATGCTGCTTACTGGCTTGCTTCTCCTGGCCTGCTCAGCCTGCTTTCCTATAGAACTCAGGACTACCAGCTCAGTGATGGTACCACCCACCATGGGTTGGGCCCTCCCCCATCGATCACTAATTGAGAAAATGCCTTACAGCTGGATCTCGTGGAGGCGTTTCCTTAACTGAGGCTCCTTCTTCTCTAATAACTCTCACTTTTGTCAAGATGACACACAAAACCAGTCAGTACAGGTAGTGTTTATTTTTTATTTTATAATTTTTTTCAGGACTGGAGATTGAATCCCAACAAATACTAGGCATATACTTACTCTGTCATTGATCTACACCCTTAGTTTCCAGGAAGCATTTTTTTTTCATTTAGAGACAGGATTTGACTCATGGGCCCTTCCTACCTCAGCTTCAGGGGTGACTTGAGCCACAGGAGCACACAGCACATGGCAGCTTTGGCAATTATGAACCTTAATAATATGATTCCAATTATCTCTCCTTACTTTAAACTTATCAGGGGCCAGATATGATGGCACATGCCTTTGATCCCTGCACTGCACTCTCTCTGAATTCCAAGGCAGGCTAGTCTACATAGTGAGTCCCAGGCCAGCCAAGGCTACATATCTAGATCTTGTCTCAAAAACAAACAAGTAAAAAAAAAAACTAAATAAGAAAATAAAAGAAAAAATTGTTGTATAAATAAAATTTTCAGGACTAGTAAGTTGAATCAGTATTGATTTAATTGACTGGCGATGATTCATGGCTATCATTAACAATGTGATAGCTCTTGGTCTCTTGTCTTGTAACTTGTTACTATAAAGTCATTATGATAGTATTTCGGATTCTGCTATTTTTTCCCTAGCCTCACTTCTCCATCCCCTCTTCCATTTACTTGTCTCGTTTTCTGTTCTTTTCCTGGAACACCTTTCTTGTACCATACACTGATTTCTCTTGCTAAAACCCTACCCCAGTCCGTGGGTCCCATGCACAATCTCTTCTTCATAGAGTGTCTCCCACACCATATTCTAATTATTTTCTTGTTTGGCCCTTGGAATTATGGTCATCAATTTGAAAAGGAGTTGAATATCTTGCTTTGTTTTCTTTAGATGGGATCTTGCTGTCTTAGCTAGATTAATCTCAAGCTTGTAGGTTCAAGGAGTCCTCCTGCCTCAACCCTGAGAGCAGTTGGGACTACAGATATGTGCCACAGCACCAGCTAAGAACCCTTACACATTGTTTGGCACCTTATTCAAGCCCTGAACACTCTGTTGGGCCCATAGTCCCTTAAGATTTTGCTGAATTGCTGGGCAGTGGTGGCGCACGCCTTTAATCCCAGCACTTGGGAGGCAGAGGCAGGAGGATTTTTGAGTTCGAGGCCAGCCTGGTCTATAGAGTGAGTTCCGGGACAGTCAGAGCTACACAGAGAAACCCTGTCTCGAAAAAAAGATTTTGCTGAATGAACAAGAGATCTACCTGGGTAGTAAGCAGTTTTCTCCCTCAGTCCGCCTCCCTTCTACATGTCCTAGGGCCCAAGACAGGCTTCTTCAAAGCCAAAAGTGAGACAGAATGAGATTGAACAGAGGTGGATACCTGGTCACTCTGAGAACTTCCTGTATTTGCCCAGATATTATATATAATTTTGTGTGTGAGGGACAGAATCGCAAGTAGTCAAAGCTGGCCTCAAACTTTTTATGTAGCTGAGGATGAAGCCAAAGTGCTACCTCTACCAAGTGCTAGGATTCCATGTGTACACCATCATACCCAAGTTTCTGTGGTGCTATGGATCGAACCTAGGACTTCGTGCATGCTAGGCAAACAGTCTACCAATGAGACACATTCCCAGCCCCTACCCCGAGAGGTATTAATGTCCTTGAGTTTATAACCTTCTCAGTATTAGTGAAGGAGTAGGCATTCTCTATGTGTAAAATGGATTTCTTGTGGGGTCTTCTTGGAGATTCTGAGGTAGAACACCCTGGTGCTTTGGAAGCTGCAAAGGGCTGCATGTAATACTGGTAATCAAACAGAAAATGTGTCATTTGGCTTACTTCTCTTTAAGCCCCCATCCAGACACAGGCTGTCCTGTTTGTACAGCAATATCACTTGCAATCCAGTTACAATTGATTGACATTATCACTTTCTTTCTATCTGGCAGCTTCTCAGCCTGCAGCAACACATTGATCACCACAGAGATGTAAAAAGCACCTTGTCTTGGTGGGATCATATTTACAAACAACCCTTAAAGTGGATTATTTTGCAGATGGCTGATCTCTGTTTTTTTCAATCCTGATTGTATTAGTTCCAATTTCAGAAAGTGACATTTTCTGACTTTGTCCCCTTAAGCACAAGGAAAAACTATGGGTTTCTACTTTTGTTTTCAGCAGCTAGAAAGTGGTGGCAGCACAGAGAAAGGAAGGCTTCTAGGGAAATGCAGGATGTATCTCTCATTCATTCATTCATTCATTCATTCATAAATTCCTCTGCTCAGATCCAGTGTGCCAGTGCTTGGGATAGAGGTGTGGACAACATTGATCTTATTGACCTCACAGTCACTCAGGGGAGACTTTGAGAGGTGGTTGATATTACTAAATATTTTGGAACAAAGTGTTATGTAGCCTAGCCTGGCCTTGAACTCTATAAGTTGCCAAGGTTGGTCTTGAACTCCAGATCTTCCTGTCTTCATTCCTCAAGTGCTAGGATTACTGGCATGGACCATCCATACCCAGCTAAACAGACAGTTGTTATTGTTGTGGCAAGAATCCCGTGCTGGAAGAACAGGAAACAGTGTACATGAGCTCCTAATTTTCTAGAGATTTGCCAGAGTGAGCCGCATCTTAATCAGAATCTGAAGGATGGAATAAAGTTAGGGGCAACTGGCAAGAGGGAGAGTGGAATGAACTAAAAAACGTTCCCAGAGAGAAAAGTGTCCAAAGAAGCTGAAGAAAGAAGGGAACGGAGTACACTTGGGAGCCTAAAGGAAAATTGGGAGCCAGATGTGATGGTATACACTTGTAATCCTAGAACCTGGAAAGCAGAGGTAGGAGGACCACAAGTTCAAAGTCAGTCTGAGCCACATAGTGGGAGCCTGACCAAAAAAAAAAAAAAAAAAGAAATGGAGGCTGGTAGGTGTGGTGGTGCACATTTTTAATCATAGCACTCAGGAGGCAGAGGCCCGTGGATCACTGTGAGCCTTCTACAGATCAAGTCCCAGGCCAGGCAGAACTACATGATGAGGTTCTGTCTCAAAATATAAAAATAAATAAGTAAAAGAAAATGTAAGAAAAGAAGGGGTGAAATGAGTAGAAGGAAAAAAATAGAAAAAGTCAAGGACTACAGGAATAGAAGCTTCATGGAAGTGGGATGGAGGAGGAAAGTGATCCAATTCTGTTTCTGCGGAGTTTTAGTTGTTTGGGGACCATTCAAGAGGAGATGTCTAGGTGTTAGGTGACTCTGTGGACTAGAAATCAAGAAAGAGGTGTTGTGGAGGCTGGAGAAATGGCTCAATGGCACCCACACAGCAATTTAAAACCACCCATAATGACATTTCCAGGGGATCTGATGCCTTCTTCTGGTTCCCACAGACTCCTACGTACACATTGTAAATATATATTCCCACAAACATACACACATGCACATAAATAAAGCATTAAAGTAAACAATTTTTTTTTTTGGTTTTTCAAGACAGAGTTTCTCTGTGTAGCCCAGGCTGTCCTGGAACTCACTTTGTAGACCAGGCTGGCCTTGAACTCAGAAATCTGCCTGCCTCTGCCTCCCAAGTGCTGGGATTAAAGGCGTGCACCACCACTGCCCCACACAAATATTTTTTAAAAAGGAAAGAAAGAAGATGTGGTAGTAAGCAATCAATTGGAAGTTGGGAGCTCCTTCAACTGGTGCTGTGGCTTAGGACCACTATGAGTAGGGCTTGCAAGAAGCCCAAGGAATTTGGACTTGACTCCATAGTCAATGTCTTTCTTTGAACCAAGAGGTGTTTAAGAACAAGTAACAGGATTCAAGCTGACTTCCAGGGATGGGGCCATAATGTAGGGGGAGAGACTGGGTTAGGGTTACATGAAATAGCCTTCTACAGAGAGCTCTATGGAGCCAGGTAGAGGAGAAGGGCCCTCATGAAAGGTACTGAGGTAGCACATGGGACAGGACCAAGATAGCCTGCTGGGCCTTGAAGCATGACACAGTGAAGTGTACTGATAGGCTTGTACAGAACGGCAGAGACAGTTGTTGACTTTTCAGGCATGGGGATGCATGCCTTTAACCTCGACACATAGGATGAAGAGGCAGAGAAATCCCTGTGGGTTCTAGGTCAGTCAGGGCTGATAGTGAGACTATTTAAAAAAAAAAACTGACAGTCAGTAGTTTAAAAACAAAAAATATTAGCAAAAATAAAAAAAATAGGTAAATTTAAAAAATTTGATATACAAACAAGATTAAATAAATTATGTTAAACACAAAGATATTAAATACAGAAAACCTATCATTTCTTGGAATTGAGTGTGCAGCTCAGGTGGTAGAGTATGTACTTAACATGAGTGAGGCCCTGGGCTCAGTCTCTAATACCAAAAAACAAAACCCCCAAACCAACAAAAAAGAAAACCTTGAGCAAACAAAAAAAAAATAAATACAAATAACAAAAGTCCTCATTGCTTCATATTTGTGTTGCTACCCTTTTACTCTAATGCATGCCCTCAAGGTTCCTTGCACCTGTTATACCTGCACAGTCTTGCAAGGGATCTATTCCCAACCCCCTGGTTAGTGAAATCACATTTGTAGCTGTCAAACATTATAAATCAAGACCTGGTAATTCTGTAGAACAGTGTCTCTCAGCCTGGGCATCTCAACCCCATTGGACTTCGAATGACCCTTTCACAGGACTCACATATCAGATTTCCTACACATCAGATATTTACATTAAGATTCAAAACAGTATCAAAATTACAGCTATGAAACAGTAGTGAAAATAATGTTATGCTGGGGGTGAACACACCATGAGGAACTGTACTAAAGGGCCACAGCATTAGGAAGGTTGAGAACCACTGTTCTAGAAGGAAGTGATGGAGACAATGTTCAAAATGCAGATTAGATTCGAAACATATTGTGGTTAAGCATACTGGTGTATGTCTACAATCCCAGTACTTGAGAAGCTAAAACAGGAAGATTGTGGATTAAAGGCCATCCTGGGCTACAGAATAAGACTGCTTTGTCATTGTTACTGATCATAGTGACCCACATCACAGTGCATGGAGGGAGAATCAGGAGTTCAGGGTCACCCTCGACTACATGTTAAGTTTGAATTAAGCAAAAAATCAATGAAAGCATCCTGGGAAAGCTGGCCTTCGTGATGCCGGTTTATAATCAAAGAAACTCAACAGCTTGAGTAAAAAGAATGACATATTCTAGGCTAACCTGGGTGTGATGGGTTGTGTTATTTGCAATTATTTACAATTGACAGCATTTACAATCACCCAAAAGTAGCTGGGTGTGGTGGTGCATGTCTTTAATCCCAGCCCAGGAAGCAGAGGCAGGTGGATCTCTGTGAGTTCGAGGGCAGCTTGGTGTTGAGTGAGTTCCAGGAGAGCCAGGGCTGTTATAAAAAATATCACCTGGGAAATAGATCTGTGGTATGACTGTGGAAGATTATCTTGATTGGGTTAGTTGAGGGAAGATTCAGCAAAGGAGCAAAACACGCATTCATCATTCTTTGCTTTCTGATTGTGGATGTGATGTGGCCAACTGCATCAAGTTCCTGATGCCTTGGCTTTCCCACCATGATGTAATGTATCCTTAATTGTGAACTAAAAGAAACTCTTTCTCCTTTAAGTTGTTTTTGTTAGTATTTTATCACAGCAAAGGGAAAAGAAGTTAAGACAGAAACTGGTACTAAGCAGCAGGGTTGCTGCTGAGATAAACCTAACTGTGGTCTTTAGGCCTTTAGAATTGTTTTATGGCTGGGATGTGACAATCTGGAACTTTGGATTAGAAAAGCTCTCCAACACTGTAAACAGGGCTTACTGGGACAGTCCAGCAGGAGCTTGGAAGATAAGAATGCTAAGGAAACAGACAGTGGAGGCCTGACTTGGAAGTTTCAGACAGGAAGGGGACTCTCAGAATCAGGGCCTAAACAGTTTTTTTTTTTCATTCATTATTTTGGTGTGCACATATGGAGGTCAGAGGACGTCTTTGTGAAGTCAGTTCCGTCTCACTACCTCCAGGGATTGAACTCAGGACACTAGTCTTACACAGGAAGCACCTTCACTAAGCATCTCACCAGCCCTGACAGACTGCTTGGAAACTTTTGGAATTGTTAATGGTTATAGGAATTGGAGTAAATGATTTTTATTTTACTTGTTATTGATTCTTTTTGAGTTTCACATTATGTACCCCAGTTCTGTTCATCTCCCCATACCCTCATATTCACCCTTCATCCTTACAGTGCTCCCCCAAAATAAACACACCCATACACACACCACCACCACCACCACCAACAACAACAACAACAACAACAACACCAAAAACATAGCACAGAAAACATCTCATCATGGAAGCTGTACTGTGTCACAGTGTGTCCCACAGTATATCCCTCTGTCCACACACCTTCACTTACAAATGTGCATTGCAAAGAGTCATTGGTCTGGGTTGAGATCTCTGGCTTCTGTGACACCATCAATATGGGATCCTTACCACCAGGACCCCTTTTGGTTACCCTGTGTCGTGGAGATCCTGCAGCTTTGGATCAGCAGGACTGGCCCTTTCACATGTCCCAAGTGTTCTCAGACGATACAGAGTTAGGGGTGGGCCAACTCAGAGCCCTGGATCTGGGCCTGGATGGTAGCTGAGCTGGTCAGCCTGCTGAACTCCCTTATCTGCACCACCAGAGCAAGCTCTCCAGCACTGTTCTGGCTCGGTCACCCAGGGCTACCACTGACAGGAGGCAGGGTCAGCTTTCCTGCTCTCATGCCCTCAGGGCTGACTCACCCACACCTATGTCTCCAGAACCAGTCCACTGTGCTACCCAGTCAAAGTGTGGGGCCCACTCTCCCAAGTGCCGCAGTCCGTGAGAGGCTGGGCCAGCTCTCTTGAGCTCACAGCCTGGGAGCTGACTCACCCGGGTCTTTGCCAACAGGGCCAACTCCACTGTGTTGCCCAGGCAAGGTCGGCTCTCCTGAGTGCTGTGGCTGGTGAGGGACAGGGCCAGCTCACCCACTCTCAAGACCCCTGGGTCAGCTCTCCCAGCTGCTGTAGGTGGCAGTGGGGGCATCACCTCTGTACCCGTGCCACCCCACAGCAGACAAGTGGTGCGCCCGCCAGCTCTCCCACACTTACCCATACCCCCACCACCAGGGCCAGCTCCCCTGTGCTGCTCTCCTGAGTGTTGCCACTGGTGAGAGATGGAGGCAGCTCCCCAGCACTCTGCATCTAGTGAGAGTGGAGACAGTTATGCACAGCCCCTGGGGACGCCCATGTGGTTCCCGGTGGTGGCTGTCCCAACCCCTGCTGCTGCATAGCCATGGACTCAGACAGGGACCTCAGCAGTGGCTCAGGCTGGGACCTCACCATGGCCCCAGCTGGCAGGGCTGGCCACTCACAACAGGCTACTCCTCTCTGCCCTTGAGTCTCCAGTTCCATCTCTCTTCACAATGCTCAAGCCGCTCTGCTTCTCTTTCTCCCCCCATCTGAGCACCACAGACTCACACACCCTGTGGATCCCACTGCAGGCTGGACACACAGCTGGCATGTTCCTGGGCGAATCCTCCATCTGTGCTGCATGGTGTGCTGGCAAGCAGGTGTCTGTGACCCTCTTGTGCCGTGCCCTGTGTAGGTCCTTGACACGGGTCTGTAGCTGTCTTCCTCCTTACAAGCCTCACTGCCTGGATTTGATTTGATTTGATTTTAATGAGTCCTAGGCATAGAACAGCTTTGGCCACCGAGCCAGGTAAGGAATCAAGCTAGGTTGAACATCTGTTCTGCCCCTGACACCACCACCGTGTCTCTTTGCCCATAGCTAGGGTGTGTGTGTGTGGGGGGGGGGGGGGAGTGAGTGAATTTTATATTGTAGAATAGTCAGAATCCTGTGGGGATGAAAATGAAAGATTTGGATTAAAAGTGATATGTTTGCATGACAAGTTGATGGGGTGGACTTGAGATAGAATCCAGAAATATCTGAAAGAGAAGCCAATTATCTTCATTGTATTCACTGCAGTGGGAAGATTCATTCACTGTGGGCAATACCATCCCCTAAATGTAGAGGAAGAGAGCTGAGCAGCAAGTGGTGACTGCCATCATCCCTGTGTCCCATTGCAGGTATGACAGGACCAGCTGCTTCCTGCTCCTTGACTTCCCTGCCACAATGGACTGATTGAACTGTGAACTAAAAGAAACCTTTGCCGGGCAGTGGTGGCGCACACCTTTAATCCCAGCACTTGGGAGGCAGAGGCAGGTGGATTTCTGAGTTCGAAGCCAGCCTGGTCTACAGAGGGAGTTCCAGGACAGCCAAGGATACACAGAGAAACCCTGCCTCGAAAAAAACAACAACAAAATAATAAGTAAATAAATAAAATAGACCCTTTCTTCCTTAATTTGCTTCTGTTGCAGCCTTTTATCATCATAACAAGCAAAGAAACTTAGTATACTGCTACAGAGTGTGTCAGTATAAACAACTGGCATGTGGGTGCTGGGAACTGAACCTAGGTTTTCTCCAAGTAATCTTTAAAAACAAACAAACAAACAAAAAAACAGGGTCTTATTGTGTAGCCCTGGCCTGGAATTGGTTATATGATCAGGCTGGCCTTGAACTCATAGGCAATCCTGTCTCTGCCTCTGCTGGCAAGTATTCTTAAGTTTGGAGCCACATCTCCAGCCCTGAAGGTTGTTTTAATCTTTCCATTCTTTTGAGCAGTACTGGGGATTGAACCCAGGACCTCATGCGTACTGAACTCATGATATTTATAACCCAGAAAAACCTCAAACTATGTAGCTAAAGATACCCTTGAACTAAACCCGTCTCTCCTTCCCAAGGGCTGGAATTACAGGTGTGGGCCACTCCCAGTTTAAGTTAGGCTTGTTAAAATCCAATTTCGATTTGTAATTATTTTAAATTATAGTGGGTTCCACCACATTAGTCCCCTTTCTCATTTCTTTCCTCCTCTTCCTTCTTCTTCTTGGGACAGGGTTTCTCTGTGTAGCCCTGGCTGTCCTGGAACTCACTGTGTAGACCAGGCTGACCTTGAACTCAGAAATCCACCTGCCTCTGCCACCCAAGTGCTGGGATTAAAGGCGTGAGCCACCACTGCCCGGTCCCCTTCTCATTTCTTTTAGACAGTGCATACAAGTCATTTTATTTGTAAACCTGTAGCTTATTCTAATGATATAATTTTAATTTTCCAAGTCCATTAATACAACCTGGTTTGGGACAGAAATCTTCCCTTAGTGAACCCAGGCCTCCCAGGTAACCAAACCCCAAAGAGGGCTGTGGCACACATATGTAATCCTGCAAGCAAGACAAGAACACAGCTGGTGCCCTCTGCCACTTGGGGATTGGTAACAGCCTGACTACTGTCATGTTTCTTGGTCACATTAACCAAGTCCCACTCCCCTGCCCAGAGAAAGTCATCCCTGCCATGTAGCTTAAGTCATGAATGTCCTGCTTCCCACTCTAAAGCATAGTAACTAAGGCCACTTCCCCAAAGTGTAAAATACCTTTTTCTGTAAGAAACTTAAAATTTCTCAAGGTGGGCCTGACCCTACTTCAGACTCCTGCTGTGTGGTCAGCATTAATAAGACTTTTTTTTTTTTTTGCCTGAAAAGACAATCCATCTTCACACCTCTCCCAAACATTTCCCAGGTTGGGGCTAGTTGTTTAAGTGGGCCTAGTGGCACACACCTGTAATACCAGATGCTCAAAGACTAAGACAGGAGGGTTGAGGGACAAAGGAAGACTTAAGCTACATGGCAGGGATGACTTTCCCCAAATATCATTTCCAATGGGACTGGGTAACAGTCTCAATAAGTTTTATAGTAATGGAACAAAGAGAGGAAGGTTATAATAAAGGGACATCTCTGCTGTAGGGTTCAGATGCTATCTGACAACATTCTTAGCCTTCAGTTGGTGGAACCTAGTGGGCTATTAATAGATTCCAAAATGTTTACCTGATATCACAAGTCACAAGGACATTATTAGATCAGACAGAGGTGGGCAAGAGATAGTTATAAAAGATGCTAACAAATTATAATTAACATTTCCACAGTCACTGAGGTTGTCAAGATAAGGTGCAGTCTTGGTTTTTGAGAATGTCTATTCACAATGGCAGACACCTATAATCCCAGCAATTGAAAAACTGAAGCAGGAGGACCATTTTTTGAGGCAGGCCAAGGATACATATTGAGGCCCTATCTTAAAAAAAGAAACAGCAAGTGTTGAGTCAAATTTTCATGGGGAGGTGTAAACATTTCTTTATCTCAGATAGGTCAATAACCACTGACCATTGTAAAGATTCCTCCACCAGAGTGCAGCTTGGTGGACCGTACTGTGTTGTTAAAGAGCATACCCAGTGGGCTGGAGAGATGGCTCAGAGGTTAAGAGCACTGACTGTTCTTCCAAAGTTCCTGAGTTCAAATCCCAGCAACCACATGGTGGCTCACAACCATCTGTAATGAGACTTCATGCCCTCTTCTGAAGACAGCTACAGTGTACTTACATATAATAATAAACCTTTTAAAAAAAAAAAGAGCATACCCAGGTGACAGATTACTTAACATCTGTATAACCTCAAAGTCCCACCCCATCATAAAGGTTGACCTTAGAAGTTCCACCATGGAGCTTCCCAAGATCACTTGCTCCTTTGTGTCTCCTACTGGAGTCAATAGCTCCAACTACTATTATCAACAGCAAACGCTAGCTTTATTTCCACACCCATTTCTTAATTTATTAGATTACTTAGTAGAAGCAGATGGGATCTGAGTTTGAGGTCAACTTTGCCTATAGCGTTCCAGGACAGCCAAGGCTACATGGAGAAACTGTCTTGAAAACAAAATTATATTGCTGCCTAGAAGACATACCAGCTGCTCCTCAAATCCTACTGCTGACAGGGACACAAACCACACCAGATAAGTTTATTTCAATCTCTTATCTCAGGGTTGTCAGCCTTGCTGCTGACACATGCTTAGGATTTTAGAAATCAAGCCGGAGGTCCCCAGAGACTAACAAATCGAGGCAATAACTCTTGGGATACTGATAAAATTTATGAGCAGGCCTAGAGATGAACAGAAACCACCACTTCTTGAGACAGGCCACCCAGCCTAATACCACTACATGTGGGGGTAAAACTTATGCTCAAGACTTTGCATATCCAATCTACATAGGTTTGGGAGGGGGTGGTGGGTATGATGTGACAACCAGCTGGGAATAGTGTGGCTGTCTCTTGCTAAAAGGCAAAAGAGGCTAGGTATGGTAACCTAACTTATAATAGCATTCTAAATGCAAAGGATCACTCCCCCAAGTTCTACACCAGCCAGGACTGTACACTCAGTCCACTTTATTCCAAAGTTGCATGGCCATGGCTGGAAGTCTGACACACTCAGTCAAACTCCTTAGAAACATCCAGGACTTGCTAGGCACCAGAAGATTTAAATGAACCCCAGAGTATGTTATAAAACACCAAATTATGTTTGAAAAAAAGCAACACCAAACCACAAGTAGTTTCACCATGCTGTTTAATCTAGCATGTTGCCTAGAAAGGCTTGTACAAATACTTCTCCAACATGTCTCCTAGAGACCATTTCACCCACTGCTCTGTTTGGCCGCTAGCCTCTTGTCTCTCTCTTCAGCAATGGTGAGGCGGATTCCTTTTCCTCGGGGAAGAGAGATCCATGGTTTGTTGCCCTAGAAAAAGAATGAAAATTCCATTAGCAGGATGACACAGGGCACAATTGTCACCTTATTTAGTGGACCAGTCACATTAGCTGCTGGGTGGGTGGTCCTGAGACTCATACTACAGTGTATCACCAGCTGTGGTTATTCTATTCAGCCAATGCCCACATGTGCAGACATGGATGACAATATACCCTTCATACTTAACACTACTAGGAGTTTACTATATGTAGTAGGCACAATTAAACAAACCCAATGATCATTTATTTCTAAGAAAAATACCCACACACCACATATGGACTTAGTCCATGACTAGCACTGCTTATGAATCAAACTGATATAACTCCTTGGTTCTATTAATACCAAAGATGCCCAGCACTGTCTACTCTCCATGTTTCCATAGACTGCTGGAAAGGGAGATTCAGACTTACCTTGCCAATAACAAAAATGTTGGAAAGCCGAGTGGCAAAGCTGTTGCCATTGGCATCTTTCACATGAACCACATCAAAAGAGCCAGGGTGTCTCTCTCTGTTGGTGATCACACCAATTCTTCCCAAGTTAGCACCTCCAGTCACCATACACAGGTTCCCTGGGTGGAAACAATCTGCTTCAAGCACAGCACACTACAACAATCACCAAAGTAACATGCTCAAGGTAGTGTTTGCTGAACTTGCCCAAAGTCCCCAAACCAAAGCTAAATCAACCTAGCACTTCCACCAGTCTTTCTATAGACTTGTAGCCTCAAGATCTGCTCCAACCTTCAACTACAGCTAATATAAACTAAACTATAAGAGGAATTCTCAAGTCCTGATTATCTCTTGCCTGGATAATGACCTCCAGTCCCAAGGCACAGTTCCATTAGCCCAAGAATGGGTGCCTATGTTTTGCTGTACTGAGGATTGAACCCAGGACCGAGCACTTACAGGAGTCCCACCTGACTTGCTCAGTCAGGCCTTCAACCTCCAATCATGCCTCTATCTTGATCAGCTGGTAAGAGTTTTTACACTAATAGGTGGCTTTCATACCTCTTTTCTGCCACCAAGACTATTCTAAGCATTCAGACCAGTGAAAGTGATGCCAATTCCTCAAAAGAAGCTGCACCCAAGCCATGTGACCCATAATCTCAACTACATTTACAATTGGGGGAAAAACACCAGAAAACCAACAAAAACGTACACGTGGCCTTATAAGCCACCCAGGGGACAGATGCTGCTTACCGGTGTCGAACTTGATGAAGTCCGTTATTTTGCCTGTCTCCAAATCAATCTGAATGGTGTCATTCACCTTGATGAGAGGATCAGGATATCGAATGGTACGAGCATCATGGGTCACCAGATGTGGGATTCCTTTTGTGCCCACAAAGATCTTTCTCACTTTGCACAACTTGTACTAGAAGTATAAAAAGGTTAAGGTCATTTAATCTAACTCATATATACATTACAGTTGTTTTTGGGCCCCCAGTTGCAAAAAATAATTTTGTGCATTCTGCTACAAACAGCAATTGTATTGTTTGTCTTATCAAATCAATTTTCTAGTGGCCACTGGACATGCCTACTGACAACAGGGCAGCATGTAAGAAAACCAGAAGATATACCATCAATTGAATTAACCTTCATTTATAGCCGTTAAGTCAAGCCCCTAAACCTATGTGAAAAGCCACCTAAAACTGAACTAAGCAAAAACCAATGCCCCAAAGATTTTCTTTTTGTTTTTTTGAGACAGGGTTTCTCTGTATAGCCCTGGCTGTCCTAGAACTCTGTAGACGAGGCTGGCCTTGAACTCAGAAACCCGCCTACTTCTGCCTCCCAAGTGCTGGGATTAAAGGTGTGCACCACCACTGCCCGGCCAGTTTCTTGTATCAATACCTCTAACCCACCCAAAGTAAATAAAGGTAGACCCACAAATGGAGACATGGCAACATGCCAACTAGATTGAGCCGAGACTCCCACTCCTCTATGTTCCAAATTAATCCCCCAAAATGACTTGTTTCTACAAGACACCAAAAGTCACTGCTCTGCCACAAAAAAGCTCCACCCCAAGCTATCTAGCAGCAGACTTTACAGAGACTAGAGGTGCTGGGGTATAGGTCAGAGGTTAAACATGTGCTTTGCCATGTGAGAAATGGGGTTGAGGACCCAGCACCAAAGTTAAACCATGCAGCAGGTCCTCACTGAACTCATTTCTAGATATGCAATTCTCATTAAATCTGTTGACCTATATCACCTCCATGATCTTAGAAACTCATTTTAGAGAAAAAAATACCTAGCCTGCTTGCCACACTAACCTTGGCCTCCTCAGGCGTAATACGATGAACAGCAAAGCGACCCTTGGTGTCATAGATCAGACGGAAGTTCTCTCCAGTCTTGTCAATGCTGATGACATCTGATAGTAAAGAATAAGGTTACCACAGTAACCCTCACTACACCATGTTGAACTGAAGGGAGGGGAGCCCATTTTATTAAGACTCCACATAAACTTTAAATGGGAATTTGGATTTCAGAAATTATTCCCCACAATATGTAAGTAACAGCCCAACAGAGATTCTGATCCAATAGATGGGAGAGATTTGTAAGAAATTCAAATTTTAAAAAGGAGTGAAAGCCCAAATAACCAAACCTCTCCACATCACCGTGGTAGGGTGGGGGTGCCGACGGGAATCAGGAAAGCCTGGCACTCTCCTAATCACCTGCCATGTTGGAGTTAAGGGCTTGGGGCCACTACCAAGTCTCCTGCTCACTCACCCATAAACCCAGCAGGGTAGGTTATATCGGTCCTGACTTTCCCATCAATCTTAATGAATCGCTGCATGCAAATCTTTTTTACTTCATCTCCAGTCAGGGCATACTTAAGTCTGTTCCTCAGGAAAATGATCAGAGGCAGGCATTCCCTCAGCTTGTGAGGACCAGTGGATGGACGAGGAGCCTGGAAAAAGTTTTAAAACTCGCATCTTAGGAAAACTACTGCACCAAAATTTAGGGGGTGGGAGGACCCTAGAAGATTCCTCAACATTTTCTACTCCAAAGGATGAGGCTACTTTAAGACCTGGGTTTACGAATCAACATCAGTGTACAATGGAACACACGGAGTAGATGAAACAGATGTATCAAAATTGAGGTAGGACACAGGTCTTTAAGACAGCCAAAGATTCTCTACATTCAGCTCCACAAATAAGTTTGTTAAACGTATGTCTACCCTTTACACAGCAATACTTACAAACACGCCAGTCAGCTTATCCAGCATCCAATGTTTTGGAGCAGCTACGCGCTTCAGATGTTTCTTGGGACCACGAGCCTGAAAGAAGTTTTCAAAGCAACATTGTTACAGGTCTTTCCTGTAAAGCCTACTTCGTAAATTCTTCAATGAACTGACTTTCGAACTTTCCTCATTAACAAAATGTGGGCAATATTGAAAGCACGGGGTCCCAGTAAAATGTAGAAAAGGCAGTTAAGCATTAATTGCTAGTGTTGGCACCTTAGCGATTCCAACTTCTTAGAGTTACGCCAGATGCTGCTTAAAAGCGTGCCCGCTCACAAAAATAAGGTTCTATGGCACGCTTGTGAATTACTCAGCGACTCAGCCCTAGATGCACAGGCAGACAGCACCAGAAAATGGCCCAGGACCTTGTCTCAACTGTCAATCACAAAGTGTAGTGTTAGTATACAGCCATCTGGATATAAAGTTTCTGGTACAGAAATATAATCTAACCGGTACTACCACGTACACTGCTCCTTTGTATACTAAAGAGTTGATACTAAGTTTCACATTCAAAAGCGGAAGGAAGCTCCTTTCATGCTTGGTACATTTACTCGCTACACAGTATACAAAGTAACTCCGTGCCAAAAAAGACAATGGACAAGCAAGAGCTAATCCTTCAAGCAGACCCTGCGCCCACCTGCCCAAGGCTTCAGTATGCACTCCCGGCTTCCCCTCAAGTAGAAAAGCACTTCTCCCTGGCAGGGAGATCTGAGCCCAAGGCCTTGCCCTCTGCGGCAGACTTGCCACCCTAACTCAGGCCAGTAATCTCCCTTGCCGCCAAGCCCATCTCTGCCAGCTTGCAGCAAAGCTGCCTTCGCCTCCACCCTGTAGTCGACCGAGGGAGCTCTGATACCCCGGGCAGCATCGGTCAGGGAGGATGGAAGCCGATGCAACCCAAGAGCTCATCTTACCCCTGCCTTACCATGGCTGCGGTGGGAACGGAAAGAGACTCGCCTTCTTCCGGCGAACGAAGAAATTAGGGTCGGAGGCTGCGCGCGCTGGAACCTGGGTTGCTCCGCCCAGCCTCAGCCTTTCCCAGCGGGCGGGGACTCTCCTGCCATCTGTTGGTGGGAGGTCAGATGTCCCAGGCTGGGAAACTGAGGCTGAGAGAATCTCCCAAAAGTTCTTGCGGTTTTTCCTCAGTCCTTCCTCTTCTTTGTGCCGAGTGGTGAGACCAACCCCACCAGATATCTGCCTGCAAGGAGAATTCTACAGATGGTCGAGTGATAAAAAGATACATTTTAATACTCGATACTTTTCTTATAGTTTCTTTCTCTAATCTTCCAGAGTTCCCAAGCCAATCAGCCAGCCCCAAAAGGCACGTTTCTCTTCTTAGCTTTTGTGCAGATTGCTAAAGCACTGGGCCATTCAGGGTGAGAGGGTAGGATCTCTGCCTTAACCTGGCACACTGCGCATCCATTTCTGTAGAACGCATTTGGCATTTATTGTACTGGAAGGGGGAGAGAGGGAACAGTAGAGAGCATCTGGTTTCACCTAGCCAGTATATAGATCTAGCTATTCTACTTTCCTACTTTGAAGCTGTTGTGTTAGAATGGCGGCGTTGGCTGTCCTTCATTCACCATTTTCTGCTCTCTCAGTTTTCTGCGGCCTCCCTCAGGTCGATGAAGTCTGCCTATCATAAACCCCAACGATCCAGTCCCTTCAAATTATTATGAAGGGGGAATTTTTCTGCCTCTCCTCTCTTCCTCCTCTTTCTCTCTCATGTGTGTGCAGTTGTAAAATTATTTATTTAATATATAATTAATTAAAATTGGCATTAGTGACTGCTAGGGAGTCACTTTTTCACATATATATGTACATGAAATATACATATGCATATATGAAATATACATCTATCTTGAGACAGCCTCATTATGTAACCCAGGCTAATCTCAGATCCATAATTTTTCTTCTGATAGTTGGGTGTACAGGCATGCATCCCCACAGTCTATAGAATTGGTGGTTTAATTTTTTTGTTTTGTTTTGGTTTCTTGAGACAAGATTTCTCTGTGTAGCCCTGCTTGTCCTGGTACTCACTCTGTAGACCAGGCTGGCCTCGAACTCAGAAATCTGCCTGCCTCTGCCTCCCACGTGCTGGGATTAAAGGTGTGTGCCACCACTGCCTGGCTAGAATTGGTGTTTTTTTGTTTTTGTTTTGTTGTTGTTGGTTTGGAGACAGATTCTCTCTAAGGCTAACTTTTAACTTTTGGACTCAAGCAATCCTCCTACCTCAGCCTACCAAGGGCCCAAGAGTACAAGAAAACTGACTATATCTTTATTTTTAACTTTTTAGACAGGCTCTTCTAGATAGGCTAAGCTGACCTCCACCTTGAGATCTTTCTGCCTCATCTTCCCAAGTGCTGGGTGATACATTACTTCTCCACAGGTGAAATGAGCCAATTTAAGCAGGAAGTTCGCTGGTCCCAAGGACTGAGGCCAGGGGAGTCGCGATGGCAAGGAAGAGAGGGGGGAAGAGGAAAGAGAGGGGAGAGGGAAGAAAGAGAAGAGAAGAGAGGGGGGAGGAGGAAAGAGAGGGGAGGGGCAAGAGAGAGGAGAGGAGGGAGGGAGGGAGAAAGAGAGAGAGAGAAAGAGAGAGAGAGAGAGAGAGAGAGAGAGAGAGAGAGAGAGAGAGAGAGCGAGCAGAGGAGAGGAGAGGAGAGGAGAGAGGAGAGAGCAAAATGTCTGGATTCTATAGGGAAGAGCCTCTGGGGGAAAGGCAGCTCAGCTCCTGGGTTGGAACTTTCAGGCTTGGGGGCAGGGTGTGCCAGGTAGGGACTCAAGGACGCCCGGAGAACCTGGAGGCCAGGTCTGCTTTGATAAGTAAAATATGCACCTCAGTCTCTTGTCCCAGGGTCTGAAACCAAACACTGGGATCATAGCATGTACCACTATGGCCAGCCTATAGTTTTATTTTAATTGATATATAGCAAGTGTACAGATTTATGGAGCACAGTATTGCATGTTTATGCATGTATTTAATGTATAATAATCAGCTCAGAGCAGTTGCCACATCTTCACCTTTATAAATTCTTTGTGGGGCTGGAGAGATGGCTCCAGCGGTTAAGAGCACTGACTGTTCTTCCAGACGTCCTGAGTTCAAATCCCAGCAACCACATGGTGGCTCCCAACCATCTATAATGGGGTCTAGTGTCCTTATCTGGTGTGTCCGAAGACAGTGTAGTGTACTAATGTATATAAAATAAATAAATCTTTAAAAAATAAATTCTTCGTGTTGGAAGCATTCAGTATCCTCTCTCCTACTCCTTTTGAAGCATTCAACCAATTTCAACCATCACTACCCTATCCTTCCCAGGTGCTGCTAACCACTATTCTTCTTTGTGAGTAGCTTTTAATGCAATTAATTTATTTTCTAGTCTTATGTATCTTATTTTTTTGTGTATGACACTGCTGTCATGTAGTCTGTGCACCACTTGCATGTCTGCTGCTCCCAGAGGTCAGAAGAGGACCTTGGGTCCCCTGGAACTAGAGTTATGCACAGTTGTGGGCTGCCAGGTGGATGCTGGCAATTGAACTCAGGTCCTCTACAAGAACAAGTGCTCTTAACAGCTGAGACATCTCTCTAGCTCCTTTATTTTATTTAAATAGAAATAATATTGTATGGATTCTCTGACAATTTGTGTGTGTGTGTGTGTGTGTGTGTGTGTGTACTTTGGTTGTATTCACACATGCCCATTCCCCCTTTGTTACTTCCTTCCTGCTCCGTCTGGGACCCTTCTTCCCAATATGCCTTCTTCATACTTATATTTTGTTGCTGTTGTTTTGTTTTTGAGACAGGGCCTAACTCTATAGCCCCCAGCTGGCCTGGAACTCACTAGAACGCACAGAATCTGTTTGCATCTGCCTCCGGGGTGCTAGAATTAAAGACCATGCTCCACTACGGGTGACTTTTTCTCTTTTTTTTTTTTGTTTTTCGAGACAGGGTTTCTCTGTGTAGCCCTGGCTGTCCTGGAACTCACTTTGTAGACCAGGCTGGCCTCGAACTCAGAAATCCTCCTGCCTCTGGACTTTTTCTCTTTTAAAATAACTCACTGAAGTAACTGAGTGTAGGGACTCAAAGTGAAACTCCCATCTCAAAAGCAAAACAAAACCCAAACAACTAAGTTTGTTTGTTTGCACTTAAAATGTACTTGCATGTGCGTGGGTGTGGGTTTGTTTCCTGGACCACAGTGACTATATCCCTGAAGAAAAATGACTCTTCGGTAGCGCTCTCCAATGAAGGATGGGGCCGCGCGAGTCCCCTCCCCCATTCCATGCTGGAATGTTAATGACTGGATCTTTCACAGGTCTTGTGCGGAAAATCACAGCTGCTGAATTCAAGAGCACACTAGCCAAGTCCTGTCTAGAGGACAGCACCCTTTCCCATCCTCTGGCTCGTAAATCCCCCGCCCCTTTCCACCAGGCTCCATTATCCTGGGAGCTGTGTGTGTATGTGCACCACTGATTGTCCCATTTCAATCTGAAAGACCCACTCTTTTGAGACTGGCCCTTCCTTCCTTCCTTCCTTTCTTTCTTTTTGTTTTTCGAGACAGGGTTTTTCCGTGTAGGGTTGACTGTCCTGGAATTCACTCTGTAGACCAGGCTGACCTCCAACTTTTAGAGCTCCGCCTTCCTCTGCCTCCCCAGTGCTGGGATTAAAGGCGTGCGCAGCACCACTGTCAGCAGAGGCTGGCTCTTTCAAGACTGTCTGTGGACCCCATGTTTGCTCAGCTTGGAAGTGCCCCCGAACAGTCCAGTCGTCTTCACTCCTCAGCTTTAGAGATGCTCACAGCCCGGCTCTCCGGGGTTCTGGGAGCTGCCAGGCCCTTTGAGTCCTCCTCCTACATTAGTTTCAAGCTGGGGCTAAGGTGCCTGTTTAACATTTCAAAGGGGAAGCTAGCATCCCTCCCGCCCCTACCTGTTATAGGGCCCTCCTGGCTGGCACACCCTACCCAATACCCTAAACTCTGCAGCTCCGGAGGTGGGGGACGGAGGGAGGGGGGGGCCTGGGCAGCTTTTCCTTACATAATCCAGACATTTTGGTTACACACTCTCTTTGTACCTTTGTACCTCCTGACTGCTGTACTTGGTTTCCCTGCTCTCTTCTTTTCCTTCCCCTCCCCCATCTCCCCACATGGCCCAGCTCAGTCTGTTCAAGTCTACTCTAGGTTCCCCCAGATGTTTCTGCCTCTGGTTACTCCCACTCACACATCTGTAATAAGCTTTCTCCTCCACCATACCTAGGAGCAGTCATGTTCCTTTCCTCTTTCTTTTCTTTTCTTTTCTTTTTTTTTCATTTAATGGTTAATACCTCATTCTCCTTGCTCCAAAGCTTAGCTCCAGCATTTAGTTCAACAGGCAGAAAGGAATAATTGACTTGTCTGCTATCTTACTAAACTGAACATCCCCAGGACAGAGCTGTCCTAACTCATTCAGGACATCTGGCCCTTTACCACTAACAGAGAACTTGGCACTTCAGCACTTCGTAAATAGTTGCTGAATGAATAAACTTCCGTCAACAGTCTTCTCATCTTGCCATTCTGCTACACTCTTCCTCCCACTATGGGCCTGAGCTCCTGACTCAAAGAGGTTCCGCTTTACAAATCTCTGTCTCTGCATTCTCTTTACCCATTAATAATCTGCAAAGGAGCAAAAGAAAAAGAATTGCTTAGCGCTTCTCCCTAGATAGTGTTAAGTAGGAGGAAGAAGGAGTCTTCTTTGTTTAAAACTAAGGCAACATCTCTAGTAAATTATGTTAGAACTAATTATTGGGAAGGAGCAATTAAGTTGGGCATGATGCCACACACTTGTGATCTCAGCACTCTGCAGACTGATGCAGGCAGGAGGATTTTTGAGGCCAGCCTGGCCTATATGATAAGACCCTATGGCAAGAAACAAACAAAACAACCAGGCACAGCTGACTGAAGAGAGGGCTTGAAAGAAATCAGAGGGGACAAGACAGTGAAGATTTGTATGATTTTTAGTCTTGGGATCACTGAAGAGAGTGGAGCCGCTAATGGGATTCAAGGAGAAAGGTCAAATGTAGTGGACCATGCCTGTAATCTCAGCACTTGGGAGGCAGAAGGAGGATAAAGAGATCAAAGTTATCCTTGTCTGCTTAACAAGTTCAAGGCCAGTGTAGCTTGTTTGAGACCTGGATCAAGAAGAGAGAGAGAGAGAGAGAGAGAGAGAGAGAGAGAGAGAGAGAGAGAGAGAGAGAGAGAGAGACAGAGAGAGAGAGAGAGGAAGAGACAGAGAGAGACAGAGACAGAGACAAGAAGGCAAAAGGCAAGGTGATCTTCTTGGGAGTGAGGGACAACTGTGGGATATCCACTTAGAGAGTACAGGAGAAATGGCCAGAGCTGAACTTTAGATGAAGATCACACAGCTTAGTAGAAGTGCTGGGGAGACGAACAGCCTGAACTCTTGCCTCCCGGGCTGTTGGTTTATTTGTTTTTATACCACAGCTTGTCAAAGGACTTGAGGGACTCAAAATATCCTTTTCAATATTTTCTCTTCTCTCTCAATTTGTATTTATGCACAAATGAGATTATAACAATAATAAAGGGAATTTGGAATGTGGTAAGTAAATTGCAAACAGTGCCTCCCCAAACACCGTGAACACAACATCTGTCTTCATTTGTTCCCTCTCCTGTGCTTTTTCTGATCAGTTTGTGCACATGCATACTTTTACTTAATTTTAGTCCTAGCATTTTGTATTCTGCTTTTATTATATTAGAAACATGCTCTGAGTCAGTACATAATTTCCATAATTATCATTTTAACAGCTGCATCATATTCCGCTAAGTGTTTACTCCGTAATTAACAAAAGTTCTCTGTTGTTGAACATTTAGTTTTCTTTTCTTTACTTCCTTATGTTTTCTTTATTACGAATACTGCTATGATGGACAGAGTTGTCGTCGTCATCTTCTTCTTCTTCTTTTCTTCTTCATCCTCCTCTTCTTCCTTCTCCTCCTTCTCCTTCTTCTTGTTTTTTCAAGACAGGGTTTCACTGTTTAGCCCTGAATGTCCTGGAACTCTCTGTAGACCAGGCTGGCCTAGAACGTACAGAGACACACTTGCCTCTGCCTCCCTGGTGCTGGAACTGAAGGCATGTGCCACTACCACCCGGCAATATTTATTTTTTTATGTGTATTAGTGTTTAGTCTGCATGTATGTCTGTGTGAAGACATTAGAGACAGTTGTAAACTGCCATGTGGGTGCTGGGAATTGAACCTGGTCCTACGGAAGAGCAGTCACTCTTAACCACCGAGTCATTTCTCCAGTCCTGGGAAGCTTCTTTTAATAGACATTTCCTTCAGTTGGATTATTGCCTTAGAATAAATCCAGGCCTGGAGGTATGGCTCTGTGGTTAAGAAAATGTATTACTCTCTTTTAAAATTTTGTTTATTAATTTTATGCATATTGGTGTTTTGCCTGCATGTATGCCTGTGTACTATTTGAGTGCCTAGAACTCTCAGAGGCCAGAAGGGTGTATTGATTCCCCAGGGCCTGGAAGTTACAGATAGTTGTGAGCCACCATCTAGATTCTGGAAATCTAACCTGGGTCCTGTTGTAATAGTAATCAGACTTTTAACCACTGAGCCATCTTTCCAGTTCAGTATGTACTGCTGTATTGGGTGACTGACAACCATTTTAACTCCAGCTCCAAGGGGACATTCCAATGCCTTTACAGGCACATGCACTCAAGTGCCTATATATACATACACATAATTTAAAATAAAAAAATTAAAAATATCATGAAGCCAACCAATAAGCAAAAAAACAAACAAACAAACAAACAAACAAACCCCATCCATTGCTTCAACCACCATTCACTGAATGCCCACTCTGTGTCAAGCTCTGTTTTATGAGCTAGGGTTAGTGAGATGACTAAGACCTAGCTCTCATTTGCAGGTTGGATCTCGGCTTGGACTTCAACCTGCAGGTACACAATGCTGAGCCATGAAAAGACTCCAAAGCTCAGGGTGGGATGCATACTTGAGAGAGGTAGACCCCAATGCTCCCTGAAGCATGGCTCCAAGTAAGTATAGGCAGCATGGAGGAGTCAGGGTCAGGGTTATTGCAGCCATTCAAGCAAGCAAGAGGCCTCTGAGACCCAGATCTGTGACTATGGGACTAGAAAGGCAGAGCAGATTGAAAAGGCATTGTACATGGGATAATGACAGAATCTAACTGCAGAGAAATGCATGGGGCGGGGTCAGTGAGGGGCAAGGAACCAATTAGGTTGATTGCCAGGTTTCTGGTTTGTTGTATCTACCTAATCTAGGAAGAGACAGAGCTGCATGTGTGGGAAGAAGGGCAGGAGGTCGGTGGGAGATGTGGGGCTGAGGGTTGAAGAACCCTTAGCTAGAAGGTATCTTATACACACAAGCCTGAACTTAGGTGTGATCTTGGCCGGAGGCTTGAGGTCAGAACCTATACATTTATGATGTCCATGGGAGTGACTGGCAATACCCAACCATTAAAAGGGAGCAGTAGGTCTAGGGATGTGGCTCTGCATAAGGCTCTTAGCTAGCATGTGTGAGGCCCTGGGTTCTATCTTCAGTACCACAAAACAAGCCAGAACCCAAACTAGGAGTACTGTGCTAAAAAGCTTCTGACAGTTCTTTGAGTGGCATCAGTACATTGCCAAGAATGGTTCCCAGAGGATCTTTGCAGTTCCACCACACTGGTGCCAGCTCTGTAATTGCTTAAACTTTTGCTAATGTAATTTGGTTCAGTTTACACTAAAAACATGCTAGTGACGTTGCGCATCCCACCAGATACTTGTCTACTCATTCCATTTTCTCCTGTGCGGCGTGTCTCTGAACATTTATCTTTGGGAAACATGGGAGGGGCTTGGTCTGTTTTCATGTGCTCTTCATGGAATACGGAAGTAAATCTTTTATCATCTGTCAGCTTTCCAAGCTTAGCTTGAAGATCCACTAGATGGAGGATTCCATCTTTTTTAGGTTATTGTTTTGAAACAGTCCTACTATGTAGTCTTGGCTGACCTCAAACTCACAGAGATCTGCCTGCCTTACCTCCTGGGTTCTGGGATTAAACACTATTTTGCAACTCTCTCTTTAAAAAAAAAAGCATCCCAGCACTTGGGAGGCAGAGGCAGGCGGATTTCTGAGTTTGAGGTCAGCCTGGTCTACAGAGTGAGTTCCAGGACAGCCAGGGCTACACAGGGAAACCCTGTCTTGAAAAACCAAAACATCCGGGCAGTGGTGGTGCACGCCTTTAATCCCAGCATTTGGGAGGCAGAGGCAGGTGGATTTCTGAGTTCGAGGCCAGCCTGGTCTACAGAGCGAGTTCCAGGACAGCCAGGGCAACATAGAGAAACCCTGTCTTGAAAAATGAAAAAAAAAAAAAAAAAAAAAAAAAAAAAGAAAAACCAAAACAAACAAATGCATATTTAATCTTTATCAACTTAGGGTTGACAAAGTATTTTTGTATTGTATCATTGTATTTTGTATTATAAAGTATGTATAAAAAAGTTAATATTTTGTCTATTTTTTAAAAAAATAATTTATAGTCAGGCAGTGGTGGCTCATGCTTTTAATCCCAGCGCTCAGGAGGCAGAAGCAAATGGATCTCTGAGTTCAAGGATAGCCTGGTCTACAGTTAGTTCCAGGATAGCCAGAAATACACAAAAAAAACCCAGTGTCAAACAACAGCAACAACAACAACATTTATTTATTTGTTTGTATGTATGTATGTATGTGTATGAGTATTTTGCTGCATAAATGTCTGTGCACTATGTATGCCTCATGCCCAAGTAGATGAGAAGAGGATGTCAGATTCCTTGGAATTGGAGTTACAGACAGTTGTGAACTGCCCTGTGGGTGCTAGGATTCAAATCATCATCATCATCATCATCATCATCTTCTTCTTCTTCTTCTTCTTCTTCTTCTTCTTCTTCTTCTTCTTCTTCTTCTTCTTCTTCTTCTTTTGTGTGTGTGTGTTTTGTTTTTTGTTTTTCAAGACAAGTTTTCTTTGTATAGCCCTGGCTGTCCTTGAACTCACTCTGAATTCGCTGGCCTTGAATTCAGAAATCCAACTGCCTCTGCCTCCCAAGTGCTAGGACTAAAGGCATGCGCCACCACTGCCCTGCCTCAAATCTTGAAGAGCAAGCAGCCAGTTTTTTTTAAACCAGGCAAATCTCTCCATCTCTCCACTCTCCCAACCCCCACCCCTAGACAGTGCTTCTCTGTATAGTACGGACTGTCCTGGAACTCTGTAGACCTGGCTGGCCTTGAACTCACAGAGATTTGTATGCTTCTACGCCCTAGTGCTGGTATTAAAAGCGTGTGCCACCAATGCCTTTTTAAAGGGTCTTTCCCTGAATCTGAAGCTTGCTGTTGCCAGTAGACTAGATAACTGGCTAGCATTCCCTAGAGCCACCTGTCTCTGCCCTCACTGATGGGTTACAGATATACACCACCACCCTCAACTTTTACATAGGCCATCCTGCTTCTGCAGCAAGCATTTTCCTACATGAGCCATCATCCCAGCTCCATCTACTTGTCTATTCTTTTTTTTTTTTTTGGTTTTTCGAGACAGGGTTTCTCTGTGTGTAGCCCTGGCTGTCCTGGAACTCACTTTGTAGACCAGGCTGGCCTCGAACTCAGAAATCCTCCTGCCTCTGCCTCCCAAGTGCTGGGATTAAAGGCGTGCGCCACCACCGCCCGGCTACTTGTCTATTCTTAATTGTAGCATTCAGTGGCGTTAAATGCATTCACATTTTTGTGCAATCATCACCTGTATTTGCTCCTGGAATTCTTTCATCTTCATAAACAGAAAATATACTCATTAAGTTCCTATTACCTCTTCTTCCCTCCTTTCTTTTTTTTATATATCTTTTTTTAAAAAAAGATTTATTGTTAAATGTAAGTACACTGTAGCTGTCTCCAGACGCACCAGAAGAGGGCGTCATATCTCATTACGAATGGTTGTGAGCCACCTTGTGGTTGCTGGGATTTGAACTCAGGATCTTCAGAGGAGCAGTCAGTGCTCTTAACTGCTGAACCATCTCACCATCCCCTTTTATATCTTTTATCTTGACAGCTTTGTACACGGAATACAATGCTTTGTGCGTGTATACAATGCATCATATCCCCCCCCAATACCTCCCTCCTTTTACCTTCCACACCCACCATACCTTGCTTACTACCTTCAAGTCCTTTCTTTTAATTTTCAGTTTAAACTGCTGACTGACTGAACCCAATTAGTTTTGCCTCTTGGAATGTTGGTTACTCTTGTTGGCTTGCTCTTGTGAAAACATGCCTACGGCTCTCTTCCTCATCCTCTGGCTCTTACATTCTTTCTGCCTCCTCTTCCGTGTTGTTCCCCTAACCTTGGGTGGGGATTGACACAGATGTCCCATTTCAAGCCTAGCACTCAGCAATCACTGATTCTAAGCACTCAGATAAGCTATGAGTCCCTGCATTAACTGCTGCCCAACTGCAGAAGTTTCTCTAGCCAAGGTCTGAAAGCAGCACTAGTCTCTGGGCATGCAAATATTTAAAAGGCAAATTGAGAACATGCCCATTTACCAAAGCAACAGTAGTAGGTTCATCTTCTAGGCCTAATGGCCTCCTGAAAACGACTTTTGTTTTGTTTGAGACAGGGTCTCACAGTGTATCCCTGGTTGGCTTAAAACTTACTATATAGACCAGATTAACCTTGAACTCACTAAGATCCACCTGGCTCTGCCTCCTTGGTGCTGGGATTAAAGGTGTGAACCACCAGAGTTTTTGACCTTTAATGCACTAGGAATGCATTCTTTCCTGTGATATGGCTCTCAGATTCAATTAGAAAGTGTTTGGTTAACCCAATTAACTCTCATGCCTCTGTTGCATCATGGGGAGCATCTTGCCTGGCATGTTGCTGTTGCAGTATTCAGATTCTCAAATGGGTAAGACCACCGGTGACTGCTATAATGTCTAGCTAACCTGTGATTTCATTTTTTTCTGATTCTTTTTTTTTCTTTTTTCTTTTTCTTTTTCTTTTTTTTGGAGGGGGTAGTTCCGAATAGGGTTTCTCTATGCAACTCTGGCTGTCCTTGAACTTGCTCTGTAGATCACACTGGCTTTAAACTCAGAGATTTACCTCCTAGGATTAAAGGCATGAACCACTACCACCTAGAGTGACTTCGTGTGTGTGTGTGTGTGTGTGTGTGTGTGTGTGAGAGAGAGAGAGAGAGAGAGAGAGAGAGAGAGATGCTTTTATGTTTTCTAGCCCAGGCTGGCTTAGAACCCATGAGCTTTCTGACTCTGTCTTCTATTCTACGTGCTGGGATCACAGGTGTGTGCCACAACAAATTAATTTTTTGTGAACCAGAAACACAAGCTTGGGTCATCTGGGAAGATGAACCTCAATTGAGGAATGCACCTCCACCAAATTGGTTGGTAGACAAGTCTGTGGGGGCATGTTCTTGATTGACGATTGATGTAGGAGGAGCGCCTGGGCCACTGTGGACTGGTACCACCCTTGGGCAGGTGGTTCTGAGAAAAGTAGCTGAATTGAGCCTGGAGAACTAGCCAGTAAGCAGCATTCCTTCATACTCCCCGTTTTAGTTCCTGATTTGAGTTCCTGTCCTGGCTTCTTTTCATGATGGACTGTAAGCTGTGAGGTGAAATAAACACTTTCCTCCACACATTCGTTTTGGTCATATCAGCAAATTAGGACAGTTGCCATATTCTGCACTTATTGTGTCTTATATTCCTCTTGTAGCTAATGATGCTCAATATATTTGATAAGTAATTTCTCTGCAGGTGAAATGAGCCAATTAAAGCCAGACCTAAATATGTATATTTAATACATATAAATATATTATATACTATGTATATTATATTTACTATATAAATATATTATGTACTATATATTATATACTATATATCATATATACTATATATAAATATGTTATATACATATTATATACTATATATGAAGTTTATTGGGAAGCTGCTTCTGGCAAGTTCCCTGGCCCCAGGGAAGGAGACCAGGGAAATGGTCATGGGAAGCAAGAGAGAGGAGGGGAGGAAGAGAAAGAGAGAAAGCACATGTACAGGGGGGAGGGGAGAAGGAGGAGAAGGAGAAGGTGGAGAATGTGAAGGAGGAGGAGGAGGAGGAAGAGGAGGAGGAGGAGGGAGCAAAATGGAGACCAAAATGTCTGGATTATATAAGGAAGAGTCTCTGGAAAAAATGAAGCCCAGCTCCTGGGCTGGAAAGTTTAGGGTTAGGGACAGGGTGTGTCATGTGGGGAGTGATGGATGGTAGGAGAACCTGGAGGCCAGGTCTGCTTTGATATGTAAAATATGCACCTCTGTCCCTTGTTCTAGGTCTGAAAACAAAGAATATTTATGTTTTAAGATTTATTTATTTTTATTTTTTGTGTATTTGAGTGTTTTGCCTGCATGCATGTATGTGTGCCGTGTGTGTACCTGGTGTCCTCAGTCAGAAAAGGGTGTTGGATCCCCTGGAACTGGTGTTATGGATGGCTTCCCAGCTCCCACATGATCATCCGCAGGTCCCAATCCAGGTTTTTTGCAAGAACAACAAATGCCTTTAACCAATGGATCATCTCTGTAGTTCTCCGTATTTATGCTTTTAAGAAAAATACCCATATATTTTCTATGCTTAAATATCTGATCATTTATTTTTATCCATTTTCAAAACTAAACTGCTTCTTTTCTTTACCTTTTTTCCTTCCTTCCCTCCTTCCTTCCTTCCTTCCTTTCGCTCTTCTGTTTTTTTTTTTTTTGTTTGTTTGTTTTTTGAGACAGGGTTTCTCTGTGTAGCCTGGCTGTCCTGGAACTCACTTTGTAGACCAGGCTGGCCTCGAACTCAGAAATCCGCCTGCCTCTGCCTCCCAAGTGCTGGGATTAAAGGCGTGCGCCACCACCGCCCGGCTCTTTTGTTTTTTGATATAGGATCTCACTATATAGCTTTGGCTGACTGGAACTCTGTAGATCAGAATCAGATGGCCTCAAACTCAGAGATCCACCAGCCTCTGCCTTCAGAATGCTGGGATTAATGGCATATGCCTTAATATCTGACTTTCTTTTTCTTCTAAAAATATAGTTTTAATATATTTTTTAAAATTCATTTTTTCCATTTTATTGTCTTATGTGAATGGGTGTCTACCATTGTCTGTGCACCAAATTCTTGCAGTACCTGAAGAGGCCACGAGAGGGTGACAGAGTTGGAGTTATAGACAGTTGTGAGTTGCTGTGTGTGGGTGGTGGGAATTGAACCTGGGTTCTCTGGTAGAGCAGCCAGTGATTTTAACCACTGAGCTCTCACCAGTCCTTATATGTATTTTAAAAACGTGGTGAGTATTTTGTCTACATTGTGTAGGTGAACTGCATTCCTACGTGGTGCCTGTGAGGCCAAGAGAGAATGCTGGATCCTCTGGAACTTGTGCTGCAGACTTTTGTGAGCCCCCACAGGGTACTGGGTTCTCTGCAAGAACAGCCAATATTCTTAACCACTCAGCCATGCTCTTAACCACTGATCCCCCAGATTTATTATTTTAAAGTTTCAAATTATGTGTTTGAGTGTGGGTTTGTGCATGTGGCTGCAGTGTCTTCTGGGAGGCAGAAGAGGACACTGTGTCTCCCAGAGCTCGAGTTATAGACTGTGAATTGCCAGCCCTGGTTGCTGGAACCTGCCTTTAATCATCTACAAGAGCAGGTGCCATCGTTCTGGCTCCTTTTTCTTTCCTTTTCTTCTTTTTTGCAAGGTAGGGTCTCATGAAGCCTAGACTTGCCTTGAGCTCAAGATGTACGGTGACCCTGAACTTTTGATCCTCCGTCTCCTGATTGCAGGCACGTGCCACTGTGCTGGCTCTGTTGGTTTTCTAGAAATATTATATATGAGAGCTCTTTATACATTATCGTTATAATCCTTTCTCAAATGTCATTTTCAAATATTTTCCTAGATGGTGGTGTTTTTTTCACCTTTTCTTTGTTTTTTAAAAAGGATTTATTTATTTTTATTTTATATGCATTGATGTTTGGCCTGCATGCATGTCTGTGTGAGGATGTTGGATCCTTTGGAACTGGAGTTACAGAGAGTTGTGAGATGCCATGTGGGCATTGGAAATTTAATCTGGCTCCCCTGGAAGAGCAGCAAGCCCTTGTTTTTTATTTTGTTTGTTTGCTTTTGAGAGATGGGGTCTGACTATGTGACCCTTGTCAGTTTATAACTTGTTATGTAGACCAGGGTAGCCTCAAAGTCACAGAGATCCACCTGCCTCTGCCTCCCCAAGTGCTAAGATTAAAGGCATGTGCCACATGCCTCACTATCTTTTAATTTATTATTAATAATATTATATATTTTTGAGATTATAATATAATTAGAATCTAATATAATATAATTATGAGACAGGGTTTCTCTGTGTAGCCCTGGCTGTCCTGGAACTCACTCTGTAGACCAGGCTGGCCTCGAACTCAGAAATCCACCTGCCTCTGCCACCCAAGTGCTGGAATTAAAGGCATGCACCACCACTGCCTGGCATATGACCTCTCTTATCATTAATTATTGTCACATACATGTATGTATATGTATATACATATATATATTTCTTTTTTTTGTTTTGTTTTGTTTTTCGAGGCAGGGTTTCTCTGTGTAGCCCTGGCTATCCTGGAGACCAGGCTGGCCTCGAACTCAGAAATCCGCCTGCCTCTGCCTCCCAAGTGCTGGGATTAAAGGCGTGCGCCACCACCGCCGGCTACATATATATTTCTAAGTGCATAGATATAACCTGCTCAGTCTGTATAATGCTACTTGTGTGTATGCTTTAGGGCTGACCACTTGGTATTGGAGAACCAATTCATGTGCTCTTCCCTGGGGAGGACTGTTTCTCCCACTCTCAGCATCCCTTAGTTGCCTGTAGTCCTTTGTGTAGGGTTGGTTGAGACCTCATGAATTTTCTCTCATCCACTTTGTCATGTTTTGTAGTTATCCTTGTTCAGCTTGTGTATAGGCAGTCATGTTGGTGAGAATTTTATGGGCGTAGCTTCAGACATTAATAGGAGAAACAATCTCACACCAAACTCTCTGATCTTCTAGCTCTTGTCATCTTTCTTTTCATTTTTTGTCTTAGTTAGGATTTTATTGATGTAAGAGACACCATAACCAAGGCAATTCTTATAAAGAAAAACGTTTAATTGGGTCTTCCTTTTCATTTTTAATGAAAGTATCTTCCTTCCTTCCTTCCTTCCTTTCTTTCTTTCTTTCTTTCTTTCTTCCTTTCTTTCACTAAAAAATTTTTTTTGAGAAAGGGTTTCTTTGTGTAGCCATTGCTGTCCTTGTATTCTGTAAACCAGGCTGGCCTTGAACTCAGAGATCTGCTAGCCTGCCTCTGCTGGTATTGAAGGCGTGTGCCATCACCACCAACTCTAATAGTATTATTCAGTGAGCAGAAGTACCTAATAATGATAAAGTCAACTTTATCCATTTTTTTTTAAAAGATAGGTCTTGTTATGTAGCCCTGGATGGTTTTGAATTCATGGAGATCCTCCTGCCTCAGGCTCCTCAATGACAGGATAACAAGAATATGCTGCCAAAGCCTGGCTCCGATTTTTTTTTCTTTGAAGATTTATTCGTTTTTATTTTATGTGTAAGGGTGTTTTCTCTTGCCTGTATTGTGGGTACAACCACAGACATGCACTTCCTGTAGAGTCCAGGAGAGGGCACTGGATGTCTTGGAACTGAAGTTACAGGTTGTTGTGAGCTACCCCTGTGGGTGCTGATTCTCTGGAAAAGCAGCCAGAGCTCCTGACTACTGAGGTATACCCTCAGGCTTCCAATTTTTTATATGGTTTCTGAAGAATATTTGTCTAATTTAGGGACACAAAGATTTTAAAAGTAATTTAGATTTTGCCTGTAGTTCTGTGATTCATTTTGTGTTAACTTTTATATACAATGCAAACTATAGATAGAGGCTGATTTTTATTGCTTATGAATAACACATTGTTCCAAAATTATTTGTTGAGAAAACAGTTTTCTCCCTACTCCTTTCTTCCCTCTCCATCCCCTCCTCCTTTCTGTCCATTCTTTCCTTCCTCCTATGGTACTGGGAACAGAGTACAAGCCCTTGTATATTCTGCAGCTCTCTACTACTGAGCTACAGCTCCAATCTTATTACCTTGTATTTTATAAAGGATTTGCTTTATGTGTGTGCACTCCATTATATGTATGCATACCACCAAGTACATTCAGTGCCCAAGGAGGCCAGAAGAGGGTATCTGATCCCTTGAAACTGATGTTACAGGTAGTTTTTTTTATTAATTGGTTATATTATTTATTTACATTTCAAATGCTGTCCCCCTTTCTGGTTTCCCCTCTGCAAACCCCTCATCCCCTCCCCCTCCCCTTTGCCTCTAAGAGGGTGCTCCCCCTGCAACTCCTGCTTCCCTGTCCTGGCATTCCCCTATGCTGAGTCATCCAGCCTTCACAGGACCAAGGGCCTCTCCTCCCACTGACTACAGATAAGGCCATCCTCTGCTACATATACAACCAGAGCCATGGGTCCCTCCATGTGTACTCTCTGGTTGGTGGTTTAGTCCTTGAGAGCTCCTGCCCTATATGGATGTTGGGAACCAAACCTAAGTCTTTGGCCAGAGCAGCAAATAGTCTTCACTGCTGATCTATTTGTCGGGTCCCCACTATTGAGTAAGTAATCAAGAATAAAAAAAAATTTCCCTGGGCACAGTTGCATGTGCCTGTAGTTACAGCTACAGGAGACAAGGGGCAGAAGATTGCTTGAGCCCAGGAGCTCCAGAACAACCTGGACAACATACTAAGAACCCAGTCTTTAAAGAGAGCTTTGGCTGCTCTTCCTGAGGACCCGGGTAGTGCAGGACCATTTCTGCAGGCAAAATATCCAAGAACCAATATAATAAAAGTCTGAAAAGTTTTATAAAACAGCATCTTTTTAGTTGGACCTGGTGACACGTGCCTGTATTTCAGGCCAGCCTGGGTCACACAGTGAGGTCCTCTAAGACTATTTTAAAATCTGGTAAGTCACAAATGAATATACTACTAAAAAATACGAAATCGGTTTTCCCTTCTTTCACATCCATTTCCCTCACACTTTCTACCAGTCTAAGAACAACACTACTTTGAGAAGATTCCTTCTAGACTTTTCCACATGTCCATTAGGGATAGACATAGATATAATATTGCACCTTTTGTATTGGTTAGACGGACTTATTTTGTAGTGTACTGAGACTAACTGTTTTATTATATAAGGACACTTCTCGGAGACCTTTCTACACTAGAACACAGAGACCTGCGATCTGCTCCATTCTGTTTAGCTGTGTCATGGTGTTCCATAGCCCCACTCTGTCTCTGTTTCTCCATCTTTTTTTTGACAGTCTCACTGAGTAGCTCTAGCTAGCTTGGAGCTTGATACATAAGCGCAGTCTGGTCTTGAACTTTCATCTTCCTAATGGATATCTATGCTGGTTCCAGTTTTTTTCTAGTGTTAAAAGTAATGCTGGGCATAGGTGCATAATGGGAAGTAGAATTTATGTAATAAACATACACCAGGGCTTTTCATATGTTGATTAATTCGCTCATCATCACAAAAGCAAGTGTGGTGGCCTATGACGGGGCTCCCAGGAAACTGAGCCCAGAGAATCAGCGATTCAAGGCTGCCTTGTGTGAGACTCTCAAAAAAAAAAAATGGCAGCCGGGTGTGAGCACAGACTGGTAACCCCACATTTGGAAGGTTGAGGCCAGATGATTGGGAGTTCAAGGCTAATCTCAGGCTAGATAGTGATTTTTGAAACAACATAAAACCCTGTCTCATCTCAATGCCCCCTAAAATCAAAGAAAAGTAACCCTGTTTTTTTTTAAATGGACATTTTCTTTTTTTTTTAAGATGTATTTATTATATGTAAGTACACTATAGCTGTCTTCAGACACACCAGAAGAGAGTTTCAGGTGTCATTACGGATGGTTGTGAGCCACCATGTGGTTGCTGGGATTTGAACTCAGGACCTTCGGAAGAGCAGTCAGTGCCCTTACCCACTGAGCCATCTCACCAGCCCCGTAACCCTGTTTTTTTAAAAGATTTATTTACTTTTATTTTATGCGTATAGGAGTTTTGCCTGCATGTGCACCTCATGCTTGCCTGGTCCCACAGAGGTCAAAAGGAGGCATCAGACCTTCTGGGGTTACAGATGGTTGTGAGCCAGTATGTGGGTGCTGGGAATAGCAATTGAGGCATCTTTCTAGTCCTCAACACAGGGTTTCTTTGTATAGTCCTGGCTGTCCTGGAACTTGCTCTGTAGACTAGGCTAGCTTTGAACTCAGAGATCTGCCTGCCTCTGTCTCCTGAGTGCTGGGATTAAAGGAGGGTGCTACCACCACCTTTTAAGACAAGGTCTGTTCCTGTGCAGTTCAAGCTGGATTCAAACTTAAGATCCTCCTGCCTCAATGTCCTAAATTCTGGAGCTACAGGTATATGCCATTATAGCCCATCTTTTCATGGTTCTGGGAACTCTCTAGCCCCTTGTTTTATTTATTTTTTTTTTAATTATTTATTTTATTTTTTTTTTATTTACAACAACCCAAATGTTTCCATATGTTATCAAGACACAAGACACCAAAATTTAAAACATGATACCATTCATCACGACTACATCTATTATTTATTTACTTATAAAAAGTTATTTATTTAAAAGTAAATCTTTTAAAAAAACAGGGTTACGGGGCTGGTGAGATGGCTCAGTGGGTAAGGGCACTGACTGCTCTTCCGAAGGTCCTGAGTTCAAATCCCAGCAACCACATGGTGGCTCACAACCATCCGTAATGACACCTGAAACTCTCTTCTGGTGTGTCTGAAGACAGCTATAGTGTACTTACATATAATAAATACATCTTAAAAAAAAGAAAATGTCCATTTAAAAAAAAACAGGGTTACTTTTCTTTGATTTTAGGGGGCATTGAGATGAGACAGGGTTTTATGTTGTTTCAAAAATCACTAGATTATGGTCTTGAACTCCTGATCCTCCTGCTCCACCTCCCAACTGCTGGGGTTATAGGTATGTGTCATGACCCTCAGTCTGTATAGTACTGGAACCTAGGGCTTCATACATGCTACATGATAACTCTACCAACTGAGCTATATATACTACCAAGGACCTCTGACTTTTAAATAAATAACTTTTTATAAGTAAATAAATAATAGATGTAGTCGTGATGAATGGTATCATGTTTTAAATTTTGGTGTCTTGTGTCTTGATAACATATGGAAACATTTGGGTTGTTGGCTTGTGAGTATTTTGTAGATTCCTTGGGGTTTTCTACATAGACCATCACATTCAGAACTTTTAGAGATCATTCTCTTTCTGACTGGCATGCCTTTTATTGCTTTTCTTGCTTTACTACAGGGGCTGTGACTTATAGTGCTACCTTGTGTAAGAATGGTGAGTGATGGAGAGTTGACTCAGCCTGCGCTGCTCTTGCAGAGAATTGGAGTCTGGTTCTCACCACCTAAGTCAGATGGCTCACATCCACCTGTAATTCCAGCTCCAGGGGATCATAGGCTTTCTTGTAGCCTGTGCATGTGTCTCTACACGTGAATACATTTAAATAAATAATAAATTAAAAACAAAGAATGCTGAGCTACATAGCAACATCCTGTCTCAAACAAACACAAACAATAAAAAGTCGAGTGTGCTGGTGCACACCTATAAGCCCAGCACTTGGGGAGCTGTGGCAGGATTGTTGAGGCAGGGTTGTTCTAAGCAGAAGACCAGTGAGTCTACACAGGGAGTTCTGGGCCAGGCATAAAGCAAAACTGCCCCAAACAGACAGGCAAATTTTAGCCTTGAGGGAACACATTTAATTGGTCTCCATTAAGAAGGATACTCTTAGAGTTTGTTTGTTTGTCTTACATGATAGGGTTGGTACCAAGGCTATGTCAATGCTGGACAAGTGCTCTACCACTGAGGTCACATGCTCAGCTCTACCATTTTCCCTCCTGACCCCCTTCCTTCCTATGTTTTTCCCTTCTTCTTTTCTTCTAAAACTTTTTTACTCACTTTTTATTTTATGCATTTAAGTGTTTGTCTGCACATATATATGTGCACCGTGTATGTGCCTGGTACACTCAGAGGCCAGAAGAATGTGTCAGATCCCCTGAAACTGAAGTTACAGATGGTTATGAGCCAATATGTGGGTGCTGGGAACCAAACTTGAGTCGTCTGCAAGAGCATCAAGTGATTTAAACCACTGAGCCAGCTCTCCAGCCCCTTTCTTTCCTTTTTTGTTTGTTTTTGAGACAGGGTTTCACCATGTATCCCTGGCTGTCATGGAACTTGCTATGTAGACCAGGCTGGCCTCAAATTCACAGAGTTCTACAGGCCTCTGCCTCCCTAGTTCTGGGATCAAAGGCATGTGCAACCAAGCCTAGCATATCCTGAGTTTTAAAAATGTTACTTTTATTTGATATTTTCGGAGGCAAGGTCTCACTGTGCTGCTGCCAAGGTTTCTTTTGAACTGGAGTGCCTCCCATGTGGCTGGGCTAATCTGCATGTGTAGTTCTGAGTGAGGTTTTTGTTGTTGTTGTTGTTGTTTTGTTTTAGAACATAGTTGCTGCTGTGCAGCCCGGGCTGGTCTAGAATTTCAGATGCCTCAGTCTCCCACCTGAGAGTGTGCAGCATTTACAGCACCTGACTGAACTTTGAATGCTGAAGCAGCTTTATATTCTAACATAACCCACTTGGTCATAGTGTAGGGCTCCTTTTATGTGTTGTTGGATTGGTCTTCTTAATTTTTGTTTAGAATGTTTCATTTAAGTTCAAGAAATATTCCCGAGGCGAGGTCTCCCAGTGTAGATCTGACTGTCCCTGAACTCAATACTTAGACCAGCTGGCTTCAAACTCACCAAGATTTGCTTGCCTCTGCCTCTCAAGGGCTTGAATTGAGGTTGTGTGCCACCACACTTGGCTCAGGAAATATTTTGATCTTCTGTTTTCTTGTTCTGTATGTAGCCTTTGTTGGAACCAGATAGCAGGATCAGGGTGATAGGAATACTTGGGAAGTGACTTTTTCACCTCATCTTTCACAAAAAAGGCAGAGAGAGAGAGAGAGACAGAGACAGAGAGAGAGACAGAGACAGAGAGAGATCAGTAATCTAAATTTCTACATCAAAAATCAAGTAAGGGAATGTTAAAGAGATAGAGGTTAAGAGCACTGGCTGTTCTTCTAGAGCACCCTGGTTCAATTCTGAGTACCCACATGGTGACTCAAAAATCATCTAATTCAAGTCCCAGAGGATCTGACACTTTCTCAGGATTCTGTGGGCAACAAACATGCAAGTAATGCACAAACGTACATACAGACATAAACATAAAATAATAATTTAAAAAGTAAAAAGACCTCAAAAAACAAAGCCAAACATACACACACATAGATACACATGTAGCAGAAACTCTAAGCATGGTGGCCCATGCCTGTAATCCCAGCTCTTGGAGTAAAGCTAGTGGCAATGCCATTAATCCTTCTTCGAATATTTAATAAACTTTTCTAGAATTCTCTGGAGAAGAATCTTTTCCAGAAGTTCTTTAATCCTGTTTCTCAATTAGTCATGGGAATATTCAGATTTTCTATTCATCTTGGCAGAGTTTCAGTGGCTCCTGAGTTCTGAGGCATTGCTGCAGTTCTTTTAAGTGTGGCACACACAGACACACCATGTTATGCCATTTTCTCATTCCTCTTTTAATGACTGTAGGATTGGTAGTGATACTCTTGTTCATTTCTGATACTGCTAATTTTTGATGTCTCTCCCTTTATCTCTTTCTCTCTCTCTCTCCTTTTTTTTTTTTTTTGTTTTTTTTTTTTTTTTTGTTTTTCGAGACAGGGTTTCTCTGTGTAGCCCTGGCTGTCCTGGAACTCACTCTGTAGACCAGGCTGGCCTCGAACTCAGAAATCCGCCTGCCTCTGCCTCCCAAGTGCTGGGATTAAAGGCGAGCGCCACCACCGCCCGTCTCCCTTTATCTCTATCAGTCTTGCTAGAGTTTAGACAATTTTATTGATCCTTTTTTTTTTTTGAGAAGCAACTTTGGTTTCATTGATTTTTTTTTCCCCAGGTCTTTTTCTGGATTCTTTTGAGGAAGAGTTTCTTATAGCTCAGACTGGTCTTGAAGTTGAGGTATAGGCAAGGATGATCTGAACCCTTAATCTACCTGTCTCCAAATACTGAGTTCTGGGAATAAAGGAGCATGTCACCACCCCTAGTTTTCTGCAGCAGTGGAGATTGAAGCCAGTGTCTCGGGATGTTAGGCAATCACTACCCACTGAGCTGCCCTCCCAGCCATAGTTTTTTTTTTTTTTTGAAGAATTCCATTGTTGAGTTCTACAGTGGCTGCACTAACTGACATTTACTCAACATTTCTTGCTCTATGTGTTTTAAAAATTTGTTTTTTTACTTATTTATGTATTTTTATTTTATGTGTTTTAAAATGTATTTTTAAATTTTATGTGTGTGGGTGTTTTGCCTACAAGTATGTCTGTGTGTACCATGTGTGTGCCTTGTGTTGAAGGATGTCAGAGGAGGGTGTCAGATCCACTGGGGTTACATGAGTATGAGCAGCCATTTTGGGTTGTCTGAAAGACCAGCCAGAGGCCCTGAGCCATCTCTGCAGCTGAGCCATCGCTGTAGCCACTTGTGTATTCTTTGTTTCTATGTTGGTTTTTGAGACAGGCTCTTACTCTGTAGCTCAGGCTGGACTCCAGCTAACTCGCTAAGCCTTTAACACCCCCTAATCCTACTGCCTCTGCCTCCCAAGTGCTGGGATCGCCACACCCAGCTTGGTGCTTAATTTTTCTTTTAAAGATTTACTTATTTATTATGTATACAACATTCTGCCTGCACGTACGTCTGCATGCCAGAAGGGGGCATCAGATCCCATTACAGATTGTTGTGAACCACCATATGGTTGCTGGGAAATGAACTCAGTGCTCTTAACTGCTGAGCCATCTCTCCAGTTCATAGTGTTTACTTTTTAAAACTGCTTTTGCATTTTGAATGTTAAGCCTATGTAGGATACAGATGTGACAATGATTTTTCTCCTTTCTGAAGGTTATCACTCCTTCCTTTGCTGTGCTGAAGGCTTTTCTTTTTATACCCACACATATGTTATTATGTGTAGTGTTTTTAGTGGTTGGCATAAGTATGATCATATATTGTGCCTATGTAATTTGCATCTACTATTGAGTCTGTCCAATGATCTTTGCAAGTTTAGTTTTTTTTTGAAGAATTCCAATGTTGAGTTCTACAGTGACTGTACTAATTTACATTTAACCAACATTTGTTGCTCTATGTGTTTTAAAAATTTGTTTTTGTTGAGAGACAGGATTTCTCTGTATAGCCCTGGCTGTCCTGGAACTCACTCTGTAGACCAGGCTGTCCTCGAACTCAGAAATCTGCCTGCCTCTGCCTCCCAAGTGCTGGAATTAAAGGTGTGTGCCACTACTGCCTGGTTAAAGATTTATTTATTATTATATGTAAGTATACTGTAGCTGTCTTCAGACACACCATAAGAAGGTGTCAAATCTCATTATGAGAGTTCGTAAGCCACTATGTGGTTGCTGGGATTTGAACTCAGTACCTTTGGAAGAGCAGTCAGTGCTCCTAACCGCTGAGCCATCTCACCAGCTTAAGGAAAGCTTAGCTTTTAAAAGATGTGTGTGTGTGTGTGTGTGTGTGTGTGTGTGTGTGTGTGTCGTGTGTGTGTGTGTGTGTGCGCACGCGCATGTGCCTGTGTGCCTATGTGATGTATATGTGGGTACTTTCCAGAGGTCAGAAGATGGTGTCAGATTCCCTGGAGCTGCATATCCAGGCAGTTGTGAGCTGGAATTGAAGTCAGTTTCTCTACAAGAATAGGATATGCTCTTAGCTTCTAAACCATCTCTCATATTTCTTTGCTGAGATTTTTTTTGTCATTTAAATTTTTTTTTTTAAAGTTCAAGGCTCCAGCTTGGTGGTAAAGCACTTGCCTCAAATTCCCAATAGTGCCAAAATGACGTCTCAGTGAATTATCCATGCTTGAAGTCACTCTATAGCCTGGCAGGCCTTCAATTTTCAATCTTCCGAAAATCTGTCTGCCCTACACCCCTCCCAGGAGCTGGGATTACAGGTCTGTACATTTATTGATTTTTAAAATGTCAGGATTGGGGATTGAACCCAGGGCCTCATGCATGCAAGGCAAGTGCTGCACTCTCCCGGCACATTTATTTTTTTAGTGATTTTTAAATGTTTTATCAAATTGTTGCATTGTTGGACTCATCTTCCCGTAGGTGGAACTTCACTGGTTTGTCTCATGCCAGTTGTGATTTGCCAGTCTCCTTAAGATGAGCTATTTTCAATGAGCATCTTGAACATTTCAGTTATGTTAGATAGCTGTTTTGTAAATGTTAAAAATAATATTATCACCATCACCATCACCACCACCACCATCACCACCACCACCACCACCATCATCATCATCATCATCACCACCACCATCACCACCATCATCACCACCATCACCACCACCATCACCACCACCACCACCACCACCACCACCACCACCACCACCACCACCACCACCACTGCCACCATCATTTTGTTTTATTGAGACAGGGTTTCTCTCTCTAATGGTCCTGGCTGTCCCTGATCTAGTTCTGTAGACCAAGCTGGACTCAAACTCACAGAGATCCATCTATTTCTGCCTTCCAACTGCTGAGATTAAAGGCATATGCCACCAACACCTAGCCAAGAATTATTTGTGTGTGTGTATGTGTGTGTGTGTGTTTGCTCATACAAGTGTAAGTGTTCTCAAAGGCCAGAGGTGTCAGATCTCTCTGGAGCTAGAGTTATAGGTGTTTGTGAGACATATTATGTGGGTGCTGGGGATTGAACTCTGGTTTCTAGAAGAGTAGTAAGCACTCATAACTGCTGAACCATCTCTCCATCCTATGTTTAGTATATCTTGATCTTGATTCAGGAGTTTATAGCACTTGTTGCTCTTGCAGATGATCCAGGGTCAATTCCCAGCATTCATATGAAGATCTACAGCTATCCTAACTCTAGTTCCAGGGAACCCATTGCCCTCTCCTGACATCTACTAGCACCAGGCATGCCTGTAGTATACATGTAGGCAAAACAGTCATACATGACATAAAATATATTTTGAAAATAAATCTCTTATTTTTTAAAAATTTTTAAAAAGATTTATTTATTTATTTATTCATTTATTATATGTAAGTACACTGTAGCTATCTTCAGGCACCCCAGAAGGGGGCATCAGTTGTCATTTCGGGTGCTTGAAAGCCACCATGTGGTTGTTGGGATTTGAACTCAGGACCTTCGGGAGAACAGTCAGTGCTGTTATCTGCTGAGCCATCTCACAAGCCAAATCTTTTATTTCAACATGCAGTCACCATGTTTATTTAGGTTCAGCACGTAGGTTCTGGTCTGCTCTTGTGGGCTGTGGTCCCAATAACAGTTTCATTTTCTGAGTCTTGCAATGTTATTTTACTCTACTTCATTCTTCTGCTTTTCCTGGGACTCCTGTTCTAGACTTCGATGGTCCTATTTATAGAAACAGAAGGCCTTTCAAGCTCTGAGTTGCCTGATTTTGCTGGGTGACATTCTGGGGAGGAGCAGCTAGCTGCACTAGGGTCTTCTTATGCTGCTGAGTGCAAGGCTGGGAAACACAAGGTTTTGCTGTTACTGCTACAGGAAAACGTGGCCCCCTGATGGAGGCTTTACTCTAGATAGGGATGGAGACAGCTTGGAACTTTGATGCTGCAAAGCCCAAGACCACCCACTGGAGCTTATGCTCTTGCTTATAGAAAACATTCTCACTCCCAGTATTCCCGATTTTCTGTTCTTGTCATTCAGTCTAGGAGTATCTATTGGTCTGTGGGAGATAAACATTGCTGCTCCTCAAGTCTTGGAGTCCTTAGCCAGTCTATTTTTATTTTCTTATTTTCTGTCTAGGACATATAACTGAACTTTATGGAGAGAAACAGGGCAAAGTGTATCATCTTATTCTAGAGCCAGAAGTTCCAGTGTAGTTTAAAATTGCATTTAACTCAAGTGAGGAACTCTTGTTACGTATTAAAACTTTTAGGGGACTGAAGATATGGCTTATTGGCTAAAAGTGCTAGCTGCTCTTGCAGAAGACCTAGGTTTAGTTCTCAAGACCAACTCTAGTTCAAAGGGATCCAATACTCTTTTCTGGTCCCAGGGAGTACTAAGTAAGCATATGGTACACACAGAGACATACAAGCAAAACACCTAGATTTATATATAATAAAATCAAAATCCTAAAAAAACAAAGCAAAAACTGTTTTAGTCACTTGTGGTGATGCATACCTTTAATCTCAGCACTTGGGAGGCAGATTCAGGAGGAACATTGAGTTCAAGGCTTGCCTGACCTACATAGGGAGTAACAGGCCAACCAGCCATAGTGAAACATAGTCTCAACCAAGCAAATAAAAAGTATTTTAGATCTAGGTGTGGTGGTGCATGCCTTTTAATTCTAGCACTTGGGAGGCAGAGATAGGTGGATCTGCCTGGTGTACATAAGTCCCAGGACAACCAGGGCTACATAGAGAGACAAATAGATTCCTTTGTGACTTCCCACTAACTCAGACCTACTCCCTTCCAGAGACCCCACAACCACCACAATTCCTGGGGACCCAGTCCAGTACACTGCTCAGCCCTCATCAAAGAAACTTCTTGTAGTAGATGGAAAATCAACACAGATCCGCAAGTGGACGAAGTATAGAGAGTGAAAGACTTTGGAGTACTCAGTGCTAAATGGGATGTCTTTATCAAACTCCTCCCCTCAATGCTTAGGGAGCTATGCAGAAGAGGAGGCAGAAAGATTTTAAGCTCAAGAGGTGGTGGATGACTCCAGAGAAATAGCATTTTTCAGACACAGCAGGGTGATGCACATATGGACTCACAGAGACCGTGACAGCACAAGACCTGCACAGGTTCAAGCCAAGTAAATTCCAAGCATGGAAAAAGAGAAGTGGGCACAAAGTCCTACCCTAACAGTGAAACTATTTGCAATCAATCACTGTTAGGAGAGGGAAAATCAGTTTTATCTCTGCATTGGGGTGGCACTGGGTACATCAAACCACACACTAGGGCAGACATTATTATTATGCTCAGGAGTAGTTTGACAACACAAAATGGACTCCATACTGTTTTTTTCCCATATGTGTTTGTTTCTTTGGTTGTTTTTGTTTGTTTGTTTGTTTGTTTTTTAAGAAAGAGGAATAACATGAAATCAGATGGGGAATATGGTACAAAAAATATAATAAAAATGTTTATGAAAAATTAAAAATTTATTATTACTTTAAGGGTTGGGTATATGGCTCAGAGGCAGTACATGGAATACATGTAGTAAGTATGAGGCCCTGAGTTTGACTCTTAGCACTAAAAATATAAAATGCATCTTCCCTCCAAACAAAACCCCAAAGGGTTTTATTGTTGTGAACTGTCTGTTGATATTACCTGTTTTTTTATTGAACTAGTGGCCTAGCAGTTCTATACTTATATCTAGGCATTGTGTTCAGAGTTTCTAGAAGTTGTAGATACTTTCTAGTATATTGACTACCTTTTAAAAGGTTTATGATTTGTATTTATGTGTATGTGTATGTGCGTGCCTGCAGGAGTTTATGTGCATGGTATATGTGCAGGTGTCTTTGAAAGCCAGAGGGTGTTGGAACCCCTAAAACAGAAATTATAGGTAGTTGTGAGCTATCTGATGTGGGTTCTGGGAACCAAATCCTTGTCTTCAAAGAACAGTGAGTGCTTTTAACCACCGAGCCATTTCTCCAGCCCCATATGGGTTACCTTTTGGCTTTGGCTTTGTTTATGATGAGTATTTTTTGATACCAGGTCTCAATGTAAAATCCTGGGTGGCCTAGAACTTGCTCTGTACACCAGGCTAGCCTGTAGACCACAGAGATCTGACTGCTTCTACCTTCCAAGTACTGGTGTGTACCACTATACCTGGATGATATTGCTTTTACTTTGTTGTTTTTTTTAAAGATTTATTTATTTAGTGTGTATGAGTGCTCTCTTTGCATGCCAGAGGAGAGCATCAGATTTCATTACAGATGGTTGTGAGCCACCATGTGGTTGCTGGGAATTGAACTCAGGACCTTGGGAAGAACAGTCAGTGCTCTTAACCGCTGAGCCATCTCTCCAGCCACCAAAATGTTTATTTATTGTATTTATGGGTGCACTGTAACTGTCTTCAGACACACCAGAAGAGGGCGTCAGATCCCATTACAGATGGTTGTGAGCCACCATGTGGTTACTGGGAATTGAACTCAGGTCCTCTGAAAGAACAGTCAGTGCTCTTAACCACAGAGCCTTCTCTGTTGTTTTTTAAATGGAGGCCTACTGTTTAGCTCTGGCAGGCCTGGAACTCACTATGTATACCAGGGTGACCTTGAAATCACAGAGATCTGCTTACATCTCCCTCTAGAGTACTGCTTACATCTGCCACTAGAGTACTGAAATTAAAAGGTGTACACTACCATGCCTGACTTTTATGGGGTGTGTGTGTATGTGTGTGTGTGTGTGGTGTGTGTGTGTGTGTGTGTGTGTGTGTGTGTGTGTGTGTGTGTGTGGTGTGTGTGTGTGTGTGTGTGTGTTTTACTATGAAGATTTTTTTCAAGATTTTGTCTTTTTATGTAGTTCAGGCTGGACTTGAACTTGTGATCCTCCTGTTTCTACCTCTATAGTGCTGGGATTAGAGGATAGTGACCATGCAGTTATTAAAATGCAGTTAAATATTGAGGTGGTGGTACATGCCTGCAATTCCAATACTTGAGAGGGTGAGGCAGGAGGTTTACCATGAATCCAAGGCCAGCCTGGACTGCATAGTGAGTTCAAGGCCAGGTAGAGCTGGGGAACGAGACCCTGCCTCCCAAAACCAAAACCAACCCCCCACAAAAATGCAGCTAAACAATGTAGTTAAATATATCAATGTTTTCCTTAGCTTCGTGTCCTTGAAAAAGCCTTCTCATTTCAAGATTGTTTTTTGCTGGTGTTTTGTTCTGGTTTCCAGCAGGCCCTGTTCTATCTTCTTGGGAATGTTCCATTTGTCCCTCTGATTGGAGGCTGTGCTCCCACCTCTCCCAGTTTTGCTGCCATGTGCAAGTCCAATTCATCTTCCAAGGCCATGACTGCCTTGGAACTGTGAGTTCCTTTTAAGCGGGCACAGGGTCTCTTTAGTTTATCCTTAGGGAACAGGATAGCCACCAGGCTCTTGGAGACATTGCCACCTGTTCTCTTCTGTTCTGGGCTGAGGGGTCCTTGCCAGCAGGCAGTGTTCCTTACCTGTGTGCAGCAGGGCCTAAGCTAGGAGACCCTGGCTGGGATTTGCCTTTCTGGAACTTCATGGTAACATACTAAATGAAGGGATCCAGCTATGAAGAGGGCTGACAATGACAGAGTAGGGCAGTTATGAAGATTTGCACAACTGTCCCCTGCTGTGCTCTTTCCTGTTCATGCTGTCCCTATCCTCCCCAGCAGACCTGGCGCTCAGAAAGCCTGCTCAGGTGACCACACTTCCTGGCTGCTGACACCAGGAGGCAGGGTTGCTCTCTTCCTCGCAGAAGTACCTTTGCTAGGTGTGATGGTAACTTCAGTGGAGCTAGGGATGCCCAGGCAGCTAGTAAACTTTCATTTCTGGATGTGGCTATAAGAGACTGGCATTTAAATAATGAGTAGATTGAGTAATGAATGTATGACTCGGCATCATCTGATCTGTTGAGGGCTTGAATAGAACAACTAGGAGGAAGAAAGGCGAATGCAATTCTCTCTCTCTCTCTCTCTCTCTCTCTCTCTCTGTGTGTGTGTGTGTGTGTGTGTGTGTGTTTGGTTTGAGACAATATTTCTTTCCTCCTCCTCCTCCTCCTCCTCTTCCCCCTACTTTTATGAGACAGGGTTTCTTTGTGTGGTTCCTGCTGCCCTGGAACTTACTATGTAGACCAGGATGGCCTTGAACATTGAGATCCCACCTGCTTTTGCCTCCTGAGTGCTGGGATTAAAGGCACATACCACCACTTGGCTGAATGTGCTTCTTTTTGAGCTGAGACATTCGTCTTCTGCCCTTGGACTTTATTCAGCACTCCTGAAACGTTGATGTTCAGGTGGAGACTCACTTGGTGCTGTGACTGCCCTCTGACCTTCTTAGGCCTTCAGATTCATACTGAGTTGCACCATTGACTTTCCTATGTCTCTGACTTGCAGATAGCAGATTGAGGGACTACTTGGTTTCTACAACCTCATATTTGTGTGGACTACATTATTATAAATATATCATATATACTAGGAATATATAGTATATGATGGGAGCTCTTAACCAATTGTAACATACATACATACATATCTTACTGGTTTTCTTTCTTTGGAGAACCTTAATACACTAGTGATACCCAGGCTGTTCTCCACTGTCACCTGCCTCCCAGTGGCATTGTTGTTACCCCCACAATTTTTAGATTTTCAAGTATTGATTCTACACTCAGATCTCTTTTCACTACTGCCATCCTGAGAACCTCAAGGCTCAGAGATCAAGGGGGAACAAACTAGGGAACAGGTGCAAACTCTGGCCAGACTCATGTTTTTCAAGGGCTTCAGCAGAAAGGGACCCCAATACATCTAATCACTGAACAGACCCCGCTCCTGTACCTACATGCTGCTCCTGTGCCACTAGTAGCTTATTTTAAAACAATTTATTTTGTGTGTGCGGGTGTTTTTGCCTGCCTGCATACCTGCATGCCTGCGGCCCAAAGAAGCCAGAAGAGGGGATCAGATCATGAGACTGGAATTACAATTGGTTGTGAGCTGCTATGTGAATGCTAGGAATCAAAACTGGATCTTCTCAAGAGCTCTTAACCACTGAGCATCCCTCCAGACACTGCTAAGTTGTATTCAAACAAACAAACAAACAAACAGTTTTTAAGGGATGAATACATCACCACATTCAAGGATGAACTAGGAGCAGATAAACAATGATTTCTGTGGAGGATCAGAGGCAGCCAGGACTAAGGGAGAGTTGGACAAAGGGTTCTTTAACTGTATCTGGAACTTACTTTCTTTTCTTTCTTTCTTTCTTTCTTTCTTTCTTTCTTTCTTTCTTTCTTTCTTTCTTTCTTTCTTTCCTTCCTTCCTTCCTTCCTTCCTTCCTTCCTTCCTTCCTTCCTTCCTTCCTTCTTTCCTTCTTTCTCTTTTTTAGATAGGCTCACTGTGTAGCTCTGGGTAGCTTGGAACTTGCTATGTAGACCATGATGGCTTCCAACTTACAGAGATCTGCCTGCCTCTGCCCAACCCAAATTTCTACTTCTTAACGGTGCTTTGATTTTTGCCCCATTCCATTTTGGGACTGGATCGCAGGAACTCACGCATGCTAGGAAAGTGTTCTACCTAAGCCGCATTCCAGAGCCCCTCTACTTTTCTTTTTAAAACAAGATCATATTGTGTATTTATTATTTGTGATATGTGAAAATAACAGTTCAGTACTAGAACATCTTCCTTACCCAAGCATCCCAGGTTAGATAGAGCTATTCCTTTTTCAGGGATCAGAAGCTAAGTACCACGACTCTTGAGATAAGGGCAGTGGTGGTAGCAGCAGTTAGAGGCCACCTGGGCCAGCCCTTCCACACCCCTCAGGCTCTTGCAACCCCAGAATTGCAACCCCCAACTTTAGACCCCTATGAAGAACACACCCAGTCGGTTATCTCTTTGCAAGTAACTTTTATTTACAACAACAGAATTGGTGGCTTTTTTTCCTCATTTTTTTTAAGAGGCGCTAGGCATCAGCAGCCAGAGGGAAAATCTGCAGTGAAATCAAACTCATTCTGCCCTAGCCACAGCTCGGGAAGCTCATTGGCTCGGTCTAGCCCCAATTCTACCACCAGAGACATCAGCACCTCCTCATCCACTGGGTCAGAATCAATGATAGCAGGGCTCTGGGCACCAGCAGGAGGAGAGACTGATCCTCCCACTACCAGGGGGGCAGTGACCCAGTTTTGCATGGGCTCTTCCTCCCCTGGTAGGCCTGCACCGGTAAGGGCAGCGGCAGCAGTAGCCGCAGCCCCTTGGTACTGGCTATTCAGCTTCTGAAGCTGCATGCTGGCCATCAGGTGAGGGGTAGGGTGCAGGTTGATGGACGGCGGTTTGGTAGAAGTGGTAGCAGTAGGAGAGCCTGTTGGAGGTGATGATCCAGAGGAGCTAGTGGGAACTCCGTTGGCTTTGGCTCCATTTGCAGTGACCCCAGGGTAGTGCAGGACGGTCACTGCCTTGCGATCTTTCACCCCAAGGTTAGAGTAGGCCAGAGAGTTCATCTCCTGGTTGGCATCCTAGAAGACAGAAAGGCACACCATAGTAGCCATCCTCCTGATCTTCCCTTTGGAATTCATGGGATCTGGAATGCTCCTGAATGCTCTATATTTGGAGTTGGTGGGTAGGTGGTAGGAAGAGCCCTGGACAGTTAGATTTCTTTTGCTACTGTGGTTCTGATTCCTAAGTTTAGACCCTAGCTGTAGAACTGGAGACCACATTACTGGAAGTGAGCCTCCCTCCCCTGCTACTCCATGTGCTCTCCTGTCGAAAAGGGCACCCTGTTTTCTCTCTTCTCAGCCTCACTATATTCTCTTTACCACAGTGGTCTTGTTCCAATTCTGCTTCTTTGACCCACTTCCTGCTGTCTCTTTCAACACCCCTAGTGAGTTTGATTCAACTACTTTTGAACAAGTTATTCTCATTACTCCTAGACAAAGCCCTCCTGTATCTTCTCTGGTCAGGCACACTAGCTACAGGCCATACCTAGAAAGAAGGCCTGGTGCATGACCTCCTCCTCTAAAGTCCATCTTTCCATGCCTTAGTATCTCCATCTGTAAAATGTTGAAACTCACCTCCTTCCCAGAGGTGGTACCACCCTTGACATCAAGTGCAGGCCTCGACATGGTTGGCATCTCAGAGTCTGGACAGAAGTCTGATGAATCGGTGGGAGCTGATGCTGTCAGCTGGGGCTGTTGGTCTGCAAGTAAAAGAGAAGAAATAAAGATGAAGGACGCACTAGAAAATCTGAAGTCAGGGTGAATCCATTCAGCTACACAAGGAAGCTGATAGGGTTAAACTCAAAACAGAGAGCACCTGGGAGGAGAGCAGAGACAGAGCTGCAACTCTGTCCTGATGCCAGGGAGTGCTCTATTCAGCCAGGGTCTAACAGTGCCGAGAGGACACATGAACACATGAACTCATACAGGTTATTTCAGAGTCCGGAGGTAGGGGTGGCACTGTTTCTGGTTCTGAGAGCAGGCATGTCCCTGAGAAAGCAATACACCAATGGCAATGGACCACTGGCATCCAGGTCTTCAGTGGGACTGGGGAAAATGAGAATTTAGGAGAAGGAAGACTAGAAAGTCTCCAAAGCCCTGTCTTGGGCCATGCCTATAAGAAGACAGCTGATTAGGGCATTCTGGAGACCCCAATGCAGCAGGAGCCCCACAGAGGAGCTGGGAAGAGCTCAGTTCCTCCATATCTCAAGCTCCTACAAGACAATTCTTAGATTGGGCTTTCCTAGGACAAGTGTCCCAGAGCCCATAACCAGGCCACACCCATGTGTGGCTGAGGGAAGAAAGGATTCTTCCTGGAGGGGAAACCCTATGGTTTTTAGCAGGGAAGCAACAGCAGCAGTTTGTAGAGCAGCATCTAGTAGTCCTATGCCACAGGCCTCTCCTGACCATTGGCCAAGTCTTCATACCTGAACTTACTCAGATGGCTTCTAAAGAAACGATTCTCTGGCCCAAGTGCCAAAGAGATAGGAGAATGGGGGGGGGGGAACCAAGATAAAACAAAGCAAAAAAAAAAAAAAAACCCACCTCAAACTCGGAAAATTTAAAATTCTTGTTTTCCTGAAAGTGCATTTTTTTATAAGCCTCACATGTTCTAGCATTATCATCTTGAGGACCCCAATAGTCATTACTCAAAGGGGCTAGAATTTGCTAGAACGCTACCATCCTTGTTACTCCCAGTGGTCATTAAGAATGTGCTGGCTTCTAAAGTTACCATTATCCCCCTCTTTTTCCCCGTTCAGCCTAGTGGGGGAAAGGATGGAAGCAAAAGAGAAAATACGGGGGAGGGGCACTTGCTGGGCTTGACTGAAGAGGCAACCCTAGGCTAGTGCAGCCCTCTATCACAAGTCAAGGGCGCTACCGGAGGACCAGCACTGCCACTATTTCAAGTTCCTCATCGCTTCACCTCCGTATCCATTTCTTTCTCCCGTGCGTTGCCCGTACCCCAATGTACAAAAGAAAAAGCCCAAGAGCCACAAGAATAGGGGGAAAATATGAGGAAAGTGCGTGTGGTCTGGTGTGGGCTCCCCGAGCAGGGCCTTGTAACATTTCCCTCAGGGCGCGCCAGCTTGTGCCTCTCAGAAAGCTCGGGAGCCCGTCTAAGAGGCGATTGCACCCCCCCCCCCAACAACCCCAGTTTCTGTCTCCTACCCCACCCTTCCGTCCATTTGAGGGAAAAAAAACACTTGGTTTATGGATGTCTGGGTCTGCTCCGAGCCACGAAGTGATGACCGCGAAGCAGCGGCGAGGCTCCGTGGAAAAAAAAGCCGCGCAACAAGTGCGGACTCGGCGGCTCGCGCCTCCTGCCTCCCGCTGCGTGGCCCCGCCTGGCCGCCTCTGAGAAGGCCCTCGCCCACGCCGATGGAGGGTGAGAAGAGGAGAGAGAGGTGGGGGGTGGGTAAGAGAGGGGCAGGTGTGGGGGGGTCTCGAACCTGTCCCGGGAGCAAAAGTTAAAAATGACACCAACCGGTATACTCCACCTCCATTGCTAGTGAGAAATCTAAATGTCCAAACAGCACTGCGGCTTGGCTTGCACGCGCTCCAAGCAGCCCAGCCAGACTCGCCACCTGAAAACTAAAGGCCCGTTGTTTATGGACAGCTCGCCGGGCCTCCTCGACGCGCCCCGAGAGAGCCACCAGCGCGGGCTTGGCCGGACGGAGCCCCGCACGCCCGGCGCGAGCACCAGTGCTGGAGGGCTCCAAGCTTCCTTTACTTCAGGTGCTCAGAAGCAGACTGGCGACGAAGCATGGGGTCTCCGCGTCAGCGCGACTTTGGGGACCCGCAGCGTCTCCGCGCGCGGGGGTGCACTTTGGCGCCAGCGGCAGTGGCTCGTGCGCCTCCCAGACTCTTCCCGAGCGCCCTCGGAGCGTCGGATGCTGCCGCTGCTCCCAGCCGGCTAGCAAAGATCCCAGGTACCGAGGGGGTGAGGTAACTTAACCCAAGGTCACAACGCTAAGAGCGGCGTGGTCCGGACTAGCTGTCCCACCCCTGATCAAGCGCCCCGCGAGGCAGAGGCTGGGTGCTGAGCGGCCGCTTCCCCTCGAGAGGGGTGTGTGCAGGGGGGTCGTGCTGCTTGGGGAAAGCAAGTTGCCAGAATGTTCCAACTTCCAGCTCGCAGCTCGGCTGAACTCAGCCAGAAGCCCTTCTCGCCTCCAGCCCCCAAGAAACAAGAGCTTTGTGCGGCCCCCCGAGCGGCCTGATGCAGTCCTAGCTATTGGCAAAGTCGGGGAAGCAGAGCCGGAGAAAGCGCGGGCGCGGGAGTGAATCTGCTGCGGGTTTCTCCGGACAAGTGGGCTCTGCGTCCCGCGGGCCGGCCGGGACTGCCGCCCCCCTGCCCGGTAGCTCCGGCGGCAACCAAGTCCCCCAGCCCCTGGGCCGGCTCTGCCGCCGCCCGCGCCCTCGGCCCCTGCTGCTCAGCCCAGCGCCCTGCCGGGCGGCCCTGCTTACCTCCGCGAAGCTGCCTGCCCGGGAAAGGAAGGCTCACAGGGGCTGAGGTGCGGACGAAGCGACCTAGCCCCAAGCCCTTTGGCACGCACACTGTCGCCGCCGCCGCCGCCGCTGACACGAGCCGCTTGCTTCAGAGCCCCCAGCCGCACGGGAGGCCACCCGACCCCAGGGCGCCTGGGAAAAGCCTGCACCGCCGCGCCGCGCCGCACCGGGCAGCGCCGAGCAGCCCCAACCCGCGCTCGTGCCGGCCCGCAGCTTCGGCGCCCGGACTCCGGGGCGGTGGCGAGCACAGCCACTACGCTTGGTTCTCGGCGCGGGGACGCGGCTCTTAAGCCCCCACTGACGCCCGGAGAGCCCTGGCGCACAAGCACACAGCAGCAGGCTGGCCTCGGCTAGGAATCCCAGGAAGGACAGACCCCTTTCCCCCCTTTTTTCCCTCTCCCCCCAATTTTCACATCTTTATAACCGGCTTAGAGCATTATTAGCACATGTCCTGGCTCGTGGGCGAGTTGGTGGCAAAATCTGAACTGGATACTTACGGAGGGTCCGAGCGGGTGCTGTGCCTTCCTCGCGTCTGGTCCTCTCTGCCAGGAGCAGCCCCGCGCCGAGAGGTTGTGGGAGGAGCAGCCAGGCGGAGCGAGCCTCCTCACCGCAGCTCAGCAGAGCACCGCCGGGAACATTTTATAGAGGCGGCTGGCGTGTGTGGCCCTTTAAAGGCGCTCGAGCTGGTGCAGTCACCGTGGATCTTGTGAAAGCAAAGGGCGGGCTGGGGAACAGAGTGCGTGCGTCCCCTCCTGTCCCTCAGCCCTGGGGGCACGACGCAGCTACTGGGGTGGGGCTGATGGTCTCTGATTATGGTCACTTCTCGCCCAATGCTCTGGCCCATACTTGTGTTTCTAAAAGTGGTGGCAGCCCAAACCTGGGACGTGGGCTCTCCCCACCACCCCGCATGGACTTGCCCAATAAATTCCACTTAGTAATTTCACTGAGGCGAGGGAGAGCTGTTAGTGTCTGTTTTCTGACCTAAATCAAACGGGTCGCTAGGATGGACTTCAATGGATAGAGAGAAGAGCTGTTGGCTTAGAGAAAGATCCAGAAGAGGGACTTGCACACGGAACAGTGTAGGCAAGGCACGGGTCTTAGTTTTCTGCAGAGCTTCCTCTGAGTCGGTATGCTCTTTTTAAGCTATGTCTTCTCATCGTGGAATGGCCGAGGTTGGAGGGTCTCTTACCCCCTAAACTCCCTATAATTTGTGCAGGGGCACTTAGAGGGATTATATGGCAGCGGTGACTTCCCTCAAGGCCCAAGGTTGGTTTCAAGGCTTTCTGTCTTGTGGTCATCCAGGGCAGAAGGAGGCTGGCAGGATGCGACGACGCTGGGAAATGCTGTTCTACCGGACCGTGGGGCTAGGTGCATGCATGCAACTCACACAGCTCACGGAAAAGCCAAGAACAGGCAGCGGGTTCGAAAAGCTTGTCACAGAGTTCGCAGAGATTCTTCTTGCCACGATGCCAGGTTATTTTATTATGATTATATAATTATTCACATCTAGCAAGAATAACATTCTGCAGTTAGAGCACATTTCTTGTGTTGGTACGTTGTCTTACAAATCAAGATCTGGGGCTTCTCATTTCAAGGCATGTTTCCTGTGGCTAGAAACTCTCACCTCACTCACCCCTTGCAGGAAGGCCACCAATATTACCCCCCTCTAATGAAGCCCTCCCCCACTCTCATCCTATCCCCTCCCACTCCCTCCTTTTAACATTTCAGTTTATACTGTTTGGAAAACATGGTCTTTTGAAAAAGTACGATGTTAAGGAAACGGGGAGGAATGTTATAGAGTTATTGCACTGTCTGTGTCTTGTGTCTTTTTAATTGGCTTTGAAGACCTGAAGATCTTTTTTCTTTCTTTCTTTTTTAGGATCGCAAGTGTCCTTAATTTGCTCTTCTAACAGAGTGGTGTTTGTTGCTGAAATGACCGGTTTGCTGACAAAGAGGGGGCGCAAGTGGAGGTCCAGAATTAGGCCCTTCTTTGGCATTTGGAGGAAGCTGGGGTGAGTACCCTGGATAATCAGGGAAACCCTCTCCCCTTGTTAGGTTGGAAAGCTGCCTCTCTTCATTTGCTGGTTGCTTGGCTCTGCTCCAACTCGAACCTGGGTAACAACCACACTCCCCATACCATCGCTACACTTTCCCACTTGGATTGTGGGTCGTGCCTAGTTTCCTGTTGAGAAAAGGCACAATCCGTCGGGACCCCAAAGCTCTACTGGGGTAGCAGGCAAGGCACCCTTCCAAAACCTCCTTAGTATTTGCCTCGGATGAGAAAAGTTTTTGTGAAAGCAAGCAGTGGAGAAGGAGCGGACTTAGGCTTTTGAACTACAGTTGCTAATTTGGACCCCTGACCTGCCTCCTTCTCCTCATGTTGGACTTTAGAGCTGGTTCCTAAACTGCAGATGCAGCTGGGCTGCAGGCTCCGAATCCCGGACCTGTGGATCCGCCCTCCATCTATTGGATGGCTCCCAGGGCCAATTGTTAGAAAGAGGCATGTGTTCATCTCAGCTTCTGGAGTGTCTCCGGAGCAGTTGCTCAACAGCTAGCCCCTTCCCCCATCCGAACCATTGAAGGGCATAAAAGGAGTGCCCTCCACCACATTTCTATATGCCCAAGTTCCAGAAAGTCCCCTACACCGCTGGTTACTTCCTGTCATCTCCACTGGCCATCTCCCAGGGAGTAGGAATGAGAAGGGCTTTAAGCACTCAGCTTTGAAGCGAAAAGCCATCTATTTCCTTTTGGGGGAATGGGAGTTGAGGTTAGTAGCAGAGGCTGACAGGGAGCAAAGAAGGCATTTGCATTTCTAGGCAAATATGCCTTGTATCACTGACTTCCCAGCCAGTCCCAGGCTATCTCGGAGCTCCGCTAAACTCTGTTCTCCAAGTTGGCAACTAGACCATACCCTCGTGAAGCCAAGGTGGAAGAAATGCTCAGCCAGCAATAACCTTCTAAATGCTAGCCACAAGCTGGGCATCGACTGTCTCCTCCGTTCCATCATTTCACTTAGCTCCTAGGACAGCCCTGTGAGGTTGGGTAAGAGCCTCAGAAAGGTGCCCAAGCTGACTCAGGCAAGAGGAAGAAGGTTTTGACTGGGGAGGCTGGCTGCAGTCTTTACACTACACCCTTACACTCTGCTGCCTTGGAAGGCAGAGGAGCAGTCCAAAGTAAAGGTTTAGAGGTCAGTGGCCTGGATTAAATCCCTACTCTGCCATTTGCTAACTGTGTGGTCTTAGGGTAATCGATTGTGTTGGTTGGTATATGTGTGCTCAGTTTCCCTATTAAATTGATATTATAACAAATTTACATAAACTGCAAGGGTTAAGAAGAAAGCTTTAGCTTGATTGATTGGTGCTGATAGTGTAGTAAAATGGTAGTGCATGCTGGCATTAGTATTGTAATGTGCTTTGTGATAATTTGGCCCCATCCCTGTCTCATCTCACACACTTTTGGTTCAATAACACTTGCCGACCTAGTAATTTAAATACCAGACTGAGAAGGGGATGAAGACATCTGTAAACGTAGGAAGAAACTCCACTTACTACAATAAAAGCTGCCTGGAATAAAAATAGGGTCAATAAAAGATAATCACATTATGGGTTTTTTTTTGTTGTTGTTGTTGTTTGGTTGGTTTGTTTTGGTTTTTCAAGACAGGGTTTCTCTGTGTAGTCCTGGCTGTCCTGGAACCAGCTCTGTAGACCAGGCTGGCCTCAAACTCACAGTGATCCGCTTGCCTCTGCCTCCTAAGTGCTGGGATTAAAGGCATGTGCCACCACAATGCCTGACAATAATCACATTTTATAGGTTAGCCTATAAATGTAGAAGTGGTCTCCAAAAATATACTTGATATTTGTATAGGAAGGTTTAAAAGTACAAATTTAAATTAAAAAAAATGTGTATGTGTGTGCGTTTGTGATTTAATTTGCAACACATGTATGTAGGAGCCTTCAGAGGCCAGAAGAGGGACCTGGATCCCCTACTGGCGTTACAGATGGTTGTGCGCTGCTACGTGAGTGCTGGGAACTGAACCCAGGTCCTTTGCAAGAGCAGTAAGTACTCTTGACTGCTGAGCCATCTCTTCAGCTCCCCTGTAAACACTTTTATTCAAGTATTTAGAAAAGCCAATGCAGTGGCCCACACTTGTGATTCCAGTATTGTAGAGGCTGGGACAGGATCATTAGACCAGCCTGAACTACAGAACACAGTGAGTTCAAACCAGCCTGGACTACACAGAAAATTCCAGGCCAACCTGGGCTACACAAAAAATTTCAGGCCAACCTGGGCTACACAACAAATTCCAGAACATCCAGGGCTATATATGAATGTAAATGTAAATGTAAATGTAAATATACACATATATGAAGACTTGTTTATAATAGAAACTAACCTTAAAGGTCCATGGCCAGGGAGTTTTCTTTGGAACTTTAACCAACTACCTCCAAAATCCTGATTTTAAAAACTTTTATTCATAACAAAATATTGAATAAAAGACTCTGGGTACAAAGTTGCTTAAATATGATGCCAAGGTGGTGCAGAGGATATAAAACCTCCAAAATTAATAATTCTATGCTTCAAACTATGAATGAATATGTGAATAAAGCAATGGTTAGAGATGTTAGTGCCAGTAAGGGATACAATTCTGAATGATTTTTTTTCTCTATATTTATATAATACATTACTCTTTTTTTTTTATTTTTTTAATTTACATTCCAAATCACTTCCCCTTTCCCGTTTCCTCCCTCCCCGAAAGTCCCATAAGCCCCCTTCCCTCCCTCTTTTCTCCATTCAACCCCCTCTCCTTACTCTGTCCTGGCATTCCCCTACATCCAGTCTTTCCAGGACCAGGGGTCTCTCCTTCCATCTTTTTAGAAATCTATTGATATGCGGATTGTGTCTAGGGTATTCCAAGATTCTGGGTCAATATCCCCTAGGAATTTCGTGAATTCATTGTTTTTAATTGCAGAGTAGTATTCCATTGTGTAGATATACCACATCTTCTGAATCCATTCCTCCGTTGAGGGACATCTGGGTTCTTTCCAGCTTCTGGCTATTATAAATAAGGCTGCTATGAACATAGTGGAGCATGTGTCCTTATTGCATGCAGGTAAAGTCTCTGGGTATATGCCCAGGAGTGGTATAGCCGGATCCTCCGGGAGTGTCATGCCCAGTTTTCTGAGGAACCGCCAGACTGCTTTCCAGAGTGGTTGTACCAGCCTGCAATTCCACCAGCAGTGGAGGAGTGTTCCTCTTTCTCCACATCCTCGCCAACAACTGCTGTCTCCTGTGTTTTTGATCTTAGCCATCCTGACTGGTGTGAGATGGAATCTCAGGGTTGTTTTGATTTGCATTTCCCTAATGACTAAGGATGATGAACATCTCTTTAGGTGCTTCTCAGCCATTAGATATTCTTCAGGTGAGAACTCTTTGTGTAGCTCTGTACCCCATTTTTTAATAGGGTTACTTGCCTCTCTGGAGTTTAACTTCTTGAGTTCTTTGTATATCTTGGATATTAGCCCTCTGTCGGATGTAAGGTTGGTAAAGATCATTTCCCAGTTAGTTGGTTGCCGCTTTGTCTTTTTGACAGTGTCTTTTGCCTTGCAAAAACTTTGTAATTTAATGAGGTCCCATTTGTCTATTCTTGATCTTAGAGCATAAGCTATTGGAGTTCTGTTCAGGAAATTCTCCCCTGTGCCCATATGTTCAAGGTTCTTCCCTAGTTTCCCTTCTATTAGTTTCAGTGTGTCTGGTTTTATGTGGAGATCTTTGATCCACTTAGAATTGAGCTTAGTGCAAGGAGATAAGGATGGGTCAATTTGCATTCTTCTGCATGTTGACCTCCAGCTGAGCCAGCACCATTTGTTGAAAAGGCTATCTTTTTTCCACTGGATGGTTTTAGCTCCTTTGTCAAAGATCAAGTGACCATAGGAGTGTGGATTCATTTCTGGGTCTTCAATTCTGTTCCATTGATCTACATGTCTGTTACTGTACCAATACCATGCAGTTTTTAACACTATTGCTCTGTAGTACAGCTTGAGGTCCGGGATACTGATTCCCCCAGAGGTTCTTTTACTCTTGAGAATAGTTTTAGCTATTCTGGGTTTTCTGTTATTCCAGATGAATTTTTGAATTGCTCTTTCTAACTCTATGAAGAATTGAGTTGGGATTTTGATGGGGATTGCATTGAATCTGTGTATTACTTTTGGTAAGATGCTCATTTTTACTATATTAATCCTGCCAATCCATGAGCATGGCAGATTTTTCCATCTTCTGAGGTCTTCTTCAATTTCTTTCTTCAGAGACTTGAAGTTCTTGTCATACAGATCTTTCACTTGTTTGGTTAGAGTCACGCCAAGATACTTAATATGGTTTGTGGCTATCGTGAAGGGTATTATTTCTCTTACTTCTTTCTCAGCCTGCTTATCCTTTGAGTATAGGAAGGCTTCTGACTTGCTTGAGTTGATTTTATATCCGGCCACTTTGCTGAAGTCGTTTATCAGCTGTAGGAGTTCTCTGGTGGAGTTCTTTGGGTCGCTTATGTATACTATCATATCGTCTGCAAATAGTGATAGTTTGACTTCTTCCTTTCCAATTTGTATCCCTTTGACCTCTTTTTGTTGTCTAATTGCTCTAGCTAGAACTTCAAGTACTATATTGAAAAGATATGGAGAGAGAGGGCAGCCTTGTCTAGTCCCTGATTTTAGTGGGATTGCTTCAAGTTTCTCTCCATTTAGATTGATGCTGGCTACTGGTTTGCTGTAAATTGCTTTTACTATGTTTAGATATGGGCCTTGAATTCCTGATCTTTCCAAGACCTTTAGCATGAAAGGATGCTGAATTTTGTCAAATGCTTTCTCAGCATCTAATGAGATGACCATGTGGTTTTTTTCTTTGAGATTGTTTATGTAGTGGATTACATTGATGGATTTCCTTATATTGAACCATCCCTGCATCCCTGGGATGAAGTCTACTTGATCGTGGTGAATGATCGTTTTGATGTGTTCTTGGATTCGGTTGGCAAGAATTTTATTGAGTATTTTTGCATCGATATTCATAAGAGAGATTGGCCTGAGATTCTCTTTCTTTGTCGGATCTTTGTGTGCTTTTGGTATTAGTGTAATTGTGGCTTCATAGAACGAGTTGGGTAGTGTTCCTTCTGTTTCTATTTTGTGGAACAGTTTGAAGAGTATTGGTGTTAGGTCTTCTTTGAAGGTCTGATAGAATTCTGCAGTAAAACCATCTGGACCTGTGCTTTTTTTGGTTGGAAGACTTCCAATGACAACTTCTATTTCTTCAGGGGTTATAGGACGGTTTAGATGGTCTATTTGATCCTGATTTAATTTTGGTACTTGGTATCTGTCAAGGAAATTGTCCATTTCCTCCAGATTTTCTAGTTGTGTTGAATACAGGTTTTTGTAGTAGGATCTGATGATTTTTTGAATTTCCTCAGTTTCTGTTGCTATCTCTCCCTTTTCGTTTCTGATTTTATTAATTTGGATACTATCTGTGCTCTCTGGTTAGTCTGGCTAAGGGCTTATCTATCTTGTTGATTTTCTCAAAGAACCAACTCCTCGTTTTGTTGATTCTTTGTATGGTTTTATTTGTTTCTACTTGATTGATTTCAGCCCTGAGTTTGATGATTTCCTGCCTTCTACTCCTCTTTGGTGTATTTGCTTCTTTTTGTTCCAGGGCTTTCAGGTGTGCCATTAAGCTGTTAGTGTATGCTGTCTCCCGTTTCTTTTTGGCGGCACTCAGGGCTATGAATTTTCCTCTTAGCACTGCTTTCATTGTGTCCCATAAATTAGGGTATGTTGTGCCTTCATTTTCATTAACTTTCAAAAAGTCTTTGATTTCTTTCTTTATTTCCACCTTGACCAAGTTATCATTGAGTAGAGCATTGTTCAGCCTCCATGTGTACGTGGGTTTTCTTTTGTTTTTGTTGCCATTGAAGACCACCCTTATTCCATAGTGATCTGATAGGAGGCATGGGATTATTTCTATCTTCTTGTATCTGTTGAGGTCTGATTTGTGACCAATTATATGGTCAATTTTGGAGAAGGTACCATGAGGAGCTGAGAAGAAGGTGTATTCTTTAGCTCTACGATGAAATGTTCTATATATATCAGTTAGTTCCATTTGGTCCAAGGCTTCAATTAGATTCACTGTGTCCCTGTTTAGTTTCTGCTTTCCTGAACGATCCATTTCAGAGAGCGGGGTGTTGAAGTCACCCACTATTATTGTGTGCGGTGCGATGTGTGCTTTGAGTTTTAGTAAAGTTTCTTTTACGAATGAGGGTGCCCTTGCATTTGGAGCATAGATATTCAGAATTGAGAGTTCTTGATGGTGGATTTTTCCCTTGATCAGTATGTAGTGTCCTTCTGTATCTTTTTTGATGACTTTAGGTTGAAAATCAATTTTATCTGATATTAGGATGGCTACTCCACCTCGTTTCTTGGGGCCATTTGCTTGTAAAATTGTTTTCCAGCCTTTTACTCTGAGGTAGTGTTTGTCTTTGACACTGAGGTGCGTTTCCTGCATGCAGCAAAATGCTGGGTCCTGTTTACGTATGCAGTCTGCTAGTCTATGTCTTTTAATTGGGGAATTGAGACCATTGATATTAAGAGAGATTAAGGCAGAGTGATCATTGCCACCTGCCATTCTTGACGCTATCTTTATGTTTGAGTGGTTATCTACTTTTGGGTTTGATTCAAGAAGGTTATTATCTCATTTTTTTCCAGGGTGTTGTTTCTCTCCCTGTATTGGAGGTTTCCACCTATTATCCGTTGCAGGGCTGGATTTGTGGAAAGATATTGTGAAAATTTGGTTTTATCATGGAATATCTTGGTCTCTCCATCTATGGTGATTGAGAGTTTTGCTGGGTATAGTAGTCTAGGCTGGCATTTGTGCTCTCTTAGTGTCTGCATGAGATCTGCCCAGGATCTTCTGGCTTTCATAGTCTCTGGTGAGAAGTCTGATGTGATTCGGATAGGTCTTCCTTTGTATGTTACTTGGCCCTTTTCTCTTACTGCTTTTAGTATTCTTTCTTTGTTTAGAACATTCGGTGTTTTGATTATTATGTGACAGGAGGTATTTCTGTTCTGGTCCAGTCTGTTTGGAGTTCTGTAGGCTTCTTGTACGTTCATCGGCATCTCTCTCTTTAGGTTAGGGAAGTTTTCCTCCATAATTTTGTTGAAGATGTTTACTGGCCCTTTAAGTTGCAAATCTTCACTCTCATCTATACCTATAATCCTTAGGTTTGGTGTTCTCATTGTGTCCTGGATTTCCTGGATGTTTTGGGTTACACGTTTTTTGCATTTTGCATTTTCTTTGACTGTTGAGTCGATGCTTTCTATGGAATATTCAGCACCTGAGATTCTTTCTTCCATCTCTTGTATTCTATTGTTGATGTTTGCATCTATGACTCCTGATTTCTTCCCAAGGTTTTCTATCTCCAAAGTTGTCTCCCTTTGTGATTTCTTAGTTGTTTCTACTTCCTTTTTTAGTTCCTGGATGGATTTGCTGAGATCCTTCACTTGTTTGTATTTTCCTGTATTTCTTTAAGGTATTTTTGCATTACCTCTTTCAGGATTTCTTCCTGATGACCCACGTTCTCCTGCATTTCTCTGAGCGATTTTTGTGTTTCCTCCTCATGGGATTCCATCTGTTGATCCATCGTCTCCTGCATTTCTTTAAGCAGTTCTCGTGTTTCCTTTGTAAGGGCATCTAACCATTGATTCATTTCTTTAAGCAATTTTTGTGTTGCCTCCTTATGGGCATCCATCTGTTGACCCATATTCTTCTGCATTTCTTTATGCAAATTTTGTGATTCCTTTGTGAGTGCATCTACCCGTTGATTCATCTCGTTAAGCGATTTTTGTGTTGTCTCCTTGTGCGCCTCCATCTTTTGATCCATGTTCTCCCGCATTTCTCTAAGCGATTTTTGTGTTTCCTTTGTAAGGGCTTCTAACCGTTGATTCATGGTCTCCTGTAACTCTTTATGAGATTTATTTGTGTCCTTCTTGTGATCCTCTAATAGCATCATGAGAAGTGATTTTAAATCCAGATCTTGTCTCTCGGGTGTGGTGGGGTATCCAGGACTTGCTGCTGTTGGAGAGTTGGGTTCGGATGGTCCCACATTACTTTGATTTCTGTTAGTAACATTCCTACGTTTGCCTTTTGCCATCTGGATACCTCTGGTGTTAGTTGGTCCTGCTGCCACTGGCTGTTGGTTGGACCTCCTGTGAGCCTGCAATGCTATTTCTGCCCCCCCTGGATTACCAGGATTCCCCTGGCACCGATTTCTGGGGCCTGCCTGCTCCTGAGTGACTTTGGAGCCCTAATGTGCCTTGCCCCAAGTGATCTTATACTGGGGAGGCCTTGCACATCTAAAGGCTCAGCCTAGTGGATTCCTGGAGCAGAGGTCGCCAAAGGGAGGCTGGTAGGCTCCTGCCCTGTGCAGGGGTGTGTGATCTCTCCTGGGGGGGGAGGGGGCGTCCCTCTGCCAGGCAGAAGTCCCACAGCAGAGCTGGCGCGCTGGTTACTGCAGATCAGCCCCGCACCTGGGAGCCGCACACACACAAGCCGCCCAAGACCCAAGCGATATTAAGCCTGTCTGTCTCAGAACCTGGCTGTCCCAACTTCCCAGTCACTGGAGCAAAGATGGCGGAGGGCACTCTCCGTGGCGCCGCTCACCCTGTAGACGCGATGGCCCGCCGATCTGGCACCCAGACGACCACAGCGCTGACCCGTTCTCGGGCACAGACGGAAGCCCCAACAGGCCGTGTCCCAAGTGATGTTATATTGGGGATAGGGAGCTTGGGGTACCTGTCTCTTCAGCGCAGTCTGCGGGAACAGAGGTTGCGGAAGGAAAGCTGGTAGGCTCCCGCCCAGTGCGGGGTCCCTCTGCCAGGCAGAAGTCCCACAGCAGAGCTGGCGCGCTGGTTACTGCAGATCAGCCCCGCACCTGGGAGCCGCACACACACAAGCCGCCCGAGACCCAAGCGATATTATGCCTGTCTGTCTCTGAGCCTGGCTGTCCCAACTTCCCAGTCACTGGAGCAAAGATGGCGGAGAGCAATCTGCACACTCTCTGTGGCGCCACTCACCTGCAGACGCGATGGCCTGCCGATCTGGCACCCAGACGACCACAGCGCTGACCCGTTCTCGGGCACAGGCGGAAGCCCCAACAGGCCGTGTCCCAAGTGATGTTATATTGGGGGGAGAGCCTGGGTACCTGTCTCTCCAGTGCAGTCTGCGGGAACAGAGGTCGCGGAAGGAAAGCTGGTAGGCTCCCGCCCAGTGCGGGGTCCCTCTGCCAGGCAGAAGTCCCACAGCAGAGCTGGCGCGCTGGTCACTGCAGATCAGCCCCGCACCTGGGAGCCGCACACACACAAGCCGCCCGAGACCCAAGCGACATTATGCCTGTCTGTCTCAGAACCTGGCTGACCCAACCTCCCAGTCACTGGAGCAAAGATGGCGGAGGGCCTACATTACTCTTTTTATTGTATTTATTTGTGTGGTGTATGTGCACATGTGTACCTGCCACAGTGAATGTGTGGAGGTCGTCATATGTCAGTCCTGGGGATGTCACTCAGGCCATCAGACCCGCTCAGTCATCTCATCAGCACAATAGCTTCATCTTCATCCGTTCCTCTTCCTCCTTGTTTTCTGTGGTTTTTTTTTGAGACAGGGTTTCTCTATAGCCCTGACTGTCCTGGAGCTCACTATGTAGACCCAGCTGACCTCAAACTCAGAGAGTTACCTGCCGCTGTCTTCTGAGTGCTGGGATTAAAAGTGTGTACCATTATACCTGGTTTATTTTTTCTTATAAGTAAATATACATTTATAGTTAACAAACTCCCTAAAAGTAGATTTTTACTATTTTATTGTTTATTTGAGGTGGTATATTACTCTGTAGCCTAGAAAGAGGCCTCAGCCTCTTAAGTACTTGGGGCCACATTTTGTTGAAATTATACTTACATAGAAAAAATGTTGGGTGGAAAGACACCAAAATGTTAAGTGATTATAACTGAGTAGTTACAGGTATTATGGATAATATTTTTCTTTTTCTTTTCAATTTTTGCTATATGATTACATTGTTTTCTTACAATTAGAACAGATTTATAACTTGAAAAGTGCATAATCAGTAGTATTCTACTTGTAGTAAAATTATGAATGCAAATTGAAAAAAATGGGAAGTAAGTATATTGAACTATTAACAGTCTTTATATTAGTTGCTAAGGGATTGTGGGTAATTTCTTCTCATTTTTCTGTAATATAGTCTTATTATTTTTATAATTAAAATAAAATGATACCTATAAATAGCATATACAATATGATCCAACTTTTGTTAAAAATTAATATGTGCATAGGAAAACTAATAGATTATTTTGAAATATGTTTGTCTTTGCGTGGTAGGGTATGACTATTTTTTCTTTACAAATTGTTTCTTCATTTTCCAAATTTTCTACAGCTATCATGTATTATTTTTAATTGTGAAAAATGTAAATATTTACAAAGCAGTTTAATATTGGAATTTTTATGAGAAACCTAGGGTGCCTATCTGGGATTTGCTTTAAAATATTTCAGTTTGGGCCAGAGGAGAGTGGGGGTGGGGGTCCATAGATCAAATGAGAAAATTGTTGACTATAGGTGCATGCGGCTTGATTGTGATGTTTTCTTTGTGAATGCTTGAAATTTTCATAATGAATATTATTCTTAAAAAGCCTCTCTCACAAAAAACTATTTCTTTTTAATTCTATGCCAATTTATGTGATTATCTCCCTTTAAAGGAAAGCTGTGATTTATGGCGGTGGAATTACTAGTCCTGGGTCTTTCACTTCAAGGCCAGGACTTCGCCCACATCCCAGTTGCTATTGCAGCTTCTTGCCTTCTTTATTGTTTTAAAAACTTTAAAAACAGTTTTATTTATTTTTGTCTTGAGTATGGTTGTTTTGCGTGCATCTGTATGTGCACCATGCACACACCTGGTGCCCACAAAGCCAGAAGATGGTGCTGGACTCCCTGGAACTCGAGTTACGGATGGTTGTGAGCAGCCTTGAAGATGCTGGGAACTGAACCTGGTTCTTTGGAAGAGCAGAATGTGCTCTTAACCCCTGAGCCTTCTCTCCAGCCTTCATCATCATCATCATCATCATCATCATTATTATTATTATTATTATTATTATTATTATTATGATGTTTCTGCTTTCTTTCATTTTGTCTTTTTCAGTACCAGTTAACTGAGTCCTCAGCCCTGATTTTTCATTATTTTACCCGGTAATTAAAAATATCATTTTATCTGATTATAAATGTAATTGTTTATGGAACAGGATTTTGAGTGAACAGGAATGTACTGGAGGAAAACATGATAATCAACTCCCAAGCACTGTTGTTAACCCTTTGGTGTTGGGTCTGCAGACTTTCTCAGTACCCCTTACTGCAGAGAGAGCGCTAGTGGCAACCCTGTTCTCAGTGAGAGTAGTTGGACACTTAAGAGTGCAGCTGTAACTGTTTAGGGTTCACTCCTCCATCCCTTCCACCTTCATTCTTTGTCCCCATCAGAGGCTGTAATCTGAGTCTTTTTTTAAAAAATCACCTTCATCTCAACAATCCAAAATGAGGAAATAATGTCTACAGAGGAAGTCCAGGTGATCCTTCTTCCCTTACCAATCTGGGGACTCTGCCCAGAAGCCATCTTAGGACGCTGGGCACCTGTAACCCCTCCAAGTATGCCTGTGCCTCCATTTCCCCATCTGGAAGATGCTAGTGAGAATAGCAGACCAGTAGGCCCCTGCCAGGGAGTGATGAGCTAATGTCTGTGGTGCTTTCCAGCCCCTCTGAGCAAGGTGCTGGAGCCTCCCAGGCCTGGCCTGTGCCTGCTGCTGCCAGCCTGAGCGAGTGCCTGGCCTGGCCTGGCCACTCAGTGGAAGGGAGAGGCTGCATTCCTCTGACCCCGGCCAGCCCAGCGGACTTGGACAGGCCTGCTTTTGCTCCTGTGTTTGTTTTTTTTTTTTTTTTTTTGTTGTTGTTGTTGTTGTTGAAGATGGAAAAGAAGAAATGGAACAATATCAGTTTGTTCTAAGAGGAAAGGGCCCTGAGAAATAGAAGTCTACGGAGGTAACTGGTCACCCGCCCAGTGCCCTAATCAGGCTGTAGATTCTAGTGGTGTTTTCTTATTTACAATGGGGTAGTGGAATGTTTGGAGAGGGCCAACAACTGGGTCGAGTTGAACAGATTCCATACTTAAATTCCTGTCATTTATGCATAACAGAAGAAAAAAGATATACAAACAGCTCCAGCCATTAGGGGTCTTTCATCTACCTGGATGGTTCTTCGCAGTCCATTCTTTGGGAACGCCAGTCCAAATGTAGGCCCTTCTCTGTGCTTCTGTCTAACATTCAACCTCCCAAGAACCCACTAACAGCCCTATGTTGTTGACTTACTTATTACTTATTATTATTTTTGCTGTGCTAAAGATGAAACCAGAGCCTTCCACGTGCTATGCTATGGGGAGCCCCATCTCTCACCTCCATTTTGGAGAGAAGGCATCATCAGGGCTCAGAGAGGTGAAATAAGCCCCAGATCCCACAGCTAGGAAATAGCAGAGCTGGAATTCACAGCACACTCTGACTCACCTTTGAGGTCAAACTCCCCTAGGCTACCAACTTCTCTGTTGTCTGTGTCTATGCTTTCCTTCCTTCTACTAGAATGGACACTTCGCCACATCCATTTGCAGTAAATGGTGAACACATGTGGGCAGAAAGCATAAGTGGTTCCAGTTGAGGGAAGAGCCCAGTTAGGGGCAGTGGCAGCCATCTCTAGAGCCCATGTGCAAGGTGGGAAAGGACCACAGCTTGGTAGATGGCAAAGAGGATTCTGAGAGAAATCTCATTCAGTGAAAGGTGTAGCTAGCATTCAGAGGAAGGGAGTGCGAGGTGGCCAGAGCAGGGCAGAAAGTAGCAGTTAGGTAGCCTGGCCCTGAGCTGTTGGGTTTCAGCAGTGAAGCTGGAGGCCTTGGGAAGGTGTGAGGCTTTGTGGGGGAAGCAAAACTCTGCTTTAAGCATGTTTAGTTTAAGCTGTTGGCAGAACATCCAAGTGGAAATAGCTTGCACACAGCCAGGAATATAGGCCTGGAAAGAACGTGTGGGGTTGTGTCAAAAAGAGCAATCGTCGGGATGACTTTGGGCCAAACTGTGGAGAACTTTGCCCTGCATCCCTCCATTGACACAGAAAGGAGCTTTCTCCTGAGGACCAGCCTGCTTCTATCCTGTCTCTGGCCCCTGTAGCCCAGCGCGATCACCGACACATGCTTCAAATCCCCGAAGAACAGTGTGAGAGGATCTCAGTCTGTAAATTCCCCCCCACCAAGGATTGACAGGGGCCTCATCTCACTTTTCTGAATACATGTAGGCTGGGCCTTAGGTATGCTGGATCCTCTGCTATCTCACTTCAGCTTCTGGAACGCAGCCTTTGGGGTCTTGTGTGTTCCCTTTATTGCTACCCTCCATTTCTCCATTCTCAGCGTGACAGAGTATCTCTTCAGCTTATTTCATTTTTTTTTTTTTTTTTTTTGGTTTTTCGAGACAGGGTTTCTCTGTGTAGCCTTGGCTGTCCTGGAACTCACTCTGTAGACCAGGCTGGCCTCGAACTCAGAAATCCACCTGCCTCTGCCTCCCAAGTGCTGGGATTAAAGGCGTGCGCCACCACCGCCCGGCTAGCTTACTTCATTTTTAAAAAGGTGGAGACAGGTTTTTTTCTTTTTTCTCCCCCACCCCACTATTACATGGTGCCAGAGTTTGAATTTTGAACCCCATGTTGTGGAAGTGCCTCACTAAGAACTACATCTGAACGCTAGTCAAAGCCATTTTAATCTGGCCCCCTGCAACACTAGGCTGACTCAACTTCCTTGTGCTTAAGACGTGAGACAGAATGGCCCTTGCCCTCAATTTCATCTCTTAGCCAGGGGCTTTTTTTTCTGCATGTCTCTTTCTCAGGTCTGGGTCTTTTCCGGCTTAACCTCCCAATTCTATCTTAGTTGTGGCTTCACACTTGCTCTCTTCTGCCAGAGCCTTCGTTGTCATGGATAAGTGTCCCAGGTTGAGGTATTAACCCCCTTTGTTATCCTTGGCCTTTGACTTTGGACGTTAACATAGCTGTGTGATTCACTTCATGTACATAACCTGGGGAATTATAAATATTTCCAGTGCTTCCTACTGCCGCAGATATTTACCCCTGTGGGGATCAGCCATTGGAGCTGGAGGTGAACAGGATCTTAGGGCACGTACCTCAGGAGGTCAGGGTGCAGACCCTGCTGTCTCCTCAGCATACAGGATCACAGGCCTGGTTGCTCAGGGTGCCCCTTGTATTAAATCACCCCCTCTAGATAGAATAGCGAGAATCGTATGATGGTTTTTTCTGGCTTCATACATGCCTCACCCTAGGGCCTATGGTTTGGCAAGAAGAGCCCAAGTTGAATTCCAGTGCACAACGTCCATGAAGCTGACTGTGAGGCCCAGCAGACTTGAATGTTGATCCCACATGGCTTAGGTTCTTAGTTCCGTCAAGTATACAAGCCCACAGGAACATTATCGCTACTGGGTCTGGATTTAGCATCAGTGGCAATGTTTACTGAGCACTTCCTAGGTGGTAGGCCTCCACTGTTCATAGTGCTCACCTGGTCCCCACAACAGCCTAAGGTGTTAGCTGAGCACTGTTATTATGCCATCCATGTGACAGAGAAGAGAGGAACAGGTGTGGAACAGCCTGTGCGTTTGAGGCCGAGGAGTCAAGCCAGGTAGACCAGCCAGAGTTTCTGTTAGGGAACACTGGGCCTTTCTGCCTCCTTAAGAATACCCATCACCCGCCTGCCACTTAGTTCATAGATACCTTCGTTACCCTTGTCCAAGGTCAGTTCTCATACTTTGTCCTTTCCCTATGTTAAGTGGTCATTATTATCATCAATCCTATTTCACAATGGAGGGAAGACAGCTCAGAAGTGAAGTAGGACGAGGCCGACACACAGCCAGCCAGCAAGAACACTGGCATTTGAACCCACCTCTTCCTGTCTCCTTTTCTCCTCGTCCTCCAGGACAGTTGTTAAACCTTTCTTCAAACTGCACGTGAAAGGAAGGGTTGTGGAAGGGAGAGGAGCAGTGGGAAGGGAGCGAGGGAGGATAATGGAGAATGAGCAAAGAAGCTGATGTGCATGGGTGAAAGTATCATAATGAAGCCCATCATTTTGCACAATGAATGTAAGCTAATAAAAACTAATAATAATAATAATAACAACAACAATAACCCGGGGAAGTGGCTCTGTCGGTAAAGAGCTCGTAGTGCGGGCATGGGAACCTGAATTCAATCCCATCACTCATGTGAAAAAGCCAGGTGCAGCTTTGTGGCGGTCAACACCATTAATCCTAGCACTTGAAGCAAAGACAGGTGAAGTGAGTCTCTGTGAGTTGCAGGCCAGCACTCCTACACTCCCAGTGCTAGGGAGGTTGAGAACAGAGGATTCTGGAGACTCGTTAACCAACAGTCTAGCTCGGTCAGTGAGCCCCAGGTTCAGTTGAGAGATCCTGTGTCAAAACAGGAACATGGAGAGAGATTGAGGTAGACATGTCATGTTGACTGCTGGTCTCCACATCTATGCACACATATATGCATTCAACATAAAACACAGATACATACAAAATAAACCAACAAGCCCCCAAGATTAGAACAGATGGGAACTGGAGGGGGATGACTGCGTCCAAACCTCTCTCTGTGACAGAGCAGGAAGCTAGCATTCTACCTGGTTAGAGTCAGGGGCTAAAAGAGACTGAACAAGAAGAATATTCAGTGGAGTAATCAAAACATGAGTGAGAGACGAAGAGAAAGATAATGGTGGGGATCCAAGGAGCAGTGGAGAGTAGGCGCTTGGGAAGAAACCAAGGGAAGGAAAAGAAATCAAATGCGGAAAGAAAGGCCCTGAAGTGAGGTGGAAACCTAAGTGACCGGCCATCTGGAAGCAGCACAGGGCTTGGCGGTGGGGGCGTGTGTTTGTGAAGCATGGGCGCTAGATCGACAGGTGCAAGGGCCCAGCTGCTGCCAGCCAAGAGCTGCCCGGGCCCAGTGCCCAGCCGGGAAGGAGCAGGGCTGAGAGACACTTCTCCAGAGGGATTTTGGCTGGGGGAATCATGGGAGGAAGCTGCCCTCTCTCAGAGTCTGGTAGGGCTTGCCTCTGGCCAGCTCCTGGAGACAGGGATCCCTGAGCACTCTTTGGACTTGCATTGTCTTCGAGCCTCTTCCAACTGTTGCATTTGGGGCCTGGAATATGCATTATTCCCTGCTCTCTGGAGTGTGGATGAGTCCTGGGATGATCCGATGGGGAGTAGTAAATGTCATGTCATGCTACCATCAGCTAGAGATCTTGTAGGGATCACAGGGTATGTAGAGAGTGGAAATAGTTGTCAGAGCCATTGGCTACCCTCCCATTTAGCTCTATTTGTGGATTAGTCTTGTAGTAACAGCCTGACCCTGGTTCAAGGCTCTAGGCTTCCACTTCCTAGCTATTTGACTTGGGGGCAAACAACTGCCTCTTTGGGCCTCAGTTTCCTTAGGTAGAAGATGAGGAAAAATAAGAATATCTTACTCAGGAGGCTGTGCCAGGGTTGGATGAGATAATGTCTCTGGCTATAAACTCTCAAGTGCTGTACACATGTGAGTAATTAGTCTTCCTTGACCTCTGTTCCCTGCTGCGTGGGGGACAGAGTCAGCCTTCCAATCCAAGTCCACTTCCAAGCCTGACTTCACCTCCTTGGCCCTATTTTCTTCTTGTCACATAGGACTGAATGGGAACTCAGGCCTACTGACCCACTGCAATGGGCCTAGGGCCAGTCATGATTTGTGTACAGTTTTTATTCAAGCCATCAATGTGGAATGAACCCCTGCTGCAGTCCACTGAACTCACCAAGACCTCAGAGGGGACCAAGACATCACTTTGGTTCTCAACGAAATCCCCGATAACTATACTGGGGAGATAGGAGAGCAGATGTTGATGAAATGGAGTAGAAGATAGGCAGGTGACATCTGAGCCAAGGCATTGGGGACAGCATAGTCAGAGGCCTTGGTGGGAACTAGGAGACTAGTACTTGAGTGGCTGTGTGAGGTTACAGGAACCAGACTTGGATACCACATTAAGAAATGCAGCCTTGATGTTGTGGTCATTGAAGGTAATGTGGGCAGATAACCATGGAGCTCGGTACAGCTGGTCACTCAGTAAAGTGTGCTCCTTGCCTTGACCTTCTTCCAACTTGTACTCCTAGTGAATGAGCTCTAGAGCATTTCTGTTCATCTGGCTTCTCAGTCCTAAATCCCACCATCATATTCTGCCCCTCCCTCCTCCTCACACTCCACTTGATGAGCACATGCCTCTCCCCATAACAGCTCCTACATACAGTTCAGCCTCTATCTAAGTTCAGCCTGTATTCTGACCACTTCCAAAGTCACTATTCCAGCCCTTGTTGCTGTTCCTTGTCTCTTAATTTGTTGTTGTTGTTGCTGTTGTGCGATATGTACTGTGGGCATGCAAATGCCTTGGTGGTATATGTGAAGGTCAGAGGAGTTATTTCACTACGTGGGTTCTGGGGACTGAACCCAGGTCATCAGGCTTGAGTGGGAAGTGTTTTCGAGCCATGCTACTGACCCCTTTCCCCCTCTGAGTTGTGCACTATGCATCTCCCTTTGTTTCCCTTTCTGCTTCAAGTCACTGCTTAGCTCATGGGTGTCTGCAACTACGTCCATCCTCTTGGTTCTCTTGTCCTTGTCTATCACCTGTGTCACCTCAGTAGCCTCTGACTGGCCTCTGCTCTCCAGCCCCTACCCCGGAAGTCTGTTCTTCAAATAGTGGACAGAAGAATCCTTAGTTTAGGCACTTTCAATAGCTTTTCGACTTCCTCATTGTGAAAGGGAAAATCTGTACATGAACTGGTTCCTCGTGCCTCTCCTCACTTTCTTCTATTCTCTTCTTTGCTTCCCTTAGCTCTGGGGACACTGCTCTAGTCATTTCTTATATATGATATGGTACTTGTCTGTTATTTCTTATATTCCTACCTACCCCCGACATGGTCTCTCTATGAAATCCAGGCTTACTTCAACTCCTCTGTCTGGTCCTGGAGTTACAGGATGGCGCCACTCTGTCCAGTACAAGGTTTTCCTTTCCTTTCCTTCTTCTTCTTTTTTTTTTCTTGAGGCAAGGTCTCACCAGGTAGCCCTATCTGCCCTGGAATTCTCTTAGACCAGTCTGGCCTGAAACCTGAAACTCACAGAGATCCACCTGTTTCTGCTTTCTGGGTTCTGGAATTAAAGGCATGAGCCATCATGCCTGGCCTCAAGGCTTGTCTTTCTTCTTTTTTCTCAGTCAAACAAGTTTATCTAAAAACCTGGCTCAACAAAGAAGGGCCTCAACAAATCCCATGCATTCCAGGCATTTAAGCCTAAGCTTCAACAAAATCAAGAAACGTATGACATTCCTGAAGAAAAACACTCTAAAGGTAACCACTTAAATATTAATGAGTGACTTATTTACATCTTTAAAAATGTGTGGTAAGTATTTAGAAAGATACAGAAGTGAGGCTCAAGGCTGTTATTAGGAGTTAGTTTTAAATTATTTTTAAAGTATGTGCATCTGTGTGCATGTGTGCCTGTGCGTGTGCGTGTGTGTGTGCATGTGGCTATGTGTAAGTGAACGCGGTTACCCACTTGTGTCACAGGTCTTGGGTCTTAGAACTGGAGTTAAGGCTATCTCCCTATCCTTTTACTTTAGATTCTTTATATCTATTTTCCCTCTGCTTGGAATACTTTCCTTGAAGCTCACACAGCTTATCCCTCTTTCTATAGTCAGGTCTCTGGTCACCATTGATTCCTCCAACAGGCTTTCCTCAGGCTTACTTTTTTCTTTTTGTTTTTTGAGGTGTTATCTCTCATGTGACTGTCCCGAAACCTTTTTTAAAAAATAGGATTATCTAAAAGAGCAGCTGTATCCGCTTGCTTTAATTTTCTCCACAGAGCTGTGAGACCAGGTTATATCTGTGTCTCCAATCAGAAAGAAACCCCTAGCTAGGCATGATGACGCACACCTTTGATCCCAGAAGCCTGGGGTTGACTCAGGGGAATGGATTTCTATGTGTTTGGGTCCAGCCTAGTGTACACAGCAAGTTCCAGGCCAGTCAAGGCTAGAGGGCAAGACCCTATCTCTAAAGTCGAGCTTGTGTGTCTGTCTGTCTGTGTCTGTGGTAAGAGACAGTTCTGTGAAAAAAGAAGGAAAAAGAAAGCTCTAGGAAAGCAGGGGTTTCTGTGTTTGAGTCACATCTATTTTCTCCAGGGATTAGTGCACCGTAGCCATTTCCAACAAGTGCTAGCCTATGTCTCTGGACACCCACAGTGGTTCCCAACAGGGCTGCAAAAGGCATTTAGTTGCCTTTTAGGGGAAGTTTGGGAGAACCATCAGAAGCTCATAGTAAGTGTTCTTTCCCTTAAGTCCTTTCAGCATTGACTTAGGTCCCACTATGTGGCAGTTGTGAGTACTGAACCTGAAAAGGTGGGAAAGGTCTGTATCCCAGTGGGGGACATTGATAATGAAATAACCAAAGATGTGTGGGGATGGCCTAGAATTAAGTGATTTTTCTCCCCTGAGCTGCAAACTCCACTATAATTCAAGAAGAAAAGCCCCAGGGAAGAAGGCACAACAGGGTCTCGAAAGCAATAGGCAAACATACCACTCTGTTTAAATAAGGGGGGGGGGTCTCTATACCAGGGATGGAGAGAGAATAAAATTCTGCTAAATTTTGTCTGAACTGTTTTTGGCCACACTGTTTATGGAAATACCAGGACCAGCTTATGCTTGTGGTTTGGAGGGAAATTATTCATGTTTGTGTTGAGAAGAATGTTGTGGGAGTGGGGAGAATTCACTTTGCGGGGTGGTGGTTATTGTCTAGTCATTTTGTTAGTTTGGAACAGTGACAATAAATAAGCCTCCTTTAAAAACAACAACAACAAAGGATTTACCAAAAAAAAAAAAGCGTAAAACACGCTCAATCTCATTAATGAAAAATGAAATCCAAACGATGGCTAACTTGGCCTCTTAAATGGTGGAGAGGAAGTTGAGGGGAAGGAGCCTTAGCAAACCACCTTCAGGCAGAGAGATAGTAGCAGTTTCTGAGAATTCCAAGCCATCATCTTTTGTTTGTTTTGAAGGCACATGCCCTTTGATCCGGCTGGTGCCTTTCTACAGATTTGTCTCGAGTTTGTCACAAGTGACACAAGAAATGAACAAGGGGTTCAGTAGGGACCTCTTCATTGCAGTGGAGTTTTTGAGGTGAAATTCACAGAATTGTCAGCCATTTTATAGTGAACAATTCAAAGTTGTGCAACTACTTCAGCTCTCTCATCCCAAAACATTGCCATGGTTCCAAAATAAATCAGTGTCCACTCAACACTTGTGCCAATCTGATGTCTATGGATTGGCTTTATTTGGATATTTTATTATTATTATTATTTAACATTTAAAATATATTACTTAAATCATCATTATCATTTGGGGTTTATCCTTTTAGCCAGGGTCTTAACTCTGTAGCCCATGTAACCCTTCTCTTCAGTGTCCTAAGTGTTTAGATTAGAGTTTTGTTCTACTGTATCCAGTCTATTCTGAATATTTTATGCAAATGCAGTCATACATCTGTGCGGATTTTCTGTCTGGTTTCTCTCTCTCACTGGGCATGTTTTCAAGTACCTTAGCAAGTCTCAGCACTTACTGCTTTTCGTGGCTCGATAGTATTCTGTTGTATGCAGATACCACCATTTTTCCATTCACTAGCTTATGGGGGTTTATCTCGCTACAATATTTATTTGGTTACAATATTTATTTGGCAACCTTTTAACTATTGCCATTTGTTTGGAAGTCTCCTTCTATTTCTTTAGGGCATGTAGTTAGGAGAGGAGCTGCTGGGAGGTAGAGTAAGTCTATGTTTAGCTTGTTGAGGAATCACCAAACTGTTCTCCACAGCAGCTGTGGGATTTTACATTTCCCCTAGCAATGCATGGGGAATTCTGGTTCTCCACATACTCAACTCTTGTCATTTTTTCACTTTTTAATTATAGCCATCCTTGTGTGTGTGAAATGGCATCTCATTATGGCTTTGATTTGCATTCCCAAATGACTAATGATGCTCAACATCCTTTCATGCATTTGTTGGTCATTTGTATGGCCTCCTTGGAGAAATCTCTTAAGTTCTTTGCCCGTGTTAAAAATGGAGTTGTCTTTGTTTCGAGTTGTGTTTTTATAGTCTCTCCTCTTTCTCCACGCCTTATTGTCTCCTTCCCCACTCTAGTGGGAATTGACTCAAGGGGCACCTACACAGCAGGTAAGTGCTCTACGCCCCAGTCCCCCAGCCCCTCATTTTATTTTTCTCTTCACAATTTCCATTAGTGTATGGAAACTATTCAGAAGAGTAATATTCACTGAAACTTTTTTGAAGCAGGGTCTCATGCAGTCCAAGCTGGCTTTGAACTATTTCTTTCACCTTTGCCTCCCAGGTACTGAAATTACAGATACGTGCCACCATACATTGTGAATTGTATGTACATATATTCATATTGTACTTTGATCATATAATTGCCCTCCATTATCCCGTCTAACCCCCCCACACCTAATCTCCTCACCCTCCCTTAGCAGTCTCCCTTTTATCTTCATACCTGCTATTCAGATTCCCCACATTTGATACTTCTTTCTAAGTTTGGCTTCTTTTATTCATCACGACAATCCCAAGTTTCATTCATTTTCTGCAAATCACAGGATTTCATTCTTCCTTATGCTTAAACAATCCTCCATTGAATATTTTTTCTTTATTTACCCATTTATGGGTACTTAGGCTGATTCCATAGGTGGCTATTATAAATATGATGCAATAAACATGGATGTCCATGTTGGCTTTAAATCTTTTTGAGTATAAACCTAGGAGTGGTATTCATGGATCATAGGGTAATTGGGTTTTTGTTGTTGTTTTTTCGAGACAGGGTTTCTCTGTGTAGCCCTGGCTGTCCTAAAACTCACTCTGTAGATCAGGCTGGCCTCAAACTCAGAAATCCACCTGCCTCTGCCTCCCAAGTGCAGGGATTAAAGGTGTGTGCCACCACTGCCCAACCATAGGGTAGTTCTTTAAAAAATATTTATTATCATGTATTTGTGTGTGTGTGTGTGTGTGTGTCTGCATGATGCATATGCATGGGTGTGCATGCCATGAAGTGTGTCTGGAGGTCAGAGGACAACTTTGTGGAGCTGGTTTTCTCCTTCTACTATTTACATGACTCTGGGGCATGGAACTCTGGTCAGCAAGCTTGCACCTTAAGTGCCTTAGTGCCTTTACCTCTGAGCCATCTTTACCCATAGGTTAGTTTTATTCTTAAGGTTTTGAGAAGCCTTTATACTGATTTTCACAATGGCCAAAGTGATTTATATCCCTACTACCAGAGTATAAAGGTTCCTTTACACACATCCTCACCAGCATTTGTTGTTTTGTGCTTTTTTTTTTTTTTTTTTTTTGAGACAGGTTCTCTGGAGCTCTGGCTGCCCTGGACCTCACTATGTAGACTGGAACTCACAGAGACTGCATGAGATCCTGCCTCTCAAGTGCTAGGATTAAAGTTGTTTGCTACCATGCCCCGGGGTTTTGTGTTTTCTTGATGATAGTCATTCTGGTTGGGGTGAGATAGAATCTCAGCACAGTTTTGATTTGCATTTCCATGATGGCCAACAATGTCACCCACTTTTTTTTTTCAAATACTTACTGGCCATTTGTACTTCACTTTTGAAAACAATGTCAGTTTAGTTCATTTGCCCATTTATTGGTTGGATTACTTGTTCTTTTGATGTTAAATTTTTTGAGTTGTTTATATATTCTGGATATTAATCCCCCATCAAATGAATAGCTGGAAAGGTTTTCTCTCACATTGTAGGCTGTCTCTTCACTCTGATAATTGTTTCCTTTGCTATGCAGAAGCTCTGTAATTTGATGCGATTCCATTTTTCAGTTCTTCTATTATTTCCTGAACTATCGGAGTCCTATTAAGAAGTCATTGCCTCTGCTTAGATCTTGAAGTGTTTTCCCTGTTTTTCTTTACTGTTGGTTTCCTGGTAATGTCCTCTGCACAGAAAAAAACCTGTAAGTTTGATGAGGTCCAATTAATTTCTCTGTTATTACCTATGCTTTTAATGTCATATCTAAGAATCCAGTGCCACGCCCAAGTTTCATAATTTGGATTCTTACAAAACTGTGATTTCTTTCAAATATATTTTGCTTATCCTGTGAGATAGAGGTCCAACTTTGTTCTTTTGAATGTGGAAATGTAGTTGTCTCAGTACCATTTATTGAAGAGATTGTTCTTTCCCTACTGAATTGACTTAGGGCTTCTATTCACAATCAGTTGGCCATAGTTATATCAGATTATTATCTATGCTATCAGATTTGTTCCATTGTACCTCTATTCCTGTGCATAGTAACACACTGTTCTGGCTACTACAGTTTCTTAATAATTAAAAAAAATAAACTTTGAGCCAAACTCTCACTATGTAGCCATGTCTAGCCTAGAGCTATCTATGTAGACCAGGCTGGCCTCCAGCTTACAGTGATTTGTCTGACTTTGCCTCCTGAGTTTGCTGGGATTAAAAGTGTGCACCACCACCGGGCGATGGTGGCGCACGCCTTTAATCCCAGCACTTGGGAGGCAGAGGCAGGAGGATTTCTGAGTTCGAGGCCAGCCTGGTCTACAGAGTGAGTTCCAGGACAGCCAGGGCTACACAGAGAAACCCTGTCTCGAAAAACAAAACAAAACAAAAAAAAAGTGTGCACCACCAAGCCTAACATTAACAAGTTCTTTGTTTGTTTGTTTTAAAATTGTCAAGTGGATAGAGTTTATGCAAAAAAAAAGTCATTGGGATTTTTATAGAGATTGTATTTGCTTTGGGTAGTATTGACACCTTTCCAATATTGTCTTTTTTATGAACACAGACTGTTTCTTCATTTATCTGTGCCTTCTTTAATTTCTTTGAAGACAGAAATGTTTTATAGTTTTAATACACACGTTCTTTTGCTTGAGCATTTCATTTTGTGGCTGTTCTTGTGAGTAAGTTGCCTTCTTTTTTGAGACAGAGTCTCATGTCTCCCAGGCTGGCCTGAAAGTTACTATATAGTGAACTTTGGATCCTCCTATCTCTACTTCCCTAGTGCAGGATATAGTTCTGTACCATCATAGCTGGCTGGTGGGGGATCCAACACAGGGTCTCATGCATGCTTACAAATGAAACACATTCCTAGTCTCTAGCATTGTTCTCTTTTTCTTTTTCAAAACTATTCATTATTTGCTGGGAGTGGTGGCACTTTGCCTTTTGTTCCAGTACTCAGGAGGCAGAGGCAGGTGGATCTTTGTGAGTTTGAGGTTAGCTTGTTCTACATAATGAGACCCTGTTGAAAATTGTGTGTGTGTGTGTGTGTGTGTGTGTGTGTGTCTGTCTGTCTGTATCTATCTATCTATCTATCTATCTATCTATCTATCATTTCTTTATGTGTGTGCACAAGCCCACATCTAGTCTAGAGGACACGTCACAGGAGTTAATTTTTTTACTATGTGGTTCCTGGGAATTCAACTCAAGACTTCTGGCTTGGTAGCAGCAAGTGCCATAGCTAGCTGAGCCATCTTGCCAGCCTAAGAATTGTTTTCTTAGGTTTCTCTTTGGGTTGTTGGTTGCTGGTGTCTAGAAGCACAGTTGACTTTTGTTTAACCTTGTGCCCTGTCCCTTTATTGGGTTCTCTTACTGGCTGTAGCAGTTTTGTTGAGGTGCAGCATTCTTATTTGTAAGAAAAGTTGAGAAAACCTTGAATTTTCAGCAGCTGGGAATAGATTAGACAAACTTTGGAGTATCTCTATAATGTGACCATTCTAAGATAGCTTTTATGCCTTACATTTTTAGAATGTCAACTTTGTCATAATTAAGACTGAATAAGGTGGCTGCTTTTTTCCTTTTGCTTTTTTATTAAATGCTTAGTTCATTTTTATTAGTTATTTTAAGTTAACATACAAAGTACTGGGTTTTAGTACAGCATCCTCATACATGTGTCATTAGAGTTCTGATGTTTCCCTCTACCCCTTCCCTTTTTTCCTCCAGCTAGTTTCCTCATCTGATTTCTTGTCATGTGTCTTCCATCACCCTCCCTCCTCATCCTTAAGAGCTCTGCTTTCTCTCCCATAACCTTTCTAGTTTCAACACACACACACACACACACACACACACACACACACACACACGTAGGTTCCACCTATAAGGAGCAACATGCAGTCATTGTGTTTCTTAGTCTAATTTATTTTGTTTGATGCAATAGCCTCTGGTTCTATCTATTTTTATGCAAAATGTCATTTCATTTTTGGTTTTGGCCACATAAATTTGTGTCTATGTTCATTGTGTATATGTAGCATATGCTTATTTTCCATTCAGCTGTTCATAGACACCTAAGCAGGGTTGATTTCCTGGATGTTGTAAATAGTGCATCAACAAATACAGATGTGCCAGTCTGTGTGGTATGTTGACTCCGAGTCCTGTGGAACTATGTCCAGGAACAGTGTTTATTTTTTGTTCCCTGGGGAGTCTCCACACTGCTTCCACAGTGGCAGTGCCAGTTTACTTAGCCACCTACAGAAAAGAAGTGTTCCTCTTTCTCTTCATCCTCATGAGAATGTGTTGTCTTTTGTTGTCTTGGTGACAGATATTCTGATTGGGGTAAAATGGAATCTCAAAATGATTTTAATTGGCATTTCCTTAATGGCTAAGAGTACTGAACTCTTATCAAAATACTTATTGTCCATTTGTGTTTCTTCTTTTGAGTACTGTATGTACAGTACTTTAGCCCATTTGTTGACTGCATGAATGATTTTTTTTGGTATTTAATTTTTGTGATTTTAAAAAATATCTTAGATATTAATTCCATGTTTGATGTAATGTTAGCAACATTTTCTCCTGTAGGCCATTTCTTCAGTCTGGTAATTTATTTTATTTGCTTTGTAGAAGTTTTAAGATTTCATATAATTCCATTTGTCAGTTTTTGGACTTATTTCCTGTGCTATTAGTATAGCAAGGTAGCTCCTTGTGCATTGATAGGAAAAGTCACATATAGTGTGTAATTTAAGCAAAAATTCAGGTCACAAGGGGCTGGATGAGGTGACACATACTTTTAATCCCAGCTCTCAGGAGGAAAAGGTAGTCTGTGAGTTTAAAGTCAGCCTGGTCTACACTGACCAGCCACAGCTACACATGAGACCTTTTCTCATAAAACAGAATCTCACAGAACAGTATACTTTTATGTATATTCAATCCATTTTATAAATATTATTGGGCACTGAAGTATATGCCATGTAGTGTGCCAGGCACTGGGGGCTACATCTATGTACAAAACCAGACCAAAATCATTGTCCCAGGCAGATGCTATGGCTCATACATGTAATCCCAGCACTTGAGAGGTCGAAGCAGAGGGATTTATATGAGTTTTAGGACAGCTGGATTGGAGAGTGAGAGAGACCCCAGCTCAAAACTCCAAAAAGGGGGCATCTGGAAAAGTGGTTCAGCAGTTGAATATGTACTGCTCTTGCAGAGGACCCAAATTTGATTCCCAGCACCCAATTGGGTGGCTCATAACCTTAATTCCAGCCTCACAGGTATTTAAAACCTCTTGGTTCTTTGGGCACCTACACTCACTGAATTAATTTGCATAATGATTATTTCCACTCCTGCATTTCCTTCAAGTGACATAACTTTATTCTTTACAGCTGGAAAAATTCTGTCATGTATATAAACTATATTTCTTTATCTGTTTCTCTGTTGATAGACATTGGGCTTGATTCTATAGTTTAGCTATTATGAACTGTTGTGCAAGAATCTCTGTGATATGTTGACTTGGAATCCTCTAGGTAAACACCCAGGAGTAGCATAGACAGATCATATAGTAGATGTTTTTTTAAATTTTTTGAGGAACCTCCATACTGACTTCCACAGTGGCTGCACTAATTACATTCCCACTAGCAGTATATAAAGATTGCTTTTTGTCTGAATCTTCACCTATACTTGTTTGTTTTCTTGATAAAAAGTTTTAATTTGCATTTCTCTGATGGCTGGTGTACTGGCTGGTTTTGTGTGTCAACTTGACACAGGCTGGAGTTATCACAGAAAAAGGAGCTTCAGGTGAGGAAATTCCTCCATGAGATCCAGCTGGAAGGCATTTTCTCATTTAGTGATCAATGGGGGAAGGCCCCTTGTGGGTGGTGCCATCCCTGGGCTGGTAGTCTTGGGTTCTATAAGAGAGCAGGCTGAGCAAGCCAGGGGAAGCAAGCCAGTAAGAAACATCCCTCTATGGCCTCTGCATCAGCTTCTGCTCCCTGACCTGTTTGAATTCCAGTCCTGATTTCCTTTAGTGATGAACAGCAGCATGGAAGTGTAAGCTCTATAAACCCTTTCCTCCCCAACTTGCTTCTTGGTCATGATGTTTGTGCAGGAATAGAAACTTTGATTAAGACAGCTAGTGATAGTAAACATTTTTCATGTTTATTGGCCATTTGTACTTACTTTAATAAAAAATGTTTTGCATCTAGAGGTGATGTCTTAAACCTTTAATCTCAGCACTTAGGAGGCAGAGGCAGGTGGATCTCTGTGAGTTTGACACCAGTCTGGTCAACAGAGTGACTTCCGTGACAGCCAGGGCTACACAGAGAGATCTTGTCTCAAAAAGTCTTCCCCTAAGTTTTATATGTGTGTATGTGTATGAGTCTATGTGTGTGCATGTTAGAAGTCAGACGACCACCAACCTTGAGTGGCAGTGATTGTTAGCCAATCACTTTTCACTCTACTTGAGAGAGGGTCCCTTTTGTTGTTTGGCACTGTTTACACCAGGCTAGCTGGCCTGCAGGCTTCAGGAGCCTCCCGTCTCCATCTCTCATCTTTCAGTAGGAAAGCCAAGATTATGGATGTGTGCTAGTATGTTTGATTTTATGTGGGGTCTAGGGATTCAAAGTCAGATCTTCATGCTTGTATAGTGTATTCTCTAGCCTCTGAGCCATCTTCCCAGCCCTGTTCTTGATCTTTTCAGAGCTGTTTTGTTCATTTCATTAGCCTATTTACTATTTGCATTGTTTGAGTTCTTGTTGTGTAATTCTTTGTGTTCCTTGTATAGTGTAGAAACTAATCTTCTGTTGGATATATAGCTAGCAAAGATTTCTCTCCCATTCTGTAGGTTATCTCTTCACTCGATTATGTCCTTTGCTGTTCAGAAGCTTTTTAATTTTAGGAGGTCCTATTTCTCAGTTGTCAATCTTATTTCCCTAGTGACTGGAATCCTATTCAGAAATTTCCTTGCTTATGACCACCATATCTTGAAGTGTTTTTTCTATTGGCTTTAAAGTTTTAGGTCTTACATTTTGGTCATTGATCCATTTTGAGTTGATTTTGAATGAGAGACAGGGATCTGGTTTCAACCTTCTACATTTAAATATCTAGTTTTTCCAGCACAGTTTTTGAAAAGGATTGTGATGGCTAATCTCAATTGTCAACTTGATGAGATTTAGAGCCACTTGGAAGATAGGTCTCTGAGCATGTAATGTGACCAGTTGTCCCAAACTCCTGCTACTGTGATTTTCCCAAAATAATGAGCTATAATCTTGAACTGTGAGCCAAAATAAACCCATTCTCCCTTCTATCTCTTTTGTCAGCTACCTTATCTCAGCAACAGAAATGTCACTAAGATAAGGCTGTTTTGCCTCCAATGTATATTTTTGCTTAGGACTGCATTGACTCTCTGGAGAGACTACTTACTTTGCCTTAAAATTCTTTAAAAAACTATCAATAATCTGCTGAGTACAGTAACAAATGTGGTGGTCTGTATTTCTTGTTGTGGGATGTGTGTGTGTGTGTGTGTGTGTGTGTGTGCACTTGACATATATCTGCACATGGAGGCGTGAGGCTGGTGCTGGAATGCCTTTCCTCTACCACTTCTCTATTTTTTTGAGTAGGGGTCTTCTCCTGAGCCGGAAGCTTGCCATTTTGATAATGCTTGCTGGCCTGTGAGTCTCTAGGAACCTCCTGTCTCTGGCTTCTGTTGTTGGGTTACAGACATGTGTCACCATGCCCAGCACCTCACCCTGCTATGACTTCTCTCTGGTCTCACATCTCAGGGTTTGTTGTTGTTGTTGTTAAAATTTAAAAAAAAGTAGAGTGTATAGTACAATCCAACTAACTTCAGCTGTGATCAGCAGTCTTCATATTTTGTTCCATTCATCTCCCTCTACGTACATTTTCTCCTCCAGAGTAAAGTTGAACTCCAGATATATTATTTCACATGTGAACACTTCTTTTTAAAGTATCTGTAGCTGATGAGAATTATTGTAGTTAGAAGTTTGTGATCCACCTTTCCTTCCTTCCTTCCTTCCTTCCTTCCTTCCTTCCTTCCTTCCTTCCTTCTTCCCTCCCTCCCTCCCTCCCTTCTGTTTCTCTACTTTCTATCCCATTCTCATTTTTTGCCTTTTTCTTTTAGAGATAGAGTCTCTACTTCACACTGGCCTCAAATTCACTATATCCCCCAAAACACCTTTGAATTCCTGCTGGGATCACAGCAGTGTTGCACTATATGTGGTTTATGCAGTGCTGGGGAGTGAACCCAGGGCCTCACACATGCTTGGCAAGCATGCTGTCATCACAGTCCTGTGGTATTGTCTAGACTGGCTGGAATTCCCACGCTCAAGTGACTCTCCTGCTTCAGTCTCTTCAGTAAGTGGGACTACGGCATGCACCAGGGTTTCTCATTGATATTTCATTTAGTGTGTGTGTGTGTGTGTATGTGTGTGTATGTTTCCCTCACAGCAGCTTTTTCCCTGGAGAGAGGACCAGAGAGTATACTTGATAGATGATAACACTAAGGCTTAGAGAGACAGGCTTACTTGGACAAGGTCCCAGAGCAATTGAGTGCCAAAGGCTCAGAATTTAGGCAGCATGAAGTGAAAGTGGTTGCATTGCTTGCCAAGGCTCTACTGGGCAGCTGTGGGCCCAGCCATGAATCTGGCCTATAGGACCTGCTCCTGGTATATGCAGCAGGGGAATGGCTTTAGGAGCTTTCTGGAAAGAGGTTTGGCCCAATGGCTGCTTCCATTCCTTTTCCTCCATTTTCCTCATCTTCCTCTTCTTCTCTCTCCCCTTTTCTGTTGATTGACAATATTTCATTTGCTAATAAAGAAATTCTTCTGCCTGAGAATCTTTTAAATATAGAATTGGAAATATACTGCTCTCTTTGTGACAACTTACAATGAATGCAGTGGAGGTGCGACCACTCTCCCCAAAGGTAAACCAGCTTGGGAATTTTCCGTTGGCTTTCTTCTTATTTTTAAATTTTATTTATTTACTTTTTCAGGAACTAGGTAATACATCCACATGGTTAAAAAAATCAGAAGGTACAAAAAGAAACAGTGCGAGTCTCCCTTACTTCCCCAGCCATTTGCTACCTGGTTTCATTGCCTGGAGGGAACTGAAGTGTCCCAGTTTCTTGTGTATTTTTTCAGAGATGTTTTATGCAAATACATGTATATCCAACACACACACACACACACACACACACACACACACACATTCTTTGTCTTCAGTGATGGGGATTGATTCCAGGATTTTGCATACGTATATTCTTTTTTTTTTATTATTTTATTTTTTTAATTTACATTCCAAATCACTTCCCCTTTCCCATTTCCTCCCTTCCCGAAAGTCCCATAAGCCCCCTTCCCTCCCTCTTTTCTCCATTCAACCCCCTCTCGTTACTCTGTCCTGGCATTCCCCTACATCCAGTCTTTCCAGGACCAGGGGTCTCTCCTTCCATCTTTTTAGAAATCTATTGATATGCTGATTGTGTCTAGGGTATTCCGAGATTCTGGGTCAATATCCCCTTATCAGTGACTGCATACCATGTGTGTTCTTTTGTGATTGGGTTACCTCACTAAGGATGATATTTTCAAGTTCTGACCATTTGCCTAGGAATTTCGTGAATTCATTGTTTTTTTTTTTTTTTTTTATAAGGGAAAAAAACTCCTTTAATCATGCTTAATCCTATTATATTGATCTTCATTTTTGTTTCTCTTTCTTTTTTTTTTTTTTTTAATTTAATTTTATTTTATTTTTTTAATTTACATTCCAAATCACTTCCCCTTTCCCGTTTCCTCCCTCCCCGAAAGTCCCATAAGCCCCCTTCCCTCCCTCTTTTCTCCGTTCAACCCCCTCTCATTACTCTGTCCTGGCGTTCCCCTACATCCAGTCTTTCCAGGACCAGGGGTCTCTCCTTCCATCTTTTTAGAAATCTATTGATATGCTGATTGTGTCTAGGGTATTCTGAGATTCTGGGTCAATATCCCCTTATCAGTGACTTCATACCATGTGTGATCTTTTGTGATTGGGTTACCTCACTAAGGATGATATTTTCAAGTTCTGACCATTTGCCTAGGAATTTCGTGAATTCATTGTTTTTAATTGCAGAGTAGTATTCCATTGTGTAAATATACCACATCTTCTGAATCCATTCCTCCGTTGAGGGACATCTGGGTTCTTTCCAGCTTCTGGCTATTATAAATAAGGCTGCTATGAATATAGTGGAGCATGTGTCCTTATTGCATGCAGGTAAAGTCTCTGGGTATATGCCCAGGAGTGGTATAGCCGGATCCTCCGGGAGTGTCATGCCCAGTTTTCTGAGGAACCGCCAGACTGCTTTCCAGAGTGGTTGTACCAGCCTGCAATTCCACCAGCAGTGGAGGAGTGTTCCTCTTTCTCCACATCCTCGCCAACAACTGCTGTCTCCTGTGTTTTTGATCTTAGCCATCCTGACTGGTGTGAGATGGAATCTCAGGGTTGTTTTGATTTGCATTTCCCTAATGACTAAGGATGATGAACATCTCTTTAGGTGCTTCTCAGCCATTAGATATTCTTCAGGTGAGAACTCTTTGTGGAGCTCTGTACCCCATTTTTTAATAGGGTTACTTGCCTCTCTGGAGTTTAACTTCTTGAGTTCTTTGTATATCTTGGATATTAGCCCTCTGTCGGATGTAAGGTTGGTAAAGATCATTTCCCAGTTAGTTGGTTGCCGCTTTGTCTTTTTGACAGTGTCTTTTGCCTTGCAAAAACTTTGTAATTTAATGAGGTCCCATTTGTCTATTCTTGATCTTAGAGCATAAGCTATTGGAGTTCTGTTCAGGAAATTCTCCCCTGTGCCCATATGTTCAAGGTTCTTCCCTAGTTTCCCTTCTATTAGTTTCAGTGTGTCTGGTTTTATGTGGAGATCTTTGATCCACTTAGAATTGAGCTTAGTGCAAGGAGATAAGGATGGGTCAATTTGCATTCTTCTGCATGTTGACCTCCAGCTGAGCCAGCACCATTTGTTGAAAAGGCTATCTTTTTTCCACTGGATGGTTTTAGCTCCTTTGTCAAAGATCAAGTGACCATAGGAGTGTGGATTCATTTCTGGATCTTCAATTCTGTTCCATTGATCTACATGTCTGTTACTGTACCAATACCATGCAGTTTTTAACACTATTGCTCTGTAGTACAGCTTGAGGTCCGGGATACTGATTCCCCCAGAGGTTCTTTTACTCTTGAGAATAGTTTTAGCTATTCTGGGTTTTCTGTTATTCCAGATGAATTTTTGAATTGCTCTTTCTAACTCTATGAAGAATTGAGTTGGGATTTTGATGGGGATTGCATTGAATCTGTGTATTACTTTTGGTAAGATGCTCATTTTTACTATATTAATCCTGCCAATCCATGAGCATGGCAGATTTTTCCATCTTCTGAGGTCTTCTTCAATTTCTTTCTTCAGAGACTTGAAGTTCTTGTCATACAGATCTTTCACTTGTTTGGTTAGAGTCACGCCAAGATACTTAATATGGTTTGTGGCTATCGTAAAGGGTATTATTTCTCTTACTTCTTTCTCAGCCTGCTTATCCTTTGAGTATAGGAAGGCTTCTGACTTGCTTGAGTTGATTTTATATCCGGCCACTTTGCTGAAGTCGTTTATCAGCTGTAGGAGTTCTCTGGTGGAGTTCTTTGGGTCGCTTATGTATACTATCATCGTATATTCTTTTTAAGATGGCTATTTTTCTTAAACCTCAAGTTATAGACACAGCCTAAAGTTTTCCTGTAGTCTCTCTGGTCCTGGTACATGCTCTTATATGCACAATATTGAGGCTTTTTTTCTCAGACACAGGCTGTCATGTAGCCCAGGCTGTTCTTGAACCCCTGCTTCTACCTGTTGAGTGCTATGATTATAGGCATGTGCCACCACACAGTTTATTTTTTTATTTTTATTTTTATTTTTATTTTTTTTTTGTTTTTTTGAGACAGGGTTTTTCTGTGTAGCCCTGGCTGTCCTGGAACTCACTCTGTAGACCAGGCTGGCCTCGAACTCAGAAATCTGCCTGCCTCTGCGTCCCAAGTGCTGGGATTAAAGGCATACACCACCACTGCCCAGCTTACCAGTTTTTAAGGCTGTTTTCAGATGCTCCCATCTTTGATAAGTCAGTAGCCCCTCACAAGAGCACATGAAGTACAGAAAGCATTTACCCTGCTTTCTATGTGAGGAAACACACTCTGCAAGGCCAAGCACCTTGCTGAAAAAGCACATGACTAATTTGTCTGTTTATTGTAGGGTGAGGGCCTAGGAGTAGTGTGAGGCTTTATCCGGCTTGGATTTTATAAGGAAGAAGAAAATCTTTTACTCCAAAGTCATACAGTTTAAAGGACATTCTAACCTGGACCCTGGAATCTCTCAGACACTGAGATACCAACCAGGCAGCATACACCAGCTGATATGAGACCCCCCAATATATATACAGCAGAGGACTGCCGGATCTGACCTCAGTGAGAGAAGATGAACCTAGCCATGGAGAGACTTGAGGCCCCCAGGGAGTGTGGAGGTCTGGTAGTATATGTGCGAGGGTGGAGACATCCTCTTGGAGACAGGGTGGGGGGTGAGGTGTGAGATATGGAACAGTTGGAGGGTGGACCAGGAGGGGGATAAAGTCTGGACTGTAAAAAAAAGAGTAATGAAATATATATATATATATATATATATATATATATATATGTATATACACACACACACATATATGTTAACAAAAAGAACATTCTAGTGGCACTAGTGTGGGACTATGGAAAAAGTCAGGGAGTTTGCAGTTCTAGCTAGGGTTGTTCTCTCCCACCTACTCCTGGGCAAGTTATTTCAGTTTGTAGACTCAGTTTACTCATCTCTAAAGTGGGTATGATAATACCTATCCAGCATGAAAGATAATGGCACACTTTAAGTAGAAATGACCTATAAAAAGGGGTGTATTCTAATGTTTACCTCATGGTTGTCATCATGGTTGAACTTAGTAAGACAGTGGGTAGGTGGACAGTAACCTTTGACTGAAGGGAAGGCAAGCTCACCCCAGTATCCACTTCCCGTTCCCTGGAGCCCATTTCTCCTGGGGCTGTGTTCAGAGGCTCCTGGGCAGTAAGAACAGCCCTGAGGCAGAGCACAGGTCTGCACAGTGGGAGGCTCCAACTGACTCCGATCTTTATCGCAGATGAGAGATAATGACCATTTACAGTCTCCGGAATTTATTCTGGCAATTTCACACACAGACACCGTGCATTTTGGTCACAGTCACTCCATTATACTTTTACTCCCCATCTCCTCCAGCTGAACCCCTTCTCCCAATACTTTTTTTTTTTTTTTTTTTTGGTGACTTGAGTTTAGTCAACCAAGCAGCTCATTTTTAGCTTACTACTTTATTGGTGAGACTAAGGACGTAGGGCCTCATGGATAGCAGGGAAGCAGGCAGACAGGCAGGCACTGCACACTAAGCTGTATACACCAGCCTGTTTTTCCACTGTGAAAATAAAATGTGCTTCTTCATTAGAGGGAATCTGAAAAAAAAAAAGCTCCAAAATCAAAACAAAGCATCTTATAATTTCCTGGTCCACCGAAGTCCATCTCCGTTCCCGTTTGCTGCTTCTCCTCGTTGCTGTGACTGCCTTTATAACTGTGGACAGAGCCGCCCTTACCCTGCCGTGTTGGGTTTGTGGATGCTGACTCTGCCTTTGAGTATTTCAGTTTTACTCGGTAAATTTGTTAAAAGTGATCCCTGCCTTTACCTGTTGCACTTTTTTTTTGCCCACTGTTTCTTATCTTTTCTTTCTCTTCTTCTCTCTCCCTTATCCTCTCTTGTCTCACCTCCTCTAAGAATCCAGGGCTGTGTGCATGCTGGGCAAGTACCCTGCCACTGAACTGCACTCCAGGCCAGCATGTCCTATAGGAATGCAATGATTGACAGTCTGGAGGCCCCTGCACTGGTGCCCTCTGAGGCTTGGCCCAAGGTCATCAGCTCAGTAACTTTTATGGATCCTGTCGGGCCAGAACTGAGGCAGAGGTAGTTCTCAGGCAGTGCTAGCTTGGCCGGGAGAACAAATCACATGCAAAAGGCAACCTTTTGTTGGTATTTCCAGCACCTTCTGCTACTCTCTCCATATGGGGGGGGGGGGGGAATATCCTTGACCAGGGCAATTCCCACCTAAAGGGCCACAGGGCACTAGCCAGCTGTTGTTCTTACCAGGTCGCTGCCTCTCAGGACTGAGGCCTTCATAGGGACCCTAGAGGAAGGATGGAAAGGACTGGATTGGGAAACCGAAGTGGGATAAGCAAACCTTTGAAGAGGGCAAACCTTGGCACCTGCCCATTCAGCCAGCCATTCCCCACTCTCCAATTCTTTGAAATCCCCATCCTTTTCAGCACAAGCCAAAGTGCCTTAAGCCTAGAGTATATAATTAGACTAGTGGACATTTGAAGCGACTGGTACTTCTAGTCCACCAGACACTCTCACTGTTTAATAAAAGCATGGCTATTCCCAGCTCAGGACAGACTCAAGGCTTTCTCACTCCCTTCTGTGGAATGCCCTTGCTTGCCTGGGTGGAAGTTCAGGTTAACTATTCCTTCAGACTGATGCTGGGGCCTGTTGGGCACAGCTAGTTGCTTTCTTTTTTTTTTTTTTATTTTCTAAGTTTTTTTTTTTTAATTTACATTCCAAATCATTTCCCCTTTCCTGTTTCCTCCCTCCCTGAAAGTCCCATAAGCCCCCTTCCCTCCCTCTTTTCTCTGTTCAACCCCCTCTCGTTTCTCTGTCCTGGTGTTCCCCTACATCCAGTCTTTCCAGGCCCAGGGGTCTCTCCTTCCATCTTCTTAGAAATCTATTGATATGCGAATTGTGTCTAGGGTATTCTGAGATTCTGGGTTAATATCCCCTTATCAGTGACTGCATACCATGTGTGTTCTTTTGTGATTGGGTTACCTCACTAAGGATGATATTTTCAAGTTCTGACCATTTGCCTAGGAATTTCGTGAATTCATTGTTTTTAATTGCAGAGTAGTATTCCACTGTGTAGATATACCACATCTTCTGAATCCATTCCTCCGTTGAGGGACATCTGGGTTCTTTCCAGCTTCTGGCTATTATAAATAAGGCTGCTATGAACATAGTGGAGCATGTGTTCTTATTGCATGCAGGTAAAGCCTCTGGGTATATGCCCAGGAGTGGTATAGCTGGATCCTCCGGGAGTGTCATGCCCAGTTTTCTGAGGAAATGCCAGACTGCTTTCCAGATTGGTTGTACCAGCTTGCAATTCCACCAGCAGTGGAGGAGTGTTCCTCTTTCTCCACATCCTCGCCAACAACTGCTGTCTCCTGTGTTTTTGATCTTAGCCATTCTGACTGGTGTGAGATGGAATCTCAGGGTTGTTTTGATTCGCATTTCCCTAATGACTAAGGATGATGAACATCTCTTTAGGTGCTTCTCAGCCATTAGATATTCTTCAGGTGAGAACTCTTTGTGTAGCTCTGTACCCCATTTTTTAATAGGGTTACTTGCCTCTCTGGAGTCTAACTTCTTGAGTTCTTTGTATATATTGGATATTAGCCCTCTGTCGGATGTAAGGTTGGTAAAGATCATTTCCCAGTTAGTTGGTTGCCGCTCTGTAGATCCCCCAGCTTTGTGCATATATATTTGCTTTCTCTTCCTCTTGTCCCAGGCCAGGACTGGGCTGTGCCCGTGTCTCTTAAGACTTGTCACAGTGGTTGAAAGAATTTAATAAACATTTGGTCAATCAGGTTATAAAATCCTGCCAAATGGTTGTCTTCCCCCTATTTTGCCATCATTCCTGGTTACACCAGCCAACTGTCATGTGTATCAACTGTCTACACTTGAGCTGGAAGTGTCCTGTTTGCTCATGGAAATGCACTTTGAGGCCTGCCCTTCCGATCCATGAATCCTTGGCAGAGCAAGCTCCTCCTCAGAATGTAACAGGCCCCTTTTCATGGATTTTCACCTCCTTTTTCATGGACAGGCCCCAGCACAGGACAGAGCTTATCATCTGGACTGGGGATACACTAGTTCCCTAGGAGGATCCAAAATTTAAGGTGAGAGTCCCAGGCTGACCAGGGCAGAGTATGGGAACAAGAGGGCCATTTCTGACTTTTGGTGGCAGGAAAAGTTCAGAACTGTGTGTGCTGTCAGCGGCGGGAACAGAATGGTGGGATGAGCTAGATTTTCAAAAATTTTATTAAGAGCAACTCGAGTGCATAGTACTAAAACTATGTGGTAGGCTCCTTTCTCCTTACCTTCCAGGCTGCTGAGACCCCCCTCTCCCATGGGTCTCTATCTAAATGGCCCTGAGGTCCAAACATGCCCATCTGCTGCCCCCCACCCAACCCCACTCTCCTTAGCTCCCGACTTGTCCCCTGTATGAAGATAAAATTCTTCCCCCCAACTTGCTTAAAAATAATTTTGAAACATTAAAAACTGCATTTGTGTTTTAAAATAATCACTTTAAACACTGGGTATCTTCCTCTTTCCCCCTAGGCCTGGCTCCGGGGTGCCTGCCTCCTCACCCCTGGAGGCCAGCTACCACTTGGTGCCCCTTGGAAATTTTCAGGAAGTAATTTCTTCCAAATTTCCCCTGCAGTCACAAATTCCACAAACTGCTTGCATCAACACACTGTCTTCATTACAGGCACTGCTGCCCAGCTCTGGAAACCTGATCTCTTTTTGTCAACTAGACCACATGCTTCAGATTCCCTGCAAACAGGAGAGAGAACACAATTCAGAGTCAGGTAACATGTATGAATTACAGATCTCAATAGGGCTGTGAAGAAGAAGGTAAGCATTTACATTTTGGGGCTGAGAATGAGAATGTGGTGACCCTTTTGATAGGGATAAGCCCCACATGATGAGGGACAAAGGGCCTAGACATCTCTGTTATCCTAGAAAGTATTATGCAAGTTAGCAAGTTTCTTGACCACCAGGGCAGTGGACTGCTGATATCGGGTGGGTCCAGGCCAAGCTAGAAGAACCACACACAGCTGATCCCAGCTCCACTATCAGTCAAGAGTTATGAACAAAACAAATGGTTTTTTACACACACACACACACACACACACACACACACACACACACACACACACACACAATACATATACTCATGTGCACATCCAGGTAACACTTTTCAGAGTTCATAGTTAGCTGTATCAAATCTTCCTTTAACCCCAACCTTTCTGTCCCCCTACTAGCACCTTCTTTTGTGGATACCTGTGTAGTATGGAGTAAGGGACCCTAGAGTTCTGTTGGGAAAGCACTGCAGAGGACCAGGCTTTAAAAGGGATCAGTTCCTTCACTTGGTCCCCGGTCAGTATTCTCTCTGCTCCATTTCCTTGGGTTGAAACATCAGTCTAAGCTCCACTGCCTGACTGTCCTCTAGAGCAGGAGGAATACTGTTGTACTTAAAGTTCCAACGTCTAGCATGGAGTCTCCCACTAGCAGGTATACAGTAGATGGAACTTGATGGATGAGTGGAAGAGGAAGGAAAGGAGGAGGTGATCAGAACAGAGCAGTTGCTATTCTATTTTAAATTAAAAGAAAATCTTATTTAGATTTTGGTGCTAGGAATCAAATCTTGATCCTTGTGCGTGCTAGAAAATATTCTACAATTAGGTCCTGCTTCTGTAATTTTAAAATTAATCTATAGTAAAACTGACTTTCTTTTATGATGCACAGACCTGATACACACACACACACACACACACACACACACACACACACACACACGTTCATGACACAGAATTGTTTCCTAATCCCCCAAACCTTTAGAGGCTGTATCCTCTGGCTTGCCAGACAGCTACTAATCTGTTGTTTGTCACTACAGTGGTGTCTTTTCAAAAATGCTATATAAATGGAGTCACACAGTGTGGAACTGTAGTAAGTTGCAAATAACAGCAACAATAAAACCCAGGTTGGTGCGAACCCTTGGGCCTTCAGCAGGTTTTTCCAATTAGCATTTTGTATGATTGGTACTCATATCAAAACTAGGAAGTCGACATTGGCATCATTCACAGATATTATTTGTATTTCATGAGTCTGACATGTACTTGTGCGTTAAGTACCCAGCTATATACAATTTTGTCACAAGTGTAGATTCATGTAATCTTTATTCCAATTGTGAAAATCTAATCACTCCCACCCCTCCCCCTTCACCTTCTCTAGGATCTGACAACCATTAATGTTTTTCATCTCTAAAACAGTTTCACATTCAGAATGTTATGTACGTAAACTATTCCAGTATGTAAACGTTTGTGACTGGCATTTTCATTCAGTGTACTGCTCTTCAGATCTATCTAAAAGGGGGAGAGAGAAGGTGATATGGGTGAATATGATCAGTATATATGATACACATGCATGAAAATGCCAGTGAAACACATTATTTTGTACAATTAATATACATTAATAAATGTAAAAAAAACCCATCCAAGTTGTACGCATGAAATACTGGTGCATGTGGCATGGTCTATCTAACTAATACCCACTAAAAGACAACTGAGCTTTTAGTTATTATGAATAAAGCTTCTATGAACACACACAGACAAGGTTTTGTGTGAACACAGTATACATTTAGTTTTTATAAGAAACTGCTGAAATGTTTTCCAATGTCTCTGTGGCATTTACACTCGTACCAGGGATGTGGTAGGAAGCTGGTTTTCCCACATCCTTGCCAGTGTGCAGCTCGCCTATTCTGGTGGGCACATAGATCACCTTGCTGTGATCTCACTTTGACCTAATAACTAATGATGTTAAACATCTTTTATGCGCTAAATTTGCTATCTGTATATTCTTTTTTATGTCTTATGCCTGTTTTTTTTTAATTTGTATTTTTCTACTGTTGAGTTTGGAGAGCTCTTTGTATGTTTTAGATACAAATCTGTTGTTGGGTATACGACTTGCAAATATTTTATCTCAGTACATTTGTTATCTCTTCATTCTACTAACATATCTTTTGCAAAGCAAAAGTTAATTTTGATGAGGCCAAATTTAGCAGTTTTTTTTTCATCTATTTTGGATCAAGTTTTTGGTGTTTGAAACAAACTCAAAATGCTTCTTGGGTCATGTCCGATTCTTCATGCCTTAGTTCATGCCCCTTTATTTCTTATGGGTTCCCGAATTTAACTTCAAAATGTCTCTGTGTTCAGTTCCCTTTTCTTGGCACTGTCTTAACCTTTATCATATCTCGTACTTGGGTCACTGCCTTAGCCTTTTCACTGATGCTGTTGCTTGTAGGGCTGCTTCTTGGTCACTGCCAACTCTGGTCATACTCTTTCCTGAGCCAAGGAATTCCAGTATCCCCTGACCATCTGGAAGTAAAGCCTAAAGCTTTCTCCTAGACAGGCCCTGTCCATGGGATCCTTGTCCTGAAGCAAGGATCATCTGTAAGCACGGGCAGTGCTTGGGGAAGAAATGAATATGTGAAAGAATAAGATTCTGTCATTATGGTTTAGCAACATATGAGCACAGAGAGGAAAGGTGGGTGCTGGATTCTGTTGCGCCTGACTTACTCTATAGTTTTGGAGGCAATTAAGTAAAACAACAAGAATAATTTCCACCAAAAGTTGATGATGAGCAATGTTGAATCTGGGTAACCATAAACATGTAAGCTTAAATAATGCCCACTGTTTCTCTGCTGATGTCCAGCTTTTCTAGTAGTGGGTGGTAGCCTGAGAAAATTCTAAAAGTCAACACAGTCTGAGGCTTGGGAGACAGTGCAAGAGAAAGGAGCAAACAGAACTTAAAGACATCTTGTGGTTAGGCTTCAGGTCAGAAATGCCAAGAGAGCCAAAGAATCCATGTGAGCAGAATCCAACTAGGGCAAGACATGGAGCTCCTGTTTCTTTTATCATTTTTACCACCTTTAATCATGACCAGTATAATAAATAGCTTCCCAAAGGTTGTGGTGGTACACACATTTCACCCTAACACTTGGGGTCAAATGCAGGCAGACCTCCCCATTTGAGGCCAGCCTGGTCTACATAGTGAGTTCCAGGGCAACTAGACTGTTTTTCAAAGTTTCCTTTTTATTCAACTACTATAAAAGTAAAGACGTTTAAAACAGTGTGAATGGAAAGCCATGTTTGACTAGAGTAAAATGTATAGAGTTTGTGGCAAACAAGATGCACATGTTTGCCAAATGGATCTAGCCATTCACCACTAGGCAGGCATATAGGCCCAGCATGTGTCTATTTTTCTCATTTCCCAAATGAAGTAAAAAATATACATTTGTATGCAAAGTTTCCAGTGTTAAATGTGGGAGACTGAAAAGTTTAAAGAATATGAATAGGCAAATCACTTTAGCAAAATGTAGCTTGTGATCTCTCTCTTTATAATTTCTGGTTTACACACAGGTTTCTTCTCAATATTCTGGTTTGGGTAATTACTTGCACCAAGACTTCACTTCTGATATACAAGACCTTCTGAACCAGGACTCAGGAAGCCCGAGTTCTTTGAATTCACTGGCTGACTCTTTTTGCTTTTCTGAGACAAAGTCTTGCCATGTAGCCCAGATTGGCCTTAAACTGATGATCCTCCTACCTCTGACTCCACGGTCTTGGGATTACAGGATGTACTGCCACCGATGGACTCATTCACTTATCCAGTTTTTCAGCTAACATTTATGTAGTAGCTCCCTTGTGTTATGTGCCTTGCTAGGTGCCAGTGAACATTTACCTTAGTCTTTCTTTTTTCAATTAATAGACTTAGAGAAGTTTCAGGTTTGCAGAAAGACTGAGCAGGAAGTACCCAACTAATGCAAGATATTTAGAGGAGGAAAGGAATATGAATAGGCAAATGTGCTTTCTGTACTTCCTGATAACACAGTTGTTCCACTCACCTACTAAAAGTCATCTTGGTTACTTCCATGTTTGGACAATTACAAATAAAGCTGCTATAAACATTCATGTGCAAATTTTTGTATGGACATGAGTTTTAACTTATTTGGGTAGATACTAAGGAAAGCAACTGCTGGATCATATAGTAAGATCCAGTAACTGCTTAGCTTTGGCACAAACTGGTAAACCGTCTTCCCAAATGGCTGTACAATCTTATATTCCCACCAACAAAGACTGAGGGTTCCCCTTACTCCATGTCCCCTCCAGTACTTGGTGTTGGAAGCCTCTGTTCTCGTAGGTATGTAGTGTATCCTGTTTCTTTAATTTGAAGTTTCTTTGTGGCATACAATGTTGAACATCTATCCATACGATTTCTTGCCATCTGTATATCTTCCATGAGCTCTTTTCTCATCTTTTGACATTCCCAAGTTGGGTTCTTTCTTTTCTTATTGTTGAGCTAATTCTTCATAGAGCATAGATATTTCTCCAGCCTGAGACTTTTCTTCTTCGATTATTTAGTCTTTTTAATATATATAGACTAGTGCTGTTGAAAAGAGCTTTCTCAGAAGGAGAACTGTTCTGCATCTGTGCCACTCAATGAGGCGTGAGCACTTAGGATATAAAACAGATCCCTGGTCCTTTTGTCTTTCTGTCACGGTGCTGACCAGGGGGGCTTACTTCTTCCTCTGTTTACAATCTTCCTCTTTAATCCACTCTCTGGTCCCATGGATTCTAATTCCAAAACAGATGACAAATCCATGCTCTCTCCCCCCCCCCCACTCACTACTGTCCCTTCTCTGAATCACTACGGTTCTTTGCATGTGACACTCTTATAATTTGGAAGCTGGCTTCTTGATTCTTTCCTGGTCCCTTATACTCGACTATGTAGAGGCAGGGCATGTTGGCATGTTGTTAGTGCTCAGATCAGACCTCATCCTTCCTATCATCAGAGGATCTACTCATAACTAGAATCAAATCTTGTAATTCTTGCCTCTGGCCCGTTCCCTTACTTCTGGTCACATGGGGCTTCTTTGTACGGTTTGAACAGGAGTCTCTTTCCCCTTGTTAGGTGTCCCCTTCCTACAGACTTGCCATTCATTCTTCCCTGGATGACTCTGTCCTTGGATAGTCTAATATTTGACTCATTTCATCACTTCTGCCACCTTGAGTCTATAGGCTTCAAACCAAAAGTACCTCTGAGAGGCCTTAGGGACACTGGAGTTAAATAGCCACCCAGTCACTTTTTGCCCTATCGTCCTTTTGTACTTTCAGTGATGCACTCAGCACACTAGGAGCATCTGGGCTTCTTTACTTCCTGCTATCCTGTCTCTCCTCACAGGCTATGTCCATCATTCTTACTGCTCTGCTGTCAGCATCCTTTACAGAGCCTGGCACACAATAGGGGCTCAAGACCCAGTCACTAAAGGAACCAATACCTGCATCTGACTGACTACTTACTTGCTCAACCCAGGAGTGGAAACTTGGCCCATTCCTTGAGGCAAGCTAACCCATGCCAAGAAATGGAGAATCAGGACTTTGGCCTGGGCAGCCAATGAGATTTTAGTCCTCCCCCTTTTAAATTAGTACATATTAACTATACAAAAGAATGGGTTTCATTGTGATACATTTTTGGGGGGTGGGGGACTGGAACTTTTACTTTGTAGCCATGGAACTCACTATGTAGATCAGGCTGGCCCTGAAGTCCCAAAGACCCACCTGTTTTTGCCTCCCAGTGCTGGAACTAAAGGTATGCACCGTTGTTCCCAGCTTCATTGTGACACATTCACATATGAATCTAATGTACTGTGATTGTATTCACACTCGTTGCCCTTTTCTGCTCCCTCCCTCCCGCAACAAATGAGTTCTGAAGACAGTATCAGAGCAGGTTGGAAGAATGCCAAAGTGACCCTGGAAGCCCTGGACATTGAATGGTTCCTCAGAGAAACAGAAAAGTGAATTTAGGATTGTTTCTCCAACTGCAGCCAGATGAGCAGTCCCTTCAGGAATGCTGCTTTATCTATTTAACACCTCTTTCACTTTGAGGCAGGGTCAAACTGGTGTTCCTCCCACTTCAGCCCTCCCCCATGCTGGGATGCCCTGCAGGCACCACCACATCCAGAGCTCCACTTAACCTCTCTCCCTCTCTCCCTCTCTACCTCTCTAGCTATCTAGTTAGTATTTTTCTGTATCTCCATTCACTTTTAAAACTTTAACAGCTATTTTGGTATTATATATTCTAAGGGGCAACAAAAGTAAAAACAGAAACAGACTTGCTGTATGTATTACATCTTGGACGAACATTAAAAGATGATTACAAAAAAGTGTCTTGGCACTCATCCCTCCTATACAGGAGCACAAGGCACCTGTGAGAAATCATACAGATGGTTCCTGGGGAGTTGCTATCCAGGCTGTTCTGCTGCCATTGGGAATCTCCTATCCTTACCCACAGGGCTCCCTCAGGCCGCTGTGGTCCCCTGCTCTGTGCTCAGTTTCAGGGTCACAGAGAAAAGATCAAGGCACATTTCTTGCCATTTAGAAGCTCTGGTACAGTGGGGAAGATGTGTAAGACAATACATGTGTAAGACAACACGTGGGTAGGACATCCACGCAGCTGGGCTACCCAATACCTGTAGGTATAGTGCTAAGGGCAGACATGATACAGAAGGCCTCATAGGACGTGACATCTTGAAGGGGGGAATGTTGTAGCCATCAGGGATATAGTACTAAATATAAAGACAGCCACAAGGTTTTTGTGGCCAGAAGTCAGGATGAAGGGCAGAGAGGACTGAGATAGCTGGGATTTTGGGGACTGAGAGGGGAACTTGTATGATCTAGAATGAGCGCTCTAGTAGCTGACAGCTGTGAGGGTCCCCCTTTTAACGTGAGGCAATGGCAGTCCAACAGTTCTTTTTTTTTTTTAAATTAAAAGAAAATTTATTACTGCTCTCATCTCTCCAGCCCTCTTCTGATACGCCATCTCTCTGAGCCCAAGATGCCCTGGACTACACTGAGTATTGAGACTGGCCTTGAATTTGCATAATCTTCTTGTCTCGGCCTCCTGAGTGCTGGGATGAGAGCCACCACACCTGGCTCAGTCCAAAGGAATTCAATCCAGCCCTGGGCATGTTGCTGACATAGATGGCTGATTTAATTTTTAGCTGGCGACTGCCAACTGTATTGCTTGCTTCAGAATGTCAATCTTTTCTGTCTTCAAAAAGCCTTTCAATGACAATTCTGAAGAGCCACCAATTAACATTTATCTTCCTCTCACCTGAATTAGAACCTGGGGTTGTGGATTAATCCCACCAGGCTTCTGGTACTTCCAGGCTATCAGCACTTAAAACACATTACCCTGCGACTTAGGGTGCTCTGCTCAGCTGGCAAGGTACTGCTGCAGGCTCAAATGGAATCGAAGCAATTTCTAAAATAGTCTATGATTCATTTTTTCTCCCCCCTTGTGCCTAAATCTGCTGGCTCCTTGTGGAGGGATGGGCATAAGTAAGTGTAGAGGTGACATCACAGGAGTGGGCTGCGTGCCTGCCAGGCAGCCAGTGAAGCGGGTGGCCGCAGCGATCTTTTGGGCCTCTAGGCATTTGGGAGTCACAGCTCTCAGGTTCTTTTTGTCAATGTTCCTGCTCCACATTGCTTTTTCAGACAAAAATTCTGTGCTGGGAAACCAAGGATAAATGGGAATAACAGAGGCAGGGAGGATAATTCCGTTTTACATCTGTATAATGCTTTAGAGTTTCAAAATGATTTGCTCCACCCAAACACCAGTGGGAAATGGAAGCTCAGAACTTCAGCTTGAACTAGAGACAAACTCTTGTTGTTTTGTACAAAATATTAATATCTACTACTCATTTCAAGGCATATTTCAGTTAGGCCTTGCATGTCACTAGAAGGTCTGAGACTACCTTCACCATCTTGGTGCTTCCTAGAAGATGCATTCAAGGGGACAAAATGGCCTGGCAGACACAGTCTCTTATCCGTGCCATCCCAAGGAGCCAGCAAGTCGTGCCAGTCTCAGCACTGATAGCTCCTTTTGTACACCCCATTTTACAATCCCAGCAGTCCTAAAACCTTTACTACAGCCAAAGGCATGGGCACAACTATGGAGCCCTGAAGATAGGGTGTGTCATGAACATCTGGAAGTCCCACCTACTGTCAGAGTAGCTCAAAGGTCTCTAAAGGAAAATCCTCAATTCAGGTCCCATCAGCCAGTACTGTGGATCTTGAAGGGAAGGGCCACTGAGCTATGAACAGCTGAGGAGTGGGGTGGAGGGATTCTTTTCTTGGAGGAACCATAAAAATAGTTTCCAAGCAGTCTCATGTTTACTCTGTGATCTTCCAGCACCTGGTCCCAGCATGGCTTGCTGTCCCTGAAGCTCTACTGTCAGACTCAACATGAGAAGTCTACCTCCAATCTAGCTTTCCTGCCTTGGTCTTGCATAGCATCATAGACACCAAACTGGATGCCAAAGGGGTGGCATAGTCTTGCCTGGTCCTCTCAATTATAGATTATATTTCAGTGTCACTATTTTTTGGGGGGAGGGGGGAATGGAGCAAGCCACATACTCTCAGCAAGAGTGGCAGGTGTTCCTGCTGTTGTGTTCATAGCTGCCACTACCACCGTCACCATCAAATGATGAAGTTACAGGATCCAGGGCAAGTTCACAGATGTGGTCAGTGTTATGAAAATGTCATCTTTGTTAACCAGGATGCTTATACTCAGGCAATTTTTTTTCTGATGGAGATCTTAGTGGAGTATAAAAGTTACCACTTTGATGGCTGAATCAGTAAACTGTATGTGGCAAGTGACCAGCAGGTTAGGCAGCTGCTGGTCACCATCTCCAAATGAGGCTTTGTAGAACTTGTTCTGCTTGGTGTGTGTGTGTGTGTGTGTGTGTGTGTGTGTGTGTGTGTGTGTGTGTGTGTGCGTGTGTGTGTTTTGTGTGGCAGCAGTGGCATGTGCTCACGTGTGGGCATGCGCACACATGTGAGAGAGTGGATTAAGGATCACCACCTTAGTCTGTTTTAGAGGTGCGAATAAAAATCTTGGCTTGGGACGGCTTCCTCTCTGGTTGACTGATTTTTCAATTGATTTGTATTTATTAGCTAATGAAATTAAAGTTGTAAAAATGATAACAGAAACACAATAAATCTCTCCCACAACTGGCTGTTTCTGTGTCACTATGGTGCATTCCTCACTTTGATTACTTCAAAGTCTATTATTTTGTTCTCAATTATTCTGTTTTTCTGGCACTGGAGAAAATCAATTTGTTTTATTTTCTCTTATTCGTGCACTCAATTATGCTCTTCGGGCACATTTAATCACTTTGATGTTTTCATTTTATGGCCCGTCTCTAGGCACTTCAGCTGCTTTGCTGCCAACAGGCAAGCAGGACTAATTTGCATGTCACAATAGACTTGAAATTCTAACTCAATTTAGAAATCTTTATGAAATCCCCCCTCCGAAATAATGCTTGGAGCTGCAAAGGGGGCAGAAGGATGTGGGCAAACAAGGAGTCATGAAGATACTTTCCTTTCTCAAAAGGTTGTGACATTTTGGTGACTGTGGTGTGGGAATGTCACCATCCAGGTAAAGTGGAGGTGTGTGTGTGTGTGTGTGTGTGTGTGTGTGTGTGTGTGTATTAGTGGTCCGGGAGTTGGGCCTGCTTACTTTGCAATCAAAGACCCTCAGTGCTGCTGCTGGACTCTACACAGCTCCCAACCTCAGATGGTTAAAGAGCCTCTGTGTAGCCCTAATATTGTCAACAGTTTAGGACATTCCAGAACCCTGAGAGGCTTACCTTATTTTCCCTAATAATTGCCTACCTTCCTCTTGCCCTCAATCATTTTTACACTAAGAACTGAACGGAGATGAGTGAGGTACCATTGCTTTATGCATGGTGAGGAAAACAAACAGAGACTGTTTAAATATATTGGGACTGCCGGCTGCTCTTGAAAAAATTTTCATTTGTTTTGTGCAATAATGAGCTTCGCCAGGCAGAAGAAAAAAAGTTGTATATTTCCTCTTCTAAGTTTGAGTACAATCCTCACCTTCCCAGGTGGAATCCCAACCCCTGCCCCCCCACTTTCCCCTTATGTGGCCTTGTACAAAGCGATTAACCCCTGAAAGTCTTGGTTTCCTCGCCTATTAAATGGAACTAATAAATACTTCAGTTGTGCATCCTAAAAACTTCAATACTCCTAAGAGTTTTACCATATTTACATGCAGAAACTTTTCTTATGTAAACCTATTATGAAATCGAAAAGTTTGAAGCTGGTGAGATGGCTCAGCAAGACAACCTGATGTTGATCTCCAGGACCCATAATGATGGGAAGAGAGAACTGATTCCCCAAAGTTGTCCTTGGAACTCCACATATGCACTGTGATACGTGTGTGTGTGTGTGTGTGTGTGTGTGTGTGTGTGTGTGTTTAACTTAAAGTTTCATGTGACATCTGTACTTCTAGTATGCATTAAAACATACACAATAAACACATTAAAACCATTTCTTCCTTGCCTTTCATCTAGAATAGTCTTTACCTGGCTCTTGTAAAACTTCACTCACTTTATTAAAACTCTCAGATTCTCAAACATTATTTCCTCAGAAAGACTTTTACTGACTACTGTCTAAAATGGAGCTCTTGTGAATGAATGAATCAGTATTCAGCACTAAGTATTTGTTTATTTGTTCATAGCATATCTGTTTCAGTAAACTACAAGTTCTATGATGGGCAAAGTCTTTATTTTTCCTAGCCCATATCTCTATTGCCTAGGGCAGCTTTTGGCACAGATTAACACCTAATATATATTTACTGATAAATGAAAAGTTGAAATAGAAAATTAGTGTAGCAATATCCTGCTCCTCTTTCACTTCTATTGAATACCAAGTAGACCCACCACTGCTACATCAGTAGTGGTCCTATGGGGAGCAGTAAAAACCAAAAAGACCCACTATAAAGTTAAATGTGGTGATGCAGGTATGTCTGTAACCCCAAGCACTGAAGAGGCAGAGGTAGAGGCAGAAAAGTTGTGAGTTTGAGGCCAGCCTGGGCTATACAGGGAGGCACTGTTTAAAAAAATGTGCCACTTCCATCCCTGCCAAGGTATAGTATCAATGGAGGTCTAATGGGAGCATGAGTTTGTACTCTTGCTAAGCGGCAATGAGGTGCTTCCCTTTTGTTCTTAAACTATCAATGCTGGCTCACTATGGAGCCCAGATGTTTTATCTTTTAGGGAACTTGACCTAAACGTATTTCAGTAGAAGCTATGCCTTGATGGCATAGGGCTGTAACCCTAGCACTGGTGCAGGCTGAGGCAGGGACTGTAAAACTAAGGCCTGCTTAGACTACATAGGAAGTTCAAGATTAGCTTGGGCAATTTAACATGACCCTGTCATGGTTATTCTTGGTTATTGACTTGACTATACCTGGAATTAACTAAAAGTCAAATGACTGAACATACCTGTTAGGAATATTTTTTTTAATTACATCTTTTGAAATGGGAAGACCCTCTTCTAATGTGGATCTTTTGAGGTGGGAAGATACACCTTTAATCCAGATATTTTGAGGTAAGAAGATCCACCATTAATCTGGACCACACCTTCTGCTGGTAGCCTATATAAATGATAGAGAAGACAGAAGCTTGCTCTCTCTTTGCCTGATTGGACCGAACTGTTAGATTCTTTGACTTTCCATTGGTAGACAGCCATTGTTGCACTAGTTGGACCATAGCCTCCAAGCCATTCTAATAAATCCCCTTACTATAGACATAATATGGGTGTGTACATTAGTTTATATATATATTTATATATTATTATGTATATATAATCATTCTATAAGTTCTGTTCCTCTAGAGAACTCTAATACAGATCCTATTTGTAAAAAAAGTGAAAAGAAAGTCTGGAGCTATAGCTCACTCAGTGGTAGAGCAATTGCATAACATGAAGTCTTAGTTCAGCCTTTAGTGCCATATAAAATAATTAATGGCCTCCTTTTCATTTTTAGGTTTTCTTTTGCTTCTTTTAACATTTCCTTATACATTGTGTGTGTGTGTGAGAGAGAGAGAAAGAGAGAGAGAGAGAGAGAGAGAGAGAGAGAGAGACAGAGAAAGAGAGAGAGAGAGAGAGAGAGAGAGAGAGACAGACAGACAGAGAGAGAGAGACAGACAGAGAGAGAGAGAGAGAGACAGAGAGAGAGAGTGAGAGTGAATGCCAGAGGACAACTTTTGGGAGTCAACACTCTCCTTCCACAATGTGGAACCTGGGGAGCTGAACTCAAATTATCAGGCTTGGTGGCAAGTGTCTTTACTACAAAGCCATCTTGATGCCCATCCCCCACCCCCTGCCCTTTTTTTTTTTTTTAAATACTGAGAGTTTCACTAAGCTACCTAGGCAAGCCTCAAACTGGGAATCCTGCTTCAATATCTGGGCTTACAAGGGTGAGCCACCATGGTTGGCTCAGATTTTCTTCTTCTTCTTCATTTTTTTTTTCTGATTCAAGTGATTGAATGGAGTTATATTTTTTTAACTTAATTTTGTTTCCACATGTTAATATAGAGAATATAATTAATTTAAGTGTTTTAAATATCCTTGTTAACCATTTTTTTTTCTGTTAATTTCTGTAGTAGTACTTGTTATTGAAGCTAAGCTTCCTGCATGCTGGACAGGCACTCTGTCATGGGGTCTTATTCCTAGCTCTTGGACTAACTTTTTAGTTCTAGCTTTTTTTTTTTTTTTTTACATAAATTCCTTTAGATTTTTGGCATAAAAATCATTCATAAAAAAATAGAGGCAATGTGTTTTTTTTCCTTTCTGATTTCTATTTTTAATTTCCCTTTCTTGCCTTATTGTATTGGCTAGGAATCCCAGTACTATCTTGAATAAGAGTGGCAAGATTAGACATCCTTGTCTTGCTTTAGAACTTAGAAGAGAAAGCATCCTATTTCATCAATCAATATCACATAGCAGTACATTTTTTTTTTGTAGATGAAAGTTTTGTTTGTGTTTGTTCTCTTTTTTAAACATTTTCTCCTATCAAGTTAAGGTAGGGAGATACAGTGTTAATCATGCCTGTAATCTAAACACTTGTGAGAGGCAAGATGATTACCACAAATTCCAGGTCATTCTAAACTATATGGAAGAGTTCTAGGGCAGCCAAGACTACATGGCAAGAGCCTATTTTGGGCTGGAGAGAAGGCTCAGTGTGTAAAAGCACTTACAACATACTTATGAGAATTCCAATCCAGATTCCCGGAATCTGCACAATATACATCTGTAATCTTAGGGCCCCTACTGTGAGGTGGGAAACAGAGACACAATCCCTGGAAACTCAAAGGCCAGATAGAGTGGCGTAGGTGGCAGCGAACACTCTCAAACAAGGAGGAAGGCTAGGACCACTCAAGGTGTCCCCTGACCTCTATTTGTGTGCTGCTGCACATGTGCTTGTGGTCACACACATGACCATGTATACAAGTCTCTGTCTATGTGTGTGTATGAGAGAGACAGAGATCACTTTCCTTAAAGAGCACAAATTACAACAGTGGCAACAACAAAAATGTTCTTTTCTATTTTATGTAAGAGATAATATAGAATTGGTGCTAATTATTTCAGTAGAATTAGAATTCTCCAGTGAAGCTATCTGGGCCTTGAGTTTTCTTTTGCAAGAGGTTTGTAATTTCTATGTTGATGCTATTATGATTAGAAAAGACATTCTGTATAATCTCAGTTATTTTCAATTCTTTGAGATTAGTTTTATGGATCAGTATATGTTCCTATCTTGTTATATGTTCCTTTAGTACTTAAAAAATGTGTATTCTATTGTTGTTTGGAGTAACCTATAAATGTCAGTTTGAGCCTAATAATGTATAGTGCTGCTGAGTTCTTCTATACCCTAGCTCTTTTCGGTCTGCTAAACTGGTTGATGAGAAGGGAATGCTGAAGTCTCTAACTCTGATCATGGATTTTCTCTTTTTATTTTCTTTTCTGAAATGTGGGTTGAACCAAGACCTTACGCGGGCTAGGCAAGTACTTGGCTGCTGAGCTCTCTTCCCAGCCTTAATGATAGATCTTCTATTTCCTTTTCTTCATGTATTTCAAGACACTGATGTATGAAGCATACACATTTTTTGGATTGCTGTATCTTCATAGATTGATACTTTTATTATATGTTAAAAATGTTAATGAAGAAGCTAAAAATCTAGCTGTGTCTGGTAGCTTAGGCCTGTAATCCCAGGTATATGGAAGAATGAAGCAGGGGGATTGAAACTCAGGTATGTGGGAGATTGAGGCAGGGGGGTTGAAGCTCAAGACCTGCTTGGACAACCTATCAAGAGTCTGTCTCAAAATAAAAGTGAAAATGGCTGAAGATGTAGCTTGGGGGTATAGTGGTTGCTCTAGCACACATAAAGACCTAATAAAATTAACAATAACAACAGCAATAACAACAATAATAGTATTTAAATATAAAAGTTGAATATTGTCATACTTATAGGCTGAAAGACTCAGCATAGTAAAGATATCAATTATATCCAAAAGAAGTATAGGCTTAACATAAGTACTTTCTAAATTACATCAAAATTACTTTATAGTACTATACAAGGGTATTCTAAAGTTCATATGGAAAGACAAAAAACTGGTTCAGCTTAATTTTGTTTTACATGTATTTATCTAGTATGCGTATTCATGTGCATGTTTGTGTGCATGTAGGTCAAAGAATTACTTGAGGAATTGGTCCTCCCTTTGTACCACGAGACCACATGGGTCACAAGGATTGAACTCAGGTCATCAGGCTTAGTGGCAAGAATCTTAATCTACTGAAACACTTGAGAAGCCCTAACTAACTTCTTTTTTGAGACAGGGTCTCAGTCTGTAGCACATGATGGCACTGTATTGTCAATACTCCTGCCTCAGCCTTGTGAATGCTGGGATTGCAGCAGCCTTTACCTAAAATGATTTTGAAAAACTATGAGGAATCATTCTCATTCTAGGATTTATTATATAGCCATGGTACTAATGACCATGAAGGAACAGATTTATAGATCAGTGGAGCAGAAGACAAAACCTAGAGAGACTGAAAGAGTTAACATAGAATGGATGGATGTTTGGGAAAGGAAACATTTGGACTTTCTGCCCTTTTGCAGGACAAAAGAGGGTTTATATTTTCAACAAAGCATCATCTAAATTCCACAATAAATGGAATACCCTAGAATTGCTAAGGTATCTAGAGAAAATAACACCTGAAACTTTTAAAATACTCACCCCAAATCCATTTATGAAATGGTCTGTAGGTCTGGTGGCCATATTTTATAATGTATAATTATAAAATAAGATCTGAAACTAAGGATTAAAGCTTAGGTCTTTTGCCTAGGCTCTATAACTGCCCTACTATTGAGCTACATCACTAGTTCTTACTGTCTTTTTCTTTAAACAAAAAACATACATTAGTTTTTTTTCTGACTGTGAAGCAATATATATTCATGCTAGAAGCTTTAAAAAATATAAAAACAAGGAAAGAAAAATTACTCATAATTTTGATCTAGATGACAACTGTGAAAATACTTTGGCAAAGTATCACTGAAGATAAATGGATGCCGTGGCACTTGGCTGCAATCCTAGCACTTGGAGAGGCTGAGGCAGGAGGATCATGAGTTTGAGGTCAGCCTAGGCTACGCAATGAAACACTGCCTCAAACAACTATTATCACTGAAGATAACTACTGCTATCATTTCTTCTGAATGTTTTTCTGGACATAGCCACATATCCATTCATATATATATATATATATATATATATATATATATATATATATATATATTATATAATACTTGTCTCACCCAAGTATTTCCAAAAATCTTCTTTGCAGTTGGTGGCAACAAATTTTTTCATATAAAAATACTAGATGGAATTATCATTATGTCTCAAATTCAGTATATCAAAACAGAATGTGCTATGAACAGAATAAGGTATTTTAAGCATGGGTGTGTAAAGCTAGGCCTCCTCCACTGGTAGCTTCCCAGTCCTGCTTGTGCCCCCCTAGGAAACCCCAGACTGACCTTCCTTCTTCCCTTATCCTGGATTCTCTATAAATGACCTACCTGCAAGACCTGGTGACGCTCTTTACACACTATTTCTCAGCTCTAGTCCAGATTTATCCAGACTACACTGGATGGATGGATGGTCATGATCCAACCCAAGCGCCACTCTATCATGTCATTCCTCATTGTAGAACTAAGAATGGCTTCCACTTTTTTTTTGTATGTGATCTGGACTATTCAACTTGAAATTCAGTCCAGTCAGCCAGCTTTGTCCTCATGCTTCTGAGATTCCCTTGCTGACTGTCACATCTGTACTCTGCTCTCTTCAGATCCTCCAGCCTTCGGAAAGTAATCTCCCTCAAGCTTTACTCTCAGCTGCTTCTGTGCAGTGTCAGCCCCCTGTGATGACCCCCCCTACCCACGGGGGCTCACTTTAATTATTCCCTAGAGGCAGAGGTCACATTTTCAGCCACTCTTAGTGCTCATGACACCAAACACATAGTAGGTTCAAAAACAACTTGACTGAGTTGATATTTAACGAGAAGACAGACCATACCTCCTAAAATGTAACTGATTCAGAATGCATTTTTGGGAGCCTATGAAGGGTAGGAATGGAATACAAAGAGTGACGGGGTAAAAACAGGTGAGAGATGATTAGTAGGCACAGGCAAGGCAGTGCTACCATGTGGAGGCGAGCTACCAGGCCTGGATTCGGCTCTGGAGTTCACTACTTGGTGTTACATGACTGTAAGTATGATGCCCTGTGCTTGTGGCTGCCAGTCTCCTACCGCATAAGGATATACATGAGATAGTTTATGTGAAGTCCTGAGCACAATGAGTGTGTGTTGCACTTGCAGATAGTTTTTAACCTCATGGTTTTTAGATAGAACATTCCAGTTTTCGTAAGTGATCTGTCAATGGCCCCCAAATGTTTTTTAGAATTTGTAAAAATTGTAACATGCCATTTTTGTAACTTATTTGGCACCAATAACCACAATAAGCCTTTCCATTCCTTATGCTTTAGTGAAACTGATCAGTGGGAAAGTGCAAGCAGGTGGCCAGCTTCCTGGGGTTGGCTGGAGGATGGGGGAGGGATGCGGAGAGGGCAGAGAACAGGAAGGGGAGATAAGGGAGAGACGTCATAGAGATCTTTACTTAAAGCCAAGCAAACTGGTTCAGGATTTTCACCACAATCCTGCTCCAAAGTCCTTCCAAGAAACCAGAAAGCAAATGGTCAGTTTGTCCTTGGGGTCAACCCTGCTTCCTAACCCCTTTTCATGCTTCTCAGACAGTAAGAGGGTGTGTGTGTGTGGGGGGAAGCCTCAATTCTTTGGGGTAGTGTCTCTTCAGGCAGAACTGCTTTGAGCTTAGGGCTCCAGCAGCCCTTGAAGTCTGAGCCCCACTGCCAACCCAAAGAATGATACTACCTTCAGACTTCAGGTTGCAATTGGGGGGTGGGGTGGGGGTGTATGCTTCTTACCCCATCCCCCACACAATAGTTCTCTCAAGAATATTAGCAGCAGATGTGCAAAGGGTCTCACCATGGGGCTGTGGAACTGTAAACAGCAGGCTGGAGCTGGTGGCCATAGCACACTGGAGATGGCAGGAGCTATGGAGCTAGTCCCTTGTTCCCCTGTTCTCTTCTTAGCTCAGAATGGAGGAGTTCAAAGTTCCAGGTTTCAGCTGGGTGGGAGCTGATGGAGCACTAAAAGGCATGGCTTGGGGGCCAGAACTTTAGGGAGTTGCTCATGGACCTTTTCCTCTTGTTTCCAGGGATTTCCAAGATTTCAGGTGCTTTGGATCAGCTACGTGGAAGGAGCAGAGTGTGCAGTGTGGGGGTAAGATGGGCTTACTGGGGTGGGGCTGTTGCATAAAGCTCATAGAAATGGTGAGTAGATTTGACAGGCAATGCTTGCTGCCAAGAAGAGGCAGGGAACCAAAAAGGTCAAAGAGCCTGACTGTAAAGTTCCCATCGAGGCAGACCTGGGTTCAAATGTCTTCACTACCCCCACAGCATGCTGTGAATCACACTGGAAGTGGTTAGTAAGTACTTGCTGAATGAAGGAAGAGGACTTTGGTTAAGTCACTTATTCTCTCTGAGCCTTAGTTTCTTTGTCTAGAAAAAACAAGTAGCTATTCTTTTTTCACCAGTGCTTTCACTCCCCATGATAACATCAGTCTGTTGGTCCCTCCTTAGCCTGTCCGGTACAGGCTGCTACACTGTCAGCTTTCTTTAGCAAGGACTGGAAAGGCAGGTGTACCCCCTAGGGCCTCTTTCTTCCCTCTTGCACCCTCTTCCTCTCCCCTTCTTTCTCCTTTTCTCTTGATCCTATGGACTTCTTTCTGTATCCCAAGACAAGTTTGGAGTATAGTTCTGGGAATCCTTAAGCATGTGTTGAAATCTCCAGTGTTAATTCTACCACATAGTCACAACTGCATAGTGCACCCTCCTCTCTTTTCAGAGGGTTAGGTCTGGCTGAAACATGAAGCTCAGAGCCCCAGGTGACCCCTACTTGCTTTAAATGCCATAGGTACTGCAGAGCAGCAAAGCTCCTACCTCTACCCCATTTCCCTATGCAGAGCTAGCTGGGATCCTCTGGGGATTGATCACATCAGCACTGTTCCAAGTCTGGAAGGTTCACTATGAGCTAATTCCTCTGGAGTATGTTAACCAGAGGAAAGGCAAACAACTCCAAGCATGTGGAGATGGGGCAAGGATGACTTCACATTCGTAGTCATGAGCTGTGTTCAGTCATGCACTCTGAAATGTGGACTTTCTTGGGGGCAATGAAGTGTATGTACACTTAGTGTAGCTTACTGGGACAAGAAGGACAGTTTGTGAAAAAGAAAACAGACCTTATCTGTATCTAAAGTGAGTAGATTTAGTTAAGTATCTGTGGGGGTTTTGTTCTTGTTTTTGTTTTCTATTTTATGTGCATGGGCGTTTTGCCTGCCTGTATGTATGTCTGTGTGAGGACATTAGATCCTCTGGAACAGGAGTTACAGACAGTTGTGAGCTGCCATGTGGGTGCTGGGAATTGAACATCTCTCTGCCTGACTCTCCGTGTTTTAAATTTTGTCTCTTTTTAAAAAAGACTGATGGGCAGAAAAGATGGCTTAGGTGCAATTTACATTTGCCTCTGTCTTTAGTTGTCCTGGGGCATGTACATGAATCTCTATAAGACAAATCTTCTGGGGTTTCATTTCCAATAGGCTAAAATTTCATTGTTTATGTTTCTAAGGGGTTTAGTGAGAAAACAGAAACAAACAAACAACAGCAATAAACAAAACCTAAAACAGAAACAAAACCCCAAAACCCCGAAATCCCAAGGCTGAACAAATTCAACTGGATAGACATACTGGGGATGTACTCCCTTGCACAGGGGCTGAGTCCATCTCTCCTCTCCATGCCACCTCACCTTCCCTAAACAACCTGTGACCTGCACCCTGCTCTTAGGTTTTGATAGGATGGGACACATGGTGTGGAGCAGCCAATGTCACAGAAGTTTTTATATACCAGAGCAAATGACAGTCTTGAAGACTGGTTAAGGACATCTTTCAGAATACAGAAACCTCAAAAAAGCCTTTCCACACTGACCATTGTCATGGCAACACACTATCTGATGGCAGTCTGCGTCACTAGGCTGAGGGCCACAGTATCAGTATAGCAGGTTAGCCTGGCCATTTTGAGCAGCGTTTGGACTTCTTTCTAGCCTCAATTCTTCTAGGCTGAGCTGAGTTTTCTTTTTTCAATTCTGGACTCAGGTGCCTTGTTAATTTGCTTGGCTAGGGGCACAAAGACTCTGTAAAAGAGACAGTTAATGGAAAATCCGAACATTTCTCCTAGTCTCTACTCACTGTCCTTGCCGCCCACCCTCCTGGCTCCTTGTCACCTATTCTTACTGACTTCGCTTCCCTTTGTCTCCATATCAGTTCTTTCCTTTACTCAGCAGTCCATCCCCACCCAACACAGTGACTCATCAGCCAACCTAAGCTCTCACCAGCTCCTTCACATTCTCTCTGTGCTCTCCCTGCTGTGTATAATGTCTGGAATCTCAGAGTTGGAAGGAATCTTCTCCCCAGGCAGGAGCTCTTCTAATCAAGTGACCTTCTACTCCTCACCTTCCGTCTCTAGTGACAGTCCTCATTGTCTTCTTGGCGCCCTGTTCTACTTCAGATAGCTCTAATTGTTATAAATTCCTCCTAGTGAATGGAAATCAGACCTTTTATGACACTCATCCAAGAGTCCACCCCCTGTGCCCTATAGCTACACACAGACCCTGTTCACCTGCTCTCTGACAGCCTCCCAGAGAAATGAGGCAGAGCTCATGTCCTCCCTCCCTTCCCCCACCCCCGCCTGAGTTTTCTCTTTTCCAGAAAGCCCGAGCTCTTTTAAGCAGACCTCTTGGAGCTTGGGCTCCAGTGCTTTTCCCAGACTGGCTGACCTCCTGCAACATGTTCCTATTTGTCCAGAGCCCTTTTAAAGTGAGGTTGATACTGCATTAGCATCTCTGGAGGCCACCTTGACCTGTTGACTCATACTGAACTCTGTGTCAACTGCCATCTCTAATTCTCCTTTAGAAGAAATGCTGTTAAGCCACATCTCATTTTGCTTTGCATGAAGTCTCTTTTGAGAATCCAGTTCCTGGCTCATATGTTTTTTTCCCTGCTGAAATTCACTGTGTTACTATCTGAATAGTGCCTCTATCTGCTAATACACTTCAAAAAGTTCGACTGCCATGTCCTCTGGGGTGTCCTCTTTTTGTTGTAACTAACCTTCAGCAGTGCCTTTTACCTTGAGTCACCCTCACTTGCTCCTCCCTTAGGTTTCATCTCTCTGTGTCACCTCCGTCACAGCTTCCCCTCTTTGCCATTTCATTTTCCCAAGAGCAAATGGCGCCACTGTCTGGAGTGATGGGCCTGGGAATGTGTGCAGAGAGGCAAGGGCATCTACACATGTGCACACATGAGGTATGAGCAGGATACTGCAGAGGTGTGTGTCTGCTGTCTGGTTTTAGTGCTTTGGGCGCCACCAGAATTTAGAGCCTGGGAGGGAAAATGGCAAGGTAGGAGAAGGAGTGATAAGCATGAACCAGTGAAACTGGTTTAGAATCAATCTCAAGGAAACCGGGGACTGTGTTTTGGAGCAGAGAGGAGTGGAGGGAAGCCGGGGGAAGGGTGCAAATCTCCAGTGTTTGTCCAGATTGTAGCATAGCAAGAAGGGCCAGCAACAGGATTATTAAGGTCTTAAAGATTTGAGACCGGAGAAAGACTTGTTAGAAAGTGAGGACTTGTAGAGTAGGAAGCTACTAGGAGATCAGAGGAAGGTGATTTGAAACCTTCGGGGCAGAAGAAGCTTTGGGTTACAGGACCTTCCTTACAAGGGGCAATCAGCAGTGAGTGGAATGTGAGCTCGGAGACTCATTAGCACAGAAAATCTTCTCAGGTCAAAGGAGCCCCAGAAGCATGGTCCTTACCAAGAACTTTGCTGTGGTCATCGAGTTCACTCTGCTACTGAGCATAGCTTTCAGCAAAGACCCTTAGAACACTGCATATCCCCTTAGATGAAGCCCAGCTTTGAGCAGGCCTCTTTTCACACAGGATTGCACTCCAGGGAAGGAGTCAAAAGTAGGCATTGGTGCTGTCTGTGTCTTTTATGAATTAACAAGAGAATTTCACTCTTTGGGGCAGGCAATATGATGTCTTTGGCCTCAGAACTCTGCAAATAGGATCCAAGTGCACGTACACACAGACACACAGACACAGACACACACAGACACACACAGACACACACAGACACACACAGACACACACACACACACACACACACACACACACACACACACGCCAGGAAAATGATTGCTTTAAACACCTAAATGATAGATAAGTCTTAATGGAAAGCTAAGAGCAAAGATCCTCCCAAGAATCTAGTGGACTGTATAGCCATAACTACCATTCCTCTTTATCCTGGGGACAAATTAACTCGGGGGGGGGGGGTAGGGGTAGAGGGCAGTAGCTGTACTCTTGGGTTCTAAGAGCAAGGCTAGAGCCCCCTCCAAGAATATCAAACTCCCTGATTGCTCACCAGTCCGCCATAGATTTGTAAGGCTCTCTCTTAGATCATGCTGTAAGTGTTTGGGGAGGAATTCCTTCCATATCGTAATGCCTCAGGTTTCAATTTCCTTGAACTTCCCTCAATTTAAAGAGTTTTTCTGTTTTGCTTTTTCACAGCATTGGAGATAGAGTGGTAGGCAAATGCTCTACCACTGAGACATATACCCTAACCCTTAAAGATGGTTTTACTGTTGGCCTTTTCAAGATAAAGGCTCTCAGAATATTTTATAACTCATTTTCTCTTGGAAGTGCCTTAAAGCTGAACCTTTTGTTCTTCTGAAGGTGACATTAGCCAGCCAAGTGACAATCTCAATCAGAGTGGCTTGTGTAGAATTCCGACTATGAGATGTCAGGCCAAAACGAGGCTTCCTTTCCAAGTGAGTGGAATGATTAGCTGCCAAAAGACAAATGGTATTTGAGGAAGCCCCCAGCGGCAGGCCACCACACACTGGGTGGAATAAGGAGGGCAGGACTGGAGGGTGGCGCTCACCTTTGATGTAGTTGAGGATTTGCTGGATTCGGTGGGGCTCATTGCGGTCTGGCCGGCAGCTTGGCGTGATTTCCAGCACATAATCAGGACCATATGCTGTGAAAAACTGTAAGGAAAAGGGAAAGGCCAAAAAACAAACAAAACCACATAAAACCTCCAAACCAAACCACATACAAACAGGGCAATCAAAAGAAGTTCACCATTCCTGACACTGCCAGGGCAGCCTCAAAGGGCAGAGTGGCATGAAGTGGCAGGAAGCTCTGCCCTGGTGGCATCACTATGCACACTTGTTCAGTCCTTCAGTGACAGCCACTGTGAAATTTGGGAGCTTGCTGTCAAGGGTCCCTCTACTTGAGCCATAGCTCTTCCTGTTCCCTGTGCTCTAGCATGCTGGCCCACTGTGCTCTCTCCACACTTTGTTCTTCCTTAGAACTCATTGCTTTCTTGCACCCCCAATCCATGCTGCCTGCGGGGGGGGGGGGAGACCTTCCCATCTTCCAGACACAGCTCAAATGTCACCTCCTTCACAAAACTGTCCTTCGTCCTCGGCCAACCTCCAAAGTACTGTGCTGGTGCCTCTCTTATGGCCACCATTCAGATAGAGAGTGCTTGCTTCTAAGTGACATGCAGGTCATAGTGCCAGTTGTGTGGAGGGTGTGAAGATGCGTTAGCGTCTCTTGAGGGTCCTCTTGGTGTGCATAAGCACTGGATAGATACTTCTCAACAGTGACTACCCTCTCCTCTCCCCACTGGACAGGAGCTCTCTGAAGGCAGGCAGCGCCTATGCTTTATTAATCTCCTGGCCTCACAGTCCATTAGTTTTTGTTGCCTTGGATTCCCTGCTCCAGGAATGGCAAGTGAGTCTACTAAGACCACTTCAGTTTTTCTTTCTCTATAGTAAAGTTTCTGTTTTTAAATTCGAGGACTCAAAATAAAGGCTTGTGGATTCTATTTTTAGTTCACTAGATGACTCCTCGTGACCTTTCGTAAGCCATGATATCTAATTTAGCTTTCTGTTAGGGTCCACTTGGGGAAAAGCATTCTGCGACAAAGGAATCATTCAAATGGGATCAGTCTTTGAATAAGAAATACGCAAAGCTACAATTTCTGTTTAGTCTTTTTTTTCATTTTTTTTTTAAACAGAAATAGTATTTGTGTGCGCTCTCTGGAAAGAGAGCATATGGTCTTTAACTCGATGTTTTTCAATAGTGACATTGTTAGGTGGTAAGTAAACCAGTGAATCCAAATTCCCCTAAAACAAAATAAAACAAAACCTCAAACACTATTGCACGCATGAAAACAGGGATCTTGCTATGGAGTGACTCTGATGCCATTCAAAGAACCCTAAGTTATTGCCACTGTCACTTACATTATCCTTATTAGGAGTCTGGATGCACATCTGGAACCATGGGGGATGCTGTAGAACAATTTCTAGAGGTTTTAACAGTGTTTTTGCGGAATCCATGAGATTAATTTCATGGAGAGATAGCTTTTGTGTACCATAAAAGAAAATCCTACACATTTAATCATCCAAGATTGTGCCAATGTTTCTCATGTATGTGAATTGACCTAGAAAGGGAGGGGTACTTAGTCATTGCCAGAGATATCACTTTGTGATTCCTGGTACTCCAAATTTTGGAAATGGAAGCTACCTTGAGTAAAGATTATTGTTACCAAATCCCTATATGAAGCAGAAAAGCAAGGTTACCTGGGGTGGGGGACACATCTATAAACTACTCCACCTATCATGGCTGAAGAAACTTGAGAAGCATTTATTTTTAGCTGAGGAGGGCCCATCAGTTCAAGTTGTAGAAGAGAAGGCTTCAAACAGGTGTGGCGGCCTCTTCTCCTGAGATGTGTCAACTGACGTATTCATCTCATGGGAATGGAAAGACACATTTAGAGCCATAGAACACAGGCAGCTGCATCAAAGAAGCTCTTTGGGGGAGACCCACACCCTTGGAATTAGAGCTATAAAAATATGAGGCAGGGTGCCTAGCCGAGATATAAAAGGAGTGACTGCTGTCTCCATGTGCAGAGCTGACACTGTGGGTCCTTGGTCAGCAAGGCATGCTATAAGCAGCTTGTCTGGAGCCAAGGGTTTGGAACAGCGTGTTCTCACTTAAGTGCCTACTATGTGATTACCTACACTTTCCTACTTTAGTCCCCTTTTGACAATAAGCACAAGGCTGCTAACCACATTGGTGAGTTAGGGCCAGAACTGCCTGCCACTTGACCAAGCAGCTCTACTAGGATTAAGCCTTTTATCCTCTTGCACCTGGCTTTAACTGATTGAGCCACACATTGAGCAAAGTCATCAATGACCCATTCTTTGCTGAAGCAGACTGACTATAGGTAACAGACAAATCTGGGTTCTCAAGCTTCTCTCCACCTTTGCCAATCAAATACTCTTTTTCTCGGGTCCTGGGGGGGGCACTCAAATGTTTAAGAAAAGTCCCTGTATTGGAAGCCAGTTATGCATAGCAGCTGGCTGCTCTCAGTCTTGGAGGATTTGCTGGGTGAAGCCTCTGTTCCTGTGTTGTAAGTTTGCACTTGTTATATCCACTCTGCTAGACCACAAACTCTGTCATGTTCTCTTTGCATGGCCCATAGAGTCAAACTCAAGTCATCACAGTTTTCCCTTAAATATATGTTGAATGAAGTTAATTTGCTAAGGGTTTAGCTAGGTGCCTGGTTAACTGTGTGGAGTAATTCAGAGTCACCTCAGCACAATCCTGAGCTTTTGGAGGCAGAGTGAAAAGAGCACTGGTGTCGGGGACAGCTGGAATTTGGCGCCTGGATTTAGCTGTGTGCCTGAGGTAAGCTTGTTAATCTTGGTTTCGCCATTTCCACCCCAGGCATGGTAAATGCTGACCTGTTTGGGCTGTCAGGAGATAATATCTATCAAAGAACCAAACGTGGAGCCTGGGATATGGTAGGATTCTGATATATGTGAATTCTTCTCTCCTGGGGGCAAGAGGCTCTTACTCTGAGGAATGCTGGGTGAGTGCTCAGGACTGAGATGTAGAAAGAAGAGCCTGTTCCTTCTTCCAGACCAAGCCTTCTGGCCTCCCCACTTACTTCAGCCATTGGATTAGCTTAGGGCCAGCCGCGAAATTGACTTTTCTCATAGTTTCTGGTCTTGAGACCTGTTACTGATCATTGAGGTGGAGTGGAAACATGATCATGGTTCATGGTATGCAAAGAAAATGTTGAGGTGGAGGGATTTTGTGAGCACTAGAAATAGCCCATGGCCCCACCCTGGAACTGCCCTCCAGCTCCAGGAGGAAAGGAAATGGGCACACTGCAGTCCCATCCAGGCAGGTGGGGCAGGAGATGAAAGAGGCTAGCCGGCCTTCAAGGGAACATACTGGCTTTGATCTCAGCAAAGGAAGAAGGGAGGTGCTAACCTCTCTCCACCCCTTCCCCTTTCTCTGCAGCACTCCTTTTGCTTCCTGGGCTTCAGTTGAAACACTCTTTTAGGGGAACACAGTAGTGTGGGGCAGGGCAAATGGAAGGTATGCAGAGGGGCAAAGGGCTGGGGGTTGAAGATAATGGCTGCTTTGGGGTAGTCATTGCAGAGTCCGAGTCTTGACCCCACGAGTCAATGAATAAAGGAATGTAAATAGTTTGTCTCCAGTTTAGTTCAGCCTAACTTAATTCTCCATTCTTGCTCAATCCTTTGCAGCTCTTGTGCACACAATGAAAACAGCACACAATTGGATACCTGGTCAAAAAGATAGCAGGGGAAGTCTTTGAGGTTGTTGCTATTTCTCCATCGTCCTGCTTGGTCAGAGGAAACCCCAGGCAGAGACCTAAATCAGCGTATTTTTCTATCTTTCCCTCAACACTTAGTATGAGTTGTCCCTACTATGTGCTGGACTAGATTAGTCACAAGGGTACAAAGACAATATGGTATGCTTAATAGCCTAGATAACTGTGGAGCAGTGAGGCGAGCTGCCCAGTAACGTTATAAAGGTGACAGTGCTAAAAGCGGTGACAGCTAATGTTTATTACCGGCTTATTAGTTGGCATGTACCTAAAGTATCCAAGCATATTTTATGGATTGAACTTAATTCTCACAACCAACCTATATGGTGTGTATCATTGTTTCCATTTTAAGGTGGGGATCTGAAGCATAGATTAGGCACAAAGCTAAACCCTAAAACTATGTTATCCTAGAGATCACCTCTGTAAAGTACACCAGAGGAACTGAACATGGAGGTCTGGCCAAGGGGGGATGGAGGTGTGGAAAAGGCGTTCCCAGCAGAGCCCAGGCAAAGGCAAGGCACCTGAAGCGGGAGAGCACCAAATTAGGGATAATTGGCTGTAGCTGAGCAGACTGTGGGGGAAAGCAAGAAGTTTGTGGCGGGCCCTGCCACACCATGCCTTTACCCTTGTCCCCATAAAGGCAGAACACTGTTTTGTTCCCTGCCATATTGCCGTTTCTCAAAACAATACTTGCACTTCATAGGTGGTAAATAAATACTTGTGGGATAATGAGATGAAGCGAAGCTCGGAGGAGATACAGGAAGTGAATGGGATCAGTGGCTTCCATGTGGAGTCTGTTGGAATTTGAGGAATGAATGTGAGTAGGGTCACCTGGTAGGAAGCTGGTGCTACAGCCCTGAGGGCTGCTCACAGAACTGGGACAGGGACACTTGCAGGAGTAATGGAAAAGGAAAACCTGCAAAGATAGTATTAACAGGATGGGGCAGTAACTTGGATCTGGGGAATAAGGGAAAGAGTAAAGATGTCTTGCCTTGCAGGAGGAGCAGTGAGAGGATCCAGCCTGTGGACCCAGAAGAAGGTGTGGGGGGGGCGATTCTAGTGGGGAGCACACACAGAGTCAGGATCCTGGTGACAGTGGTCTATGTGAGAGAGTAGGCCCAGTGAAAGGGGAGGTGGGGCCTCTCACAGCACATGTGTTATAGATTTGGGAATTACCAATGACAACAAAGTTAAGGAAGCAGATAAGACTGTCTTGGTCAGCAGGGTGGAGGGCCTGCGACAGAGGGGAGAGGAGAGTCACGGAAGAAATCATGGAGAGCCAGAGCACTTCTGGGCTGGGCAGAGGGACTGGAAGCAGTTCTGACAACTAAGTTGAAATCTCTCAGAGAGTTTAAAGATTTCACTTTGATTTTATGTGCATGCGTGTTTTGCCTGCATGTGTGTGTGTGCACCACATGTGTGCCTAGTGCTCTTGGAGGCCAGATGAGGGCACTGGAACACTGGAGTTACAGATGGTTGTGAGCTTCCATGTGTGTGCTGGAAATTGAACCTGGGTCCTCTGCAAGAGCAGCAAGAGCTCTTAACTGCTGAACCATCTCTCCAGACCCTGCTAGAGACTTTAAATGAGATGAGGTCTAAACTGTCTCCTTCCTGTACCCAGAGGAAGGAGGGTGTGGACAGAGGCTTGCTCAGAGAAGGGCAAGGATTTAGACAGGAGGAAGTAGAGAGGAGAATTCAGATAAACAGTACCTTATTTTAAAGGAGTTTGATCTGGTATGGGGCTGTAGGGAGGATTTCAAATGGGAGCATCTTGAGTATATTTACAGGCACTGGGGAAGGAGCCTACAACATGGACGTAAGAACAGCCTGAGAAAGACTCACAGAAGGAAAGTACTGTTTTATGCATCTTTATATTACCCATGGTTCTTAGCACAAGGCCTGGAAAACAGGTGCTCAATTCATATTTGGTGCACGAGTAAGATAAAGTGCGATTGAGATTTCACAGTGGTCCACATCCAGTGGAAGAATTAGGATCTTGAACGGTGGGGGTGATGGCAGACAGACAGTGGTGAGTTGTATGTGTTAGGGGTTTGTTAAATGGAATCAAGATGTATGTGGAGACCACCAAGTGCTAATGAGGTAGCCTGAGCTGGAAAAGGAGAGCCTTGGCTTCAGGTTGAGGAGACAGACTTTCCATGGTAGGCACTGGGGCAGGCTCAAGCAAGAAAGGCTAGTGACTAATGTGGAGGCTAACACAGTGGTATTCAGAGAGAAGCAGTGAGGACTTGAACCATACAGTTGTTGTAGGGTGGAGTAGACAGGATACCCTGAAGGGAAACTCAACAGGATTTGCCAGTTTGTTGTTGGCTGTGGAAAAAGGGATTTTGAATCAGGATGAGTGCCACCGATAGGAATGGATTTACTGAGGTAAATTAGATGGTGTGAGACTGACCGATGGAAGATGGGCTTGCTGTCAGTTGGATTTGACATGACAATAGGGCATCTGCGTCATGAGTGAAGTCATGACAGAGGACCAAGGTACATCATCGGAAGAAGGGTGATAGAAGGATATTTGGGGGATAGGAATTGCAGTGAACAGTAGGGCAAAAAAGCCAGCAGAAAGAGAGGGGGACAGTGAACAGAAGCTTCTTGTCATCTCAGATGAGAATCAATAAAGAAGATACTTAGAGGGCTATAGCTTCTCATGCTGCCAACTCATCCCTGGGGTAGAGCTGCCTCCCCATCTCCCAGCCAGCTGGGGATATAATGGTACTGCTTCTGTCCAGCTCTCTTCCTGGAATACTCTGAGTGACTCTCAAACTTCTCATTGTTAACTCAAATTCCTCCCTTTTCTAAAAATTACATTTAATTCCACCAGGACAAGTCCAAGGTTAGTGCCAATCTTTCTTACAGACCTGAGGCTTTTCTCTGTGGTTATTTGGGAACATTGTGTCTCTGACTGTAACCTGGGCCCTGGCCAGGAAGAGCACTTCTTGTCCTTTATCACCTTGTGAGCAGAACTCATCATAACCAGAATAACATAATACCAGCACTTTGAACCCCAATATCATCTCACATGATGCATCTCAAACTTTCCTGTATCTCCAATTATTCCAAAGAACCTGGGTCCAACCATGATGGAAACGAAAAAGCCCTCTTTTTTTTCCCAGAAAAACATTTCTGTTTACAGGAAATTCGGTTATTACATATGTCATTGATGGTACATTTTAAGGACATAAAATTGCAGTGGTATTATTGGGAGTAAATTTTATTGCCATGGCTTTACAACATAAACAAACAAAAATAATAACTCCATTAGTTGCTGGATTGAACCAGCAGGAAGCAGAACATCAAAGGCAATTTCTGGCAGGCAGAGGATGGAAGGTAGGACTATCCAGAGCATGACCCAGAGGTCAGGGTGATATATGCTATTGTAGAGAAGATATTAGGTGGACAAGAGGGTGGAAGAACAGCCAGATTGTTAGTTGCTAGAATAGAAACCTGGCTACTGTCTCAACTCCAGGTACATCCTACCTGCACTCCTCAGTATGTATGAACTGCTTAATGGGGAGGCCCATACCCAAGAGTATAAATAAACCAAGAACTGTGTGTTTGAATGAATGAATGAATGAATAAGTTATGGAAATAGTTTTATTATCAGGCATTTTTCTTATGTTGCTAAGGATGGAACCCAGGATCATGCACGTGCGCAATATGCCTTCTACCCTGAGCTGAACTCCAGCCCTTATTCTTTTTTATCATAATTTTTAAAACATTTGCTATTGAAAAAAGTCTATTAAGCAAAATAACAAGGTAAATCCAGAAATGTTATCTTACTTGAGCACCAATTACATTTAATTGGAGAATTGCCCAATATTAACAAGTCTTAATTCATTAGCCAATGGACTTACAAGTGACTTGTGCACATATCTATAGCATGTTTACCTAATTAACCTATTTAGTGAGGTTCCTGAACTAGCCAATGCACAGCACCACATATACACATGAGCATGCATTCTGTTGGGTGCTAAGTATCATTCTAGACCCCCTAGAAAAGTGGGATAAACAGAACAAAAAAAATCAGGTATAGTAACAGTTCTCAGGATAAAAACGTAGAGAACAATATAATAGGAGAAACAGGAAAAACTGTAAAAATATAATAAATGTATTGGTTCAGTGTGTGTGCATCACTGGACCAGTTAGGTGGCTTGTCCAATATCCTAATGATAATTCTATTAAAATCATCACAGCTGTGCATTTGAACCCAGTGGGTTTTTCACTAAGTCATGAATTAGCTAAAGACAAGGACTTCTGGAGTCATGTGCGATGAACCTTTAACCTCAATTATGCCCTTTACTAGCTGTGTGACCTTAGGAAAATTTTTGCTATTAATCTCTTGGCTTTCTTGTTTGTAAAGTGGGGAAAATAACAGAACCTAGTTTATAGGGTTGTTGCAACAATATAAGTGAGGTGACTCACAGGAAGTACTTGGGATAGAACCTGTCTTATAGCAAATGCTCAACAAACCATTATTTAGTGCTAGATACTCTCCCTTCTTCTTAGGCTTTATCAACTATACAAAGAAACAGGACTCTGAATGTAATGGACAGTGAGTAAAATCAATTTCTGTACAGATGTCTGTTCTCATCAAAATGGGTGGTGAGTTAGAGAGAACTTAGCCTGTCTCCAAGAACTCTGAAATAAGCAAGAGCTGCAGAGATCAAGAGAAGGATCAAGTGGAAATGGCTAAGAAAAATGGACAGGTGGGATGAGGAGCTGGAAGTGGTGGGAGGAAAGGAGGACAAGGTAACAGAAAACGAGTTAATTTCTGTAAAGCATGGACAGTGCTTGGCCTACAGCAAATGCTCAGGACCTCAGAGGAAGAGGCAGGAAAGACAAGGGTAAGGGTTTCCACCTCTCTAGGGTTTTTCCTGAAAACCAAAATTTTCCTTCAGGGTGTGGTTTTAGTGGAAGAGTCCTGGCCAAGACCAATACCTTCCCCACATCACTACGGATACTCAAGTTTCCACTATTAGAGAGAATTTCTTCATAAATACATGCCGGGCCAACTCTGGTTATACCATATGTCTCTGTTGATGAAATGAAAATTTGGAAACAAACCTACGCATGAAGGTTTTTTTTTTTTTTACATTCAGCTTTCCTTTGGCCAATGATGGGGATTAAAGATGGGATTACCCAGGGGTATTGTTTTATCTGGCTTATTTGCTGGACAAGTATTAATATGATTTTGGAAATGTTTTCTGCTGGAGGAGAAGTAACCATTACCTTGGTGGATCCTTATACTATGCCAAGCAACTGCCCTTTCTAGATCCCTAAGCTACCTGGCATGCTGTCCTCATTGCCTTGATTCCTTCATTTCTCAGACACTTCATCACAATGCAGTTTTGCTTCCACCCCACACCCTAAGAAACTTCAGTTTAGTGACAGCTCTCATTTCCTTGGTAGTAACTGCTAGGGGCACTATGTTAAGGAAGTTTCTGAGACTGGGTCTAGAATCAGCAAGAAAATGTACCATACTCAATTTCCAGTGTACTGAGGGTCCTTGGGTGATGGGGAGGGCAACTTAAGTCAGCTGTGTTCTATCTTTATTCGCTATTGCTGTATTAGGAGACTAAAAGTTAGCCAGGCCTGGTAGGGAAAGCTTGTAATCTCAGGATACTGAGGCAAGACGACTGCAAGTTCAGGATTTTCCTGGGCTACAGAATGAGGTTCAGGTCAGCCTGGGCAACTTAGTGAGATCCTATCTCAAAATCAAGTTTAAAAGGATTGGGAGTGTAGCTCAGTGGTAAAGTGCTTTCCTAGCATGAGCATGGGCTCTAGTTCTTGTGCCCGGGGTGGGGTAGGGTACACAGAGAGATCAAGGACCAATAGTGACCTCCCAATTGTCCAATATAATGTTTTCTTCTCAGTTACCATTCATCATATTTGATCGTCTATTATTACATGCCAAGCTCCGATCCCCCTTATATCCTCCCCATCCCCATCTACCATTGTTTCCCCAATCCTTCTTAGGATGGAAGCCTCCCACTTAATCTTGTCAGAAGTACAATTCTCTGTCACATCTTCAGCCTCTCTCTCTGCAAGAACACACATTTTCCGTTACCATTTTGATTAAATCTCTGCAGGGGCCCTGCAAGTATGGACCCCGATGAAATTTGTCCCCTTCTCTGATTTGCATTTCAAATCATCTGTGGAACATTTCTACCTGGAAAACTTGAATTCTTGGCCCTCAAAACTTCATGTGTTCCAAGTAGACCTAATCCAGTTTAACTCCCTTCATAGAGAATGCACAACTTTGTTTCCTCGGTACCATGGGTGAGTCCCACCATACAATAAGGCCTCTTAGTAAAGATTTGAATTTATGACTCTGACCAGGTTTGTGTCCTAGTGCTTTGTTTGGAGGCAGTAGGTTTTGTGCATTCAGAAGATATCCCTCACTGTGATCTTCCCATTGTTTGATGAGCAATGACTTTTTTCGAAAACCAAATAAAATAAATCTCTTTTATCTAACTATGTGCAAAGAGATAGAATGAGGCCCAGGCACTCTGAGGACTGCCATTCTCTCTTGAGGTACTTTGTAAAGTCTAAAAGCACTGGATGCTTATCTCTTGGCAAGTGCTAGGTGCTATGAGACAATGGTGAAGGCCTCAGGTCTTGAAGGGCTTGTCTAGTAGGGAATATAGACACGGGCAGGAATACCTAGACTAAGAGAATGGCAGAGGGTACTTGACTGTCTGGGATGATGGGAATTCTGAAGTGGGAATTGGGGATTGTAAGGGTACAGACTGGATAATAGGTCAGGCTTCAAGAGATGATGAGAAGCAATAGAGCTGTTGTAAAGGATGAGAAAGTCTAAATAGAAGGAAGAGAAGGTAAGAAAGGCAGAAGAAATAGTGATGACAATGGAGACATAGTCAAACATGATGCCAAACATTAATTCACAGACCCAGTAGGCTACAACAGGAAGATGATGTAGATCATGGATTCAGCATCAACCTAGGTTACATCATGAGATCCTGTCTCCACGAAATTCATTATAGAGGAAGGACAGAGGACTGGGTCAAAATCAGTATAGTACAGACCTCTGGGTAACTTTCTTCTCCAAATAGCACATTTTCCTTTTGTGCTGACTGCTGACAGATTGACTGGTGTGGTAGAGAGAGGGCAAAGCAGTGGATGGACCAGATACTCCATCATCGTGGGATTTCTCACTGACAGATCCATCAGATAGACTACTTCAGCACAAACTGGGCTTGCACTTTCTAGGACCTATTGAATCATTTGCTTACTGATTCAGATGATACACATAATTCCTGAGCATGTCTGTGTGCCAGACATGGCCTGGAATAGATGAACGAGACTCAGTTCCTGTCCTCATGAGTGAATGGAGAGCTAGCTCTGGAAATGATCAATTGCTGTAGTCTAAGAAGAGCCCCCACAGGGGTGCCAGCAAAGGGCTCCTGTAGGCCATAGGGAAGATGAAGCCAAATAAAGTCCTACACTTGGAGTTAGCCTCTAACTTTATTTTCCCACCATCTTTGAGTTTTCTGTCAGAAATTCAGATCTGCCCATGTCACTCCCCTTGCTTAAGAACTATGATAGGCTCCTCCACTTTTTCAAGGCCAAGTCCAATGCAAAAGCAAGAAACACAAAGGCTTTCAATCAGTTCCAGCCAACGGACTTTTCCAGCCTTATCTTATACCAAGGCTAGTCTGAGGCCCTCTCTCTGTGGACCCATTGAGCTGCAGCATCTCTCCCACTCTTTTATCTGGTCAACACCACTGTCTCCCTTGAGCCTCTGCTGAAGGCTGAATCTCTGCTACATGGTGCCAGGCCCCAAGATAGAGCAAGTTCCTCCCATAACCCCACAGTTAACTGGCCAGTGTTCTATACTTATCACATTAAGTGCAACAATTGTTTATGTGTATCTTTCCTTTACTGGACAATGTCATCCCAACAGTGGGGGCTGGGCCCTATCTTCTTTTCTCATTTCTGACATTTGTACCAGTCTGGTTCTCCATACAGTTTTGCTGGGTGAATGAATGACTCTGACATGTGGCCAGTTGGGCCTGGCTGTTGTCAACAGCTGGCATTACTTAACATGAGAGCTGCATAAAAAAAAAGAAAGAAAGGGCAGCCAGCGTAGCTGAAAAGCAGGCGGCTCTAGTGACATCATGACAAAAACAAAACAAAACCAGAGAAGGCTGGGACAAATGCCCCAACTCCGGCTGTACCAAGCCACTCTCACTTCTGAGCAGCCCTTTTTGTCTGCTTGCCCATTCACTTTCGAAAACCCAGTCATGGAAATGACTCTAATTATTCATGGTCAGTGGCATATCCAGGAAACACTCGGTTTACAAGCAATTAAAACACACTAAAATAGATTTATACAGGTTGAACTTGATCGCGCTGGTGAGAAGGGAGTGAGTGGCTCATGTCTTGGAGTGGGATTTGTTTGCCAAGGCTGCTCTTTATCTCTCTTTGTCTCCTTGCTGCATTGGTTAGGGACAAACATGGCAAACATCTGGAGGTACCACTTAAGAAGAGCTCCCTGTGAAGAATATGTAGAATTCGGTCCACAGATGTTGCCTTCATGCGGACTGTCCTATAAAGGTGTCAGTACATTCATGGCCTACCCACTGCTGGAAAGCCCCTCAGCACTGTCTCCAAGAGCTTGGTTTCCAAAGGGGAGCTACTTGCTATCACTTAATCCTTCAAGGGTTGGTCTCTTCACTGATAAAATGGGGACAAGAATCTCTACCCCGTCATCCTTCAAGAGCTGTTTCTGAAGATCAAAGGAAGAGACCTAGAAAAAAGCTCTAGGGGTTAACCGAGTGAAGGACTTTGGCTTCCATGACAAAAGCCTCTAATGAAGGTCTGGCTTTCCAGCCCCTTCAAAGTTCTGTACTACTGCTCATCCACTGATTAGCAAAGGTACATTTAGTTTTGTCCTCTAGGTTTATTTAAGAGCCGACACAAGGATGATTCATCGCCTTGCCACACTCAAACCAACAGAGTTTTAACATCCCTCAAATGAAGATGACAGTTAGCAGCTAAACAAATACAGCATTGGGTCAACAGACACAGGCAGCCAGAGTCCTAGCTCAGAGTCCAGGGGCTACAGAGATTTTGTTCCTTTGTTTTCCACAGCAGGCTGAGCTTTCTTGGGTTTGACTCTAAAGGGGACAAGTCTTTTAGCTGCTTCAAGAAGCTGGACTAGCACAGAGCTAAGCCATTCTGCAGGCCAGTGTGATGTCACACAATTTAGGGTCATCACGGTGAAATGGGATCTTTTAGATCAGCTTTTGGAGTTAAGTTTACTGTAAAAAGGACAACAGATAGTCACAAAAGCAAAATGTGTGGTGGGGAGCAAAGGTCATAGACAGATAACAGGAGAGATGGGTCTACCTTGAAATTTGACTTTAAGCTCTTAAGGCCATGAGATGCATTAATGACCACTTATTTACTCTACAATTACAAAGGGATCCTGGGTTCCTCCATGCTTCATCCCACCTTCCTGCCTTTTGGCTTGCCATCACCTTTGCAAAGAATTAAGTTTGCAAAGAATTCTCAGACCTCCCTTCTCAACCTAAACCATTACCACTCATTTTTAGAGACCTAGCTCAGATGTAACCTCCTTGAAGTCTCCACTGAGTCTCCAAAGGCAGAATTCCTTCTTCACTCCTTTGGGGCCCCACAAGGGTTCTCAGCTCTTGGGTTCACTTTGTCTTACGGTTTCCTGTCATTTCTTTCCCACTGGGCCAGGAGTGCTGCTCTTAGGAGCCAGAACCACATGGCATAAAGATGCTCTCTTAGCACAGAGCAGGGCACAGAGATGGCCAGAACTTGCTCACTGGGTTTGCACATGACCCAGGGGGACATCCTATCAGGCTTCCTGCTTTAACACTGGATGTACCTGTTTAGTAACAACCTCAGTGCCAGCATGCAGTGAAATGTCTTTTGCCTGAGTGGCTAGGAAATATGTGAGGAGGTTCAGTCTTGGATCACCTCCTGGTGCAGGCCTCAACTTAAGTTTTCCAAGTTAACAAATGTGAGCTGGAAGGCACTGCTCCCAACTCCAGCCCTCAGCTCAACTCTCCCGTGCTAGCTTCTTAGGAGTTGAATTTGACAATTGAAAATGTTATCTATCACCACAGAGGAATGCTTTGTGGATGGAGTCTGACTGGGCTGTGCATCCTACAGCTCTGGTTTATCCCTTTGACTTTGGCTTCTTCCCCTGGCTCTGCTAACTATGAACTCAATGGCTTTGGACTTACTAGGTCATTTCATATTCCAAAATGAGAAGAATATGAAATTGTGACATGGGACGAATCAAAAACTTGACTTCAAATCCTGTGGATAAGGGAAACAACAGTTGATGTTGGTGGAATCTGTAGGTGTTTGCTATTCTGGCCATTTCTGTCTGTGTGGCTCACTATGCCTCAAGCCCATATATATAGTCTTTGGGGGAGGAAGGACAGACCAGCACCTCTGACCCAGGCTGCCCAAAGTGGGCACCCATGGCAGGCTACCAGACTCGAAGTACAGAAAGAGATGCTTAGCTGTGTCTCCTGCTTCCCAAGAGAGACCACAAACTACAAGTTCTGAAAGCTGTGCCTCCCAGAGCAGTTTAATATTGAAATTGAATAAAACTCATGACAAAGTCAATCTGACACATATTTAATGATATGCCTAATTATTATTGTGCTATAGTATAATTAGGCATAATGGTAAGCAACCCTTGGGGATGAGTGTGATTATAATTTATTTTTATACAGCTAAACCAGAGATGTCTGAGGCCAGCCAGTTGGGGGTCAGGACTGAGGTTGGGTGCACAGGAGGCATGGTGTTCCTCTGGCTCCCTTTTCTCTCCTCAGCCTATTCCTTTACCCCTTATTAGGGAATAGAAGATATATTTGAACAGGAGTGTGGATCTTGAATGGCTGTTTTCTCTGGCCAAGGGGTGGCTGCCCCCTGGGGCTAGAGAATCTGGAATGTTCACAGAGGCTTCAAAATGAATAGTGTCATTTTCCATGAGGTCTGAAATTCTACCAACCATCCTTGAACCTGAATATTTTGGTCTTGTTTATATTCCAATTGGAACAAATCTACATTAAAATGTTTTAGATGATTAGGTAAAATGTGACAGACACTAATATTAGATGATGATATTATTAATTGGGCTGTTTGATAATTTTATTGTGATTCTGTTAAGGAAAGGTCATTATTGGGATGCGAATATAGCTTGGTAGTACAGTGCATGTTTAGCACTCTTGAGGCCCTGGGTTCAATTCCTAGCATACCCCAGACCCTTATCTACTGGAAACACATAATTTAGTGGCCTCTTTCAGAAACAATGGAGGGCAGAATAAAAATGGTGGGTGTTGATAACTGTTGAAGCTGGGAGGAGGTGGTTACATAGCAGTCCACTGTTTTTTCCTCTCCTTTATATATGCTTAAACATTTATATAATAAAAACTAAAAATTATATATCACAGTCTTCTCTGGCATGGATTCACACACTGCAAAAAATTAATGTGGTCATGTTACTACTATCTAGCACATACAGGAGCTTCTGAGAATGGGTTTTTGCTTCGGGAGACTTGGGTGGGTGGGTAGATGTATGTTGGAACATGAGGAACTTTTAGAAAGCAGGAGCCTTGCCTGGCATAGAAAAATATGTGTAAGTGATGGGGGATTTTCAATGGTTACTAGACAGTGTAAAAGTTCTGGAAGAGAAGTCAGAAAGTGACCAAGGAGAGGAGAAAGTACAGAATAGATGTCCCTGTCGGTCCTCTTGGTATGTTGTTGGCATGTAGGCTCCCAGACGTTGGACTGTTTGTTCACTCTGTCTTTCTGAGATTTCCTAAACATGAATTAGTGTATTTATTTTACTCATTCATTTACTAAAAAATATGTATTAAGTGTCTTTAGCTTGGCAAGGCCAATGGGTACATTTGGGGTATAGCACTGAGCAAAGTCTTCAGGGAACTCCCATTCTAGAGCAGTGCTTCTCATCCTTCCTAATGCTGTGACCCTTTAATACAGTTCTTCATGGTGTGCTGACCCTCAACCATAAAATTATTTCATTGCTATTTCACAACTGTCATTTGTTACTGTTATGAACCGTAATGTAAATATCTGTGTTCTCCGATGGTTTTAGGTGACCCTTGTGAAAGGGTCATTTAACCCCCAAAGTGGTTGTGACCCTCAGGTTGAGAAACACTGTTCTGGTGGGAGGAGACATGCAGTAAATTACAAACAGGTATAGCATATGGCAGATAGTGATAAGTAGGGGACAGGGGACAAGGGACAGGGACTACTGTCGAATTAGTTGCTCAGGACCAAACTTGCATGATACTTGGGCCTTTATGAGCTGTTTCAGATACCATCCTGTCTCCTATAACCAGATTTTTGGCCATGTTCTCTGCATTTTACCAAGAGACTGTGAGCCTTTTAGTGTGTATATATGTATATACTTTAACCTCATTCCTGATTTCATTCTGACCTCCTGAGTAATTCACATGGCTCTTTTGAAATCTCCAGCTGCTGCTTCCTTCAGGGAGTGATGATAGGTCCTTCTTCCTTCCTAACTGCATGTCATCTCTGGGTCTTCTCATGTTCCATAGCACCTTTGCATACAGTCTCTACTAAAGTGTAGACCATTGTGGATTATGATTCACTACCTGATAGATGGAGTTCTTGGGGGATAGAGTGTGTCTTTTTATCTCTGCACAGGGTGGGGGATCTTGTACGTGTTGATGAATACATGAGTGGAGGGATAGACAGACAATAAGTGTGTATAAAAAGGCCTGCTGCTGTTATTTGTTTTCCTGAATCAGTTGTTTTCCGTTATTCACTCACATGCACTGAAAGCTCGCCAGCTCAAGGCCTTGGAGATAAGACTAACTTCATAGGGTTTATATTTGACTAACTTTATCCTCACACAATAAGAGGGAGGTACTGGACATAGTCCCATTATATAAAGAAGTGAGGCTTAAAGCTATTAAGTAACTTGTCCAAGGCCACAGAGCTTGCAGGTTGAAAGTTAGACTCCCATCTCTGGTCTGTGGGATTCAAAAGCCATTGTTTTAGATCCAGCATCAGCAAATAAAAGCCCATGTATTGAATCTTTCCCTCTGTCCTTTTTGTTTGAAATATAATTCACTTTTTTACAATACATGATTTAGTGTGTTTACAAGAAGTATATTTACATGGCTATGCGGCCCGTATCTAATTCTAGATCATTTTCATGACTCCAGAAGGAAGCTCCATGCCCATTAGGCATTCACTTCCCCTTCCTCAGCTCCTGGCAACCATGAATAAGCTTTTGGTTTCTATGGATATGCAGATTCTGAACAAGTCATATAAATACCTTTTGTGTCTTTTCCCCATTTGGTGTACATATTTAAGGTTTACCTATGTTGTATCAGTACTTTATTTATGTTTATGATTATGTTTATGCTCATAAGGGCCCAAAGAGAAATAGTTTAGATGATAGATAAAATCTACACCCCCACACAAATGCTTCTTAATGTCCTCCAGATCTTTCTTTCCTTCCTTCTTTCCTTCCTTCTTTCCTTCCTTCCTTCCTTCCTTCCATTCATCCATCCAATGGTTTTATATCTGCAGTTTCAACTAAATGGGTTACAAATATTCAGAAAAAAATCTGCAGTGAACATATATAGCCTTTTGTTACTACCGTCTATAAAACACTGTGTGACAACTGTTTGCACAGTGCTTACACTTTGTTAGCTTTGGTAAAATAGATACTATTTAAAGTATACAGGAGGATGTACAAAAGGCTATATCTGAATACTAAACCATTTTATATAGGTGACTTGAACATCCTAATATTCTGGTATCCTGAGGGTCTTGGAACCAATCCACCAAGGATACAAAGGGATGTGCCTGTATGTGTGCATGCATGTTTAAATATACTTTTTGTTTAGCCACATACCAGTTGATGGACCTTTTGTGTTATTTTTGCTTTAAGCTATTAAGAATAATGTTGCAAGCTGGAGAGATGGCTCAGCGGTTAAGAGCACTGACTGCTCTTCCACAGGTCCTGAGTTCAATTCCCAGTAACCACATGGTGACTCACAACCATCTGTAATGGAATCTGCTGCCCTCTTCTGGTGTGTCTGAAGATAGCTACAGTGTACTCATATAAATAATAAATAAATCTTAAAAAAATAATGTTGCAAAAAAAATAATGTTGCTATGAAAATCTATGTATAATTTTCATAGGAACATTTGTGGTTATATACCTTAGAGAAGAATTCCTAGGTTACTTGATAACTTTAACTTTTAAGAAACTGTCAGACCAATTTCTAAAGTGGCAGCAATATTTTAGGTTCCCATTAGCAATTCATGTTGATTTTATCTTTTCAACAGGCTTAAGGTGAACATTTGCTATTGTATATAATATGTGTATACATACATGTGTGTGTTCCTGTGTAAATATGGGTTCACCTCCAGAGCACTGAGATTACAACTGTGTGCTACCGCAGTCAGCTATGAATTTTTCTTTCTCTTCTTTTGTGGTGCTAGGGATCAAATGCAGGTGTGTATATCATGTTAAACAGGTGCTCTATACCTAAGCTACATCCATATTGTATGCTTTTTTTGTTATTGTTGCTGTTGTTCATAGCTGGGTTTGGTATCGGGGTAATACTTGACTCAGAATGAGTTGGACAGTTTTATTTGTTAGAGTTCCAGAGAGAAATGAAAAAAATGCATGCATATTCAGCCTGAGGGCGGAAGACTAAAGTAGCTGAGCAGTACGGATGGAGAGGGAGAGGCCAAGGGATAGAAAGAGAGAGAGTTCTTCCTTTGAATTTTTCTTTTATTCAGATCCTCAATGGGCTGGATGATGCCCACTTACTCTGCTCAAGAAAATCCTCTTTTCTTAGTCTATTGACCCAAGAGCTAATCTCTTACAGAAAAAATGTTTTCAGATACAACCAGAAATGTTTAACCAAATTCCTGGGCATTTTTGTGGCCTAGTCACCCAATTTGAGTCACGTTTTCTATTTTCCTTTGTGAGTTTACTTAAATTTCAATCAATTTTGATAAAAATTTCAAATAATTTTTGGTTTTATTAATTAAAAAATATTTTTCTGGAGCTGTGTGTGGTGGCACACACTTTTAATCCCAGCAGTCAGGAGGCTGAGACAGACAGATCTCTTGTAGTTTGAGGCCAGCCTGGTCTACAGAGTGAGTTCTCAGACAGGCAATGCTACACGGGAGACCCTGTCTTAGGCTGCTGCCATACTTTTGATTTTGTTATTTATTTATTTTTATGTATAAGTATTTTGCCTGTATTTATGTCTGTGTACCACATATGCAACCAGTGTCCTTGTAAGACAAACATGCATGCAAACGGAAAAAAAAGTTTCACATTCTCTGGAAATGGCATTATATACAGACAGTTGTGAGCTGCTATATGTGTGCTGGGAATTGAATCTGGTCCTCTGGAAAGTAGTCAGTAGTCTTAACCATTGGGCCATCTGTACACCCTTCTATTTTACTTATTTTTGATCAAATTTTTATTATTTCTTTTGCTTGCTTTTTTTTTTGTGATGTGTGTGCATCAGCACTCCATTTTCTTAAGATAGAAGGTTGGGTTTCAAATTGTGGTACACCTTTTTTTCTTCTTGTTGTTAAATAGGTATTTGCAGCTATAAATTCCCCTCAAATTATTGCTTTCACTGTGTTCCATAAATTCTTTATGCATTATGTGTTGTATTGTATAAGCTTTGACAAATTATCTTCAATCCTAAATTATTTTACAACTTTTTATGAGATTTCTTTTCTAACCATATCTGCCTGTTCTTCTATAGCCTGACTGCTGAACTGTGAAATTAGTCCCCCTCTGTCCTCAGACTGGAATATATATCCATACCACAGGCATCCAAGTGTCTTTTCCTTCTGGAGGTCCCTAACAAATACAACTTCCTCATTTAATCTATGTATTATTGAGAAGAGTGATGTTTAATTTATACATATTTGTGAATGAGATGTCCCCAGATGTTTTTTCTATGAATCTCTAATTTTATCCTTTTTCTTTCATTCATTCATTCATTCATTCATTCATTCATTCACTTACTCACTCATGGACAGGCTCTTACTCTGTAGCTCTGACTAGCCTGAAAGGAACCCACTACATAGAGCAGGCTGGTCTAGAACTCACACAGCTCTACCTGCCTCTGCCTCCAAATGCTGAGATTAAAATTGTGCCCACCACATCTAATTCTTTTCTATATAATTTAATTCCAAGGCATGTTTATATGATTTCAATCCTTTTAGATTTAGTTTTGTGGTCTGACAATGTCATATCCTGGAAATTTTTCTATATGTAGTTAAAGAGAATTCCCTGGTTGTCTTCTCATTTTGCTAATAAAGCTATTTTCTTACTTATCATCTGTCTAGTTATTCAATACATTATTGAAAGTAGGGTATAGATATTTCCAACTATTATTACTGTATTATTTATTTCTTCAGTTCTGGCTTCAATTTTATATATTTTGTTGTCTTGTTGCTATGTGCATATAGACATGATTTTTATTAACATAACTATCAATATAACTATATTAATAATAGTTATTAATATAATGATTTGGTTATTTACACCTGATGTTTCTTTCACTATCCCTTTACTTTCAACTCATATGCATCTTTGAGTTTAAATCATTTTTCTTAAGAACAGTACATAGTTGGATCACTTAAAAACCCATTTTGCCAATCTTTTTTAATCTAACTTCTTCTTTTGAGACTGCGTCATATGTATCCAAGTATAGCCTTGAACTCACTATATATGTAGTGAGCATGAACTCACTATGACGATGACGACCTTGGATGATCCTCTTGTCTGCATCTTTTAAGTGCTTGGGATTACAGCTGTGAACTAGCATACCTAGGTTATGGGGCTCTGGGCATTGAACCCAGGATTTAATGAATTCTAGATAAGCACACTACCAACTTAGCCTTACCAGTCTCTAGCTTGAATGGTAATACTTACTCACTTATACTTAATATTAACTACTTATAAGACATAGTTTATGTATGCCATAGTTACAATTCATTTTCTTAAGGTTTAGAGTTTTTTCTCTATTCTCCCATTTCAGTCTACTTTTTAATTAGTTATCTTCTAGCATACCATTCAAGTTTTCTTGTTGATTTAAATATATGTATTACACATATGTAAGTGTGCAACCATATGTGTACACACATACACATGCTTAATTTTTTTAGCAATTGCCTAGGGATTACAATTAGTACCTTACCTCTCCCTCCTTGTTTTCTTGAGATAGGGTCTCATTGTGTAGCACTGGCTTACCTTAACTTTTATCGTTGCCATTTGGATTCATGCTAGTTGTTTAATTTCAATAACATACACACACTTTGCTCCTATATAGCTCCACTTCCTCACCCCTCCTTTGTGTTGCTATTGACATACAAACCATACCTTTACTTCTTTTATATATATCAAAGCAGATTTTAATTCTTATTTGGGTATCTATCTTTTAAATTATATGGCAAAAATAGCTACAAAGGAAAATGTAATTTTCTTTTCTTTCTTGAGTCAGAGTTTCACTATGTAGCCCAGTCTTGAACTCATAATTCCACCAGGCCTAGCTTACATGTTTACATTTGTATGCATGTATGTAGTCATCTTTTATGGTGTCTTTTTTCCTCCCATGGATTCAAATGACTGCTTAGTATTATTTCAGTCCTAAGAAATCGCTTTAGTTCTGCCCTCACCTTTGGTATTGTGGATGGAACCCCAGATCTAACACACGCTACATCTGTTCTACCAATAAGCTACAGCCCTATCTCCTAGTCTTTTCTTTCTTTCTTCCTTTTTTTGTTTGTAGTTTGAGACAGGGTTTCTCTGTGTAGCTCTGTGTAGCTAACTCTGTAGACCAGGCTGGCCTCGAACTCAGAGATCCACCTGCCTCTTCCTCCCAAGTGCTGGGATTAAAAATGTGTGCCACCATGCCTGGCTCCTAGTATTTTCTTATTGAGTAGGTTTAGTATTTCTTATACCCATCAGAATCTCCCAGTGTTGATCTATTGATGCTTTAATTTCCCTTTCATAACTGATGAGTACTTTTGCCATGGTAAAGAGCTTTGGTATAGCGTTTCCCTGCTCTCAGCACGCTAAATAAGTCATCTCAGAGCTTCCTGGCACCCATGGTTTGTTCTCAGAAGTCAGTATCTTACTGAGAGCTGCATGCACACACTGAGTTTTGCTCTTCTTTTGAGTTCTCTGGCATTGGCACTTTTTGACCTATCCTAATGTGGACATCTCTGAGATGTTCATATTCGGACTTACGGGCTTCTTAGACATCAACACATGTTTTACTAGCTTTGGAGACTTCTAGGCCATGATGTCTCCAAATATTCTTTCTACCTTCTCTTCTCCCTTTCTCCCAATATTCTCATGGTGTGTTTGTTAGAGTGCTTGATATTGTCCTATGGGTCCCTAATGTTTTGTTTATTTTTTGTTTTTTTGATTTATGTAACTTACACTGAATAATGTAAACCAACCTGTTCCAGTTTGCTGATTTGTCTTCTGCCTGCTCAAAATTGCTGAGTCATTCTAGTGAATTTTGACTACAAGTAGATTGTAGATTTTTTTTGACTATAGAATTGCTATTATGTGGTTATTTAAAAAAGCAATCTCTGTCCCTGGTGATAGTCTTATTTTTAGTAAGACATATTTTTTTATACTTTCTTTTAATTTTCTTGCACACATTTAAATACCTAATTTATGGGCTGGAGAGATTGCTCAGAAGTTAAGTGGACTTGTTGTTCTTGCAGAGGACCTGGGTTCATTTCATAGCACCCACAACTCCCTTTAACTCCAGCTCCATGGAATCTGACACCCTCTGGTCTCAAGAGTCACTTGCATGCATGCACTGCACAGGCATTCAGTTATGCACACACACATACATGCATACACATATATATAAAATTCCTAGGATTAGTAAGACTCTCAGTATTTAGAAATCGTACATATGTGTGTATGCTTTCTACTGTACATGTGTGGAGGTCAGAGGACTTATGGGAGTTGGTTCTGTTTTGCTATCATGTGGGTCTTGGGGTTTGAACTCAGGTCATGAAGTTTGGCAGCAAGTGTCTACCTGATGAGCCATCTCGCAGGCCTTCTCTCATTGGTTTTGACAATTGTTACAAGCAAATCATTTTCATACTCCATGTGCTCTTGAGTTAGGCTAATAAAGAAATTCTTGTAATTGAGGCCTTTGAAGGAACCATGAGAAAGGCCAAGTAATTATTTGATAATGAAGCTATAAAAGGTTCTGATGCTTTTTTTCTCCCTTTCTGGTAGTTATAAGGCTATTGGTTTTCACCATGATTGTAGGCTGTTTGTTTTTAAGGCTTCAACCTCACCTTTGTTTTTTAGATAGTGTTTCTCTATGTTCTTCATGGTAGTCTAGAACTCCTGGACATAAGATAGTGCCTGCTTCAGCCTCCTAAGTGCTGGGAATTTGCAAATACACCTAGCCTCTACCTGTTCTTGTAGTTAAAGTTTTATTGGAACACAACCATAATTCATACACATGCATTCTACCACTGCTTTTGTGCTTTAACTTTGGAGATGAGTAGTTACAATAGAGACCATAGGGTTTGAAAATCCTTATTTTTGCCGGGCAGTGGTGGCGCATGCCTTTAATCCCAGCACTTGGGAGGCAGAGACAGGCAGATTTCTGAGTTTGAGGCCAGCCTGGTCTACAGAGTGAGTTCCAGGACAGCCAGGGCTATACAGAGAAACCCTGTCTCAAAAAACCAAAAAAAAAAAAAAAATCCTTATTTTTGTAATATGTTCCTTTATTGAAAGTGTGTGCTGACTCCTGCTCTAAGCCAGTGCTGTTTAGTACAATTTGTTTTTTTGAGACAAGGTCTCATATAACCCAGGCTGGCCTGCATCTTGATATGTAGCTGAAGGTGGCCTTGAACTTGTGATTCTCCTACCTCTCTACTTTCTGAGTGCTAAGATTATAGGCATGTGCCATGATGCCTTATTTATGTGGTATTGTGAATCAATCCCAAGGCCTCATGTATGTAAGACAAGTGTTCTACCAAACCAGCTCTTCCACAGGATTAGAATGTGAACTACAAATGTAATCAAAGTGCATTGGGCAACCACATTAAAAAATAAAAATAAGCAAGTGCAACTAATTTTAACACTGTATCTTTTTCTGTGACAGTGGTCTCACACCATGTAGGTAGCTGGCCTGGAACTTGCTATGTAGATCAGGTTGGCCCTTGAACTCAGGTATTCTCCTGCCTTTGCCTCCCAAATTCTAGGATTAAAGATATGTGCTACCACCCCTGAACAAGAATATATCTTATTTAGTACAATAAAAATATTATCAATTTAATATATATTGTGACAAATGACAAATGGAGTATTTGATATATTTTAGTAAGGCTTTGAAATCTGAAGTGCATTAGGCATATATCAAATGCTTAATATCTGCAGTGCCTAGTAGTGAGAATATTGGATAGCATATCTCTAGACCCTTGCCATTCAAAATATGGTCTCTAGATCAGTGACATTAAATCAGTGGTCTACCATCTACCAACCTGTGCATACCATCTCAGGTTCCAACCTTAATGAATCAGAATTTGCATTAAACAAGTCAATGGGGTGTATATTAAAAGCACAGATATATTGAGACATGCAGTCGTATCTGTTTTGGGGAAAAAGGCCAAGGGCACCTAGGGTACTGTTTGAATATATAACTCTTTGGTAAAATTGTCATTCTCTTCATAGTGCATAGCTGAATTGTCAGAACATGAATTAAAGTGACAGTGGGCCAGATGCTGAACTAGACATGATACTGTGGGATCTGCTGAGCTAAAGAGCCTCAAGGTCCCTGCTTTCAGGGAACTTCCATTTGGTTCAAGGATGCCTAGGGAACATTACACTGTGTACGAAATCTAGTGTCCATCCCAACTAAAATTCTTTGCGTAGTGGTCCATCTCAGATGTAAATGTGGCAACCAGGCGCTAGACTTAGATCAAGCAGCTTTCAATTCAAGAGGTTCATGGGACAGAAACAGAATAGTTGCACTCCATTTGAAACTGGCTCATGGCAACGGTCTGAAGCAAACACTCAAGCTTTTAGGACATGAACTCAATGGCTGTTCTAAAAGGGTACTGACCCTGTGTTTGTATAACAGGAAAGTTATAACATTCATCATGCTCAGATTCAGGAACTGTGCACTCAAGTTAAGGGAAACCTGACAGTCTGATTTCCAGGTTCCAATGACTTAGAATAGGAATTCCTATTTAAAGCAAAGAAAATAAGAAATGAGGAAGTGCCAGTCCTTGTTTCTCTGTGTAGGTGTTGACAAGCTATTAAATCATTAGGTTGCCCCTTGCCAGAAGCAGCAGAATAAATCTTGGAAGTTGACAAATGGTCAGTGGCTCTGTGTGTGCCTGCAACACTCAGAGGCACACACAAAGGGCACACTGTTTCCCTTGGTTTATCTCCTGGCTGTGTAAATATTTCATCTGACATTTGGATTGGATTCTTAGCAAGGTTCCCACCAAGCTGATGGTTTTTTAATCTGCTTTCACCAGCCTACAATAAACTGTCTAACCTGTCTGCACAGTGTGGTGTGCTCTGCCCACTGGCAAACAGAACAAATGGAACCAGGAGATCCCCGACATACTTTTCTTAGACGTCTGAAGATGAGGAATTGCACCCAAGCTCTGCCTGAGCCAGAGACACATGCTACGGGGCACTTGCCTAGCCCAGTTATGCCAGCACCCACGAGCTCTTCTTGATGAGCCTAGTGACAACAGAAGGTCACAGAACACAACCCGGGCTTGCATCCTAGTAAGACAGTTCTTTGGCTCAGGGTAATTATATGAGTGCCAAAGATGAGAATGACTACAATATCATTCATTCTGGGTTGCATTCATGTTGGCTTCTTCTCAGTTTCAGATGAGTTCCTTCAGTTGTCCAAAATATACAAAACAGTGTGATAACCTAAACCATGAATTACTGGTTCAAGAAGCTCCTATACAATAATAAAAGGAATGAACACGGATCTCTCTCTCTCTCTCTCTCTCTCTCTCTCTCTCTCTCTCTCTCTCTCTCTCTCACACACACACACACACACACACACACACACACACACACACGTTAAGTGAAAGTGACCAGCAATAAAAGACTGCTGTGAAGCTCCATTTATAGTAAACGTCCAGAATAGACAAGTTTAGAGCAGCAGCATACAGACTAGTTGGATGAGAGGAGCTCAGCTGCTAAAGGGGTTGGGATTTCTTTTAGGGGGCAATGGACTGAAATTAGGTAGTGGGAATTGTTGCAAAACTTTTGTGTAGAAAATTCTGTTTCTCTTCTCAACCCCATTATAGGGTCTCACTCTATAGCCTAGGCTGGCCCTGAACTTGCCGTGTAACCCAAGCTAGCTTCATGAGTCTCTTACCTCATCCGCCTGAGTGCTGGAACTAGAGGTGTGTACCATTATGCCTTGTGATTTCACATTTTCAATGATTTGCTTGTATGGAACAAGAATTGTATCTTAATAATACTGTTTAAAAAAAAAAAACTAAAGGAAGGGGTGTAGGTTAGCGACAGAGTGCTTGCCTAGCAAGCACACGGCTCCAATCCCAACCCTGCACTCCTTCCCGATACAGCCAAACAAAGGGTCATTAAGTGATTTTTAAAAAAACTCAGAGACATACTTATAAAATAATCTCCTAAGCTTTGCTATTCTGGATGTTACTTATAGGAGAAAGAAGGGAAAGACATGCATGCAAGCTGGTACCAGGAATGTCTCAGGACCAGAAGAGTCTAGCTGGAATTCTGCAATAGTCTTTTGCACCCCATCTGTTCATCCATTTGTGGGTAGCTACTGGTGAAAACAGTGTGAGTAAACTATGCTCTTTCTACTAGAAGCTTGTGAATGTAATGCTCTTAACATTGACTCTGACACATTCTTGACACACGAATTGCCTGCTGGATCCTCCCAGGTTGAAAGGTAGGAATTATAATGTTTGTATTACTCATATTCCAAATCTTTTTTTGAAACTGGGAATTCATAGATCATATAGTTTTCTAAATGTTTGAATATTTAAAGTAAAAAGTCTACTGGGTAATTTATATTACCAATAAATATTTAAAGAGCAAGGAAAGATGCAAATCTCTTCCTTCACCAAGGTGTTGCAAGCAAGAATTCTTGACAAAAATAACCACAGCAGAAAGGCTATACTTTGGGGTTTCCTCCTTAAAATGGCATCATGTCTGTGAACCCATAGGCTTTATTAGAAGGTGGCATTTCATCTCAGTGCAGATGAAGACACATATCTGCTACTAATACTTCTAGTATTACTGTGGGGAAAGCTGTACACAGGAGATCCATTGTTAATTTCTTCAGACAGTGTGTTGGACAGAGAAATAACATTTGATCTTTGGAGTTAGGCAGGCCTGACCTCAAATCCTAGCTCACATGTTTGATTGAGGCCATCATCTACTAACGGTGTTGGAAGAACTCTTCCTGTCTTTAGTTCCTCCTTCCCTCTCCAATTCATCCTTATGCTGCAGCCGAGGAAATGCTCAAAACTACAAATAAGAGCTTGCCATTCTCCTCCAGTAAACCTCTTAGTGACAGCACATCTTTGACAGCAGGGTCTAAGCTCCTTAGCATGACTCATCCTAGGCTGGCTTCTCAGCCAGCTTCCACACACATTAGCTGGACCTCCTCACCCTCCACCTACCTGTCTTCAGATGATCGATTGTTTTCAGTTGCACAGAAGGACACCCACGTATACTTCCCCACTTGGGTTATTATACTCTTCTAGAATCACTTTCCACCCTTCTGGGCCTGGTCCATGTGAGTCATTCTTGCACTGGGACTAGGGTCAGCAGAACTGAGACAAGCACAGGCTCAAGGGCCAGATGCCAGGGGAGTCAGGGCCTCAAGTTAGCCTGCCTCCTCCGGCTTCAGAAGCCGGATTAATTACTGTTGAGCTATTGACAGTCATAAAAAAAGCCATTTTTTTAAGAATAAGATTCTTTAAAATTACTTCATTTAAAATAGTCATGTAAGTAAAAAAAATCCATAGAAGAAAATGATATTTAGTAAGGGAATGAGTCTAGATACCCAATTCTTCTTAGCAGCTCTCTCCCTACCCCATTTGGAGAAATAGCTTGTATATGTAAGCACAAAGATAACATTTTAACACAATATTGTAACATGCTCTATTACAGCACCCCGTATTTGCCTTTTTCATTTCACCACATTATCTTGGAGATCCTTTCACAATGTATTTGATTTAATCAATCCTCTCCTAGTGAACAAGCATGTAGGCTGTTTTTAAACTTCTATAATGCTGCTGTAATAACCTCTTACTATTCTTGCAGTGTCCCTGACCACCAGAAGGAAAATTCATTATTTTTTGCTTTTAAAAAAATCTGTTTCTTTATTTTCTTTTTATTAAAAATTATACTTACTACTCTTGTTTTCTAATTATAAAAGTAATACATTCCATTCATAAAGAACTGGGAAAATACTTTAAAAATACAAAGGAAAAATGATCATTTACATTTCAAACAATGGTTAGCAGTTTGGTGACTGTGTTCATGGTATTTTTTCGTATTTATATATCTATATTTTGAATACGGCCTATTTTCACATTTCTGGGAGAACTGTGCAATAAAATATAATGAAAAAATAATAGGCTAGCCATGGTAGTGCACATCTTTAATCTCCATACTTGGGAGGCAGAGGCAGGTAGATGGCTAAGTTTGAGACCAGCGTGGTCTACAGAGTGAGTTGTGAGTTCTGTGTTAGGCAAGACTACATAGTGAGACATTATCTTAATAAATAAATAAATGAATGAATGAATGAATAAATAAATAAATACATCTTAACATATTTAGGATACTAACTCATGTGAAATATTTAACCCTATTTAATTCACAAATTGACCTTATTAGGCATTTATTTTTCCTCTCATTTTACAGGTGGGGAAAACAAGGCAAAACAAGTTTTCAGAGTCCTAACACTCTACGGATTTGAATTGGATATATCAAATCCTGTTCTTATGCACTGTACACACTTGCCCCTGCCAATGTTTTGATTCTAGCAAAACAGGAAAGACATAGATCCTCTGCAATTCATTAGCAAACGCTTACTGTGATGGACTGTAGTAGCAAAATCAGGACTAGTCCAAAGGTTCACAAAGATTTGGAGAGAAAAATAAAACATAGAATAGGCTTATAATGAGAGATAATTTATCCCAAGTAGTGGGACAAATAGAACTAGATCGATATGGATAGATCTCAAGAACAACACCAGAGGCAGGAGAGGTGGCCCAGCAGTTAAGAACACTGACTGCTCTTCCAACTTGGGCAAGCCATCTGTGAAATGGGGATAATAACAGTTGCTCTGAGGATCCAGATGAGCAAATTTATTTAAAATGCCCCAAAGAATGCCAGGCATATAGCAATGCTTCCTTGATGCTTCTAGAGAACCTCCTTGTTCTCAGACACTGCTGTCTGAAAGAATCGGCTGGGGCTGGGGGTGGAGGGATGTATCAGACAATTGTCGTCTTTCCATCTATGACTGTGGAGAAACGTAAGTATGTGGATTACACGGCAATAGGACAAGGTCTCTTTTTGTGTCAGTAACTGGAAGATCTCCGAGAAAAGAGTGATCAACTACTGACTTGCTGGGTGTCCAGGAAGGATATTACAGGGGACATGGGAATTGGAGCCTATAGGGAAGGAAGAGTAGAATTTCACTGAGTAACAAAGTGCAAGGAAGGCTGTTCCCAGAAGGAATTGTCTTGGTTAAAGGCATGTCTGGAACTGTGGTTCAGGACAGACATAGGGTTAGTATAGCAGGAAAAACAGATAGTGTACAAATATAGGGGATGTGGGTTTTTTGTTTGTTTTTTGGAAACATTTTTGAACCTGTGAGCTTTGGGAATGTGTGTATATGTACATGTGTAAACCCTGGTATTTGTATCCTCATGTAACTGACATGTTGAGACTTAATTCCTTTGTATCTATATTTAGAGCAAGAACGTAAGGAGGGCTAATGAGGTTAATAAGGGGTGTGTGATCTGAGAATGCCAGACACCTTTAATACCAGCATTCAAGAGGCAAAGGCTGGTGGATTTGTGAGTTCTGTGCCAGCATGGTCATATATATAGTAAGACCCTGTCTTAAAAAACAAATGAGTGTCCTTATAAGAAGAGAGACCAGAGAGGATTCCTAAACTTTGTCACATAGCACTGAGGAAAGGCCATAAGAACACGTACTGCTAAGGCAGCTGTCTGCGAGCTATTGAACAAGCTGACTATGCCGGCACCTTCGTCTTTGCCTACCAGTCCCCAGAACTGCAAGAAAACAAATTCCTGTTGTTTTATGGCTTTGCATCTTATGGGATTTAGTTTTGGCAGCCGGAGATAATACACTTAGTTTTAGCTCTATTATGGATAGTTGTTTATGTACTATTGTGCCATTTCCCCTAATTGGTTGTCTGGTACAGCTTCTGCTTTCTACTAGGGCCATAAGCTCTTCCAAGTCATGGATCATGGCTTTTAGCTAACAAGAAGCACCTATGTCCAAGTTGAGGCCACAGTGGTGGTCAGCAAATGCTTCCAGAAAAACTAGATGCAACCTCATAGGAAATATGATGAGTGTTCACAGTGAGGAAAGGGTACTGGGTCTGGAGTTGGTGCTAGCTGTCACAGATGTCCTAAGTGTCTCTAAACAAATTAGCATATTTCTTCCTTTCTATCCATTTGTTTCTTCAGCTGTGTTCTTTCTTTATGCCTTATAGAGTCTTAGCTAAGATAGAATGGAATCCAGGACTTTCAGAGCCTTTGGAAGGAAGCAGAGAACCTACCTAGACTGTTTTGATTCAGAAGGACCTGGGCTCAAAATCTAGATGTGTCACTTCCTAAGCCTGGTTGCCCTCACTGACTTGGCATGAGGTGACTTCTACCCACTGTACACTCTTATCATAACCACCTGCCAAGTGGCTCTGAGGAGCATTGACTTTAGAATGAAGAAAGTGAGCTTCTGGACGTCTGGAGAAATGACTCAAGGTCATATTGCTAGTTAAAGAACCCCAGATGATTCAGCTTTACAAAACGTCATGTTCCTTGTGCTATGCCACAGGCCCCCAAAGAGTATAAACCTTAGCATCTAAAACAGTGGTTCTCAACCCGTGGCTCATGACCCATCTTTCTTTTTTTTTTGTTTTTTTTTTTGGTTTTTTTGTTTTTTCGAGACAGGGTTTCTCTGTGTAGCCTTGGCTGTCCTGGAACTCACTTTGTAGACCAGGCTGGCCTCGAACTCAGAAATCCACCTGCCTCTGCCTCCCAAGTGCTGGGATTAAAGGCGTGCGCCACCACCGCCCGGCATGACCCATCTTTCAAAGTATTTATATTATGATTCATAACAGTAGCAAAATTATAGTCATGAGGTAGGAATGAAAATAATTTTTTGGTTGGGGGATCATCGCAACATAAGGAACTGTATTAAAAGGTTACATCATTAGGAAGGTTGAAAACCACTGATCTAGAAAGATTAACTTCCTATGTGAAACTTTTTTTTAAAAAAGATTTATTTATTTTATGTATATAAGTACACTGTAGCTGTCTTTAGACACTTCGGAAGATGGCATCAGATCCCATTACAGATGGTTGTGAGCCACCATGTGGGTGCTGGGAATTGAACTCAGGACCTCTGGAAGAGCAGTCAGTGCTCTTACCCGCTGAGCCATCTCTCCAGCCCCCTATATGAAATTTAAAAGGATGACTCCATGTACCAGGGACAAAAGTTCTTGCCTTTCTTTGGGAAAACAGGAAGCTAATGCCTTAATGCTTAAGTAATGGAAGGCCAGTTGGAACAAGCTTTTTAGAGGGGACCTTGACCCAAGAGACAACACACTATTTCACTGGGCTAAGGGTGCAATAGAGGGCAGGGATATATCACTACTTATTGCTACATTCTTAGCAATCTGCACCATGCCCAGCTCCAGAAGGCACCCAATGACTCTGTGGGATGAACTTACTTAGGATATCTCTAGGGCTGAAAAACTTCTATTCTATGGCCTGGTATTGTGGCCACTAGAAAGGTGTAGCTATAGAGATTAGGCCTTAAAGCACCAGTCACATAGCTGCTAAGGTTTGAAACCGAAGAAGTACATTTTTGATACATTTCAGAGTCTGCAATGTTAAGATTCTCTGATAGGAATTTTCCCAAAGAGTCAATTCAGACACCCAATAAAAGGCTTACAAGTGGACCTGCATATCATTTGCAAATGGTTTATGTTAAATTACATTCTTTGTCATCTATTCCCTGGTGATTTTCAAGGCAAAAAATTTATTACTTCTCTAAAGGTTATTGCATAATTTATAAAAATAATAAAAATTTATCTTCTTCTTCTTAAAAAGAGGCTAAGCATTACTGCATTTCATTGTCAAGGCTGCTCAGTGCAGACAACTCATATCTTTATTATTGCCATATAAAATGTTTGATCAATCATATTTAGGTTCTACTATAAAACTTAAAATGTGAGCTCTCCTTATCCATATTAGCTAAAATGACTGACATTCTTAGGACACCAAGCTTTATGTCACCCACACTATGACTGGCCCGCTCAAATGGCATTTTGTTTTTAGAATCCAAGCATCTCCAGGCCCTCCAAATAGAAAGTGTCAGTGAGGAATGAAAGCAAGGGCGGTTTCCTCTGCTTCTTACAAGCTCAGCTAGGCTCCAGTGGCAGTCACTCTTCTTGAGAGCAGGGAAGGCAGGGGTGACAGAGAGCAGAACTGTGAACACCCGTTCCTACCTCCCAGGCGGAAGTTTGGCTTTGTAAGCTGATCCTTGACAGAGCAGTAATTTATAAATGGAAAGAGATATGGGTCTCATCATTCAGCAAGCATTTATTGAGGGCCTGCTATGTGCAAGACACTAGATAAGCATCACAACTTAATAAGGAGAACTTTCAAATCCACCAGGCCTTTTCTTGTCATTGCCTTAAAATATCATGTCGTGTATTTTAAAATGACAATGTAATCATGACAAGCAAATCCAAACTCAACACTAGTGCAACTTATATTTGCCTTCTCCCAGTGATGATAAAAAGAACTACACACTTTAGTAAGTATTTGCCTACACCGTTCCATTGGATTGGAATTCCTTTCCCTTTCTCCTGTCTGCCTCTTGAAATCCTACCTACCCCTTTCAGAGAGAGTTCAAATAACATCTCTTTTGTGAATCCTTCTAACACTCCTCTAAGAAAATTAATTATTCTCTTCTAAACCCAGAGCTCTTTGCATGGATTCTCTACTCACATACTACCTGTAGTTCTTACCCTTTATCTGAGCTAGAGTCTATAGGTAAGAGCAAACCTCTGACTTACCTTGGGATCCCCAACACAATGGCTGTGAGTGGCAGTAGTCTATAAATGATTGCTGAAGCTGTCTGGTCAACATGAAAAAGACATCTATTAATATGTTACAGATCATGCCAGAGTAACCTAACAAGGCCTTGCACATAGTATACGCTCAGTAAAGGCTGCTGGCTTCGAATGCATCCCATTTCTCTTAAGTCAAGGCTATACACAAGACTTCTGCCTGGTCCTTCTATATGGTACCATGGCAGCAGGCACCAGCCTTATATGAATGTCTTTGCAATGTTCCAGGCACAGACAGTTACGTGTGCCTAAAAGTATCACCTCTTTTGCCCTACCAGAGGGCATAAAGTGGTCCACTGACAGTCACTTCTTTGGGTAAGAAATTTGCTTCAGAAGTGCCTTGTCTATTACTTTCAAGTGAGAAAAATATACCAGAAGTGACCTGAAAGATTTGATAACTTTCAGAGGACCTGGTGGTCATTCTTACACTCCCTTTCCAAGCACAATCTGCATTCCAGCAACACTCAAAACACAGCAAAAGGCCCTAAGAAGAACCAAATGGAATACAATTTAAATTGTGCCTTGTCCTCAGAGTGGATAGTTCCTAACAGCTTAGGGTTATAAATTTGCTGTTCATGATGGTGCTATGTGGTAAAAATTTAAATAAGGCAAATTTTGTAAATATTATTTAATATCATGGGTCTAAACAGTTTTTGAATCATGGACTTTCATCAGAGCCATTTGTAAAAGCCTACTGTTTTTAGAATGTGGGGAATTGAACCCACTTTTCTAGCGGTTTATATACAATATAAATGGATGTCTACTGGAATGCATTTTATAGCTTGAAAGTTCTGCTTTTTAAAGAAATGTGTCTATCTTGTCGCCCCCTTGGTATACAGTCACCAAAGATCCTTTTCCCCCAACACAGGCACAACAATGCCTAATCAATCCTATATTTGCCAGAAACCCATTAGATGGGTGCCAGACTTCCCAAAGCCTTCTAGTTGGGAGTTACTGAGATGAGAGGCTGGGGGTATAGTTCAGTAGTGATGTGCTTGCTCAGCAAGTACAACGCCTCAGGTTTGATCCCTGACACCACAAAAAAAGTAATTAGGGTGATCTTTGCCTTTCTGTTAAAACACACACACACACACAAAAGATGTTTCACAATTCACACACAACTGAGGGAGTTCTTATTTAGTATTGGTAGCTTAATGAATTAGGTAGAAGGACACATCTAAATTCTGTTGAGTTTAGCTGAAACAAAGACTAGGTCTTGCTTCCAAAACAACATACTATTTGAACAGTAAAACCCTCCAGAGTCCAGAGATAAGCAGTTTCTGAGCATAATCTCCCCCCACCGCCCGCCTTGGTCTGCTCGCAGAGGCATGGGCGAGAGGAGGACAATGCCAATACAAATGGAACTGTATGCAAAGGAAGCAAAAGGAGGGCCAGAGCAGTGGGTGAAAAGTTAACTGACTCCACTTAGACCACCATATTAAAACCAGATGTGGCTAAACTGTTTGGATGAGAAAAACTGGTGTTACTGATAGCGTGAACAAACCCTTTGTGCTTTCCTCCCAATACAGTATCATTACAGGGCGATGGAGGTGTCATTTTCTTTCACTCCACATGTAGCACATTCTCAACAAGTTAAACCGTTTCTAATCTCGTGTAATTAGATAGGTCTCGCTACATCCCTCAGTTGAAGGATTTTATGAGCTTTCTTGTTCTGTCTCCCTTTTGTGACAGCTTCTTTGGAGCTGGAAACTAACATTTACTAACATTTCTTCCCTTCTGGCACCTGTCAGCTGGATGGGCTCTGGGAAAAGGAGGATCGGGAGGGAAGGAATGTAATGCCTACTCCCTGCCTGCCAGGCTTGGGATCATAGCCCTCTTTGTCTTGCTCTGCTCTGGAAAGTGCTATTAAATATACATTCAAAATAAACAATGGGCAGAGGGACGAATAAAATGACGAAGATCTTAATTTTTTATTTAACATAAACGTCAAGTTCCTTTATTTACTAAATGTGCAGCCTGGGTGAGGTGCGAGCCAGAGATGGAAGCTCTTTCATACAGCCCCAGGGTGACCCACCCTGCAAAGCGCTAAGGCTCAGCTCTTTGATCTCCCCGGCCAGTCACTCTGGGCAGAGCCCACCACTAGCTACAGCGACCCCAGCATGACTGCCTTCTCTTTCTTTTGGAGCAGAGTTTTAGGAGTCATCGGACATTTGACATCAGAATCAAAGGCTGTATAAACACAAGGGCTTTTACTTCAATGCAGAAATAATAATCGCCCTTTGGAATTGAAAGTTTTGCCTTCAAAAGGCTTTACGGCTTTCCCCCAACAAGAGCTTTTCTGGGGTCATTTCTTGACCGTTCTGTGACGTCTTTGTGAGGTCGCTGACTGGCAAATGCTCTCCATGTGTCGACGGGAAAATACAGAATTAAGGCCGATTTATGCTTCTATGTTGTAGGACTTGTGCATGATTGATTATATGCAGGGCCTGACCTCTTACCACAAAATTCTGTGGTTTTTGTCCCATAATGAGAAAAGACAACTGAAGGAGTGTAGTATACAACAGAAATGCATGAGTGACAGGGCCACCTGACGTTTCCTAGTACTTTACAGTTTATAAATCGCTTTCAGAGTTGCCCTTTCATGGATAGGCAGTGTTCACTCCTATTTCACCAAAGCAACTGGACGGCAGAAATAAGAGCCTGAGTTGGCACTGACAGAGCCCTGGATTTCTCACGCCAGGGCGGGGCCGCTGGGGTGAGCGCTGTGCCTTCCAGGAATAGTACTGGCTGCCCGAGAGAGACTCCTTGTAGATGGTCTGGATTGGAGATTAAGTTGGGTTCTCTTTGCATTCCATTTAGCAGATTGCTCATGCTTTCACTACAGATCAGGCTCAGGAATTCCTCTGCCAGCTGAGAATCTGAATGTTGCTTTGGCTGTGAGACAGTATCTTATTTATTCCCATAAATCCCTTCCCCCCTCTTGTCCCTGATTACTTTCACCTTAAAATGGAAAGGGGGGAGGGGAGGATGATGTGAACATTTGGGTGCTGGACAGAAGCCACCCTTGGCAGTTTTTGTTCATCTCTAAGTCTCTCCCCAGCATTGACTATAGGCCAGTGACTCACCCACAGTAACACACAGTCCCTGTCGCCTTCACAAATTAGTTCCTCAAAAGTGCTGCTGAGGAAACAAAGCAAGTGTAGTTCAAGGGTAAAAAGCAAAAGCTGCTTGAAACAACACTAGCCAGTTTCCAGGGAGAGGATGAAGATGGGGCTGCAAGTGATGAAAGTGGTTCGCACTTTTCAGATTTCCTCTCCAGTTCTAAATTGGAGGCTTGAGCCCCGTATGTCCAAGGGGAGCTTTGACATGAAGAAGTCAGTTCACCCAGGCCCTGCGCACTGTCTAACAATCCAAGGGCTCTGAGCAGTTACACAGCTCAGTATCCCTGGCAGAGGGAGGGCAGTCCCAAACTGGAAAGGAAGAAAAACGCAAAGCAGCTGGCACAAATAATGTCTAGTGCTACGCTACTCATCTATCCAGCTGTCCCTTTAGCATCACCATTAGTCCATCCCTCAATGACCAAGCTCAGTTTGTACACATAGAGGTCTCTTCTGGTCATCGCTGCAGTTGCCATGAAACAGAGGAAAAAAAATGTAAAGATAAAGGAAGTCAGATGGGCACACACATCTGTAAAAATGTTTGCAGATGTTCCTTTCTGGAAATGTATACAGGAGGAACAACACATAGGAGGGTTCTGCACAGTGCCCAGAAGCCACTTGTCACAGGCAGCATGGAGGGTGAGGACAGGTTGCATTGGTTTGCAGGACAGTTTCACTTACACTTCTATTCATAGTCTCGAAACTAAATATGTAAATGGGAGTTCCTGATTAAAGAATGGCCATTTGGAGATGCGCGTGGCTTTGTTTTTCTACACTTGAGAGCCAGCGCAGCAATACTTTGAAAAGCTCTAATCAATGGAGAGGAGGTTAATTACTCACCATCCTGGAGACCAGGAGGGTAAATGTGCAAGCTGTTTTCCCTTCAGGTGGACTTAGAATTTTTGTCTGATTAGGCTGGAAGGGACTACAAAGTGTATCCTAGTCACTTCTGAAGAGAACTCTGGAAGAATTGAATGTTGTCTTGGGTCAGATGAGCTGGTGGAAAATTCCATCAGAAAACAAAGCAAAGCAAAACAAAACAAAACTACGTCTGTAGTGCTTTAGGCCTAAAGTTTCTGCCCACCCTCCAGCCCTGTACCTTTAAAGACCTGTAAAGCCACCCAGCATGTCATACCTAGTCTGTCCAATTTTGCCTGTCCATTTCAATCACTATTCTATGACAACATCGGGAAGCCCAGTGCCTGGGTACATCCTTGGCCACTACACAGGGCATGATTATTCCTGTACTACTGAGCTTCCTGAAATCTGTCCTGCTTCTACAGGCAGTGGAAGGGAAATAGGAGAGCCAGGCACCCAGACCAACACAGTGGCTGTGAAAGGACACAGCTGCTTAAAAGTCCAATCTTTACTTTTTAAAAACTTTCTTTATAAAATCTTAATTGCAACAAAAGCTGTATAATGGCACAGGGGTGGGGAGTGAGGGCAGGTTGCTGGAAATAGAACCTAGGCCTCCATGGATGCTAGCCACATTTACTACTAGTGAGCCATGCCTGTGGCGAGGAGACATAAGTCAAAAGGGCATGCACATCAGGTTAGGAGGAAGAAGCATCACGATTAACTTAACACTGACCCACTGTGTACTTGGAAATTGCCACTGGAGTAGATTTGAAATGTTTTCATCATATTTTTTACAGGTTCCAATCTGAAAGTCTTAGAAGAAAAGAATTCCTCTCCAGTTCTCATTTTAAAATATAATTGATATACACAAATACCTCATATATAAAAATCATATTTATATATAATTTCCTACACAAACACTTAGCATATATGTAAATTATGGAGCCTAATAATATGTAGTTATAAACTTACCATTGCTGTGCACAGCTGGTCAACCAAATATGACCAGCTACACCGAGGCACCCCTCCCCCACAAGCTACCCTCACCCCACCACACTGTTTTAAGTACTAGCACTGTATGGTAACATGTAATATCTGATAGAGGAAGTCCTATCTTACTGCTCTTCAAGAATGCCCTGGCTTTTCTTTGCATACCTATATAAAATTTAGAAGCAACTCATCAAATTCCATGAAAGGCGCTGTAAGATTTTTGATAGGAATTACAATAGCTATATTGATTGCTTTAGACTATCTATTGATTGTAAAGGATAGCTTTACAATATTGAGTCTCTCTACCTCTGAACAGGACACAGCTCTTTATCTTGATAAAGTTTTATAATTTCTTCCACAAAGGATCTCTGGCACATATTTTGTTTGATTTATTCTTGACACCTTCTATTTTTACTGCTGTCGTAGTTTTAATTGCATTTTTGATTCTTGCTGCTGCTGTATAGACATGACGCTGATCTCCTTACATTCTCTCTGAAATGTGTATCAATCAGACTTTTCCATTTAGCTCTATTAACATTCTTCCAGGCCCCCGTGACTCTCTGTTGCTTAGTGCAACTGTCAATTTTCAGTTCTTATCTTCCTTGACTTCCCAGCAGCATGTGAGACAGCTGACCACAGCCTCCTCTTTGAAACACTTTTGTCACTTGGCTTCCAGAACTGCACACTCTTGATTTTCCCTTTTTGTGTCTGTTTTTAGTTCTTTCCATCTTCTTTGCTAGTTCTTATTTTTCCTCCAACGTTTTGACTTGGGACTATCTCAGAGCTCAGTTTCTAGACATCTCCTCTTCTCTAGCTATACATACCCCCTTGGTGATCTTATTCATTTCGTAGTTTTAAAATTTACCCATATATTAGCTCCCAGTTTTATAATGCTAGTCCAACTCACTGTCAAGAAATAGCTAGATAGCTGTATTTTCCCCTTCTACCAACTTGACATCTCCAACTCAACATGCCCAAACTGAACTCTTTAACTTATCATTTGAAACTATGCTTCCCACAGTCTTCTCTCAGCTCCTGACTCCATAATCCCAGTTGCTCAGAACAAAAATCTTTGGGTCCTTGCATTCCCTCAGCCCACACACAATATGTTAGAAAATCCTACTCATTCTACCTTTGAAATATATATGGATTCCTAGAGCTTCTCACGGTGTACTTCTACCATCCGAGTTCAAGCCAACATAATCTTTTAACAGTGGTTTTAGTAAGATATAATCTACACGCCATAAAACTCATACATCCAGCCTTTTAGTGTATTTACAGAGTTATGTGAACACCATCATAACCTAATTAGAGAATATTTCGGTTTCCTCTAAAGGGAAGCAGAAGTCATCAACAGTCTCCTTATTGTTTCTTTCTCCACACCAAGTTGCTTAGGCACATCCTAATCTCCTGTTGCTAAAGAATGTGGTCTTTACGTGCTGTGCTCCATTATTCTGTATTACCATTTCATAATTCTCCATTGTATAAATATAAAATACCACATTTTATTGATATGCTGATCATCTCTGACATGAATAGTGCTGCTATGAACATTTGTGTACAAGTTTTTGTGTGGACATGTTTTCTATTATATTTTTTATTATTTAAAACAAAATTTAAATTTGAATATATTTTGATTGTGTTCTTTCCCTCCACCAAGTCCTTCCAGATTCTTTCTCCTTCCCTACCCACCCAGGTTTTTTTTTTTCTCAATAAACAAGAGTGCACACATGCACACACACACACACACACACACATACACACACACACACAGTGGAGTCCATTATATGTTGGTCAACTACTTCTGAACATGAGGCCTATCCTGGAGTGGTTGACATATTCAGTGTCACTCTATTGAAAAAAAAAAGGTTTTCCCTCTCCTAGTAGGTATAAGGGTAGTCCAGTTGTTAACCTTTACCCTTGTGGCTAGATTTTCATTCATTCTCTCATGAATTTTAGAAAAATATGACAAAATAACATTTAATAAGAAAAAACAAAACTATTAGTTCAGAGTTAGACTACACAAACCAACAGAAGGAAAAGGGCCCAGGAGAAGGCACAAGAATCAGAGAACCACTCAGGAATCTTATAAAAACACTAAACTGGAAGCCATAATACCTATGCAGAGGACCTGCTGTAGATCTGTGCTGGCCCTGTGCTTGCTGACTCAGTCTCTGTGAGCTCATGTGAGCTTTGCTCATGTTGATTTAGAGGGTCTTGTTTTCTTGGTATCCTCATGTTTTCATTGGGTAAATATCTAGGAGTGGAATTGCTGAGTCACAGATTTACCTTTTGGAAGAAGTGTCAGACTGTTTGGAAGCAACTGTGATAGTATGTTGCCATTGGCAGATTATTCCATTTGTCCAGACACTGGTTCTCATTGGTTATTATTTGTCATTTTGATAGTGTAGTCATCTTATCTCATACCAGTTTGACACTAACAACTTTTCATGTTCTTGTTGGCCATTTGAATAGATTCGTTAAAATTTTTATTAAATCTATTTATTCATTCATCGATACAACATTTGAATATGTGTATGTGAAAGCAGGAGTGTGCTATGGTGCACATGTAGAGATAAAATACAAGTGGAGGGTAGTGGCTCTCGCCTTGAAGCATGTGGGTCCTCAAAGTTAACTCAGCTTGTAAGACTTGGGGACAAGTGCATGTACATTGTACATACACACACATACACACACACACACACACACACACTTATATGCAGGCAAAACACTCATAAGCATAACATAAAAATAAGTTAATATATAATAAATCTCCGAAAAGCTTAGCAGCAAGTTACTTGCTAAGGCATCTCAATGGCCCTCTCATTTATTTTTGTGCTATATTATTATTAAGGTTTAGCTCTATGGTGCATTCTAGAGAACGTTCCATGTACATGTAAGACTGAGTATTCTGTTTTCCAGTAGAGCATCCATTCATCCATCCATCCATCCATCCATCCATCCATCCATCCATCCATCTATCCATCCACCCATCCATCCATCCATTTATCCATCAATACGTAGACTTATATTCTACCTATTAGTAGGGCACTGAATTCTTAAATTATTGTTTGTCCCTTTCTTCATTCCTCTCTGTCCATTCTGTCAGTTATTTTATTAGGTTATTTTGAGGCTCCAACCTACACGTGTTTTTGTTATTTGTTTGGTTGTTTTGTTTTTTAAGGATCATCTTGTTATGTAGCCCAGGTTGGCCTTGAATTGTGCTGGTTGCTCAGCCTCCACAGTACTTTGATTACATATGTGTGTCATCGTGGCTGAATCACAATTGTTTGCACATTGATAAAAAGAATTTCAAGTTTGACTTCTTCTCTTTTTGTGGTACAGAGGATTGCACACAGGGCCTCATGCACTCTAGACAAGCTCTGCCATTGAGCGACACCCCCGGCACTGTTTTCATTTTCAAATTGAAGACAGGCAGGCCTTAAACTCAGTGTGGCCCAGAATTTGTAATCCTCCTGCCTCCGTTTCTCAAGTAGCTGAGATATAACAAGGCTTGTACCACCAGGCTTAACTGGCTTTACCCTTTTACTATCATGAAATGTTTGTTTATATTCCTAGGAATACTTTTCTTATAAAGTCTGTATTTTTATTTTGTGCACTCAATATGTATATTTTTAGCAGTTACTGCTTACATAGCACATCTTTTTTTTGGTCTGCCTTTTTCTTTTAATATATTTGTATCTTTTGGAGAAACTGCCAGATTGTTAGCAGTCAGATGATATTTGCCTTTGAATTAGATAGTTCACACACATTAATTATTATTCAGTCCCTGCCATTTTGTTTACTCCTGTGTATGAGAGTGGGTGGGTGCATGCGCGTGCCCATGCATATAGAGGCTAGAGGCCAACCTCAGGTATTATTTGTTAGTAGGCACCGTCAACCTTGTTTTTTTGAGATGCGGTCTTTCACTGGCCTGGAGCTTCCTGAGTTGGCAGGCTGGCTGTCCACTGAGCCCCAGGGATCCTCCTGTCTCTACCTCCCTGCTAACAGCTATACCTGGCTTTTCTTTGCACCACCTCTGTTTGTAACTTTTACTGTATACACCCACATGCACAAACTTATGTAAGTTCTAAACCCAACAAAACATTACTTCTTTATTACTTTCTACAATTTTATGCTTTTTTAAAAGGCTGGAAAGAGAAAGGAGATTGAATATGTGTTTTTAGTGTTCATTATACTAATATTCTTATTTACTCTTTGCTTGGTTTTCATTTCTCCCTCCACATTTGAGTTACTATCTGGTATCATTTCCTTACTGAAATGGAGCTTTGCTCTTATTTCCTTCCTTTGTGCTATATGGTTATTAATTATATTCTATTGCTCTGCTTATAATCCTAACAGTACAATTGTTTTACGCAATTAATTTTTAAATAAGTCAAGAGAAGAAAGGGGAAGAAGTATGCAATTTGATTATCTTTTCACATTAAGCACATGATTACCTGTAGTGGTGTTCTATGTTTTGAATATGGAATCACATTACTGCCTGGAGTTACCTGCTTGCATTCTGAAGAACTTCATTCAGTACTTTTTAAAAGGTATCCTAGCAATGAATTCTGTTTTCTTGTAACCTGGGACTGCCTTTATCACTTTTACATTTTTAAATTTTTTTTCTTTTTCTTTTAATCAATGTAAAAATTATGCAGTTTATAGGGGCATACAGTGCAATATTTCAAAACCATATATACAACCCTAGACTGATAAAACTGAATCTTATCTATTTAATTTGCTTTATATTTGATGCCTTCACCTTGCTATCTGTTAGTTTTTTATAAAACACAGAGTAGGTTATTGTTAATTGTAATCATGTCATAGTATTGAAGAATATTGCAACTTAATCTCATCTAATTAGGTTCTGGGACTTATACCTAACTTTCTTGCATTCCCCCACCTCTTATACTACATACTCTCTTATAATTATATTTTCAGAAAATGTTAAATATTTTAATTTTTAAAAAGTATCTTAGAAAATACCAGGTTTGACCTGAGATTATCACACATATTTTATCTTGGTTGATTTTTTTCATCCTTACTCGGGCTCAGCCCCTCATCCCCCTTTCCTCATCACACTTTTTCTCCTTCCACTTGGTGACTGCTGGTAGGTAAATGCTGACAAGGAAGAAGGAGAAGCAGCAGGAGGTAGAGTCCAGAATGAGCAGACCAACTTTTAAAAATTCAACGCCTAAGAGAGAACATGTAATATTTATCTTTATGTGTTTAGCTCACTTCACATAATGTCTCCCAAGCCCACATCATTTTGCTGTAAACAATAGATTTAAATTATTTTCATAGCTGAATAATAGTTTATTATGTATAATATAAAAAATATATATGGTGAAAGTATCTCTGCTGTGTTGATTTCATTTTCTTTGGATATATGTGCAGAAATGGGTATTGAGATTGTTAATAGATTTATCTTTATACTGAGATTATTTGTTAGATTTTATTTTTAGTTTTATTTTGACTGTGTAATGTCCATAATATTTCTGTATAAAGGTTGTGTTAATTTACATTTCTACTACCAGCCATGAGAATTTTGTTTTCTCCAAACCCTGGCTAGCATTTGTTATATTTCTTTTTTGATATTAGCTATTCTGACTGGGATAAAGTGATATCTCATTTATTTAACAGTTGGTTTTAAAATCAGGTGTATATGTATATGTACGTGTGTGTATGTAAATGCAGATGTGCCCACAAAGGCCAGAAGTGTTAGATGCCCTAGAACTGGAGTTATAGGCATTGAGAGCCACTTGACATGACTGCTGGGAACTGAAAGTGGGTCTTCTAACTAGTGAACCATCTCTCCAGCATACCTCATTGTAGTTTTGATTTACCTTTCCTTAACAGCAAATGATGCCGAATATTTTTCATATACTTCTTGGTTATTGGTATTTTTAAGCATATTCTGATAATTTGTGTACTTTAGACTTGGATCTTCTGGGTTTTCTATTGTTAAGTTCCATAAATAGCCTGGATATTGATCCTATGTTGTATGAAATATTTTGTAGTTTCCCTCTTTGTCTTTTTACTATCTCAACCGTGTCCTTTGCTGAACAGAAGCTTCTTAGTGTACTATAATCTTATCTGTCTTATTTTTGCTTTTGTTGTTCATGCTTTTGAGACTTTCCTGCCCCCATTATTTCCTTATACCAATGTCCTTAAGTGTTTCCTTGTTTTTTCTAGTACTTTCTTCACAGTTTCAGGTCTTACACTCTCTTTAAACCATAATGAATTCATTTATTTGTGGAGGGTGAGCAACAGGGGTTAACATTCAGTCTTTTTCATAGGGATCTCCAGTTTTTATAGTAGTGTTTACTGAAGGGTCACCATTTCTCCAGTGCTATTTTGATGCATTTGTCAAGAATCAGCAGTCTACAGGTATATGGGTTTCTTTTCTTAGACTTCTAGTCTGTTGTACTGTTTTATCTGCTATAGTTTTATGCCTCTCATATACTGTCTTGGCTACTACAGCCTTAAGTTGTGTCTTGAGATCATGCTTTCAGCTTTATTTGTACTCAAAGTTGCTTTGGCTGCCTAGGTTCTTTGTATTTCTATATGAACTTTAGGGTTTTTCTTTGGGGGGGGAGTGGGTATTTTTGTAAAGAACGCTACAAGTATTCTGATGGGAATACAATGAATCTGTGAATTGTTCAGGTATTACATTTTTATTCTATTGTAATTATTCTGGTTGTATGTGTGTGGGCATAGGCATTCAGTGGGCACATATGTGGAGGTCAGGGTACAACTTGCAGGAGTCAGTTCTCTCTACCATATGGATTTCAAGTAGTAAACTCAGGTTGTCAGGCTTGGTGGCAAGTGTAATCTTAACTGGTTAGCCATCTCACTAGGCCCTAGTGTGTTAAGATAAAAACTAAAAAAATCCAAAAAAAAAAAAAAATCCAAAAAAAGAAAAAGAAAAGAAAAGAAAAAAAAGGCCTGTATTGTGTCTGATGAGAAGTCAACTGCTAATGTTATTGGGGTTCCCTTATATGTGATGGGTCTTTGGTCCCTTCTTGTTTTTGAGGTTGTCTTTTGCTTTTCAGCATCTTACTACATGTCTCCTAGGTATAACCTTTGTTTACCTTACTTGGAATTAACTGAGCCTGGGCATGTAGATAAGTATCTTTACCCAATGTGAAAGGGCTTTGGCAATTATTTCTTTTTTGTTATTGAATATAATCTTCATTTGCATTTCAAATGCTAAAACCTTTCCAGGTTCCCCGCCTCCAAAAAACCCCCAACCCTTTCTCCCACCCCGTGCCTCCAAGTATATGCCCCTCCACCTGACCCACTCTCACCTCCCGCCCCCTCGATTTCCCTTTGTTGGGGCATCTATTGAGCCTTCACGGGACCAAGGACCTCTCCTCCCACTGATGCCCAACAAGGCCTTCCTCTGAGGGCTTCGGCAATTATTTCTTTGGCTATCTTTCTTTGTCCTTTTTATGTTCTTTCCAGTACTCTACTTACGCACACTGATGTGCTTAATTTTACCCCATGTTTCTTTGAGCCTGTTTATCTTCATTCTTTTCACTGTCTTCAGATTGCATAATCACTAGTCATACATCTTCACATTGTCTGATTTATTCTCCTGCCAAGTCTAATCTACTGCCAACCCCTATCTTGCCAATTTTGCATTTTAATTATTGAACTTCTCCCTCAAGAGTATCTATTTGGAGGTAGGTGGCACACACTACCTGCCATCACAGTCCTTAGGAGGCCGAGGAAGACTGCTGCCTAGGCTTTTCCAGGCCATCCTAGGCTACATAGTGAGATCCTGTTCCCTTCCAGAAAGAAAGAAAGGAAGGAAGGAAGGAAGGAAGGAAGGAAGGACGGACGGATGAACAGATGGAGGGGGAAACAAGAAAATGCAATGTATGTAGCTCCTTTTTTCTTTACAGTTTCTATTGCCATTCTATCTTCCTTAATGCCTATTTTTTCTATAATAGGTCCTACCATGTAATGCAGACTAACCTTAAACTCATGATCCTCCTGCCTAACCCTACTGAATTACATGTATGTAACATCATATCTGTGAGAGACTGTCTCTTGACTTATTTCCTTAAGTATTTCTACCTTTGAGTGCATTTACAGTAATTGCTATGAAATATTTGTTAAGTTCACTCTCTGAGCTCCTTTAAGAATAGATTTCAATGAATGCTCTTCCCCCCCCCCTTTTGGTATATCATAATTTTTGTTGAAACTTGGATATTTAAAATTCTGTATTGGGACTTCGGTTAGTGCTTTCATCCACCTTGCACCAGAGACCTAGCTGCTGTTAACTTCTCAGTCATTTGGTTGTTTACTGATCTGAATGAATTTCTTCTGTGAAGTCTATCCTCCCTGCAGTGTGTGAAGTCACTGATGTCCCCGCTGAGGTCTGCCCTCTTGTTTATTCTTCTTTTAACTCTTGGGTTGCACAGGCCACTTACGAAGGGTGTGTTTAAGCCACTGAAGGCAGAGTTTTATGTTTTAGCACTGATGGTTCTGGTTTGGTGCTTACTATGACAGTTCAAGAGTTTATATATTTTTTTTGCTCCCTATTCATCCAGAAATTAGGAGTTTGGCAGTTTCCTCTTCGATCGCTTTAGAGGATGAAAAGCCTCGGGGGCTTGAGTGTAGTCCTCCAGACTCTCAGGGGTGAGCTTGATTTTTATTTTAAGCTTGGTTTCCCTGGAGTCCCCTTGGGCTAGAGCAGGTTATTATTCAGTCAATGTTTAGCCAGAACTGCATCGTCAAACCTCTTGTGCCCAGGATACATTTCCCCTGTGTTGCTAGGTCAGTGTGCGGTTCAGGGAATGCTTGAGTCTGCCCTAAGGCCTGAGCTGATTGCTGCTGAGTGGGTGTAGCCTAACATCTAAACTCCTAGAGTTTACTGATACCAGGAGGCCTCTCTTTGTTGTCTTGTCCCCTGGTTCTCACTATAAAAATGGCTGTTATGCTGTTTTATTTGCATCATAGAACTACCAGTGTTTGTCCTCTTAAATTTTCTTTACCAAACTTTCCTTTAAAAAAAATAAATACCACCCTTAGAAACGGAATGCCTTAGTCCTCATTCCAAATGTGCAGGCCCTCAAACACATGCAGTGGTTCACTGTCTTTATGGCCATCCTATGTCCTATGGGCAGAACTTCCATGGTACTGCTCAGAGTTAGGGATAGCAACTCATTTTTCCATCAGTGACATTCTATATCCATCCACGTGAGTGCTGAAGGCTATCGGCTCCTGTCTGGTCTTCTTGGTATGCTCTTTCTTGTGTGCAATCTCTGCCTGTGAGTGAGCTGAGGTTAGAATAGTCAGGGCCTTTACACTGTCAATCTGTCGTGCCTAGAGCAGAGCTTATGCCCTTCATGGGGAATATGAGTAGAGGGAGAGGGATCCAGTCTCCCTTTTGATCACATGACTTCTTGTCACATAGTTTCTGCAAAGGATTGGGAAAGATGAGAGATGGCAGCTACCTGCAGCTCTTTGAGTAAATCAGATATAGTCTGGGAACTGGGTAGGGGGCTCTGTGTCTTGGTTCTTCTTGCTGAGTATATTTAGGGTGGGATTTTTGGAATGTAGAGCTGGGGTGGGGGTTTGTGACAGAATGGGTCCTAGCTCAGGTATCTCAGACTATCATTGTCCTTTCTGAGATTAAGTAGATTTTTCTGGAATTACTGGTTTGCCAATTGCTATATGCCTTTGGAACAATTTCTGGAAACTTTAAATGATTGGGCTCTATTTATTTATTTATCTATCTATTTACTTACTTATTTGTTTAGTATTTGTGGTTTTATAGCAATCATCACCAGTTGTATTGCTGTTTTGAGTGGTTCTTCAGAGGTCCTAACTCTTCCATTCTGAAAGTATTTCACACAGACTTGAAAACAGCTCCCCACAACCTCTTCTTTTCATTTTAGTCTTTCATTGTCTCCAAAGAAATCCCAAATCATAGTTATAGTCCAGGATCCTGACTTTCAATATGGGTAACTTAGGTCTTAGTTGTCTGCACTGTTTATTTTTCAGACATATAGACACCATCCAAAACATTTCTGGTATCTTCTTAACTGTTGTGGCTTGCTGAATTTGAAACAACTTCAGTATCATTTCCTTCAAGGATTACCTCATCCTTTGGTGCTTGAGAAACAGAACAAGCAACACCTGTCCTCATTTGACCCCCTTGGATATATTTTTTCCTTTTTTATTTATTCCCTAAAGTATTATTTATTTCTTAAAATTAATTTTTATATTTATTGTATTTACTGGGCATAAATAAGTATTCTGCCTGCATGTATGTATGTACACCACATGTGTGCCTGATGTCCTCGAATATAAGAAGATGTTAGATCTCCTGGAACTGGAGTTATGGATAACAGTAAGCCACCATGTGGATGCTGGGAGTTGAATCTCGAGCCTCTGGAAGAGCAGTCGGTGCTCTGAGTCATTTATCCAGCCCTCCAATAATTTTTCAGCCAAGAAATTTTGGATTCCAACCAGAAACTCGTTCTCCCGAAGAGTGTTGTTGATGGGGTAAGTGAGCACACACAGACTGCTTATAACAAAGCCCAGCGTAACACCCTTGACCATGTTCTGAACAGGACTGCAGGTAGTTCATTCAGGAGCCAGCTTCGTTCTGTTTCCCCATTATTTGTCAACCAATGGCCTTCTTTTTCTTTCCAAGGAAAGTAAGATCTATACTCATATGACTGAAGTCCCTCTGGAGGGACTCTCTGGCTCTTTATAATGTGTCCCTCCCTTTAGAGTCCTGTCAGCATTGCTGTCCAGCCACTGTTCTGATGGCTTTCACTTTTGCTCTTCCAATGTCTCCTTTAAAACAGAAGCCAGCGTGAGCATGCTGGTATCTCTGGTTCTGTCAAATTCATTCACACTTCCCATTTTTTCCTTCAGAATAAAATCTCAAGTTTTTTTTTAATGGTCTTAAAGGCCCTACACCTCTGCCTTGGTTAAAACCTGTCATTCATTCTGCTCTAGACACTCTGCATCTTCTCTATCCCTCAAGACACTCCAATAATGTCTTTGTGTGGTATGAGTATTAAGATTATATTAATCTTATTGAATGAACTGGGAAGTGCTTCATTTTTTCTTACTATTTGAAAGAATTTTTGTAAGACTGGAATTAATTCACCTTTGACTGTTTGGTTAAGCGAGCTACACATACTGTTCTTTCCTTATACAAATATTTTAAATTACAGACTGAATTTTTTATTTTTAAGGTGAAAAAAAAAAGCCCCGGCCTCAAAATTGCTAATAGCGGAAGCTGACCCTGAACTCCTGATCCTCCTGTCTCGGTCTCCTAAGTGCTGGGACTCTGGCATGTGCCACCACGTGCAGCTGCGGATTGATTTTTGGTGGTTATATATGCTTTCTATTTCTTCTTGAATCATTTTGCTGGTTAATGTCTCTAGGATTCATTTGCTTATCCTTGTATGTGTCTACGTGCTCACGTAGACATGTATGTGCATGCGGAAGCCAGGAGTAGCATAAGGTGTCTTTGTCAATTGTTCTCTACCTTATCTTTTGAGATGAGGTCTTTTACTGAACCTGGAGCATATTAATATGACAAAATGGGCCAGCAAGACCAGCAAGCTTGTCTCTTTAGTGAGTGCTAGCATCACTGGGTGCTCAGCTTTTACATGGGTGCTGGAGATTGAACTTATGTCCTCATGTTTGTGTGGCCAGCACTTTGCCTACTGAGCCATCTTCCCAGCCCCATTTTAAAAGTTTATCTGCTTTCTCTTATTAAATATATTATCTATCACACCCAGAGCAACTTTTTCCCTTTTTAGTGACATGTTTTGGGCCTCATCTTTTTCTTGATCAACATTTCCTGGGATTTGTCAAGTTCTTCATCACTTGAAACTGTTTTTTTTTTCGATAATTTTATTTTTTTCTAATTTTGTAATTTTAATTTCCCATAGCACCTTTGGCAGTGTTCAAAACAATACAGATACAAAGACGCTCATTTTAACAGTTTGTGCATGAATATGTGTCACACCATTTGGAGGGTGGAGGACAGTTTTTAGGATGAGAAAGAATTTCATATACAGAAAGGCTGGTCTAGTGGGTGGGGAGCCATAGGGAAGCTAAGAAACTAGAGGCAAGGGCTCTATTAACATGGGAAACAAGAAGGGCTAGGTAAAGAAAGCAGAGGAAGTACCGTGAAGTCACTGCATCAAGTCTGGATTTCCATTTGAATGAGTAGGCGTAGCTGGAGCATTATTAGAGGCATGGTGGGAATGATGCCATTGCAGATGACCTGCACTGGCAAGGCTCCAAGGGGAGAAGGGGCCAGCTAGAAGGCAGTTGCAGATTCCTAGAGCATATTGGATATGGCAGGACAAGGCGGTATAGGACAAATGGAAGGTGTTTGATTTGGTGAGTGATTCCATACAGGAGAAGACACAAAAACAGAAAAGCTGCCAAAAGCAGAGTAGATGTGAACAAGGAGACCATCGGTTAGAAAAATCAAGGTTCAATCACTGTACAAATGTCTTTTGTCAGTGGAAATGGTGGTGCACACTAGTAACTTTGTATCTTGGGAGGCAGGGACAGAGTTGCTACAAACTAGCCCTAGACTACGTAGTGAGTTCAAGGCCTATCAGAGATGCTGAGTGAGAGCCTGTCTCAAAAACACAAATTAAAAAAAAAAAACAATAAAGCACTGGGGCAGTGGTGGCTAATACCTTTAATCCCAGCACTCAGAAGGCAGAGAGGCAAGTGGATCTCTGTGAGTTCAAGGCCAGCCTGGTCTACATAGTAAGTTTCAGGGCAGTGAGTGCTACATAGAGAAACCTTATCTCAAAGAAACAATAGAAGCATCAGCATCAGTATCAGTATCAGCAGCAGCAGCAGCAGTGGGAAGAGGAGGAGGAGGAGGAGGAGGAGGAGGAGGAGGAAAAGAAAAGACTCAAACAAGTAAGGCAATTCAAAATTTTTTTGTCAATCTCAAGGCACAGGATCAACTAACTCTCCTAAACAATACAACAAAGAGACTCCCCATGCAAATGATGAACAAGTTTCTCAATTAGCAAAATGTCTTTTGAGTTGCTTTCCCTGACTCCACTCCATATTCTGTCTTTCTGTCTGCCTGCCTGTCCCTGTCTGCCCCCCCCCTCTTTCTGTGTGTGTAAATAACAGTCATACTGTAACATTATAATGGAATTGGGCTGGGGATAAGAGTCCTTGCCTAGCATGCAAAGAGCCCTAGATTCAACATCAGAATAAAAATGAAAGAAAATGAAAGGGACCTAAGGCTGACCCAGTTAATAAAGTGTTTGTGGAAGCATAACAACCTGAATTTGGATCGCCGTCTCCGTGTTACAGTAGGCTGTGGCAGCTAGTGCAGGCCTGTAGTGGTGGGGAATTGAAGAAGGCAGATTCCTGAAGCTAATTAGCTAGCCAGTCTGGCCATGTCCTTGAGCTCTGTGTTCAGTGAGAGACCCCATCTCAAAAAATAAGGTAGACAGTGACAGATGAAGGCACCTAACAATGACCTCTGCCTCCACATGTACGGGCACGTGTACATACTTGTATACACACACACACACACACACACACACACAAGAACACACACACATACACACACATCAAAAAGCTGGAACTGGAAACTTCCTATTGAGTAGTGACACCATAATTGACATAATGTAGACACACACAGCTCATGTACTTGTGACCTAGCATAAACAAGAGCTAAGCTACCAGGCAGCACACACAATTACAAACAATGCCTACATTTCAATGATAGTAACATACTTTGTTTTTTATAATTACTCATTTGTATGCATTCGTAATGTGCCATGGGGTGTATGTGGATGGAGATCGGGTGATAACCTGTGGGAATCAGTTCTCTCCTTGCACTGTGTGGGTCCCAGAGATTGGATGGAGGTCATCAGGCTTGACAGCATGCACCCTTACTGTAAGTATATTTTAGAAGAAACTTGATTTATTTTTTAAAAAGCACTGTAAAACAGTATGCTAGCAGTACAGATAGGTGTGGTGGCACCTATCTGTAAACCCAGTGGCTGAGATACGATAACAGCAGAAAATTGGAGACCAGGCTAGGCTACGTAGTGAGTACTGGGTCTGCTGGGGTTATACAGCAAGACCTTGTTTCAAAACCACAAGAGCAAAAGCAAAGCAAAGCAGACCACCACAAACATCAAACAACAAACCACCACAAACATCGTGCTGTGCTGCAGCTGCGGCTGCAGCCGCCTCATCTGCCTCATGTTTATTGAATCTGTCAATTGTACCAGGAGGCCATGTGGAGGGTTTGACCTATACTAACCAGGTTTGTCTAAGTACCTTCTATATAGTGTTTTTACTCCTGAGATCACCTAATGGCTCACCGCTCAGTGTGGACCCCCATTGTTGATACCTATCACCCCTGTGCTGAAAAACTCCCTGGCTTCCAGTACAGCTGGAGTCAGACTGGTACTCATTCCCCCATCCTCTGTGGCCCGCGCTTGTGGAGGCTCCCTCCTGTCTCCTTGAGCTCATCCGACCCATCCTCCTTGCTCCACGATATACACATCAGCATAGGCATCTTTCCCTTTGCCGGAGTGTACCTGGTCTTTTCCCCGCACTGTTCCCTCTGACTGGAATTTAGCTCTTTGTTAGGGTTCTTCGCATCTTTCATCCATCAGGCCTCTCCTTGACTTCCCCACAGAGATTATTAATCTCTGTATCATCTGTTTATTTCCTTCTTAGCACTTATTGCAGTATATAACTGTTTTATTGTATTTACTGTAAAATTTCTATTAGATTTACTAGTTTCTTTCTTGTTGTTTTAGACAGGGTCTCATATAGTACATGTTGGCCTACAAACTCCCTTTGTAGCTGAGGGTGACCTTGAACTTCTGATCTCCCCAAGGACTGAGGTATGGGTGTATGTGCCACACTGGTTTTAATGTTGTGTTGGGGATCATCTCCAGCCACAGATTGACAAATTCTGTAAGGTAGTGGCAATATGTTGACTGTGGCATTTTTAGTATCATGGTGTAAGAAATATGTAGGATTGCAGACAGTAGCCAGAAGACATGGAGACATTGCAGAGCTTAGGGCCAGTGGGATTCAGCTCAAGTCCCCAGAGAGCTGTTCAACGTTACTGTGTGCTAAACTCTATGCTGGCACCGACTGTGGACAACAGAAAGATGAACAAGTTTACACTTCAACGGTTTGCATTCAAGAAGCCAGAAAAAGGAGATAAGGATGTACAGATGATAATAAAAGGCGGAATTTAATCAAACAAAGGCCTCTGAGGCAGAGGTTTAGGAAAAGCTTCAAGGAAATTTACTCTGACCTTGAAGTCAACAAGTCTCAGTCCACAAAGAGTGACGAGCACAGACAGTCCCTGCTGTTCTTCCTCACAAAGTACTTCATAAAGCAAAGGACGAAAACAAAACATTTGAGATGACCTTGGAGGGACTGTGTTTAAGGGGAAACGATGGGACTTGGGATGTTTGGCTTTGCCATGTACTATTTGGGAGACCTTGAACTTTTTGTTCTTTTTTTACAAATGGTTGCTGAAGGCCTACTATGTGATAAGGTTCTTTCTATTTGAGATTCTACTGAAATCATTTCTCTTCCTAAGCTTTAGTGTCCTGTCTCTGAAAATTAGTTGCTTAGATTTCTGGTTCAGATTTGCAGCTATTTCTTTCTTCCCCTGAACAGCACGCACACTTCTGCAGGAAAACAACAGACTGGCTTTGGGTGATTTCATAAAGGCATGTGAAGACACTTTGACTGCTCGTGAGATGGGGAAGGTGAGTGAAAATGTTGATGATGAAGCTTGAGTTTCTTTTGGGCATGGTGGTGGAATGAGTCCTGCATGTGTACTGGGACTTGGAGATGTTAAAGTGTCGAAAATGACAAAGGAAAGTGTTACTCCAGTGCAGGAAAGGGTAATGTGAGATAATATTTGAGATGACGAGTAAAGTGATGTAGGTGGAGGAGACAGACTTGTTAGCCCGTTTCTAAAGATGGCCATGGAAATAGCCATTTCATAATAAGACTGCAAATGGGAGAGAAATGCGTGGCAACAAAACCATAGAGCAGGGACCTGGAGAGATGGGTCAGTGAAAAAGAGTTCATTCTGTTCCTACAGAGGACCTGAGTTTGTTTCCCAGACATACATAGGGTGCTGATTACTTAGGGTGCTGATTACTACTTATAATGAACTCTAGCTCTAGAAGATACTGAGCCTCTAACCTCTGTGGGCACCTGCACTCGTGCACATGGATATATATACACATACATATACATAATTACATGCATACATATATAAACACATATACAAAAAACCACCCCAAACCCTCAAACTAATAAAAACCAATCTTTGAAGCAAAACCCCACAGAGCAGAATAGCCTGAGGATCTTTCAGTGCCGGTCTCCCATGAAGACTGGCCTGGAACAGTTACTGGCTTTACTTACTACATTACAGCAAAAGCAGTCCCTTACATTTGTTCAGTGCTTTTAACTTTCAAAGTAGTTTCATATAAATTACCTAATTTTATCATTTTATCTATTATACCTTCTTTAGCTCACACTACTTGCAAAATACATTTGTAGAGCAGTGATATTCTGAGTATGTTAGAAAAAAAAACAACTGTCTATGGCAGGGTCACGACAAAAAAGAGCAAAGTAAGGACACAAAGGTAGTCATAGTCACTGATGCAGCAGGGTGACCTCAGATTTTGCAGAATGGCCTAGAATGACTGGGAGTGTAAAAAATCCCACCAAAAACCCCACTTTGGCCACAGATAAGTGGATTCTGAAGCCTTAGGAAATGCCTACAGGTAATAACAGTGATCAGGGTGGACCTGCAGTACTAGTGTGGAAGAAGTTTGAAGAAGCTGTGATCTAATCAGCTTACTGAAAACTGTTGAAGAGTAGCATGTCATAGAGATGTGGTGGAGGACAAATGGTTTGAAAAATAATTAGATAGCTAACATATGTCACTGTTGGTTCAGGCAGAAGCACAGGCAGGGATGAGGGAAGGAAGTCCACTTCTCTCTCTCTCTCTCCATCAGCAGTGGCTGGACAGCAAACAGAGCCAGGCAGACCAGGTAACCATGCACACGGTGGTCCCTAAGCAGGTAGACTCCATTAAGAAGCAGACATCCGTTTATATACATGCTCTTTGTCATTCTGCTTTCTTCAATTCTCAGTCTGTGATCATCAAATACCTTCAGATTCCTACCTTCCTTAGTCCTGGGAAAGAAATGTCCCAGGAAGAGATAAGACTATTGTTTGATTCATTACCTGTCAAGTATATCTTCTGAAAATTAATGCAATTAAAATATATGTATGCTTCTCCTTCACTTTTTTTAAAAAAGGAAAACCTTTAAAGCTATAGAAAAGTAAAAGAGACAGCATAACAAATGCCTACTTCTTTGTTTTATTAATTTCTTGATGAACATCTAACTATTCCGGTGCTATGTACTGAAAAGGGTTCCTTCAGTGAACTACTTTTGGACCTTAGTCAAAATCCAGTTCAGCTATGTTTATTGTGAGTCTATTCCTGGGATTTTTATTCTGTTCCTTTAATGTGTCTATTTCCTTGAACACCACACAATCATCATCACTGTAGTTATCTATTAAGTCTCAAAATTGGCAGAAAAGTGTTTCAACTTCTCTAGCTCCTTTGTTTTTCCAAATGAGTTTTAGTATAATTTTGTCTATATCTTTAAAAAGTCATGTGAGACTTTTGTCAACAGCTATGCTAAATCCATGCATAAAATCAGAGAAAGAACTTTAATGTAGTGACTTCCAACAGATGAGCGGCCTCCATCTCTCCATGTAGTTAGAGCTTCTGATTCCTGTCATCCGCTTGGTTGGGTTTTCTGTATGCAAACCTAGTATCTGTTTGCTGGGATTCATATGTACTGCTAACCATTAGGCCCAGCAGCACAAGCCTGCAATCCCAGCACTTAGGAGACAAAAGAATTGTGAGTTCATGACCGGCCTGGACTACATGGGGAGGTCTAGGCCAATGTGGCCCACCTAATGATACCCTGTCTCAAGACAAACAAACATAGAACCCTAAAAATAAAATAAAAAGAACTCTTGAAACTGACTGTAAAATGAAAACTGTATTTAAATTTTTGGCTTCCATGCACTCCTTGATAGTACATGAAAACACGTTCATGGATAGTATATAGAATAAACACATTTCTTGAGATAGGTTCCATTGTGTTACCCACACTGGTTATAAACTTGTGAGCTCATGTAATTCGCTTGCTCTAGTTTCACAAGTGCTGGGACTACAGGTGAGCGCTGTCATGCAGAGCTAGAATTGATTTTTGTATACTGAAGTAAGCTGCAACTTTGCTGAACTCATTTATTAGTTCCAGGAGGTTTCTGTAGATTACTTGAGATGTTCTATGTACACAATCCTGTCAGTTACAAATAGAGAGTTATTTTTTCCCTTTCTGTTTTGTGTGCTCCCGAGATGCAGCCCGCTGTGTCTTTCAGATATGCAAGGCGGAGAGCAGGGATGCTGGTGTCGTTTTCTTTTTCTATGCTATCTTTGTCTGGTTTAGGTGTCAGGATAATAGCATCTTAATAAAGAAAGTTGGGAGGTGTTTCCTCTTTTATTTCCTAGAAGATTATATAGAATTGGTGTGAATTCGTCTTTAAATGTTTGGTAGCATTTTCCAGCAAAAACATCTAGGCTCAGAGGGTTACTTCCTTGGGGGGTGAAAAAGTTACAATTTCTTTAAGCAATACAGATGTTGAAATTGTTTCTGATTTGGTGAATTATTATAGTAGTTTGCGTTTTGTGAAGATTTAGTCCATTTCATCTTCAGTTGCCAGGTGCGTGAACACAGATTTGCTTGCTGTGTTGCAAGTTTTCTTTTGGGATCTGCAGGGTCTGTGGTGACATCTTGTTTCATTCCTGATGTGGGAAACTTGTGTCTTCTGCTTTTTTCTTCATCAGCCTTAGTACAGATTTATTGATTTTATGGATTTTTTCCCCCCAGGAAAGCACTTTTATTTCACCAAGTTTCTTCTTCTTATTGTTTCATATTTTGTTTGATTTCTCTCCTATTTGTGTCTGGTTTATTTGCTCTTCTTTTCCAGTTTGTTAAGGATGCTCCTTAAAACTACTGATTAGAGACTAACCTCTTTATAATAAAAGATACAGTTTTATAAATTGTTTAGTATTGCTTTAGCTGCATTTTACAAATTTTGACATATTGTATTTTATTTTTTTTAATTATTTATTTTATTTTTTTTAAATTTACATTCCAAATCATTTCCCCTTTCCCGTTTCCTCCCTCCCCGAAAGTCCCATAAGCCCCCTTCCCTCCCTCTTTCAGTTTAGTGTACTTCAAAAATCTCTTAGACCCGTGGATTTTTTAGAAGTGTATTCTTTGGTTTGTTAGTATTTAAAGACTATTCTCTGTCTTGATTTTCTGATTGATTTAATTTTGACTAGAGAATACTCCTTGTGTGATTTTTTTTCTTTTTTGGGGGGGTTCCTCTCTTTTTTTTATTAAATATATTCTTTATTTACATTTCAAATGTTGTCCCCTTTCCTGGTCCCCTCCCCGAAAATCCCCTATCCCATTCCCCTTCCCCCTGCTCACTAACCCACCCACTCCCGCTTCCCTGTCCTGGCATTCCCCTATACTGAGGCATCGAGCCTTCTCAGGACCAAGGGGTGATTTTCTTCTTTACCACTGGTGGGTTTTGTTTAATGAATCATGATATACTTCATTTAAAAAGATTTCATCTTTTCTATTTTATGTTGCTAAAATATATAAAACAAAGAATGTCACTGTATCCATCTGAAGTGAATAATTCACTAGCATGTTTTATATTCACAGTGCTGTGCAAGCATTATCACTATGTATTTATTAGATTTTCCCATCACTTCCTAAAGAAGAGGTGCTGTATGTATTAAGAACTATCCCCCTAATCCTTCCTTTCTCCTGCTGCTGGTTTATCTCTGCTCTACATTCTACCTTCATGAATTTGTCTGCTGTAGATATTACATAGAAGTAGAGTCATACATTATGTGGACTCTTGTGCCTGCTTTGTTTCATTTAATGTAATGTTTTTAAGGTTTATCTGTGTGATAGTAGATCAAACTTTATTCTTTTTTAGTGTTAGGATAATAGTTAATTCCATGCTTATATCACCTTTTCTTTATCTGCTCATCTTTTAGTAGATATTTGAGTTGTTTCTACTTTTTGATGATTGTGAATATTATCTATAAAGTTGGCACTGAAGTATTTATGGGAGCCTTCATGCATTTATTTTTCAACTATGGTCTCACTGTATAGCCCTGGCTGTCCTGGATATCACTCTTTAGATCAGATTGACCTGGAACTCACACAGATCAACCTCTCTGGAACATTTAGGAGGGAGGCCCTAGGTGGAGAAAATGCGTGAGCAGAGGGTAGGTGTTCAGGCCTGCTTCCTGACTGCTCACATCATTTGAATTGGCACCTCACCCTCCTACTGCCACTCATGAACTACTCTAGCCTGGCACAAATGATGGACCAAAATAAATCCTTCTTTCCTTAAGTTGGATCTTATCAGGTATCTGCTCATAGTTATGAAAAAATTAATAAATGTACATGTTAGGAATGTATTTCATTTTATTTTTTTTATGAAATAAGTTATATATCTCCTGAGGTCATTTGTTTGCTTCTAGATACTTGTCCGTTTTATTCAAGGTATCCAATTGGTTAGCTTACAGTTGTTACATAAGACAGTTCATCTGTGTAAGATCAATAACTATGAACAAGATTTTGCTACTTATTTATATGTATGTGTGTTTGAGTATGGGGATGTGCATATTAGTGTGGTACTTATGGAGGCCAAAAGAGGATATCATATCCCTTAAACTCTATTTCCAGGTGGTTAGGTGCCTCCTGGTGTGGTGCCAAGAACTGAATTCTGGTCCTTTTCTGATTTTAGTTATTTGCATATTTCTTACATCACTCTAGCTGGAAGATTTTTTTTTCAAAGAAGCAAACTTTTAGTTTTACCAATTCTTTAAATGCTTCAGTCTCTATTTCATTATCTTCATTCTAATCTTTAGGTTGTTCCCCCCTACTAACTTTGGATTTAGGCTTTCCCCCTAGTTTTTCTAGTGCAAAAGCAGGCAGATTATTGCTCTGAGCATACTTCTTGGTGAATCTCATAACTGCTGCTATATTCCGTTTCTGCTTTCATTCATCCCAGGATATTTTCTAATTTCCTTGGTGATTTCTCCTTTGACTTGTCCATTGGTTGTTTAGAAATGTATTTAATTTAAAGCCATTTGTAAGATTTTTCTCTTTCCCATCTGTTGTTATTCTGAAAAGGCATTTTAAAGCTTTAATCCACAGCACTCTTTGCATGGCATCTCTCAAGCCCTCCTTCCACAGCCAGGGCTTCATACATGCCTGACAGGTACTCTATCCCTAAGCCACATCCTCAGCCCCTGATTTGAAGTCTTTTAAAGTGTACTGATACTTGTTTTGACCTAACATATGGTCTATTGTAGGGAATATTACAGTCTCACCTAGCTATATTATTATTGAAATAGTGGATTGGTGTTTTCAAGTATAATAGAAGTACATCTCTCCAGTTACACCACTGTTTGCTTTATATATGCCAGAGAACTGTTGTTTGGTATATATAACTATAACAGCTTCCCAATGAATTGATCCTTTTATCAGTATGTAATGCCTGTCTTTGTTTTTTCCTGACAATTTTGATGTCATTTCTATTTGTCTGACATTATGTTAGATAGTTTAGGTTACCATTTGCATGAAATACTCTTTTCTTCCTTGTCACTTTTTTTTCCTTGTCACTTTCTCCTTGTCACTTTTAAATAATTGAATCATTGGATCTAGAAGTGGGTGTCTTATAGGCAACATTTCAATTTTGTTTTCTTTTTGACACAGGGTCTCACTGTATATGCCTCCCTGGCTTTGAAACTGCTGTACTTTTGAAACTATGTACTCCAGGCTGGCCTTGAACTCAGAGATCTACCTGCCTGTACCTTCTGTTTGCTGGGACTAAATATATGTGCCATCATGGCCAGTATTATTTAATTTTTAAACAAAAATTTATTCTTTAAATTACTGTCTTTTGGTTAGAGACCTTAATCTCATATTTATTTTGCTCATTGATTAGGAAGGATTTGTCTTCTCTACATTTTCTCCCTAGTTTTATCTCTCATTTCTTCCATTAGTTATAAATAGCTGGCTATTTGTAGAAAATCATTTTGGTACATTTTATACATTTTTAGTACATACCATTGAATATTACATTTAACATCCTAAATTTATTATAATCTAGTCTTAATTGAGACCAACGTTGTTTCTGCTTATTTCCATCCACTTCTGTATAATAGTGTTGTTTTCACAAGCTAATCATTTATACATTGTGTGTACCATAACAGGTTTATAATTGTTTTTGTGTATTTGTTAGAGAATTTGACACTTTTTTCTTTAGCTCTTTAAGTGAAACCTGTAAGTGAGCCAAATGAATCTTTCCCCACTTTAAATTGCTTCTCTCAAGCATTTTGTCAAAACAATACAAAACTGACCATCACACACACACACACACACACACACACACACACACACACACACACACACACACGATGGGGGATTACTATGGTTTAAATGTCTTTTAATTCAGTTCTAACAGTATTAGGAAGGGTTGGTTGGTAAAGGAATGTAACATCGCTGTGGGGGTGGGCTAGGTAGAACTAGAGTGGGTTCATGATTAAAAGGATGAGTTTAGCTTAACTTTTTCTTATGTTCACTTGTCCTTCTGCCATGTTATCATGCATCATAAAACAAAGACCCTTGCCAGATGACAGAATCATGCTGTTGGACTCCTCAACCTTCAACACTGTGAGCCAGATTATATTGTTTATAAATGACCTCATCTACAGCATTCTGCTATAGCAACAGAAAAACCATCTGATATAGGGAGCCATTAAATTATTCATTCTTGATTTGTTCTGCTTTACAATAGGTCCCATGCAGTCCAGGCTAGTCTCAAACACTATGTAGCCAAAGCTAGCCTTGAACTTCTAATCTTCCTGCCTCCCTCTCAAGTTCTAGGATCCTATTCTGTATGTATACAAGATTACAAAATTATTGTCAGTTGTTGAGGTGAATAATGCACATGCAGAAAATACAGTAGGAAAAAGTAGCATAGATGTATCATATGTATAACTAATAAAACATGTTAGAATTATTTTGGATTAAGTGATGTTTACAGTAACTTTCACCTTTTTAGAGCTTTCATATTATTGTTTTTCCCTATCATCCTAAATACCTACTTGTACCTAATTTTATGTCCACAATTTTGTTATTTTTAAATAGCCCCCTGTCTCTGATTGTACAGCTTCATAAACTCAGGCTGCCAAAACTCAGGTCTGTCATTGCCCTCTGTTAAGATTTAAACAATTCTATGTCTTCCTACCCCCCACCAATTCTAGATCTTTCCAGGGTAGGAACTGGGTGGGTCTTTACTTCTGGTTTTATAGTGCCTAGAAAAATGCTGACACTGTCATCATTTAATGACTGATTGTTGGTTGAACTAATGAACCAACAAATGAGTACAAAAAATTATAAGGTTTATGTTCATTAGCTGAGGAAGTGAGTGGTCTGGGAGATTAGCTCTCAGGATTGGAGTAAGCAAATGTAGAGGCCCAAAGAATGGGAGTTCGGCAGTTACTCTGGAATAGAAGGGGCTGCCCGCAGATATAATGAACCTTAAATGTAATCAACATGCTAGCTGCTAAATGGGTGTTCAAGTAGGCTTGCTGAATTTCTCTCATTCCCATCTAGTATTCAGTCAGTAGATGCTGGATCACAGGGGAACCAGGGGGTTTTCTTTTATAGATTTGGAACTCAAGGCTGAAAGCATCTAACAAAGTAACATGTACATAGTAGATGTTCAATAAATGCATTCATTCCCCCCCCCCCCGTGAGATCTGCTAATTCCATTTAAAGAGACAGGGTTTCCTCATGTCTTTATTCTTCTGTTAAATTTTCTAAGGAGACATAGTTTTCTTCACCTTGGGAGAATCCCATCTTCTTACAGGGATGTTCTTCCTCCCTGGGGATCTCTTTCCTGTATGTATGTATGTATGTATGTATGTATGTATGTATGAATGAATGAATGCAGTTTACAAGGCTAGCTTCTGATTTAGGAGTATCTCATGATAAAGTTCCATCTGGCTTCAAACTCACAATTCAGCCTCAGTTCTCCTAAATGCTGGGATTACAGGCATGTGCTACCATGCCTTAACCTGGCTTTTTTGGGGGAATAGTAAATAGACAAGGAGTTCAGTTTCAATTTGTATTGAATTTTTGTCCCTTGGCATGTACTTAGAGCAGAAGTAAAGTGGCAAGCAAGTGAAAGTCTCTAAAATGTTTTTCAACTAATTCTTCTGATTTTATTAAATTATATATTTTAGAGAAGTCTGAATCTGTGTCCTGCTATGGTACTAATTAAGAGAAAGAGATGGTTATTCTATATCAAGGTGAAGAAACACACCTACTCCAACAGGGCCACATATTCTAATTGTGCCACTCCCTGGGCCAAGCATATAGAAACCATCACATTCCACTACCTGGCCCCCATAGGCTTGTTCAAACACGTGAGTCTATGGGGGCCATACCTAAACATAGCATTATGCAAAATACATTTACTCCAACTTCAAAAGTTTCCATATTCTATAGCAGTCTCAAAAATGTTAAAAGTCCAAAGTTCAAAGTCTCTTCTGAGATTCATCTAATCACTTAACTGTAATTCCATAGCAAGACACAAAACCAGCTGGGCAAACTCCAAACTCTGCATCTCCAAGTCTGATGTCAAAACAGTATTCAGATCTCAAACTCCTTTTTCATCTTTGTTGACTGCAACACACTTCTTTCTCCTGGGCTGGTTCCACTCCCTGTTAGCAGATTTCCTCAGCATACAGCCAATGGCTCTGGCATCTCAAACATCTTGGGGTCTCCAAGGCAACTTCAGTGTTACAGATTCTGGGATCCATACATGGTCTTTTAGGCTCCACCAAAGGTCTTGTATCACTTCTCCAGCTCTGCCCTCTGTAGCACTCTAAGCTCAGGTTGATCCACTCCACTGCCGCTGTTGTTCTTGGTGATCATCCTATGGTACTGGCATCTCCAATACACTGGGGTCTTCTGCTGCAACTAGGCTTCCCCAATAGCCTCTCATAGGCTCTCTTCATGGTGCTAAGCCTTAAATCCTTTGCATGATCCCTTCAGTCCTGGGCCATCAACTACAACTGAGGCTGTACTTTCACCAATGGCCTTCCATGGCCTCTCACAGTGCCAAACCTCTGCTGTTCTTCATGACCCCTTCATGCCTTCAAAACCAGTGCCACCTGGGAGACTCTTACATATTACCAAGTCCAGCTGCAGCACAAGGTACAACCTTGGCTAGCTCTGGAACATAGCTTCTTTGTGCTCTCAGAAAACACTTCCCAGAAGATTTCATCTCCGTGATGCTGGTTTTTTCTTTTTTCTTTTTTTTTTTTTTTTTGGTTTTTTTGAGACAGGGTTTCTCTGTGTAGCCCTGGCTGTCCTGGAACTCACTCTGTAGACCAGGCTGGCCTCGAACTCAGAAATCCTCCTGCCTCTGCCTCCCAAGTGCTGGGATTAAAGGCGTGCGCCACCACCGCCCGGCTACTTGTCTATTCTTAATTGTAGCATTCAGTGGCGTTAAATGCATTCACATTTTTGTGCAATCATCACCTGTATTTGCTCCTGGAATTCTTTCATCTTCATAAACACCACTAATTTCTTAGCTACAGCTAACCAGCATCAATTGTCCCAGTAGTCCCTTCTATTTTTCCCTCTAAAGCCAGAGCCACATGGCTGAAGCTGCCGAGTTCTGCTGCTTGTTGGGATTGGAACATGGACCCCTTGTTCTATTACATTATCACCAGCTTTCTGTTTGCTAACTCCTTTCCTGCCTAAGCTTGGCTGTCCTGGAACTTGCTCCTTAGACTGACTTTGAACTCAGAGATCTGCATGCCTGTCTCCTAATCACTGGAATTAAAGGTGTGGTCCACCAAGCCTGGATTCAAGTTTTTCCTTCACCTAGAACTTGCTCTGTTCTAGGCTGGCCTTGAACTCAGAGATTGGCTTCTCTTTGCCTCCTGGGATTAAAGGCTTTGTACTACTATGCATGGACCTAAATTTAGCTGGGTGGGATCTTGCCCAAAGGTCACTACTCCCTTAATTCAATTTAATATCCTTGAACACAGGATTCAGCTCCATTTCTCTTCCCGGTGCCTCTTTAATACTCGAACTATGTATTTTATATTTTTCCTTTCTTAGCTTGCTATACTTGTTTAAAATGCTCTTCATGAGACTTAACCAGAGAACAAAGTCTATGATGGGAGTTTCTGAGACTTGCTTTGTCAATGCAGTTAATCTGAGTCTCCTCACTTTAGCTTCAGGCTGACTCTTCAGACAAGGTCAAAATATAACCATGTTCTTCACCAAAATTCAGCAAAACAGTCTCTAGGCCACATAGGGAAATTCTCCACTGAAACCTCTTGGGCCAGGTCCACACAATTCAAATCACTCTCAGTAACAAAGTCTTCCATATTCTTACTAGGATAGCCCATTAAGCCCTACTTAAGCATTCCACTGCACTCTAAATCTAAAGTCCTAAAATCCACATTCTTCCAAAGAAAGGCATGGTCCTGCCTTTCATAGCAATAAATACCCTAGTCCCTGGTACTAACTTCTGTCTTAGTTAGGGTTTTACTGTTGTGAACAGACACCATGACCAAGGCAATTCTTATAAGGACAACATTTAATTGAGGCTGGTTTACAGGGTCAGAGGTCAGTCCATTATCATCAAGGTAGGAGCATGGCAGCATCTAGGCAGGCATGGTGCAGGAGGAGCTGAGAGTTCTACATCTTCATCTAAAGGCTGCTAGTGGAAGACTGGCTTCCAGGCAGCTAGGATGAGGGTCTTAAAACCCACATCTACAGTGACATACCTACTCCAACAGGGCCACACCTTCTAATCATGCCACTCCATGGGCAAAGCATATACAAGTAATCACATGGGGCATGAGTGGGAACTGGAATGGGGAAAGCAGCTTTTCTAGGAATGAGTTCAGCTCTGACAATGAAAGCAAGCATGCACTCGTTTTGGGGGAACATGCTAAGGGACATTCAGTTTATCAAAGTCAAGGGAATGCATATAGACTGCAGTTTGAGAAGCTGATTGCTTGTCATTCAGATAGAAATGATCCGTGTTGGCTTTGTACCCTTTCTTTCTCCTGACTTGAGTGAAAGGGTTATAATAGACCCTTAACCTGGCTTCTTCCTTTGGAACCCTGAACTCTTAAAGTCTTTCTACTCCTCTCAGTTACCCCAAACCCCCTCTTACTTCATTCATATAACAAACCTATAGAAGCCGTTTTCCTTAAGACAAGCACCTTCTCTTGAACATCACAGTCTTGGGATATTGACTAGGAAAATAAAAGCTCAAGTGTCTGCCGTTTCCCCTATTTCATGCTACTTTTCTGCAGCACTAGACACTAAAATCTGGGGTGTGACTAGCACAACATGAAGCCTTCCCTCTCTCCTGTCAGCCATTACTGCCATGGATCCCATAGCACGACTAGTATTGTGCTCGGTGATGTGAAGGAAACTCATCTGTTTAGCTTACTCCATAACCTCTATTTTTGTGATCTTGTTTCATGTGTTCAAGAAATGAGGCCAACTGGCATTTATTTCAGTGTTCCCAGAAAACTAAGTGCCAAGTGGGAGAAAAGGGGACCAATAGTCCCTGAAGTGTGACCTTGTGGTAGCTGTTCTTCAGCCCCTGCTACTCTACTTCCTTCTAAGATGATGAAACAGAAGTGTTCAGCCTTCAGGAGCTATCCTTGAGTAGCATAACTCGTTACTATCAGAGCTCCAAATCTGACTTGCCTGATTTCCCAATGCCCCTCCCCACCCTGTGCTCTAAGTCCAAGCTTTGTTCCACTGGGGCCTTTTCACAGCATATCCCTCCAATTCCTCTGCGATTCTTGTCAGTTACTAATATTGTTTACCAGGTACTATATGAAACACTTTACATACATTGGAGCTTTATTTAAAGACCAAGTTCTTTAGTCAAGCAACTGAGGTACTGTGTCTTGGCTGCTAAGTGGCAGAGCCCACAAAAACTCGTACAGATTGGGTAATAGTTATGATTTTATCACTGTGATATGTGGTTTCTTTTTGTGATTCTATTTTTAAAAACTTCCCTTGTAAGTTTGTTTTTAATGGTTCCTTAATGAAACTCTCTACAATTTTCCCATTGGCCCTATGGTCACCCTTTCCCACGGTTTCCGTGGATATTCATATTCATTCTAATGATTGTCCCTCTCTTACCATTGAGACCTATACCCAGTCTTGAATGGCTTCCTTTGGCTGTCTTACTGGCACTAGTACTTGGCAAAAAAAAAAAAAGCTTTGCTTTTAAGTGCTCTTCCTTGTATTCATGATACAGTTACCCAAACCAGAAAACATGGTGACAGTCCAGATTCTCCTTCTCCTTTGCCCCCAGAATTCAATTAATCACCAAGTTGAGCTAATGCAACCTCCCAACCATTTCTTAAATCTTTTCCTCATCTCCATCCCTACTTCAAGTTCTTTCCCCCACTTCCCTGATATATTGCAACTGTCTGCACCCAGCAGGGCCTCTTTAAATCATCCTGAGTCATCTCACTGAAACACAGATCTGACCACGTCACTGCCCTTCCATGACTCAGCCTTGCTAACAGGTACAGTCTCGGTTCTTTAAGATGACATTTGAGATTTCCTGTGGCTCAGAGCTGAACTGCTTAAACTGAATCTCAACTTCGATAGGGTGACAGACACTCTGAGAAAAGTATCCAGTATCCCTGTGTCCATTTCCTATTGGGCTTGTAATTGTGAGGATTAAGCTATCTGTGTAAGACACTCAGCATGGTGCCTGACATCTAAGTGCCCAGTAACTGTCAGCTGTTGCCAATCTCATGTCCCTCCGCTATGTCCTATTCTTTTCTGTCTTCAAATCTATGTTTGTCGTTCTGAAATGTATCCCCATGCTTCACAGCTCTGAGTCTTTCAATCGCTGCTTCCTTTCCTTCTTCTATTTTCACACATTTTCCTGGCTAATACTCATTTCAGGTTTCAGCCCAGACATCATGTTTACAACATCTTTCCTGACCTTTAACCTACTCTCCAGCCCAAGTCAGACTAATTGGCTCTTTTCTGTGACTTTATAGACTCTGTGCATGCTTCTGAGCATTTAACACAGCCAACTGAAGCTGTCTGTTTATATGTTTGTCTTTCCTGCCAGGCTGCTAGCAAGTGATGGGTCTTTTACTCCTTTGTATCTTCAACATGTACCACAGGCCCCTGTATATAGTTTGTGCTTAATCAATCTGTTGAACTAAATGGCTTCCTGTTTCACTGAATAACTAGTTAGGTATTCATAATTGTGGCTCATTGGACCAAGGAAGGATCTCTTTCCCTTTAGTAACCTAGTGATTTTTTTCAGCAGCACATATGTCAATGCTATAACTAAACAATATCATTCATCCCATCTCCACTGTCAGTAACATTTTCATCAATTGGCACCAACCTCCCACCTGGTCTCCACACTTCCATTCCTTAGTTTTGGCAGCACCACCCACTCCAAACAAAAAGTGGTTTAAACATGTATATGAAATCAAGTAGAATTTGAAAGAGGGCAAGGAAGGTTATATGGAAGAATTTGGAGGGAGGAAAGGGAAAGGAGAAAAGATATAATTATGTTATAATCTCAAAACATCATCTATTAATCCCGTGAAAAGCCTTCAGCTTCAACTTTCAGTTAAGAATGAGATTCAACTCTTTGCCTACAGAGGCCACAGGATCTGGTTTGTTGTCTACTCTGCCTCATGCGTCTAGTGCCCCACCTGCCCGACCCAGCCACCATGCTCTGCTTTCAGTATCAAGAATATGCCAAGCTCTTTCTAGCCTCAGAATCTGTGGGCATGGCAGCTACATTAGTTACTAGTCTCATTGCTGTGCTGGTGCTGGTGCTGGTGTTGTGTGTGTGTGTGTGTGTGTGTGTGTGTGTGTGTGTGTGTGTGTGTTGATGGGGCAGTGTTAGATTTGGGCCTGCCCTTCTACTATGTGTGTTCCTGGGGCTGAATTTAGATAGGCATGAGAACAAGCACTTTTACCCGATGAGCCATCTTGCTGGTCTGTAGACTTTCTTTTGCTTCCTTTTTACTTGCTCTTTAGCATGCCTTTCTCACTGGATTTTAAACTTCCTCAATGTGAGCACCATGCCTGCACTGTTTATCAGTGTTGCCCCAGGACTTGTCAGTGTTCGCTGAGTGACTGAATGACGTCTGAAGTAAATCAGTTGAGTACAGCAGGCAAGCTGCATTCAGTTTCCTTTGTTGCTTTAGGTAACAAAACTTTACATATTTATCTAGCAGTTTAGTTGCTGTGATGTTTCTGACCATGCTCAGTATAGCTGAACAGGTTTTATGAAGACTTAAGCCAATCAAGAAAAAGACAGTTTAACAAAGTCTGCTATTTAGGCCTTTTATGCTTATGAATAACTCAAGAATGATAATTTTAATTACAATAAGCTAGTGGTTCTCAACAGAGGCAACTTTGCTCAGCCCCTAAATACCTGGCAATGTCTGGAGATATTCTCAGTTGTCAAACTGGAAAGGAAAAAAACAAAGATTGTGCTACTGGCCTTTAGTGCATAGATGCCAAGGATGTTCAGCATTATATCACCAGAAATACCAATTGTACTAGGCAGAAAAAAAAAACCAAAAAAGAAATATGACTAATGGTAGTCTTTGCAAAAAAGAACAGAATGGTCAGTGAGGGGTATCAGTGTTCCCTGGGACTTTTCTAGCTCAATCATGAAGTATTAGCAAGCATTCTTGTTTACTAAGACTTACTTCTGTTCTTCCAAGCAGGTTTCTGCTAATTTTAAGCAAAGATTCCATTGATGTGCTTTAGGAAATTACTGGATGCTCTTGAAAGTGTAGCATAACTGGGAGGAGGAACCATCCAGGACAACCCAAAAGACAAAGACACTGCCATGGAAATACCTTTGTGTTTCTAGTCCATACCTTAAAAATAACCAACCATCATGTTTTTTTTTTTTTTTAATTTTATTTTATTTTATTTTTTTAATTTACATTCCAAATCACTTCCCCTTTCCCGTTTCCTCCCTCCCCGAAAGTCCCATAAGCCCCCTTCCCTCCCTCTTTTCTCCGTTCAACCCCCTCTCATTACTCTGTCCTGGCGTTCCCCTACATCCAGTCTTTCCAGGACCAGGGGTCTCTCCTTCCAAATCTATTGATATGCTGATTGTGTCTAGGGTATTCTGAGATTCTGGGTCAATATCCCCTTATCAGTGACTTCATACCATGTGTGATCTTTTGTGATTGGGTTACCTCACTAAGGATGATATTTTCAAGTTCTGACCATTTGCCTAGGAATTTCGTGAATTCATTGTTTTTAATTGCAGAGTAGTATTCCATTGTGTAAATATACCACATCTCCAACCATCATGTTTTATGGAATGCCTGTTCTATAAAACGCTGATAAGAAAAGTGTCCTGTATAGCTTCCTGAAGTAGCAGGCAAGCGTGCTGAAGGCTCATATCAGCTTCTTCATGTTGTCTGGATAACATATTTCACTGGACTGTGAGGAGACATGAGAGGCAATTTATATAAGCTCCAGTGCAATATCAGGCACAGACTAGACCTACGATGAACTTTCTATTTCTTCTCCTAGGATTTTTGAGAGGCTGGACTAAAGAATGCTTTGAGAACTGAAGAGTGATGCACACTGTCTGGCCTCTGGTACATGCTCTACAAAGCTTCACTTTTCTGCCATGTATTCTTTACACTAAAACCCCAAGTCCTATCACAGAAAGAAGAGAATAGATAAGCCGAGAAATGTGACAGCTTTGGGCTTCAATTGTGGCTGATTCTTGGCAAGTAACTCTTTTTTTGTTGTTGTTGGTAAAAGAGGGATAATGCCTACCCACCAGGGTTGCTATGAGACATGCATGCATATATGTAAAAGACCTAGCATATACAGAAATAATGGGTGCTTAATGAATGTTAAAGTGGCTCAGTCAGTAAAAGCCATCGTAGAGTAACATCGTAGAGTAAAAGCCTCGTGACTGTAGTTTGGTCCCTGGAACTTAAATGAAGGTAGAAGGAAAGAATCAGCCCCACAGAGTTGTCCTTTTACTACTATGTGCACACCATAGCACACCATACACACACATACACACACACACACACATACACACACACACACACACACATACACACACACACACATACACACACAAACTTTAAAAATTAATGTTAAACACTTTGCTCATTCACATTTTGTAAATCCTACTTATATAAAGTCTTTCAGTAATTGAATAACTCCCTGGATACTTGATAAAATATAAATTTCAAATATTCATGTTGTATCATTTCTCTTTCTTTATAGCTATCTTTACTCATATAAGGGGATAATATTTCATTTAGATATGGTTTTAATATTTTAGTCATGAGCTATCAGTTTAAACTACTAAGGGAGTTTGGCTAAATTCATAAAGCATCCGGTATAGCACCATGTTCTGTTTCTCATTTAGGCCCTCACTGGGTACCCAAGAGTCAGCATTGAGGCACAAGATGAAACAGGTCCATGGTTGAAAGGACTTTTACTAAGGTAATTTTTGTTTGTTTCTTTGCTTGTTTACAGACAAGGCCTCACTTATGTAGCTTAGAGCAGTCTGGCGTTCTCTGTATAAGTCCAGGTTAGCTACAAACTCACAATCCATCTGCTCATTCCCTAAATGCTGAGAGTGCTTGGTGTAGTGAGTGACTGAAACCAAGCACAAAGCTGTCATCTAGTACAGTATAGAATTCAGTGGTGCCACAGTTTTTTTTTAATAAGATGAGGTTGAACACTTAGAAGTCTCAAAACAAACATCAGTTATAAAGATAATGAGGACATTTTCAATCTCAATGAGAATGTCAACACCAAGATAATGAACATGACAATTATTTCACAAAAATATTTCAGTTATCATTTATAAACACATTAGAAACAAAACAAAAATAGAGAAAATATTAGTAATAAAAAAAGTAATAAATATATGGACAGTTTAGAACTGAAAATACAATAACCTAAGTAAACATACTAGGTAAACCAAATAGAGAAATTGAGATGAAAGAGAAAAAAAAATTAGTGAGATTGAAAAAAAAATAAGAGGCAGGCGGGAAAACAAAACAAAAGAAAACAAAACAAAAACCATCGGGCAGTGGTGGTGCACACCTTTAATCTTAGCACTTGGGAGGCAAAGGCAGGCGGATTTCTGAGTTCGAAGCCAGCCTGGTCTACAGAGTGAGTTCCAGGACAGCCAGGGCTATACAGAGAAACCCTGTCTCAGAAAGAAAAAGGAAGGAAGGAAGGAAGGAAGGAAGGAAGGAAGGAAGGAAGGAAGAAAGGAAGAAAGAAAGAAAGAAAGAAAGAAAGAAAGAAAGAAAGAAAGAAAGAAAGAAAGATAGTATGCAGTCTGAACAGAGAAAATGGATGGGCTGGGGGAAAAGTTTCAGGTTAATGGGACAGGGCCATCAGAGTCCCGCAGAGGAAGAAGGGAGTATTATAAAAACATAATACTGGGTGGTGGTGGTGCAAACCTTTCGTCCCAGCACTAAGAAGGCAGAGGCAGGTGGATCTGAGGCCAGCCTGGTCTACAGAGAGTTCCAGGATAGCTAGAGCTATACAGAGAGATCCTGTCTCCAAAAACAACAAAACAAAACAACAACAAAAAACATATAATGGAAAACATCTTGAAAGCAGTTAAAGAAAATTCATGCTCTACTCCTATAGGAATAATAGCTTTGAGTGACAGGGAATTTCTCATCCAAAGCTATGGATGCAAGAAGAAATAGGCCAATTTCTTAAGTGCTGAAATAAGATTGCCAACACAAAAAACATGAAGGCAGGAGGGAGAAACAGAACAAAATAAAACAAACTAAAATGCCAGAGTTAAGCCCTGATGTGTCAACGACTACACTTAATAATTTCCAATTGTATTGTTTTCTGATTTGTCTTGAAACAGTAACTTTTTTGAATAAAAATAATGTACAAGATAGTCTACAAAACAGCAGTCATGCATGCCAGGTATTATAGTACATGCCTTTAATTCCAGCAGAGACAGGCAGCTCTCTGAGTTTGATGCCAGCCTGGTCTACAAAATGAGCTTCAGCATGGCCAGGACTACATAGAGAAACTTTGTCTCAAAAAAAAAAAAAAAAAAAACCCAAGAAAAAAATGTGTGTGTGTGGGTGTGGGTGTGTGCGTGGGCGTGCGTACAGCAGCTAACTGAGGAATTAAGAGTTCTATATCAAACCAATTTCAGGCTAGAAACATGGCTCAGTGCATAAACATGCTTGTCATTCAAGCCTAGTGACATAAATTCTATCTCTGGAACTCATACAAAGGTGAAAGAAGAGAACCAACCCCACAAAGTTGTCCTTACACACACACACACACACACACACAAAATAAAATTAAAACTTCATTTCCACAACTCAAATGTTCTAAATGTTTAAACTAAAGAATAGAGATTGGTAGAACACATTAAAATAATACCATGGCCCAATTATGTTCAGAAATAAAACAACTCAGTCAAAATATAATGACATCTCAGTAGCATTCTAAGGCCACAGGTTCTATTCCTAACCCACTCCCCCCAGAAAAGTTTAAATATAACGACATAGGAAGATTCAAGTAAAACAGCACATTTACTCCCATGTAATTCTATCCTGTGTATAGACTGGTTTAACCATAATCACAGACTATAGAGTTTCATCCATTCCCATAGAAATCTTTGTTGTACTGTTTACCACAGGTGCCACATTCTCTGCCACTGATTCATCTCTCATCCATGAAAATCATTTTCATGTCTATGATTTTTTTTTACCATTTAGACATGATACAAATAGAATTGGGCAGTATATAACATTCTTATTTTTCATATTTAATTAGTATATAAATTAGTGGGTTTTAGTGTGACATTTATACACATATAGATCATTATACTTTGTTCTCAGTGTCCTTGCTCTCTTCTGCTGGTTTCTTCCTCTCCCAAATAGCCCCTCTTTCTGTTTTCATATCAAATATATTCCATTAACTTTTCTTTCCCCCACTCCCTTTAGACCTCGCTCTCCTTTACAGATCCCTTTTCCCATGTCCTACATACATGCATATACATGAATATACACACATATGCACATTCATACATATTTACATTATGCAAGAGAGAAAATATTGTATATATATTTGAATCTGACTTGTTTCACTTAACATAAAGGTCACTAGTTCCATTCTCTTTTCTGCAAGTATTATCATTTCATTTTCTTTTACAGCTGAATACAATTCTTTATGTACATATGCCATATTTTCTTTAGTCATCTATTGATGGATATATTAGCTATTGTAAAGAGACCAGCTACGAACATGGGTATACAAGTATCGTTGTGGCATGTTGATTTGGGGTCCTTTGGCTTTATATACAGGAGTAGTCTATCTATCTGGCCCATATAGTAGTTACATTTCTATTTTTAGAAGGAACCGCCATACTGACTTCTGCTTTGACTGCAGCAGTTTACATTCCCATCACCTGTATCCTATCCAGCACTTGTTCTTATTGGTTTGCTTGAGGGAGAACCATTCTGCGTGGAGTAAGATGGAATTGTGAAATGTTCCAATTTGCATTTTCCTGCTGACTAAAGATATTAAACAATTTCAAAAAACATATTAGACATTTGCAATTTTTTGGTGTGTATGTATAGATTCATGTGGTGGGGTGTGGGGTATAGGCCAGGGGTCAACCTTGGGTATCTTTCCTTTGTAGCTCTCACCCTATATTTCTGAGGTAGCCTCTCACTGGGCCTTTGACTCACTGATTTGGCTAGGATGTCCTGTGAGTGAGTCCCAGCAGTCTGCAGTGCTAGAATTACACATGTGCCATAATACTTGGCTTTTTATGTGGGCACTGGGGATAAAACTTGGTCCCCATGTTTATATGGCAAGTCCTTTATCAACTGAGCTATCTCTCTAGTTCTGTACTTCTTTTGAGACAACCTATTTATTGGTTGGATTATTTGTTGTTGTTTTTCTATGTGTTTAAATTTTAGAGCTCACTATAGATTGTAGCTATTAAGTCCCTGTCTGGTGTGTAATTGGGAAAGGTTTTTCTCTCACCTCACAGACTGTCTTTTCACTCTGGTGATTATTATTTTGTTGTGTAGAGGCTTCATGATTCATATAAAATTTCATATAATCCCATTAATCAATTTTGGAGCTATTTCTTGTGCTACTGGAGTCCTTTTGAGAAATTTCTTGCCTATGCCAATATTTTGAAATGCTTTACTTCTGTTTTCCTCTGGCAGTTTAAGAGTTTCAGGTTTATCAATAAGGTCTTTTTTTTTTTGATCCATTTCTAATTGATTTTTGTATAAGATGAGCAATGTGGATCTAATTTCCTTCTTCTATATGTAGATATCCAGTTTCCCAAATACCACTTATAAAAGAGGCTTTCTTTTTTCTTTTCTTTTTTTCCCCAGTGTATGTTTTTTGACAGTTTGCCAAAGATTCGGTGGCTGTAGTTGTGTGAGTTTATTTTTGGGTCCTCAATCTTATTCTGTTGGTCTATATTTCTGCTTTTGTGCTAATGCCACGCTGTACTTGTTAATACAGCTCTGTAGTACAATTTTAGGTCAGATCTTTTGAGAGTTGCTATTTTTGATCAGTGTAACTCCCTTTAGGCCCATCCAAGTCATTCCACACATCAATAGCTCATTGGTTTTTATTGCTGAATAGTATTCCATAGCATAGATAGATTATACTCTTTTTAACCATTTATAAATTACAAGACTTTTGGGTTGCTTCCAATTTGGGCTATTAAAGTTATACATTTATTTATAGTTTATGTGGATGTAGGTTTTCATTTCTCTGGGAACAATGCCCAGGAATGTAATTGCTAGATTATATGGTAAAAAAAAGTTGTGATTTTAAAGGAATAGACATGAACACATCCTTTGATTACTGTTTACATATTATATATTTTAGATGTTAATTTAAAATTTTAATTGACAGATAATAGCAGTATATATTTATAGGCACAGTGGTATTATAATCTGATACATGTATACAATGTGTAATGATAAAATCAGGGTAATTAGCATTTTTAGCTCCTTCAACATTCATCATTTCTTTGTAGTGAGAGCATTCCAATTCCTCTCTTGTGGTTCTTTAGAAATATATAATAAATTGTTGTGAACTGAAGTCACCCTACTGTGCTGTTGTTGGCCGAACAAAGGAAGATGAAAAGCCTTGCTTTTTCAAACCAGCACTGCAACATCTATTTTTATAGAACCTGAAAATGATAAAGCCGAAGCATCAGTGAGGGGTCTGACTCATGGAAGGAAGGGAGTCACTTCAAAGAAATTGAGTGAAATTATAAGTAAGAAATGGAAACACGATAAAAGTTATTCTTGTTACTAATTTACCATATAGTGTCATATGAAAAAGATTTTTGAATATATATAATTCATCACTTAAGTTATAGCATTTTAGACCATTAATAAAATTAAGTAAGATGAATATTATATATATATATTTGAAACAGAGTCTAAGTCATTGGTTCAGGATGGTTTAGAACTGGCTGTGTAGCACAGGCTGAACTGGAACTTGAAGCAATCCTCTTGCCTCAGCTTCGTGTGTGCTTAGATTCTATATGTAAACTACCATGCCTGTTTAGAAGCTGAGGATTTCAAGTATGGATATCATAAACTCATTAAAGCTGGGCATGGTAGCTCAAGAGACAAAGGCAGGAGGATCTGTGGCAGATCGGAGACCATCCCAGTCTACATAGCAAGTTTCAGACCAGTCAGGGCTATGTAGTGCAACTCTGACCTAATAGAAAAAAAAAAAAAAACCCAATAACTAATTAAATAACCACTAAAAACTGTTTGTTAGCACTTTTTGAAATAGAACTGAAAAAGCTATTGAAGCATCTTATGGACGTTTCATGGATAAGTTTATTGATTAGAGAACTGCAGGCCACAAGCTCAGAGGACAATAGAGCCTTAAACAGTTGACGCTGTTCATTGCCTACTGGAAGAAAAGTGAGTGAAAATACTCAAGGCACTGTCTTTTCTCAGTGACTCAGTAGCTTAATGATTGGAATATTTAACTACAAAAATGGGTACTTCAATAACAACCCATCTTTGGAGCTGTGTCCTTACCAACAGATCTATGTCAGTGCAGCCTGATCTGATGTTTTGCTTCTATCACATGGTATCAGTAGTAAATAATCCTCACAGAAGACTTTATGTGAATGATTAGACACAAACAGAAGTGGTGTTACAATATTTAAAGTGCAGAATAACTTGTTTGAAGCTCGTGGTTTATGTTGGAACACTGTTGTTTATACTCGCATGGCACTTCAAAAGCAATGGTGAGGAAAACTCTTGGCACCAGGCACAGATTCAGGCAGTAGCATCAAGCATACCACTGGGGACTCTATTCTTTACTGCTATACACTCATGAAAAATTCCAACTTTACTTGAGAATGTCTTTGTTGAAGCTGTAAAATTGGTAATTGTTGCAGTTGGATTTGGTATTCATAGGAAGGATGATGAGGTGCTTTTGGCACAGACTGTCATGCAATGGCCGGGATTAAGCGGTGAGCACTAACTAGCTAGTTTTCCTGGAATACTACATTTGCCCAAAAGAACAACTGACAGATTATGATGATTCAACATTATGATTAAATATTTGGAATCTGGCGAATGTTTTGTCAAAAATGAACTGAGCCTATGATTTTATGATAAACAACTGATGTGTTTGTTGTCAATGATACCAAATTTGTGGTTATAAGCAAAACTATGATTTCTGAAAATTTGATTCTGCCATTGTGAGCTTGACAGCATTTCAAAACTTAAGCTTCCCCCAGTGAATACAGTGATAATATCAATGTTTTTTTATGCTGCATAAAATGTATGAACATTTTGAATGTTTTTCTAACCTAGTGAACTGATATTTTCCAAATACTATAAGAAGAGGGGGGTGTCAAATATCCATTCAAAATACAAATTTAACCTAATAGTATGTAAAAATTCAATGAGATGTTTTCAGGCTCCATGCTGCATTAACATTAAAGACATTACCATCTGTAGAGTTTTGTTTTGGTGTAGTCTCAAGGAATGCACATAATGATCAGAAAAGGTTAATAAAACATTCCTCCCCTTTCCAGCTAACATCCCGTCTTTTTCATACGCGTGAAGCTCTGCTTTTGTCAGATACTTGAACTAAAACCATGTCAACATACTTTGAATGAAGAAGCAGGTAAGTGAGTTGTTAAGTACTAAGCCACAAGATAAAGAGATGGGGGGGGGGTGTCTTACAATAGCATTTCTTCTTATGGAATTTAAGTCTAGAAAATAGACCTTTTTCATCAAAAAGTGTTATTTACAGCAGGACAAATTGGATTTATTATTTTTACTTTAAGTAGGTAAGTTTCAAATATTTTAAAATAAAAGTATCACTGACCATTTAAAGCAAAATCAATAACAATGCATCAAAGAGTTTTTATTTTACAACGTAAAAAAGAAGTATGTGACTGTAATAATAGAAAGGAAAGGGAGAAATGCAAGAATACTGCTAGAAGGGACATGTGAAGTAAAGTAACAATATTTGAAAATAAATTCTAAATTAAAAATTCATGCTGGAGCCAGTAAGATGGCTCAAAGAGTAAAGGCACTTGCCACCAAGCCTGATGACTTGAATTAATTCCCTGGGACACTAATACTCTCCAAACTATTCCACAAAATAGAAACAGAAGGAATACTACCCAATTCATTCTATGAAGCCACAATTACTCTGGTACCTCAACCACATAAAGACCGGAAAAAGGGGAACTTCAGACCAATTTCCCTTATGAATATCGATGCAAAAATACTCAATAAAATTCTCGCAAGCCAAATCCAAGAACACATCAAAACGATCATCCAGCATGATCAAGTAGGCTTCATCCCAGGGATGCAGGGATGGTTCAATATAGGGAAATCCATCAATGTAATCCACTACATAAACAAACTCAAAGGAAAACCACATGATCATTTCATTAGATGCTGAGAAAGCATTTGACAAAATCCAACACCCCTTCATGATAAAAGTCTTGGAAAGATCAGGAATTCAAGTCCCATACCTAAACATAGTAGAAGCAATATACAGCAAACCAGTAGCCAACATCAATCTAAATGGAAATTTAAAGCAATCCCACTGAAATCAGGAACTAGAAAAGGCTGTCGATTCTCTCCCTAAACAATATAGTACTTGAGTCCTAGCCTGAGCAATTAGACACCAAAAAGAGGTCAAAGGGATACAAATTGAAAGGAAGAAGTCAAAATATCACTATTTGCAGATGATATGATAGTATACTTAAGTGACTCCAAAACATCCACCAGAGAACTCCTAAACCTGATAAACAACTTCAGCAAAGTGGCTGGATATAAAATTAACTCAAACAAATTAGTGGCCTTCCTATACTCAAAGGATAAACAGGCTGAGAAAGAAATTAGAGAAACAACACCCTTCACAATAGTCACAAATAATATAAAATACCTTGGTGTGATTCTAACTAAACAAGTGAAAGATCTTTGTGACAAGAACTTCAAGTTTCTGAAGAAAGAAATCGAAGATCTCAGAAGATGGAAAGATCTCCCATGCTCGTGGGTTGGCAGGATTAATATAGTAAAAATGACCATCTTGCTGAAAGCAATCTACAGATTCAATGTAAAATTCAATCCTCATCAAAATTTCAACTCAATTCTTCATAGAGCTAGAAAAAGTAATTTACAAATTCATCTGGAATAACAAAAAACCCAGGATAGATAAAACTCTTCTCAACAGTAAAAGAACTTCTGGGGGAATCAGTATCCCGGACCTCAAGCAGTACTACAGAGCAATAGTGTTAAAAAACTGTGTGGTGTTGGTACAGTGATAGGCGGGTAGATCAATGGAATAGACTTGAAGACCCAGAAATGAACCCACACATCTATGGTCACTTGATATTTGACAAAGGAGCTAAAACCATCCAGTGGAAAAAAGACAGCATTTTCAACAAACGGTGCTGGTTCAACTGGTGGTTAGCATGTAGAAGAATGCAAATAGATATATTCTTGATCTCCTTGTACAAAGCTCAAGTCCAAGTGGATCAAGGACCTCCACATAAAACCAGACACACACCGAAGCTAATAGAAAAGAAAGTGGGGAAGAGCCTCGAGCACATGGGCACAGGGGAAATTTTCCTGAACAGAACACCGATAGCTTATGCTCTAAGATCAAGAATTGACAAATGGGACCTCATAAAATTACTAAGTTTCTGTAAGGCAAAGGACACTGTCTAAAGGACAAAACGGCAACCAACAAATTGGGAAAAATCTTTAACAACCCTACATCCGACAGAGGGCTAATATCCAAGATACACAAAGAACTCAAGAAGGTAGACTCCAGAGAGCCAAATAACCCTATTAAAAAATGGGGTACAGAGCTAAACAAAGAATTCTTAATTGAGGAATATCAAATGGCTGAAAAGCATCTAAAGAAATGTTCAACATCCCTAGTCATCAGGGAAATGCAAATCAAAACAACCTTGAGATTCCACCTCACACCTGTCAGAATGGCTAAGGTCAAAAAGTCAGGTGCAGATGCTGTTGAGGATACGGAGAAAGAGGAACACTCCTACATTGTTGGTGGGATTGAAAGCTGGTAAAACCACTCTGGAAATCAATTTTGTGGTTCTTCAGAAAACTTGGCATAGTACTACCTGAAGACCCAGCTATACCACTCCTGGGCATATACCCAGAAGATGCTCCAACACGTAATAAGGACACATGCTCCACTATGTTCATAGCAGCCTTATTTATAATAGCCAGAAGCTGGAAAGAACTCAGATGTCCCTCAATAGAGAATTGATACAGAAGATGTGGTACATTTACATAATGGAGTACTACTCAGCTATTAAAAACAATGAATTCATGAAATTTTTAGGCAAATGGATGGAACTAGAAAATATCATCCTGAGTGAGGTAACCCAGTCACAAAAGGACATACATGGTTTGTACTCACTGATAAGTGGACATTAGCCCAGAAGCTTGGAATACCCAAGATATAATTCACAGACCACATGAAGCTCAAGAAGATGGAAGACCAATGTGTGGACCCTTCGGTCCTTTTTAGAAGGGGGAACAAAATTCCCATGGGAGGAGATACAGAGACAAAATGTGGAGCAGAGATTGAAGGAAAGGCCATTCAGAGACTGCCCCATGGGGGATCCATCCCATATATGATCACCAAACCCAGACACTACTGTGGATGCCAACAAGTGCTGTCAGACAGGAGCCTAATATAGCTGTCTCCTGAGAAGCTCGGCTAGTGCCTGACAAATATAGAGGCGGATGCTCTCAGCCAACCACTGGACTGAGCACAGGGTCCCCATTGGAGGAGCTAGAGAAAGGACCCAAGGAACTGAAGGGGTTTGCAGTTCCATAGGAGGAACAACAATATGAACCAACAAGTATCCCCAGAGCTCCCAGGGACTAAACTACCAACCAAAGAGTACACATGGAGGGACCCATGGCTCCAGCTGCATATGTAGCAGAGGATGGCCTTGTTGGACATCGAAGGGAAGAGAGGTCCTTGGTCCTGAGAAGGTTCGATGCCCCAATATAGGGAAATGCCAGGCAGGGAAGCGGGAGCGGGTGAGTTGGTGAGCAGGGGGATGGGGAAGGGGATAGGGAGTTTTTGGAGAGGAAACGAGGAAAGAGGATTACATTTGAAATGTAAATAAAGAAAATAATAAAAAAAAAGAAAATCTGAAAAAAGAATAGACTTTCCTAATTTGACCCTGATTTTCATATGTGCATGCCTCATGAAATGTGCATACCTTCATAAAGACACACAAAAGTAAATAAATAAAATATAATGAAAATTTGCTGTAAAATCCAAATTAACTATAAAAATTCAAACAAAAGTATAGCTAGTAATCTAGTAAGGAGGTGAAATGAAATACGAAAAAATATTCAGAATTCTTCTCATCTTCCTATTTGTTTTCTATTTGTCTTCTGTTCTTTGTTCCTTTCTTTTGCATTAAGCTTAGCATGTACAAGGTCTGATCTAGGTTCCATTTCTAGCACCACACAGCAAAGAAATAAAAAAAAAAAACCTCCAAAATCATGTAATTAAAGGGGGAGGGGGAATAACGCCAAGTGTGTTAGTGCAAGCCCTTAATACCTGTACCTGATTACAGGCAATGAGGATCAAAGGAGGTAGAGGCAGGCAGAGCTCTGTGAGTTTGAGGCTATCTTGGTCTACATAGTCAGTTTGAGGACTCCCAGGGCTATGTGTAGAAACACATGTAGGAAGGAAGGAAGGAAGGAAGGAGGAAACAAGAGGGAAGGAAGGACAAAATACAATTGAGATAAATAGAAAACAAAGAGGATGATGGATATAAGGCTAAATTTATAAATTGGTTTAAGTAATAGGCAGAAATAATCATACTTGATTATGAAAGCATCACTATATGTTGTATATATAGATCCACTATATACATAAGATGTTAGTACATTAAAAGTAAAAGCGGAGAAAAAGATTTATCATATAAGCAATGATATACAAATATGTAAATTTCTTATATATTAGAAATATGTAAAAATATTTAAATTGGACAAAGTAGAATTTAAAATAGTGATGATAACCAGAGATAAAGAGGGATATCTCATAATAATAAAGGAGTCAGTTCATCAAGAACATAACAACCCTCAGTGTGTACCCATCTAACAACAATCTTACGCAAGTATATGAAAAGCACAGATTGATAGAACTTAAAAATAGTGAAATCCTTCTGCATGTTGACCTCCAGCTGAGCCAGCACCATTTGTTGAAAAGGCTATCTTTTTTCCACTGGATGGTTTTAGCTCCTTTGTCAAAGATCAAGTGACCATAGGAGTGTGGATTCATTTCTGGGTCTTCAATTCTGTTCCATTGATCTACATGTCTGTTACTGTACCAATACCATGCAGTTTTTAACACTATTGCTCTGTAGTACAGCTTGAGGTCCGGGATACTGATTCCCCCAGAGGTTCTTTTACTCTTGAGAATAGTTTTAGCTATTCTGGGTTTTCTGTTATTCCAGATGAATTTTTGAATTGCTCTTTCTAACTCTATGAAGAATTGAGTTGGGATTTTGATGGGGATTGCATTGAATCTGTGTATTACTTTTGGTAAGATGCTCATTTTTACTATATTAATCCTGCCAATCCATGAGCATGGCAGATTTTTCCATCTTCCGAGGTCTTCTTCAATTTCTTTCTTCAGAGACTTGAAGTTCTTGTCATACAGATCTTTCACTTGTTTGGTTAGCGTCACGCCAAGATACTTAATATGGTTTGTGGCTATCGTAAAGGGTATTATTTCTCTTACTTCTTTCTCAGCCTGCTTATCCTTTGAGTATAGGAAGGCTTCTGACTTGCTTGAGTTGATTTTATATCCGGCCACTTTGCTGAAGTCGTTTATCAGCTGTAGGAGTTCTCTGGTGGAGTTCTTTGGGTCGCTTATGTATACTATCATATCGTCTGCAAATAGTGATAGTTTGACTTCTTCCTTTCCAATTTGTATCCCTTTGACCTCTTTTTCTTGTCTAATTGCTCTAGCTAGAACTTCAAGTACTATATTGAAAAGATATGGAGAGAGAGGGCAGCCTTGTCTAGTCCCTGATTTTAGTGGGATTGCTTCAAGTTTCTCTCCGTTTAGATTGATGCTGGCTACTAAGCTCAATTCTAAGTGGATCAAAGATCTCCACATAAAACCAGACACACTGAAACTAATAGAAGGGAAACTAGGGAAGAACCTTGAACATATGGGCACAGGGGAGAATTTCCTGAACAGAACTCCAATAGCTTATACTCTAAGATCAAGAATAGACAAATGGGACCTCATTAAATTACAAAGTTTTTGCAAGGCAAAAGACACCGTCAAAAAGACAAAGCGGCAACCAACTAACTGGGAAATGATCTTTACCAACCTTACATCCGACAGAGGGCTAATATCCAAGATATACAAAGAACTCAAGAAGTTAAACTCCAGAGAGGCAAGTAACCCTATTAAAAAATGGGGTACAGAGCTCCACAAAGAGTTCTCACCTGAAGAATATCTAATGGCTGAGAAGTACCTAAAGAGATGTTCATCATCCTTAGTCATTAGGGAAATGCAAATCAAAACAACCCTGAGATTCCATCTCACACCAGTCAGGATGGCTAAGATCAAAAACACAGGAGACAGCAGTTGTTGGCGAGGATGTGGAGAAAGAGGAACACTCCTCCACTGCTGGTGGAATTGCAGGCTGGTACAACCACTCTGGAAAGCAGTCTGGCGGCTCCTCAGAAAACTGGGCATGACACTTCCGGAGGATCCGGCTATACCACTCCTGGGCATATACCCAGAGACTTTACCTGCATGCAATAAGGACACATGCTCCACTATATTCATAGCAGCCTTATTTATAATAGCCAGAAGCTGGAAAGAACCCAGATGTCCCTCAACGGAGGAATGGATTCAGAAGATGTGGTATATTTACACAATGGAATACTACTCTGCAATTAAAAACAATGAATTCACGAAATTCCTAGGCAAATGGTCAGAACTTGAAAATATCATCCTTAGTGAGGTAACCCAATCACAAAAGATCACACATGGTATGAAGTCACTGATAAGGGGATATTGACCCAGAATCTCAGAATACCCTAGACACAATCAGCATATCAATAGATTTCTAAAAAGATGGAAGGAGAGACCCCTGGTCCTGGAAAGACTGGATGTAGGGGAACGCCAGGACAGAGTAATGAGAGGGGGTTGAACGGAGAAAAGAGGGAGGGAAGGGGGCTTATGGGACTTTCGGGGAGGGAGGAAACGGGAAAGGGGAAGTGATTTGGAATGTAAATTAAAAAAATAAAATAAAATTAAATTAAAAAAAAAATAGTGAAATCCAAAATCGTGGTTGGAAATTTCAGCTCTCAGCAACTGACAGAACAAGCAGTAAAAAATTCAGTATGATATAGAAGATCTAAACCACACTCACAGTCTAACTTAGTTAATAATGATGGGAATGTTATTCAAGAACAGCAGACCACATATTCTTTATAGAGTATATATTAAACATTTTATAAGATAAATCATATGTTGCCCATTAAAATTGTCAATGAACATAAAAGGACTGAAATGATGCACAGTATGTTCTCTGGTAACAACAAAATTAAATAAAAATAAAAAATAGGGGCTTTAGAGAGATGGCTCAGTGGCTAATAGCACTTGTTGCTCTTGTAGAGGACCTGGGCCAGTTTATAGCACACACATGATGGCTCACAACCACTGAAACTTCAGATTGTAGGGACCAGAGGATCAGGAGGTTCTCTGTGAGTCTACTGTCTCCTAGTAACAGTAGAGGCTGTACCAATAATGTTTCACCAGCATGACTTCCTAAACAAGGACAAAAATAGACATGCAGACATTTGGAATGATAGTGGAAAGCCCACAAGACCTCAGCCCTACACAAAAAAACTATAGGCAACTAAGGGATACTAAGAGTAAGAGAAACAGTTTTCCCCAGGGAAAAGTGCATGAATTGGTTCTCCAATACCAAGTGGTCAGCCCTGAAAACATACACACAAGTAGCATTATACAGACTGAGCAGGTTATATCTATATACTTAAAAATATTTATGTATATACATATACATACATGTATTGACAATAATTAATGATAAGAGAGACCATGAATTGGAAAGAAAACAGGGAGGGCTATATTTGGAGGGAGGAAAGGGAAAGGGGAAATGATGTAATTATATTATAATTTTAAAAATAATAAAAATAATTAAAAAATATGAAAAACTCTTAAATATTTAATAATGCATTAAAAAGAAAACCTTCACCTTTTAAAATAAGCCATATGTCAAAGGAGAAAATATTTTGTATCGTATGAAAATTTTAAAAAATGTATGAAAATTTGTGAGAAATAGTTAATTTGGTGCTTACATAGAAATATATAGTTCAAAATGCTCTTATTAAAAAAAAAGAACATTAAAAATCAATGAGCTAAGTTTTGTTTTGTTTTGAGACAGGATCTAACTATGTAGCCTGGCCTGAAACTTGTGTGTAGACCAGGCTGGCTTCAAACTAACAGATATCTACTTACCCTGCCTCCCAAGTGTTGGGATTAAAGGCACACATAGTCTTACCTGGCCCAATAAGCTGTGTTTCTAGTCTAAGAATCTAGAATAAGAACAAAACACAACAAAGAGAAGGTACAAGGAAGAAAATAACAATAGAAGCCAACGAAATCAAAAGCTACATCTCAGAAAAAGCAAAAGCCACAAGTCTGATGTCATGACACACACCCTTAATTCCACCATTCTGGAGGTGGGGGAGGAGGACAGGAATTCAAGGTCATCCTTAGCTATAGAACAAGTTCTAGGTTACCTAGGCTATGTGTAGCTTTGTTGCACATACACAAAAGCAGGGGCTGGTGGATGATTCAGTTGATAAATTGCTTTCCACGCATGTGTGAAGACCTATGTTTAGTCTCCAGTACCCATATAAAAACTGTTATGTACTGATGATCCAGTGTTGGGGAGGCAGAGACAGGGAACTTGATAGTCCATAAGTTAAAATAGTAGTAGTAGTAGTAGTAGTAGTAGTAGTAGTAGTAGTAGTAGTAGAAGAAGTCATTACTACCATGAATAAAATAAGGGATATACCTACAGATCTGTTGACATTTAAAATAATAGTAATGATTTCTTGAGAGACAAATTACCAATATGGAATTAAGAGATGATTATTAACATTATTAGCTACAAAGCATCAAAAATCAAAACTTTTCAAGTAATGTTTCTAAGATAACTATCGTCCTGATATAAAAACCAGATAAATATGCTGCAAGAAAACAACAGCCGACCATCCTCATCAAGACACAATAACCTTTGACCAAGTTTCAGCAAATGAAATAAACAAGGTAACATATCATGACCACATAGGTCTTATTCCGGAAATGCAGCTATTGTACATGAAAAAAGTCAGCGAGAGTCTTTATTTTTACCGAATAACGGATGTTAGATGGTGATTTTAGTAGATGGGAAAAAAAGCATTTAACAAAATTCTACACTCATTTGTGAGAAAAACACCTTTAATTAGAAATAGAGAACTTGCCCGGCAGTGGTGGTGCACGCCTTTAATCCCAGCACTTGGGAGGCAGAGGCAGGAGGATTTCTGAGTTCGAGGCCAGCCTGGTCTACAGAGTGAGTTCCAGGACAGTCAGGGCTACACAGAGAAACCCTGTCTCGAAAAAAAACAAAAACAAAAACAAAAAAGAAATAGAGAACTTTCTTTTCCTAATAAAGAATATGCCTTGGAAAAAAACCCACTATGGCTAACATCACACTCTACAGGGAAAAACTAAGTGCTTTGCCTCTTTGACTAGGAATAAGCAAAGATAAAGATGTTCACGTAGTTCTTCCACACAACACTGTACCGATGGTCTCAACCCACAGTTACAACCAGTGCAGTAAGACAAGAAAAAGAAATAAAAGGCATAAAGATTATGTACATAGACTTAAAATTCTAAATTCATAGATGATTTGCTCATGTACATGGAACATGGTAGGTAATTACAAGAAAAGCAAGGAGCAAGGTTACATTACTCAAAATCCATATTCTACTTAAGATCCATATTCTGGCAACAAAATATTGGAAATTACTTAGGGTATACCATGTGTAAAAATTCAGCACTATGAAATACTTAAGAATAAATTGAAGAAAATTTGTGTAAGGCCTGATTATTGTACAGTTTAAATTAAAATTAGAAATTTAAGACTATATAAGTAAATGGGTTGAGAGAACAGATTAGGACATTATTATTCATAAATAAAACCATTATAAATTCAGTGGATTATATCTAAAGACTTTTATATTAGTATCAATTTGTATATAAATCAATTTAATTTATTTTAATGGTCATATGTATTTCTTAATATAAATGATCAAGTTTCCTAATTTTTTTAAACCAAAAGCAATCTGGTGAAGTAGAGTATTTTTTTGTTAGTAAACCCAGTGATTATGTGTGTTCAGCTGGGGCTCAAAAGTTAGATTTTAGATTTCTAGATTACAAATGTTCAATCTGTACATAAAACTGCTTTACTCAAACATAGATCATGGGATCTAAATAGCAATGCTACATTATAGACTACTTTCCATGTAATAGTGCTACTTAACAATGTACTGGCTTTTTTAATGGGTTCATGTCATATTTTGGCATTTTCCTCATTGGTAGAGTTTCAGGGCCCAATCAAACAAGCATGCTCCAATTCTCTCTTTACTCCATGATTGTCTGTCTAACCTGGCTTCCCAATTCATAGGCTGACATCAACTCCCTGATTGCTGGCTTTATGCCATCACTGCTTTGTATCTCATGAGGTGGTGCACAAAGAATCCCCCCTAAATGCTTCTAGAATCTGTGCTGGGCTTGCCTTTTCAGATCCCTTCCCTGCATGGCAATGGACGATTTTCCTTGGGATACATTGATTTCTCGTGGCTTGGACACATGGTGCTTCTTGCAAAGGACAGAAACTTGGTACTAGGGTTGACTTGTGTTCTTGAAAAGACTCTACTTCTGCTTCTCCCATCTTAAAAAGAGAAACCTCTCTATGCAAATTCTGACACATACTTATATAATTGTTTGTTTAGTTGTTTATTCAATGAAGGAATGCCAGCTAGGTGGGTGCTTAATGTTCTGCTAAACATGGAGAGCTAAAATAGGCAACCAATCATAGGTGACCAGGAAAACGGTACAGGTTTGAGAATCTTTTATCTGAAACCCTAAATGTTCCGAAATCTAAAATATTTTAGTGTTACTCTTATAGGAGAAGTAGTAATGATCACACCTTACATTGTTTTATGAAAAAAAAATGAAAATAGTTTGTAAAGTTATCTTCACATTCTTGTGTGTAGAAGGTATTATTGTAACAACTGAATTGTGTTTAGATTCCTGTTTTATCCCCAAGAAATCTCATTATTATATACAGTTGTTATAAAAATCTCAAAAAACCCCATAACCCTAACCCCCAAAACAAAAACAAAAAACTCAAATCTGTACTACTTCTGCTCAAAAACATTTTGACTGGATGTTCTAGGAGTATACCTGAACCTTTTAACTTAGTTGTATAACTCTTACAAGTTTATTCCCTTAGCAATCTATTTTCTAGCAAATAAGCTTTCTCAATTAAAAATATTAGATTTATTTATCTTAACTTATGTGAGTATGTATATTTTTGCCTGCATATATGTACTGTATGTACACCACATGCATGATTTATACCTGCAGAGGTTAGAAGAGGGTATCATATTCCCTAGAACTGGAGTTATAGGTAGTTGTGAGCTACCATGTGGGTGCTGGCAACCAAACGTACATCCCCTCTAAGAGTAGCCTATGCTTTTAAAACTACTGAAGTAGCCAGGCAGTGGTGGCGCACACCTTTAATCCCAGCACTTGGGAGGCAGAGGCAGGCGGATTTCTGAGTTCCAGGGCAGCCTGGTCTACAGAGTGAGTTCCAGGACAGCCAGGGCTACACAGAGAAACCCTGTCTCGAAAAAACACAAAACAACAAAAAAAGTTAAATATTAAAAAAATTATGACATAAAACATAGCTGGGCAGTGGTGGTACATGCCTGTAATCTCAGCACTTGGGAGGCAGAGACAGGCAGATTTCTGAGTTCGAGGCCAGCCTGGTAAACAGAGTGAGTTCCAGGACAGCCAGGGCTACACAGAGAAACCCTGTCTCAGAAAACCAAAAAAAAAAAAAAAAAAAAACAAAACAAAACAAAACAAAACAACAAAAAAAACCCAGTTCATATTTTTTCAGGCTCATGAACGCAGCTGCGTTAAGGTTTTTCGTATCTGGTTACAATTCCCACTAAAGCTCCAAGGGTTCCTATTATCTTATACGTTCTGTATTAAACACTTGGTCCCTTTTGTGTATTGTAAAGACCTTTCTCTTTATCACTTGGCAAACTCTCAATCAATCGTTGAATATCCACTTCAAAGTTTCAGGGTCTCATTGGTTTGGTTTGGAACTTGCTATGTAGGTAGCTCTAGCTGTCCTTGAACTTGTGACCCTCCTGCCTCAGTCTGCTGAGTGTTAGGAATACAACTATGCACCACTCATTACTCAGAGCTTAGTTTAGTGTTCTGTTGAAAGAGTTCCCAACTTTGTTTCCCACCTGTCCTGGATTAGAACACAATCCTTTGTTGCCTTAATTAGAGAGCAGTATTTTCGAGGACACTGGGCGTACCTTGTCTGTGTAACTGAATCCAGATCTGAAAATGTCCTGTCAAGTAGTAGGAGCCCCATGAATAGTTGTTAAATGAATATTAGAGTAAAGGAATAGCTGAAAATTTAGGCTAAGTGGTTTTGAAAAACACAAGGATGGTAGCTAAACCTAGGAAGACAGCACAGGACTGGGGAAAGGGCATTTGGAGGAAGATGATTATTATCATAGGAGATGGAAGAACAAAGTCCAAGAATGAGAGCAGAGATAGTAGGAGGTCAGCTGGGCCATAGCTGACTGTTGCAATAGCTTGACCTTGTGACTGTGCTGACTGTATTTCTCAAGTCCCCCTTTGGCTCCTGGAGGGCAGGGTATTTTGGGCCCTCCTTTGTATTCCCTTCACAATTGATACACATCTCCATAGCCACCATTCCAACTATCTTCTAATTACTTTGAAAAAAATAAAACGTGTAAGGGTATTTTGCTTGCATGTATGTCGATGTACCATTGACATGTCTGTTACCCATGGAGGCCAGAAAAAAATGTATCAGATCTCCTGGAACTGGTGTTACAGATGGTTTTAAGCCACCACGTGGGTGTCTGGGAATTGAACCTGGGTCCTCTCCAAGAGCAGTCAGTGCTCTCAACCATGGAGCCATCTCTCCAGCCCCAACCATTTTTTTTTTTCTGAGACAAGGTCTCCTAAATGGTCCAGGCTGGCCTGGAACTTGCTGTGCAGCCCAAGTTGGCCTCGAACTCAGTCTTCCTTCTTTAGTAGCTAGGCTGCTGACATTATAGAGGTGTGTGTGTATATGTGTGTGTGTGTGGGGGGGGGGGCAGATCGAGAACATGCCTGTCTGGTCTTACAACTCCTACTATGCATGTCATTGTCTGCACCATCATAGCTCCCCATGCAATTCTCCCTCTCCACCCACAAGAAAGAGGGGATAAGGTCTTACTGACCTCTGCATCTTTTAAGCCAGTGAGAGTAGTACAGTTCCTAGTAAATAATAGAAACACAGAAACTATTGTTTTTATCTCCATTTGATGATCTGATTGCAGATCAGATATTTGTGTGCAACTGTGAATTGTGACACAAAAGTTATATAGGCCTTCATACTGTGTGGTCTATTTTTGGCAACTTTCATTAAAATAATATCTCATTGTACCTGAAGACTGTCATTTCAATTTTCTTCTTTGTTCCTTCTTGAATGACTCATATCTCTTATACCCAAAGAATATGACAGAAGGGATTCACAAAGGGTTTGGACAAATGTATGACTGACAGAGTCATAAACGTCTGGGTATGAGAAGCGTGGAACACACAAAAGGGAAGAAAGAACTTGCATTTCCGAACTGTCTATTAGGTGCCACGGACTGTGTCTCAGGCACTTGACATGCATTACATCTCATTTAATCTTGTAGAACAAGTCCATATAAGGACAGAGCATCTCAATCTATAAGGCCAAACCTATATCTGTTCATGTGCATAGCTTCTCCAGGTACCAGGGGCAATATTCGTGTTTATTAAAATTTTATCACTCTTTTAATACAGATGAATCATTAGATTTACTTTTGCTTCTGAGGAACATAACACTCCCTCTCAATTCAGACTACTACAGCTTACGGCTGCTTTCTGACATAACTTGATCAGTTTTTGGCGTCCCAGTGCACTAAATTACAATGCAATCTGAGATATTCCCACAGCAATAACAGCAATTACATTTGTTCACAGCACTTACCTTTATATTTCATTAAGCTTCCAAATACTGAATAAAGGTAAGTCAAGTCAAGAAAAGAGGCTTCCATTAACCCTGACACTGGCAAATTGTCTCAAATTATAGTGTGCCTTCTATTTGTATTTTAGACATATTGAGTGGTTTCTCTGAGTTACATATTATACCTCACCTATGGTTTGAAGAAAATTGGAAGCAAATTAGTTTAAGTTACTTCTAATTTAAAAAAAATAGGGACTTCAAAAAGCATAATGCTTTCAAGTATACAGCAATACATTTGGCAGAAATCATAACATTACAAGCAAAGCACTATCCCTCATCTTTGGGAAATAGCTGGAGAAGGTAGGGCTTCACAGACTGCTTTGTTATTTTAGGTCACACAGTCTAAGGTCTGTGGCTATATCTTCATTTGTGATAACAATACTCCCTGCCTGGGGGAGGGAGTAGGTGGGAAGGTGATTATCAACACACTCACAGGTCCCAGACAGCTTCTATTACTTGTTTTGGGAAAACTAAAATAGACATTTCTGCTTTGTTAAGGCCATCTCATATGACTAGAAAAAATGGCAAAAGGTTCAAATGACACATTTCAGTTTGGATGGTCCAGCCCCGATCTCTGTACCCCTAACTGCTGGAAACCCAAGAGACCTGACTTTCTTAATGGGTATGGTTCCTGAACTTTACATTAGTCATAGACAATTGAGAGAACTAGATGACCACCAAAGAATGTGTGTCTCATCTCACCTATGGCACCCCTAAAATAACCCAAAACCTCGCTTATATATTTAAAAACTAGTCCCTTCCTTTTTGATACTAGGGGCCGTAAATATGTACATATTCCAAAGAGTTCTTTGTGTGAACAGGTGACCCCTTCCCACAGTCTCTGTAATTAATTGAGAAATTAAAGTTGGTTGGCCTTTGAGAGCTTTTGTTAAAAAAAAAAAAGGCAGAAGGTCTTGGCTATTTTGGAACAAGAGTCCACTATTCTGCCAAAACAGTGTGTTATTGTTATTGAAGTGTCTCTCAACAAAACGGTATTGAGTGGTGAGGACGTGATTTTGATTAGGTGGAATGACTCAGCTCTTCCCCTTAAAGAAGAGAGGACTTGTCAGAGCCTTACTTACCTCATGATCTGGGATCTCAGAGGATAGTGTTTTCCCTAGGATGACCCCGGTCAAGTATGTCCAGCAACGAGCCGTGTTGGCAAGGTTATAGCCTCCTGTCTCCACCAAGAATTGTGAAGTTAGGAAAGTACACAAAACAACAGGGGGGGGGGTAAGGAAGGAGAGAAAAGTGTTTTAATAAAAGGGCTAAAAAGACAAGTCCAACTTGCAGAATCCTACTTAAGCATCCCTTAATGATATTTGTAAACCACCCAGTGGGTAGACTTCACAGGACCAGTCAGATCGTGCACACAGTGGAACTTGGAATTTCAAGGGCAACACAGATTAAAGAGGCTCTCATCTTCCAGCAAATATTCTCCAGAGGAAGGCAAGCACCTCAGTTTCACCATGAGACATTAGCGAGACTGAGAACCCTGGAACCCCGATGTCTGGAGGTGACCCGCCCAATGTGATGGTTTTTCAGATGAATTTTGCAACAATTTTATAAAAGTGACTGTTGGCTGTGATTTGTATTTTAAAGCTATTGGAAGATCTAGTCCTAAAGGCATCCAGGAAAAAGAAAAGGAAAAGTGCTGACAGAAACAGACTTCCTTCTTTTAATAGCAGCATTCCTTTTCACCACAAAATGCAAGCCTAGTGGCAGAGATCAAAGAGAGTGAGCCAAAGAAGAGACTGATGATTGACACCCTGACCCATCTCGTCAGGTCCTGTCACAGTCACCCAGCAGCCATATTACACTGGTTAATAATCAGCATATTTTTGTGCTGAATGGCTGTGCTTTGCCATGCAAGTATTAGAACATTGGCCTTTAGCTAAATTCCAAGAGTATAAGGGTAAAATGGAATAATTTTCTAACCTCGGAGCAGACCAAAGGAAATAAAATCAGCTCTATTTTAGGTAGGGTGACCATATACATTATCCTTCAAAATGATTCAATTTTAAGATACTATTCACTGTTACACTGGGATAACATATATAAACTGGGACATACCATTACCCTTTTCTTAAGTGTTTCTTGTATTTGAAAGGTCAGGGATGCTAGGGTTTATTGTGTGTATCTTTCAGGCCTCAGTGGGAAGCTTAAGAATGTAGCTATCTCTACTAATAGTTGTCTATGTGTTAGTAAGAGCAGAGGATTTCAGCTATCCACTTTGGATATTACTTTAAACATCCCTAGCATGGATAATTAGTCTGTAAGACAGACTTATTTGCCACAGTTATTTAAAAAAGAATCACTATAGGTTTTGATTAAGGAATATGCTATCTCTTGTATACACATAATATTGTTTGACTTGAAAAAAATTACACTTATGGACAGGCATTTTCAGAAATGCACATATTGCATACATATTCAAGGGCCAAGCTTTAGGTTAAAAAAGCAAAAGGGCGTGAGCTAATGTTAATAGGCTCTTTAAGAGAAGGCTGTAGCCTCAGACAAAAGTTAAATTCTCACAGATGTCTGTTGTAAAGGTCTTCCCTCCTAGCTAGACCTTTATCACAATCACCACCCTTAGTGTTGTTAAGCAAAGTAATATGCCATGCAATGGTTATCAATTTCATCTTTTTATGGAGATGAAGTTAATAAATTTCACGCCAGCTTTTCATAAGAGATTGTCTCTTGTAAGCAGTTTTAATTTTAATCTCTCTGGGGTTTGAGGATGTAAAAGGACTAGGCTGGTGTGTGTGCTGTATGCCCATTGTTTACATAAGGCCCTTCCCAGAATTTACCTGGACTTGGGTTTTACAAGAGGGTGATAAAAACAATTAGCTTGTTTATTACATATGCACTTAAATTTTTTACAAAAATTTTATGTGTATAAGTTATTCTGCCTCCATGTATACCACATATATGCCAGGTGCTCACAGAGGCCAGAAGAGGGCATTAGATGCCCTGGAACTGGAGCTACAGAGGGTTATGAGCTGCCAAGGGGAGGCTGGGCACTCAACCTGAGTCCTTTGCCAAGAGATGCATGGGCATAACCACTGAGCCATCTCTCTAGCCTCCGCATATGCACTTTTGCTCATTTTTGAGACAGGGTCTTGTGTAGCCTATGCTAGCCCTACCGATCCTCTTGATCCTATTTCCCATGTGCTGGGATTATAGGCATGCGCCAACATGTCTGGTGACACATGTGCATTTTAATCTCATCCCACTTGACCATATTGTAACACACCAATTTATGGATCCAGTGAAATAAAGACTGGGAGTGAAATAAAGGCTGGTAGGGAAACAGAAGATGCTAAGCAAGGCACCTATAAAGGTGGCTGCAGTTCGGTAAGGTTCCAAACATATAAATGCTTCTTCCAAATAGGCCTAGCATTCTGTTAGTTAAATAATGGAAATATCAGTATGAGGGAAGCAAGGATGCCCAAGAGACTATGGATCTTTCAAGATTGCTTCATTATAACAAAATCGTGCTTTGGGGGCAATGAGTAACTCTTGAATACAGCTTACCTACTCAATTAATTCATGTATTTACTATTCCTGGATGAGGAGAGCTAGAATTTCATTGCTATGTTTCTAAAACATGATGGCAAGAACTGAATTAATGACTATTCAGACAGAAGAGGCCCACAGTCTTTTGGGGTTGACATCCTCTGTTATAACCTGAGAAAATTTCTTCTTTTTTTATTCAGTGCTCAGGTTTGAACTCAGGGTCTTGTGTATGTGAAGCAAATGCTTTACTTTGAACCTTTCTTTCAGAGTTGAAACAAACTTTAGGGCACCTAGGTGTCAGAGAACATGTCAAAGCAACTAGGGATGAGTCAAGAGTACTTGTCTATGCTGAACTGGGAGGCAAGCTATTTCATAGACTTAGGCTTCTGGGCCACAGGCAGGTTAGTACTAGCCAATCCAAGAAATTCAACTTATTTTCTATGTCAAGAAAATATGGAGGAAGATTGACAAATTCTCTTGGTGACTTTCCTTTGTACTCACCTCCTCCTAAAATCAGAGTTGCCAACTGCCACTGAAGGACATACTTCAGACACTTGCCGATCCCCACTGGAGTCACGTTAAAGGAGCACATTGGATCTCCTGCGATCGTATCTGCTCCCAGCTGTAAAACCACTGCCTCTGGACTGAAGGCCTGGTACACCTCCTTTAGTACACTGTAGGAAAGAGGAAGGGCATGAATCATCAGAAAAAGTTCAGCTTTAGTTAGGGGTTTGCAGTAGTAGTAGGGTGTGTTGAAGAGATAGTTGAATTATCTAGTAATTGAAATGTAACCTGTCCATCACAATCAAACTGTCTACCTTTCATGGTGGACCAGGCTGTATATGCATCATCCTTTAATAGACCTGACTAATGGTAACAATTCCCCTACTTTCACCATCACCAATTAACCAATTTCTTCCTTTTCATTTCACAACCTAGACTTCACTGAAAAATTCATATCTGTTTAACTTTCATAGCCATGGGGGCATAGTATACACATTTATTCCATTTTAGAATCAAGAGAAATAAAACATATATATTGAATAGTTATGAAGGTTTCCTTCTGATAATTTTAGATAGCAATCACACTTAAAGTGGGGGCAAGAGGCACAAGCCCTGAAAGCAGAGATGGTATCAGCTTACTGCAGAGGGCTTGAGGGTTCTGAAATAGAGTCCTCCCCAGTGTCTATGTAAGCATGGTATTATAAGGAGAACAGTATCAACTGATCAAAAATCACAATTTGAAAGTATCCAAAAGAACAAGTTGCAGTGGGTAAGAGTGTAATTTTGAGTAGAATCAATGCTATCATATCAGCCGAATAGCTATTTGCAGAGGGCATGAAGCCTTACAGATGAAAAGGGAAACGTCAATGTGACAGGTAACCTTAGTCAGGCTTCCAGTATTGTCATTAATTGAACACTGACAATGTCCAGAATGCATTCCTAGGAATTATAAGGTCCTTGCTTTCAAGGGGCTTACAATCTACTTTCCAGACAAAACATATCCCAGTCCTCAAGGGCCAGAGTAACTCTTACAGAGACATATAAACAAGTGCAAATTAACAGACTTCAGAGTTGAGAAAATACAGAGTCAAAAAGTGATCAAAAATGTTGAAGTTAATGACCCTCTCATAATCAACATGTCAAATTACACCAGTGCAGAAAAACAGAAAAATCCCAGATCCTTCTGAGATGGCAAAAGGAATTCAGGGCTATAAAACACTGCCCTCCCCAATTCATATGTAACCAGGCTATGAAGTGATGGTCACCAAGGCGTTCTTTGACTTATAGAACTATTTTGTTTTGATTTCTCATCACACAGATGAATGCTGAATGATTGTAGAGATTATAAGAATATTACAAAATTTATGACATATGATCTTCAATGCAAGAATTCTTAGGTCTATTCTCTCTTTCATGCGCTTATCTCATGGGTGCAGAGGAAAGATAAGCCACCTGAACAGTTTAGGCGACATTTATTGAGCATCTACACAAACAGAGCACCCTATTAACTGCTGCTGGGAGACACGGACGAAGGCGTGATGTCTATTTTAAAAAGCTTTGTTGCAGGAGGGGAGGGAGACTACCATTCTTTCCACTCATTTCGTTCTCTCACTTAGCCCACACTTACTGAGCACCCACTATGTGCTCAGAATGGAATTGGATCAGATGCTCCAGGAACCAAGAGGAATCTGGCATGATCTTGTTATCACGTAGCTCAGAATAGAGGGGAATGCACAAACTCTGAAAATAAATAACTAAATCACAATGATAAATGAAGTATTAAATATGGCACAAGGGAGAGAGAAGTGAGCTGGTCCAGGTGAGGTTAGAAGTAGCCCTACAGAGACTATGGAGGTTCTTTAGGTCCTGAAAGATGAGAAGCACCATGTATGAGTCAAATCTCAAGATGGCTAGAAGCAAACAGTGATAATAATTCCTGGTGAAGATGCGGAGACTGGATCACACATATCTCGTTAGTGGGAATGTAAAATGGTATAGCCACTCTGGAAAATAATTTAGCAGTTCCTGTCAAAACTAAAAATAGACTTGCCATATGAGCTAGCAATTGCACTCTTGGGCAATTTATTCCAGAGAGTTAAGGCTTATTTTCATGTAGAAACTTGTACATGAATGTGTGTAGCATCTTTACATATAATAGCTTCAACTGGAAAAAAATCCAAATGTACTTTAATAGGCAAATGGTTAAAAAACCAGCAGGCCCAGCAGTGGAATATTTTACATCAATATGAAGAAACAAACCATTATTACACACAAAGAATTTGAGTGCATTACAAGGAAAGTATGCTGGGTACCGGAGGCCAATCTCAAAATAATAATACTGTGTGATTCTATTCATATAACATTGTAAAATCATAACTACTGAGGGAAGACATTAATTAGTCATTGCCAGGAGTTATAGATGGCTGTGATAGTTACAGGGGTAGCATGACACAGCCATGTGATGGTAAAGTTCTGTATTTTGATTGCAGTTGTCATGTGAGGCTACAGATATGATAAAATTACATAGACGCACACATAAGTGAATGTATGCATAACTGGTGGAATCTGAATGAAGTACACAGGTCTTCCCTTTGCACCCTCCTGTGAATATGTGATTATTTTGATGTTTTTTTAAAGCCACTGAGATAGCACAATGGATAAAGATATTTGCAGCCAAGCTTGGTGACCTGAGTTTAATCCCTAGTAGAAGGAAAGAACTAACTCTGTTACACATGTATCCCGCCAAGTAAAATTAATAAATTCAATAACAATTTAAAGAGTTATTTAAAAAGCATAGACAGTAGCAGGCATAAGACCTGAATTTAATCCCTAGAAATATTCAAACAGAACAAAACAAAAAGCGTAGCAGAAAAAGAGAAAGTTAGAGGTTTGTGCAGTAAAGTTAGGGAAGCTAGTGGCAGGGATGCTTACGGAAGTTCCTAAGAGCAGAGGGGGCTCAGAGAAGGAAGAGCATGTGACATGCAGGCTAGAAACAGCGAGTGGACATGTAGAAAGATGGAAAGAAATGAGTTTGGGTTTTTATGTAAAGTGAGTGGAATATCTCAAACATTATATGCCTGTATGTACATGTGCAATGTGTTTGCTGTTTGTGTTGGGGACACAAAGTTTCATCTTCAGAGATAAGTAAACTCTAGAGTAGAATATATTGAAGGCTGATCAGGGCTAACCATCTATAGGCCACTGGCACAAGAAAGACAGGGACTTGAGAGGACCTTCCATGACAGAATTAATAGAGTAACATGAAGGGGATACCCAAGAAAAGAAGATACCTATAATGTTCATGACTGGTAATTAGGAGAGAGGAAGGAAAGGAAGGGAGGTGTTTCTGGAACAGTTGTCTTCATTAGAGCTGTAGGGAAAATGAGTCTTCAGGGAGTTCTGGTGAAACAGGCTCTGGATGGGTAGAAAAAACAGGAATCAGAAGCTTTGAAAAATGTAAGGCATTTTGTACACTGAATAAACCTCGGTTTACAGAAAGCTGGTGGACATGGAAAAGTACTCGGGTTTTCATTTGTTTTGACAGTCAAATGGGAGCCACTGGAGATCTGTAAGTACTGATCTTGCTAAAAAATATACTTAAGAGCTCTGGTTGTTGATGTTACATGGAAGGACAAAAATCATAAAGCCTGGAAGCAGAGAGGATAGCACAGGGGACATTGGAGCTCTCTCTAGGCACGAGGACAACTTGAGAGTGAGGCAGGGCCAGGGAAATATGGAAAACCTTGGGAGGGGTGGGCAGCTTCTTAGAGATCAGTGAGTACAAACGGAGAAATGACCATTTCTGAGTTCATACCCCCTCTTTCTCTCCTTGTTTATTATAATTTACTTGTTTTGTGTTTTTGAGACACAGTCTCACTATGTAGCCCTGGCTAGTCTAGAACTCAGGCTAGTCTAGAACTCATGGAGACCTCCCGCTTTAACTTCCTGAGTGCTGAAAGTGTAGGCCTGTGCTACTAGGCCTGGCTTCCTATCTCCACTTTGAAGTCAACATCATTTGCTTATATTAAACAAATACTATTAAAATTCTTGTCTTTAGATCTAAAAAATATTCTTCTACCTCCCTTCAGGACTTTAGCTTCTGGTTCAATATTTTTTCTTCTCTCTTTCTTTGTTGTTATTCTCTGTGGTTCTGTATTTGTTCACTCACTTAAACCTAGAGTCAAGTACCTATTATTCCCTATACTGGGGATGATAACACATTCTTATAGTATTAGTCCATAGGAAATTGCAGCAAGACGACTGCCCAATATTTCAGAACAGCCTGGATTATTAGTGAATTAGCAGATTAGCCACAATTTTGAGATCCTGTCTCAAAAACAGGTGAGGGGAGAATCCAGAGGCAAAGACCTGATAGTGTTGATGGTTCAGTAGGGAGTAGAAGATAGGGAAGCACAAAACAGTGGTAAGTGCTATAATGTTTCTTCATCCATTGATCTACCCACCTACCCACTCACCAATGAATGTTAGTTGAATGCCTACTATATGAAAGGTACAAGGTTGGAAATGGGTTTACAGAATTAAACAAACAAACACACAAACAACAAAAAAAATATCACTTTTCTCCAAGGACTAATTCTCCGACATTACTTGTCTTTTTGGTTTCAACAGCAGTGTCTGCCTGCACTCCACATTAGTTATTCCTAAGCATGGCTGATAAGTAAACACTTGGAACCATTTCACTTCTAAGACCCTGAACTCCCGACTTCTTTGTCTGCTAGTTTTCTGTCTTCCCATGTCCGTATTGTACTTGCTCTTTATTCGTGTTACAACTGATTGCTTGATGACTTCCTGTTTTTAAACCACTATCCCACCTGTTTTCTTTCCGAGACTATGGTTAGTGATTTCAGAAACTCAGCCAAGCATCCTTAACAAATGGTCAGTTTTGACTTGCCAACATAAGGCCTTTGATTAAACCATTCTATCCACATGTTCTGCTCTCTTCTCCTGCAGTAGCTGATCATTCAAAAGAATTGTTTTCACTATAATTCATATTTACAACTCAGATCATCAAATCCATAAACATTTATAGATTGATAAAGACCATTCAGTTTCTGGAATTTGGCAACCCTTTATTTTACTTCTGATTGAAAAACAATTGTATTTCTTATATCATCTGTTCTAATAAAATTCTCAGCACTCAGGGGGCTGAGGCAGGATAGTGAGTGTGAGGGTAGCCTAAGCTACATGGCAAGAGCCTGCCTCAAAAGCAAAACAAAATAGGACGAAAAGGCACTTGTGATATATTTCTAAAAACTAACACAAGATGGGTGTGGTAGTGCACACTTGTAATCCTAGCACTTGGGAGGCAGAGGCAGGGAGAGACATGCCAGGGGGGCAGCCTGGGTACATAAGGAGCACCAGATTCATCAGAGCCACACAGAAAGGCCCTGTCTCGAAACAAAGCCACCACACCGCCCAAAATATCAAATATAAAAGTTTGTTAAATGAGGGCCCCCCCATTAACTCCACTTCCTCCCCAAGGGTAACTAACTGCTGGTAATGAGTTTGAGATGAATCTTTTTTTTTATTTTTTATTATTTATTTTATTTTATTTTAATTTACATTCCAAATCATTTCTCCTTTCCCGTTTGCTCCCTCCCCGAAAGTCCCATAAGCCCCCTTCCCTCCCTCTTTTCTCCATTCAACCCCCTCTCGTTTCTCTGTCCTGGTGTTCCCCTACATCCAGTCTTTCCAGGACCAGGGGTCTCTCCTTCCATCTTCTTAGAAATCTATTGATATGTGGATTGTGTCTAGGGTATTCCGAGATTCTGGGTCAATATCCCCTTATCAGTGACTGCATACCATGTGTGTTCTTTTGTGATTGGGTTACCTCACTAAGGATGATATTTTCAAGATCTGACCATTTGCCTAGGAATTTCGTGAATTCATTGTTTTTTTTTTTTAATTTAATTTAATTTTATTTTTTTAATTTACATTCCAAATCACTTCCCCTTTCCCGTTTCCTCCCTCCCCGAAAGTCCCATAAGCCCCCTTCCCTCCCTCTTTTCTCCGTTCAACCCCCTCTCATTACTCTGTCCTGGCGTTCCCCTACATCCAGTCTTTCCAGGACCAGGGGTCTCTCCTTCCATCTTTTTAGAAATCTATTGATATGCTGATTGTGTCTAGGGTATTCTGAGATTCTGGGTCAATATCCCCTTATCAGTGACTTCATACCATGTGTGATCTTTTGTGATTGGGTTACCTCACTAAGGATGATATTTTCAAGTTCTGACCATTTGCCTAGGAATTTCGTGAATTCATTGTTTTTAATTGCAGAGTAGTATTCCATTGTGTAAATATACCACATCTTCTGAATCCATTCCTCCGTTGAGGGACATCTGGGTTCTTTCCAGCTTCTGGCTATTATAAATAAGGCTGCTATGAATATAGTGGAGCATGTGTCCTTATTGCATGCAGGTAAAGTCTCTGGGTATATGCCCAGGAGTGGTATAGCCGGATCCTCCGGAAGTGTCATGCCCAGTTTTCTGAGGAACCGCCAGACTGCTTTCCAGAGTGGTTGTACCAGCTTGCAATTCCACCAGCAGTGGAGGAGTGTTCCTCTTTCTCCACATCCTCGCCAACAACTGCTGTCTCCTGTGTTTTTGATCTTAGCCATCCTGACTGGTGTGAGATGGAATCTCAGGGTTGTTTTGATTTGCATTTCCCTAATGACTAAGGATGATGAACATCTCTTTAGGTGCTTCTCAGCCATTAGATATTCTTCAGGTGAGAACTCTTTGTTTAGCTCTGTACCCCATTTTTTAATAGGGTTACTTGCCTCTCTGGAGTTTAACTTCTTGAGTTCTTTGTATATATTGGATATTAGCCCTCTGTCGGATGTAAGGTTGGTAAAGATCATTTCCCAGTTAGTTGGTTGCCGCTTTGTCTTTTTGACAGTGTCTTTTGCCTTGCAAAAACTTTGTAATTTAATGAGGTCCCATTTGTCTATTCTTGATCTTAGAGCATAAGCTATTGGAGTTCTGTTCAGGAAATTTTCCCCTGTGCCCATATGTTCAAGGTTCTTCCCTAGTTTCCCTTCTATTAGTTTCAGTGTGTCTGGTTTTATGTGGAGATCTTTGATCCACTTAGAATTGAGCTTAGTGCAAGGAGATAAGAATGGGTCAATTTGCATTCTTCTGCATGTTGACCTCCAGCTGAGCCAGCACCATTTGTTGAAAAGGCTATCTTTTTTCCACTGGATGGTTTTAGCTCCTTTGTCAAAGATCAAGTGACCATAGGAGTGTGGATTCATTTCTGGGTCTTCAATTCTGTTCCATTGATCTACATGTCTGTTACTGTACCAATACCATGCAGTTTTTAACACTATTGCTCTGTAGTACAGCTTGAGGTCCGGGATACTGATTCCCCCAGAGGTTCTTTTACTCTTGAGAATAGTTTTAGCTATTCTGGGTTTTCTGTTATTCCAGATGAATTTTTGAATTGCTCTTTCTAACTCTATGAAGAATTGAGTTGGGATTTTGATGGGGATTGCATTGAATCTGTGTATTACTTTTGGTAAGATGCTCATTTTTACTATATTAATCCTGCCAATCCATGAGCATGGCAGATTTTTCCATCTTCTGAGGTCTTCTTCAATTTCTTTCTTCAGAGACTTGAAGTTCTTGTCATACAGATCTTTCACTTGTTTGGTTAGAGTCACGCCAAGATACTTAATATGGTTTGTGGCTATTGTGAAGGGTATTATTTCTCTTACTTCTTTCTCAGCCTGCTTATCCTTTGAGTATAGGAAGGCTTCTGACTTGCTTGAGTTGATTTTATATCCAGCCACTTTGCTGAAGTCGTCTATCAGCTGTAGGAGTTCTCTGGTGGAGTTCTTTGGGTCGCTTAAGTATACTGTCATATCGTCTGCAAATAGTGATAGTTTGACTTCTTCCTTTCCAATTTGTATCCCTTTGACCTCTTTTTGTTGTCTAATTGCTCTAGCTAGAACTTCAAGTACTATATTGAAAAGATATGGAGAGAGAGGGCAGCCTTGTCTAGTCCCTGATTTTAGTGGGATTGCTTCAAGTTTCTCTCCATTTAGATTGATGCTGGCTACCGGTTTGCTGTAAATTGCTTTTACTATGTTTAGATATGGGCCTCGAATTCCTGATCTTTCCAAGACCTTTAGCATGAAAGGATGCTGAATTTTGTCAAATGCTTTCTCAGCATCTAATGAGATGACCATGTGGTTTTTTTCTTTGAGATTGTTTATGTAGTGGATTACATTGATGGATTTCCTTATATTGAACCATCCCTGCATCCCTGGGATGAAGCCTACTTGATCGTGGTGAATGATCATTTTGATGTGTTCTTGGATTCGGTTGGCAAGAATTTTATTGAGTATTTTTGCATCGATATTCATAAGAGAGATTGGCCTGAGATTCTCTTTCTTTGTCGGATCTTTGTGTGCTTTTGGTATTAGTGTAATTGTGGCTTCATAGAACGAGTTGGGTAGTGTTCCTTCTGTTTCTATTTTGTGGAACAGTTTGAAGAGTACTGGTGTTAGGTCTTCTTTTTTTTTTTTTTTAATTTAATTTAATTTTATTTTTTTAATTTACATTCCAAATCACTTCCCCTTTCCCGTTTCCTCCCTCCCCGAAAGTCCCATAAGCCCCCTTCCCTCCCTCTTTTCTCCGTTCAACCCCCTCTCATTATTCTGTCCTGGCGTTCCCCTACATCCAGTCTTTCCAGGACCAGGGGTCTCTCCTTCCATCTTTTTAGAAATCTATTGATATGCTGATTGTGTCTAGGGTATTCTGAGATTCTGGGTCAATATCCCCTTATCAGTGACTTCATACCATGTGTGATCTTTTGTGATTGGGTTACCTCACTAAGGATGATATTTTCAAGTTCTGACCATTTGCCTAGGAATTTCGTGAATTCATTGTTTTTAATTGCAGAGTAGTATTCCATTGTGTAAATATACCACATCTTCTGAATCCATTCCTCCGTTGAGGGACATCTGGGTTCTTTCCAGCTTCTGGCTATTATAAATAAGGCTGCTATGAATATAGTGGAGCATGTGTCCTTATTGCATGCAGGTAAAGTCTCTGGGTATATGCCCAGGAGTGGTATAGCCGGATCCTCCGGAAGTGTCATGCCCAGTTTTCTGAGGAGCCGCCAGACTGCTTTCCAGAGTGGTTGTACCAGCCTGCAATTCCACCAGCAGTGGAGGAGTGTTCCTCTTTCTCCACATCCTCGCCAACAACTGCTGTCTCCTGTGTTTTTGATCTTAGCCATCCTGACTGGTGTGAGATGGAATCTCAGGGTTGTTTTGATTTGCATTTCCCTAATGACTAAGGATGATGAACATCTCTTTAGGTGCTTCTCAGCCATTAGATATTCTTCAGGTGAGAACTCTTTGTGTAGCTCTGTACCCCATTTTTTAATAGGGTTACTTGCCTCTCTGGAGTTTAACTTCTTGAGTTCTTTGTATATCTTGGATATTAGCCCTCTGTCGGATGTAAGGTTGGTAAAGATCATTTCCCAGTTAGTTGGTTGCCGCTTTGTCTTTTTGACGGTGTCTTTTGCCTTGCAAAAACTTTGTAATTTAATGAGGTCCCATTTGTCTATTCTTGATCTTAGAGTATAAGCTATTGGAGTTCTGTTCAGGAAATTCTCCCCTGTGCCCATATGTTCAAGGTTCTTCCCTAGTTTCCCTTCTATTAGTTTCAGTGTGTCTGGTTTTATGTGGAGATCTTTGATCCACTTAGAATTGAGCTTAGTGCAAGGAGATAAGGATGGGTCAATTTGCATTCTTCTGCATGTTGACCTCCAGCTGAGCCAGCACCATTTGTTGAAAAGGCTATCTTTTGTCCACTGGATGGTTTTAGCTCCTTTGTCAAAGATCAAGTGACCATAGGAGTGTGGATTCATTTCTGGGTCTTCAATTCTGTTCCATTGATCTACATGTCTGTTACTGTACCAATACCATGCAGTTTTTAACACTATTGCTCTGTAGTACAGCTTGAGGTCCGGGATACTGATTCCCCCAGAGGTTCTTTTACTCTTGAGAATAGTTTTAGCTATTCTGGGTTTTCTGTTATTCCAGATGAATTTTTGAATTGCTCTTTCTAACTCTATGAAGAATTGAGTTGGGATTTTGATGGGGATTGCATTGAATCTGTGTATTACTTTTGGTAAGATGCTCATTTTTACTATATTAATCCTGCCAATCCATGAGCATGGCAGATTTTTCCATCTTCTGAGGTCTTCTTCAATTTCTTTCTTCAGAGACTTGAAGTTCTTGTCATACAGATCTTTCACTTGTTTGGTTAGCGTCACGCCAAGATACTTAATATGGTTTGTGGCTATCGTAAAGGGTATTATTTCTCTTACTTCTTTCTCAGCCTGCTTATCCTTTGAGTATAGGAAGGCTTCTGACTTGCTTGAGTTGATTTTATATCCGGCCACTTTGCTGAAGTCGTTTATCAGCTGTAGGAGTTCTCTGGTGGAGTTCTTTGGGTCGCTTATGTATACTATCATATCGTCTGCAAATAGTGATAGTTTGACTTCTTCCTTTCCAATTTGTATCCCTTTGACCTCTTTTTCTTGTCTAATTGCTCTAGCTAGAACTTCAAGTACTATATTGAAAAGATATGGAGAGAGAGGGCAGCCTTGTCTAGTCCCTGATTTTAGTGGGATTGCTTCAAGTTTCTCTCCGTTTAGATTGATGCTGGCTACTGGTTTGCTGTAAATTGCTTTTACTATGTTTAGATATGGGCCTTGAATTCCTGATCTTTCCAAGACCTTTAGCATGAAAGGATGCTGAATTTTGTCAAATGCTTTCTGAGCATCTAATGAGATGACCATGTGGTTTTTTTCTTTGAGATTATTTATGTAGTGGATTACATTGATGGATTTCCTTATATTGAACCATCCCTGCATCCCTGGGATGAAGCCTACTTGATCGTGGTGAATGATCGTTTTGATGTGTTCTTGGATTCGGTTGGCAAGAATTTTATTGAGTATTTTTGCATCGATATTCATAAGAGAGATTGGCCTGAGATTCTCTTTCTTTGTCGGATCTTTGTGTGCTTTTGGTATTAGTGTAATTGTGGCTTCATAGAACGAGTTGGGTAGTGTTCCTTCTGTTTCTATTTTGTGGAACAGTTTGAAGAGTATTGGTGTTAGGTCTTCTTTGAAGGTCTGATAGAATTCTGCACTAAAACCATCTGGACCTGTGCTTTTTTTGGTTGGAAGACTTCCAATGACAACTTCTATTTCTTCAGGGGTTATAGGACGGTTTAGATGGTCTATTTGATCCTGATTTAATTTTGGTACTTGGTATCTGTCAAGGAAATTGTCCATTTCCTCCAGATTTTCTAGTTGTGTTGAATACAGGTTTTTGTAGTAGGATCTGATGATTTTTTGAATTTCCTCAGTTTCTGTTGTTATCTCTCCCTTTTCGTTTCTGATTTTATTAATTTGGATACTATCTCTGTGCCCTCTGGTTAGTCTGGCTAAGGGCTTATCTATCTTGTTGATTTTCTCAAAGAACCAACTCCTCGTTTTGTTGATTCTTTGTATGGTTTTATTTGTTTCTACTTGATTGATTTCAGCCCTGAGTTTGATGATTTCCTGCCTTCTACTCCTCTTTGGTGTATTTGCTTCTTTTGGTTCCAGGGCTTTCAGGTGTGCCATTAAGCTGTTAGTGTATGCTGTCTCCCGTTTCTTTTTGGCAGCACTCAGGGCTATGAATTTTCCTCTTAGCACTGCTTTCATTGTGTCCCATAAATTAGGGTATGTTGTGCCTTCATTTTCATTAACTTTCAAAAAGTCTTTGATTTCTTTCTTTATTTCCACCTTGACCAAGTTATCATTGAGTAGAGCATTGTTCAGCCTCCATGTGTACGTGGGTTTTCTTTTGTTTTTGTTGCCATTGAAGACCACCCTTATTCCATAGTGATCTGATAGGAGGCATGGGATTATTTCTATCTTCTTATATCTGTTGAGGTCTGATTTGTGACCAATTATATGGTCAGTTTTGGAGAAGGTACCATGAGGAGCTGAGAAGAAGGTGTATTCTTTAGCTCTACGATGAAATGTTCTATATATATCTGTTAGTTCCATTTGGTCCAAGGCTTCAATTAGATTCACTGTGTCCCTGTTAAGTTTCTGCTTTCCTGAACGATCCATTTCAGAGAGCGGGGTGTTGAAGTCACCCACTATTATTGTGTGCGGTGCGATGTGTGCTTTGAGTTTTAGTAAAGTTTCTTTTACGAATGAGGGTGCCCTTGCATTTGGAGCATAGATATTCAGAATTGAGAGTTCTTGATGGTGGATTTTTCCCTTGATCAGTATGTAGTGTCCTTCTGTATCTTTTTTGATGACTTTAGGTTGAAAATCAATTTTATCTGATATTAGGATGGCTACTCCACCTCGTTTCTTGGGGCCATTTGCTTGTAAAATTGTTTTCCAGCCTTTTACTCTGAGGTAGTGTTTGTCTTTGACACTGAGGTGCGTTTCCTGCATGCAGCAAAATGCTGGGTCCTGTTTACGTATGCAGTCTGCTAGTCTATGTCTTTTAATTGGGGAATTGAGACCATTGATATTAAGAGAGATTAAGGCAGAGTGATTATTGCCACCTGCCATTCTTGACGCTATCTTTATGTTTGAGTGGTTATCTACTTTTGGGTTTGATTCAAGAAGGTTATTATCTCATTTTTTCCAGGGTGTTGTTTCTCTCCCTGTATTGGAGGTTTCCACCTATTATCCGTTGCAGGGCTGGATTTGTGGAAAGATATTGTGAAAATTTGGTTTTATCATGGAATATCTTGGTCTCTCCATCTATGGTGATTGAGAGTTTTGCTGGGTATAGTAGTCTAGGCTGGCATTTGTGCTGTCTTAGTGTCTGCATGAGATCTGCCCAGGATCTTCTGGCTTTCATAGTCTCTGGTGAGAAGTCTGATGTGATTCGGATAGGTCTTCCTTTGTATGTTACTTGGCCCTTTTCTCTTACTGCTTTTAGTATTCTTTCTTTGTTTAGAACATTCGGTGTTTTGATTATTATGTGATGGGAGGTATTTCTGTTCTGGTCCAGTCTGTTTGGAGTTCTGTAGGCTTCTTGTACGTTCATCGGCATCTCTCTCTTTAGGTTAGGGAAGTTTTCCTCCATAATTTTGTTGAAGATGTTTACTGGCCCTTTAAGTTGCAAATCTTCACTCTCATCTATACCTATAATCCTTAGGTTTGGTGTTCTCATTGTGTCCTGGATTTCCTGGATGTTTTGGGTTACACGTTTTTTGCATTTTGCATTTTCTTTGACTGTTGAGTCGATGCTTTCTATGGAATCTTCAGCACCTGAGATTCTTTCTTCCATCTCTTGTATTCTATTGCTGATGTTTGCATCTATGACTCCTGATTTCTTCCCAAGGTTTTCTATCTCCAAAGTTGTCTCCCTTTGTGATTTCTTAGTTGTTTCTACTTCCTTTTTTAGTTCCTGGATGGATTTGCTGAGATCCTTCACTTGTTTGTTTGTATTTTCCTGTATTTCTTTAAGGTATTTTTGCATTACCTCTTTCAGGATTTCTTCCTGATGACCCACGTTCTCCTGCATTTCTCTGAGTGATTTTTGTGTTTCCTCCTCATGGGAATCCATCTGTTGATCCATTGTCTCCTGCATTTCTTTAAGCAGTTCTCGTGTTTCCTTTGTAAGGGCATCTAACCGTTGATTCATTTCTTTAAGCAATTGTTGTGTTGCCTCCTTATGGGCATTCGTCTGTTGACCCATATTCTTCTGCATTTCTTTATGCAATTTTTGTGATTCCTTTGTGAGTGCATCTACCCGTTGATTCATCTCATTAAGCGATTTTTGTGTTGTCTCCTTGTGCGCCTCCATCTTTTGATCCATGTTCTCCCGCATTTCTCTAAGCGATTTTTGTGTTTCCTTTGTAAGGGCTTCTAACCGTCCGTTGATTCATGGTCTCCTGTAACTCTTTATGAGATTTATTTGTGTCCTTCTTGTGATCCTCTAATAGGATCATGAGAAGTGATTTTAAATCCAGATCTTGTCTTTCGGGTGTGGTGGGGTATCCAGGACTTGCTGCTGTTGGAGAGTTGGGTTCGGATGGTCCCATATTACTTTGATTTCTGTTAGTAACATTCCTACGTTTGCCTTTTGCCATCTGGATACCTCTGGTGTTAGTTGGTCCTGCTGCCACTGGCTGTTGGTTGGACCTCCTGTGAGCCTGCAAAGCTATTTCTGCCCCCCCTGGATTACCAGGATTCCCCTGGCACCGATTTCTGGGGCCTGCCTGCTCCTGAGTGACTTTGGAGCCCTAATGTGTCTTGCCCCAAGTGATCTTATATTGGGGAGGCCTTGCACATCCAAAGGCTCAGCCTAGTGGATTCCTGGAGCAGAGGTCGCCAAAGGGAGGCTGGTAGGCTCCTGCCCTGTGCAGGGGTGTGTGATCTCTCCTGGGGGGGGAGGGGGCGTCCCTCTGCCAGGCAGAAGTCCCACAGCAGAGCTGGCACGCTGGTTACTGCAGATTAGCCCAGCACTTGGGAGCCGCATACACACAAGCCGCCCGAGACCCACGCGATATTATGCCTGTCTGTCTCAGAACCTGGCTGTCCCAACTTCCCAGTCCCTGGAGCAAAGATGGCGGAGGGCACTCTCCGTGGCGCCGCTCACCCTGCAGATGCGATGGCCTGCCGATCTGGCACCCAGACGACCACAGCGCTTACCCGTTCTCGGGTGCAGACGGAAGCCCCAACAGGCCGTGTCCCAAGTGATGTTATATTGGGGATAGAGCCTGGGTATCTGTCGCTTCAGTGCAGTCTGCGGGAACAGAGGTCGCGGAAGGAAAGCTGGTAGGCTCCCGCCCAGTGCGGGGTCCCTCTGCCAGGCAGAAGTCCCACAGCAGAGCTGGCGCGTTGGTTACTGCAGATCAGCCCAGCTCTTGGGAACCGCATACACACAAGCCGCCCGAGACCCAAGCGATATTAAGCCTGTCTGTCTCAGAACCTGGCTGTCCCAACTTCCCAGCCACTGGAGCAAAGATGGCGGAGTGCAATCTGCACACTCTCCGTGGCACTGCTCACCCTGCCGACGCGATGGCCTGCAGATCTGGCACCCAGACGACCACAGCGCTGACCCGTTCTTGGGCGCAGACGGAAGCCCCAACAGGCCGTGTCCCAAGTGATGTTATATTGGGGGGAGAGCCTGGGTACCTGTCTCTTCAGTGCAGTCTGCGGGAACAGAGGTCGCGGAAGGCGAGATGAATCTTTTAAGCTCAATCCTTGTCTGCCTCATACTTGAGGTAACTAACTGGTTGAGGTTCTATGTAATGAGTACATTCCTCTAGTCCTTGTCTCTACCTGGAAATGTCTGCCATTGGATTCCTTCTTCACAATGCTATCTTCTCCAGGGGTCTGGATTCTCTTTCCTGTTGCTTTAAGGGTTATGACCCACTCATGAGATCTTTCTCTCATCTCCAGTCTCTGCCCCTCAAAGGATTTACTTTCTTTGGGTGACAAATGACCTGCGTTCCTTCCTCCTTGCCAATGCTGCCAAAGTTATATCCATGTTAGCGTCCCCTATACTTCTTGCAGGGAAGAGAGCTGAGACTGAGCCACCTATCCATGTCTTTTTCTCTGTTAGCCTTTGAAACCTCAAAGCAACTGGCAGCTGTTTCTACTCAAAGATCGCCAGTTGATTCCCAGCATGTACTGCTTCAGTAACAGATTTTTTTCAAAGTATATTAAAACAGGGGCTAAGGAAACAGTTTAATCAGTGAGGTGCTTGCAGCACAAGGACAAGGACCTGACTTAGATCCCCAGAACTAATGAAAAAGCCGGGTGCGGGGCATGTTCCTGTAATCCAGGGCTAGGGAGGCAGAAACAGGAGGATCCCTAGAGCTGCTGGCCAGCCAACCTATCTTAATTGGAAAGCTACAAGTTCATTGAGAACCTGTTGCAAAAACACAAGGGTTCATGAGACACCAGAGGGTGACCACTAGCCTACACACACATGCACATGTGCACAATGTTTGTGTACATATAACATGCACACAAAGTATATTTAAAGCAATTGATACTTACATATCATACAAGTCCTCCATCTAAACTGTATTATTCTGTTTTTTTCTTAATGTAGCCACAGAATTATGTAGTCATTAACTACAAAGGATTTTAGAACTTTCTCATCATGCCCAGATGAAGTCTTGTGACCACGAACAGTTACTACTCATTCTACCATGCTCTTAACCACAAACCCTTGAAAGCATTGATCTACTTTCTATTTTTATAGATTTATCTAATTTTGTCCTTATATAAGTAGAGGTGTAAAATATGTGCTCTTTGGTGTCTGTATTTTTTCACTTAACATAACTTTTCAAGATTTGTCTGTGTTATATGAACTAGTATTGTATTTTTCTCTTTGTGGAGTATTATTGACAAAGGGTCTTGTGTAGCTCAGGTTGGACTAAAACTTACTATGTAGTCAAGGATGGCCTCAAATACCTCCTGATCCTACCTTTACATCCCAAGTGCTGAGATTACAGGCATGTAATATCACATCTAACTCTTCATTCCTTTATATCAAGAAATATTTCATTGTGTCAACTGTGTCAATTCATAAATTGATAGATATTTGGATAGTTTCTAATCCCTGGTTAATATGAATAATGCTACTGGGGAGTATACATGCACAAGTTTTTATGTGGACACATTTTTAATTCTGTTGGATGTGTGTGTGTGTGTGTGTGTGTGTCTGTCTGTCTGTCTACTAGGCTATGTTTAAACATCTGAGAAATCTCAGGCTTTTTTTTTTTTTTTACCATAGTGGCTGCACTACTATACATGTCCACCAGCAGTGTTTGAGTGTTCAAATATCTCTACATTCTTGTCAGCACTTATTTTCTGTCTTGGTTTATTTGAAATTAAATTACCTTAGTTACTCAAATTAAAATAGCTACTTTTAAAAGAACAAAATATTTAATTTATGTTGTTCTTATGTTTTGATTTACTATAAGAATCTCTATCAAAATTTATATTTTTAATGTTATTATGTATTGATATTATTATATAATTACACAATTTTACCCTTCCCTTTTCTCCCTCCAATGCTTCCTTGCTCTCTTTCAAATTCCTGGCTTCTTTTTTTCATTAATTGTTATTACATGTATATATATGTATATGCATATATATTGTTAAATACATAAATACAACCTCAATGGGTAAGATGTGCAATCTCATTTTATCAAATTCCTACCTAAGCTTTGCCACTTGAGCTACATCCCTATCTTTCACTGTGGTCTCCATTTGTAATTAATTCCTTAATGACTAATGAAGTTGAGTGTTTCTTTATCTGTTTATGAACCATGTGGACATATTTAAAGCAGTGCCCATTTCAGTCCTTTTCCTACTTTTAAACTAGGTTGACTTTTTACCACTGGGTTATAAGAATTCTTAATATATACTAGGCACCAGTCCATTATCAGATCCATGCTGCCGGAGTGTTCACTTGCATTCTGTGCACGTTTTTAACAGTGTCACTTCAAGTATAAAATTGCCCTGAAAACATACATTGTAGTAAATTATACAGACTGAGCAGGTTATATTTAGGAATATATGTATATACATGGACATACATGTATATAATAACAATAAAAAAGAGGCTGTGAATTTGAAAGAGACCAAGGGGAGGTATATTTGGGGGAGTTGCAGGGAGGGAAGGGAAGGAAATATTATTTTAAATATATTATAATCTCATAAAAAAGTTTTAACTTTTGACAAAGTGTTTTACCCATTTTTGCTGTGTTACTTATGTTTTTCATGTGACATCTAAGAAACAATTGCTTAACCCAATGTCATAATCTATGTTTTATTCTAAGAGTTTGATTGTATTTAGCATTTACATGTCTATATTGGATCTAAGCCAACTTGTTTTGCATGGTGTGATGCAAAGATCTAACTTCATAGTTTTACATGGTGTTGTCCAATTGTCCCACTCAGTGATTGTATTAGTTTGGGTTTTACTGCTGTGAACAGACACCAATGACCAATGCAAGTTTTATAAAAGACATTTACTTGGGGCTGGCTTACAGGTTCAGAGGTTTAGTCCATTGTCATCAAGGCAGAAGCATGGCAACATCCAGGCAGGCATGGTGCAGGAGGAGCTGAGGGTTCTACACCTTTATCCAAAGGAAACCAGAAACAGACTGGGCATCTTCAGGCATCTAAGAGGAAGATCTCTAAGCCCAACCCTACAGTGACACACTTCCTCCAACAAGGCCACACCTTCTAATAGTGCCACTCCCTGGGACAAGCATATACAAACCATCACAGTGATCTTGGCCCCCAATACATAAAATCACATGACTGTAAATGTAACTTATTCTTCATCTCTGAGCTCAGTTCCAACATCTATGCATCTGTCCTTAAGCCACAATAATACTCAATTACTATCACTTTGTAGTTAAGTTTGAATATTAGAAAGTATGAGTTTCCCAAGTTTTGTCTTTTATTTTCAAGACTGTCTGGGCTATTCCAGGTCGGATTTGCATATAAATTTTGGGACCAGCCTCTCAGTTTGTGCAGAGAAGCTGTGATTTACAGCTCCATTGGACCATGCTGAACCTGTCGTCTCATTTCTTGCAATTCCTTATCTATTAATGATGGCCACACCTTCAGTTCCCCATGTAGAAACTGATGAAGCTTCTGAGTCCTCCTCTGTGCTCCTCTCCTGTTAGTCATCATTATCATCTCTCTCCCTCTCATCACACACTTGAATCCAGCCTCACAAGCCACAGTGAATCCACCAATAGCTTCCTAACTACTTACCCTGCCTCAACTCTCTTTGCTGTCTAATCCTTCACACAAACTACTAATAAGCTAATTTTCCTTAGGAAAAGTTTTGATCAAGTCACTTGCCCTATCCCAAATTCTTCAATGTTCCTCTACTTTAGGTTATGATTCAGAGTCCCTCTGGCTTACTTTTAAAATCCTATTACTCAATAACCCCTTGACCTATGATGTGTCACTGCACAGGCAAGCTGCTTACCTCACTCACTGTGCGTCTTCATATAAGTAGGCCTTTTGTCACATGTCGACTTGTAGGTAAACACCACCTCTCTCCATGTCCACGAAGTTATAGTCATAGTCATTCTTTAAATTCCACCTCCTCCGTAAGTGGAGGAAATACTAGGAGCTAACATTTTTGAGGACTTTACCCAGGATACAGTCCTCTTCTATGAACTTTATATGTATTAACATATTTTAGCCCTCATAAAAAATAAGGCAGACGTGTCATGAAATTTATTTTCTAGATGAGAAAACTGCAGCACAGAGTTCAGAAGTCTACAGAGTATCACACATTTATTAAGTGTCAGAACTTCAGCCTGTCACCAGAATTGAACTTCTAAATTATTACAATTTACCTGCTTCTATGACTTTCTGAACTATATGGTCTGGCAGGTCAAGCACCAGCTATGTCACCTATGTTGTCACCCACAAGCAGGGCCACGACAGAGTATTGCTTTTAAGTACTAATTTTCTCAAGCAAACTCTGATTTTATTATTTCCTCATTTTTCAAAACCTTCACTGGTTTGTCTAGTGCTGACAGAATACGGTTTCTAGTTGTTGGAACTTTTGCCTCTCACCCACTTTACAGTCCAACGGAACCGAACCACTGCTGTGCTCCATGCACAGCACCTTCTTCCAACCCTGGTCTCATGGCTCCCTTTCTACACAATTATCCTTCCCAGCAATTTCTGTATATTCAAACTTGACCCAGATTTTATAAATATGCATAGACATTTGCACACTTTCTAAAGACGTAGTAATTAGGTACCCTTTAGAACCCAGATCAAATGCTACCTCCTTAATTAAACCTTTTCCTGAAGTATTTATCTCCTCTGAATGCCCACAGCATCCTAAATTTTATGGTTCTTGCAACTTCCCATGTTTTGTTTTATTCAAATGTGTGTGAATATGAAAATCAATCTCTATCTAACATTTTAAAAATTTCCCTAACTTCCTTGAACGTAGAATCAATACTCTAGATAAAGTAGACATTCAATAACTAGTCATTAAATGAGTAAGTGAATGAAATGCCACCCCAGATTGCCTTTGGGAAACCTTCCCTAACGCTTTAACACTGCTACTCCCTACCTTGTAAGTCATTAATTTTAGGTTTTTATGAAAGTATAAAATCTCTTCCCCAGAAGGGAGGGGGAAGACAGGCACCTCATTACACTACATTAGTAACTTCCTTATAAACACACAAGACATTCATTCGAAATGCAGTTTTCTTGATGAGAAACCTGATCCTCCCCCCCCTCCCCCAGTCTTCAGTCTGGTTTTCAGAGGGGGCTATGCAAATGAGGAGAAGCAGGCACAGAAACTTCAGCAGGTCTTGATTTGGGGGAGGATGTTAGAGCCTGAGGAGAAGAAAAGCTAGGAGTGATGACAAGCAAGATACTCTGAGGGAAAAGAAAAGCCCCAAACCTCTGAGGCATCCACCACAGCTTCTGCCCTGCACACTTGACATTATTCCCTGGCGCCATTTTCCCTCCAGCACTGGGTGGTGGTGTCGGAGGAGCGGAGAGCATGTGTTTATTATTGGTTTGTTAGGGAATTATGAACCAAAAGTTCTCACCTCCAGGCAATGGCCTGCCAGACATGATCACGGCTGCTGATAGGGCATGGTAAACCTAACGTGTCTGCCTAGCCAGGCCTGTAAGAGAGACAGGCTGCCAGCAGGTCCCATTGCCTGACTTTTGCTTATGTCTCAGCTCTGCCAGGCAAGCATCTCCCATGTTTTCTAGCAAGCACTAGCAACACTCTAGAGTAGTGGTTTTCAGCCTGTGGGTCACGGCCCCTCTGGCAGTCAAGGAACCCTTTTACAAGGGTTGCAAATCAGATACCCTGCATATCAGATAGTATAGTTCTTTTTTTTATTTTCTAAGTTTTTTTATTTACATTCCAAATCATTTCCCCTTTCCCGTTTCCTCCCTCCCCGAAAGTCCCATAAGCCCCCTTCCCTCCCTCTTTTCCCCATTCAACCCCCTCTCGCTTCTCTGTCCTGGCATTCCCCTACACAGATAGTACTTAACAGTGGCAAAATTACAGTTATAAAGCAGCAACGAAGATAATGTTTTTGGTGGTGGTGGGGATCACCACAACATGAGGAACTAACTGTATTAAGGGGTCACAGCATTAGGAAGACTGAGAACCACTGCTCTAGGCACTCCCGCACTAGATATAAAAAAGAGAAACTTAAAAGTTGACAAACCATTTAGCCAGCCGCAGAGGGAGAATATTACTAATGCTTTGAACCCCCACAATTCAGCCTGAGAGAAGTTCTTGCCAGCAGCAAAGCTCCTCTCTAAGATAGAAATACTAAAGTCACTGCATTTGATGGGATTCAGGAGAGGGCTGTGTGAGGGACCCAAAGAATTACTCATCAGTCCCAAATGCAAGGGCAGTCAACTTTTCTTCTTTGTGTGTTTTCTATACTTTTTCAATCCTATCTCATCTCAGGTACTGCTGACTCATTCTGCAAAGACTCAAGCTGTCAGGGGACTCAGCATATGGCAAATGCCTCAGTGATTTCAGATCTATTACAAATAGTTGTGGGAGGCAGGAATTGGAGTGGGGCTCCTTGCAGTGAGGATGATGTGTCATTTCTTTGGGGGGCCACGGGTGCCTCTTGGACACATCCAGAAGGCATTTAATTTCCTATGTTGTTTTTTTCTCTGCTTTTAGCATCAGACAAGCTGTACTGGTTCCCCAGACATCTAAAACATCCAAACCTATAAAATAAAAACCAAATTTTAAACTCTCCAAATCCACCAACCAACCCACAACCTGACATCCCTTTTTTTTTTCTTTCAATTTTTATGAGTTCCATAGTACTTTAAAGGGATATTTTTTCTCTCATTGCTGAGCCCATTACATAAAAACATAGATTCTAATTGGCATCTCTTTCTATGCTGGCCTTATAAGTAATTCTACTCATTAATTATAGTTCACTTTGGCAACAGGAAGGGATGTACACTATTTTTAGTGTATTATTACTTATCTCTTTCTGTACCTCTTGGAAGTAAACCATTCTCATTCACTCATACAAGACTGAGTGAGTCATACAGAATTAAAGGACCATGCCAGTGGCCCAGAGTGACTCGTCAGAGCTGGAATTAGTATACAACTTCTAATTCGAATCCATCACTGAGTCCCATGGCTCTAAGGCTTTTTCATTCTGAAAGGACAGACCCCCGCCCCCAGCGAGCAGAGTAGAGATGATCTGGGCAGGTGGTGGGCTGGGCAGAGAGGCAGGTCTGGAAGACAATGGAAAGGATATGAATCCTAAGGCTTGCTGTGCTAATAGCCTTCTATGTGTTCTGGGATAGGACATTTCACTGCTCTGTAACCACCAGGAGTGCCCACAGTGCAAATTACATTCAGCTTTGTGTCATATTGTTTGAGCATATGTCTCCTCAGCCCCGCTTTGCAAATTCCACAGTACCTAGTTCAGGGAGAACACTGGCACGGAGTCAGAAGAGCCTGGATCCAGTGTGCATGGTGACCTGAGCAGATCACTTTGATTTTGAGTCTTGTTTTCCTTCTCTATAAACCAAGAATAATATTCTCCCTCTCATAGGTTATTGTGGAGATGAAATGATACAACATTTGTGAATGTCTTCTCCCAGCATCAGGCACATAGTAAGGACTACATAATGCTGAATGAATAAATGAATGACCTTAAGTCAGGCCCTTTGAGTGCTATGTTAATTCTTAAAGCCCGTTAGGATTCTGTGGAGTTCAGCACAGCACACCATAGCAGTGACTTCCTGAGTAATACTCTAATGGTCCCCAAAGGCAGAGAGAAATTTCATAGTGTCACTGCCTGGTTATACCTGTTCTGGGAATACAGTAATTCATTTTCCAGTGCTGCCAATCTATTACCTTTCACCAAACACAAAATTCACTTTAAGAGGGGGCAGAAACACAAGTGCCTTTCTGTTATATAGAGGCTGGAAGAATATATTATTAAAATTGAAACCAACTTCTCTGATTTCTTAGGCAAAAAAATCAGATTGGAAGCCAAAGAGCTATTTGGCCTTTGCAGACCCTGGCTAGTAATGCCCTTGGGGAAAGGGGAGTGCTGGAGCCATTCCAAGCTGTAGTTGCACGATCGGTGCATAGACTCCCCACCCGTGCTGATGCTCTCCACATTTGTCTCTACTCTCTTGTTAAGCCTCCAAGAATCCACAATTTACCCAGAGCACACCTTAGTTTATGTAGGGTAAAATATAGGCAGATATCTCTGCTTTTCATTTCCTAATCATATTTCTTCCTGCCCTTTAAAACGTCTTTCAATGCAATCGCAGTGCTTTGCAAACTTACGTGGACAATAATGACTTGTTAACAATAAACATGCCTCTAGCCCTTCCCTTGCCCTTTTTGACTCAGGAGGGCCTCACTAAGATTCAAAGGCAAAATCCTGCCATATAGTTAGCACCTGGTGCAGCTCATCACAATATAATATCCTCTCCCAGATGATTGGAAATTGGTGCAATGCTGTCGTACAATGAGGTGTGCAAGAAAGAGTTTGGGGATTGATTTCCATCATTAACTTGCTATTCCATGGTTTTTGTGGGACTTAAAAAGAAATGCAGTTTTATTACTTTTAAGTACTGCACATAGAGTAACTCCAACTTATCATATTTTGGCAGTTATTTTTCTGGGGCAGGATGTATTTTAAACACGTCTACATTGGAGTGTCTGGTGGATCATTTAGGATCAGTGTCCTGTTGCTTGATGAAATCCAGATCACTTCAATGAAATCCAGATGGGGAAACTGGGTCTCTGGCAATGGCTGCCAGATCTTCTCCATATGAAATCTCTCTAGTCTGTATGCAAATTCAAAACTCCATATCCTGGAAATCCCAAACCAATCAAATGGCGCTCAGCTTCTTAGTTACTGGACTAAACACAGGGAAGCGATTCATTCTTCCCTAAGGAAATAAGCATTTCTTACATACATCTATCTTGGCACAAAAAGGCTGGCTAAGCAAATTAATAGTGTAAACAGGATTGCACTGGGGAATGTTTGTCCTACTTAGGAGAATAAACTTTTTATGCACTTTGTGCACATCCACTTACATACAAATAATTGATATGCTAATTACAAATGATTCTTAAAGCCCCTTCCCTGAGGTGCTGTTCGATGCTGTTAGTCTATTTTGAATTACTAGCATGTCCAATGCTTGAAAGTAATAAAAATGCATTTAAAATATTCCATGATTCAGACTGGCTTGCCTCTAATTAGGTTGAGTTAGTGAGGCTTGCCTATATTTAAATAGGATAGATATTTTTCTGCTTCACCCCTCATACATTTAAGATGCCCCTATCCCCTCCCCATTTTCCCATTTCCTTGGAATTCTCCTGCACGGAGCTGGTGCACACAAAACCCCTCACCTCCAGCTCCCACAGAACCACTCTCACAGCATCTCCAGGCAAACACTGCCCTTCCTCTCTGGTGCTCCCCCAACTCCCCACCACATTCCACTTGCTAACTTAGCTGGTTAGTTGATAGGGTTTTTTTTATTTTTAAAATAAAAAATATCAGTGGCAATGGCTCTTTCCTGATAGTACAACAGGCAAGAGTGCATGCTAAGGTCCTCACACACTCAGTACCAGGATTCTTCATCAGGTGGTGGATTCTAGCTTTAAGTGAATCTCTGTAGGGTCCAAGTCAACATAAGCCAGCTCACGCATGAAAGCAGCAACTAGGCATAGGGCAGCAATAGGTGCGCTCATTCAAAGCTGGAACATTTCTGTACAGCCTAAACAGTTTTCCTAAACTGGACTGAAGGGGCAGGGCATCAGCTAAAGACTAAGGGGAGGGGAGAATTACAGTGGAGGTGAGAGGCACACAGTGGAGAGAGCAGTGGAATGGGAACAGTATGAATTTTGATGTTAGAACATTCCATTGAACACAGACCTAGTCATGTTTGGGATCCTTTTCAGAGAAGCCGGCGTTAAAGGGTATGATTAGCAAGATTTCCGTTTAGGACAAGGTCTTCCTGCCTCTGGAGAATTTCTAGCATCAGAATATGTTCTAGCATCAGAACTTATTAAATTGTTGCCAAAGAATCGGGTCACTTTCTCCAGTGGCAGGAATCAGTCATCACGAAGAAGAGAACAGAGAAAATGTGCCCCAGAGTGGCACAGTGACCCTTTACAGAACCTCAGAACATTGTTCTCCTTGAAAAAAAGTTACCTGTGAAGACTTCTTTACTTCACAGGGTCAGGCAGGCTACTTGGTGAAGTCTGGAGGAGAGGAGACAGAAATGAAAATGGAATGGCCCTCTAACCACACACATTTCAGGTCCTAAGGATGAGGTGAGGGAAATTACCGGCTTTCACTACAGCCTCACACGAGTCCCCCAGACATTCATGGTTAGCTCCCTGGCTCAGGACAACTCAGATAATGAAGCCCAGGATCCCTCCCTCCAAATTATCCTACATTGTGAAGCTCTTAAAGCCTTTTCAATGTAATATTTTAAAAGACACATCAAACCGGGAAGAATAAATGAACGGCCCACTTTGGCCTCACTTCCACCTGTGGCTAACATTATCAGTGAATCTAATTAGTGTCTGACTCATCTATTTTCCAGAAACAATAGGCAATTTTACATCTGCTACACTACAGAGAGGCGGGATAGAAGTTTATCAAATCGAACAAAAGCACGTAATAAAAATACCTTAGTTACAGAGGGCCAAGTTCCAGATGCAAGGCTTACAGAATGAATTGGCAGCTTTTGTTACCTTTATTACTGGACCAAAGTGACTAGTGATTATCCAGGCAGTGTAGCTGTGACCCAAATGAAAAGAGAGGTAGGATAATTGTATGATGAGTTTCTGCCAGTTTTCCGATTGTAATGAAAATGGAGATGAGGATGGAAGTAAGTCTATGTAATTATTTGTACTCAAATACAGATTCTCGAAGAGTCCATCCCTTTTCATCAAACTGAAGGGGATTTGAAAAATTCGTACTGCTTAAAATATTTATGTATGAATATCTGTGTGATGTTGCCACATCATGAAACCCAAAGGAGTAAATTATAATTGCTGGGTTCTCTTTCACTGACACTCTACCTGTTTCTAAATTTCAATGAGACAGAGAGAGGGCCAGTGCCAGATGCAAGTCCAAGTGGAAGGTAATTTCTAGCTGACCTGTCATTATAATGAAAGAAAAACCTATCATCATTAAAATATCTCTTCTTTAAATATTAACATTAAAAGTCAACATTGAAAGGAAACACTCCCATTAAATCTCCAGTAGAGATATCTTTTGCTTCTCATTTTATTCAGTAGGTTACTGATTGACTTGTTTGGAGTGTGGATGGAGCATCTCTACCCTATATAGACATATTGCCTCCTACCGGGACCAAGAGGTACCAGAAGTTTTGTCATACAAAATGCATAGAAATAAACAATTTTTCATAAAACTAGGCTACAAAATGGTACCTGAAAAGGATGGTCTTTTCCAGGAAGAGCTCTATAAAATGACAGGTGACCCCACTCACAGCAGGAAGGGAAAAAGAACTCACAGAGCTTCCATGTTCAAACCTTCATCAAGCATTCCGTATCTAGGAAGTGAATTCTGGGAACTTGAATTCTTGTTTTCTGTCTATAAAACTACAAATTAAATCTTGAAGATTAAGAGATTACTCTCTGCCCAAATCTCAGCTGCACATTCATACCCACAATAGCTTGTTTATTGGAGAGGCTATGTGATCGATTTGGATAACACTAAATGGTTTATTTTTTTTTTTTTTAAAAAAAATGATTTCTGCAATGTCCTACAATCAAGTTTTCCAAGAACTCTTAGGGATGGTACTTTTTCACTGTAGGTAACAGTTAAATTTCACACTTCCATGAGATACTTTAGAGACAACATAGTCAATGGCTAGGGAAAGAAGACACAAGTTTAAAGTCTGGTTTCCATGTTTGGTTGATGTCCCTGGGAGGCCTGCTCTTTTCTGAGGTGAAGCAGAGGGAGGGGTGGATCTAGGGGAAAGAGGAAGTAGGGATGAGACTGGGGGAGGCGAGGAAGGGGAAACTACAATTGGAATGCAAGATATGTGAATTAAAAAAATGAAAAACAAAAAAGCAAAAACAAAAAACAAAGTCTGGCTTCATCCCTTTCTGGATGTCTGACCACTTTTATAGCATGTAAGCTACGACAAAGCTGAAATGACACAATGCATACTTTTAGTAGATGCAGTGTTACGCCTGTCCCAGTTAAGTACACTCTAGAAACCAGGCTGCAGCTCACTTTCTCTGCTTTATTTTATTTCCTGTCCCAGTGCCTAGTGTAGTGTCTGTTATGTAGTAGATGATACAGTTTTGTAGAATGAATGAATAAAATAGGTTTTTCATATTTAAACATGCACACATACCCAGAATAGAAATCCATGTCAGATGTTTAGCCCAGCACCTGGGCACACAGGAAGCTTCTCCCCTCCCCCACCTCCTTCATGTTAACTAATGTTTCATAAACTATAAGAAGTGAGGATCGGCTCAGTTCTTTGGCAGGAAGGTCAGAGTGTTGTTGGAGAGGTAAATTTTGGTCTTAGACTCACAGGAACTAATGCTACATTTAAAACACCAAGGACTTCTATTCACCATTCCAAGGTGATACTCAAGTCAGATAATAGTTCTTGTGCTATAAACACACACTCGAAAGACTCTATATTAAGAATCAGTGGTGTGATTTTTTTTCCTGTTCTTTGTTGGACGGGAGTGACATTGAGTACAGATGCACAAATTATTCTACCAAAGAATGAAAGTTTAGGGTTAGACATGGCATTCCTTTAACTACCCTGCTGTTACATGTTACATGTTAACATAAAGGAGGAGTATGAGGGGAGATGCTATATGCGAGCCCAGGTGCTTGCTAAAGAACAAGTACTCTCTCGGTTAGCTACCAGTCTAGCCAAGTAACAAAACCACAAATGTTCTCAAAAAGCAAGTGATAAGCTCGAAAAAATGAATTTAAAGCTGGGTGATGGCGGAGTACACCTTTAATTGCAGCACTAGGAAGGCAGAGGTAGACAAATCATATATGGACGTAGATTGTTACCAAATGCGAGCTCCAGGGTAACAGAAGCTTTCCTAAGTCCTCTTAATGGAGAATCTGTTCAACAGCATCTTCTTTTGGTAATATATTTATGCAGTGTCTGGGTTATCTCAAAGATGTACAGTTCAATATTCTTAATAAAACACTTTTACTTTGAGACAGGGTCTCATGTATTTCTGGATGGCCTCAAACTCCCTATGTAGCAACTTGAGTTCCTGATCCTCCTATCCCTGACTCGCAAGTGCTTTGTGCAATGTGTGACCATGCCTCCTTTATGCAGTGCTGGGGATGAAATCCTAGGCTTCATGCATGCTTGCAGGCAGGCAGGCAAACACTGACCTTTATGCACAATCCTAAAATTGTGATTTCTTTTTCAAAATGTTTTACCATCTACTTCAATACATGTACCCACACATATTCTAAGTACCTCATATATTGTTTTCCTATTAGACAAGCAGATATCCAGTAAAGAATAATTCCTGGTTGTTAGGGGTGTAAAATGATAGTTAAGATACAAACTAAGAAATACTCGCAGAACTCTGAATTTCCTGGTGCATATGTTATGGCAGTTCCCACCAGGCAAGCAGCCGGCTCATCCTGCTATTTCTATTTATCAAAAGCTCCCTTAAACTAACAGCAGAGAAATACTTGTTTTTGTCCTTCTCTTGTACAGTTCTTGACTGTGACTGCTCCCAAAGTCATCATCATATGCAGCATTTTAGGCAGTAGGCAAAACATTATTAAGAGAGGTTTATATCATATTCACATATAGCTAGAGAGCAAGCAGGTTAAATATAGGTAAAGCAGTACCTCTATGTATGTATAGATATATGGAGACACATGCATATGTGCGAGCATGTGCACACACACATATACATATATGTAAGAACATATATATCTCACACCTCCAGCTCTATTCGTACTTTTAGATGACAATGATTAATATTTCTTTACTCCAAACTTTGAGTACAGTACAGGTGTGGTATTCTGGGTTGGGAATGACTTTGGTGAAATTATTATTGTCTTTATTTATATAAAGTCTTCATACTGGAGCCACAAGGTTCCATTTGAGGGAAGTGACATGATGAAGATAGGAATGCTATTATTCCTTTATAGTGGTTGATAAAGGGCCAACTTACAATGTCAACTCTACTAGCTCCCATACAACTTACAGGAAGCTTGTATAAAATCATAGATCTCTGTCTTTAATATCAAATGGCCCAGGGATATCTAACATGAAATTGTCATTTCAACAAAACCCTTCAAATATTTTGATGGTATTAGAAAACATTTATATAATATTTCCATATCCAGTCTATGTATTACAAGAAGGAATTTTAAATAAGGAAGGGTACTTAGTGTTATGATGAAAATTTTAAGTCCCTGCCTGACTAGCTGGCAGTATGAAAGTTACAAGCAAGAAAAAAGCAATCTTTCTTTAAAAGAAAGGGAAGAAAGAAATAAAGGAAGGAAGGAAGGAAAGCTAGAAAGCTAGCTAGCCAGACAGACAGACAGACAGACAGGGGAATGAGAAAAAGGGAAGAAAAAGAGCACTGAAAGAAGGCAAGGCAATGAGCATCAATGAAAATCAGCTCAGGAACAAATAGTGAGTGAGAGACAAGTCAGAAGCTGGACATCATCCACCCGTGCCAGTGATAAGCTAAGCTTCTTTCTATCTCTGTAGTGAGGGGTGAGCCAAAGAACCAGCGGGCTTACAGAGCAGAACAGGTGAGAAGGACATAGCAGAAGGCTTGCATGACTTTCCCAAAAGATCAGCAACTCCTCTTTCAAGTGTCTTTAGAGGTAGGCACTGTAACAATGGCCAAATGTAAGGGCCTCTTGTTACAAACCATGCTAGGTTAGAAGTACCCTGAGGATAGAGACTACTGCTAAACTATGCAAAGCTATTTAGATGCCAAAGATTGGTTTGTCTTCTGTGTACTACTTTTTTCCTTGTACTCTACCTGAATGTCAGGGAGCTGGCACTCCAGTTTTGCCAAGTCTGCTATTCCTAGAGGGCTTGGGGAGGAGACATTGTGCCAAAACCTTATTTGGGGCCTTTTTTTTTGTTATTATAGAAAGATGTTTCCTTCCTGTGACAGGAATGTCAGGTATAAGTCAATAATAGTAGGGCATATACTTGGCATGGGAAGCCTTCCTGGCACCCTTTGGAGAGAGAGGCACCTTGACATGGTGCTGTCAACAGACTTGACTTCTGAAGCAAAACAAAGGAAGCAACCATTGTGTTTCTTTATGAGAACCTGGAGCCTGCCATTCTGGGTGAACAGTGTCTGCCCTGCCCATGAGGCTTAACAGGCAATCCCTGGATCTATAAACTGATGGGTGTCTGGTTCTTTAGTTGGCAAGCTAAAAGACTCTGTAATGAATGTTAGCCTGGTGTATACAAAAGCCACCAGTCTACCAGGATGCCTGTGGCAGAATGGATTGTGTGAAGGGAAATCATATGTAACCTCGGGGCTATATTTACTTTTAAAATGCTTCTAGTCATGCTTAATACCCAGGCTATTTTAAACATGAACTTCCACGACATTAACTTTTGAAAAATCATTTATAAGGAAGTGGTGTACATAAAACAAAAAAGAAAATATAGGGAAAAAGAGACATTTTCATGACTTAAGAGTAAATAGTAGCCTTCCTTCAGGAGAGTAGAAGCTGGGAAAGCCTCAAGTCTGCACATCATGTTCAGCTTTTGTCACAGGCAGTGAAATGCCAAGCTGATGGGGGAGAAAAGAGAATCTCAGGAGGTCTTATGATTGGCAGATGATTCAATAGGGGCACATGTAAGGTGATCCACTTAGCGAAGGCCAGATAGCCCAAACTATACTTGCAGGCTGGTAAATGGTGATCTTTCAATTAAGACGCAGGGAAGAGCTCTAAGAAACCCTGTGGACAGTCCCCTGAAAGAACAACTTAGTGTCCTGCTATGGTCAAAGAAAAAAAAAAGGCCAACAAAATGTTGGGCACTGTCAAGAAGGAGATTAAAAGACAAAATAATTTTCCTTTTACAGAGAGCCAGCCACAGGACATCTTCATCGGTAAGGTTACGTAAGCAGTTCTGATCTGCACATCTCAAGGACAGAACAAAGCCTAAGGGGAACAAAGAAGGGCAATTAAACCATCAGTGGCCGGCTCAAACATTTTTTCCAGTCGGACAATACAGAGTTATCCTAGGAACACAATGGAGATTATGAAGAGGCCAGTGCTGTTGAATAATTGCGGGATGACTTGCCCCCCCCCCCCAAGTCTCTTAAGCTAAGAGGTACCTTTGAAGTTTTTATTTCTCATACAGTTCTGCTCTGTTTACACAACTGACTGTGATGGGGGCCAGAGCAGGCAGGCTCCTCTGGGAAGTCCCTGTTTTCGACCAGCAATTGGGAGAAAAGTGAGCTGGGTGGGGGGTGGGAGTAAAAATGTCCCCATCCGCATGGCTTACCTTTGGTGAGCTTGATTAGTGGGCTTGTGCTCAGGCTTACCTTGTCCATTGCCATTGTCAGCTGTGAAGTTGTACCTGATCAGTCTTCATTTTGAGGGATATGAGCTTAGCCTCCTTCCATTCTGTAGGACTCTAAACCCCAGTAGTCTAAAAATCAAACCATGTCTGCCTGTATATGTGTAGCTTGGTAACTGTATTCTTAACTCTAGGGTAAAAAAAAAAAATTGGGCCCTGGATTCTATCTCCAGCACAGGAAACATATTCCATCCTTTCCAATCTCCTTTCCTTACTGTTTCTCTGCTTTCTGAGTACACTTTTGATCATGTATACAGGTAGGACCAGATAATGACTGGTAAGCAAATCAACTCTAATGTTCATGTCAGTGGAGGAAAACAGGTCTTCATGAGAAAAACAACAACAACAACAACAACAAAAACCCCAAAATATACCGTTGGGCTAATGAAGCCACATACATGCAAGAAAGTATAGGTGAAGGGATTCCTCAGGATAGCTTAAAAGTTTTTATCCTGGGAAACTCTAACCTCTGGTCCAACTGTTCAGTGCTCTCTAACAGGGGACAGTTACCAGATCAAACAAGCATAGGGGGTAGTATCTAAAAGCTACGTGAGCTGGGTGTGGGTGCAGTTGGGAGGCAGAGGCAGGAAGATCTCTATTATTTGAGGTCAGCCTGGTCTACAGAGAAGATTTCAGTAAAGCCAGGGTTATATAGAAAGACCCTATCTCAAAAAAAAAAAAAAGATAACAGATATGTGAGCATACAGTGGTTTTCATTTCCAAATTGTTCCTTGAAAACAAGAATTGTGAGCTTGAGAAATAGAGCTTCAGAGAGATCCGATCTAGCTGCAACTAACTTAGTGTTACTGCCATACCTTTCACAGATGTGATAGTACTTCTCATCCTGAATGCCATCCTGAATGGGCACATTGACGCTGTAGTACCGTCCTTTCCCCAGGCCGACATCAGACATGTCACCTGTTCCTGTAAAGGACAGAAATGCCATGAGCAGTCATTAGGAGCACAAGCACTAGAAAACACAAAGGACTTCAGAGCACGTCAGGACAGCAAAGTGGTCAATTAGGAGACCAACTCTAAATTCTTGGTTTTCTCTAAGAAGATGAAACTAAAAAATAATCCAGAGAAATAATAACTATGAATGCTGTTGGGGGAAGCAGAAAAACAATAAGAAAATTGAGAAATATTAATATATATCTTACTGGATGAAATAAAACAATTAGAGCTAACATCACATGTCATTTGCAGTTATCAGAATTACATGTGGTTTGTGATAAAATTGTAAGTGGTCTGTCTGTTGACAGGCCATAAAAATTACCTGGAATTAAAAAACAGCATTCATTGTCATTCCCTTTGTCATTGTCACTTGAAGTGATATGTGTTAAAATTTTGCAGAGGACAGCACAAATAACACCATGGGAATATATAAAAACAAGATATAAAACACATGCAAAAGTTATAGTATCTAGACACAGGATGGGGGGGGCTTGCAGTTGACTTGCCTGGGAAAAATCCCGGGGAGAACTTGTGCAGGGACACAGTCATAACTTTAGATGTAAAAATGAAGGCATCTTCTACACCTACCAGAGAGAAATGTCAAAAGGATCATGTCAGATATGCAATTCCTGTTTTCAACACTTGAAAATCTAACAAGTAGTGATGGGAAGAAGGTGAGAGGAGAAAGGCAGCTGGAACAGATAATGAACCGAGAAACAAAAGAACACAAATTCGTGGTTTCTCATTGCAATAATTCCAGATGAGAGAGAACATAGCCCCAATTCATGGCAAGCAGAGCTTCCGCTTTCCAAGCAATCAGATGCCCAGGTTCTTCCCCCTAACTAACTTCTTTCTAAAAGGTGGGAAAGAGCAAGAGCCCAGGACTGAGGCTCCAGCCACAGAGCTGAGCATGGAAAAATGACATTAGCCAGGAAGACTCATCACCTGTTTTGTCTGAGTGTTTCTAGTTAAATTCTTGGGATTTCCCCCCAAAGAACTATAATATGGCAGTCCTTTAAAAATATAACCAATAAAGCAGTGATTAGGCTTTCTTTAGTTAAAACTTAGTGATGAGGTACCTCTCTGTAATACAGAGTTGGTTATAATGACAGACAACGCAAAGTCTCATGGGCACTCAGTAACTTACATCTTTCTACAGAAAGAACAGGCATGTTCCTGTCCTCTAACAGCTCCCTTATAGGAAGATGCTGCACTCTATTTCCTAAAACAAATGTTTGTATTTTGGAACTGCTTGAAGGAAGTGAGAGAAATACAATTAAATTCTTGAAACCCAGGATAGTAATAAAACTTTAAAGGAGCTTGCTGTTCCCCAACTTCAAACTGGTTTGGTGTGTGCCCAGAGTAGGGGGTACCTTCAGTTGTTAATAGCAGCTTTAAAACCGTTTTAAAGCCTGGAGGAAGATTGGGGGGAGCCTTTGTAGACAGATGTCTCCTTTCCCCTTAAACAGTCAGAAAATGACTAGATGCCTGTGAGATAAAAGCCCCAGTTTAAAGTAACCCTCCAAACTTGTGTGTTGGCCACACTGCCTAATGGTGCCCCTTCCTCTGAGGACCTCAGTCACACTCACACCTCAGACAGAAGGACTCTTAGCAAATCCACATACTATGCTCCTTTATATTTCAAACAAAGATTTTGTCTCTGTGTTGACTTAAATGTATTTAAGTCTTTATTAGAAGCCAACAGAAACCTTAAAAAAATATGAAGTCTATTTGTATATAACTGGTATGTTTGAATTTCCCAAGCCCTGTGCTTTGCCCTAGGGAGGTAGTTAAAACCAGTTAAAGACTCCAGGCAGAAAGCATTAGGTAAACAGAATAAAATAAATGAAAATACCATTTCAACAGAGGGAGGTGTAAGTGCTAAACCAGGGCACATGATGGAAATGCTAATGATTTCTTCATCCAGAAAAGTGGCAATTTACATTTCTACCAATCCTGTATGCAAATTTCTGTTTTCTCCTGTGATGACTAACAGTGGCAGTTGTTCTTTCTTTCTTTTTTTTTTTTTATTATAAAAGATCTTTTTTTTATTTTATTTTTTAATTTACATTCCAAATCACTTCCCCTTTCCCGTTCCCTCCCTCCCCGAAAGTCCCATAAGCCCCCTTCCCTCCCTCCTTTCTCCATTCAACCCCCTCTCTTACTCTGTCCTGGTGTTCCCCTACATCCAGTCTTTCCAGGACCAGGGGTCTCTCCTACCATCTTTTTAGAAATCTATTGATATGCGGATTGTGTCTAGGGTATTCCGAGATTCTTGGTCAATATCCCCTTATCAGTGACTGCATACCATGTGTGTTCTTTTGTGATTGGGTTACCTCACTAAGGATGATATTTTCAAGATCTGACCATTTGCCTAGGAATTTCGTGAATTCATTGTTTTTAATTGCAGAGTAGTATTCCATTGTGTAGATATACCACATCTTCTGAATCCATTCCTCCGTTGAGGGACATCTGGGTTCTTTCCAGCTTCTGGCTATTATAAATAAGGCTGCTATGAACATAGTGGAGCATGTGTCCTTATTGCATGCAGGTAAAGTCTCTGGGTATATGCCCAGGAGTGGTATAGCCGGATCCTCCGGGAGTGTCATGCCCAGTTTTCTGAGGAACCGCCAGACTGCTTTCCAGAGTGGTTGTACCAGCTTGCAATTCCACCAGCAGTGGAGAAGTGTTCCTCTTTCTCCACATCCTCGCCAACAACTGCTGTCTCCTGTGTTTTTGATCTTAGCCATCCTGACTGGTGTGAGATGGAATCTCAGGGTTGTTTTGATTTGCATTTCCCTAATGACTAAGGATGATGAACATCTCTTTAGGTGCTTCTCAGCCATTAGATATTCTTCAGGTGAGAACTCTTTGTGTAGCTCTGTACCCCATTTTTTAATAGGGTTACTTGCCTCTCTGGAGTTTAACTTCTTGAGTTCTTTGTATATATTGGATATTAGCCCTCTGTCGGATGTAAGGTTGGTAAAGATCATTTCCCAGTTAGTTGGTTGCCGCTTTGTCTTTTTGACAGTGTCTTTTGCCTTGCAAAAACTTTGTAATTTAATGAGGTCCCATTTGTCTATTCTTGATCTTAGAGCATAAGCTATTGGAGTTCTGTTCAGGAAATTCTCCCCTGTGCCCATATGTTCAAGGTTCTTCCCTAGTTTCCCTTCTATTAGTTTCAGTGTGTCTGGTTTTATGTGGAGATCTTTGATCCACTTAGAATTGAGCTTAGTGCAAGGAGATAAGGATGGGTCAATTTGCATTCTTCTGCATGTTGACCTCCAGCTGAGCCAGCACCATTTGTTGAAAAGGCTATCTTTTTTCCACTGGATGGTTTTAGCTCCTTTGTCAAAGATCAAGTGCCCATAGGAGTGTGGATTCATTTCTGGGTCTTCAATTCTGTTCCATTGATCTACATGTCTGTTACTGTACCAATACCATGCAGTTTTTAACACTATTGCTCTGTAGTACCGCTTGAGGTCCGGGATACTGATTCCCCCAGAGGTTCTTTTACTCTTGAGAATAGTTTTAGCTATTCTGGGTTTTCTGTTATTCCAGATGAATTTTTGAATTGCTCTTTCTAACTCTATGAAGAATTGAGTTGGGATTTTGATGGGGATTGCATTGAATCTGTGTATTACTTTTGGTAAGATGCTCATTTTTACTATATTAATCCTGCCAATCCATGAGCATGGCAGATTTTTCCATCTTCTGAGGTCTTCTTCAATTTCTTTCTTCAGAGACTTGAAGTTCTTGTCATACAGATCTTTCACTTGTTTGGTTAGAGTCACGCCAAGATACTTAATATGGTTTGTGGCTATTGTGAAGGGTATTATTTCTCTTACTTCTTTCTCAGCCTGCTTATCCTTTGAGTATAGGAAGGCTTCTGACTTGCTTGAGTTGATTTTATATCCAGCCACTTTGCTGAAGTCGTCTATCAGCTGTAGGAGTTCTCTGGTGGAGTTCTTTGGGTCGCTTAAGTATACTATCATATCGTCTGCAAATAGTGATAGTTTGACTTCTTCCTTTCCAATTTGTATCCCTTTGACCTCTTTTTGTTGTCTAATTGCTCTAGCTAGAACTTCAAGTACTATATTGAAAAGATATGGAGAGAGAGGGCAGCCTTGTCTAGTCCCTGATTTTAGTGGGATTGCTTCAAGTTTCTCTCCATTTAGATTGATGCTGGCTACCGGTTTGCTGTAAATTGCTTTTACTATGTTTAGATATGGGCCTTGAATTCCTGATCTTTCCAAGACCTTTAGCATGAAAGGATGCTGAATTTTGTCAAATGCTTTCTCAGCATCTAATGAGATGATCATGTGGTTTTTTTCTTTGAGATTGTTTATGTAGTGGATTACATTGATGGATTTCCTTATATTGAACCATCCCTGCATCCCTGGGATGAAGCCTACTTGATCGTGGTGGATGATCGTTTTGATGTGTTCTTGGATTCGGTTGGCAAGAATTTTATTGAGTATTTTTGCATCGATATTCATAAGAGAGATTGGCCTGAGATTCTCTTTCTTTGTCGGATCTTTGTGTGCTTTTGGTATTAGTGTAATTGTGGCTTCATAGAACGAGTTGGGTAGTGTTCCTTCTGTTTCTATTTTGTGGAACAGTTTGAAGAGTATTGGTGTTAGGTCTTCTTTGAAGGTCTGATAGAATTCTGCACTAAAACCATCTGGACCTGTGCTTTTTTTGGTTGGAAGACTTCCAATGACAACTTCTATTTCTTCAGGGGTTATAGGACGGTTTAGATGGTCTATTTGATCCTGATTTAATTTTGGTACTTGGTATCTGTCAAGGAAATTGTCCATTTCCTCAAGATTTTCTAGTTGTGTTGAATACAGGTTTTTGTGTGGGTGCTGGGAACCGAACTCTTATATTTTATGGTTGTGAGCCTAGCCTTTAACGGCTGAGCCATCTCTCCAGCCCTGTTCTTTCTTTTAAGTCTAAGGCAGGAAGAATTTAAGTCTAAATTGAATTTCTATTAGTATTAGGGTACTGAGCACCAGTTTATGTGTTCAGTAGCCATTTGTATCTATCTTGTTGCACAGGAAAGGCTATCAGGCATGGTTTTTAAAAGTCATACTTTAAAAAGGACGTAGTCAGAGAGGCAGGGGATGTGGAGTTGGTCTGAAAGAGGAGAGAGGTTAGGTAGGGAAAGGCGAGGGTGGGTAGGAGTAGCCAGTGAAGCCATCACAGGATGCTGGTGGTAGAATTGTGGGAGATTTCAAATAAAGCAAATGTGTAGGAGTTGAGGGGGTAGGGCAGAGGTCACTGGAAGGGAAGTGCTGAAGAGGGAAATAAAGTGAAATGAAACACACCATAAAAGTTGGCTGAAACAGGAAACTCTAAATGGTGTAGGAATAACACTGCGAATGGAGAGAACGGTTTCAGGTGACAGACCTATTTCATTCCTACATGGCTCAGCAGAGTTGGGTCTAGTTTTGAACTCTGGTACTAATATGCAGAATTCCATAAGCATCTGTTCATTCATAAGACAAATGCTTTACTGAGCCGCTACTATATGTCTAGTACTGACAGAAAGGAGTAAACAACTTGATGGCTGCCCTGGGAGAAGTTAAAAGTGTCTGTGGGAAGACAAGATATAGACATATTTTAAAAGGAAACAGAACAAAACAATACTGCATAAAACAGTGACTAGTAATAGCAAACCACACAGGGTTTTCGTGGCACAAGAGTACTCTTGGGCTACAGTGGTCAGGGGGATCCAGTGGTGCTGGAACTTGAATGGATCGGTAGAATTTGGGGTTGCAAAGAGGGAGGAAGTGGTCAAACTGAGGAAAAAGGAAGCAAAGTCAAGGAGGTGAGATTAGAGACACACCTGGAAGAGTGAGACATGCACACTGAGTAAAAAGACGAGGAGAGGCCTATTTGAGGCCTTGAAAGGTGAGCTAAAGAAAGCGTACTTTCCCATAAAGGACACAGATTTCATGGGGTTGTCTGTGACACATCTGAGGTGCTTTTACAGTAGACTGTATGTCTGACCTACTTAGTCTGAGTATCCGATACTTAGAACACAGCAATATGCACTTAAAAAAAAAAGACCTCCCCAGGTCATCTAGATGCACAGTCATATATAAGAACCATTTCTCTAGGCTATGGGTCGTCAGAGTACGTATGGCTAGACAGTAAACATCCTGGACACCAAACTACTTATGGCCTCTGAACACGTTTACATATACACATATGTATGTATTAAACAACATTGTTAAAAACAAAAATTCACTGGGCAGTGGTGGTACACACCTTTAATCCCAGCACTTGGGTGGCAGAGGAAGGCAGGTCTCTGAGTTTGAGGCTAGCCTGGTCTACAGAGTGAGATCCAGGGCAGCCAGGGCTACACAGAGAGACCCTGGCTTGAAAAAAACACAACAGCAAAAATGAAAATCCATTCTTAACCTCACTGGTCATATAAAAACAAACCTTTGGGACATGTTGCCCCTTGTTTTTTTTAAAGATTTATTTATTTATTATATGTAAGTACACTGTAGCTGTCTTCAGACACTCCGGAAGAGAGTGTCAGATCTCATTATGGATGGTTGTGAGCCACCATGTGGGTGCTGGGATTTGAACTCAGGACCTTTGGAAGAGCAGTCAGTGCTCTTAACCACTGAGCCATCTCTCCAGCCCCCATGTTGCCCCTTGTTATGGGCAATGAAGAAGCTTTGTACGTTTTAAATTAAGGTTGTGTCCCACCCTGGAACATAGTCAGAAATTCAGTGGGCATGGTTCTCAATATGGTCTGATGTTTGTTTGAACCTTTTCTGTTACCTTTGATGCTTGTTGGAATGCTTTTCTGTTAAATCTTTGTTTCCAGCAATGCACTGCTATCCCATGATAATACATGTTGGTAACACAAAGAAAGTGTTCACTCCATGAATTGGTAGCCACCTATTGGTGAGAACTCCAAAATACTGGTCCTTCATCTAGTCATTCTCACTTGAGAGAAATTCTGATGATGAGAAGTCCAGGGTTTCCCTAGAATCCATTCAAAGGGCCCCAAAGTGGTTCCTGAACAGTGGAGTAAATGCTAATCAAGCTTTCTCCAGTCTTCTCATTCTCTACTGTGAAGTTTCGCTTCAGGAGACAGGAGAGAGAGTTGGGACCGCCAGGCTCAGAGACAGACAGGCATAATATCGCTTCGGTTTCAGGCAGCTTGTGTGTAACCTGCTCCCAGGTGCTGGGCTGATCTGCAGTAACCAGCGCGCCAGTTCCGCGGTGGGACCTTCTGCCTGGTGGAGGGACCCCGCGCAGGGAGGGAGCCTGCCAGCTTCCCTTCCGCGACCTCTGTTCCCGCGGACTGCGCTGGAGAGACCGGTACCCAGGCTCTCCCCCCAATATAACATCACTTGGGACACGGCCTGTTGGGGCTTCCTTCTGTGCCCGAGGGCGGGTTGGCGCTGTGGTCGTCTGGGTGCCAGATCGGCGGGCCATCGTGACCACAGGGTGAGCAGCACCACGGAGAGTGCCCTCCGCCATCTTTGCTCCAGTGACCAGGTAGTTGGGACCACCAGGCTCAGAGACAGACAGGCATAATATCGCTTCGGGTTCAGGCAGCTTGTGTGTAACCTGCTCCCAGGTGCTGGGCTGATCTGCAGTGACCAGCGCGCCAGATCTGCTGTGGGACTTCTGCCTGGCAGAGGGACGCCCCCTCCCCCCCCCCCAGGAGAGATCACACACCCCTGCACAGGGCAGGAGCCTGCCAGCCTCCCTTTGGCGACCTCTGCTCCAGGAATCCACTAGGCTGAGCCTTTAGATGTGCAAGGCCTCCCCAATATAAGATCACTTGGGGCAAGACACATTAGGGCTCCAAAGTCACTCAGGAGCAGGCAGGCCCCAGAAATCGGTGCCAGGGGAATCCTGGTAATCCAGGGGGGGCAGAAATAGCTTTGCAGGCTCACAGGAGGTCCAACCAACAGCCAGTGGCAGCAGGACCAACTAACACCAGAGGTATCCAGATGGCAAAAGGCAAACGTAGGAATGTTACTAACAGTAATCAAAGTAATGTGGGACCATCCGAACCCAACTCTCCAACAGCAGCAAGTCCTGGATACCCCACCACACCCGAAAGACAAGATCTGGATTTAAAATCACTTTTCATGATGCTATTAGAGGATCACAAGAAGGACACAAATAAATCTCATAAAGAGTTACAGGAGACCATGAATCAACGGTTAGAAGCCCTTACAAAGGAAACACAAAAATCGCTTAGAGAAATGCGGGAGAACATGGATCAAAAGATGGAGGCGCACAAGGAGACAACACAAAAATCGCTTAATGAGATGAATCAACGGGTAGATGCACTCACAAAGGAATCACAAAATTTGCATAAAGAAATGCAGAAGAATATGGGTCAACAGACGGATGCCCATAAGGAGGCAACACAAAAATTGCTTAAAGAAATGAATCAACGGTTAGATGCCCTTACAAAGGAAACACGAGAACTGCTTAAAGAAATGCAGGAGACGATGGATCAACAGATGGAATCCCATGAGGAGGAAACACAAAAATCGCTCAGAGAAATGCAGGAGAACGTGGGTCATCAGGAAGAAATCCTGAAAGAGGTAATGCAAAAATACCTTAAAGAAATACAGGAAAATACAAACAAACAAGTGAAGGATCTCAGCAAATCCATCCAGGAACTAAAAAAGGAAGTAGAAACAACTAAGAAATCACAAAGGGAGACAACTTTGGAGATAGAAAACCTTGGGAAGAAATCAGGAGTCATAGATGCAAACATCAACAATAGAATACAAGAGATGGAAGAAAGAATCTCAGGTGCTGAAGATTCCATAGAAAGCATCGACTCAACAGTCAAAGAAAATGCAAAATGCAAAAAACGCGTAACCCAAAACATCCAGGAAATCCAGGACACAATGAGAAGACCAAACCTAAGGATTATAGGTATAGATGAGAGTGAAGATTTGCAACTTAAAGGGCCAGTAAACATCTTCAACAAAATTATGGAGGAAAACTTCCCTAACTTAAAGAGAGAGATGCCGATGAACATACAAGAAGCCTACAGAACTCCAAACAGACTGGACCAGAACAGAAATACCTCCCGTCACATAATAATCAAAACACCGAATGTTCTAAACAAAGAAAGAATACTAAATGCAGTAAGAGAAAAGGGCCAAGTAACATACAAAGGAAGACCTATCCGAATCACATCAGACTTCTCACCAGAGACTATGAAAGCCAGAAGATCCTGGGCAGATCTCATGCAGACACTAAGACAGCACAAATGCCAGCCTAGACTACTATACCCAGCAAAACTCTCAATCACCATAGATGGAGAGACCAAGATATTCCATGATAAAACCAAATTTTCACAATATCTTTCCACAAATCCAGCCCTGCAACGGATAATAGGTGGAAACCTCCAATACAGGGAGAGAAACAACACCCGGGAAAAAATGAGATAATAACCTTCTTGAATCAAACCCAAAAGTAGATAACCACTCAAACATAAAGATAGCGTCAAGAATGGCAGATGGCAATAATCACTATGCCTTAATCTCTCTTAATATCAATGGTCTCAATTCCCCAATTAAAAGACATAGACTAGCAGACTGGATACGTAAACAGGACCCAGCATTTTGCTGCATGCAGGAAACGCACCTCAGTGTCAAAGACAAACACTACCTCAGAGTAAAAGGCTGGAAAACAATTTTACAAGCAAATGGCCCCAAGAAACGAGGTGGAGTAGCCATCCTAATATCGGATAAAATTGATTTTCAACCCAAAGTCATCAAAAAAGACACAGAAGGACACTACATACTGATCAAGGGAAAAATCCACCATCAAGAACTCTCAATCCTGAATATCTATGCTCCAAATGCAAGGGCACCCTCATTCGTAAAAGAAACTTTACTAAAACTCAAAGCACACATCGCACCGCACACAATAATAGTGGGTGACTTCAACACCCCGCTCTCTGAAATGGATCGTTCAGGAAAGCAGAAACTAAACAGGGACACAGTGAATCTAATTGAAGCCTTGGACCAAATGGAACTAACTGATATATATAGAACATTTCATCCTAGAGCTAAAGAATACACCTTCTTCTCAGCTCCTCATGGTACCTTCTCCAAAATTGACCATATAATTGGTCACAAATCAGACCTCAACAGATACAAGAAGATAGAAATAATCCCATGCCTCCTATCAGATCACTATGGAATAAGGGTGGTCTTCAATGGCAACAAAAACAAAAGAAAAGCCACGTACACATGGAGGCTGAACAATGCTCTACTCAATGATAACTTGGTCAAGGTGGAAATAAAGAAAGAAATCAAAGACTTTTTGAAAGTTAATGAAAATGAAGGCACAACATACCCTAACCTATGGGACACAATGAAAGCAGTGCTAAGAGGAAAATTCATAGCCCTGAGTGCCGCCAAAAAGAAACGGGAGACAGCATACACTAACAGCTTAATGGCACACCTGAAAGCCCTGGAACAAAAAGAAGCAAATACACCAAAGAGGAGTAGAAGGCAGGAAATCATCAAACTCAGGGCTGAAATCAATCAAGTAGAAACAAATAAAACCATACAAAGAATCAACAAAACGAGGAGTTGGTTCTTTGAGAAAATCAACAAGATAGATAAGCCCTTAGCCAGACTAACCAGAGGGCACAGAGATAGTATCCAAATTAATAAAATCAGAAACGAAAAGGGAGAGATAACAACAGAAACTGAGGAAATTCAAAAAATCATCAGATCCTACTACAAAAACCTGTATTCAACACAACTAGAAAATCTCGAGGAAATGGACAATTTCCTTGACAGATACCAAGTACCAAAATTAAATCAGGATCAAATAGACCATCTAAACCGTCCTATAACCCCTGAAGAAATAGAAGTTGTCATTGGAAGTCTTCCAACCAAAAAAAGCACAGGTCCAGATGGTTTTAGTGCAGAATTCTATCAGACCTTCAAAGAAGACCTAACACCAATACTCTTCAAACTGTTCCACAAAATAGAAACAGAAGGAACACTACCCAACTCGTTCTATGAAGCCACAATTACACTAATACCAAAAGCACACAAAGATCCGACAAAGAAAGAGAATCTCAGGCCAATCTCTCTTATGAATATCGATGCAAAAATACTCAATAAAATTCTTGCCAACCGAATCCAAGAACACATCAAAACGATCATTCACCACGATCAAGTAGGCTTCATCCCAGGGATGCAGGGATGGTTCAATATAAGGAAATCCATCAATGTAATCCACTACATAAACAATCTCAAAGAAAAAAACCACATGGTCATCTCATTAGATGCTGAGAAAGCATTTGACAAAATTCAGCATCCTTTCATGCTAAAGGTCTTGGAAAGATCAGGAATTCAAGGCCCATATCTAAACATAGTAAAAGCAATTTACAGCAAACCAGTAGCCAGCATCAATCTAAACGGAGAGAAACTTGAAGCAATCCCACTAAAATCAGGGACTAGACAAGGCTGCCCTCTCTCTCCATATCTTTTCAATATAGTACTTGAAGTTCTAGCTAGAGCAATTAGACAAGAAAAAGAGGTCAAAGGGATACAAATTGGAAAGGAAGAAGTCAAACTATCACTATTTGCAGACGATATGATAGTATACATAAGCGACCCAAAGAACTCCACCAGAGAACTCCTACAGCTGATAAACGACTTCAGCAAAGTGGCCGGATATAAAATCAACTCAAGCAAGTCAGAAGCCTTCCTATACTCAAAGGATAAGCAGGCTGAGAAAGAAGTAAGAGAAATAATACCCTTTACGATAGCCACAAACCATATTAAGTATCTTGGCGTGACGCTAACCAAACAAGTGAAAGATCTGTATGACAAGAACTTCAAGTCTCTGAAGAAAGAAATTGAAGAAGACCTCGGAAGATGGAAAAATCTGCCATGCTCATGGATTGGCAGGATTAATATAGTAAAAATGAGCATCTTACCAAAAGTAATACACAGATTCAATGCAATCCCCATCAAAATCCCAACTCAATTCTTCATAGAGTTAGAAAGAGCAATTCAAAAATTCATCTGGAATAACAGAAAACCCAGAATAGCTAAAACTATTCTCAAGAGTAAAAGAACCTCTGGGGGAATCAGTATCCCGGACCTCAAGCGGTACTACAGAGCAATAGTGTTAAAAACTGCATGGTATTGGTACAGTAACAGACATGTAGATCAATGGAACAGAATTGAAGACCCAGAAATGAATCCACACTCCTATGGTCACTTGATCTTTGACAAAGGAGCTAAAACCATCCAGTGGAAAAAAGATAGCCTTTTCAACAAATGGTGCTGGCTCAGCTGGAGGTCAACATGCAGAAGAATGCAAATTGACCCATCCTTATCTCCTTGCACTAAGCTCAATTCTAAGTGGATCAAAGATCTCCACATAAAACCAGACACACTGAAACTAATAGAAGGGAAACTAGGGAAGAACCTTGAACATATGGGCACAGGGGAGAATTTCCTGAACAGAACTCCAATAGCTTATACTCTAAGATCAAGAATAGACAAATGGGACCTCATTAAATTACAAAGTTTTTGCAAGGCAAAAGACACCGTCAAAAAGACAAAGCGGCAACCAACTAACTGGGAAATGATCTTTACCAACCTTACATCCGACAGAGGGCTAATATCCAAGATATACAAAGAACTCAAGAAGTTAAACTCCAGAGAGGCAAGTAACCCTATTAAAAAATGGGGTACAGAGCTCCACAAAGAGTTCTCACCTGAAGAATATCTAATGGCTGAGAAGCACCTAAAGAGATGTTCATCATCCTTAGTCATTAGGGAAATGCAAATCAAAACAACCCTGAGATTCCATCTCACACCAGTCAGGATGGCTAAGATCAAAAACACAGGAGACAGCAGTTGTTGGCGAGGATGTGGAGAAAGAGGAACACTCCTCCACTGCTGGTGGAATTGCAGGCTGGTACAACCACTCTGGAAAGCAGTCTGGCGGCTCCTCAGAAAACTGGGCATGACACTTCCGGAGGATCCGGCTATACCACTCCTGGGCATATACCCAGAGACTTTACCTGCATGCAATAAGGACACATGCTCCACTATATTCATAGCAGCCTTATTTATAATAGCCAGAAGCTGGAAAGAACCCAGATGTCCCTCAACGGAGGAATGGATTCAGAAGATGTGGTATATTTACACAATGGAATACTACTCTGCAATTAAAAACAATGAATTCACGAAATTCCTAGGCAAATGGTCAGAACTTGAAAATATCATCCTTAGTGAGGTAACCCAATCACAAAAGATCACACATGGTATGAAGTCACTGATAAGGGGATATTGACCCAGAATCTCAGAATACCCTAGACACAATCAGCATATCAATAGATTTCTAAAAAGATGGAAGGAGAGACCCCTGGTCCTGGAAAGACTGGATGTAGGGGAACGCCAGGACAGAGTAATGAGAGGGGGTTGAACGGAGAAAAGAGGGAGGGAAGGGGGCTTATGGGACTTTCGGGGAGGGAGGAAACGGGAAAGGGGAAGTGATTTGGAATGTAAATTAAAAAAATAAAATAAAATTAAATTTAAAAAAAAAAAAAAAAAAAAAAAGGAGACAGGAGAGAGAAAATGACAAGAGCCTGCCTGGCTTAGGCAGCAGAAAAGAACTGCAATTAGTCAGAGGAATCTATGTACCACCTACTTTAGAAGTAACAATTAGGAATGTTTTAATTGCATTAGGCATTTCTCTTTTTCTTAGTTGCCTAGAAGTAGCTTTACTGACCAAAACCTGCAGTCCTAGGAGTGAGGCATCTTTGAAACTGAAGGGCTTACCATCTCCATGGTGTAGGTCCAAATCCACATAGAGAATACGGTCAAATTTCCGTCGCAATCGTAATATTCCCAGGACAGCATCATTGAGATAACAGAAACCAGATGCTTCATCTCTGCAAGAAAACAAGTGGCTACAGCCAACATCTGAAAAGCAGGTCCAAGGGAGGCTTCACAGCCAAGCATCTAACCTTTGAGACCTAGTCCCATAAAGTCCCCCTTCTTTTAAGAAGAACAAAACTTCACCTATGAGGATTATATAGTAAATGGGCCAGAATGAACAGAGAATGTATTTCAATAAAGTAAATATTCAGAATGATTAGTTACGTTTTCCTACTCACAATCTCCGAGGTTTCAAAGCATTAGATTATTATAACTATATTGAATACGACTTTTCTCTGACAATTTCACTAAAAAAAACAAAAACAAAAACAAAAACAAAACCTTGTAGTCCCCTGGGGTCGTGATGATAAACACTGATTTCCACTTATGCCTCTCTTAAGGAAGCTAAGACCTAGGTGGGTCCTTAAAGACAGTTCTATAGAAAATGGATATTGGATTCATTGTAGTAACTCTATAACATAACCCAGGAGTTGGTTGGTTTTTATTTTAATATGTAGAACAGACAAACATATAACCTTTTGGGCGCATTAATGCAGCTGCCTCTCTATGGATGTAATTTTGAAATGAGGAGTGAAGAAAACCATTGTCCCTGGTGTCACTGAGTCCTGTCACATCACTTTATCCTCTTATCAACATTTGCTCGCTTTTATTACACTTTTATTGAGCCTTGCTGATTAGATAGAAAAAGTGTATCAGAACTTAGAACTTATTTTAAAGCCTCATTCCAAGTGCCACAATTTCTTTCGCTCCAGTAGAGATTTCAAATATCCAGCCCATCCCAGTTCTGTTTGCCATGAGATTTTACTTGAAACAAAATTCTAGGTCTGGCCATTTGAAAGGGCATCACTGCTACTGTGAGAAACCTTTCTAGTGCCTACATAATGAAACAAAATCATGAAATCTCTCTCCCATGAGATTTCACACTCTAAACAATGGTCTGCTTCCTAGGCTAAATTGATGAGACAGGTACCACGGTGAGCAGGAAGTTGGTAAAACCATCACTGGACACTGCCACACATCCCTAAGAGAAGTACAGCAATTGATCTAGCTAAAGAATAGCTTGCCCTTAGGTATTCAACAGGGAAGAAACCAAGTAAAGAAAGGATGAATTCAACCATGAATTCTCTGAGAATTAAATAGGTAGTTTTGAATGTTCTTGCATGTACATGCTATTTTCTAATTCTGAAAGTTTACATTTTATAAATCTGCTGTCTTAGTACATAACAAAAGTTAGTGTGTTATTCTAATGAACATCAAACACTTTTGAAATAAAACACTAAGTGCTAGGCAAAAAGAGGAATGAGAAAATGGTCATGAAAAATGATGGCCATAATGTCAACAATTCTGGAAGTTCTTTATTTTCTGTGCAGGTATGTAATCTTTTCCTACTTTTGGATGGGATTACCAAATTAGATTATCAAAATCTCGTAAAGTGGGATATTGTGATATACACGTGTAATCCTAGCACTCTGAAAGCAGACACAGACTCCTAAGTGGCAGGTTAACATGGTTTACATAGCAAAATCCTGTCTCATAAAACCAAGGGCTAGGGATAAAGCTCAGAGGAATAACAATGGCTAGCATATGCAAAAGTCTGAGTTTTCTTCTCCATATTAAAACAACAATGACGGTACTACTAAATGCTGTGACTCAGATTCGAACCGAGGTGACCCAATCACAAAAGAACACATATGATATGCACTCAGTGATAAGGGGATATTAACCCAGAATCTCGGAATACCCTAGACACAATCCGCATATCAATAGATTTCCAAGAAGATGGAAGGAGAGACCCCTGGTCCTGGAAAGACTGGATGTAGGGGAACGCCAGGACAGAGAATTGAGAGGGGGTTGAATGGGGAACGGGGAGGGAAGGGAGCTTATGGGACTTTCGGGGAGGGAGGAAACGGGAAAGGGGAAATCATTTGGAATGTAAATAAAGAATATAGAAAATAAAAAAAAAGACAAAAAACAACAATGACAACTGACAAAAAAGACGATGACAACAAGGAAGTAAGCAAGCTATGAGATTAAGGGAGTTGTATTCTCATTCGCTTATAGAAATAAAATACATGTTTAGATAAGATTGCTGAAAGTCCTATAAAATAAGGAAACTAAACTTTCAGGACTTCCAAAGTGCTACAACGTAATCATTAAAAACTGATCCAAGTGCCAGGTGTGGTGGTGTATATCTTTAATCCTAGCACTTGGTAGGCAGAAGCAGGCAGATCTTTGTGAGTTCAAGGCCAGCCTGGTCTACATGGCAAGGCTAGCCAGGACTGTAGTGAGACTCTAAAAAAAAAACAAATATTTTAAGAATTCAAGATCATATAATTAATGTAAATTTTAATAAAGACTAATTTAATAATTTACTAACTTATTAAAATCAGTTATATCTTATCAGTGTTAAGTATAACATACAGGAGTATTTTTAGTTTACTTAGGCATGTTCTTCCTAAACATTTTACAGGTTCATTGACTAAACAAGCTAACATTGCTTCTAGCAGATGCTTAAGAGGTGCAAAATGTACATTTATTTAACCACATTTAGTCATTATTCTGGGAAACTTTATTTCAAATGTAATTGTGTTTTGTATTCTATCAGCTCAAAGATAATTTGTTAGATTTTATGGTAACAGAAGACTCTGGCTGATGTCGAATTCAGTTATTTCTAAGGAAATGGTGAAGCATCAGTATAGAATCTTGGGTTTATATACATATGCTTCTTATTTGTGCATGTACATATGCATGCATGTTACATTCATGCATTGATGTGTCGTCATATGCACGTGGGTGCACATGTGAAGGTCAGATGTTGATATTGGATGTCTCCCTCAGTGCCTCTCCCTTTTATTTACTCTAGTAGGGTCTCTTGCTGAACTTGGAGCTCACAGATGCAGCTAGTCTAACTAGCCAGCTTGTCCTAAGGCTCCCCTGTCAGCACCTCCCAAGCACTGGGATTACAGGCAGGGCATTAAGCCTACCTGGCTGTTTATACTGGTGCTGGAGATCAAAACTCTGGTCCTCACGCTTAGGCAGTAAGTAGTTGATGCACTGACCATCCTCCTAGCTCTGCTTTTATTTTCACAAGTTACAGGAAGCTATATTCAAGTATGCTAAAGGATGTGTTCTTTTTGGCACTAAGAGAGGGATATGTGTAGATACAGAAAGGTATAGAAGGTCCACAAAAAGAATTTTATTTTTTTAGGTCAAAGCTGGCTAAATTTTGGTGTGTGATTGATACAATTTCTGACAAGAGCTTTAATTTCAAGCATCCTGATGAAAAATTAGCTTTGTTATTTCTGTGGTTAAAGGACAAAGGGTTTTGGAGTCTTCCTCTGTTCTTACAAGCTGGGAATGGCTTGCTTTGTCTTCTGGAAAATCTTCCTAGATAACAAAGATTCTGCCTCTTTCCAGAATTATCTTCCACAGTATCCTACTTTCTACTTCCACTGGCCTCACATATGGTAAGCAAGCCCTCTTCTTCCTGTATTCCTTGATTCCTTAAGAAAGCAAAGTCTTCTCACTCAGGAAGGAGCTCAGGGCCTTTACAGTCACTTTTCTTCTATGCTTATATGGGAAATAGTTATTCCTTGGGTAGAACAGAGAACCAAGTATTATTTTTTAAATAGCCCATCATCCTATCTTAACCAAGTTTCAGAGGACCCATGGAAAAAAATCATAAATGAGACACCTATGACAGTCAGTGTTGTGTGGTGTCACTATTGCTGTGTCTCAGAGGTAGAGCTGTCAAGTCAGAAATGGTGATTGGCCTCTTGTAGGTTATAGCAATAAAATGTTACCAATACAAATATTTCAGAAACTGTATGCTGCTTGAGATCATCCATGCCTCTACCAGTCACAGTATATTTCTATTTCTCAGAGTTCCGCTTACTGCTTTGTCAAACATTAGACAACTAGAAGACTGTATCCATTACCCATCTGTGAGAACTACATGCTAAGACCCCTGCGAATTCCTCAAACTATGGAAAGTAAAAAACACTTTGCTTTTCTGTACGCATATATACCCATACCATATTTTCCCCCCTCTGTGTATATGTATGTGTGTGTGTGTGTGTGTGTGTGTGTGTGTTTGTGTGTGATATAGCTATGATAAAATCCAAATTACAAGTTAGGCACAATAAAAGACTAGCAAGGATAACAAAATGGAACAATGATAAAGATGCACTATAATGCAAGTTATATGAATGTAGTTATATGAATGTTCTCATCTCTCCAGATATATTTTAAATGACATGTTTACCATCATTACCACATGTGCAGGCCAGAAGAAGATATCATATACCCTCGAACTGGAATTACAGATAGTTGTGAGCTGCCATGTGGGTAATGAACTTGAACCTAGGTCCTTTGGAAGAGTAGCCAATGCTCTTAACACTTAACCACCTCTCCAGCCCCCCACCTCCAAATATATTAATGTCCTGGGGTGATCATGATTGATTATGAGGAACTGAAACTGATGAATGTGAAATCATGGGTGGGAGTTGTCTTAGTTATGGTTTCTATTGCTGTGATAAACTACCACAATCAAAGGTATCTTGGGGAGGAAAGGGTTTATTTCATCTTATAACATGTAGTTCATCTAGGAAAGTCAGGGCAAAACTTGAAGGCAGGAATTTAAGCGGTGATCATGGAGGAGTGTTGCTTATTGGCTTGCTTCTCCTGGCTTGCTCAGTCTACTTTCTTATAGAAGAACCCAGAACCATCTGCCCAGGGGTAGCACTACCCACAATGTGCTGAGCCCTCCAGTGACCAATCTGGAGGGGGCAATTTTTTTCAACTGAGGCTTCCTCTAGGTTGTGTCAAGTTGACAAACACTAAGCAGCACAGGGACTTAATGCACAGGGTTTTCACTCAAATTTTCAGGAAGGTTTTGTTTTTTTTTTTTTTTTTAGCTTTAATGTTTTATTATTAAGAAAATAAAAAGAGAAAAGAGATAGAAAGACAAAGGAAGAGAAGAAAATAGATAAGAAAAACCATGACCACGTGGAAAGGGGAGAAAATGGAGAGACAGAGAGATAGACAAAGAAGAGGGCCGGGGGAGAAAAAGTGGGAGAGAGAGCGAGGGTTTTGTTTTTGTTAAATGTTAACTTGATCTTAACTATGCTTCTTAATTTTGAATCTTGGATCTTCCTAGTCAGTAGTTTTTAAACTGGGGAATCCATATCATTTACCTAATACAAATGTTTAAGATGTAGTCTAGACTACTGAATCTCTTTATTTTTCTTTCCCTGGTAGATTTTGGGTATAATCTAACTAAATGCTTGATACATTCATTTTACATGGGACCCAGATTTTATATGCTATTTCTGAGTCTTTTCCCTATAAAGATGATGTTCATACATTTTTTATAAATTAGACAAAATACCCTGTCTTCTTTGAAAAGAGTTTAATCATTATGTTTACAGATCTTTTGTTGACAATTTTTTTGGATTGGCTTTTATCTTGTTTTGCATGCCATAGAAACAACTACATCTCCTTGTCGGCTGCGTCATTATTCTCGAAATGAACTCTCATCAGATTTTTCCCTTTTGAAAATGAGCAGTAATAAGGTAACCACAGCTATTGTAAGTCTTTTGTCACCTCCAGGCTGCTTTTTATGTTTTCTTTCAATGCTTCCCTGAAAGCACCTACCACTGGCTCTAAGCCAGAGGGCTTCCACCTCGAGAAAATACCCTTTGAGAGCTCTGACAGCCTCATGGGAAAGAACTGCGGTGGGTACTTTTGTGTACAAGCTTCTGCCAGATAGCTTACTTTCTTTTATTATGTGGTACTGAGGATTGAACCTAGGGCCTTATGCATGCTAGGCAGATGCTCTACCACTGAGCTATAGCCCCAGCCTGTTTTCCCCATCCCACTCCTCTTCTTTGACAGAACCTACACCCTTGTATACATGAAACAAACACTCTGGGACTAAGAGACACCCCTAGTCCTGACAGAACAAGTTAAAACAGGTTTGAAGCCACACTAAGTGAATAGTGAACTAAGATGAGATTTTGAAAACTAGTTGAAAAGCAGGTGAGTTAGTTACACTCCTAAGTCAAGCCTGAGTAGCATAACAATTACTCATATAGACTCCAGATCCCTCAAGTAGCTGATGAGGGATGATCAAGAGTTCTATTTGGAATATTTGCTTTTATTCGAGATATGGTGTCACTATATAGCATGGCTGGCCTAGAACTCACTACATAGACCAGGCTGCCTTGAATTTGTGGCAGTCATTCTGCCTCTGTCTCCTGAGTACTGGGATTTTACAGGCATGAGCCACCACACCTTGCTTACCACTTGGTATTTTTCCAGGGCTTGCTCTCATTAAATTCTAGTCAAATTTGTATATGCACAGTGGTATCTCACTAAGGATTTGATTTGTGTTTCCTTGATGACTGATGCCAGGCATCTTTTTAGGTTCTTGTTGACGTGTGTGTGTGTGTTTAAAAGATGCCTATTCAAGACCTCTGTCTAGTCTTTAATTTGTGTTTTTGATGTTGAATATTAAGAATTATTCATGTTTTCTGTATAGTAAGTCCTTATCAGGTAGATACATGGCTGACAAAATATTTCCCCATCATGTAGGTTGTCTTTTCATTTTCTTTAATGTCCTTTGATACATACAAGTTTTTTTATTTGAAGCTAGTGACATGGCTCAGTGTGTAAAGACACTGCCCATGTGAACCTGGTGACCCGGATTTGAGCCACAGGACCTACATAAATATGGAAGAAGAGGTCTGACTCCTTAATGCTGTCCTATACCCATACATATCATGCACACATACACACATACACATTTTAAAAGCCTTTATGTTTGATCAATTCAAGTTTATCTCTTTTTTCTTTCACTACTTTTGTTTCCAAGTAGGTAGGATTACAAGGAATGTACCACATCTGGCTTGGTTGTTTGGCATGGAGGATCATTATATGCCCACCTTAGATTTTTTAAAAATTTTTTAAAGATTTATTTATTTATTATATGCAAGTATGCTGTAGCTGTTTTCAGACACACCAGAAGAGGGCGTCAGATCCCATTACAGATGGTTGTGAGCCACCGTGTGGCTGCTGGCATTTGAACTCAAGACCTTCCAAAGAGCAGTCAGTGCTCTTAACTGCTGAGCCATCTCTCCAGCCCAAATTTGTTTTTTTTAAGACAGTTCCACTATGTAGCTCTAGCTGTCCTGTAATTCAGTTGACCTCAAGGTTTCAGAGATCCAGTTGCCTCTGTATGTGGAGTGCTGGGATTAAAGGTGTATATGTCACTGCACTGGTTTCAGCTTGGATTTGAATTTATGATCTTCCTGCCTCAGTCTCCAAAGTCCTAGGATTATAGCAAAGCATGGTGACACACACCCGGCTCTTAGGAGACAGAGACAAAGGCCATTTCCTTAATGTTTAAGGCCAGACTTGTCTACATAATGTCTACATAGTAGACAAGGCTACATAGTAAGACGCTGTCTCAAGAACAAACAAATCTTGCTACTAGCATCACTACCAAAAGTTCTGAGATTATAGGTCTTCATATAATCATATAATTTCATATAATACCTAGTTCTTTTGGTCATTCAGTTATCTATCTTTAAAGATGCCTTAATTATGGACTCTAAAACAACTGACCTTTGGCAATACTGGTTAACAGATAGCTCACATAGTTTACAGGAATTAGAGTACTACAGAAAGTATATCACACCTGTCTGCTTTGGGACATTCAGGAGGATTATGCTTACCTAAAGTACTTAGGAATGAGTGATATCCATCTTAAACAAAGGGGAGAGATAACAGTATTGAAGTTTATCTGAGCCTGGATTATCCTAGAGAGTCAAGATGGCTAAGAAATCCCTCCCACCTTTTGTTTTCCAAGAAAAGATTAACCACAGGGTTCACCCTCCCTTGGCACATTATTGCAGGATAAAATCCAACTCCATCCTTCCTTATAGTATCTGTAAGACTTACAGCTCACTCTGCCACTATAACAGCCCAGGCTCCCTTCCTTTTCTTTGAGATGTTTCTCATTTATGAATGTCCTCCCCATTTTAATAGCTGAATAAGTAATTCCTTTAATTGCCCATTGCATTTTTGTCTTTCACATCACCAACATACAAGTTCAAGGGAGAGACCAGGTTCAACAAACATATTTCTGAACACTTTGGGGAATGAGTATGCAGTTTTGCGATGAGGCAGTTGCTTACACACACACACACACGCACGCACGCACGCACGCACGCACGCACGCACGCACGCACGCCAAAAAAGGCAGAGCTCCACCTACCTTCTTAAATGCCTTGATGAGCTGTGACTCACAGAGTTGATCTTTAACAAAAAAGCATAACACTCAGACAATTGTATTTGCTGGGTTTTATGCCCAATAGATGTCAGGGACAACCAGGTATGGATGGTAGTTTATGCTTTTAATCCCAACACTGGGGAGGAAAAGGGCGGTAGATCTCTGTGAGTTCAAGTCCAGTCTGGTCTACAGAGTAAGTTCTAGGATAGCCAGTGCTATATAGACTATGTCTCAAAATACAACAAAACAAAAAACCATCAAACCAAAAAGGTCAGGGACACATGGATCATGACTTGAAGACTCTGAGGTAAAACATCAGCTGGCTATCTTACTCAGGCAAAAGAACACACTAACAATGTCCTATCAATTCATTGTCACTGGCAAGAATTCCACAACAATCTTTTATAAAATTTTCAGTGCTGGTATCTACTGATGGACATTTAGATCATTGCCAATATATCACTTTTATAAGCATTATACAACAGAGAATCTCAAATATGCCATTTTGATTGTGCGCATATATATTAAAAAGATATTATTAGATGAGTAATCCCTAAATCAAAGAATTTCACTTATAATTTAATTAAAATTCCCAAAATTGTCTTGATTCAGTCTATCACTGTGAATACTGTGTTAGCAAACTTTTACATAGGTAATAATCTAATAAATGGTAAAAAAAAAGTTAGCATTATAAATTTCTAGCTATGCCTTCTAGTTTGGACCTTGCTTAAAAGGTTATATGTCTGCATTTTCTTTTAGTGTTAGCATACAGCTTAACATTCTTTGCTTTCATTATAGCTATTTTGGAATCAGCTGAAAATACAGTTTGGCTCTGATGGTATACAACAAAAATATCAGCCAACATTTATTGAGTGCTAGCCTGTGCCAAGAACGGTACTAAATGCTTTCAATGGTGTTGACTCAATCAATTCTCACAACGGCGATGTAAGAGGTAGGTACTATTATTACTTATGTTTCAAGAAAGTAAAACACAGAGAAATTAAGTAGCTTGCCCAAGGTCATAAGCTAGGAAGAGAGTGAACTCAAACCAGAATGGTATGAAAGCGCTGTATGAAGATATGATTGGGCCACCATCTTCACTCCTACAACTGAACGGACTATTACAGCCAGGAACGCAGAGAACACCAGAGTGTAAGATCACTTGGGACTTGGACCCCCAGGACCCCACCTGCACCCAGGAGCTGGGCAGCTCCACAGCCATCTGTGCACCTACACTGCCAGGGGACATCTGCCCTGCAGGAAGTCCCTTGGTTAGAGGGAGTCCCGAGTTTAGAGGCAAAGGCCGCCATCTTTGCTCCTGTGACTGAGCAGACAGGTGCAGCCAGGTACACAGGGAACACACACGAGTGTAAGATTGCTTGGGATACGGCCCGCCAGGGCCCCACCTGCACCCAGGATCTGGGCAGCCCCACAGCACTCTGTGCCAGGAGAAAGCCAGTCACCCAGGGGTGCTGAGATAGGATTGCAGACACACAGGAGGGACAAGCACCAGTCAGTAACAGGAGGACCAATTAACAACAGAGATAACCAGATGGCAAAAGGCAAATGTAGGAACGTTACTAACAGAAATCAAGGCAATATGGCACCATCCGAACCCAATTCTCCCACAACAGCAAGTCCTGGATACACCAACACATCAGAAAAGCAAGATTTGGATTTAAAATCACAGCTCATGATACTGATAGAAGGCTTCAAGAAGGACATAAATAACTCCCTTAAAGAAATACAGGAGAACACAAGTAAAGAGGGAGAAGCCCTTAAAGAACTGTAGGAAAACACAACAAAACAGGTGAAGGAATTGAACAAGACCATCCAGGATCTAAAAATGGAGGTAGAAACAATAAAGAAATCACAGAGGGAAACAACTCTGGACATAGAAAACCTAGGAAAGAAGTCAGGAGTCATGGATCCAAGCATCAACAACAGAATACAAGAGATAGAAGAGAGAATCTCAGATGCAGAAGATACCATAGAAAGCACTGACACAAAAGTCAAAGAAACTGCAAAAAAAGTTCCTGACCCAAAACATCCAGGAAATCCAGGACAAAATGAGAAGACCAAACCTAAAGATTATAGGTATAGAAGAGAGTGAAGATTTCCAACTTAAAGGGCCAGTAAATGTCTTCAACAAAATTATAGAAGAAAACTTCCCTAACCTAAAGAAAGAAATGCCCATGAACATACAAGAAGCATACAGAACTCCAAATAGATTGGACCAGAAAAGAAATACCTCCTGACACATAATAATTAAAACACCAAATGTATTAAACATAGAAAGAATAATAAAAGCAAGAAGAGAAAAAGGTCAAGTAACATATAATAGCAGGCCTATCAGAATTACACCAGACTTCTCACCAGAGACTATGAAAACTAGAAGAGCGTGGGCAGATGTCATACAGACCCTAAGGGAACACAAATGCCAACCCAGACTGCTATATCCAGCAAATCTCTCAATTACCATAGATGGAGAAACCAAGATATTCCATGATAAAACCAAATTTACACAATATCTTTCCACAAATCCAGCCCTTCAAAGGATAATGAATGAAAAACACCAACAAAAGGAGGTAAACTACACCCTAGAAAAAGCAAGAAATCTTGGGGAATCATAGGAAACAGATGAACTTGACCTACATTAACAAGACTAAAATGGTGAAAGGGAAGTAGATATAAGGGAAAAGTAAAAGAATCACAAGGAAGGAAACCGAGTGTTATTTGGGATTTAAGCAGGAAATACTGCCATTTGCAACAACATGGATTAACTTACAGGATATCATACTTGGTAAAATAAACTAGATACCAAAGGACTACTACTATATCACTTCTATCAGGAAAAGAACTACTACTGCATCGCCTCTTCACCCAGCTCCTGGCAGCCATCATTCTGCTCTGCTGCTACGACACTACCCATCTTCTTTTCTTGATAGAAGTGATATCATATAGTAGTAGTCCTTTGGTATCTAGTTTATTTTACCAAGTATGATATCCTGTAAGTTAATCCATGTTGTTGCAAATGGCAGTATTTCCTGCTTAAATCCCAAATAACACTCGGTTCTTATATGTATACTGCATTGTCTTTATATATAAACATTTATCCTCTTACAGCTGAAGTATCCTACAAAACACCTACAGTTAACAATACCATTTTACACTTGGAAAGATTGCTATGAAGATAGATCTTGACTATTCTTACCATAAATAATAACAAAGACAAAGATAGGAAATTTTTGAGGGTTATCACATGGATTCTGATTATTTTTGAAATGTATGCTTATTTCCAAATTCAGAAAATTATGCAGTGAAATATATGCAGTACATGTCTTATTACAAGTACAAGATTACTTTCTCTTGTCTTTCCCATTAATACTTTACTATTTTTGTGTGATTTTCTCTGTCCTCTTGGCCATTTTCTGCATGTTTGGAATTAGAGCGTTTTGACTGCTGAAATGGACAACTTCTGATCTTTCAGCAGCAACCTAAACTTTAAGGTTTCTCTTATTCCTCCCACCACACTTTAATCACTTTAGCTTTCCATCGGGTTACTTGGATTTGAGATAAATTAAGTTGTTGAAATGCTCCCCAAAGGCACACAAATGACCCAGGGCCAGACTCATATAAACATCCATGTGATCTTTGCCTCTATAAACCAAACTGAGCTCCTGATATAGAATCTTCACATTTAGAATTTATATAGGAATATGTGTGACAAATGATTAGGTCAAGAGGGCCCTACTCATGAATACAAACAAATTCATTACATGTGTGACAAAACAACTGAAAATGTGACCCAAGAAATAAAAGAAACATGACAGCAGCAGCATTCTCTGCAGTTTTCCCCTTTCTATACCATTTGGCATGATAGGCAGTCACTATTAAAGACAGATGAAGGCTTAGGAGAGAAGAAAGGAGGTAATATTTGCCTGAAATATATCAAGAAAACTGACTGTGAATCATTATGACGAGAAGTGCCAGAAGGCCCTTTTAGAATTGGGCCATATTTCCCTTCAGGTAATTATACCATCCAATACAAATGGACAAGAAAACATGTAAACAGTTCTATTTACTACACACAAGCTTAGATAGTTCATCAAAAGAATTTAACATTTGTACCACGGGAAAGTCACTGCGGTAAGTGGGTCCTTGCAAATTGCCGTAAGATTAATTGGCCCAGGGAATAAATTGAGTAGACGGGTCACGATGAACTAAATTCAGTGGTTGTTTCCACTGGACACAGAAGGTCTTATTTTTCTGGCTCTAAGCTTCTTTTGGACATTTTCCTCAGATGGCAAATAGAATTTTCCTGCTCTAAAACATGTTTTTATTCATTAAATGTAGACTAGCAAATCCAAAGTCTTTACTTGGCTGGTGAAATTTTCTTTTATGTATTTTGCTTTTTTTTTTCTTAAAGAGAAAGAAGCAGGGAAGAATTCCCACAGCTTTCAAAGACATTTCCTAGGATGCACCTCAAAATATATCCAAGGTCAGAGTCAACAGTGTCTACCTCTAATGGTCTTGGTCCAATGGAGTTCAGGAGGCTAAAACTCTACATAACTAACTCTCAGTGAGAGAAGCAGCAAGATTAAGTCACATCCACTCTCCTGTGCTTATTACTAAAGCAGAAATGTACAGTGCCTCAGTTTTGTGAGGTAAGTACTTTACTAACTGAAGCTATCTGCCCAGCTCTCAATTTTACCTCATCATTTTATTACATTAATTTATTTGCTGTTGGGGGGAGCATGTGTGGATGTCAGAGGACAACTTGTGTGAGTCAGTTCTCTCCTCCTACATGAGTCCCAGAGCTTGAACTCGTGTTGTCAGGCTTCATGCAAGTGTTTTAATGTACTGACCATCTCACTAGCCATCAATTTTGATCTTAAAGTCGTTTAATGAACTCAAAAACTCAGTGGCTTCGCTATGATTACTGGATGGGGGAAATTAAACAACAATTTTGTTGTAATTGATGAAAATTGTGCCTGTTAACCTTTCTAGTTAGAGAAAACACAAAAGCGCTGGTGAAGTAGCTGTCCCAGGCTCAATGCATATGCATTTGTATCTCTGCACCTGGTCCTGGCACACAAGATGAGTGTCTCAAGAGCCAAAGACTTTATGTGCTTGCATCCCCAACCTACGTAAGAGACTGAATTAAATTGGCTGGAGTTTCTATTAGGTGTGGATAGGAGGAAATGTCATTGTGTTCCATTAACTGATCCCAACCTCTGCCGAGTCAAGGGAGAAAGAAAAGCACTTGCTTTAAAAATGCAATGGCTGCTGTGGTTAATGCAAATTTAGGGTAATCTCTGACATACAAAAAAAACATATGGATGCTCCTCAAATATCCTTTTGCTCACAGGACTATTCTCTTCCTCAAAGTCTGGTCACAGATCACTGAAGTTGTTCAAAACTTGGTTTAAAAATATGTAGGGTCTTTTAATGTTATATCTATATTGATTACAATATTAGATCTAGATGGAACACAGATCCCTTGTCCAAAATGCTTGGAACAGAAGTGTCTCAGATTTAGGATATCTTTCAGATTTTAGGATGTTTTAAAGACTACCAGTTAAGCATCCCTAATCCTAAAAAAAAATAAAAAATAAAAATCTCAAGTCCAAAAATGCTCTGAAACCTGCAATGTCCCTTTTTGTGAGACTGGCTATTGACTAGGTCTTCATGCATGCTAGGCAAATACTCCAGCACTGAATATATATATTTCCTAAGACTAACCTAAAACTTTTTTTTTTGGTTTTTCAGCTTTATTGTAGAAGAGTAGAGTGAGAGAGGGGAGGTAGAGAGGTAGAAGCTGGCCATAGCCACGTGGAAAGAGGGGGAAGGGAATGGGGAGAGCAGGGAGCAGGGGACAGAGACAGGAGAGAGAGCGAGAGAGTAGGAGCTGACCTAAAGCTGACAGATGCTCTCTCTATAAGTTTCCAGAAAATAAATATGTAAATTCCTGAATACTCATAATATTTACATAAATTCTACTTGTCATCTTTCATATACAGATAGTGACTTCCTAGCAAAAATGGCAAATTAGTTTGATTTAATCATTAAAGAATTTCCCTGAATAGCCTCATATTAAAGAGAAGCATCATGCTAAAGAAAGAAAGTCAAGGGCTTTGCCTGGTACTCAAAATTCTGATGGTACAAGGCTTGCAATCTTTTTGGCTACCCCTAGAGAATTAACCACTGGTCCCCAAAAGTATTATCGGTGTCTCATGATATCTCAGTCTCAGGCCTAAGAGTGGGCAGTGTATGGAATAAACCAGCAGGTAGGTACTGAGGACTCATTCTATGTTCTGGGGTTGTAGACAACATATGATGGCCTGGATCTTGCCCTTGAAGTGTTTGCAATTGAGCTGAATGACAATGCTTATTTACACACACACACACACCACACACATTTAATAAGTGTTTAACTATATGGAATAGTTGGCTTTCTTAGCCTCTTAGCATCTGATCCTAACCTGGGAACTCTGTTCTAAAAGTCTCTGTGGACTTGTGGTCTCATGTATTCTCATTAGCTCCCACTGAAGTAAGGGAGGAAAAGGCTATTCCTCTTCTACAATTGAAAAACAAGATGATTTATGCACCTTGGTGCTTAAAGAATTGGCCTAAGGCTGCAAAGCCTCAAGCAGTCCTATACTCTTTCCTCTCTATGCTCCCTGCTCACGCATTTTACACTACGTGTTAGAACTTCTTACGCAGGAGTCTGGCAATGTGACTGCTCTGTTTAAAAGGCCCTTGGTAGGTCCTATAGTACAAGGGCTTTCATAATTTTGCCTAGGTCTACTTCTCATGGAGACCTCTGATCTCACTATTCCAAACTTTAACTACACCAAATCTTCTTTGCAAGGCTCTGGGTCTTTATACATGCATAGTCTCAGACTTGCAGAATAACTGCTATATTCTCTGAGAAGCTCCAACTCATCCTTTAAGCTTGGCTTTAGTAACATCCTAGAAGTTCCACATTCTTTTTTTCACGAAAGGAAATTGATCTTCCTCCATTTTGCATACATGGTCCAAGACCCTATTGGAGTATCTACCACAGTACCTCTCAAACCTGATTACGAGTACTACTTCCTGTACCCATCTCTGGTTCGGAGGAAGGAATGTATCTACCTTCATTACCTAGAACGGTGCTTGGGCTCTTGATAGATTCTGAAACAAATGGTTCTTACTTTCAAAGAATTTATCAGAATCTAAATTATTAGAATTTAAAAATGTTTTATATTGTTTTCTTCGAATAAAGGAGAAAAAAAAGCCTCCAAATGTACAAATGTGATCAGCCAAGATGCTCAGAAAGATCATTAAAAAACAGACTGGTCAGTATCCAAATGAGGAAATTACAAGGAGCTATGACTCACCACTCAAATGTCATCCACCTCCTACAACAAATAAACAGAAACAAAGCATGGATTTACGTAGAAGATTGCCCTGGGTCTACAGCCATGTCATATGCCCTTAAAATAAAAATTGTGGGAGAATAGGACACATTTAATTAAATATGAGTTAAAAATAAATTAGTTGTACCTGTGCTGTTTGGTAGGCACACTTGAAGTAACCTGTGAAACATGTGGATGTTACTCTGGTGAGATTTAATGCTGGAACCCAAAAGGTGATTCATAAATGTGAAACAACTCAGGCAGGCGGAAAGTCATACTGGAAAGGATTCCCTGTCCTGCAGCACAGCATGAACTTCTGAACACCATCGCACAACAGCTTGTTGTGCAGTATCAAGATAAATTTATGAAATTGTCAGTTGCTTTGACTTAACAGTGCTTCTTGAAACCCACAGACATGCTTTTGACTCAGAAAGTACCACTTCCTGGTCCATTAGTGCCTGCAGCGACAGGCGGAGTAGGTATAAGAGGCGGTTGCTGTTAGTCACATCATCTTCCAGGATTGATACTGAAGATATAAAAAATAAGTAGTACAAAATCAGGTGTGCTTGAACATACCTATACTTCCAGCACTAGGGAAGCAGATGCAGGAGGAACTTAAGTTCCAGTTCAACCACAGCTACAGGGCAAGCTCAAGGCTAGTCTAAACTACATAGTGAGGTCCTACCTCAAAAACCGTAAGCCCCAGGGATGGAGAGATGGCTCTAATTCCTAGCACCCATGTTGGGAAGCTCACAACCACATGTAATTCCAACTCTAGACATCTGACATCTCTGGCTGTGAGTTAAAAGCTTCTCTGTGGGTTTCAAGCAACACTGTTAAGTTGAAGCAACTGATGATTTCATAAATCTATGCACTCATATGTACATACCCACACACAATACATGCATACACATAATTAAAAATAAAAACAAATCTTTTTTTTAAAAAAAACAGTAAATAAATATATAACTATTTCAGAAAAAAATTGTGATGCAAACCATATGGCTCATCGCTCAGTCAGTAAAACATTTGCTGTAGAAGGAGGACGACCTAAGTTTGGATTGCCAGCACCTATGCAAATAGCTGGTGCATCACAGCCCATGACTATAATTCCAGCACTGGAGAGACAATGCTTTCTAGCTAGCAAGTCTAGCTAATCACTGAGCTCCAGCTTCTGTGAGTGACCCCCTCAAACAATAAGATCTTAGAGTGCACTTTAAAAAGATACCTAAGATTGACCTCTGGCCTCCACACACCTGGTAGCACGTTTGTACACACATATATGAAAAGACATATATACAAAACATAAAAGAAAACACTATCAGTGTTATAGTTAAAGTAGGATGGCAGGCGAGAAGTCACAAAATATTTGGGGGTTCAGAATCATATTGATTTAGCCATCTCTTACTTTCTACAACTGCTTTGGACGCACCTTCAAAGAATGCTTGTAACAGGTGCTGTGGGAAAGGGTTTGATCTATGAGACAGGGTAGAATGGGTGACCTGAAGCTATATTTGACTCTGAAATATGACAATCCACCTTCATATGACCAGTCTGAAAGTCAGCATTTTATTCTACCCATAGATGAATTAGGAAATACTTTTTCTTTTGTTAAAAAATTATGTACAATTTGATGGCTTAAAACATCTATATATTGTGATATAATCATCACAATTTAAATAACGTAGCTATCACTTGACGTGATTATTATTTTGTGTAAGAACAATTAAGATGTACTCTAAGAAAACATTGTAGTATATACAATGAATTATTATTAATTGTAGTCAATGTGCTATGCATTAGATCTCAGCACTTATTCATCTTGTAGAAACTATAGCTTCTTGTCCCTTAACCAATAACTCCCTAAGTCCTTGGTGAGCCACACTCTACTTTCCATTTCTGTCAGGCTGACTTGGAGTCTAAGCATCTTTTGGTGCACTGGGCATTGAACTCGGAGCACTAGGCAAGCACACTATCAGCGAGCCTCACTGTAGCCTAGATTCTTGCATTTAAGTTAGATCATGTGGTATTTGTCTTTTGTCTTTCTGTATCTGGCTCGCGTTTGTAAACTCATCTTTGTTCGTTGTAGATAGCAGACTGTCCTTTTTATGGCTTGCTTGTATTTCATAGTATATACACAATCTGAAGAGTAATTCTGAGGGCAAACTGGGCTTACTTAGCAATAGGGACTATGGAGAGAAACAGAAGAAGCCTTCCCCTTGTTTCCTTCCTCAACACACAAATCTATACTATATTTTGAGAATAACGATGAACCGGCCACATAATACTCTGTTCTCAAGGATCTCATCACATAGGGGAAATGTGGAACAGATGGTAAATAGGTTATAAAAAATAACAAGAAAATAGGACATTGGTTAGAAAAAGAATACAGAACCATGACAGAGAGTAACAGGAGGCAAGGGCTTAGGCAGCTTGGGTAGGGAGAGCTTCTCTGAGGCGGCGGTCCCAGAACCATGACCTAAAAAGTCAAACAAAACCAAACACACTAGCCACTTCAAGACAGGGAAGCCTCTCCCTCAAAGGAAAGGAGACTGCAGGAGTGCTGAAGCAGAAAAGGTAAGAACCTTCCTGGGCTGTGGAGACAGCTAAAGACAGCCAGTGTGGCTCAGGAAATGCAGGAGGGCAGAGTGCCACGAGGACCAAATCCATGGTGCTTGGGGGCAGCAAGGCATCTGGACTTCCGAGGGCGATGGAAAACTCCTGGAGGGATTTGTGCAGAGGAAGGGTAGGCTCAGAAGGAAGGTGGCCTCAGAGTACACGGGGCCACTGCATATGTTTTCCGTATAGGGTAAAATGGACTGAAGTGCAAGGCATTTGGGAGACAGAACTGTTGCTGAGAAAGGGAGAGGAGTTTGACTAAGCAAAGCAAGCTACCAGGAGCGTTTCTCTACCTTACTTGGAGTTGTCAGTTTTGACACTTTACCCAGATGTCCCAGTCACTGAGAGCTCACACCAGCTCTCTTGACTAAAGGTCCTTTCTCACACAATGCTTCTAATTGTTCACAGGAAGAGACAGCAAAAGGCAGAATGGAGTTCTTCCTTTCTATTATATTTCTGTGCAAGAGCCTACCTATATACTGTCATGAGCTACTTTGCCTGCCCACCCTAGCCAGGTTTGTCAAACCGCAGCTGCCTATTCTCTCCAAGTTCCAAAGCTAAAATGGCCATGTGACACTGGAAAGGAAACAATATTCAACTGTAGACACACACCATCAAACAGTTTAGACTCTCATGAGTACTCCTTCAAGGGTGCTCAGGAATTCTCTGACTTCTCTCAAACTGCCCCATTCCATACAGTGCCTGTTATATAAGCTTACCCCTGCTCAAAATTTCCATCACCTCTAGAATAAAATCCAAAGCAAGGCCATGATCGCCAAGTCTTTGCATGCCACGATTCCTGGCGAGTTCTCCCCGCTGCTCACTCCAGCCACACTGGCCTTACAAATGTCAAGGGGATGGAGGTATGCATCTGCGCTTGCACACTGCCTTTGAGGACTCCCACACACTTTCTGAAGTGGCTGCACCATTTTGCAGTCCTGCCAGCAGTGCACAATCATTCCAGCTCCTCCATGTCCTCACCTACACTTAGTATCTTGTCTTTGAACCTAACATCCCAGTGGGCGTGAAGAGGGACCTCACTGTGGTTTTAATTTGCATTTGCTTAATGACTAATGATGTTGAACAGTTTTTTTTCAAGTGTTTATTGGCCATTTATGTCTTTTCCTTGGGAGGAAAATGTCTATTCAAATCCTTATCCATATTTTATTATTTTATTTCATTTTATTTTAATTGGTTTTGGAGATAGAATCTTGCTCATAGTCCAGACTGCCCTTGAATTCCTAATCCTCCCATTTGTTCCCAAGTGCTGGAATTGCTGGTGTTTTCCATGGACTGCACTTGGCTCATACTCATATTTTAGTTGTGTATGGTTGTTTGTTTTTTGTCTTTTTATTAAAGTTTTAATATTTTATTGTTGAACATTATTATAAATGTGAAGGTACACTTCTGAACCTTTTTTTTTCAGTACTGGGGATTGAACCTAGGGTTTCATACATGTTAGACAAATGTTCTAACTTACTTCTGATTCTTAATTCTAAATTCTATCCACTTAATTCCATGGGATCCCTTTGTGGTTCTGTTCCTAGGCCAGTACCACTACTTCAAACTTGTTCTTTTCCAGGAGCGCCTTGGTTGTCATAGATTTCTGATACTCCATGTGAATTTTAAAATCAGTTTGTCGAGATGTTCAAAAAGCCAGCTGGCCAGGTATGGTGGTTTGCACCTCTAATCCTAGCACTGGGAAGATGGTGGCAGAGGATTCACTAATGTCAGCTTCTTTTACATAGTATGTTTAAGGCTAGACTGGGTTACATGGGGGCTTGTCAAAAAAAAAAAAAAGCTAGAATCATGACAGGAATTGGAAAAAATACTATTCAGGACCATAAAATTCAGTAATATGAAGCGCATAATGGTTTTTAATACACTTACTAAGCTGTGTAATCATCATTATGAACTAGTTTTACACCATTTTCATCTCTCCCATAAGATCCCTCATGCCTGTTAACAGCTAATCCCTGTTCCTATTCACAGACTCTGCAAAGCCCCAATCTATTTTCTTCCTCTGTAGATTTGATTTTCTGTTCATTTCCTATAAATATAATTATAGACAGTCTGGTCTTTTCTAATTGGCCTCTTTTGCTTGCCATATATATTTTTAATTATGAGTATTAAAAAATAGTTTTAGACTTAAAAAATAGAAGAAAAAACACAAACAAAAACAAACCAAAACCCCAAGCAGATAGAACAGAGTTGACATATCCACCTCTTTCCCACTGTGAGACCACAATATTACAAACATCTTTCATTAACATGGTGCATTTATTGAATATTGATATTAATAGTAACTAAAGTCCACAGTTTATAGTAGGGTTAATGCCTGGTACCTCGGTCTTAAATTTTTCAGAAACACATGATGCCATATGTTTACTGACACTCAGTCATATAGAATAGTTGCACTGCTCTAGAAAGTCTTTATGTACCATCTGCTCATATCTCCTCTCCTCTACCACCTCTCCTCTGAGTCCTTGGCAACCGCTAATCTTTTTAACAGTCTTTATACTTTTACCTTGCCTCGACTGTCAAAGAGTGGGAATCATACCAAATTCAGTCTTTTAGGTAGTGTTTATTCGTTTAACAGTGTGTATTTAAGGTTTTTCCATGTTTTTTCATGGTTTAATACTCCATTTTAAATTGCTAAATGGTTTTCCATTGGATGGATATAACAGTGTGTTTACCTACTCAGTTACAGATCGGCTGGCTTTAAACTCACAGTGATCAAACTGCCTCTGTCCCCTAAGTGCTAGGATTACAGGTATATGGCACCACGCCTGGCTAAGATTCACTTATTTTTATTTTATGTTTATGAATATTCTGTCTGCACGTGTGTGTGTATATCTTGTGTATGCCTAGTACCCAAAGAAGGCAAAAGAGGTTGTAGGGTTTCCTGTAACTGGTGAGTGACAGTTTTGTAAACTGTCATGTGGATGCTGGAAACCAAACCCAGGTCCTCTGCAAGAGCAGCCAGTGCTCTTAACCACTGAGCCATCTCTTCAGCCCTGACACAGACAATTGTGATTAATGCTGCTTTAATATTTTGGGGGTAGATTTTGTATAGATACAAGTTTTCAACTCATTTGTAAATACCTAAGAGTGTATCTACTTGTCTTAATGGTGTTGACATTTATTTATGTGCATATATCAGTGTTTCATCAATTTTTTAATCCCTGGGAAATAGTGCATTGTACAAACTACCCCTTGTTTATGTGCTAGTTAATACATGTATGACTTCAACTTTCTGACTGCAATGAAGAGAGCTAAGAAGATTCATGTGCAAATCTTTGTAAACACGTACATTTTTGTTTCTACTGAGAGAGTTTCCTGGGAGAGGAATGCTGGGACAGATGATACATTTATATGTGCCTTCTTAAAAACCCATCAAACTGTTTTCTAAAATGCCTATACCAAGTGATGTTCAGCATCCTCACCAGCTTCTATGGTGCATCTTTTTTACTACAGCCATTCGAGACAACAAGAAGTGGTATGCTATGGTGGGTTTGATCTGTGTTTTCCTAAATGTTAATGACATGGAGCATTGTTTTTCATGTATTTAAGATAGCTACTCAAATATTTTTCTCATGTGTAAATTACGTCGTCTTTTTATAACTGCAAAATAAAAAAGAACTTTTTAATAGTTCTTTTGTGTATTATAGGCACGAGAGCTTTACTGGTTATATGGTTTGTAGAAATTTTCTCATAGTCTGTGGCTCATCTTTTCATCTTCAGAATGGTGCCTTTTGAAGTACAAGATTTAAATTCTGATGCAGTTCAGTTTATCAGTTTTTATAGATCATGCTTTTGCTGTTAGGCCTTAGAAATCTCCCTAATGTCTCAATGGTTGTTGCCTATGCTTTCTACTAAAAGTTTTAGTACTTTTACTAAAAGTTGAGTGCTTCTATTATTCAGGGAGTGGAGGGAAGCAGGCCAGGAGTTTGAGGCCAGCTTAGTTCATGTACAGAGTTCTAGACCAGCCAGGGCTACATAGGGAGGTGCCATCTCAAAAACAAAAACAAAGTTTTATAGGCTTAGTTCTTGCATTTGGGTTTTGTTCATGTTTGTAGGTAGTTTGAGGTAAAGGTCTAATTTCATCTTTTTAGAACTTCTCTCAGTACTGTTTATAAGACCCTACCATACATTTTCCTGGATCTTAATAAGAACCATTAAAAAAGTTTTATTTTTAAATGATCAAGTCTAGAGAAGATTTAAGAGAAAAAAAACCATAAACAGTCATGCACATTTTCTTACATTCACCAATTAGTACTAACTCCTATCCACGCTCTGTTTTTGCATAATTATTTGAATCACAAATATAGTATTACCTTAGTACTTTATTATGTGCCTCTTAGAAAAAAGATTATCACATCTAAGAAAGTAAACATTAATTCAACAATACTATCTTTTCAGTTAATTCCTCCAGTTATTATAAAGTATCCTTCTTTATTAGGGGGACAAGTGCATTTGATTAGAACTCACTGTTTCTATATTCAGAACCTCTGAGCTGGAGAGGCAGCTCAGCAGGTAAGAGCATCAGTTACTTTTGCAGAGGACCTAGATATGGTTCCCAGCACCTGAATAGCATCTTACAACCACCCAGAACTCCAGTTCCAGGGGATCTGATATTCTCTTCTAATCTCCAAGAATACCAGTCATGCACAAAACCCTTATGCGCATAAAATAAAATAAAATACAGAGCCCTTACTCAACCTTTTGCCTTTCATGACAGTAGCTTTGTGTAGTGCAGGCCAACTGCACAGGGGATGCACTTTCTCTACTTCCTTCTTCATCGTTAGATTCAGGGTAACCAGTTTGGGAAAGGATATGTTGTAAGTGGTGCTGTGTGCTTTTTGTTACATTACACCAGGAGGCATTATATCAGCTGGTCTGCTATTAACAATGCTGGGTTGAATCACTTGTATAGCCTAGTGACTGAAGTTTTTCCCATTGTAAATGTGCATTTCCCCCTCTGTAATTAGTATGGAATCTGTGCGGTGATAATTTGAGACTGTGTAAATCTCCTGTTCCTAAAGAACTTTTTCCTCAGTGGTTTTAGCATCTACTCAATGATCTTTGGCAGAATCAATTATTATACAGGGAAAGATCTGCAAAATAGGTATTTTCTATTCTATCTTCATTACACATTTATTAGCCAGTGTTCTTCTAGAAAGATCTTTCTTCCTTTCAGAATATCACTATAGACACAAATAAAAAATTACTGTAATTGATTTTCTATAAGTACAATCTATGTCTATCTAATTAATTATATGTTTCTTACACACACACATATCCATACATGCATACACTTTTTAGGTTAGTCTACAGTAATGGTCTAAAAGTAACATGTGAAAGGAGCAGGGACCATCATTAGTGTCTAGACTATGGTCCTGACATGCCATTCTCTACTGAAGGGAACCAGGGCTCCTGAGAGAAACAGCTAGGTCCAGGGCTGGAGAACTATGAAAACTTTATTCTCTTGAAGAAGCAAAGATCCAAAAGAAAAACAAAAGCAATGGGCGGTACAGAACACGGAGGAGCTGGCGTGATGGGACTCTCCTTGGCCAAAGTTGCCACACTTTGAACAATAAGTAAAAAGTGCTTTGGAGTGCCTTGTATTTTATTAGGTTTCTCTTCTCTTGCCTCTCCTGTTCTTCACTCCCCCACCCCACCTTTATCTCCTCATCATTCATTTGCCCCTCAGTCTGTTCTTTGTATACTCCTGAAAATATGCCAGCAATCTTCTAACTGCCAAATTCAGCAGACCTTCCCAGTCCTCCCAGTCACCCTTAACCACCTCCCTTCCAGTGTTAGGCTTTCTTCTCTTCTCGCCTAATCAAGGATAAAGCTATATCTTGCTTCACAAAAGCAACATGGGAGAGTGGAACCTGGTTTGTAGAATGACTGGGGGGTGTGTGTGTGTGTTAGTAATCACATTTTACCTATCTTGGGCTTATATTTTATCTCAGGGCTTAGTGCATGAAAACGAATAGGTACACACAGACGTGGCTTATGCTCTGTGGTGCCTACAGCAAGCTGTTACACTCCTCAGAGCCTCCAGTTTCAAATACATCCAAAGAGATTTATAATAATATCAAAACAAAAAAGAAAAAAAGTAACATCCATACTAAAAATGAATTGTCTCAATGAGATTCATGTGGATTAGTAAAATGGCTCAGCAGCTAAAGGCGCTTGCTACTAAGATCGATAACCTGAGTTCAATCCTGGGACTCACGCTGTAGAAGTAGAGAACTGACCTGCATGTGTGCCTCCCCTCCCCCAACACAGATAAATGTAAATTTAAAAATAAAAAAGAATATTCCGGTATACACGCCAGGAATTCTAAAGCTTTCTCAAGTATCTACTTATTTCTCTATATATTTGAAACAGAGTTTCAATAGGTCAGGCTATGTAGCAGTCAATAGCCTGAATTTTGGTTCCCTTGCCTCTGCCTCCCAGATCCTTTCATTACAGGCATGGGCCACGACAACCTGCTTCTGTTTGGTATTTCTCCACCCCCACCTCCTACCCTTCCATGCCAATTAAACTTCTCTTGATTCTATATTGCCCAGAAGCAACTCCCCATTTCCTTCCTTTCTTCCTTCCCTTTGCTACACAATGCCTTTCATTCTGCTAGGTTGTTTCTGAGGTCTCGTGCCACTGTCCTACTGGACTTCTGTTCCTAAACTCCTCAGTGTCAGACAGTTTCTGTCTTTACCCACTTGAGTGACATTTGATACTAGCAAACATATATGAGTTCTCTCTCTTCTTTGGTGTGCCAGAACTGGTTAATGATGGTTGGTTCTTGAATATTAAAGAATTTCTGTATACCCTTGGGAGTATTTAAAACACCCAAATTGACAAGTATTATAAATTGGAGTTTTATCTTTTTCTGAAAGCTGCTTTGACATCATAGCACTTGTTACTGTTTCTGTAAAGCAACAGCATGCTCAGGAGAAAAATACTCAACCATTCACACTTGGAACAAGAAATGCACTTCTCTGAAATCTGACCACTCAGATGACAAACCAATAAAACACGTTTGCTAGGAAACTATTTTATAACCTTTCCACACTATGACCATCTCTAAATTCAGAGCTGTGTCATCCTTTTAATGGCTATATAGTGCTCTATTGGAGTTATCAGCTGTAAACAATTCTATTATTGAATACTTTAGATCACGTTTGCTATCATGATGCTCAGGACAATGTCATTGCATGTCTTTAAAAAACATCTGTATAATTTTCTATATCCTTTAGGATTAGCAATTCTCAAAAATACTGAAGTCTCATAGAATCTCTTATTTTTTCATTCTGATATATATTGCTACACTGTCCTCTGGGAAGTCCACAAAAATTTATATTCACATCGGCACCAATGGCATAACACTGTGGTATGCCAAAACCATGTGGCTTGAATTTCATGTCTTCGCTGGACTGTTAGGGAAACTGCACCTCTTTCCCTAGTTACAGGCCACACATAGGTCTTTGGATAGCTGTCTTTTCTTGGCCTGCTTCAGAACTATAAAAGACTTTATTGTTTACCCTTATGTTAATCAGTTTCTCTCCTTAGATCACCTACCTGGCAACTTCCTGCTCAGCCTTCCACAGCTTTGTCGGCCACTAGCCCCTTAGCTGTCACTGCACTCTTCTCTTCTGCAAGACTCGCTTTCCTTTGTGAGCTTGTCCACTCTTTTGATCTTAATTCAATCTGTAACAATGTTAATAGTCTCAATAGTGATGGTGCTATTAATAATCCCCCAACATTTGCTGATCATTCACTGTGGCAGGATTATGTGAAATATGCCAGTTGTTCCTTACAGTTATCCCACAAAAAGGTGCTATCGGGAAATACTTTCTTACACATGAAGAAAGGGGGCCAGGAAAGTTGAAATGACTTACTTAAGGTCATGAAGTTGCTGACTAGGAACTGAACTTCTAACTGCAGATCCCATGACTGGCTGCATGCTGCATGCTGCATGCCACCCGTCCCACAGTCAGCAAGACATGGCTAACAGGCCAAAGTCTGCAGATAACATTTTTTAAAAAAGTTTTCGAGACAGGGTTTTTCTGTGTATCCGTGACTTTCCTGGAACTCGCTCTGTAGAACAGACTGGCCTTGAACTCAAGAGACCTGCCTGCCTCTGCCTCCGGAGTGCTGGGATGTATGTACCACTATGCCCAGCTCTTCAAATAACATTTTATTGGAAGATAGATTACAGTCTCCAAAGCCTAAAACATTATAGAAATCACCATGGAAAAGAAATTTGTCTACCTCTGATGTGTATATAGAGTATTTCCAAGCCCCACATCTGTAGCACTGACCTATTATCTAAGCTGTCTATTTACTGAATAAGTATTTCCAGCCAGATCTGTTTTGTTTTGCTTTGTTTAGAGTGAGAATCTCGCACATGCCAGGCAAATACTCCATTACTGATCTGTGTCCCTGGCTCCCCTTCTTTCATCTTAGTACGATGAAAAGTGGACATGAAGGCACCAGCTCTTGTCATTCTCTCTGTGCACCCTATGCTTCAGCCTCAGGATGTGGCATGGTTCTTCTTCCCACCCATGGGAGATCTCATTATTTTTTTCCCAGTAGGCCCAGATGAGGCCTTGGACTCTTTCATAACAAAGTCTTCCTGAAGGCCTGGCCTGGCATTGACAGGAGAAGACACTATAGGGCTGGAGTCAAGGACCATTTAGGAGATAGAAGTAGCAGGATGTGGAGACAATGGAGGCCCGTATATCCACATTTCATCAGGTTAGAGACACCTGCAGTCAGCCACCAGTCACGCGGATACGCACATGATACACAATCTATTTCTCATTCCTGTAGCTGGCCCACATTGAACTTCTCACCAAGTCATTTCAAACCCCTACATTCCTGTATGTGAGTCTGCAGCCTAGAATACCATATACACCCTCTTCTGCCTACCAACCCCCCTTTCCATGTCTGACAACAGCTCAGATGTCATTACCATAAAGCCTTTCCCCACACCTCTATGTGAAGTAGCTGTTTCCTACATGTGCTCGTGCGGCTCTGCCCTCTCACACTTCCTATATTTATCTTTGCATGGGTTGGTCTGTCTGCCCCATTAGGTGAGAGCTTCTTAGGAACAGGCTGCATGTCTTACTTCTCTTTGTACCCCTGGTATCCAGAAGTATCCAGGACACAGCTGGCTGTCATTCTGATAAGTTAAAACACACATACATTTACTGCACTTATCATCACTGACCCGGACAAACGCTTGGTATATTCTAAATTTGAACACCTCCTCTGAACCAGGGCCGGCTCAGACGCCTGTCGTTTACATCCTGCATTAGTATTACGACCTTTTGATATCGACAGCTCATACTGATCCCTGATTTTAGTTTCCATTTTCAACAAATTATCTTCTGAAGGTTCACTGTGTTCTGAGTTTTGCAATTAAATCCCTGTTCTCCCAGAACGCATATATGTTGTAGGAGGGGGAGACACTCCCATATGCATGAAATACTTCCACGTAACCCTACATTACTCTTTAAAACTTTCACTCTCTCTACACTGCTTAGAATCTAAAGTACCAGAACACAGCATGGTTTTTTTTTCTTCCTTCGTCTCGGATGTGGCTTTTGCTGTCTCCTTTGTGTAGAACAGCCTGCCCTCTCCACTCACAGTGAGCTCCTGTTCCCTGAAGCCTCCACCAAGACTGTCCTTGCTTTGGGAATCCTCCCTCTTTCCATGTGGGTTAGAGGCAAGGCTGCTTTGCCAGTCTGTGTGTGCCAGTCACTGCACTCTAGCATTACCCCTGCCATGCTCCTGAAAGGCAAACACAGTCCTTTGTCCTTTGCCACTCCAAGGATCTCAGGAGCTTCCTCCAGCAGACAGCACATGCTAGGTGTCTAGTAATATCAGCTGGATTAAGGGCTGCTGCTTCCACATGCCATTCCTGTCCCTGCTCGAATCCTCTGCACTCTGCCTCTCTGGTGCATTATGGTTTAGATTAGAAGTCTCCCCCTCCAAAGGCTCACTGAATGCTTGGCCCTCACATGGTGTGCTATTTGGGGAGGTTTTGAAAACTTTAGCACGGTGGGTCTAGCTGGAGGGAGACCTTGTGTTGTACTTACTCAGGGCCCCTCTCCACTTCCTGTCTACCATGAGGGGAGTAGCCTCTGCCACATTTCTATTGCCATGCCATTTTTTTTTTTTTGCCTCACAACAGGTCTAGAATTAACAACAATGAGGACTGTGGGTTGAACCCTCTGAAGTTGTGAGCCAAAATAACTCTTTCTTCCTGATAAGTTTGTATGGTCACTTTTTTCCTGCTCTTAATCAGAGCAAGAAAAAGTTGGATGGACATGGGTAACAGCAGATACTACAAACAATGTCCTCATCATCAGCACTGTGACGTGCTTTTCCTCCTGCATTCTTACTATCACCTTTCAAACCAGCAACCTTAGTGGCGGGTTTTGATTGTACTGCCTGCCTTTCTGAGTCTGCTTTTATCAATGCTCCCAAGTCTCTCATTACCGCCCCCTGGCTGACTGTACCAGTCTTCTGGCCTCTGGGCTCACCACCCCTGGATTTCATCCTCCACACTCCTGCCAGAGTTATTTTTGTCAAAGAAAAATCTGATTGTGTCACTTCCCCGCTTAATGATCTTTTCTGGCTTCCCACTGCCTTCAGGATAAGCCCAAACACTTTAATGCAGTACACAAAGTCCTTGAGGGTCCAGCCCTCCCCGGAGTTTCCAGCTCTATCTTCTGCCAGTGACCCAGACATACTAAACTCTTGATGCAAGTCCTGTTTTCTTGAATCTTCCTACCTTTGCATGTCTACTGCCCTTTAAACAGAAAGGAAAAAACAACCTTTCCTTTTGCATCTGCCTGAAAAAGGTCTCTTTGCCTCATTATGATAGCATGCTAGCTTATGTGTCAGTCTTTGCTAACTATGAGCTTCTTCAAGATAGCCCAACCAGTGTGTTCTATATGTATTCTGGTATCTGGCATCACTGCCTAGAACAGAACATGAACTCAGCAACTTAATTATTTAAATGTAAGTATATGAATGCCTTTTTGACTTGACAAATGTTGATCTCTGCCTGTTAAAATCCTAGGTCATTAATATACTGCCCAACACATTGTATGTACCCCCAAAATATTGGACGAATGACTAAAGCCAAGCACAAGCATCTCCTTCCCCACCTCTTCAGCTTAGTTAGAGCTGCTTAGCTTTACTGCTGGCTCCCACTGGGCATTTTCTCCATCTCTATCAAGTAGGGTGTTTCAACAATAGACAATAGGTTAGGGTTCATGGTGATAGCAGGTAACCTGTGGGGTTCCTTCTAAATGGGACAGCCATCAATCCATGCTCCTTAGTGGCACTTGCCATCTACCACACCATTCTTAGGCAGCCTAGGCTGTCTTGATGGCTGCTCAGTGTATCTCCTCCTCATGACTGTCTCTTGAATAACAGGACCTGTGGCACACAGCAGGAGCGCACTGGCTATCTCATAATCTGGATTTGACTATTCAGATAACAAAACCCCTTTCCCCTCATGTTCGCTGAAGTTAATTTAAATTCTACCACATGACAGGTTTGGCTTATACTATTCATTAATGATTTATGTGGTATCTCTCATAAGCAACAGGCAAGAAAACATGTAAGGCTCTTAGAAAGGAAAACCTACATGGGCTTTATGTTCCAGGAATTTACAGTGTAGTAGGCAGTGAAGCTGTGAATACAAAAAGCATAGCACAGGTCTAGCACAATGCTGGTATATACCTGGGGAAGGCTAAATAGTGTCCCCACACAATGTCTTTGTCTCCATGTATGGTGACAAGGACATTGTGTGGGGCACTATTTTGCATGGTGCTAGAGACGGTAGCTAGGGTTTGCATGTGCTAAGCAAGTGCTCTACCACTATACCTCTAGCCCAGGTGTCCATGTCTTCATCCCTGGACTCTATTCTAGTGTTATGTATGTGGCAAGAACTCTGTGTATGTATGTGATTAAGTTACTGACCTTGAGATGGGGAGATCATTCTGCATTATCTAGGTGGGTCCTAAATTCAATCAAAAGGATCCTGAGGATTAAAGCAGAGGGTGATTCAACATAGAACACAAGCAGAGTGGGAGAACTCAGCAAAGAGGGTGCACTGTTGCCATTGGCAATAGGGACTGCAAAAGAGAACACAGCTCTAGGACCTAGCATGGCAGAGAACCAGACTCTCCCCTATAACCCAAGGACAAATGGGGCCCAGCCTGTACCTTTTTGGATACTGCCATCTAACATCATATGAGAATAAATTTCTGTGGTTTTAAGACAGTAATCTGGTGGTAATTTGTTATAGTAGCAATAGGAAACTAATATTCAAGAAACATTTCTGAGTATGTGGTATTTTTTTTTAAGTTCCATAAAAAGAGATAAAGGCACAGAAATTCCCTGCTGGGTGGAAAAAAGCCTAAAAGCATTGAAAATGCTCCAAGGAACCCTGGCTCATTTTCCCTTTGGTTCACTTTCTCTGACTAGGCCACCTTGGGGGGTGGCAGTGCCATTTACCGTTTGTCCACTGAGTGCTGAAAGCTGTTAAGTCTCCTGTTGCCACACTGGAACTCTACATAGGGGGCACATCCAGGGCTGTCAATTGCTGAAGTACAGTTCCATGTAGCTTGTGGTGCAGGAGAGAGAGAGAGCTTCCTTCCCACAGAAATCCAACAGCAATTAGAAGATGCTTTAAAGTGCAGTCCTTTACTACATACCACTGTGTGTGTGTGTGTGTGTGTGTGTGTGTGTGTGTGTGTGTGTGTGTGAACAGTTACAGCATATAGGGGAGTCTTAGCCCTAATCTCTTAAAGTCTTTAATGGCAGCAACATTATGTCTCTGGGTTTTTCAGGATACTAGACATCCCCAGAGGAGTTTAGTAAATCTTTGCTCAAAAATCAAATACCTTGGTTGGAGGAGGCAACGGGTGTTTTCTTGTGTACCCTCTTCTAGACCACAGAGAGCTAGTTGAACCTGTCTGTCTGTCTAGCCAGCTCTAGCTATCACTGACTGGGATAGTACTGGGATCATGCTTATATTTGATATAGTCAATGAATACAGGATGTGAGAATATGTGCTTTCTATCTTCTACCTTCAATGGTCAGAAACTACTTAAAAGAAAGAAAGAAAAAACTTAAGAAATGCTATAGTAAAAAAAACATATACTAAAGGTTATATGCATGCATGTATGTATGTATATGTGTGTGTGTCTGTATACACATATAAACAAACATATGTTGAAACGGTGTTAAAGGCTTAGGATGTAGCGCAGTGGCAGCGCATTTGCCTAGAATGTTGCCTGTCCTCAGCACTGGGGAGAAGGAAGTAAAGACAATTAATTCTGCCTACAGAGTAGGAAGAATACCAAGAATACCATGAAGAGACAGTTAAATTCTGCCTCGAAGGAGAAGCAGCCTTCCCAGAGAAGAGGTGTGTGGGGTATTCTAGAAAAGCGTGGGGAAGCTCAGTGGAGTTGTAAAAAGAAGAATCAGCAAAAACAGGTGGCAAGGTGGAGAGAAGGCTAGACTGCGAGGCTGAATGCGGGAGTGTCTAGACTTGGACCTTGTGTGCAAAGGATAACCGATAGACCTAATTGCATGTGAAGTACACCTCCATACGGAAAATGTGCAGTGCAAAGGGGATGTGTTAGTGATGGAATTATTTCACAAAGTCTATACTGTTTAGAGAACTAAAAAACCATGATCAAAATTAGTTTGGAGGGAATGGTGTGATTATATTTTAATTAAATAAATTAAAAGAAAAAAGAAAGAGTTTTGTAGCCTGGTGTGATGGAACATAACTGCAGTCCTAGCACTCAGGAAGGGTACTGCAAGTTTGAGGTCAATATGAGCCACATACTGAGACCCTACAATGACAATGATGACGACGACAATGAAAAACAAAATTAGTTTTATGAAAAAAATGTGAATTTGGGGGCTGGAGAGATGAGTCTGTGGTTAAGAGTACTTACTGCTCATGCAGAGGACCTGGGTTCTATCCCAATAACCACATGATGCCTCACAACCATGTATAACTATAGTTCTAGGTGATCCAATGCCCTTCTTCTGACATCCGATGGCACCAGGTATGCATACTGAACACATACATACATGTAGGCAGAATATTCATACACAAAATAAATCTAAAGGAAGAAAAATGAGAATTTGATGAATGCCAGAGCTAACTCTGTTTTTCTATTCTTTCCCTCCACTGATTAGACAAAAAAAAAAAAAAAAAAACCCAAACAGTGCTAACTTTTCAGGAAGTAAACCATTATCATTTCTGGTCACTAAAATAAATAATAGGCCCACCACGAGCAGCTAGTTATGATCCTTCCTTTTAGAAAACATGCTCCACTCCTCAGCAGTCACCACATCCTCTTTCTTGTAGTGCCCAACCCTGCCCTTGGTGCCAAGACAGAAGTATGTCTTGTGGCTAGTTCATACAAACAGAACATGTAATTTGGGGTCTTTATGACTAGCTTCTTCTTGACATAGTGTTTTCTACCACTGCGCTCTTGCCCTTCGCTGATTTTCTGACTGTGAACACAGCACATGACGCTCAGGCATTTGGTAGTTCATATACATTTGAACTGTTGAACTCGTTCTACCTTTGGGCCCCTGTGGCATATACACTTCTGCATGTGTATATATCTTTAGTGCTTTTATAGCAAGGGGGGAGAAAAGACCCCCTTAGGAATATGATTCTATATTTAACTTTTACAGAACTACCAAACTGTTTTCCAAAGTGCCTACACTATCTTACATCCACACCAATCATATACGAGGGTTCCAATTTCTCCATGTCCCCATAAATGCTTGTTATATTTATCTTAAAAATAACCCCACAACTATCCTAGTGGGTATGAAGTAGTTCATCTGGTGGATTTGATTTGTATTTCTCCAATGACTTATGATGTTGGACATCTTTTATGCCACTATTGGCGACTTGTTTGTCTTCTTTGGAGAAACATCCATTCAAATCCTTTGTATGTTTTTCAGTTGTTCTTTTTATTGTTAAGTTGTATCAGGTATATAAGAACTTGTAATATTTTTCATATTATATGGATTATCTTTCTATTTACTTGAAGATATCATTTGTACTCCAAAAATGTTTACTTCTACTCTTGAGATAGGGTCTCATTCTGTAGTCCAGGCAGGTCTTGAACTGCAAATCCTCCTACCTTAGAATCTCCAAGGCTAGTACGGCCCATAGTACTATGACCATCAACATTTGTTTTTTATTTATGATATTGGGGATTGAACCTAAGGTCTTGCATATTCTGAGCAAATGCTCTACCATGAAGCTCTAACACAATCTTTTACTTTTGAGGCAGGGTCTTGCCAAGTTGTAACTTGAATTACAAGTCTGTGCCACTATGTATGGCCAATTTATTTTTTCTTTGGCTAGTTTTAGGGTGCTTTTTGTTGTTTGTTTGTTTTTGGTGTTCTAGCTAAGAAACTACTTTCTATCCCAAGGTCATGAAGATTTACTCCTAAATTATCTGCAGAAAGTCTCAAGGTCTTAGACTGAGGTCTTTGATTTGAGTTAACTTTAATATAAAATGTAAATTAAGAGTCAACACCATTCTTTTTCATATGATATCTAGTTATTCTTGCACTATATGTTGAAGAGATATTGGTTTTCCTCAGTACCACCCTCAGTACCATGATGAATATCAAGTGACCATGGATATCTAACTTCTTTTTCCCTTTTGTTTTTCTGGTAGGGATTGAACTCAGAGTCTTCTGCATGCTATTCAAGTACTATACCTCTGAGCAGTTTTCCTGGCCCTGTATAGGTTTCTTTTATTGTTTTGAGATAGGGTATTGGTAAGTAGCTCAGGCTGGGTTGAAATTTGCTAAATAGCCTAGGCTAACCTGGAATTCAGTATGTGAGCCAGGCAATTCTCAAGTCTAACCTTCCTGCCTCAGCCTCCTGAGCACTGGGATTCTAGGAGCGTGCTAAGACCCGTAACTCAGGTTTCTTTAAGTCTCAGTTCTACTCCACTCAGATGCTCTTACAGCTGTGACTTGCAGTCCTTCAACTTCCTTCCCAGGACTGTTGTAGGTATTTTGCATCCCTTGAATTCTTACATGAATTTTAAGATCATGCCAATTTTTTGGAAGGAAAACAAGAATTCACTGATAAAGTCTATCAAACAGTTAAGGAAAAAGATAATGCCAGTTATCTTTAATGTTTTCCAGAAGGGAAAAGAAACTCATCCCAGCAAATTTTATGAGGTCAGTATTATTATCCTGATAACACAAAGACATCCACAAGAAAACCATAGACTGATATCCTTTATAAACATAGAAACACTCTACAAAATAACAGCAGACACAATTCAACAAGTATAGTGAGATGATTATATACCATAACCAAGTGGGACTTACCCCGGGTAAGTGTTTAACATCTATAAATCAACACAACATACCATTTCACTAGCACCGAGGATTAAAACCAAATGATCATTTCACTAGAGCCAGAAAAAGCATTTGACAAATCCAGTACCTTCCTAAGATCCACATACTCATTAGGAGTAGGATACATCCTTAGTCAAATAGAGGAAACCTACGAAACTCACATCTAGCGTTGCACGTATATAACAGGAGACTGTTCTTCATAAAATCGAAACAGACCAAAGATGTGCAAGCACGTGCCACTTCTATTCAAGAATGCCCTGGTGGATCTAGCCAGGATAATTAGGCAAGAAAGAGAAAAGCAAGGCCAGCAGGGTGGTTCGGCAGTCACAGACATGCGTTGGTGCTGTCAGGCCTAGTATCTGAATACAATTCCTGCATTCCACTAAGTAGAGGGAAAAGCCCGACTCCCTCAGGTTGTCCTCTATCCTCTACACAAAACTGGAGGCAAGCCCCCACCCAAATAAAAGAAAGGAAATGTAAAACATTAGAAACTGAAAACTTACAGTATTGTATATAGTAGCAAGAGTAAAATCAGAAAATTCTATCTATAATGGTACAGACAGAATAAAATATATGGGAGTTTAAAAGGGGGAAAGGATATAATATGTAGAGTATAAAATGTTGAAACTGTAGTGCAAATGAATGGGGGATGTTTTAATTCTTGAATGCACATTCTCATAAGGCCTGGTTTTGTAGTTAGGAATGATGCTTCCAGAACTTGGTGTATGTTGATTATGAAAAGATAAAGAAAATAGCTGATGCTTTTCTGATGTGAAAGATGCCCTTTAGAAATGTACTCACTTCATACATTTTGGGTGTTTAACCGCAACTAGCAAGAAGCCCAGCAATGCCTTTCTGTACTTGTCGACCATTTTCTAGGTTACTGTGGTTGTTGAACCTTCTGTAAATTTCCATGGTTGTTGTCAGGTCAGGGTAAAGCCACCTTCCTAGCTGTAGTTGTGGTGTTGAAGAGCTCCCGCACCCAAGCATGTAGCTGTTACTGCCCAAGGCTGTCCTTAATAAGGTGCACTCATATTTTCAAACAAGGTACATTTTTTTTCCATTTACTTCCAGTAGCAGCTGATCAAACCTCTTAAGCTGTTCTGGGAATGTGGTATTGCTACATCTATTGTTGCTTCATTAAATGATGCCATTTGTGCCATTATGGGTAATTTCTGTTTGAGAGCAGAGATGGTTACAAGGAGATCAGCAGCAGGGGGAGAACTCAACTGATTGGTCAGTGGTGAGCTGCACTAGAGAGGGAAGTAAGACGGCTTTCTCAGAAATTAGCAATGGCCAATTTTCACTGTTATTTCCTCTTAAAAAAATCCTTTGCCCATCTAATTCTAATATGTAGTACCTTGCTCTCCTCTCTAGACAGCACTCACAGTCCTGTCTTTAATGCTCTGTCCTACGTGCAAAACTACAAAGCTCATATGGTACCACACAAAACACAGAAAACGAAATTCACTGAAATCTCCTTTAGTTTATGTGAATGTATAGACTAGTTATTATAAAACATCTGCATTTTACAAGTAGCAATACCAAGGTATGCTTTGTGATAGATGTGTTCCTGAAGAATCATGATAACTGATGACATCAATCAAATCTTAAAATCATCAGGGATGTTAATTTGAGGTACTCAGTAGGGGAACCCAGTCAGGGTGAAGGCTCTTTCTATAAAATAAAGACTGTAGGCCATAATTTTATATTTATCACTTGGCAAGTAGCATGTCAGTTTTCTTCTAATTTCTAGACTTTTTTTAAGTTAAAATACCCCTGCATTTGATTTTTAAGACAAAAATCACTATTGGAACACACTTGCTTTCATTTCTTATTTGCTGGGTATAAGGATTTAGAGAGGGGGACTCGGTATTGTATGTATTCAAATTTTTCTTATTAATTTCCACACAATATTCTTTCCCTCCCCCAACTCCTTCCAGATCCTCCCCACCTCCTATCCATACAGCTTCATGTTCTTACCTGGTGAATGAGTATATTAGCCTTCTCTCTTAAAGCATCTATGCCAGATAAACCTTGTCCTCTTACTGTTTTTGTTCTATACACAGATTAATGATTACTGCTTCATGCATAATAAATATTTTCTGCAAGGTAAGGCATGTAACAGCCATAAAAACAAAACAAAACAGACCTGAAAATCAAAGTAACCAACCCAGTAAGACAAAAATATACCAAAACACGCACACACAAGACTATTTCGGGTTGGCCAACTATTCCTGGGTCTGTTCTGGAGTGTGGTTGATATACCTAATGACGCTCCACTGGAGAAAACTGGGTTTCAGCTCCCAGAAGACATCAGTCGCACATAGCTTCTTGGCAAGTGGTGAGACTTTGTGCTCACTTTCCCTTTGCAGTGCTGGCACTTTATCTGGTTTAAACCTGTGCTGATCTTGTCACCCCTTTAATCTCAGCACTCAGGAGGCAGAGACAGGTGGATCTCTGTGAGTTCGAGGCCAGCCTGGTCTACAGAGCCAAGTTCCAGGGCAGCCAGGGCTACACAGTGAGAGTCTATCTCACCCTACCCCACCCTAACCCCCGCCCTCCAAGAATCTAGGGAAGGAAAAATAAGTGAATGCATCACTGTAAGGTAGGACTGGTTAACATATTATATATTCCACCATTTCTGTGTCTAATGTCCTAACCTTCCTATGCTATTTTCTATGGGCTCCTTCCTACCCCTCTTCACTCTCCCTGCAGCACTATTCACATGGCTGTCAAATGCACAGCACTTGTGAGAACTGACTCAATGGCTTTTACAGATCAACTTTTAGTATTTACAACTGATTGTTTCCTCTCCCAAAGGCGAATAAAAAACCAGAACTCTTTCTTTTACTTTATTTCACATTTATATCCAGCAAGCTTTAGAGACTTATATGTTCTATAGACGTAAGATAGAAACTGGAATAGGAACCAGGAATCTAAGTCTCTTTGCTTTAGTTTCTTTTCTACCACAAAATTGCTAATCTAGCCTACTGCCTTTAATAGGAATGTTAGCACAATATATATAAAATGCATTTATAAAAGTAAAAAGTATTACCTATTCTAATTACATACTTCATATTTTTCTTTCAATGGGACCCAAATTCTGATTTAATATAGCTAAATAAATCAGTTGTATGCACACCTGCTTCTCTCTACACAAAATATACATGTACACAAAACACAGGCACCTGACTATGGGAAATCAGAAATTAGGCCCACATAATGGATTTTCTTTTAACCACCCACTCAACATTTATAGTCCACTTTAAGGGCTCCATGCCTAGAATTGGCAGCTCTAGGAACAGTGAGATCAGTTTGTCTACAGTTGTTCCCAACCTTTTTTGGCTCCGGTACACCTACACTTGCTTCCAGAAATATACCCCACAGTCTGGTGCTCAATGGAATGAAAATCTTCCCTGAGCTAATAGAATATAAAACAGAGGAGGGAACAGACATAGCTCTGCATTTCCGGGTACTCATACAACACAGTGAGGCAAAGCAGCAGAAAGGACAGGATTGGCGCAGCACCTGGAGAAAAGGGGCTTTCAGCTGATCCCCCCCCCCACACACACACTACTTTACGATAGACTTACATGTATTGATCTCCATCTACCAGATTGGTTTTCTTTGAGACCGAGAATATGGTTTTGAAGAGATGGCTAGCTCAAAAAATGAAAAGTGGTGTGGCCAGTAGTACCATTTGAGCATATGAAAACTAATGGGTTTATACAAGGTCAAAAATCATGCTTTAGGCCTTACTTGCAATATATTATAACTGCCTGAGTTAACTAGCTACAGATAATGCCTAGAACAAAACCAATTTTTAATCAGAAACAAAAATGCAATCGAGGACATAACACAGATAAATCGTTCGGTCTCGGTGACCTGCCTTCAATATTGAGCCTATTCCAAGTTGTGCCCAATAATAGGCAAGGATCCTTTATTTCTCTGGGCATTCAGAACTGTCCTTAACTTATACCATTGCTCTCAATAATTTTATTTCTTGGGAGTTGAATCCCAACAATTTGTATCATGATTCATGTAATTAGCATGCATTTCTTAGAATGTTTTTACTAAATTTTGATATTGCTTATCATAAAATCTCCTTGCTTTTGAGAGCAAACAGAAATCTTTGAAGTTAAATGACATTACCTTCTTTATGAATATAAATATATCTTGTGGTAAATTTACTGCAGGGGAGTCCTGGTCAGGATATTAATAAGAAGCATTTAGCAACCTCCATGATTCTGCTTAGATCAGTACAGCTTCAACCTTCCTAATGCTACAACCCTTTAATACAGTTCCTCATGTTGCGGTGACCCCAGCCATAACATTATTGAGAACCGCTGGCTTAGATGAAACCATCATCATCTCTTACAAAGACTACGTTGGAGAGAGCCATGTGCTGTCTCACAGCATTCCTTCATGTAATATTCTGCTCTAACCTGTCTATGATACCATCCTATATTATTAGAAGATCAGATTTGGCTTTGTGGGGAGCTGGAGAGATGGCTCAGAGTTTAAGAGCACTGACTGCTCTTCCAGAAGACTCAGGTTCAATTTTTAGTGGCTCACAATTGTCTGTAACTCTAGTCCTGGAGGCAGGTAAGAGATGATCTCACGCCCTCTTCTGGTCTCTGCAGGTACTGCATGCACATGTTGCATAGATACATGAAGGCAAAAATATGAATATACATAAAATTAAAAATCTGAATTTTATAAAATACAATTCATATTTTTATTATTGCCATACTATTAAAGTATACCATACAAGACCAGTTTTAAACTCCTCTCAATTTATGCCTTACTTTGATTTTCCCCTAGTTTCTAGAACGATTTAAAGAACCATATATCCTTTAATTCTAAAAAGGCACAGAAAATAAAGGTTTTTGGAATTCTAACAAAGTACAGTTAGGAAGTAAATGTAGCTTGCTGCCATCCCAAGTAACTCAGCAGTATCAACTGTATAAGAATTGTGTGCATAATTAGAATAAAATTTGAGGACATGGGGGGGTGTGACTTTTACTTGGTGATAATGATCAAAATATCGAAAGCCAGGCTGCAGAAGAAGCGCATGCTGGCAACCTGGGGCCAGTGCTGCTCTGTGTGCCACCATCTGCTTCTTCCACCAGAGTTCTGGGTTCTCCTTCCAGTTAAACAGAAATTGAGAATGAGAATTCTTACTATTTCAGACATTAGAAAAAGTAGAAAGGAAATCAATCAGTTACAGATATGGACTTGGAATCTGTATCTACAATCCCCGCTTAACTTTCCCGAGACAAGGCGATGATAGCATGACCATGCTGACTGTAAAACAGAAAGGCTTTCTCCAGAGTCAACACTGGATTTAAGAGATCACCAATGGAAGGCTAGTCCCCCTCTTCTAGCAAGGAGCAGCTCCAGGAACTGTTTGGAATGAATGTTAAAATAGATGCCAGAGGAAAAATGAAACTAAAGAAAAAGAGATGCTAAGGAAAAAAAAAGACTTAGATGTCCTGGCTCCTTGAAAAGATTCCATGAAACAGATTAGAAAATAGATAAAAATAAACTAAAAAAAAATACCATATTGAGTAATATGAGCAGTACTTTCGATGTTCCCTGCACTCCAGAGTCTATGCAGACAGACATCAGTTATGTTTTCCTTTGGCTTCTTTTTCTTTCAGTACTAGGATCCCAACTGGGCCGCCATACATTTAGTCATTATGTCTGCCCAGGCTCCTCTGGAGTGCAGGGAACATCTGTGCTCATGTGAGATACTGAGAGCAGAGGAAACTGTGTGGGGTATAGGAACTCTGTACGAGATGCCCATTTTTAAATACCTTCACATTTTTTCTAGTAAGAGAGTTTATTAGAAAATTCTATTTTAGGTCACTTGAAATTATTCTATTAATGAAAAATCCCTAATCTGAGGTCCAACTCAGAGGCCTAGATTAAGGGCAGTAAAAGACTTTATCCATGAGATGACAACAGGTCAAGGAGTCCACATTCCTCAGGAAGCCAGCACAGATAGCTCCAAATCCAGAACTGAGATCCCTTCAGAGAATGTCAGTAGGGTCAATGAGTACGAAGACAATAAAGCAGTCCGCTAAACTTTGCTCATCCCAAACAACTCTATAGCCCTAAAGCACACTGTAGACAGCAGGCTTTTCAAGTAAGGCAATCTGTGTGCAGAAGGAGAGCTAATGATTTCCATGGGATCAAACAAGGAAATAGGACCTTTATCAGCTGTTACTAGTCCAGGAAGTAGAGTGTGGGGGAGGGGGAGAGGTACACAGGCCAGCCCAAGCAACCACCCAACCTATCCCATGGTCTAACACTATCATTTACACAAGTAAAGCAACAAACTCCATGACTCTTGCTCTTCTTGCCTAATGATTCTTTAAGAACAAAGTACCATGAATACAATATTTATTAGTAGTTTATAAACTCTGAAGAATGATTTCTCAAGGGAAATCATCTGACCACAGTTAATTAGTAAAACAGATTTCAAGATGACAATATGTTGGTTCTAAACATTCATCCTTCCACTCACATCACAAATATTTATTAAAGACACACGAAAGGAATCAGTTTAGGAGAACACTCTGAACTGGTGGAAGAGTTTAGATGATGATTGGACCAATAAATAGAAAAGTGAATGAAAAAAAAAAAAAAGAAAAGTGAATGAAGAGAACATTCTTGCTTAACCTTGCGCTCCCTCTAGTGGTCTCTTGGTTAAAATGCAATGCTTATGTAACAGCTCAGTCAGTTAATGTTTGATTAGTTCAACTGCACTCCAAAGGCTTATCTAACTTTGGGATTACACTAATCTCTTTTCCTTCTCTCCTCCTCTCTCCACCTCAGCCTCTCTCTTTCATCCTCTCCCCACTCTCTCTATGTTCTGATAATTCCATTCAATCTGCTAAGAGATTACCATTGATTCAGCCAACACATAGCAAGCATACCTTGATAAGGCAATAGCTAATCTTTGCAGTTTATTTACTTTATTTTATATTTTCTAAACATTGACAATCAATAATTCAATTGGTAACACCATGAGGAACACACCCCAAGGACTAGAAATCAGTATTTCTTACTTTTGCCTTTCTGCCATCTCTTCCAACATTCATACTCATTTGTCCCTACAAGTGTTTTTATTGAAGATTTAATATAGGCTGGGTATGGTTTTAGGCAGTGAAGCTACAGGTATAAACAGGGAGGCCCCACTGAGAATGTGGTATGCAAGGACTCAGTGAGGTGGCATTCTTTGGGCAAGGATGAAATAGGAATGGCAAGGGCAAAGGCCTAGGTGTGAACACAAGGAGTCTAGTGAAGGAAGAGATTAATAATTTACCAAGGGAGAGGATACAGGAATATTTGATAGGGATGAACAGATCACAGCATGGACTTTTTTTGGTTTTACTCTACATGAAACAGGGAGGCAGCCAGCCAATGCAGCGTTACAAGCAAAGGAGTGACAGGATCTAATTTATGTTGTGAAAGGGTCACCGTGGCTGTTCTGCACAGAACAGATCAAAGGGACAACGCTAGAAGCAAGAACACTATCTCAGCTGCTGCTGCAATACACTAAGAGAAATGTTAGTAGCCTGCACAGGGAGGAGGAACAAAGACATGATAGACTCTAGACATCTGAAGACACAATTACTTTCTTTTGTAAAAAAAAAAAAGAAGTATCTAAGAGATTGAATGTGAATCGTGAACAGAAAGAGTCAAGAATGACCCCGACATGTTTGGCTTCATCGGTCTCAAGGATGTTTTTTGTTTTTTTTTGGTTTTTGTTTTTGGTTTTTTTTTTTTTTTTTTTTTGATATACTGAGTTTAGGTTATCAACCCGATAACCAACAGTCCATTCACATTGACCATTCTGTCATGAATCTGAGTCAGGAATCCTCAGAGTCTATATTTCTCTTAGCATTCTTGTCTCCCATGTTCCTACCAGAACAGCTCATTAAACTCTATGTTCATCATTCAGTGGCTTTTCTAAGACCAAAGCACCAAACTAATCCACACTCCAGCCACAAAACAATTCCAAAGGCCCAAGAACCAAGCAGTCAGATTTACCCCAGCAATGGGCCCATGTCCTAGTCCCAATCTTAGGCTCTTTTCCTTATGCTGTCATAAAATACTGACAAACGCAACTGTAAAGGTAAAGGGCTTTATTTTAGCTTAGGTTACAGTTCAGCATGGTGGGAGAGAAAGCCAAAGCACCAGGAGCTTGAAGCAGCTAGTCACATTACATCCAGTCAGAAGAGGAATGAATACACACTGCCTCTTAGTTCCTGGTCTCTAGTCATATAGTCCAAGAGCCTCTGGGAATAGTTCTGTTCACAATTAAGATGGGTCTTCCTACTTCTATTAATGTAATCAAGATACACTCCCCCCATACACAGGCATGCCAGAGGCACATCTCCCAGACAATTCTAGTTCCTGTCAAGTTGATTTAATGTTAAAATATTCATCATTACAGTACCTCTCTATTTTTATGTATAAGTATGTGTGTGGATTATGTGCACTGAGGCCCAAGGCTGACATCTGATAGCCTCCTCATTGTTCTCCACGTTATTCACTAAGGCGGGGTTTCTTAGTGAACCCAGAGCACACTGATACAGGATCCCAACCTTGCTCTGGGGATTCCATCTCTACCTTCTGAGCACCAGAGTTACAGGCAGACCGCCACGCCTACTTAGTATCCACATGGATTCTGAGAATCTGAACCTTTGTCCTCATGTTTTGGTAGCAAGTGATCCACTAAGGCAGCACCTTAGCCTCAATGTGTTTTTGATTGCTGTTTCCAGTTTCAGCTGAAAACAACATCGTTTACCTACTTAGACAAGGAACAGGGTATTTTTGAAGTTACCATCAGCAGTCAACTAATCACCCAGGGTCATTTATTTATTCATTGAGACAGGGTCTTACTACATATTCCAGGCTTGTGTCACATTTATGGTAACCTTCCTGCCTCTATCCCCAGGTACTGTGATGTTAGGCATGTGCCAACATGCCTGGCTGGTTCACTGAGTTCTACTGGCAGTGCCTGCAAGACTGCTCTCCAGGACTATCTTTCCTTTTCACATCTGCTGTTATGATCTTTGTTCATCTTTTCATGATGTCTTCTCTGGCCACTGAGCAGAACGGTATGCTCTTTCTGCCTTCATCAGTAGGAATGGACATTGTAGTCCAGCAGCCCCAGGGTCAGGAGGTGGGGGCAGAGGAAGGGACAGGGTCTACGTAAGAATATAATTCACTCCCAGTCTTGGTATTTGGACCTTAAAGTGAATACTACTCCCACACTTGAGAGAGTGCTAAGGTTGACTGGGGTAAGCATACATATAATAGTATTACTGGAACAGTGTCCCCTGTGGTCCACCAAACTATTTCTTGGTCAACAACTCTGCCAGTGAATCCAGCAGTAGACCACCCGTGAACCTGTTAGAAAGATAGCTCTCTTCAGTGGTACAACCATTCTCTCAATGTTCTATTAAAATAAATAAATGAGTATGACAAATAAAATAACTGCTCTCTCTTTCAGATTTTAGTTGCTGGCGCTTAGTAGAGTACAATGAACTACACCATGGATGAGTGAGAGGTAAGAGGAGTGATCCTAGAGGAGGAAGGGCATGAGTTGTTCTGACGTAGGAGGGCAGTAGGTAGACAGCTAAATGTTATTTCAAGTATTTCTGGGCAAAAGTCCTGCAAGTTTGGACCTGGAGGAATGACTCTCTGCTGAAAGGCAATCAGGCTGGCATGATACAGCTGAAAAATCCAGTTAGCAGAATGCATATACAACTTAGCAGCATACATTGTTTGGTGTTTCATATGTATTGGCTGCTGCTATTCTTTATATGCTATGTACATTATCTGTCCTGATACAGCTGCTTTGTGAGATAGGCACTATTATCATCACCATTTGTATGTGTGGAAACTGAGGAAAGAAAGTCTAAACTGTTCAAGATCACTGTAGGTGACATAGCTGCAATTTCAACTTAGACAGTAGCTTCAGAGTCCTTATTTTTAAGCCTCATGTTGGTGAAGACCAACTGAATGTGCCCTTGACAGTTATACACACACACACACACACACACACACACACACACACACACGCACGCACGCACGCACGCATGCACAGAGTCTAGGAACATACTAGAGAAGAGTACTGGGGTGAGATGTGACCCCAGTTGTTCTAGAGTCTGACTGTCGTGTTAGGTATATCTGCCAGCTCACAGCTATGGGGAGGACCTGAGGTGAAGGAGGCCATAGCACCTAGGATGGACTAGGCAAACAGTAAGGGGAGGTTCACCAGTAGTTATAGATGGATAGAGAATCCTCAATGAAGTTGATTCTGACAGCATCCCAAAGCCCTGGAGGCTACCTTGGTCTGTTTTGTCTCAACTGGAAGAATCACAGAGACACAGAGGAGGTTAGGCCCAGATGCAAGGCACATAAAAGATCCTCAGGGTCCAGAGTTCTCAAACAGTGTTGAGCCTCAAAAGAATCAAGAGAGAAACTGGTTCCAAATGAATATGTTAATGCCACAGCCCTAAAATGTCTGATTTAGGAATCTTCACTTTAGGAATAATGTGCAGGTGGCTTGCTGATACTCCATCAGATCAAAGTGTGATTGGCTGTGTGGGCCTGTTAGAAGAGGAACCAGTGGGCATAGGCAAGCCCCAGGTCTAATGGAATGGTGCATCTAGGAACATAAACCTTTGGGCTGTACCACGATAGACTTGAATCGTTGTGTGCTACATCTGCCTGCTGTCTATGCTGTTGCGGAAGGTAAATGTCTACAATATTGGGGTGGAACCATTTCAATTGCCTCCTGACAATCTATAGTCTCCATGTCTGCTCTTGCTGCTCCAGGATGGAATGGTATGAGCTCTTAATACCAAGCTGTCTCTTTCCCTTTAAAGGAAGCACCTAACTAGCTTCCAAGTAGTCTTGATCACTAAGACCTCTAGTTATCATTTGGGGCAATAAACCTTTGTTGGGACCAGCTTCTTAAAGAATTGCTACAAGGGCAGGGATCAAAGTACCCAGGTCCTTCTGGGACAGGATAGTACCTCTACACTGCAAGTTGATGATATTAGTCAAGATTGCAGGCTATCTTAGCTACTTTTCAATTACTGTGACAAAACATGATTACTAAGGTAACTTATAAAATAAAGCATTTAATTTGGGGCTCACAGCTCTAGAGGGTTAGTTGATGACCATCATAGTAGGGAGCATGGCAGTAAGCAGACATGGTGCTAGAACAGTAGCTGAGAACTTACATTGATCCATAAGCATGAGGCAGAAAGCCTAAGAGTAGTATGGGCTTTTGAAACCTTAAAGCCTGCTCTTAAAGACACTCCTCTTCCAACAAGGCCACACCTACCCATTCTTAAATAGTTACACAAACTGAGCACCAAGTAGTCAAACATATGGGCCTATAGGGGTCATTGTCATCTAAACCATGACACAGGCCAAAGTAGAAATAAATGAGGACCTTAAATTACTGGAATGTCTTTTTTGTATTTGTGCTTTAGGACTAAATCCTCTTTATGTTGAAAGGTTAGAAACTAGGGTGGTAAAGATGCAGAGGTATCACAGAGCTGCTGATGTTTTCACTCACCCAGGAAACTTCATTTCATAAAGGCTAACATTTAGCTCATGCAGTCTTTGTTACACACACACACACACACACACACACACACACAATGTAGCTCAGAGACACACTTTTCATTCCTGAGGACCAAGCCTGGACGAAGTGCTACTGTAATCACTGCATTAGCACCTAGCCCAGAGAACCTAGCGTCGCATTAGGAGAATTTATAAAACCACTGCCTAGAGAATTACATGTATTCAAAGAGGCAGCCAACATCTCATTTGCTGGAAGAAGGCGGAAGTGAATTCTCTATTCTTTACCTTTTATCTTTCTTGATCTAGATAAGGTCTGTGAAGGCCAAAAACTTATGAATTGATTAGGCAGTTCCAGATCAATGGAAAGGATTTTCTGGATAGTGATTACACATTATATTGATGGAAAGACTCCACTTTTTCTTTTCAGAAAGCAGCTCAAGGCCAAGGTGAAGAGATGGATGTGATAAAACCTGCTCCAAGATACCGTCCAAATCTTTGGTTTTATAGAAGGCCTTGATGTGAAGCTCAGAGAGCTCCTTTGCTGGTAAATCCTTAATATCAAGGCTGCAAAATCATCACTATTGTTAATTACAGATGGCTCATAGTATATTGGTAGGTAGTATCTTTATTTGCTTCAAAGATATGAGTCAGATTCTAGTAGAATGTGAGATTGGTTGAAAAGGGAATTCTTTGTAATATTAGGCATGAAGTATGAGGGTAGAGAGTTGCTGGTAGCTAAACCCTGAAATAAAACTCTGATATGGGTAGTATAATAGTCTAATTTCAGCTACAGGTAAAGTGTATACACAAAGGGGAATGTAAGTATACCAGGCCTGATTTCAACCGCACAAACTGTTAGACCTACTGGACCAAGGACTGAAAGGTTGCCTAAGATGCCCTGAGTAGAATCTAATGTGCATTTGATAAATGACTTACCATTTATATGCCAGGATCTTTGATATATTCTTTAATGTAATTATGACATTTAGTCCTTATAATCCTATGAAGTAGGTAATATCACCTGCAATTTATAAATGAGGACATGGAGGCACAACACAGCTCAGGTTGGCTGAGCATTCTTAGGTGCTGTGGTCGGAATAGATGGAACTTGAATTCACTATGATACAGCATCTTCCCCAGTTCTGTAAGGACTACAAGAACATACCTCACTCCACTGGAGGATAGAGGAGAATACCATAGGAACAAAGCACACCTTAGCTGGTTGTTGTTCTGGTAGTCAGCTGGATAGTTTTGTTATGGAGAGAGAAGCTGGCCTCTTATTGGCTGGATAAATATCAATAGGACTGTTTGGTTGCTCACTAATTTCTATGGTAATGTGCTTGTTCTGCAGGTGCCAGCATGGGAAAGGACCGAGTGACACGGGACAAGGACATACCATCCACGGATGAAATAAGGTGTCTGACTTTGGTGGGGAGATGACGTGGCTGACTTGGCATCTAGATCTCCTTTTCATGCAGTTATCTACATGTTGGTAAGGCTGAGGAGGGGCAGGTGGAGGAGGACGGTTGGCTGCTATAGTAAAAAGTTCTGCTGTGTACAGCTCTTCAGGGAATTGGAACTATAGTACAGTCACTTTCATTCACTCTATCTGATGCATAAAATGAGGCTACTGGGACGCCCAACTCTTGCAGTTTGAACTTAACTGGACAGTAAGTATGAGCCAGAAGTCTCACTCTACACACGCCTGCAGAGCTTGCCAAGCTTCTGGCTCTATCATTCACTGCCCCAAGTGGAACACTCAGGAAACATCAGCACAATCAGCAAGACAATGATCTCTTTTTCCAGAGGCAAAGAGGCTCAGTGTGGCCAGGTGGAAGCCTGCAGTGTCATGCAGTCAGAGGGCGGAAGTAAAACGCAGCTGAGCTGTCTGTGTGGGTTTTAAGTGCACTGTCAGATCAGGATGAAGGAAGGCATTGCAAGCTCAAGTGCAGAACCAGAGACAGGCACACCAGCGAGATGAAAGGATAGGACTGGCTGAAGGGACTGTCCCAATGGCAGTATTGAGGAAGTTGAGTCACGACCTTATGTCAGGTTCTAATAATCCTAGAACTGTTTGCAAGACTAGGGTGAGTTCCATTTTAAGAAAATCTGGATGTGACAAAGTGACTTCCTAATGGACTGACTACGAAAGAATCTAATGACTCAAAGAGGTCCATGGGCCAAGGAACTAGGAAGGCGAGAGTCCTTTTACACAGAAACAGGCAGCCTAGCAGGCCTCTTTCTTTGCTAGCAGGCAACACCCACACTCTTGCCACACTCATCTGTGACTGCGGTCCAGGCAAATCTTGAACTCCTGCCTCATCATCCCAAATAGCTGAGATTACTGGTTTGTTCTGCCAGGGGTGACTTTCCCTGGCAAAATTAAGCCAGTTCCACTGTGCGATTCTTATAAATATGAAGTCCTTCAGGAGTTTCCCACATCTCTATCCCACCTTCCATCACTGCCTACTTCACACATAGCTCCCAGTGACACTGAGATGTAAGGCTCCCCAGGGCCTCCCTGCTTTTTGGGGTGTTGATTTTCACATCTTATTTTATGCTGCTCTGCCTCTGTACTGCTGCTGTAGCTTTCTGACATAGCCTTCCTCTACCTCGTTGGCTGTCTGGCCCAGCCCTTTTCACCCTCTGAAGTGTTACAGGTCTTCACATCTCTCAAGTCCTGCTTCTCAACCATTTTTCTCACTATTGTGCCTGGCTCCCACTCAAGGATCTCTTTATAAGATAGCTTCTCTTAATCACCTCCTCCTGTCATGAGATTTTAATATCATAGATACGCTGTACATCTGCTTCTATATGGAGTCCCTTTGGAGGACTATAAATTATTTTAACATTTAAAGTGATTTCCCCTTCAGTAATGAGCTTTTGCTCCCCTGGGGCATTATCACTTATATGGCAAATGTATGCAGAACAAGCTCAAACATGGCTACTCCTGGATGTCTTTTAGAGGCTCATTTTCACCCTTGGTTTCTATGGTGAAAGTCATTCTTGAGACCTTTCCTATATCTCTGACTATGCCCTCTCAAGATCCTATCATAGACTTTTCTTCTACCCGCCTCCCTCCCTCTCTGTGTGTGCACTTGTGCGTGTGCATGTGTGTATTGTGGGCATGGAGTCCAAGTCCTCACACATGGCAATCATGTGCTCTACACGGAGATAAACCTCAGTTTCCATCTTCCCTTTATTTAATAACTTCCATACCACAAGGGTCAGTCTTTGTTTTATTTCCTACTATTCCGTGCATTCTTTCCAGGACAGTTGGTCTAGTTCCTTGTTTTTAATAACTACCCATGATGCTATTAAGTCAAAGGCTGTCATTCCATTGACGGCGACTCCCTTAGCTCCAGCCTCTTGCTGTTTTGTGAGGATAGTCAATAGACGAGGGATGGGCAGCACTGCTGTTTCTGTCAATGTAGAGTCCCAGGTTCTATCCCAGACCTCTTGACCAGAGTTTGCATTTTAACAAGCTCCCAAGATATTCTATATAGACACTAAAGATAGAGACGCCCAGGGCAGTGTCCTATTACCAGCTCCCTAACAGATGCCATTAATAAAGTATAAACTCATCAGTCCTCACGTGCACTTGCTGATTCCCTAACTCAGCAGATGCAGTCACCTACACACAAAGGCCATGCCACCCACCGCTTCTATGTCATTTATGACTCCTTGGTCACCTTTCTATCTGCTCTACCACTAGGTGCCCCTGACTGTTTCCTCTTCTGTGCCTATCACTACTGCTCTCATCTGCTCTTAGCATGGCAAGCCCTAACCTGTGTCCCTGCTCGCAGCCTCTCTTCCCGGGATTTACCTGCCAACTACAGTTAGAATGGGTTTCTAAGATACAAGTCTGACAGAGATACTTACCCTTGGCTACATTTCTTTCAATAACTCTTCAGTGTCTTAAGCGGGGTTCTTAGCCTAAGTGACAGTTCTTAGCCTGGGATCCAGGACAGGTTTTAGGAAACTTTCTCAAACTATGAGGAAAATTTTGTGTTTGTAACCATTTTCTAAGGACAAAGAAAGAGCTTTCATTGAATTTTCTGAGACATTCAAGGACAAAGACAGGTTAAGAACCACTGGGGGAAAAAAATGACCAAGCTTGACAGAGTCCGAGCTATTTAGTTGGGCATATAAAGACCATTCCAATCCTTATCTCTGGCCACTTGTCTATAAGAGTCCATGCTTTTCAGGTTTACTAACAGACTCGGCTGTTCCCACGACTCTTCCATCTCTGTGTTTGTGTGCACACTGTTCCTGCAATAATCCAGGAGTGACACACACCTGCTAGGTGGTAGAGCCTGGATTTACATCTAGGTCTTATTTCAGAGTTTATGGTCATTCTGTTCTATAGGGGCATGACATTTTGCATTATAACTTAGTACTCAAAAGTGTATCCAAAACAAGGTTCATGCAATTCTCATACATAGATCTCACATATATCATAGATACAACATTGTGCATATATATATGTATATATACACATTGTACATATATATATTACAATGTATATATGTATATATATAATGCATATATGTATATATATATAATTGTTGCAGTCCACTAAGATGTTAAAATGTTGCATTAATGAGTTGCTGCCATCAGTATCAAAAATGCTGCACTAGTCTTTTGCTGATACAGGAAGTTCTCATTATCAAGGAGCAGCAGTAGAAAGGTTTGGGATTTTCTAGGATTTCAAAAGCTATGGATGTGTTTGATAGTGAACTGACCACTTACTATCAGTCTCAACTCAAGCAACCCTCTGAATTATGCACTAACACCCAGTCTATCTGTCCATTCATTTTTGAGTCTCCTAGATCATCAGATACATTGCCTAGCAACTCAATACTAATTTATCACAGAGTAAAGTTACTAGTCATGTATAAAATGCAGGATGTCACGAAGTGGACACACAAAATAAAAAACATCAATATGGTCAGCTAATTCACGACTGAAAAGGAAGAAAATAAAAAAAATAAAAATAAAATAAAATAAAAAGAACAGGAAGAAAATAAGCAAGGACCATGATTTTTAAGTATAGTTCAGAAGAGAGTATTGTGAATACCGAGTTGATTAAAGAGAAGCTCACAGGAAAACAGATACTTCTTGAATACCCTGGCAAAAATCAGCTCTTAATAACCACAGTATAAGAATCTTAGGAAATCAACATACCACCTTGAAATACCATGCAATTTTGTTTAAAAAGAATAGACCCTAATCAAAATACACCAATCCCTGGCATGCCATTTGTTGGGGGAACTAATATATAGTTTTGCTCAGGACTCAATTTTATGAAACAAGACAAAACAAATATATGATTCGCATTATTCCTACTGGCATCCTAATTATCCATTTAATAAGACTCTGCTCATTCAGCATGCACTCCATAATCCTTCCACCTTTAAAGGAAGATTTCTTCTTATTTTATGTATGTGGATGTTTTGCCTGTATGTGTCTAGAGCTAGTGGAGGTCAGAAGAGGACATCATATCCCCTGTAACTGAAATTATGGACAGTTTGGGGCTAGCATGTGGGTGCTGGGAACTGAACCTAGGTCCTCAACAAGAACAGCAAGTGCTCTTCATTGTTGAGCAATCTTTCCAGCCCCACCTCCTCCTTTTTAAAGATACAGTCTCAATATGTAGCTTAGGCTGATCTCAAACTTGCAATCTTCTTGCCACTGCCTCTAAAATTCTGGATTATAGGAAGGTACTGCCATGTCATGTTTTAGTACCTCTTTAAATGAATTTACGAAGTGAAGTGAGCATTTGTCTAATCTCACTTCCCTTGAATAATAAGAACCTCCTATCTGCTTGTTTTCTTTGCATATGACATACAGCAGAGCTTAATGTCTGTAAACTGGATGATTTCAATAGTATCTAATTCAATCAGCATATGGAAGAACTACCGAAATTCTTTAATAAGTCCTCACCCCACCAGAGAAAATGCCCTATTCTTTATTTAGTATGAATCACAAAGCTTTGTAATGTTGTCTTGACTTGTCTTCAGACTGACCATTTCACTACTTTGGGTTCTCCAGATGCACCATACTATTCTGCTGCTATAGTGCCATCAATCCTTCTGCTGGGCAATTTCTCTCCTTACTAAGTGAGAAAGCATGACTCCTTTCTCATTACATACTAGCACATGATTATAAACATACACACACTCACTATAGCACGTCATCACTGCCTCCCATTTATAGAAATAACAGAAGTACATCAGAGAAAATACAAGAGACAGAAAAAGATAGGTGCATATGTACACAATTTTAAGTGGCTTAAAAATTTGTATGTTATGTGAGTTTTAAATTTTATCTCATGCATAAGCATATAAAATACATGTCCATACCACATGTGCAAAGCCAACAATTTTTGCTGTATTTTAAGACTTTTTCAATCGTACAAAAATCTTACATGAGTATAATCTAAGTGAATGAGTGTATGTTAGAGCTATCTACCCTTAACAAAAACCCAACATTATATGAAGGACATTTTTCCTAGTTACGCAATCAACCTAACCACCAATTTTTTGCTTTTTTGACACAGTCTCCCTATGTAACCCTGACTGTCCTGAAACTTACTATGTAGACCAGGCTGGTCTCTAACTCACAGAGATCCACCTACCCTGTGGGATTAAAGGCTTGCACTACCACACCTGGCTCTGACCACCATTTTTAATGGTTATATAACATCCCAGTGAGAGAAGATACTATCTAACCATTCTACTCCGGTTAAATGTTTAGCTCTCCCTGCCTGTTGCCTAAATAGCTAGAAAGTATCATCAAGTATCATCATCATACTTACACTTACCGCTTGGGTGTTTTGTTTTGTTTTGTTTTTGGATTAGTTTCCTTAGAATAGATTATCAAGGGTCATCTCAAATTTGGCTGGAAAGAAAAATATATATCTCATTTTCTCTATGTGATGTTAACTTTTGTTTTTACCATTTGTTGTGTATTTGTGTCATTTTGTTTATTTATGAAACTATCCATGTTAAACTAATTAGAATAAAGGGTTTAACTCCTGGTTATATCTACCCTATTTTTTTGCTTCTTTTAATTTGGCTAAATTTCAGCTATAACAGCAGTTATCATATGATGACAAAACCTTTGTAAACACGAGAAAAAAGTAGTTTTTTAAAATCATGAGCTAGGTGTGGTGGCATATGCCTGTAGTTTGCAGCACTTGAAAAACAGAAGCAGGAGGATCACTGCCAGCTTGAAGCAAGCAGTGAGTCCCATGACAACCAGGCCCACAAAGTGAGCTGCTGCCTCAAAATCAAAGAAGCCCCCGTGCAACTCTGCTGCTGCTAGGTGACCAGTGGACTGATTCCCACTGTTTTCCTCAAGCGTGTGACAAAGCAATTACAATGTGCACATTACTTTAAATCTCACTTTTTAAGTATATTTTAAGGCTCGGCGGTGGTGGCGCACACCTTTAATCCCAGCACTTAGGAGGCAGAGGCAGGCGGATTTCTGAGTTCGAGGCCAGCCTGGTCTACAGAGTGAGTTCCAGGACAGCCAGGGCTATACAGAGAAACCCTGTCTCGAAAAACCACATACATACATACATATACATACGTATATATACATACATATATATTCAGGGCTGGAGAGATAGCTCAGTGGTTAAGAACACTGTTCTTCCAGAGGACTTAGACTCAATTCCCAGCACCTACATGGCAGCTCACAAGTGTCTATGACTTCAGTTCCAGGAGATCCAATACCCTCACATAGACATGCATGCAGTTAAATCACCAATGTACATTAAAATAGAAATAAATAAATTATTAATTATTTAATTATTTAAAAGTATTTTATTCTTGAAATGCCCTATAATTTTCATAAAGCATAAGGGCTTGAGATATATGTATCACAGTGGTACAGTGTGTAGGAAGCAATGCAGGAGGCCTTGGGTCCAGCCCTTAGAAAAGAATACAGAGAGACAAAGCAAAAATTATAGCATGTATAATATATTTCATGGGCTAAACTCACCATTCCTTTATTCCCTGACTGCTAGATTATCATTTATTTTACATTCTTTCAGATACAGGCTTAAAAGGGATTTGTGCATTAATTCTGTCTATCTGGAATCCTGGGAAGAGAAGGAAAGGCTTTGCACTTGAACCTACTACTGACCTATATCCCCAGCACCAAGCTGGTTGGTTGTTTAGCTGTTTTTTTTTTCCAGACAATAGATCAGGCTGGCCTTGAACTCCAGAGATCCACCTGCCTCTAGGATTAAAGGCATGCACCACCACCACCACCACCACCACCACCACCACCTGACCGCACCAAGTTGTTTTAATTTGCATTTTTGATTAGTAATGAACGTTTTCTCACATCTTCTAATTGCACTTATACTTTCTTATACATTGTCTATTCATGTTCTTTCGTCTTATTTCTTTTTATACATTATAACCCATGTGGCCTTAAATAATACAGGTCTGTCACACTTTGTCATATTTATGTTACGTGGGCTTTGCCAGTCTGTGTTTATCTTTTATTCTTAAAGTGGCTTAAAAACGTGTATGTTTTATTAGTTTTTAATATTTTTCAGTGTCAGATTTGATCTTTTTCCTTGAGTCTATTTCCTACTACTTCCTAAATGAAGAAATCTATTCCTCGTTAGAAGTTTGATAAATATAGCCATCCATCCCAGTTTTAGAACTTGTTGTTTTTAATATTTAACTCTTCTTTCCAACTGCCACCTGTTTTAGTTTATTACAGGAGATGAAAATATAAATGCTACAAGCTGTCACAACATGTTTTAATGAACAGTCCTTTCTACTCCTACCATGCATCCTTTTTAAAAATCTCTTTCTCTCTTCAGAGACTTGAAGTTCTTGTCATACAGATCTTTCACTTGTTTGGTTAGCGTCACGCCAAGATACTTAATATGGTTTGTGGCTATCGTAAAGGGTATTATTTCTCTTACTTCTTTCTCAGCCTGCTTATCCTTTGAGTATAGGAAGGCTTCTGACTTGCTTGAGTTGATTTTATATCCGGCACTTTGCTGAAGTCGTTTATCAGCTGTAGGAGTTCTCTGGTGGAGTTCTTTGGGTCGCTTATGTATACTATCATATCGTCTGCAAATAGTGATAGTTTGACTTCTTCCTTTCCAATTTGTATCCCTTTGACCTCTTTTTCTTGTCTAATTGCTCTAGCTAGAACTTCAAGTACTATATTGAAAAGATATGGAGAGAGAGGGCAGCCTTGTCTAGTCCCTGATTTTAGTGGGATTGCTTCAAGTTTCTCTCCGTTTAGATTGAAGAAGACCTCGGAAGATGGAAAAATCTGCCATGCTCATGGATTGGCAGGATTAATATAGTAAAAATGAGCATCTTACCAAAAGTAATACACAGATTCAATGCAATCCCCATCAAAATCCCAACTCAATTCTTCATAGAGTTAGAAAGAGCAATTCAAAAATTCATCTGGAATAACAGAAAACCCAGAATAGCTAAAACTATTCTCAAGAGTAAAAGAACCTCTGGGGGAATCAGTATCCCGGACCTCAAGCTGTACTACAGAGCAATAGTGTTAAAAACTGCATGGTATTGGTACAGTAACAGACATGTAGATCAATGGAACAGAATTGAAGACCCAGAAATGAATCCACACTCCTATGGTCACTTGATCTTTGACAAAGGAGCTAAAACCATCCAGTGGAAAAAAGATAGCCTTTTCAACAAATGGTGCTGGCTCAGCTGGAGGTCAACATGCAGAAGAATGCAAATTGACCCATCCTTATCTCCTTGCACTAAGCTCAATTCTAAGTGGATCAAAGATCTCCACATAAAACCAGACACACTGAAACTAATAGAAGGGAAACTAGGGAAGAACCTTGAACATATGGGCACAGGGGAGAATTTCCTGAACAGAACTCCAATAGCTTATACTCTAAGATCAAGAATAGACAAATGGGACCTCATTAAATTACAAAGTTTTTGCAAGGCAAAAGACACCGTCAAAAAGACAAAGCGGCAACCAACTAACTGGGAAATGATCTTTACCAACCTTACATCCGACAGAGGGCTAATATCCAAGATATACAAAGAACTCAAGAAGTTAAACTCCAGAGAGGCAAGTAACCCTATTAAAAAATGGGGTACAGAGCTCCACAAAGAGTTCTCACCTGAAGAATATCTAATGGCTGAGAAGCACCTAAAGAGATGTTCATCATCCTTAGTCATTAGGGAAATGCAAATCAAAACAACCCTGAGATTCCATCTCACACCAGTCAGGATGGCTAAGATCAAAAACACAGGAGACAGCAGTTGTTGGCGAGGATGTGGAGAAAGAGGAACACTCCTCCACTGCTGGTGGAATTGCAGGCTGGTACAACCACTCTGGAAAGCAGTCTGGCGGCTCCTCAGAAAACTGGGCATGACACTTCCGGAGGATCCGGCTATACCACTCCTGGGCATATACCCAGAGACTTTACCTGCATGCAATAAGGACACATGCTCCACTATATTCATAGCAGCCTTATTTATAATAGCCAGAAGCTAGAAAGAACCCAGATGTCCCTCAACGGAGGAATGGATTCAGAAGATGTGGTATATTTACACAATGGAATACTACTCTGCAATTAAAAACAATGAATTCACGAAATTCCTAGGCAAATGGTCAGAACTTGAAAATATCATCCTTAGTGAGGTAACCCAATCACAAAAGATCACACATGGTATGAAGTCACTGATAAGGGGATATTGACCCAGAATCTCAGAATACCCTAGACACAATCAGCATATCAATAGATTTCTAAAAAGATGGAAGGAGAGACCCCTGGTCCTGGAAAGACTGGATGTAGGGGAACGCCAGGACAGAGTAATGAGAGGGGGTTGAACGGAGAAAAGAGGGAGGGAAGGGGGCTTATGGGACTTTCGGGGAGGGAGGAAACGGGAAAGGGGAAGTGATTTGGAATGTAAATTAAAAAAATAAAATAAAATTAAATTAAAAAAAAAATCTCTTTCTCCAATGCAAATTTGATCTAAGAAATTACTGCTCCAGGCACTTGTAATCTTAGCACTCCGGAGGCTGAGGCAGGAGGATCATAAGCTTTAGGGCAACTTTGGCTATACAGTGTGATCCCATCTCAAAGTATCAACAAAAAAAATTGTTTGTCTCATACCAGCAATAGAAGTAGGCATTGATCCCCACTAAAACTCCTGTCCTACATGGAGTCTTAAGTAATAATTGAACATTATGTCTTAACATTCTTCAGTCTTCCACATATGATTAAGTGTTGATCATGAGCATAAGAACAAAGTAGAAAGGCTGCATCTTACACAAGTTTGATTGCTCTCTGCTTTTATTTATTGAGATAGGGCCTCTTAAACCCAGAGCTCACCAATTCTGGTTAGTCTAAGATATCCAGTTTACCCCGAGAATCGCCCCGTCTCTGCCTCTTTAGTGCTGGCATTACTGGAAGCCACCTTATCTGCCCAGCTTCTCCCTGGGTTCTGTGGCTCTGAACTGTGATTCGCACGCACAGCGGGCTCTTTACCTGCTGAGCTCTTTCTCTGGTCCCCCTTTCCATCTTTCACTTCCCATCGGTGACCTCCAAACTGCGTCTCAGCTATGTATCCCTACTTGTCCAGGCTTTATTCAAAATCGAACACAATCTCTCTTAAAGTTCTTAAAGCTTTCCTTTCCTCCAAACCATGGAGAAACTATATCCATGTAAGATTGTAGAGACATGGAAGGAAATAGTGAATAACAGCCCTTAAAGATGATCTTTTCTTAAAATTTATGGAGAAATACTTTACATATTATAAAATTTGAAAGTGATCATTTGCTGAAGGAAAATATCAGTATAGATTTACTAACTAGTAAAGAGATTCCAGTAGAAATGCCTCTTTGAAATCAAAGTAAAGTATATTGTCAAATGCATGGATAAAATACTAAACAGTGCACCCAGTCAAGACTGATCACTTTATATGTACATATAGACTTTGGGGTGTATAAAGATGAAATGCCAGGTTGGGAATATAACTCAGTGATGGAGCACTTGCCTAGCATGCATGAGGTCCTATGTTCAATTTCCAGCACTGAAACCTTGGGGCTGGGCATGTAGCTCAGTTGGTAGAGAGCCCTGGGGTTGACCCTCTGCATTGCATAAACCAGACACGATTGCTGCATCCCTGTAATCCCAGCACTTCGAGGTAGCAGCAATTTAAGGTCACTCATAGCTACAAAGAGAGTTTGATGTCAGAATAAAATAAAATAAAATAAAAAATAAGCTGTACATCATTTTTAAAAAAAAACAGAGGCCATAACAGCTGACTGCCAGCAGGTGGCACTTGACCCACAGCAAAGTCTGGAGCAAAAATTACTGAATTGATCAAGGAAATGCTACTAAACAGTAAAAGTTTCCTCCATACAGGAAGCTGCAAGTGCAAAAACTGAAGAAAAAAGGTAGAATTAGTCTGTAAGGCATGAGCCCAGTGACAGTTTGTTCAACTGTCTGTGTGGGGAAAGAAATAATGCTCTCTCCCTTCTAGGTTCTTGGTTGAATGATGAATTGGCATAAAAAAATTAACAGGAGAAAAAGAATTGTTTTCACACACACACACACACACACACATCTCATTAATGAGACTGAATACAACATAGCATCCTGAGCCACTGAATAGGGACTTTCTGGGGGATGGTGGAGACAAATGGCAGGGGCGCTAGGGGAGAAAACACACTGGCAAAGAATAAAAATGCCTTGGAGCCTCTCTCTTCCTCCTAGATACTGTTGCTGTGCACTTTACCCCCCTTGCCAAAAGGCCTAGATCTTGTGTACCAACTGACTCACTGGACCTGGCCAGCCTCCCTAAGTTCATAATGAGAGAAAATGAAGAAAAGGAAAGAGGATTTTGGTCAAAGCTCAGCCTAGTCAGAAAGGCAGCTAATCCATACTTTCACAATATATCTTCTACAAACTTAGACAGAATTGAACTCTTTAAGGATCATATACTAGGTTAGACCAGTGTTTTCATTATTCTAGTTTGATATTCCTAACATATAGTAGCATTAGTCCTTTACCAGAGTTTCCAAAAAATCACTCTTATTTAATTTTCAAATGTAGTGATATGCAGTACCAGCCCCAAGATTGGGTTATTTCCTCAGAATAGAGTTCTAAGAATACTGTTATCAAGTCAACAAGTATGAACATATTTCCCACTTTTAATACTACCAAATTTTCAAGAAGCTAGTTACAATAGAACCCTGACAGCACCTGAGTATTTTCAAATAAAGATTTTTTTATTTGGGTGGGGGAAAATATACTTGGCTTCGATTTCCCTATCTCAAAGGTAAGAAATTCATGCCTGACATGCAGTGTTTAATCAATGCTGGTTTAAGGAATAAATGGGATGTATGAATCTGTATACCTGGGAGGTTTAAATAGATGAGATTGCAGTGAAAAAAAACAGGACATAGAAACTTGATGGGCAGCTTAAGGCAGGGATCTCCTAAAGCAGCTGTTCCAGGAATGTCCAAATGCTAAAAGGGAGCTCTGGTTCCTTATCTGCTCCCAAATGAGCACCCCACCTACGTGTGGACATGAGCAGAACTCCAGTCCAGACACTAAGAGCATCTGGTACACAGCTTTAGAACTGGATCTCTGGCTTTCCACGATGGAAATGGGTTTTACCCAGTCCCCAGTTTCATCCTATCTCCTAAATGATGTCAGGGCAACAGCTTTAGAGCAGAGACTGTTAGGATATCTAGAGGAGATAAGAAATCAGAATCTAAGTTAACAGTCCAGGCTACTCAAAACAGAAGAGTTAATGAAGCAAGTCCAAGAGCCTACCTAAAGGCATGCTCAATAGATTGGAGGAACAATTAATTACATCCTTAATGAGAGGATGTACTTTTTCTTCCCAGAAGCCACCCCCTACACACACACACACACACACACACACACACACACACACACACACACACACACACACACACTGTGCACTGTAGTTACTTTTCAAGCTGTGGCTTGGTTAACCCTGCTTGCTTTTCTGAATGATTTAGAAGAGTATAATCAATCAATCAATCAATCAATCTCTCCCTCTCTTTTCAGATACTGGCCATTCTCTTTCCACAGATCCTCTGGGCTTTCTTACTCTTCTTCTCTGATGTTATTTCTACCCCTAACTCCCAACCTCTCATTTCTGTTATGTGTTGGCTTACAAAAGGCATGATTTTTCTCTCTTCCTCTTTTTCAGCCTTTCTGGCCGCTACCAAAATTTACAGCTTGCCTGCCCTAAGGGTTTCCTTTTAAAGACTAGTAATTGTCATTGTCCTCAAGCTTATTTTATTTTATTGAAACAGGATCTTACTATGCAGTCCTAGCAGGACTAGAACTCAGAGACCTGCTTGCCTCTGTCTCCTGAGTGCTAAGATTAAAGACATATGTCACTATGCCTAGCCTTAGTCTATTCTTAAATTCTTTAATTAATTGGACTAAAACCCCAAGAAGAGACCCCAATTTTCCCAGTAACAAGGGACACTCCAGGTTAGGCTTCCCCAAAATTTCTAGTAACAATAACAGGTCATGCCTAGCTTCATGTAAGCTTATAAGCCTGTAGCCCTGCTTCAGATAGTCTCTAGGGTTACCAAGGAATTCAGACCTGAATCAGGTCAATCCACTCAAAGTCTGTCTTTTCCATTCACCAGACAGAATTAGCTGAACTGAAAGCTGTCCTAAACAGTGAATGATATGTGGGTACGGTTGAACTTGCATGTAGCCAGCCAGCCAGTCACAACTGATACCACTAGAATATAGGGCCATTGTCTAGAAAATGGTGGTATAAGGAGGAAGGTCTGAAACTGACCCGGGCCCCAGTAGGCTTTTTGCAGTAGTCAGAAACTTGGGAAATGACAGCACACTTGCCAGAACAAGCTTCTCAGGGACGCCATAGGACTTTCTTTCTTCTTCTTCTTATTTTTTTTTTTATTTTCTAAGTTTTTTTATTTACATTCAAAATCATTTCCCCTTTCCCGTTTCCTCCCTCCCCGAAAGCCCCCTTCCCTCCCTCTTTTGACTTTCTTACTCCACATGCCCAAAAGACAGAGAAGCCCTGGATGCTGAGAAGAGCTCTTCTCTTCATTCTTTAGCTTTAATAAGAAAAGCTTTTGTTTTAGTTTTAAACTTTAAAAAGTAAAACAAAAACTAACAGAAGCAGGCTAATCTCTTTGTTTAAGACCATGTAAAATCATTACTAAAATATTAGTTTTCTACTGCCAGGGTAGTATATTCTATATATTTAGTTTTACAAGGCCTCCTTTGGCTAGGAAACCTGACCATTTCAAAAAGAATATCATACTATTATGTGATGCACACCTTTAATCCCAGCACTTGGGAGGCAGGCAGATTTCTGAGTGTGAGGCCAGCCTGGTCTACAGAGTGAGTTCCAGGACAGCCAGGCTACACAGAGAAACCCTGTCTTGGGGGGGTGGGAGGGAGAGGGAAGAAAGAAAATTTGCATACATTAAAAGTATGGCTGCCTTTCAGTCTGAAAGAATCAAGTGTTGTTTTGTTTTTACTGAAGATGAAGGCTTTGGTTGACTGCACTTCCCTAACACGTAGTACTTCTAACATACCCATTGAGATTCCAGATGTGGAGTAAGACCTTCTTGTCAGACAGAGTAGGAAGTTACACACACACACACACACACTCCAAAAAAGGCCTTCTCTAAGCAAAGAGCACCTAAGAAGAACCACTTTTTTCCTTAGAGAGATATCCATGTTATCATTTTCCCTGGATAGAGTAATGTTGATTACTTGATTGTCTGAAGTGTTTTCTTCTATGTCTACTCTCATCAATTGTAGGCACTCAGTTCTACAAGTTTTCCTCTTAGCACTGCTTTCATTGTGTCCCATAAGTTTGGGTAGGTTGTGCCTTCATTTTCATTAAATTCTAAAAAGTCTTTGATTTCTTTCCTTATTTCCTCCTTGACCAAGTTATCATTGAGTAGAGCATTGTTCAGCCTCCATGTGTATGTGGGATTTCTGTTGTTTTTGTTGCCATCAAAGACCACCCTTACTCCATAGTGATCTGATAGGAGGCATGGGATTAGTTAAATCTTCTTATATCTGTTGAGGACTGTTTTGTGACCAATTATATGGTCAATTTTGGAGAAGGTATCATGAGGTGTTGAGAAGAAGGTATGTTCTTTTGATTTAGGATGAAATGTTCTATAGATATCTATTAAATCCATTTGGTCAAAACTTCTGTTAGTTTCACTGAGTCTCTGTTTAGTTTGTTTCCCTGATCTGTCCATTGTTGGGAGTGGGGTGTTGAAGTCACCCACAATTATTGTATGAGGTGCAATGTGTGCTTTGAGCTTTAGTAAATTTTCTTTTACGAATGAGGGTGCCCTTGTATTTGGAGCATATATGTTCAGAATTGAGAGTTCTTCTTGGTAGATTTTTCCTTTGATGAGTATAAAGTGCCCTTCCTTGTCTTTTTTGATGACTCTTGGTTGAAAGTCTATTTTATTGGATATTAGAATGGCTACTTCAGCTTGTTTCCTGGTACCATTTGCTTGAAAAACTCTTTTCCAGCCTTTTACTCTGAGTTAGTGTTTGTCTTTGACACTGAGATGCATTTCCTGTATGCAGCAAAATGCTGGGTCCTGTTTATGTATCAAGCCTGTTAGTCTATTGAGGTATTGAGTCCATTGATGTTAAGAGATATTAAGGAATAGTGATTGTTGCTTCCTGCTATTTTTGATGCTATTTTTATGTTTGTGTTATTATCTCCTTTTAGGTTTGTTGAAAAAAGATTAATTTCTTGCTTTTTCTAGTGTGTAGTTTCCCTCCTTTTGTCGGTGTTTTCCATTCATTATCCTTTGAAGGACTGGATTTGTGGAAAGATACTGTGTAAATTTGTTTTTGTCACGGAATACCTTGTTTTATCCATCTATGGTATTTGAGAGATTTGCTGGATATAGCATTCTGGGTTGGCATTTGTGTTCCCTTAGGGGTCTGTATGACATCTGCCCAGGCTCTTCTGGCTTTCATAGTCTCTGGTGAGAAGTCTGGTGTAATTCTTATAGGTCTACCTTTATATGTTACTTGACCTTTTTCCCTTACTGCTTTTAATATTCTTTCTTTTAGTATATCTGGTGTTTCAATTATTATGTGACGGGAGGAATTTCTTTTCTGGTCAAATCTATTTGGGCTTCTGTAGGCTTCTTGTATGTTCATGGGAATCTCTTTCTTTAGGTTAGGGAAGTTTTATTCTATAATTTTGTTGAAGACATTTACTGGCCCTTTAAGTTGGAAATCTTCACTCTCTTCTATACCTATAATCTTTAGGTTTGGTCTTCTCATTTTGTCCTGGATTTCCTGGATGTTTTGGGTCAGGAGCTTTTTTTTGTTTTTTTGCATTTTGCATTTTCTTTAACTGTTGTATCAATGCTTTCTATGGTATCTTCTGCATCTGAGCTTCTCTCTTCTATCTCTTGTATTCTGTTGTTGATGGTTGGATCCATGCCTGCTGACTTATTTCCTAGGTTTTCTATGTCCAGAGTTGTTTCTCTTTGTGATTTCTTTATTGTTTCTACCTCCATTTTTAGATCCTGGATGGTTTTGTTCAATTCCTTCACCTGTTTTGTTGTGTTTTCCTGTAGTTCTTTAAGGGCTTCTCCCTGCTTACTTGTGTTCTCCTGTATTTCTTTTTTTTGTTTGTTTTTCTAAGTTTTTTTTTATTTATATTCAAAATCATTTCCTCTTTCCCGTTTCCTCTCTCCCCGAAAGTCTCATAAGCCCCCTTCCCTCCCTCTTTTCCCCATTCAACCCCCTCTCGCTTCTCTGTCCTGGCATTCCCCTACATCCAGTCTTTCCAGGACCAGGGTCTCTCCTTCCACCTTCTTGGAAATCTATTGATATGCGAATTGTGTCTAGGGTATTCCGAGATTCTAAGGAAGTTATTTATGTCCTTCTTGAAGTCTTCTATCAGCATCATGAGCTGTGATTTTAAATCCAAATCTTGCTTTTCAGGACTTGTTGTTGTGGAAGAATTGAGTTTGGATGGTGCCATATTGCCTTGATTTCTGTTAGTAATGTTTCTACGTTTGCCTTTTGCCATCTGGTTATCTCTGTTTTTAGTTGGTCCTGCTGTCTCTGGCTGGTGCTTGAACCTCCTGTGTGCCTGCAATCTTATCTCAGCACCCCTGGGTGACCGGCTTTCCCCTGGCACAGAGTGCTGAGGGGCTGCCCAGATCCTGGGTGCTGGTCCGGCCCTGTCGGTCCGAGTCCCAAGTGATCTTACACTCGGGTGTTCTCTGCATTCCCTAGCTATAACAACCCACTCAGGCGCAGGAGTGAAGATGTTGGCCTCACCTCTAACCATGGGACTCCCTGCAGAGATGTCCCCTAGCAGGGTAGGTGCACAGAAGGCTGTGGCAGTGCTGCCTAGCTCCTGGTTGAAGGTGGGGCCCTGGCGGGACGTGTCCCAAATGATCTTACACTCTGGTGTTCCCTGCATACCTGGCAGCACCTGTCTGCTCAGTCACAGGAGCAAAGATGGCGGCCTCACTTCTAAATGAGGGACTCCCTCTCAATATCATAATTTATATTGTCCTCTGGTTATTCAAATTCTGTTCCTATTTCTAGAGCCAAATTCTCCATACAGGGAATTTCCAAGGAATTATGTAGATTGTTTAGCTCTATGCTTTACTGATGAAGAAACTGGGGCATTGGGAGGTTAGGCAAGTTTGCAGGAAACAAAACATACAACTCAGATGCCTTCACTTTCAGTTGAGTGCTTTCCACTATATTAGGTCATCTGTCTTTACTTGCATGTTTTCAGAACACCTTATAAAATGCTAGACACACACATGGCTCCCTTGAGTGTCAGTATAGCAAGTATACGGGCTTATATAACTGAGAGACTGACTCAGGAAACGGTCAGAAAGCAGATAGGTTGTTTTCTTACTTCTTTGCATGATGCCACCCTCCAGACCAGTTAATCGCTACTTTACACTTCCCGTCAATCAGGCACTGGGCAGCTGTTATTGTACCTCCTCCTATCGCTGCTGCATAGTCAAATATTCCTTCTGTGGCTGGGCAGTCATAACCTGGAGACAAAACCAAGGAAGTCTGTTAAAGATGATTTGGAGAAGGCAGAATAGGTTGAGGTATGACAACAGTGTGGCCTACTAAGAAACTTCTGACTTGACCTCAGTTCCAATGGAGACAGACACGTCTCCAATGACAGACATATCTCCAGTATTCAGGAGGGAAGATATAGAAAGGATTAAGCCTCCAAGATGAACTTCTCAGATCCCAACAGCAGTCAATCAAGGCCTGAGAGGTGATGTGTTTTGCCCGGCCTTGGACCATTGTCTTGATTCCCAATCTAGTGTCCTTCTATAAACCCATGAGGTTTCTCTAGAACAGGGGTTACCTAACCTTTGACATCACAGTTTGATGCTGTCACCATTAATAGATATCCTGAGAGGTATTGGTCCATGAGCTGCAAGTTGGACACCCCTGCTCTAGACTATGCAGTTGACAATTTATTGTGGGTTTTCTTACTAATCTGTTAATGAAAAGTAAGGTAGGAAACTTAGACAGAATATAAATATTTACTTAATGCCATGCAGAGTGACACACACCTTTAATCCCAGCACTTGGAAGATAGACGAAGACAAGTCCCAGGCCAGCCAGGGCTACAATAGTGAGACCCTGTTTCATAAAATAAAACTAAAAATGACCCAAACCAAATAAATCTCTATTTGAAATGTATGATTACAGGGTAGATGGATTTGCATATATACATCCAGAGTAGACCTAAGTGCTGCCATTAGGATTGCAGTATTGAAAGGATTCCTTCTCCATCAGGCCCATCATTTCAGTTGTGGTTAACTTACATAGTGTACAAAATAGGACCAAACCACAGGATTCAAATGGGGCTCGGAATATAGCTACGGCAGAGCACCTGGCTAGCATATTCAAGGCTGAGTTCCATCCTCAGTTACACACATATAAATGTGCACGTACACATACACATACACACTAGTTATAGTATTTTTTTTAATTAAAAAGAATTGGGCTAGAGAGATGATTCAACAGTTAAGAGCACTGGTTGCTCTTCCAGAGGACCTGGGTTCAATTCTTAGAACCCCCTGGCAGCTCACAACCATCTGTAACTTCAGTTTCAGGGGATCTAAGGCCTCTTATGACCTCCACTGGCACTGCATGCATGTGATACACATACATGTATTCAGGCATACATGGATACACATAAAATATAAAATAAAGATTAAAAAGAAAGAAAGAAAGTATTTCCGGTTAGGAAGGTAGCTCAGTCAGTCCAATGTCTGCCACACAAGGAGGAGGCATGGAAGTCTACTAAGCCAACACTGGAGGAGTGAAGACAGGTAGAGTCTTATAAAAGTTGCTGAGCAGTCAACCTAGTCAAAATGGTAAGGTTCAAGTGCAATGTGATTCTGTCTCAAAAAAAATAAGGTGTAGAGTGAATAAAGAAGACTTTCAGTGTTGACCTTTAGTTACACATGTGTACCAGCAGACACACGCACACTGCCACACACACACATACATACATAAACTATACATATGCATAGAGAGACCAATGTAAGTAATATAACTACAGGTGGGGGGTGCAGGGATGACTATTGATCTTCCACTGTTGCCTGATAAAACCTTACCTAGTCCATATTCTATGGAGTCTGGATGGTCCTCATCACCTTCTTGGCTGACCTTCTGGAGATGTTGCAGATAGGCATCAGTGTGGAAGGTGGCCATCTCCTCCATGGAGGCCATTTTGGGCTTCACTATCCTAATAATAATGGAGAGAACATAGAAACGTGAGTCAGACCCAGAGTATACAAGGTGCTGGAAACAGTAGCCAACCATGTGAATGGAGAAGACAACTCTTAACTTCTGATTCCAGTGAACTGTATTCATTAACACACTTTGTCCCCCCACTGCACTGTTTAGCCTTCACTACTTCTATGATACTGTCCCCACCAAGGAGAGGCAAGAGGACAGATCTTTCCTTTGAGTTTTTAGGTAAGGGAACATAGCTAAAAGTAATTATATTCAACTCAAACAGATAATCATGGATCAAGGTCCCTAGTTTAGCCATACAGAACTTACCAACCCAGGGCCAGCAAGATAGCTCAGTGGGTAAAAGCCCCTGCCACTAAGTCTGACAACCTGGAACCCATATTATGGAGGGGATGACCTACTGTCCTCCCTTTGACCTCCACATGTCCTCTATGGCCCACACATCGCCTAAATAAATAAATAAATAAATAATACAATTTTAAAATTTTGAAAGAACTCTGGGACTGAAAAGACAGCTCAGGGTTTAAGAAAACTTGCTGCTCTTGCAGAGAACTGGGGTTCGTTTCCCAGCATCCACATGGTGACTGAAAACCATGCATAATTCCATTTCCGGATCTGACCTCCTATCTGACCTGTTTAAGTACCGGGCACACACATGCAGGCAAATACTCATACACATAAAATGCACACACACACATGCAGGCAAAACACTCATATCCATAAAATAAGCAAATGTAAAACTATAGTTTTTTTTTTTTTTGGTTTTTCGAGACAGGGTTTCTCTGTGTAGCCTGGCTGTCCTGGAACTCACTTTGTAGACCAGGCTGGCCTCGAACTCAGAAATCCGCCTGCCTCTGCCTCCCAAGTGCTGGGATTAAAGGCGTGCGCCACCACCGCCCGGCAAAACTATAGTTTTTTAAAAGACTAAAATATAAACTTGATTCTGTGAGTCACATCTCCTGTGACAAACCGGCAAAGCAAAAAGAGGTCAAAGGGATACAAATTGGAAAGGAAGAAGTCAAACTATCACTATTTGCAGACGATATGATAGTATACTTAAGCAACCCAAAGAACTCCACCAGAGAACTCCTACAGCTGATAAACGACTTCAGCAAAGTGGCCATATATAAAATCAACTCGAGCAAGTCAGTAGCCTTCCTATACTCAAAAGATAAGCAGGCTGAGAAAGAAGTAAGAGAAATGATACCCTTCACGATAGCCACAAACCATATAAAGTATCTTGGTGTGACTCTAACCAAACAAGTGAAAGATCTGTATGACAAGAACTTCAAGTCTCTGAAGAAAGAAATTGAAGAAGACCTCAGAAAATGGAAAAATCTGCCATGCTCATGGATTGGCAGGATTAACATAGTAAAAATGACCATCTTACCAAAAGTAATATACAGATTCAATGCAATCCCCATCAAAATCCCAACTCAATTCTTCATAGAGTTAGAAAGAGCAATTCAAAAATTCATCTGGAATAACAGAAAACCCAGAATAGCTAAAACTATTCTCAAGAGTAAAAGAACCTCTGGGGGAATCAGTATCCCGGACCTCAAGCTGTACTACAGAGCAATAGTGTTAAAAACTGCATGGTATTGGTACAGTGTCAGGCATGTAGATCAATGGAACAGAATTGAAGACCCAGAAATGAATCCACACTCCTATGGTCACTTGATCTTTGACAAAGGAGCTAAAACCATCCAGTGGAAAAAAGATAGCCTTTTCAACAAATGGTGCTGGCTCAACTGGAGGTCAACATGCAGAAGAATGCAAATTGACCCATTCTTATCACCTTGCACTAAGCTCAATTCCAAGTGGATCAAGGACCTCCACATAAAACCAGACACACTGAAACTAATAGAAGGGAAACTAGGGAAGAACCTTGAACATATGGGCACAGGGGAGAATTTCTTGAACAGAACTCCAATAGCTTATGCTCTAAGATCAAGAATTGACAAATGGGACCTCATTAAATTACAAAGTGTTTGCAAAGCAAAAGACACTGTCAAAAAGACAAAGCAGCAACCAACTAACTGGGAAATGATCTTTACCAACCCTACATCCGACAGAGGGCTAATATCCAATATATACAAAGAACTCAAGAAGTTAAACTCCAGAGAGGCAAGTAACCCTATTAAAAAATGGGGTACAGAGCTAAACAAAGAGTTCTCACCTGAAGAATATCTAATGGCTGAGAAGCACCTAAAGAGCATCATCCTTAGTCATTAGGGAAATGCAAATCAAAACAACCCTGAGATTCCATCTCACACCAGTCAGAATGGCTAAGATCAAAAACACAAGAGACAGCAGTTGTTGGCGAGGATGTGGAGAAAGAGGAACACTCCTCCACTGCTGGTGGAATTGCAAGCTGGTACAACCACTCTGGAAAGCAGTCTGGTGGTTCCTCAGCTATTTACATTTAAATCCACTGCTACTTGGACTGGGTAATCCCTTCAGTCATACATTTAGTGCTAAACCTTGTATCCCTATTCCTGTGTATCTTTATTTTAACAGGCAGCTTGGCTCTCAAACAGTCAGAATTTGGAGCCAGAAAACTGGATTTCTTTGTAACTTTGTATACTTTCTGCTTCTGTAACTTTAGGTAAGTTGACTTTTCTATACCTTAGCTTTCTCACTTATACAATGAATCAACTTAGTGACCTTATGTAGAGATGGAATGATAACATGTAACAAACATCTTGGACAAGGCTCATCAATACTAGTGTAAAAAGTAGGGAAATTGGACTGGGGATGTAGCTCAGTCATGCAAAATCTACATGTCCAAGGCCCTATGGTTGATTCCCACCCACCCCAAAAATCTGCATTCATAGCACTTGAGAGGCAGGAGGATGATGAGTGTGAGGCCAGCCTGGACTACATTTCAAGTTCTAGATCAAACTGAGTTCAGTAAGTCCCTGTCTCAAAGAAAAAGAGAAGTCAAATATAAAAAGGTTTTTGTTTATTAGGGGGGTATTGTATGATCATGTATACATGGGAGTTTGCAAGTCTGTACATGCACAGAGGCCAGAGAATGATGTCACATGTCCTGCTCTATAACTCTCATGCATATTCACTTCAGGCAAAGAGTCTGTCACTGAATCTGAATCTGGAGTTAGACTGGCGATCAGCAAGCCCCAGCAATTGCCCTGACTGTTGTCTACCCCTGCCAAGACATTGAGTTTACAGGTATGTGTGACAAAACCCAGCCTGTCCTGTGGATTCTGGGGAACTTGGGTCCTAGTACTTGCACAACAAATGTTCTTACTTTCTGTGCCATCTCCTCAGAGTCTGCTAATATAAAAAGTTTCTATTAGTTGGTCTCCTACAGCTATCTCTCAGAGGAAGGAGAGATGGAGCAAATGCCTGGGACCTCTCAAGCAGCTTCTCACAGTGAAGGACAAAAAGAACAAGAATAGAGGAAATGAGTTCCAAGGGATTGCTGGCTTCTACCTGCCGATTTCCCATTTCCTCTTCTAGATTTTGCTGCAGGTATGTTCTCTATCCCTTGCAGATTAATAGGCAGTCAATATATGAGCAGTGTGGTATTTCTTCCTTAGAAAGCCAGAGCCCAGTAACCCACAGCTTGTATACTATTAAGAACATATATCTTAACAAGATGTTGCCCATTCAAATGGAAGGAGCACTGCTTCTAGCTCCAGAACGGTGCTATGTATGTTTCTGAATGGAAGTATAACCATGAGTTTACTGTGAATTAGTTCAGGTAGGATATTTAGGCAACTAGTACAATCAAGGTGTTTGAAATCCTGTGGGTCAACCTCAAAAGTTAAGTATATAGACAAAATCAAGGATTCTTGTTTTTTCTTCAAGTACACATCTATATCACGAGAGGTGAACAAACTGTCCACTAAAATAAAATTTTAGGGCCAGCAAGATGGCTGGGGGGGACAGTCATTTGTTGCCAATCCTGAAAACCTAAATTCAATCCCTAGGCCCCACATGGTAGAAAGAGAGAAGCAGCTCTTGCTAGTTCTTTCCCAACCTCTACCTGTGTATTGTCATACTTGACCAAGCCCTCATGCTCCCACACCCCATCAAAATAAATAAACGCAATGTAATGAAGTGTTTAAAATAAAACCATCAAAGAGCCTGGTACAATGGCTCACACCTTTAATCCCAGCACTTGGGAGGCAGAGGAACCTCTGTGAATTCAAGGCCAGTCTGATCTCTCCTAGTGAGTTCTAGGGCAGCCTAGGCTGTGTAGAGAGTCATTTTCTCAAGTTTTTGCACAAGCTACTGGATTATGCTTCCCAGCCTTTCTAATTGATCCCTCACAGCCCTTTCCCATCTGTGTCACTTCGTTCTAAAATGAAAGAATACTGACAGCCAGCCCCTCCTCAGGAGCAAGCTAATGACTTTTGCTTTGACATCTTGTTTGCAATAAAATATTTTTAAGTGTTAATTTTGTGTGTGGGAGCCTAGGCCTCCTGTATGCTAGGCAAGTGTTCTACACATTGAACACTATCCTAAACCCCTTTAAAAATTGTATTTTGAGACAGGGTGTGGTTAAGTTACTCAGCTGGCTTTGAAGTTGTGATGCTCCTGTCTCAGCCTTCCAAAGACCTAGAATTAAAAGCCCATACCACCAGGCTCAGAAAAAATGTTAAATTACTTTAAGGAAAGGCAAGTACTTATTTTGATGAACATGGAAGTTAAGCATAGGTAGAAAAATATTCTTACAAGGGTATGGTGATGCACACCTGCCGATCCCTACACCTGGGAGGCCAGGCAGGTGGAGCTTGGTAAGTTCAAGGCCAGTGTGATTGGTGCAACAGTTCTTGGCTAGCCAGAGCTACACAGTGAGACCCTGTCTTAAAGCAACAACAAAACATTCTTAAAGATGACTTAATACTAAGGATAAAATATGAAAACCTATTATATTACTTTCTGTGAAGAAAATGAAGCATTAGGTGATATAGCCAGTTGGTTAGTTATGAGGAAACCTGATTTGACATGTACTAGGTCCATAATAGTTTTATTTATGACATTAAATATAGAACTGGCAATCAACAGAAAGCTTGTTTTTGGCTTGTTTTTGAGAAGCATGTAGCTAGCTTTTCTCGAGTGGTCAACAGAGACCAGGTTAAAGTTTGGTGGTGATGGGGGTGGAGTAGCAGATCTAAATGTCTCAAACTGAACCCACATCCCCAAATCTAGCTTTAGAAAACAAACAAAACAAAATCGAGAACAAATATAAAACAAAACTGAACATTTTCTTGCTTAACACCTCCCAACCTATCTAGAAGCAAAGCCCCATTTCTGACAGATCTTAACTCTTTTGTGTGCCTTTCACAAGTGTTCTCAACCCGTCAATCCTGAGATACAGACATCTAACAAAGATGGTGAACACTGCCACAAACGTTTTTTTTTTCTTTTGAAAGCAGCATTTCTCGCTGGTTAGTCCCATGAGGAGAGAAGGTATTAAGGCTATGAACACACCTGCCCTTATAAATGATCACGTTCAGAAAGGTCAATGTACTTACCTCATTTGTTTATGCAGGGAATATGCTTCGATCAGAGAGTGGACCATACTGGCCTGAAACAGCATGAAAGAAAGGCAGTACAGTCTCCTCAAGGTTCATTTTACTGAAATGCCATTAACAACATCCTGCGTGGAGAACTAACTACTTTCTCTCTTTTCCCTACTGTCACTTTAACAGAATACACTTAAGACAAAGTCTCAAAATCGCCAAGATTCGAAGCTACCCAACCTTATTAACACAAGTGATGGAATACTCTCCTAACAGTTTGTGGTCCAGAACCTCCTATTGGTAACTCCACTCACTTCTTCGCCAATCCTTCCCCTCCCCCGCACCCCACCCCCACTCGAGCGTTTGATGCCCCGCTGTGCTCTCTGAAGGTAACGAACCACTTCCTTCTGCTTCAGCTTGGCGTGCCTGGCACAGCTAGTTAAATTTTTTCTGAAGGTATCCTTCAGTCCAGTTTTCTGTTTCCTAGTGTACTCCCTTTCACACCCTCCCACCCCCATCCCCGCGAACCGTGGTCTTTGATCCAGACCTCTCTTACCCGTTTGGGGACCTTCACAAGGGAGTCGCAGATGCTGACATACTCGGGACTGTAAATATAAACCGGGGGTAGTGAATGCCCAGTATTGGCGGGCTCCTCTGGCATCTCCATCTCCCACTTCCAACCGTCCCCGAGCCAAGTCTGGAGCCAACAGTTTCTGGACTCAGCCTGAGCTCCGGTTCCTGCTCCTCTGTTCAGCCCCAGCGGTGCTCCCTTGTCAACATTCCTTCCTATTTAGATCGCCGGAGACAGTTTCCCTGGTCCCTCGTCCAACTGCGGGGATGGATGGGCCCTTCCAGACCAGATACCTTCTACTGATGACCACAGTTCAAAAAGGATGCCTGACAGATATAAAAACCAAATAACTGCCAATTAGGATCATTTTTTTTTCACGGCACAAGTAGCACGGTCAAAAGTAACCAGCCTTGTTGCCCTACGGGGCCATTTGAAATGAGGTCAGACCAGCTTCAAAGCATGCTGGGAGATGTAGTTTTAAGGGAGTATGGTAATAGAACAGTCACACAAAAAACCAGTTTCAAGTTTTGGCGCTAAGAGTCATAACTCTTTTAAGTTTTCAAACTGCAAATATCACTTAAATATTTAAAGAGGTACAATATACATTCAGTAGCAGGTAGGACCACCACCACCCAGCTACATTAGCTAATTATAGGAAGACTTGGAGGATGGTTTGAAAATTTTCCAGAGTAAATTTCATGCTGCAACTCGAGTTCACTACTTTACATCACTGTCTGAAAGAGATTAACAGCCTCACCAACAATCCACTCTGACAAATCCAATGTAACCTTCCTAAAACTGACAGGGATTGTGGAAATTGCAGGGTAGAATCTAACCAAAGAAAGATGTCAGCGTCCTCCTGGAGCTTTCATGGGATGAAATGCACAGGTTGTCTCCCAAGTAGCTGGAAAACACACCTCCCCCATCTCCCAACACACACCCACGTTTCCTTTCATTTGCTCCTGAAGCTAAATAAGGTTAGGGCAAATGTTTTATTTAGGTTTGGCGTACAGGGTGTTAGTGTGTCCCCAGGCAGTGTTATTTCCACCAGAAAAAAAACTTTGGGGTTCTGCATGCCTCCATGATCTGAACCCAGATGGTCAATTCCCAGACTCCCAACACTCATACCATCCTCAACTGACCTACTGAGGCCTCTGAGACAAGCCCATATTGGTAACTTCTTTAGAACGATAGCTTGCTTTAAACATTTGTTTTGTGATAAGCACATTGGGGATTATCTTAATCCTTTCAACAGTTCTGTGAAGGAAGCTGTAATATGTCTGACTTGCAGATGTACTTTGAAAGGCGACAATCATTCTCAGTCACACACTGAAGTAGGAAAACAAAATTAGGTCTACCTAACACCAAAAATCGAAATACTCCTTTTACTATATGAATTTGATTCTTCCAGGTTGACTTTCTGCTATACCTGTGGTCAATATTTGATTTAGTATCCCAATACTTAATATTCTTGAAATCTTGAGTTATGTACATGTGTGTGTGTGTGTCCGTGTATGATGTATTTGTTCTCCAATTAGAATGGAAAGAGTTATGCTTCATTTGTATTTGTCTATAGAACAGTTCAAAGCACTGTAATCATTCAGTTACTCAAGCACTTCTATGAACTAAGCGTACAGTTTAGCTTTGGATCCAAAGATACACTGTGCTCTCAGGGAATCTGCATTATAATAGATAAAATAAGGCTACTGCATTAGGAACCATATTAATAACAACCAGATAATGAATGAAGGGTGCTTAGCTTACTTAATAAGCATTAAGTACTTAACAGTAAATGGTTAAGTAGGATTCTTACTAGCATTTGAAAATATCTTATGAGATGTACAATGCTGTGCTTGGTGAGGATGAGAGGGCATGCTGACTGGAAGGAGCAGTTTAGATAAAAAAAAAAATACAGAGAACTGTAACAGGCAAGATTGCTCAGCAGGTAAAGGTACTTGCTGCTAAGCTTGATAACCTGAATTCAATCTCTGGATTCCATATGGTGGAAAGTGAAAACTACCTCCTGCAAGTTGTCCTCTGACCTCCATATGTAAGCACCATTACATAGCAGCACCCTCCCCAACACACATAAATAATAACATAGAAACAATTTCAATACAAAGAAGAAAGCTGGAGTTGGTGGTATGTGCCAGCAATCCAAGTATTCAAGAAACAGAGGAAGAAGAATCACAAGTTTGAAAGTTTGAGACTAGCCTAAGCCAGCCAGGGCTACTAGTAAAACCCTGTCCCCCACATCAAAATAAATAAATCCATGAATGATACACAAGAAAAACCCTACTCTATTTTAGTGAAACAGGAAAGATCATGAAAGACTTCAGTACTAGGGTAATGAAACCATACTTTATTCTGTTTGAAAGGGAGAGGCGTTTTTGTAGTGCTGAGAATGAAACCCGGGCCTGTGTCTGTGAGGCAAGTGAATTAGACCCAACTTCCTTATAATCTTCAGGAAAATATTCTAGAGCAGCAGTGTGTATGGAAATTAGTGACTTGAAAGACTGGAACAGTGCTTGCACAACAGTCTAGATCCGGAGTGATCAGTGATTCAAGCTAGGCTGCCAGAATAGGAAGAGAAAGGAGCCAGCAGAGCACAGGGGACACTCAATAGGACTTCCTTGCTACTGGGATAATGGAGAGAGCCAAGGAGATGAAAGGAAGCTGTTGGAAACCTTGGAAAGTTTAAAATCTGGGTGAAGAGAACGCTACCAGTCCCAGTATAAGAAAGTAGGGTCTTAGTTCAGAGACAGAGTATGTGCTTAATCTGTGTAGCACCAAAAAAGAAACAAGGCAGTGTGGAGGAAGAACTTAGAGGGTAGAGAGAGAAATTTGCTTTCTTTAAAAACTCAGTTATGTATCCCGGACCTCAAGCTGTACTACAGAGCAATAGTGTTAAAAACTGCATGGTATTGGTACAGTAACAGACATGTAGATCAATGGAACAGAATTGAAGACCCAGAAATGAATCCACACTCCTATGGTCACTTGATCTTTGACAAAGGAGCTAAAACCATCCAGTGGAAAAAAGATAGCCTTTTCAACAAATGGTGCTGGCTCAGCTGGAGGTCAACATGCAGAAGAATGCAAATTGACCCATCCTTATCTCCTTGCACTAAGCTCAATTCTAAGTGGATCAAAGATCTCCACATAAAACCAGACACACTGAAACTAATAGAAGGGAAACTAGGGAAGAACCTTGAACATATGGGCACAGGGGAGAATTTCCTGAACAGAACTCCAATAGCTTATACTCTAAGATCAAGAATAGACAAATGGGACCTCATTAAATTACAAAGTTTTTGCAAGGCAAAAGACACCGTCAAAAAGACAAAGCGGCAACCAACTAACTGGGAAATGATCTTTACCAACCTTACATCCGACAGAGGGCTAATATCCAAGATATACAAAGAACTCAAGAAGTTAAACTCCAGAGAGGCAAGTAACCCTATTAAAAAATGGGGTACAGAGCTCCACAAAGAGTTCTCACCTGAAGAATATCTAATGGCTGAGAAGCACCTAAAGAGATGTTCATCATCCTTAGTCATTAGGGAAATGCAAATCAAAACAACCCTGAGATTCCATCTCACACCAGTCAGGATGGCTAAGATCAAAAACACAGGAGACAGCAGTTGTTGGCGAGGATGTGGAGAAAGAGGAACACTCCTCCACTGCTGGTGGAATTGCAGGCTGGTACAACCACTCTGGAAAGCAGTCTGGCGGCTCCTCAGAAAACTGGGCATGACACTTCCGGAGGATCCGGCTATACCACTCCTGGGCATATACCCAGAGACTTTACCTGCATGCAATAAGGACACATGCTCCACTATATTCATAGCAGCCTTATTTATAATAGCCAGAAGCTGGAAAGAACCCAGATGTCCCTCAACGGAGGAATGGATTCAGAAGATGTGGTATATTTACACAATGGAATACTACTCTGCAATTAAAAACAATGAATTCATGAAATTCCTAGGCAAATGGTCAGAACTTGAAAATATCATCCTTAGTGAGGTAACCCAATCACAAAAGATCACACATGGTATGAAGTCACTGATAAGGGGATATTGACCCAGAATCTCAGAATACCCTAGACACAATCAGCATATCAATAGATTTCTAAAAAGATGGAAGGAGAGACCCCTGGTCCTGGAAAGACTGGATGTAGGGGAACGTCAGGACAGAGTAATGAGAGGGGGTTGAACGGAGAAAAGAGGGAGGGAAGGGGGCTTATGGGACTTTCGGGGAGGGAGGAAACGGGAAAGGGGAAGTGATTTGGAATGTAAATTAAAAAAATAAAATTAAATTAAATTAAAAAAAAAATAAAAAAAAAAAACAACTCAGTTATGTGAATTTTTTTTGTTTTATCTGTTTTATCCCAGATGTGTGATATGGGGCTGCTTCTGATTGTCCACAGCTGCTAGCTATGATTGTCTTGTGCTCTAGGAGGGACACACACACACAAACACACACACACACTTTTCCATACTAAAAAATAATAAAGATGAAGTTATAAGTGGTTAAGATAGCTAGGGTAGTATGGGCGAAATAGGTGGCTGTAGCTTATAACTTCTGGATATAACTTTCATGTTTCAAAACTAAACTTCTGATTTCCCCATCCAAGTCCTTTCTAGCCTTTTCTCCATTTTTACACCTGTCCCTGTTGGACAAGCCAGAAACCTAAGGGCTTTCTGCATCCCTTTCCACACTTTCACCGGCAGATCCAACCCACCATCAGTCCCATTTCCATTCCTCGGACAAGCCTTAAATGCACCTGCTTGCACCTTCACAAAGATACTATCCCAGACTGGCTACCATCTGGGTTTGAACTCTCTTGAACATGTATCTGGCCTTTCCTTCTACGTGTGTGTGTGTGTGTGTGTGTGTCTGTGTGTGTACCACTGTGTTTGCAAGGCTGCAGTGGGTAAATTCTGAATTGCAGGGCCTTCAGAAATCTCATCTCAGGATTGATTCTTATTACTGATATGTGTTTCCTGTCATTATCATATATTATAATGATTCTTGGGCATTAGTGCACCCTATTGGGTAGATTTTCTGCAGATCAATGAAAATGTACTCTCTTGTAGTAATGTTATGTAGAAAAATTATTTCATAATTCCTAATAATGATTTTATAGAATTCCTAAATTTATACAAGTAATTTTGAGCCCTCATTAGTGTGAAAGCTGCAGTTAGAGTTCTGTAAACCTTCATGTGTCATGGGCTAACTGCACTAGGACGAAAAGCAAACTTATTTCTGATGAGGACAAGACTTCTTTCATTCAGCAATAAAAACGAAAAGGTTTTTTTCTTTCAGCAATAAAGAGGACAAGGGTTTTTCTTACTTAGGATTTTTTTTTCTTAATTTCAACAATAAAAAGGTAGAAGCTTTTTCTTTCTCTGAGCAATAAAGGTTGAAACTTATTTTTTCATTCACAATGAGTGAGATTTTTCTGTGTTGGCACTTACTCAATGGAACTTGCTCATGGGAACTTTTGCTCCATCCATAAAAAAAAAAAAAAAAAAACCAAACATGCATATACATGTACATGTACATGGTGCATACCACCATCTCTGGTCTCAACTTTCAACCATCTGGCCTTTCTTTCTACTCTTTGGGGTGTGTATGTGTGTGCTGGATTGTTGGGTAGCTGTTTCTTCCCTGATTGTAACATTCCTGCCCTGCAGAGAAGTTCCTTAAGACAGAAAATAAACAACTTAAAATAGCTCAGGAAGTCCCTGAAACTGGCCAGATTCCTTAGGCCCTCTCTCTCTCTTCTAAGAGTAAACACTGCTGAGTTCCTCTGAGACAAGCAGTTTCTTGGAAGAAACAGAGACCAGCCCAACTGCCTGGAAGAATCAAAGACCAGCTGAGCACTCTCCAACTTGTTGAGCTGCCTATAAGCTGTACAAATTTTCAGACTTTGTGAGCTGTCATCCATGTTGGCATGGGCTTTGGTGATGCAGCTTTCTTTTCTTTTCTTTCTTTTTTTTTTTTTTTTGGGCACAGGGGAGAATTTCCTGAATAGAACTCCAATAGCTCATGCTCTAAGATCAAGAATTGACAAATGGGACCCCATTAAATTACAAAGTTTTTGCAAGGCAAAAGACACTGTCAAAAAGACAAAGCGGCAACCAACTAACTGGGAAATGATCTTTACCAACCCTACATCTGACAGAGGGCTAATATCCAATATATACAAAGAACTCAAGAAGTTAAACTCCAGAGAGGCAAGTAACCCTATTAAAAAATGGGGTACAGAGCTACACAAAGTGTTCTCACCTGAAGAATATCTAATGGCTGAGAAGCACCTAAAGAGATGTTCATCATCCTTAGTCATTAGGGAAATGCAAATCAAAACAACCCTGAGATTCCATCTCACACCAGTCAGGATGGCTAAGATCAAAAACACAGGAGACAGCAGTTGTTGGCGAGGATGTGGAGAAAGTGATGCAGCTTTCTTTTGAGTCATTGCTGCTCCTATAAATAACCTCAATAAAACTCAGTGGCTCACAAAGTTTGACTTTGGCAGTATCTGAACTTTGGTCAATTGTGGGCTCACTATCTGCCATGAGTAGACTGTTTGTTGTGTCTTCCCAGAAAAGGTCTGTCACACAATAAGGGTGCATGTGTATTTCTGTAAGCATTCACCTTGTTTTTGGTGACATGGTATCTCATTGGCCTGGAACTTGCTAAGTAGGCTACACTGGTTGGCTAGCAAGCCCCAAGGATTCCCATCCACATCCCCAGCACTGGAATTATATGAGTGTCACCATGCCCAGCTTTTAAAATGTGGATTCTGGGGTTGAATTTAGGCATAACAGTTAGTACTTTGCCAACTGAGCTGTCATCCCAGACCTTTCCTGTTTTTTTTTATTGAATTATTTTATTTGCATTCAAATGTTATCCCCTTTCCAGGTCTCCCCTCCGGAAACCCTCTATCCCATCCCCTTCCCCCACCCTCCCACTCCTGCCTTCATGCCATGGCATTTCCCTACACTGGGTCATCAAACCCCTCCAGGCCCAAGGACTGCTCCTTCCACTGATGTCCAATAAGGCCATCCTCTGCCACATATGTGGCCAGAGACATGGGTCCCTCCATGTGTACTCTTTGGTTGGTGGTCCAGTCCCAGAGAGCACCAGGAGGTCTGGCCAGGTGAGACTGTTGATCCCCACCATGAGGCTGTAAACCCCCTCAGCTTTTTCAGTCCCTTCTCCAACTCCTCCATTCCCGTGCTCAGTTCAATGGTTGGCTGCAAGCATCTGCATCAGTATTGGTTGGGCTCTAGCAGAGCCCCTCAGGAGACAACTATATCAGGCTCCTGTCAGCAAGCACTTCCTGGCATGCATAATAGCATCCAGGTTTGGCGACTGTATATGGGATGGAACCCCTGGTGGGGCAGTCTCTAGATGCCCTTTCCTTCAGTCTCTGCTCCACACTTTATCCCTGTATTTCCTCCTGTGAGTATTTTGTTCCCCTTTCTAAGAAGCACTGAAGCATCTACACTTTGGTCTTCCTTCTTCTTAAGCTTCATATGATCTGTGAATTGAATCTTGAGTATTCCGAACTTTTGGGCTAATATCCACTTACCAGTGAGTGCATACCATGTGTGTTCTTTTGTGATTGGGTTACCTTACTCAGAATGATGTTTTCTAGTTCCATCCATTTGCCTAAGAATTTCATGAATTCATTGTTTTTAATAGCTAAGTAGTAAGTACTCCATTGTGTAAATATACCACATTTTCTGTATCCATTCCTCTGTTGAAGGACATCTGGGTTCTTTCCAGCTTCTGGCTATTATAAATAAGGCTGCTATGAACATAGTAGAGCATGTGTCCTTATTACATGTTGGAGCATCTTCTGGGTATATGCCCAAGAGTGGTATAGCTGGGTCCTCAGGTAGTGCTATGTCCAATTTTCTGAGGAACCGCCAGACTGAGTGGAGCACTTTTTAAATCTGCTTATTGGCCATGTCAATATTCACTTTCTTGTGAAGTATCAAAATCCTTTGCCCATTTTCCCATTGGATTGATAATATTCTGAATTATATTTTGTCAGCTGTATCTACTATAAATATTTGTCCTATCCTATACGTTGCCTTCTCTCTCCTCTCCCCTCTCCTCCTTTGTGACATAGGGTCTCACTGTACAAGTTGGAACTGGGGAGATAGCTCAGTCAGTAAAGTGTTTGTTGGACAATCATGATGACCTAGCTTCAGATCCTGAGCACTACATAAAAGCATCTCAGTGCAAGGGAGCAAGGGATGTAGAAATAGGCAGCTCTTCTTGAGTGCAGGTTCAATGAGGCCAACCTCTGGCTTTCACACATGCACACACGTGTGTAAACACCTACCTCCAGAGGAGGTTAAGGAAAGGGGGGAAGGGGAGAGAGAGGGAGAGTTTGTTTTCACAAATTGGATGTAAATTAAGACCTCTTCTGTACCATGGTGAGGATCTTCGAGTTGGAAGAAAAATAATTTTTGAGATTCCTACCTGTGGATATTAGGAGGAGGTAGGTAGTGTCTTCAGAAAGGAGATACTGAGTTAGAAAAAAAATCAGAGGAGCAGAGTTTTAATAACGGTTACTACATACATTATATATATTGCAAAACAGCTAAAGATCCTTTCCAAGTAAGAAATTTTATGCTGGGACAAACAGGCAGTAGGAGAGGTGATGGCCTTAAACAATTACTTGAGCGGCTTTCTCTTATCATTGCCAAAGGTAGTGTTGGAACCTTCAAAGTCAGAATGGACAGGACAGTTTCTTTGGTGCGTCTCCCTTAGCTGGCAGAGGCAGGAAAAAGGAAAATAAATATATAAAGATAGCATTTTTCCATTGACTGCCTTTGCTCAGTTCACAGCCTTTTCACTGATGCTTCAGCATTCTGAGCCTTGTTTTCTCATCATCTCCTAACATATCTTCCTTGAAGAATACAATAGTTATGAGTGGGAACGCTAAAGTCAGGACAGGAGTTCAAATCTCAGAACAGCGACTTATTAGCTAATTTACCTTGGGCAATTTGCTTCAGCCATCATTGCCTATAGTAAGATGGGGGAATCAGCACTACCTACCTCAAATGTTGACTGCAAAGGTAAGATGACCTATGCACTTGGCAAAAACAAACATTTAAAAATAAGTATATTTTTAAAGACATGTCAAACATCTTTAATATGTCCAAAAAGTTTCACCTGTTATCTAAATCCCATCCACTGATGTCAAGTACTTCTAGTGCTTTGAAAACAGGTTTTTGGCTTTGAAGTATAGCCTTAAAAGAAATCAGACTCTAACCCTAGCCCTAACCCTTTACTAGATACAAGGTGATCATATCGACCCTGGAATACTTGTGAGAGTGACAGAAAGTAATATTAAAAATGATGCCAGGAAAAAAGCATAAATAAGGACTCTACTGACCAAACCAAGATTGGCAGTTACTTCAATTGGACAAAAACATAAAGACTAAGGGGCAGGGAGATGGCTTGGTGGGTAAAGTACTTGCTATGTAAGCATGAGGACCCATAGAAGATGTTAGGATTCTGTCTAAGCGACAACAGACTGACCCAAGGGTGAGACACATGGTGCTGTCCAGGCCCGGCCTGGAATTCTCAGTCACAAGAATGAAACTGTCTCTAAGGAGAGGAAAATCTCACCCAAGGGAAAAAATTCTAAAACGATGGTCAGTGAAAAACTGAATATCTCTCATCCTCAAGGACAACACAGGGGTAGCTCTGAGCTCAAGAACTCTCCCTGGGACCATGGAGAAGGGAAGGGATGGGGGCTTACCAGATCTTGGATAGCGAGCGTGGATCTCTTGTGGTAGCTGAGGTGAGATGTAAACCTGAAAAGATTTTGGATCTGAGTCACAAGGCACCAATGTTGTGATCATGAAAAAGAGAAAGAGACATAAGAATATGTTCTATGGCAGTGTGGGGGAAGGGGTGCCTCAGCGGGCCCATGCCAGGGCATCCCTACCCCTGAGGGGCCACACACATGATGGTATAGCATAGAATACAGTTTATTCAGGGCATGGGAGGGGAGTTAAGGGGGTAGTAGAGGCAGAGAAAGGCAGAGAGAAGGAGAGAGTAGAGAAGTAGAGGCCAGCCATGACCATGTGGAGAGAGGGGGGAGGGGAGGAGAGCCCAAGAGGGCAAGAGAGAACAAGAGTAAGAGGATAAGAGAATAAGAGAGAGAGGAGGGGCAAGAAGCCCCTTTTATAGTGGGTCAGACCTACCTGGCTATTGCCAGGTAACTGTGGGGTGGAGCTTAGACAGAATTCTTTTTTTTTTCTTAGAATTCTAACAGAAGAAGCTGGGCATGGTGTTGGGAACCCAGGCAGAAGGATGCTTGAGGTTCACTGACCAGTCAACCTAGTCTAACTAGTATGTCCCAGATCCCAGTAAAAGACTCTACTACAAAGTGGGGGGGGGGCTTTTGAGGAATAATAATACCCCAGGTTGATCCTTGGCCTCCACATGCATGAGCACCAGCATGATGCACAAGCATTTTACATATATGAAAACACACATACAGAGGATTCTGTAAACTATGGCTAAGGTTTACAACTTTTGCCATACCAGTTGGGTCAAATTCCCAGATTGTAGTAAAACCAAATTATCTAGGCAGGGCATGTAGAGACACTGTTCATCTTTGCTGGATACATACTCTTGTTATAGAAATGGCCAGTAAATTTTTTGTTTTGTTTTGTTTTCTAAGACAGGGTATCTCTATGTAGTCCTGACTGTCCTGGAACTCACTCTGTAGACCAAGCTGGCCTCTAACTCACAGAGAGCCACCTGCCCCTGCCTCCCAAATGCTAGGATTAAAGCTGTGCATTCCTACCACCAAGTTCAAGCCAGCGAGTATTTTAAACAATATGAAATATTGAGACTACTTAAGAGAGCAAACTATTTATTTTCCAGTAGTTTAGAAATACTACCTATAGAGTTGAAATAGAGTAAACACCCATCTTATATTTTTAGTAGATAGTCTGTCTAAAGATAGCACTAATCCTATGTTTTTTTAATATGGTATATGATGTATGATAATGTACAGTATAAAATGTTAGTCCCATTTGATTTGGATAATGAGCTTTGAGTATACTGTATAACAAAACATTATCTGAAATAATCATGAATTAGCTTCAGTTACAAATCAGATAAGCTTTTGTGCAATAACACTAGACATAGTCAATTCTTAGTCTTTATTCTAATTTCAAGACATTATGTGTTTTTAAAAAGTTTCAGCATGTTTTTTTTTCATGTTAACAGTCTTAAAATGAACAAAATGCCAGTAATATTTTCTGAAAAGTTACTTTAGAAATTAAATACCACTGTCTGAGCATTCTATCCACAGGCAAATCAGTAACTCCAGAGAAATGTAGGCATCAGTGTGAATTCAACAACAGAGGCTCCGGAAGAAGTGGTAGTTCCCACGCACAGTGCTTGGTGTGCTTCCTGTGACTGGGCTTCACTTACAGGCCCTGAGCAGACAAACAGGCACAGAACAGGTTGTGTGTTCTCCTCAGAAGTGAGCAGAAAGCTCTGACTCACAAAGCTCCTCCCTGTCTTTCCATGGTTCGTGAGAGGGGAGAGGTGGCCAGGCAGCCCTGTGCTTCCACTGCCTGTCTGCTAGCACACTACACTTAGCCAGGGTGCTCAGAAGACTCTTCTGACTCTGTGACTGTCTTGAGCTCACTGTCCCATTATACCCATTACTGTTCTGGGAGAAAACCCTTAAAATTTTGAGGGAAAGGGGAGTTGAGTAGGAAATTCTCTGGGTAGAAACAAGGAAAATCAGGAGAAACCTGTTAAGTCACACTACCTACACAGCGCAGCAGAAAATAGCCCGGAAGGGATATTTCCACTGCCCACAGTACTCTCTCACACACACAGCATGCTTTCCAATGTTTTTGAGACACAGTCTCATACCCATGTTGCCCTGAAACTTGCTATGTATCCCAGGCTGGCTTTGAATTCATGACCCCCCTGCCTCAGCTTCTCAAGTGCTTGGATTAGCAGCAAGTATGACCGGGCTTGATTTGCAATATTATTTACATTCTTATTCAGTACATCCATGTAGAGACAGACAGACACATCAAAAATACAAATTATTTAACCACTTACAAGCACACACAGACATGTATAACAGTAGATATTTAGCTACAGTTACCAAGATTAAAGGATATAAGTACTAGAATTAAAAAGTAAAAACAAGTAAATGAAAGAATTGAAGAATAAATGTGGAGGGAGTTAAGGAGAGCTGGATGTGCTGGGGACTGATTGAGATGGAAAACCAAGGTACAGGAAAGTGGTGTTCAGTAGGGCAGCCACAGACTGGACTGGTGGTTTCTCTTTCCTTAGATAGGCTTCCGTTACTCTCTGAGTTATGTGTGGCTACACTCCAGAGGCAAGGATTTGGTGTCCAAGGCTGTCCACAAGCAACCTACCTACCTCTCATGGTCTCTTAGCTCCCTATGTTTAAAGTGATACATGCACAACTTCTCTCCTTTCCTTTCTTCTCTGGAATTAGTTTCTGGTTCCATTTCTCTGAGTTATTCCAAGTGTTAACACAGAAATTCTTAAACTTCCATGTGAGCTTACATTTTTTAATATGTCACCACAGAGACAGTAGGCATTGTGGGCAGATACAGAAAGAACAATGAAAGGCAATGCTTCTACAAAAAAAAACCCAGTTTTACCACTCATAGCAAAGCAGCATTTGAGTGGAGACGGAAGCCATAGTCTAGTACTGGCTTTTCCTAGATAAAGGCACTTAGAGTAGACAGTTTGAATTTACAGCAGCATAAAATCCAACTTAGCACCTACTCTCTTGAAATGATGTCCCAATCAATACCCACCACTCATATACACACATAAAAACCAACAAATAAGAAAACCAACTTATAGGAATAAGTTATTAATACTTACTCTTCAATAGGAATTTAAAAAACTAAGCCAGTAACAGCTCTACAGAATAAAAACACATGCAGACTTTTATGAACCACAAAGGATGTAGGGATAGTGATTGCAAGCCCAGTTGAACCTTCACTCTGGAGGTGAGTCTCCAGATAAGGATTCTTTTCTTCAAAAGTAGTGAGATTATCAGCAAAGTTCTTTCTTCTTGGGAGGCATGGGACAGGAAAGGGGCATGGGGGAATGATCAGGTGTTAACATGTCAGTTCCATGCACAATCAACCACATGGCTAGATATTGAAGTGTTCAAGCAGCCAGAACCCACAGCCATCACTGCATGGCACAGAGGCTATGTGGCAGAAACTCCTGCACATAGGTGGCAGCTGCCTTGGAGAGGTAGGTCATGGTGCCAAATCTGCCACTGGGTGCACTGTCATACAGAAGAGTACAGATGCCAGATGCAGGATCCTTTGCCAACATGATATCATCTGCGCCGAGGGTTTTCTATTTGGTTTAAAAGGGTGGGAAAATACAGTGAAAGGGAAAAGTTACTGATCGTAAGTCAAACTCTAATGAGTGTATCTCTGAGCTTCCTCCCCATCACCATTTCTTTGGCTGCTTAACCAGAAGGGGACATGAAGAGTTAGGAAGGATGGCTATGAATTTCTCTACATAGAACCTGTCACTAGACTCCCTACATTATCTTAATTACCATTTAGAATTTTCCATTATAAAACATTCTGAAAATAAAATATCAATTAAAAATTGACTAAATGAGTCACATTTGCTAATAACATTGTCTGTTATTAGCACTTGGAGAGAACCCTAGCGAGACTACATTTGGGACCCACCTTGACTTGTAGTCCTTCATATTTTATTTGGATACCTCTGACTTCTCTCAAAATGGCTAAGAGAAGGAAATATCTGTTGTAGGTTTTGGGTCTCCTGTAGCTAAAGCTGGTCTTAGCCTGGCCTTGATCTCTCAATTCTCCTGCCTCCAAGCTCCTAGATGCAGTGACTGCAGGTGTATTCCACATTAGGTAACCTGCCTGTTCTTGGAGGAACAAGTTGTTGGCAATATGAACTATTTTCTCCACAGCAATGATGCTCCCAATGCTATGAATTTCAATATCTGCCAGCATGGTGAGAACAAGGATGGCTTCAACCAGAAGTTGGCGGTACTCTGGCTGAGGTACACGATTCAGGACAGACTCCACATGGACAGAGAATTTAATCTCTCCTGGGGTCATCTGTGACAGAAAAAGAAAAAAAAATCACTTTCTAAGATCCCACCACCCAAGAACATGTATTCTTTCCTTTGAAAAGCAGTGAAAAGCCCTGTAACTACAATATGGCTTCAGCCCCTTTAATGAAATGGTATAAATTGGTTTAACCAATTTGGAAGGCAATCTGGTAATGCATAACAAGAGTCATAAAAGTTTAAATGTCTAACCTAAAATCTTATTTCTCGGACTGTGCTCGAAGAAAATAATCCAGAGAAGAAAAGTCCATGCTTGCACAGCAAAGCAGTTTACTGAGTAAGCCAGCTCTCCAGCACCACATTGTCTAATGTGCCCATTCCATCTTTACCTGCTTCATGCATTTCACAGTCAGTTGATTTATAAAATGGTAGGTCTGTTACTTTAAAAACTAATTGAGAGCCGGGCAGTGGTGGCGCACACCTTTGATCCCAGCACTTGGGAGGCAGAGGCGGGCAGATTTCTGAATTTGAGGCCAGCCTGGTCTACAGAGTGAGTTCCAGGACAGCCAGGGCTACACAGAGAAACCCTGTCTCAAAAAACCAAAACAAAACAAAACAAAAAAAAACCAAAACAAAACAACAACAAAAACTAATTGATATATTTAGTTTCCATAACATCAATTCAATCAATATCAATTCAATAACTGATAACTGAAAATTTTCAGATGGCAAGCTTTCTGTCATATAAATAGAAAAGACACAATCTTACCTCCCTAGTGGTTGAAGAGGGAAGAACAAAACCTTCCACAGAAAGTCCATGACACTGTGAAATAGAAAAGCATGTTATTACCAGAGAGGAGCCAACAACTTGGAGGCCAGTAGGAGGGACCTCGTTTTTCTAAGTGTGTTTCAAATGCTGGCAAGATGGCTTGACAGGTAAAAAGTGCTCACCAACCCCCATGCAAGCCCAATGACATGACTTTACCCCCATAATCCCAAGTAAAGGAGGAAATGGAGAACATACTCCACAAAGTTGTTCTCTAACCCCTACATGTATGCTATGGCATGTGTCCCCCACCATCATGTACACACACACACACACACACACACACACAATTTTTTTAAAGAAATCAAATAGACCTTCAGGAGACTTAGGCTACAAAAATGACTCACAATATACATTTATGTACATGGCCCATTTCCACTTGTTTCTAGTTGAGTTCCACATTGTTGGGCACTGCTGATTAAGGTCAAAGTCTACCATTGTTCTGATAGTCTTCTGAGCTTGCCAAAAATGGGGGACTCCCTTTACCAGCAGGGCTTCTCCTCTGACGTTGTCTGGGGAGTCCTGTGAACTACCCATTCTGGACTTCGCTTCACCCTTTCCTGCCTGGTGTGTACTGGAGTCTGGACACACCAAAGGAAGATGTGGACTGCAGAACATGGTTCTGTTCCATCCTTCCCCATCTGGTGTGCCTGGACACCACAGGGGAAGAAGTGGAAAAATGCATACCACACCTTATCAATATTCTTATCCTGTCCTATTTTCCCACAATCTTTTAACACTTTAGATATATTATTTGCTGTTTATTACTTATTGCAAGTAATATAAGTCCCAGAAGGACAGAAGTTTTAGCTATTTTGTCTTTTGTAATGGGAATAACCAAAAGACACCCTGGTGCATAGTCATTATTTGAGATGTGGTCACATGTAACCTAATCTTATCTCAGATTCACTATGTGGCTGAGGCTGACACTGGAAGTTTTATCCTCATCTCCTCAGTGTTTCAAGTACAGGTGTGGAATACCATACCTCAATCAATAGATAACAAGAGTAATTTTTTGCTTTTCTCTAGTATATCAACTCAACTATTAAAAAGCAGTGGAAATTAATCACTTATTTTAGATTCTATAGAAGCCAAAACACTATATAAAAAAACCACATATGACCAACTGACTCAGTTGGAGAATTACATGCTATATTCCAGATTCTAAGTAATCTCTGTACATTCAATTAGCAGCTTAGAAACATGTAAAAATTATTGTTACCTTTGTATCTGGAAAGGCATGGGTTTAACCTCTTTAAGACACCAAGTCTAGGTTTTGATTCTGCCAAAAAAAATATCCATTCTTCCTTGGCAGACTTAAATAGTCCTTTGTTTTTATTCCTACAGCATCCTTTTCAAATATGTATTTCTGTGTGGTGGTGATCAGGGCAGGCACAAGTCAACAAATGTGTGGAAGTCAGAGGGAAATTTGCAGGAGTTAGTTCTTGTTTTCCATCATGTGGGTCCCTGGATGGAACTCGGATAGTTAGTCATGGTGGCAAGAATCATTCTTCCTGCTTTGTGGTTAGGTATCTTCATTACAAATCATTTGGCCTTGTATAACAGTTGCTTTGAAAGAAGGTAGCCACAAGATTCAACTCCTCAATGACAAAGAACACATTTTTTAATGTGGACAGAGCACCTAATACATGTCTGTTACATTGAATTATGGTAATCCATGAGTAACTGGAGAGAGAGAAAATACATACTATCTTTATATGGTCTTTATCATGTTATAATAGTTAGCTGTAACAAAGCAGACTCCAAGTAATCTATAAAATGAAGGTCCTTAGAGCACAGGCTCTGAGGAATCAACTTTTGCTATTTCTAATATGTCCCTGGAAAACCACTGTCCTGACAGGGTCCAAAACCTACATCAAAGTTATGATACCATTAGTGAAATATTTCTCATGTCCTTCTTAAGGGAAATGAAACAAAAGTAGCACCCAGGAGACTGTAAATGAGACCTATGCAATGGAGATGTAGCTTAGATGGTACAGTGCTTGTCTCACATACATGAAGCCTTTGGCTCACTTCCCAGGGCAGCATAACTGGGTGTGGTAGTACACACCTGTAATCCTGGCAGCCAGGAGGCAAAGGCAGAAGGATCAGCAAAGTCATCCTTGGTTACGAGACCAACCTGAGATATATGAGAGCTATCTCAAAAGAAAGAAAAAAAAAGACTGTATTTATATAAATGAGACCAATCAATGAGCATAATGGTCTTCCTGGCCCTCTAAAAACTAGCATCACCATAATAGTGTGGTATGCCCTTACATGTCTTTTATAAAATAATAAGAAGAAATATTAATCACACCAAGAGTTTTATCTAGGCCTGGTGTGGTGGTGCATGCCAACAATCTTAGCACTCCAAGAGTTTGAGGTGGGAGAATCTTGAATTGGAGGCCAGCCTGGACAATAACAAACGCTGTGTCAGAACAAATAATTCAGACCTGGAGAGATGACTCAAAGGTTAAGAGCAGTTACTAGTTGTGATGGTTTCTGTATGCTTGGTCCTATTAGAAGGTGTGACCCTGTTGGAGTAGGTGTGTCACTGTGGGCTATAAAACCCGCATCCAAGCTGCCTGGAAGTCAGTATTCTGCTAGCAGCCGTCAGATGAAGATGTAGAACTCCCAACTAAGTCTACAACATGCCTGCCTGTATGCTGTGTCATGGTCCTGCCTTGATGGTACTGGATTGAATCTCTAAACCTGTAAGCCAGCCCCAACTAAATGTTGTTCTTATAAGTTACCTAAGTTATAGGGTCTGCTCACAGCAGTAAAACACTAAGACAGAAGTTGGTACCAGGAGTAGAGTATTGGTGTGATAGGCCTGACCATGCATTTGTTTAGAAGAATGTGAATTTTAGGATTTTGGATTTAGAAAGCTGTGGAATCCTTTAAATGGGGCTTAATGGACTATCCTAGTAGGAATATGGAAGACATTTTGTTACTGAGAGTGATCTGAATCATGCAGACCTGGCCCAAGAGGTCTCAGTGGAGAATTTCCATATGTGGCCTTGAGACTGTTTTTGTGGTATTTTGGTGAAGAATGTGGCTACCTTAGCTTTTGTCTGAAGAGTCTGCCTGAGGCTAGGGTGAAGAGACTCAGATTAATTGCATTGAAAAAGGGAGTCTCAGAAACTCCCATCACAGACTTTGTTCTCTGGTTAAGTCTCATGAAGAGCATTTTAAACAAGCATAGCAAGCTGAGAAAGGAAAAATATAAAATATATGGTTCAAGTATTAAAGGGGCACCAGGAAGTGAAATGGAGCTGAATCTTGTGTTCTAGGTGCTAACAGATTAAAGGATTTGGGGGCAAGATCCTACCCAGCTAAATTTAGATCCAGTGATGAAACACACCTTTAATCCCAGGAGACAAAGCCAAACAGATCTCTGAGTTCAAGACCAGCCTGGGACAAAGCAGGATCTAAGTGAATAAAAGCTTAAATCTAGGCATGGTGGCACACACCTTTAATCCCAGCATTACAGGAGACAGAGCCATGCAGATCTCTGAGTTCAAGGTCAATCTACAGATTAAGTTCCAGGAAAGCCAAAGGTAGGCAGAAAGGGAGTCAGAAAATACAAAGCTGGTAATAGAATAAGGAGGGCCATGTTCCAGCCCCAGAAAGCAGCAGAACACGGCAGCTTCAGCCACGTGGCTCTGGCTTTAGTGAAAAATAGAAGGGACTACTGGGACAATTGATGCTGGTTAGCTGGAGCTAAGAAATTAGTGGTGATTAAGAAGAGACCAGCGGGGACTGCTGCGGGGAGCGCTTCGGAGACCGCAGGTGGTGAATATTTATTCTGTTGGGAAATACAAGAGAATTTTTGAGCAGAAACTATGCCTCCCAAGTTCAAGCGCCACCTAAATGATGATGACGTCACTGGGTCTGTGAAAAGTGAGAGGAGAAATCTTTTGGAAGATGATTCAGATGAAGAAGAAGACTTTTTTCTACAGGGACCATCTGGACCAAGATTTGGACCTAGAAATGATAAAATTAAGCATGTTCAGAATCAGGTGGATGAAGTTATTGATGTAATGCAAGAGAATATTACAAAGGTAATTGAAAGAGGAGAGAGACTAGATGAACTACAGGACAAATCAGAAAGCCTATAGGATAATGCAACTGCTTTCAGCAACAGATCCAAACAGCTTCGAAGACAAATGTGGTGGCGTGGATGCAAAATAAAAGCCATCATGGCTTTGGCTGCAGCTATCCTTTTGCTAATGATTATCACTCAGATCATCCTGCACTTGAAAAAATGAAGTTTTACTACCATTAAAACTATCATTATTTAACAACAGTGAAGATCATCAGAAAATTTCAAGTAGCTTTGCTAATGTTAGTTTATAATGCCCAGTGAATCAGGTCACCACTGCCGTGCCTGAAGTGTGCCCTTGTGGTTTGTCTGTAACAGAAGCCTCTTCCCTTGCAGCAGTTTCTGATGAATGGGTTCCTCTTCCATCATAACCCAGTGTGGCCTGTGGTCTTTTGATTCCTCTGTCCTAACAAAACTCATTGGGAACTGTCCCAAAATTTTATAAACTGGGAAATTTATTGAAAGAGAAGGTCCAGTATTGATGATGGAACATTGTTTAAAATGGAGAAAAGGTAATACACATCAGATACAGAGGCCCCTGTGATGGTGGGTGTCCCCATAGACTATCATCACAGTTCACTCCTGGGCTCTGTGTTAGAAAGCAGCGTTGGCATTCCGATAGCAGAAACTGCACCTTTCTGTTCTGTATGGCATGTGAGTTCCCTGTAAATGTGAACACACACACAGGGTGAGGCTCAGATGTGACAAGAGCCTGACCTCTGTCCTTGTCACTTAACACCTGTTCTGTGTCCTGTCCGCATTGTAGCCCAAACAGACTTGTATTTACATCTCATATATATTTTATGGCTAGAAAATATGCAAGAAGTTTTTTTAGTGTTGAAAACAAATGTCATTAGATGTTCTTAGTTGTATTGAGTCAGAGTGTTACTAAGTTAGGGACTGGACTACTAATCAGATTTTGTGTTTTCACATAGAAATGTTATCAGAGTCAGTTTTACTCTTCTGTGAGTGATAGTAAGAACATGAGTCAGTTTAAACACATGGGGGTGGGGGTTGCCGAATAACAGCAGAAAGGCAAAGGCTCAGAAGAAGCAGAAGAGGCTGTCTCAGTCCATACAAATGCCCCTCCCTTAGACTGACAGGGTCTGAGTCTATCTTGTGTGTCTCGGTTTTTTTTTTTTTTTGGTTGGTTGGTTTTGCTTTTGGTTTTGGTTTTTTTGAGACACGGTCTCACCGTGCCCCAGACTGGCCTCAGATGCACAGTCATCGGCTTCCCAAGTGCTGGGATTAGAGTATGGGCCACCGCATCCTGCAGCCTTTTTCTTTTTGATCAAAGAATTCCTGTGCTCAAGTTATCTTTCCAACTTAGCCTCAGAAGTAGCTAAGACTACATGTGGGCACCAGCATGTGCAGATGGGCCTTCTCTCTAAGCCTGATGTTAGTCTCACTTGGATATTTATTTTCATATGTCAAGTAGAATAAGGGGTGGAACACACTTTTATTCTGGCTCTTGTTTTATTTTACAAGGCTACTTAGAGCAGGTGAGCAGGGATGAGAAGAAAACATTGCTGGTCCAGCTGGGATAAGTGTAAGCTTAAGCTAATCAAGCAAGGACCACACCATATTGTGTCTCAGCGACAAGTCCCTATGTGTATGCATGGCTGTGCCCCAGAAGTCACACCGTGCTGGCGGTGCATAAGCAAGGACTGATTTCCTGTGTGTGCCAAGAGGTAACATGATTGAAGTAAGTGAACCTAGAGATAAAAGGGTTCTTATGATTTAGTATTGGAAAATTCTGGTTGTACAGTGTTGCATTCGGTTCTTTTCATTTGAAAAGAACTCACATATTTTAAAGCTGTAAATTGTATATGTCTGAGGATTTAGTAAAATGTCAGAGATCAATCTATAAGGAAATTCAAGCATTGTTTTTATATCTTAGTTGTATGTCATTATTTTAGATCCCACGATCCCTAATTTAACCATTTTGGCAAGTGCCTTTGACACTTAAGGAATATTATGGGAGATGAGCAAATGTAGGTGCCACACCCCATTTCCTGGCTTCTCAATTCCTCTGTGATGATATGTTTTCCAGTGCTACAAAGTTCAGTTCTTTGTGTTCATATGAGATTGTATTGTAGCCTTTCCGTAGTAAACAGCAAAATAAACCATTTTGCAGAAAATGAAAAATAAAAAAAAAAAAAAAAAAAAAAAAAGAAGAGACCAGCATCACGAAGATGAAATCTTCTGGGAACTATTTTCTGAGAGCACAAAGAAACTTCCAGAAATAGCCAAGGTTGCACCTTGTGCTCCAGCTGTACTTGGTACTGTGTAAGAGTCACCCAGGTGGTACTGGTTTTGAAGGCCTGAAGGAGTCATGAAGAATAGCTGAGGCTTGGTACTGTGAGAGGCCAGGAAAGGCCATTGGTGAAGGTGCAGCCTCAGTTGTAGTTGATGGCCCAGGACTGAAGGGGTCATGCAAAGGAGTTGAGGCTTGGTATCATGAAGAGAGCCTATGAGAGGCTATTGGAAAAGCCTAGTTGCAGCGGAAGACCCCAGCATATTGGAGATGCCAGTACCATGGGATGATCACCAAGAACAACAGCAGCAGTTGGGTGGATCAACCTGAGCTATAGAGGGCAGAGCTGGAGAAATGAAGTCAGCCCTTTGGTGGAGCTCAGAAGATCATGTGTAGATCCTAGACACTGAAACAAGAATCTGTAACATTGAAGTTGCCTTGGAGACCCCAAGATGTTTGAGATGCCAGAGCCATGGGTTGTCTGCTGAGGAAAGCTGCTAACAGGGAGTGGAACCAGCCCAGGAGAAAGAAGTTTGCAGCCAAAAAGATGAAAAGGAGTTGGAGATCTAAAGACTGCTTTGACATCAGCTATGGAGATGCATAGTTTGGAGTTTCCCCAACTGGTTTCCTGTCTTGCTTTGGGATTACAATTAAGTGTTCAGATGAATCACAGACGAGACCTTTAACTTTGGACTTTTAACATTGTTGAGACTGCTATAGACTATGGGGACTTTTGAAGTTGGACTAAATGTATTTTTTATTATGCTTTGTTTAGGTATGGCCCCCAAAGACTAATATGTTTGAACAAGCCTCTGGTGGCCAAGGAGTGGAATGTGATGGTTTGTATATGCTCAGGGAGTGGCACTATTAAAAAGTGTGACCCTCCTGGAGTAGATGTGACCTTTTTGGAGTAGGCGTGTCACTGTGGGTGTGGGCTATAAAACCCTCATCCTAGCTGCCTGTCAGTCTTCTGCTAGTAGCATTCAGATGAAGATGTAGAACTCTCAGCTCTGCACCATGCCTGCCTGGATGCTGCCATGTTCCTGCCTTGATGATAATGGACTGAACCTCTGAATCTGTAAGCCAGCCCCAATTAAATGTTGTTCTTAAAAGAGTTGCCTTGGTCATGGTGTCTGTTCACAGCAGTAAAACCCTAACTAAGACACCAGTCTTGCAGAAGACCCCACCCACATGATGGCTCACAACTAACTTCCTGTAATTCCAATGCCATCTTCTGACTTCTGCTGGAACTTCATAAACATATATACATACTTGGGCACACATACATATAAAATAAACACACACAGCCCCCCAAAAACAAAAAGCACAAAAACAAAACAAACAAACAAAGAAAACAAGCCATCATCATCAACGACAAGAGCATCATTGAGGCTTTCCATTTGTTCAGTGGCATTCATCTAAGAGAACATCTAAGTAAGAGCTGCCTGGGCAAACTCCTCACATAGGTCGGTCATCTGTCTCCATATATATATAATATATATATATATATATATATATATATATATTGATCATATGATAAATATGATATATAAATATGAATAGCTCAGAGCCACAAATAACATCTCCACTCTCATAATACCAAGAAAGAAAGTGAGCTACTTAGCAGCACATTACTGACTGGCAGCAAATGTGGTGCAATATCCACAGTGTTAAAACTATAGCCCAAAGCAGAGGTTATGATTTTTAAAATCTTATTTAGAAACAATACATTGTAACAATAAGGAAACTAAATTATTAATGTAACAATCAATTGCTTTGTGTGTTTGTGTATACTTTATCTGCGTATTTCATCTCTATATAATTACAACCATGTTATGATTATGTCACGTTAGCTAGACAGACTCAGAATTTCAAGAGGGGAATAAAGAATAACACTGTGTTATACTCACTTTCTGCAAAATTTTCCATACTTTTTGATAAAATCCAATCGGTACTCTATTTAGTGCTCCATCTAGCCTCCTCCTGCGTTGCCATTGGCCTTGACGACTATCTTTAGATGTCTGTTGATCATACACCTTAGGAAAAGATCCACTACTTGTAGCAATGCAGGCTGCAGGGGACTTGGGAGAACAAATGTAAATCAAAAGTGATCTCTTATCCTGTGATCAAGTATCATAATACTGTTATATTTTAATTTCAAAACCTAAAAATTATAAACAATGTATAACACAGTGAATTGTAAATACTCTATTGAAGGAGAAAGCACACACTAAATGAAAGAGCCAATGTAATGACATGACTGTGAAGCTAGTCAACCTCTTTACAGCTTGCAGTATTGTAACTGTATAATCACTGATGCATCTGGGTAGGGGGATATCCAAGGGGACATCCACCCTCTCAGAGAATGAAAGGGGGTTGGGAGAGGGACTGTGTGAGCGGGAACCAGGAGAGGATAATGATCAGGATGTAAACTGAATAAATAAGAAAATTAATGAAAAAATAAATAATTTCTTTTATTTTTTGAGATTATAGTATAATTACTTCATGTCCCCCCCTTCCTCCCTCCAAACCCTCCCATATATCCTTCCTTGCTCTTTTTCAAATTCATGGCCTCTTTTTCATTAACTGTTGTCATATACATATACACAAGAACAACCTGCTCAGTCTATACAATACTTGTATGAAGGTACTCAAGGATGACCATTTGGTATTGGATAACTAACTGGTGTGTTGTTCCCTGGAGAAATCATTGTATAAAGCACTCTGGTGATTCAGAATAACAACCATAAAAATACCAACAACACAGGACTTTCCAAACCGTCTGCTTATCTGGCTTTATCTGTTTAAGCTCTACCTCCTCTCTGGTTTTGTCACTTTCATGACTTTTGACACAAGCCTCTGTATATTACTTTTCTATTGTTGAGATAAAACACCATGAATATGAAACTTCTAAAAGAAACCATTTAACTGGGCTTATAAATACACCCTCAGGACTATCATTAATGACAAAGCAGGATACACATATTTTTAAGATGAGATCTGTTTAAATAGTACAAGGCAACAGTCTGGAAAAAACTAAGAAAGTGATTGATTCATTTTTAAAACAGTATTGAAAAAAATAGGTCCAGGCTTGGTGGTACACACCTTTAGTCACAGTACTTGGGAGGCAGAGACACGTGGATCTTTTTGAGTTTGAGGCCAACCTGGTCTACATAGTGACTTTCAGGATAGGCAGGGCTACATAAAGAGACCCTGTCTTTTTTTTTTTTTTTTTTTAAAAAAAGAAACATAAAGCCAAACTATATGAATAAACATAACAAAGGTATAAAACATGTTTGAGAATTGTAAAATATACTGAAATAAACTACTTAAACAAACAGAAGGAAACCCATGGATCAGAGGTCATTAGTAAGATGGTAATTTTGATCTACAGATTGAACACAGCCTTTATCAAAGTCCCAGTTGAATTCTTGACAGAAATTAAGAAGTTGATCCTAAAATTCATGTGAAAATTTAAGGGACCTATGTTATCCAATACAATCTTTAAAAAGGAAGAAAAAAGTATGAAGACTCAAATAGTTCAATTTCATAATGCACTGTGCAAAGCTATAGTAATTACAACTATGCCATACTGACATAGGATCGACCCATGCAGACCCATGCACAGAATTCAGAAATAAATCAATAACATTTTGTTTAACAAATGGTGCTGAACAACTAGATGTCCAAATACCAGAGAATGAAGTAGCACACTATTTAACACCATGTACAAAAGTGGGAGTCCCAATGGATTGTTAGCAAAAAGAAAGTAAAGGAAAAGACAAAGGACCTCAAACCAAATAAAAAACACAAAAAGGGAAATCAAAACAAACAAGCAAAAGACAAATAAGAGAAAAAACAAAATAAAACAAAAAGGCTACACCCAAACTAAAGAAAACAGCTCCCCCCCCCAAAATAAAAACAAAACCCTTCAAAAAACTCATGGAGTTGATTTTGTTTGCACGGGGTCTGCTCTGGAGAGTGTTAAAAAACAGAGCTGACACAGCAGACCAGAACAGAAGACAAGCGTGCTGTTTTTGAAGTCATATTTACAGACTTGGCATCATCTGGAGTCTGGAAATGTGGGCATTCGGATGGATATCACCATTCCCCAAGCTAATTACTATTCCTAAATTGCTTGTATCAACACTCCAGTTTATTTAGAATACCTGCTTTCCTCCTGGGAGTCTACAGTTTGGGGATATGCCAGATAGAGGCTATCTGTTTGACTAGCTCCAAAGACCCCGGGTACTGTGCTGGGTCTTAAATTAGCTATTTCGGTTAGCAGCACTTCACCAGCTGTAACTAGTCATTGGAGGAATTTTAGTGCATCCTATAGATGGCTCTTGTGTGCTTTCCTATGGGTTTCACCCAGTACACCCTTTTCTTTTGCTGATTTTGTTGTTAAGTCTTTTGATGTATGATTAATCCTGTGACTCCTAAACTGCTGAAGCTGTGGGTAATCTTAGGGAGTTTCCCCTCCCGAAATAATCATAGCCTCAAATTTAAGAGCTAAAACAATTTTAATAAAACGTCCTTAGAAGAAAAAAAGCACTAAATTTTTGTAATGTTGATTTAGGTAAAGCCTTCTTAGATAGGAACAATATAAGAAAAAATAGAAAAACTGACTTCTGTTAAAACAGAAGAATTTTGTTCTTCAAAGAACATCAGTAAGAATGAAAAGGACATCTACATACAGAGGAAATATATGCAAGTCACATATTCTATAAGGATGTTGTATTTAGAATATATAAAGAATCCTTGTAACCTCCAAATATAAAACACACAATTAAAAATGGGTAAAGAATCAGGGAAATGCAAATTAAAGCTACTTTAAAATTCAAACTCATCAGCTAATTGGCTGTATATGTGAAATATAAGTGTGGGTATAGGTCATGAAATTATAAAGGAGATAATGAGAGGAAAAGAGGGTGCTGAGGAAGGAGAAGAAGGGAGACAACATGTGACATGAAAGTGGAAAATAGACTACAGGGGATAGAAGGGTACAAAGGGGAGGGAGATGGGCAGGGGAGGTGAAGAGAATGAGGAACAAAAGCAAAGGATGTCTGAAAATGTTACAATGAAACATAATCTTTGTATTCTAATTAAAATAATGGGCAGATGACCAAAATTAAACATTTCTCCAAACATAAGCAAATGGCCATATCAATGTCATTGGGCACATAGCTATGATAAAACAAGACCACACTAGGGTAGCCAACAACAAAAGAAAGACAAATAAGAGCACTGGGGATGGGGTGAGGAAATTAGAATGCTTACACAATGCTTATACAATCAGGAATGTAAAGGGGTTCAGCTCTGCAGAAGTCTGATTGGTCCTCAAAATGCTTAACAATTATCCTAACCCTCTGCATTGGTTAAGACTGGGATCTCATAAAATTGCAAAGCTTCCGTAAGGCAAAGGGCACTGTCAATAGGACAAAATGGCAACCAACAGATTGGGAAAAAAATCTTTACCAATCCTACATCCGATAGAGGGCTAATATCCAATATATACAAAGAACTCAAGAAGTTAGAGACTCCAGAGAATCAAATAACCCTATTAAAAAATGGGGTACAGAGCTAAAAAAGAATTCTCAACTGAGGAAACTGGAATGGCTGAGAAGCATCTAAAGAAATGTTCAACATCCCAAATCATCAGAGAAATGCAAATCAAAACAACCCTGAGATTCCACTTCACACCAGTCAGAATGGCTAAGATCAAAAAGTCAGGTGACAGCAGATGCTGTTGAGGATGTGGAGAAAGAGGAACACTCCTCCACTGCTGGTGGGATTGCAAGCTAGTAGAACCACTCTGGAAATCAGTTTGGCGGTTCCTCAGAAAATTGGACATAGCACTTCCTGAGGACCTAGCTATACCACTCCTGGGCATATACCCAGAAGATGCTCCAACATGTAATAAGGACACATGCTCCACTATGTTCATAGCAGCCATATTTATAATAGCCAGAAGCTGGAAAGAACCCAGATGTCCCTCAACAGAGGAATGGATAGAGAAAATATGGTACATTTACACAATGGAGTACTACTCAGCTATTAAAAACAATGACTTCATGACATTTTTAGGCAAATGATGGAACTAGAAAATATCATCCTGAGTGAGGTAACTCAATCATAAAAGAACACACATGGTATGTACTCACTGATAAGTGGATATTAGCCAAAAAGCTCGGAATACCCAAGATACAATTCACAGACGACATGAACTTCAAGAAGAAGGAAGTCCAAAGTATGGATGCTTCAGTCCTACTTAGAAGGGAGAGAGGAGGGGGAGGGGAAAAGGGGGGCAGGATCAGGTGTGGGAGGAGACAGGAGAGAAGTACAGGGGTTCAGGAAATTGAACGGAGGTTGTGCAGCAGTAGGGGATGGGGAACTACGGGTAGCCACCAGAAAGTCCCAGATGCCAGGGAAAGAAGAGGCTCCCAGGACCCAATGGGATGACATTAGCTCAGATACCCAACAAAGAGAAGAAAAAACCTGTAGAGACCATATCCAGAGATTAGGCACATCCCCCTAGTTGGGGGATGGGGCTACCCACCCATCTCAAAAATTTTAACCCAGAATTGCTCCTGTCTAAAGGAAATGCAGGGACAAAGTGTAGAGCAGAGACTGAAGGAAAGGCCATCCAGAGACTGCCCCACCTGGGGATCCATCCCATAAACAGACACCAAACCCAGACACAATTGCTGATGCCAAGAAGTGCTTGCTGACAGGAGCCTGGTACAGCTGTTCTCTGAGAGGCTCTGCCAGAACCTGACAAATATAGAGGCGGATGTATGCAGTCAAACATCAGACTGAGTGTGGGACCCCAAATGGAGGAGTTAGGGCAAGGAGTGTAGGAGTTGAAGGGGATTGCAACCCTATTGGAAGAACAACAATATCAACCAACCAGAACCCCCAGAGCTCCCAGGGACTAAACCACCAACCAAAAAGAAAGGACCCATGGCTTCAGCTGCATAAGTAGGCTGTCGGTCATCAATGGAATGGGAGGAAAGATCAATGGGAGAGGCCCTTGGTCCTGTGAAGGCTCGATGATGACCCGGGGTAGGGGAATGCTGGGGCAGTGAGGAGGGAGTGGGTGGGTGGGAGGGGAGCACCCTCATGGATGCAAAGGGATGGGGATTTGCAGAGGAGAAACCAGGAAGTGGGACAACATTTGAAATGTAAATAAATAAAATACCCCCCCCAAAAAAAAGACTGATTGTAAACTTGATGGGCTTTAGAATCACCATTGCAACAAAATGATGAGCATATCTGGGAGGGGTTTTCTTGATTAAATTCATCAAGGTAGCAAGACTCATTCCAACTGTGGATGAAAAGCATTCCATTGGTTAGGGCCCTGGACCATACAAAAAGAGAAAAACAAAAAAGGAGAGGATGTGAAGTGGAGAGGCTCATGTATTGGCGGTGGCTGGGAACAGTGGAAGGGAGTGTTGGGGATAGCCATAATCAAGATGCATTGGTTATATGTATGTAATTACATAAAAAAATAAAGTACTAAAATTCTAATTTTTAAAAAGGAGCAAGGGACCCTAGGAGTGTGGATTCATTTCTGGGTCTTCAATTCTGTTCCATTGATCTACATGCCTGTCACTGTACCAATACCATGCGGTTTTTAACACTATTGCTCTGTAGTACAGCTTGAGGTCCGGGATACTGGTTTCCCCAGAGGTTCTTTTACTCTTGAGAATAGTTTTAGCTTGATCTTTGACAAAGGAGCTAAAACCATCCAGTGGAAAAAAGATAGCCTTTTCAACAAATGGTGCTGGCTCAACTGGAGGTCAACATGCAGAAGAATGCAAATTGACCCATTCTTATCTCCTTGTACTAAGCTCAATTCCAAGTGGATCAAGGACCTCCACATAAAACCAGACACACTGAAACTAATAGAAAGGAAACTAGGGAAGAACCTTGAACATATGGGCACAGGGGAGAATTTCCTGAACAGAACTCCAATAGCTTATGCTCTAAGATCAAGAATTGACAAATGGGACCTCATTAAATTACAAAGTTTTTGCAAGGCAAAAGACACTGTCAAAAAGACAAAGCGGCAACCAACTAACTGGGAAATGATCTTTACCAACCCTACATCCGACAGAGGGCTAATATCCAATATATACAAAGAACTCAAGAAGTTAGACTCCAGAGAGGCAAGTAACCCTATTAAAAAATGGGGTACAGAGCTAAACAAAGAGTTCTCACCTGAAGAATATCTAATGGCTGAGAAGCACCTAAAGAGATGTTCATCATCCTTAGTCATTAGGGAAATGCAAATCAAAACAACCCTGAGATTTCATCTCACACCAGTCAGAATGGCTAAGATCAAAAACACAGGAGACAGCAGTTGTTGGCGAGGATGTGGAGAAAGAGGAACACTCCTCCACTGCTAGTGGAATTGCAAGCTGGTACAACCACTCTGGAAAGCAGTCTGGCAGTTCCTCAGAAAGCTGGGCATGACACTCCCGGAGGATCCGGCTATACCACTCCTGGGCATATACCCAGAGGCTTTACCTGCATGCAGTAAGGACACATGCTCCACTATGTTCATAGCAGCCTTATTTATAATAGCCAGAAGCTGGAAAGAACCCAGATGTCCCTCAACGGAGGAATGGATTCAGAAGATGTGGTATATTTACACAATGCAATACTACTCTGCAATTAAAAACAATGAATTCACGAAATCCCTAGGCAAATGGTCAGAACTTGAAAATATCATCCTTAGTGAGGTAACCCAATCACAAAAGAACACACATGGTATGCAGTCACTGATAAGGGGATATTAACCCAGAATCTTGGAATATCCTAGACACAATTCGCATATCAATAGATTTCCAAGAAGATGGAAGGAGAGACCCCTGGTCCTGGAAAGACTGGATGTAGGGGAATGCCAGGACAGAGAAGTGAGAGGGGGTTGAATGGGGAAAAGAGGGAGGGAAGGGGGCTTATGGGACTTTCGGGGAGGGAGGAAACGGGAAAGGGGAAATGATTTGGAATGTAAATTAAAAAAAAAACTTAGAAAATAAAATTAAATTTAAAAAAAAAATGGAGCAAGGGACTTGAGTCCCAGCATTCACCCACTTCCTAACTGCGGGTTCAAGGTGACAGATGCTTCATGATCCTGTTGCCGTGTCCCACTCACATGGTGGACTGTGCCTTCAAACTGTGAGCCAAAATAAACCTTGTAATTTTTCATAAGTTGCTTTTTTAAGGTATTTTTTTCACAGCATCTGGAAAAGCAACTAATACAGTCCTGTAGAAATAAATCTGAGAGAAATGAAAATACATATTGTTTTAGCTAGTTTGAGGTCAACCTGATGGAAGCCAGAGTTACTTGGGAAGAGGAACTCTCAAATACAAAACTCTTTCCATAAGATTCGACTGCAGCAAAGTCTGTAGTACATTTTCTTACTTAGTGATTGATATAGGAAGGCATAGCCCTTTGTGTGTGGTGCCATCCCTGGGGAGGTGGTCCTGGACTATATAAAAAATCAGGTTGAGCAAAGCTACTAAGCAGAACTCTTCCCTGGTCTCTCTACATCAGCTTCTGCCTCCAGATTCCTGCCCTATTTGAATTGTTACCCTGACTTCCCTCAAGGATGGACTGCATTGGACTGTGATATAAGATAAAATAATCGTCTTCAAGTTGTTTTTAGTGTTTTAATTATAGCAATATATACCCTAAGACACATACCTATGTAAAAATCTGTACCTAAAGGTTTATAGTGACATTGTACATAAACTCATTTAGATGTCCATCAACTGATGAACAGATAGAAAGAATGTGCTATAGCTACGGTTATCACTGTGCAATAAAAAGGAATAAAATAGCAATGTGCATGATGATATAAAAACTCTGAAAAACTATGCTAAAGAAAGGAGGAAATTCTTGGGCTGGAGAGATGGCATGGTGGTTAAGAGCACTGACTGCTCTTCTAGAGGTCCTGAGTTCAAATCCCAGCAACCACATGGTGGCTCACAACCATCTGTAATGGGTATCTGATGCTGTCTTCTGGTGTATCTGAAGACAGCAACATGAAATAAATAAATCTTTAAAAAGGGAGGAAATTCATTAGTTAAAATGATTATTTGACAGACTAGATTCAGAAATAAATAGAAAATAAAGGATGATAGAAATATTTCCTAGGAAAATAATTTCTGTCATTTTAATTTCCTAAATCACTAATGATCTCACCATTAACATGGAAATCACAAAATTGGCAAATTCCTATTAATCTAACACTTAAAGTTAGCCAAAATATTATTTCTAATAGCTCTCTTCTTCAATTTGTGAGAAATAAAATCATAACTTGTTATGATTTAAATCAAAAATATATATGATTAAAGTATAACTTAGGCATAAGAAAATGTCATAACCAAACTCATTACTTCATAGCTTAATATGTTCTAATGAAGTGGATAAAACAAAAATGAAAGAAATTTAATTAGAAAAGAATCTTCCTAAATTGTGAGCTTCATTGTATTATTTCCATTTTGTTCAATGCCGTATCTCCCGTGCATGACATAAAGTTGGCATTTAGTTCATTTACTAACTAATTACTTCTTAGAGACCAGCTACAACAGACTACCTTTGAAATTTAAGTATCTCAGAATTCCCTAAAGAGCATATTAGAACAGACTGCTGGGGCTTAGACCAGTCTTTCTGATTCAGCATCACTAGGATACAGACTAAAATTCTGATTTTCAAATAAATTCCAAACTGATGTTCATGCTGTCTTGTTCACTGTTGGATGCACAGTGATACACACTTGCAACAGTTCAAAGAATGAATATATACATAACAAGTATGCATTAAATTGGTTTTTTTTCCAGAAATAAGAAAGTGATTTAACTCCCTTTCCTAACTTATTAGGAAAGAAACAGACCTCTTCCTTTTATAGGAACTTCTTTTATAGTCATGTTATTTCTGAATCAATTACTTTATTTAGGTTTTTAGCTTTAGCTTTATTTTATGTGTATGAATGGATATCACAGGAGTACCTGAAAGTTACAGATGGTTGTGAACGTGGATGCTGGGAATGGAATGCAAGTCTTCTGCAAGAGTAACAAGTGTTCTTAAGGACTGAGCCATCTCTCTAGCCCCCAATTTGTTTTTTATATTGTCAAATACTACGTTATGATCCACATAACATTATATCAAAACACTTGTAAATGAAACATGAGATAACATAAAAATGAGTTACCAGAAAGGATGGTGACATCAAATCTATACCCGAGGGATGACCACCACTAGTCTATAAAAGAAAATGAGAAAGTAATTTTTTTTAAAGAGGTGAGATAAAGCAATCATTATTTCTGTTTAAAAAAGCTATTAGTAGTAGTATGTTACAGAGCATTTAAGTAATTAGCCAGCATGCTATCATTAAAAGCCCATGAAATAAGTTTACTCTAAATGCCATGGTAAAAGGTAAAATAAATGAAAAACTACCCTGAAATACCTTTGCCTACAAATCAGAGTACTGGTAAGTAGCAGAAAACAATGCAAAATACTCGACAGGCATGTAAGGATGAAAAGCGATATTATAAAATAAAAAAGTAATGACAATGTAGTCTCCCTAGCCTCTAAATTATAGTCCTAACCATTTGGGCTCCTTTGAAGACCTATAGGTACTAAATATGTAGGAGAAAAACCTCAAGTAGCTGGAAAGGTCAACTTTAAACTGCTGGCAACAAGGACTTTGAGTTCTAATAATATAAAAAAATTGTAAGTAATACCAGATGTCTATAAAAAAAAACTATAATGTGAGCTGGGTATGATGGTACACACATTTAATCCCAGAAGTCTTCAGACAAAGCAGGCGGTTTTCTGTGAGTTTAAGGCTTGCCTGAGCTACACATTGAGTTTCAGGATAGTCAGGCTGCATAGAGAGACCTCATTACAACAAAACAAAACAAAAAACCCAAAACTATAATGTATAATATATATCCTGTCACCCTCAACCATAACAAGGATTGTTAACTCATCACACCAGTGAACAATTATTTAGCACTGAAATTGTCCTTTCAAATAGGAAAATGTTCAGATAAAAAAATTACCTGGCAAGAGCTGTAGCATATGGCTTTTTTTTTCTTTTAAAATATATTTAGTATTTTATTTGTATTTTATGTGTATGTGTGTGTTTTGCCTACATGTATATCTGTGGACCACATGCATGTAGTGTCTGTGGAGGCCAGAAAAGGGTGCCAGATTCCCTGGGTCTGGAGTAACAGATGCTGTGAGCTGTCATGTGGGTGCTGGAAATCAAACCCAGGTTCTCTGGAAGAGCAGTCAGTGCTCTTAACCACTGAGCCATCTCTCCAGCACCATCTTCATATTAAGGAAGGTACTCAAAGTTCCTTCAAAATTAAGCTTCAAGAACTGGCTTATTCTCCTTAAATGGTTTCAGAACCCCCCCCCCTTAAAGAAACAAAATCTCTACAAGTATAGTCTTTAGGTCACAGACCCTAGGTGAGAGCATACTACTATCATTATTCTACATGGAATTAGCACACACTAGCAGCACTAAGTGGATTCAATGGGTTTGACAAAACGAGTCCATGAAGTTGTGTGAGAAAAATGGAAGGGGGTATGGAGAAGGTGGAGGGGAATGACTGATTTGATCAAAGTGTATTATATGCATGTGTGGAATTCTCAAACAAGAAAAACGGAAGTGCTATTAGAAGGGCTTACATTAGCACCTCAATGTAGAGATCCTAAAATCAAGCAGTTTCCCACAGCTTTAAAAGATAGTAAACTATATTAATCCTGCCCTCTGGTTAGTCTGGCTAAGGGCTTATCTATCTTGTTGATTTTCTCAAAGAACCAACTCCTCGTTTTGTTGATTCTTTGTATGGTTTTATTTGTTTCTACTTGATTGATTTCAGCCCTGAGTTTGATGATTTCCTGCCTTCTACTCCTCTTTGGTGTATTTGCTTCTTTCTAAAAAGATGGAAGGAGAGACCCCTGGTCCTGGAAAGACTGGATGTAGGGGAACGCCAGGACAGAGTAATGAGAGGGGGTTGAACGGAGAAAAGAGGGAGGGAAGGGGGCTTATGGGACTTTCGGGGAGGGAGGAAACGGGAAAGGGGAAGTGATTTGGAATGTAAATTAAAAAAATAAAATAAAATTAAATTAAAAAAAAAAAAAAGAAAATTCTCAAAAAAAAAAAAAAAAAAAAAAAGATAGTAAACATTTCATTGTATAATGCATCAAGCCATTCATTGTTAGCCACAGTGAAAGGAGGCTCTAATATACTGTGATTCCTAGTCTGTTCAGAACGGCTCTTCTTCACATACACAGTGGCATTCATGCACCTCCTTCAGCAATGATGAAGTCTAATTTTGGAATAAAATCTAATTAAACACTATTGTCCTTTTATTTTATGGTACTTGTGCATGTTAAAACCTGCAAAAAGATTTAAAATAAAACCTTTACCTAATCTGCTGTTCACTCTTGTACCTATTCCTTTTTTTTTCTTTTTGAAGGACTAATATAATTTGAAATTTTATGTGTATGCATTTTTACCTGCATGTATGTATGTACACCATGTATGTAACTGGTGCCCATGAAGCCAGAAGAGGACATCTGATCCCCTGGAGCTACAGCTAAGGACACTTGTGAGCTGTCATGTGTGTGTGCTCAGAACTAAACCCGCTTCCTCCATAAAGGCAGTCGGTGCTCTTAACCACTAAGACGTTTCTCTGGGCCCCATGGGTTTTTTTTTTTTGTTGTTGTTCATTTGTTTTGCTTTTTTAGATTTATTTATTTTAAGTGTATGTGTATGAGTATTTTGCCTTTATGTACATCTGTGTACAATGTGCATGCAGTACCCAGGGAGGCCAGAAGCAAGCATCAAATTTCCTGGAACAAGAGTCAGACTGTTGTGAGCTACCATGTTGGTGCTGGGAAACAAAACCAGGTTCTTTGTTTGCAAGAGCAGCCACTGCTCTTAATTCTAAGCTCTCTCCAGCTAGCTATTATTAAAATCTGTCTGTCTACTTTTATAAGAAAATCCATTATAAATTGCACATTAATTGTAGTAAGGAAACTCAGGACATCAGTTTCTTGCTGCCTGTTGCCAGATACTTTCCTCCTAAAATTAAGTCATTTGACCTACAAAAGGGAACACTGTCTACAAACAGTTGGTATGAGGGAGTTCCATGGTGTGTCATTACTTGTGGAAAGCTTGTGAGATAATGCATGCTATGGATAGTTAAAGGCTGCTTAGAAAGTCTTCCTTGGTTCACCTGACTCTCAGTCGAGACAGACAGCCTACAAAATTCAACCTGAAAAAGAAACGGTTCAAGTTACACTCAGGATGGGAAACTAAGGAAGCAAGCACTACAAAGTCTCACTTAAAATGATGTTTTGGTTTTGATTTTGTTTTTAGACAGTGTCTCCAGTATTCCTGACCAGCTTCCATCTTGCTTTGTAGCTGAGGCTGGCCTTCACCTCTTGGTCCTCCAACTTCTATCCCCTGTGGGGGTTTATAGGCATGCACCATCATGTCCAGCTAAGAATGTTATTAATTATGACTATGACCTAATTTTTCAGGTTATATATTACCTGCTTTATCTCACTTTTTAACTGCATAATTCCAGTTCGTTCTGTTTTTGTTGCTCCAACAGCACCAATCTCATGGATGGAAATAGCAGGACTCACATTGGAATCAGTGGGACGAACTGAATAGAATAAGATATCAAAGAACAATCAGTCTCATTTTCTCTATCATTTTAAAAAAGACTTAAATGCATATCCTTCTTTTGTTAACTTAATTTTAAAAAAACTAGTATAACTTTGCTGTTTTAAGTATGGTTCTTGGACCAGTAGCATCAGTACCACAGAAGATATTGACATTAGAATCTCAGGTCCCATATCAGGCTAATTCAGAATCTTCATTTTAGAAATACCTCCAGCTTGAGGAGTACTATTTTCTAACTTTAAAATAGATGATGATGATGTTGTTGTTGTTGTTGTTGGGAGATAATATTTCACTGTGTAGCACCGGCTGTCCTGAAACTAGCTCTTCCTCTGCAGACAAGGCAGGCTGGCCTCCAACTCAGAGATCCACCTGCCTCTGCCTCCTGAGTGCTGAGATTAAAGGCCTGTACCACCATCACCTGGCTATTTTTATTATTTTTATTTGTGTGTTGTGTGTATGTATGTGAATGTGCACATGTGCAGATACAAATGTATGCAACATGTGTGCAGAAGAGGGCTCTGGATTCCATGGAGCTGGAGTTACAGGCAGTTTGAGCTGATCTACATAGATCATGGGAACTGACCTTGGAGCCTCTGGATGGACAGTAAGTACTTTTAAGTGCCGTGCTGTCTCTCCAGCTCCTGTTTTCTAACTTTTGTGGAGAGTGGAGGGGTCCTAAGGGAATGAAGTCCGGAGTGAGTGTGTGCTATTGACACTGGTATAGACATGCCATGGAGGTGAGTGGCAAAGCCTTCCCCAGGTAAGGTTCAGGGGCTAGCAAAGCCTTCCTTGGGACTGAGTGTGGATATTGATAGTGTGTGCAGAAAATGTCTACCTTAGTTGTCTTTCCCCAATGTTTATAGCCTTAAAGTTGCTCCAATGGAGATTAACTAACCAGCCTCCTTGTTCAGACCTATGCAATAGTCCCACCTCCTAGTTAAACTCTATATGATAAACATGATGAGCTTTGTGGATGCTGAGGTTTCTTCATCAGAGCCCAATCCACAGATTTCAGCTTTTCTGTGTGTCTGTGTGTCTGTACATGCTTGTCTTTTCTTCATTCCCTCACTATCCCAGTCAGATCTCTCCCTGGAGGCCACTGAAGGACACAACAGACTGAAATAATACAAAACAAAAATAAAACCAGACAAGCTAAAGTCTGGCTATCCCTCCACTTGAAAAAGCATAACCTAAGTTTTATAATTGAACATATGAGATAATCCTTTGTTTCACTTCTTTAGGTTTTTGTTCTACTTCTTTAGGTATACAGCATAAATAATGCTGCAAAAACCCAGAGTACACACTGGTTTTGATTGACACATACTGAAGGGGTTTGCAGCCCCATAGGAGGAAGGACAATATGAACCAACCAGAACCCTCAGAGCTCCCAGGGACTAAACTACCAACCAAAGAGTACACATGGAGGGACCCATGGCTCCAGCTGCATATGTAGCAGAGGATGGCCTTGTTGGACATCAAAGGGAGGAGAGACCCTTGGCCCTGAGAAGGTTTGCTGTCCCACTGTAGGGGAAGGCCAGGACAGGGAAGCAGGAGTGGGTGGGTTGGTGAGCAGGGGGGGAGGGTATGCGATAGGGGGTCTTCAGAGTGAAAACGAGGAAAGGAGATAACATTTGAAATGTAAATAAAGAAAATATCTAATAAAAATTAAATTAACACCTGTTAATTAAAATGTAAAGGTGCACATGAAGATTAGCTTATGATACTCTAGAGGTATTATAATTTAAGGTTGAAAGGACATAGTAGATATGTTGCAACTACCAACATACATACATACAGCCATAACATTATCAGTTCTACTGAATTACTGACAATTTGAATACAATAAAGACCCATACTGTGGGTTTTTAGTTGTCCTCCTGACTTAGGAAAATGAAAGTAACTTACTACATAGTTAAAAAGGAAACATGAGGGCCAGCAAGATGGCCCAGCAGGTGTAAGCACTTGCTACCAAGTCTAATGACCTGAGTTCAGTTCCTGAGACACATATGTTGGAAGGAGAGAGCCAACTCTTGCTCGCTGGCTGGCGTCCACATGAGTTGCATATGTATGTTTCCAAATGTGCTGTGCTGTGTGTGGTGTGGTGTGGTGTGTGTGTGTGTGCGTGTGTGTGTGTGTGTAGCAGAGAGACAGAGGGAGCTAGGGAGAGTGTGTGTGCAAGTGAGCAAATATGTCTTCCATGGTTTGCATGTGGAGGTGAGAGAACAACCTTGAGTGTAGGTCCTTGACTTCTACATTGTTTGAGACAGGGTCTCTCTAGTACAGTGCTGCATGTACTGGCTAGCTGGCCCAAAGCTTCCTGAGATCCTGTCTCTGCCTCCCCATATGAGTGTGTTGATTAGTTTTTTGTTTTGTTGGTTTTTTGTCAATTTAACACAAACTGGAGTCATGTGAGAAAAGGAAACCTCAACTGAGACAATACCTCCAATAGACTGGCCTGTAGGCAAGGCTGTCAGGGCATTTTCATGGTTAATGGTTGATGGGGGAAGGCCCAGACAATGTAGACCAGTGATCCTCCTTTGTGTAAAGAAGAAACTGAAGGAGCCATGAGAAACAAACCAGTGAGCAGCATTCCTTCATGGCCTCCACATCAGTTCCTGGCCTGCTTGAGTTCCTTCATTAGCTTCCCTCAGTGATGGACCATGACCAGGACTTGTAAGTCAAATAAACCCATTCTGCCCCAAGTTGCTTTTGGTCATGGTATTTATCACAGCAATAAAAGGAAACTAGGACATGGGGTGACATGGGATTACAGACATAAGCTACTGAGCTCAGCATTTATGTGGGTACTAGACTCCTAACATCAAGTATGGACAAAAAACACTTAAACCATCAAACCATCTCCCTAGTCCAAAACCTTTTGTTAAACTGAATTTTTCTTTTAGTTTTAAGTCTTATTCCAAAGATAGCTTTGCTTTTAAATGTTTTATTTATTGGCATTCTATTTATTTGGGGGCTAAGAGCTCCTATGATAAAGAACAACATTTTAAAACTGAGGACTAAAATTCAGTTTCCTGAATTATAAGTCCAATGCTTGGGTCTTACCACTTCGTTCCACTCCAAACTCTTTGCCACTGAGAATGTGATGCAGTAGGCTCTTCATGGCTGAAGGACTGAGATTCATCAGGCCCTCTGTGGCTTCTTCAGCTAATGAACAGAAATGCAGGCAGAAGAAATTCTAGTTTGCTTCCCACATCCTCATTTTCCATTTTCTCCTTGAAACAAGCTCTTACTACACAGTCTACGCTAACCTTAAACTCATCATCCTCCTGCTCAACCCCTTAAGTAACAGAATTGCAGGAACATGGTGAAAACTACACTTGGTCTGCTCATGTCAATACACCCTCTCCTTTCCTCTACAATAGAGGTTACACTCTATTACCTTTGTCAGATTTCTAAGTCACTTTAGAAGATGTAAGTTATAGAACAAATTTCTAAAACCATATAATTGCATATTCATACAACACTAGGTGTTTAACTATTTAAGAACTGACTATCTAGATTGTATTAGCTGTCCCACTAGTTTCTTCTTCATTCTGTCTCCATACTGATGGGTAACTCCCTACAGTCTTTATTTGAAGGTAAAAAGAATGAAGGATAACAAGAGAAATGGAAGGCATTCAGAGAACAGCAATGAATATACATGCTCATAGTCGAACTCAAAAGGTCTCAGTGTATATGGTTAAAGAACAGAGGTGAGTCTGTGAATTTATTAAGAATACTGACGAGAACTTGAATGTGGTCATCAACAGTAGTCACTTTTAAAGAGAATTGCATGTAGGTCATCATTTTAAGTCATGTTAGTACAAGCAGGTATGATACATAGGACCTGACTTTGAGGGGTTTACCATTAATTTTGGAGAGATAGAACATGTAAACAAGAGAAATAAAATAAAATAAAAATTAAAACAACAAATTATTGTTTATAACATGACTTTAAGTGGGAAATATAATCAGTGATTGTTTGCAAATCAGAGGAGACAACAATCTTCAAGAGTAGAACCTGATAAACTATTTTGAAGAAAACACTACTGAGTTAGTAGCTACAGGCCAGACCTGGGATCTTGGCTTGAATCCTATCAAATGGAGAGCCATGGTTTTGATGATGCCAACAGGAAGACTATTACAGGCAAGGAACAGTAAAGAATGACTGAGAGGTTTATCATTACTGAGGTTTATTACTGAATAATCATACTGTGTTGGTTAGTTTTGTGTCAACCTGATAAGAGCTAGAAGCATCTGGGAAAAGGGACCCTCACTTGAGGGAGCGGCTCCATTAGATTGCCTCTGGCAAGTCCTGTGGGGCAATTTTTGATTAATTATTGATATGGGAGGGCCTAGGTCACTGTGGGTGGTGTCATCCCTGGGAAGGTGGTCCTGAGTTCTGTAAGAAAGCACACTGGGGAGCAAGCCAGTAAGCAGCACTCCTCTATAGACTCTGCTTCAGTTCCTGCCTCCAGATTCCTGTTTCAGTTCCTGCCCTGCCTCCCCCATACCTTCATGATGAACTTTAAGCTCTTAAGCTGAAATAACATTTCCTCCCGAGAAGTTGCTTTTGGCCATGATACATTATCACCACAATAGAGACCTAACTAGGACACAAACCCTCTGAGAAAACATTCCTTGATACTACACTTGCAGAATCCTATACAAAACATTTACTTCTAAAAATGTACTGACTAGAAATCATTTGAAATCAAACAGACATAGCTTCAAATTCTACTATATACTGGTGATATTACACTGGGCAAGTTATTTAATATCCTTTTTGGGGGAAAGGTTTGAGACAAGGTTTCTTGGTGTAGCCCTAGCTGTTTGGGAACTTGCTTTGTAGGCCAGGCTGACTTTGAACTCAGAGAGACATCTATCTGCCTTTGTGTCTTACCCAAAACTTTTCTTTTCTTTTTCTTTCTTTCTTTTTTTTTTTCAGTTTCATTATTTGCAGAAATAGAATTACATTGTATTCTCTAGTGGGTTGTTATAAGGATCAAATAAGATAATACATATAAATAAAAAACCAAATAATAGCATCTGGTAAATAATAGTCATGAAATAATGTTTGTTTCTCTTCTTGAAGGATATATATATATATATATATATATATATATATATATATATACACACACACATATCCTTGAAGATATATATGAATATGTATGTATATATATATATATATATCTCCTTGGATGATAAATATATCATATATCCATATATACATAGTATAATGGCTATTCCTGGTTGTCAACTTGACTAAATCTGGAATGAACTAATCAAGAATTAGAAGGCTCACCTATGATCCTAATCTGGAGGCTCAGATATACAAGTTTCTGACCTGGATCTTGGCATGGAGATCTTGAAGCATAATAACTATGAATTCCAGAAGATTAAGATAAGGACATCTCTTAGTTCAAGGTCATCTGGGATTAAAGGCCCAGTGGCACACACCTTTAATCTGGGCCACACCCTCTGCTGGAGACCTATATAAGGACATTGGAAGAAGGAAGATTTACTCTGACTCTTCCTGGCCTGCCTCGTGGGACTGAGCAACTGCTAGATCCTTGGACTTTCATCCACAGCTGCTGCTGACCATTGTTGGGGAGTTGGACTACAAGCTGTAAGTCATTGACAAATTCCATAACTATATAGAGACTATCCATACGTTCTGTGACTCTAGGGAACCCTGACTAATACACATAGATACATATATACATAGATATATGATCTATATCTATATCTACATATTAATTAAAAGTCTTTGTGCATCAGGCATTATGATGACTGTCTATAATCCAGGTACTCTAGAGATGAAGGCAGAAGGATCACAAATTACTCACCTGGGCTACTTGGGAACATCTCAAAAATGTAGACCATATCTACCTATTTTATGAGCATTGGTTTGGTGTTTTCCCTGCATGTATGTCTATGTATCATATGTATACAGTGTTTAAGGAAGCTAGAAGAGAGCAATGAATCCCCTGGGACTGGAATTCAGAAAAGCTGTTAGTCACCATGTGTGTACTAGGATTCTAACCCATGTGCTCTGGAATAGAAACTAGTGTTCTTAATTACTGAGCCATCTCTCCAGCCCCTCAAAGAAAAAAATTGAAAGCCATGTGAGGAAGTGGAAAGATGGCTAAGTGGTTATAAGTGATGCTGCTCTTGTTGAGATCTTGAGTTCATTTCTAGCATCCATGTCGGGTGGTTCATAACCTAACCATCCAGCTCCAGGGGATCTGATATACTTGGAACTACACAGGAACATGTAATCACATATGCACACATATACAAACATGCAAATATACATAAAATTAAAATTAAATAATTTTTAAGATGCCATTTTAGGAAATTTGCATGAAATGAGTTTTAGTTTGAGTTTTGCCACTGTGATCATATTTTCTTTTTTTGTTATTATTATTATTTTTATTTCCTATATTCTTTATTTACATTCCAAATGATTACCCCTTTCCCGGTTTCCCCCTCCCCGAAAGTCCCATAAACCCTCTTCCCTACCCCTGTTCCCCATTTGCCTAAGAATTTCATGAAATCATTGTTTTTAATTGCTGAGTAGTATTCCATTGTGCAAATATACATGGAAAATATCCCTGATAAAACTGAAGAAATATATAGAAAAACATGTTAAGATTAAGTATTTCATGGAAAAATTATACAGATAAAATGGTAGGCATAAAAATATTCCTACGTTGATTGAAAGTGGAATTATAAACATTTTCGATAAAATTGAAAATCTAGAAGGAAAATATTTCTGATAAAACTCAAGAAATATATAGAAAAACACGTTAAAACTCACTATTTCATGAAAAATTATACAGATAAGATGGCTGGCATAAAAATATTCCTAAGTTGATTGAAAGTAGAAATAAAAATATTTTCTGATAAAATTGAAGATTTACATGGAAAATATCTCTGATAAAACTGAAGAAATTTGAGCTTAGTGCAAGGAGATAAGGATGGGTCAGAAAACCAGACACACTGAAACTAATAGAAGGGAAACTAGGGAAGAACCTTGAACATATGGGCACAGGGGAGAATTTCCTGAACAGAACTCCAATAGCTTAGGCTCTAAGATCAAGAATAGACAAATGGGACCTCATTAAATTACAAAGTTTTTGCAAGGCAAAAGACACTGTCAAAAAGACAAAGCGGCAACCAACTAACTGGGAAATGATCTTTACCAACCTTACATCCGACAGAGGGCTAATATCCAAGATATACAAAGAACTCAAGAAGTTAAACTCCAGAGAGGCAAGTAACCCTATTAAAAAATGGGGTACAGAGCTACACAAAGAGTTCTCACCTGAAGAATATCTAATGGCTGAGAAGCACCTAAAGAGATGTTCATCATCCTTAGTCATTAGGGAAATGCAAATCAAAACAACCCTGAGATTCCATCTCACACCCGTCAGAATGGCTAAAATCAAAAACACACATGGTATGCAGTCACTGATAAGGGGATATTGACCCAGAATCTTGGAATACCCTAGACACAATCCGCATATCAATAGATTTCTAAAAGATGGAAGGAGAGACCCCTGGTCCTGGAAAGACTGGATGTAGGGGAACGCCAGGACAGAGTAACGAGAGGGGTTGAATGGAGAAAAGAGGGAGGGAAGGGGGCTTATGGGACTTTCGGGGAGGGAGGAAACGGGAAAGGGGAAGTGATTTGGAATGTAAATTAAAAAAAATAAAAAAAAAACTGAAGAAATTTATGCAGATTAATTGGTAGGAATTAAAATATTCCTAAGTTGATTGAAAGTAGAATTATAAATATTTTCTGATAAAATTGAAGATTTACATGGAAAATATCTCTGATAAAATTGAAGAAATATATAAAAACCTGTTAAGATTGAGAATTTCATGGAAAAATTATACAGATAAAATGGCAGGCATAAAAATATTCCTAAGTTTTTTGAAAGTGGAATTATAAACAATTTCTGATAAAATTGAAGATCTACAAAGAAAATATTCCTGAAAAAATTCAAGAAATATATAGAAAAACATGTTAAAACTGACTATTACATGGAAAATTATACAGATAAAATGGAAGGTATAAAACTTTTCCTAAGTTGATTGAAAGTAAAATTATAGACATTGTCTGATAAAATTGAAGATCCACATGGAAAATACTTCTGACAAAATTGAAGAAAAATACAGAAAAACATTTAAATTGAAGATTATCATGGACAATTATACCGACAAAATGGTAGGCACAAAAACATTCCTAAATTGATTGAAAGTGGAACTACAAACACCCCCCACCCAATGAAACCGAAGATCTACATGAAAAACACCTCCGACAAAATCAAAGAAATACACAGAAAAAATGTTAAAATTAAAGATTATCATGAAAAAATAATATAGTTAAAATGGTAGACACAAAAAGCATTACAAAATTGATCCATGCTTATCTCCTTGCACTAAGCTCAATTCCAAGTGGATCAAGGACCTCCACATAAAACCAGACACAAAGAAACTAACAGAAAGGAAACTAGGGAAGAACCTTGAACATATAGGCACAGAGGCAAATTTCCTGAACAGAACACCAATAGCTTATGCTCTAAGGTCAAGAATTGACAAATGGGACCTCATAAAATTACAAAGTTTCTGTAAGGCAAAGGACACTGTCAAAAGGACAAAGCGGCAACCAACTAACTGGGAAATGATCTTTACCAACCCTACATCCGACAGAGGGCTAATATCCAATATATACAAAGAATTCAAGAAGTTAAACTCCAGAGAGCCAAATAACCCTATTAAAAATGGGGTACAGAGCTAAACAAAGACTTCTCACCTGAAGAATATCTAATGGCTGAGAAGTTCCTAAAGAGATGTTCATCATCCTTAGTCATTAGGGAAATGCAAATCAAAACAACCCTGAGATTCCATCTCACACCAGTCAGGATGGATAAGATCAAAACCACAGGAGACAGCAGTTGTTGGCGAGGATGTGGAGAAAGAGGAACACTCCTCCACTGCTGGTGAGATTGCAAGCTGGTACAACCACTCTGGAAAGCAGTCTGGCAGTTCCTCAGAAAACTGGGCATGACACTCCTGGAGGATCCGGCTATACCACTCCTGGGCATATACCCAGAGGCTTCCCCTGCATTAAATAAGGAACATGTTCCACTATGTTCATAGCAGCCTTATTCATAATAGCCAGAAGCTGGAATGAACCCAGATGTCCCTCAACAGAGGAATGGATTGAGAAGATGTGGTATATTTACACAATGGAATACTACTCTGCAATTAAAAACAATGAATTCACGAAATCCCTAGGCAAATGGTCAGAACTGGAAAATATCATCCTTAGTAAGGTAACCCAATCACAAAAGAGCACACATGGTATGCAGTCACTGATAAGGAGATATTAACCCAGAATCTCGATAACCCAAGACACAATTTGCATATCAATAGATGTCCAAGAAGATGGAAGGAGAGACCCCTGGTCCTGGAAAGACTTTATGTAGGGTAATACCAGGACAGAGAAGAGAGGGGATTGAATGGGGAACAGAGGGAGGGAAGAGGGCTTATGGGACTTTCAGGGAGGGAGGAAACGGGAAAGGGGAAATCATTTGGAATGTAAATAAAAAACAAATATAGGAAAAAAAAGCATTACTAAATTAAAAGAGGAGTCACAAACATTTTCTGATAAAATAGAAGATCCACATGAAAAACATCTCGGTTAGACTATGTTTTTTGTTGGGGAATTGAGTCTATTGACATTATAAGATATTAAGGAATAGTGATTGTTGCTTCCTGTTATTTTTGATGTTCTTTTTATGTTTGTGTGGTTACTTTCTTTTGGGTTTGTTGGAAAAAGATTACTTTCTTGCTTTTTCTAGGGTGTAGTTTCCCTCCACATGTTGGCGTTTTCCCTCTATTATCCTTTGTAGGGTTGGATGTGTGGAAAGATATTGTATAAATTTAGTTTTATCATGGAATATCTTGGTTTCTCCATTTATGGTAACTGAGAGTTTTGTTGGGTTTAGTAGTTTGGGCTGGCATTTGTGTTCTCTTAGGGTCTGTATGAGATCTGCCCAGGATCTTCTAGCTTTCATCATCTCTGGTGAGAAATCTGGTGTAATTCTGATAGGCCTGCCTTTATAAGTTACTTGACCTTTTTCTCTTACTGCTTTTAATATTCTTTCTTTGTTTAGTGCATTTGGTGTTTTGATTATTATGTGACGGGAGGTATTTCTGTTCTGGTCCAGTCTGTTTGGAGTTCTGTAGGCTTCTTGTATGTTCATGGACATCTCTTTCTTTAGGTTAGGGAAGTTTTCTTCTATAATTTTGTTGAAGATATTTACTGGCCCTTTAAGTTGGAAATCTTCACTCTCTTCTATACCTATAATCCTTAGGTTGGGTCTTCTCATTGTGTCCTGGATTATCTGGATGTTTTGGCTCAGGAGCTTTTTGCATTTTGCATTTTCTTTAACTGTTGAATCAATGTTTTCTATGGTATCTTCAGCCCCTGAGATTCTTTCTTCTATCTCTTGTATTCTGTTGTTGATGCTTGCATCTATGACTCCTGAATTCTTTCCAAGATTTTCTATCTCCAGAGATGTCTCCCTTTATGATTTCTTTATTGTTTGTACTTCCATTTTTAGATCCTGGATGGTTTTGTTCAGTTCCTTCACTTGTTTGTTTGTGTTCTCCTGTAATTCTTTCAGGGATTTTTGTATTTCCTCTTTAAGGGCCTCTACCTGTTCACCCATGCTCTCCTGTATTTCTTTCAGGGATTTTTGTGTTTCCTCATTAAGGGCCTTTACCATTTGACCCATGTTCTCCTGTATTTCTTTAAGGGAGTTATTTATGTCCTTCTTGATGCCCTCTAACAGCATCGTGAGATGAGACTTTAAATACAACTCTTGCTTTTCCAGTGTGTTGGGGTATCCGGGATTTGTGTGGTGGGAGAACTGGGCTCTGATGTTGCCAAGTAGCCTTGGTTTCTGTTGGTAGGGTTCTTGCGCTTGCCTTTCGACATCTGGTTATTTCTGGTGTTAGTTGGTCTTGTTGTCTCTGGCTGGAGCTTGCCCCTCCTATGGGCCTGTAAACCTGTGTCTGTACTCCTGGGAGATCAACTCTCTTCTGGCAGGGTCTGTGCACAGAAGGCTGTGGAGCTGTCTGGTTCCCTGCTGCAAATGGCGGCTGGAAGGGAAGACTCCTGTCCCAACTGCTCCCCTGATCGTATGCCCTGTGCGCTCCTAGCTGTACCCCTCCAGAGAGAAGTTGGAGATCTCACCTCCGTGCTCAGAAGTGAAATCGCTGCTGGGAGATCACTTTCTCCTGGCAGGCTAGGCACAGAAGGCTTTGGAGCTACCTGGTTCCCTGCTCGTGATTACATTTTCTATGCCGTCTCTAGCTCTTTGATTTTGTCATTTATACTTTAGGCACATTTAACTCACAGCCTGCACGCAGACCATACATAGTCACATATAGCTATAAATGTGTCCTGATACAAATTTGTAAACATATTTAAACATTTTTGAAATTTTTTGGAGACATGGGCTCAGCATATAGACCTGTGTGAATCAGACTGGACTCAAACTCAGATTGCTGTCTGCCTCTGCCTCCTGAATGCTGGGATTAAAGGTGTGTGCCACCAGTGCCTGGCTTTTTTTTTTTTTAAAACTCAAGTACATGGTTCTCAAGTATGAACTTCATAGGCAGCAAAGGTTGTAAAGCACTGTCAAAAGGTAGACATACCTGTGTGACAATTCTGCTGTATAGCTTCCTTGGGCCAAAATTATTTTCTCAACTAAAATTGTTACGTTGACAAATAAACCTGTAGATATTTTACAGTCTTGTTACACAAATGTTAATAAAATCCTTCCTTCTTGTTTGATCATGATATTGACAGACCACTCCCACTATGATGCACTTTAGTGAGTGACTCACACTTGGTGTCCAGGAGTTTCCTCCTTTTTGAGTCAGAATCAAATACAGTATGTCAATCTCCAAAGTCCTGAGGTGTTAGGAAGAAGTTAGCTAAAAGGACTTAGTTAAGAAGAACGTGGAGACTCTTTGAAGCTGCTGAACCAGTACACAGCATACCATCTTTTCGCTCCCTTTGTTAGTGACTAATAAATACACAGGAACAAACAGTCTCACACAGATCTGGATCTTCCTTTCCATGCCTGTTCCCAACTCCATGGATCTGCACAAGAAGTGAATACCACCTAAAACTAGATACTGAATTAAATAAATACCTGAGCATCGAAGAGAGTGGGCTAGTTCTGTTGCCATGACTTGTATGATCAAACCAATTCGAAGTCGGAACATTTCTGCAAAGAGGCCAGGCTGAGTTCTCATATACATGGCAAGATAGACCATTATTTCCTGTGTAAAGAACAGAGATAAAGAAACGTTTTAGTGCAGGTTTCACAATGTATTTTGTTGTCTTTGTAAACTGTCAGGTCAATTATGAACATTAACTTCTCAGTTGCCAGGATAGGCTTTAGAATGCTGCCCACCTGTGTAAGGGTTGAGACGCTCATGTCTCCTTCACTGGCTTCGTCTATCAGCTTAGTGAGTGCCTCGTATGGTAGAGGCCTAGACAAGAAAACAGCGACTGAAGATCAACTTCTACAAGAACTTAACCTAAATATACTTTCAAAATTAAAAACTCACCACAAGTCAAAGCCACGGCCATAGCCCATTGTCACTTCCTGTTCTTTCAGAACAAAAAGCTCATTCATTATTGCCTCTGAGGCCCACTCTGACTCCATTCAACCTCACCCCTCAATGCCTTTCCAGACCTGTACTTTATAATTAGTTTTCAACATGTGACCAGTAAGCATAATGGCTACAAAGAAATTCATTTTCAGCTGTGTCCTTTGGAAACCACTTTACTACTTTATAGTCACATCTTATAGGGTTATATTGATATTTTAAATAGTTCCATCAGTTCAGCTACAGTTGCAAACACATATACACACAGGTATATGTACATGCCCATATTTGTGACTCTCAAACTTTTGTGCAAGTAGTATTTTTGTGGGGATCGTCATTTGTTTGTTTTACACAGGATCTTGCTATATAGCTGAGGCTGGCATTAAATTTTTTGATCTACTTGCCTCAGGCCTCTGAGTGTTGGAATTAGAGGCACACATCACCACAACTGGTCAAACCCCATGACTCTCTCCCATTGACATGACATAAGATTTTATTTTTAATTAAGTTTGTGTGTGTGTGTGTGTGTGTGTGTTTAGAATGAATAGAATTAAAGGATTTGGGGCTGGAGAGATGGCTCAGCAGTTAAGAGCACTGATTGCTCTTCTAGAGGTCCTGAGTTCAATTCCCAGCAACCATATGGTGATTCACAACCATCTGCAATGGGGTCTGATGCCCTCTTCTGGTGTGTTTGAAGATAGTGACAGTGTACTCATATTCTCATAAAATAAATAATATTTTTTTAAAAAGGGATTTAGGAAAAGTCAATAAGAAAAATTTTAGTATCACCTCTTATAAACATTCTCTTTCACTTGCCTGTACCCTGTTGTTCTCCTGTGCTGCAGCTTTGCATGTAAGATATTCTACAAAGTAGGGTGAGAGAACTGTGCCAAGCCCACACAATTTCTTAAAGGTACAGAGAAACTCTATCAAAACCCAACCACATGACCCACTCACGCAGAGATGGTCTTCTCTCGAGGTTCTGGAGGAAGTCCTACTGTCAGGTGTTTCTGGTAGGACAGGAGGTCTGTGCAGGCCTAGGATGAGGTAGCAAAGCTTACCCTTTTCCAAAAAAAAACCCCTTTCAGATTTCCAAACATTTTTCTTCTCAGCCCACAAAACTTTATTCCCCTTAACTTACACCAGCACACCTAGTTCTCTTTCCCATGAAACATGATCAGAAGACGGATTTCCAGGAAGAAAATATGAGGCACTTCCAGCTTCTGGAAGGCAGGGACTTTTAGCTTACTATAAATTCACTAAGATCTCAAACTCTTCTGGCTTACCACACCCTTATAGTCTGTAGATCTTATGGTTCAGTAACATATAATTGCCACTCACAAATAAAAGGCTAACTGAATACCAGAAACTATATATATGTGATCAAAAACAATTAGAAGTTGTGACTGCTTTAAACAACAACAACATAGGAAAATCAAGCTTTTCTCCCCATGTAGTGCAAAGGATTGAACCCAAGATCGCAGGAATTCTAGACAATACCCTACCACTGACCTATACTCCCAGAACATAGTAACTTTAAAAGTACCCCACATTTAGATTATGTATCAATCCAAGAACTTATTAGTACCTCATCAAGTGCCTCCACCTTCTTCCGTAAGATCCCAGAGATGTATCGGATCAGACCCCAGTGCCGAATTTCACCAACTTTGACATATAGTTCACTAAGAAGCTCTCTGACAGTAGCACCCCCTTCTTCATACAATTCAGTGTTCCAGTCAGGTCCTCTGGGATTTTAAAGATAGAAGTACATTAATTATGAGAAAAATATTTTCTCTTAGTGTTATAATGGATATGTTTGTTTTAACCCCCTTTAGTAGAAAACTATTTAGTAAAAAACTCTTAAAAATTGTAATTAAGAGTTAATCTTGAAAGTTAAATGCCCAGACACAAATTTTGTAATTTAGCTTTTATACCATGTGTTCTTTTACCTACATCTCAAGCTTCAACGTGGCTGAAATTATAAACAGGTTTAACTACTCAAAATTCTGAAAGCATACTGTATTTTAAGAACTAAATGGTATTAGAATTTGTTTGTGTTGAAAGGATCAAGATACATGAATGTTATGAATTACTGTTACAAAAACCAACCTAGATATATAGAAACTTATCTGCCATCTGGAATTTAGTATATGACAAATGTAGATCATTTATTAACTGATATTAAAAGTATCAAGTAGCTATCTGAAAAAAAGTTAGACCTATGCCTGACAGTCTAATTGTAATGACATATAAATATTAAAGTGCTAAAAAACATGTGGGATAATTATCTCATAATGTTGGAAGGAAGAGGATTTTCTAAGTATGTAACATCACCAGAAGCCATAAAGAGTAGTTCAATAAGTTTACATAAACAAAATAAAGCGGTCTTACTGAAAAGAAGTAGGCAAAGTGTAGGACAAATTATATAATAATAAGTATTTTAAATTCCTAGGTCAATTCTGCTAAAAAGAATGCTAATAAATAAAGACAAAAGAAAACCGAGCAAAATAAACATCAGTACCCATAGATGTAGGAGTGTGCAGTCACCCTCACATGTAACAAGAAATTTTTAAATGAACATTACATCAAGATAACGTTTTATTCTATCAGGCTGTTAAAAATTTCCCCAAATTGATACCATTGAATTGGATGTTGCTTATCTTATCACTTAAACAGTCCCTGGTAGAAGTGAAAATTGGCACAATGAGTCTGGTGGGCTATTTGCAAATATTGGAAAGACCCAGCAGTTCTTACAGTGGTTAAACAGAATTACCATTTGGCTCAGTATTTCTACTCTTGGTTATATATCCAAGAAAAATGAAAATATGGCTGTGTCAATGAGGACACAAATATTTACACCAGTATTAATCACAAAAGCTGGAAAGTAAAAACCACCCAAGTTCCCATAAGGTGATGAATAAAGAAACTGTGCTCCCACCATACAAGTAGTATCTGACAGTAATGAACTGAAGTTTTGATGTATGCTACAACATGCAGACAAACCTTGAAAATACTCCACCAAATGAAAGATACTTGTTACATAGCACCACGAAGTATATGATTCAATTTATAGAAAATGTCTCAAATACAAGAAAGTACACTTATAGTTGACTAGGGCTGGGTAGATGGAGGGATTGGGAGCGATGGATAAAGGGAGTATAGTTGTTTTGGTTTAATAAAAAATGTAATGAACAGTGGTGAAAGATATGCAATACTTTTAAGTAAACAAAAAGCCAGTGAATTACACAATTGCACACTTAAAATATGTACATGTATGTGTATATGTAGATACATATATGCATACACACGTATATCTACATATATTGGGCAGATGATGATAAAGAACTTCATGTAGCCAAGGATGACCTTCAACTGATTCTCCTGCCTCCCAACTCTCAAATGCCAAAATTACAGACATGTACCACTAGGCCTGCTTAAAATACCTATATATTTTGCTCTGCCAATAAATTAATTCAAGTTGTGGTTTAACTGTAAGATAAAATCCTTCCATATTTGTGAAAGAAGTTTGGCTAAGAGGCTATTTACTATAAACTGTTATAGTGTCTAAAAAATGTCAAAATGTCCATCATTAGGAAGATGGCCAAATTATGATATATTTAAATAATACATTTTAACATACCTACTAAGAAAGTAAAAGATTGGGAGTGGTGGGACACGCCTTTAATCCCAGCACTGGGAGGCAGAGGCAGACAGAACTATAGAACTAGTTCTAAGATAGCCAGGATTAAGAAAGGTCTTGAAAACAAACAACCTAAAAAAAGAAGAAAGAAAAGAAAAGGCAGGTACCGATGCTCCTACAAGCAATCCTAATATAATTTACTGGATCGTCAACAAAAAGACATGGAAGAGCTGAGCATAGTACACCCCCACGCTTTAACCCAGCATTCAAGAAGCAGAGGTAGGGAGAGATCTCTGTATTCAAAACCATACTAATCTACATAGAAAGCTCCTGACCAGCCAGGGCTACATAGTGAGACTCTGTCTCAGAAAAATCAAACAAACAAACAAACCATAAAGCACGGGAGAGTAAGGACGACTAGTTGGGAAAAGGATAGGATTAGCAGGCGAGGGGCAAAGGAAGGTTAGAGGTTGGGGTGGGTATAATCAAAATACATTATATGCATGTGTGAAAACAACATATGAAATCCACAGTATATAATTAATGTACACTAATAAAAATTCAAAGAGAAAAAAAGAAATGTAAGGTAGATTTATGTACTATCAGATCATATTTTCTGAAGTGGCTGTCAACAATTTTCCATTCAATATGCTCTTCTTACAACGTAATTCTTACATTTCTTCCCTCAGCCCTCCCTTTAAATCCAGGTGCCTTAATTAGGTTTCTGTTGCTGTGATAAAAACCAAAAGAAGCTTGTGAACGAAAGGGTTTATTTCATTTTAGATGTGCAGGTAACAATTCATCATTGAGGGAAGTCAAGACAGGAACTGAAGCAGAGACCATGGAGGAGTGCTATTTTCTGGCTTGCTCTGCCTACTTTCTTATATAGCTAAGGACTATCTGCCCAGGGGTGACACTGCCCACACTGAGCTGGCCCCTTCCACATCACTCATAAATCAATAAAATACAGGCAAATCTGATGGAAGCATTTTCTCAACTGAGGTTCCTTCCCCTTCCCAAGTAACTCTAGCTCAGGTTGTGTTGCCACAAATGAAGAGACAAAAGACAGCCTGTTCTTACAGCCTGCCCTCATCTCTGCTTTAGCCCTTGGCGCTGAGTTTAGCACTCCCTTCCTTGTTAGTCCTAGCACAGAGTTAAACAGTCAGCACCCCCCCCAACACACACACACACATGCCCCATGCAGATGTCTCCTGTCTTTGAAGGAGGCAGAAAATTAATGCTCTTGAAGTGATAAGAACCCCACTCTTGAGCAATGGGAAATAGACAACCAAGTGCTCCCAGATAGCTGTAGCTGGCTTGTGAAAATGCACTGGTTACTGATAATGAAATGAGTCATTTCTTCCCAGGTCAAAAAGGTTCTTTTCCAGATGTATGGTCCTTCCTTGTTTAACAAGCGTAATTGGTTTTGAAGAATAGCATTCCTTTACCCCTTGGAGGTACCCAATCATGTACCTCCAAGGCTTGAAAGCCCCAGTTTATGCATCTCCTATATATAAACCCCAAGCCCCTAGATCTGGGTTGCATTCCTAATCTGCAGAGCAGGGAAGGTTTCAGCCCATAAAGACTCTAGTGTGTTTGCCTTGGTGTCCTGATCTCTGGCAGCCTCCTGGGGCTCTTGAGAACGGGGCATAACACAAACACCAAACCAAGCATACAAAAACAGCAGGACACTAGATATGCTTGTGACTAAGGTAAAAGAGGAACTGAGTAATTTCTGCTGCTACGTTAGTTTTAAATACAGTTTTCACCTTGTTTTCTCTTGTGACACTCTTAGAGCCCCTTGTCATCATGCTGTGAGGATTTGAAGATATTAGAGATGAGGTAATGAGATTGGAGTACATCAGTGAGCCTTTATCTACACTTGAGTATACGAGTGAGCAAACCTTGTCTGACTTCATTCATGAATCAGCATATGACAAAAACCAAATGAGAGACCTTGGGCAAAAACTGCCTAGTCAAGATCAGGCAATCCAAGAACTGTTAAAGTTGTATTATTTTTATTATGTTATCCTCCTGCTCAAGTCACTGGGTGTTAAGGTGACTTCTTTTTATGAAGCAATAGGTCTGGAATATATATGTAGTCATCTTTAAGATATACAGAATTGGTGATGAAGAGTACAGAACAATCTATTACTATGCTAACTTTGGGCACATAGGGCTATAAATATTCACATATATGACTATATTTACATATATATGCATAGAGTATACCTAGGAGAATATACAAATAAAAATAGCATTGCCCATGAAAAATCTGGGTATTTAGAAACAGGTAGGGAAAATATTTGACCTTTTCACTATATATTTTGAAAATGTTGAACAATGAGGCTCTGGAGACAAGGCTCAGTGGTTAAGAGCATGTATTACCCTCACAGAGAATAGGGGTCCAGTTTTCTACACCCACATAATGGCTCACAACCATCCAGAACTCCAGTTCCAGGAGACATGCTGCCTTCTTCTGACTTCTGCAAGCACTAGGTATGCACATGGCGTAGACACAAGTATTCAGGCAAAAACTCATATAATCATATACATAAAACAAATCCAAACAAAGTTGAACAGTAAGAATGTATTATCTATTCAAATGTCAATTTAAAAACAACATGAAATAAGAAGTGCTTAAAAAGTCAAATGGGTACAAAATGAGAAATTACAAGTTTAAAAAAAATAAAGGCTACTTATATAGGCGCAAAGTGTATCTATCTCCACCTGATGTTTTTAATTGCATAGGGTAACACAATTGCTTTTTAGTGAAGTAAACAGGAAGGTACTTCCTTAAATAAAGGGCCAACTCAAGTGATCAAAATCAACATCATCAGCAGTAAGACTAGCAGTGCTTCCACAGAAAAGAACTTAAGTGGTAGGTCTGCGAAAAAAATACATCACCTGAATCTACTTAGGGAGGACTGTCCCAAACCCAAAAGTTAGGCTCATTTAGAAATAAATGGTCCTTATTAAGTTTGGAACTGTTCCAGATCAGTGAAGCCACAGGACATATGAGAACTGAACAAAACACACCATTAAAGATTTTGTTTTATAATTCATACAAATAGATTATAGCATTGCTTTAATTTTCTGATTTTAATCATTATACTATGCACATGCAAGAGACTTACAGGTGCTTGGAAATAGAGCCTGAATGAATATTTGAGAGTTAATGAGGATCACATCTATGGAGGGGCAGGGGAGAAGAGGAGAAGGGAGAGAAGAGAGCAGAGTGCCAAGTGAAGAGAAGAGAGAGGAGGAAGAAACCAAGATGAACAGAGATACAGGGAGAAGCAGGGTGGAAACATCTGTGGGATCTGAGTAAAGGATATCCAAATATTTTGTTCTATCTATATTTACAACTTTCCTCTAACTCTGAAATTGTCAAAATAAGTTTAAAATGTGAAAAAAGTTTTGTGATATCTCAGAATCTACTATCTGCTTATTATTAGAAACCAGAGATGGCATCATGGGAGTGACGGATGAAGTAGGTTTTAATGATACAGAGAATTCTAGCAAGTGGTGACTCAAAGAGGGAGCAGGGAGTTGGGGACATTGGATGATATCCCTCAGCAGCCCTAGCCGGCTATTTCTGAGAGAAAAAAAATCATGGCTTATAGCTTAGTTATTGCTAACATGTAAGGTGGGAGGTGGTGGTGTATAGAAACCAGGACAGTCCAACAAAACTAAAAATCTGACTTTGGGGGGTTTATTTTATTTTATTTTATTTGTTTGACATGGGGTTTGGCTATATATATTGCTCAGGCTGGCTTTTAACTTGAAGTGTTCCTGTCTCAACCTCCTACGTGCTACGATTAGAGGTAAATGCCAAAGTACCTGGCTAGTAGTTCTTTCGTATTTCAACTAGCTTAATATGGGACTATTACTATCTTAAGTACAACTTCATGACTTTAGGATGCATGGCTTTTAAATCATGTCTTGACTTGTTAAACTCAGTTTCTACAACAGTCAGATCTGCTTAACAGTTGTCGAACCATAGCAATGTGAAAATGTGAGACCCAAGACCTCAGGGTGTAGCTCCACAATAGATGATTTGCCTTGCATGAACAAGTCCTCAGTTTGATCCTGAGCACAGTAAAAATAGCATGTGAAGTTTCAGATAATAGGAGTACCAGTATGTTTTTACTTTCTTATTAAATAATGTTAGGTGAAAAAAAATGGCACAGGCTTTGGAGTTCTTCACAAAAACAAACATCAAACAAAACAAAACAAAATGCTTTTCATCTATTTCACTAGCTGTGTGACCTTGACTAAATTGATCCACCTTTCCGAAGCGGCAACCAACAAACTGGGAAATGATCTTTACCAACCCTACATCCGACAGAGGGCTAATATCCAATATATACAAAGAACTCAAGAAGTTAGACTCCAGAGAGCCAAGTAACCCTATTAAAAATGGGGTACAGAGCTAAACAAAGAGTTCTCACCTGAAGAATATCGAATGGCTGAGAAGTTCCTAAAGAGATGTTCATCATCCTTAGTCATTAGGGAAATGCAAATCAAAACAACCCTGAGATTCCACTTCACACCAGTCAGAATGGCTAAGATCAAAAACACAGGAGACAGCAGGTGTTGGCAAGGATGTGGAGAAAGAGGAACACTCCTCCACTGCTAGTGGGATTGCAAGCTGGTACAACCACTCTGGAAAGCTGTCTGGCAGTTCCTCAGAAAACTGGGCATGACACTCCCAGAGGATCCCGTTATACCAGTCCTGGGCATATACCCAGAGGCATCCCCGGCATGAAATAAGGACACATGCTCCACTATGTTCATAGCAGCCTTATTTATAATAGCCATGAAGCTGGAAAGAAGTCAGATGTCCCTCATGGAGGAATGGATTCAGAAGATGTGGTATATTTACACAATGGAATACTACTCTGCAATTAAAAACAATGAATTCACGAAATCCCTAGGCAAATGGTCAGAACTGGAAAATATCATCCTTAGTGAGGTAACCCAATCACAAAAGAACACACATGGTATGCAGTCACTGATAAGGGGATATTAACCCAGAATCTTGTTATACCCAAGACACAATTCGCATATCAATAGATGTCCAAGAAGATGGAAGGAGAGACCCCTGGTCTTGGAAAGACTGGATGTAGGGGAATGCCAAGACAGAGAAGCAAGAGGGGGTTGAATGGGGAACAGGGGGAGGGAAGGGGGCTTATGGGACTTTCGGGGAGGGAGGAAATGGGAAAGGGGAAATCATTTGGAATGTAAATTAAAAAACATAGAAAATAAAAAAATTAAAAAAATAAAAAGTCCAGAAAAAAAATGTAGGTACTAAATCTCTCGTTTTAAAAAGTTTCTCTCTTTTTTTTTTAACCGTCTTTTTGTGATTATTTTCTGTGCTAGGAACTAAACTCAGGGCCTTGTACTTACTACCAAGTAACCCCCTCATTAAAAGTATAAGAACTGAATAAGGGTGTTCATTCATTTGTCCAAAATACTTACGTGTGGCAGGCACTGCAGCTTAAATAAATAAAAGAAAGTCCCTGAACTGAAGGAGTTTCATGTAGAGGGATGAGATAAATGCATGAAAATAGCAAGACAACACAGCAACAGTCATGTGTACTATGTTAGATGGCTGCCTATGGAACAGAGGTTCAGAAAGGGACAAGTTTCAAGCTAGTTTCATTGAGGCTATGTCAGAAGCTGACTGTTAATCAGCCTGAAGAAGGAGGACAAGAAGGTCCTCACAGATAGAATAAATCTTAATCATTATACTATGCATATGCAAGAGGCTTACAGGTTTTAGGAAATAGAACCTGAATGAATATTTGGGAGTTAATAGGGATCACATCTATGGAGGGGCAGGGGAGAGGAGGAGAAGGGAGAGAAGGGAGAGCATGCATAGATGTGAGAAGCGCCATGGTATTGCTACAACCCCAATTACAGGACACAGGATGGTGGAAGAGGGGTCCAGAAGCAGGTGGGAACTTTGTCACAGAGGCTCCTTATGCTACACTAACTCTTCAGCTTTTTTGCTTTTGATTAAGAGAAACAAATAGGAGAATTTTCTGAAACAGTGTGTATAGCTCAGGCTTTGAAGTCACTATGTAGCCAAGATTAGTTTTAAGTCCATGATCACAGTATAGCAAAGCCTGGGGGTGGGGGTTAACTCTCCCCATTAGAGAAAAAGTAACAGCCACACATTACATGTTTTTTCTGGAATGATACAACCACCTATGAGTTTGTCTTGCTTTAAAAATTGAATCCAAATCTATCAAATCTGTGCTGGTAACTACCAATTTATAGGCAATACAAAGGAAAGTGGGTTATGTTTAAATAGCATCATAAGGATAACTCAGCAAAATGAATGTGAATGCTATAGGACAAACCAAAACTAGAAAGAACCAATATAGATATTTAAAAAGCACTTAGAGTCAGGTGGTGGTGACACACACTTTTAATCCTAACACTTGGGAGGCAGAGTCAGATTGATCTCTGAGTTAGAGGCTATTCTGGTCTACAGAGCAAATTCCAGGACAGCCATGGCTATGCAGAGAAACCCTGTTTTGAAAAGCCAATAGGTAGGTAGACAGACAGACAGACAAATAGGTAGATAGCAAGCTTTACATTCCACTGCTTCAGTTTGGTTATTGTATTATTAATTTTTTAAATTTCCACTTAGGATTCCTTTGTGCTTTCTACTTTACTGAGACTTTACTGTATTTTTTTCCTTTCTTTCTGGGGTATTTATAATTATTTGTTGAAGCATTTTGATAGTCCCTCTACAAGCTTTCTTGTTTAATCCTAGCATCTGCCTTATCTCTGCTGCCTCTATCAATTCCTTTTTCACGTTCAAGTTGAGGAATTCCTGGCTCTTGGTGTGAAAATCAACTTTCACTGGTATCCCAAACTGCGTAATATGTAAGAATAATGGGGAGCTTACTAACCCCATTCCAGCAGGCCTTTTCTGATAATGTACCACGAGGAGAAAGGGGATGTTTCCTTACTACTGCTTTCTGAAGATGGAGTGTGGCTTCCCCATTCAGCTTGCCTTTGATATGCAGGAGTGAGTGTCTTATCCCTGCTGAAAGAGGGTGAAGCTCCCCACAAGGCTCCCCCCCCCAATGTGGCCTCTGACCCTGCTGACACTGTGACTCAGTGACTAAACTCTTGACCCACTGGGCAGGAGATATTAGGACACTGTTCTATTACTTTTTCTCACTTGTAACCCAGTTACTAGGTGAATGGTTTGGCCTATGCTGCTGCCATGATCTGGTACCTCATTAGAGACCTCAAAGCAACAGGGCCAACCACTCATGGCATGAAACCCCCAACATAAAACCTGTTTTTTCTCTTTTTTCATATGAAAAGGAGCAATTTTATATAGCTAAAATAAAATTCAGGTTATTATTTAGATTTTTTATACCCTTAACCCTTGAATAATAAATAATTCAGGAGAGCTATGTATCTACCATAGTACAAAACTATATTAAACATGAGTAGAAACCTGATCGTTCAATAGAAGAAAGCATGAACTGTTAAATTCTTTGTTGTATCCTCCTTACCAATGACAAAATAGTTTTCTGAGCTATGTAAAAATGAGTTTGAAACAGAAGGAAAGCAGTAAAATGAAGACACGTTAGGCTAGAGAGTCTGCTCGGGAGATACAAGCATTTGGCTGCTCTTCCACAGGACCAGGGTTCAATTCCCAGCACCAACATGGTGGCTCACAACCATCTATAACTTTGGTTTCAGGAGATTTGGCACTCTCTTCTGGCCTTGGAGTCCACAGACATACATGCAAGCAAAATACTCATACACATAATAAAATAATTTAAAAATATAAATACTAAAATAAGCAATTGAGCTTTAAATAAACATTTTCTTTTATTAAGCTGATTAACCCAGGTATTTGTTATAGAATAGAAGGCTAACATGTTATACTTCCTCATAATATATACCCTAAAGTATACCAATAATATCCATCACTTACTTCATTGTATACAGCATGTAGAGTATATCAGCTTGCTCCTGTAAGCTTGAGGTCTCCTTCAACTGTGAGACCAATGACTGGAAGTCCACTTCCCCAGACTGGTCCCTAGGAAGATGTACTTCTACACGAACAGAAGGAACCTTTGGAGTAAGTAATAATGAAAAGAAACTAGGTTAACAGTGCTTAAGTAGATGATGCCCTAGAATGAGTTATCTTTCCACCTCGAAACCATTCCTTTAAGAATTTTCTAAATGCTCCCAGATGTGCTAGTGCAAAACTGTAACCCTATCACTTGGGAGGTGGAGGTAATAGAATCAGGAATTCCAGGCCATCCTCGTCTACATAGTAACTTTAATGCCAGTCTGGGTTACCTGTGACTCTGCCTCAACTTTTCCCCCCAAAACTATTGATGAAAAGCAAGGCCAAAACAACAAAACCAACAAGCCCTATGACAGAGCTAAGTAGTTTTCTCAAAGTCTAACAACAACAACAACAACAACAACAACAAAAAAAAAACAAAACAAAAACTTGCCTATTTGAAGAGTAACCTTTAAAAGACATGCATTTCATTTGATAGTGTTTTGTTTAACACCAGAAATCATACTGGATAGTTTTATTACTTCCATTAAAAATGACAGTTTTACAAAAAGCTTACAGAAATAAGTGCACAGTTACCTGGCTATCTTGTGGATATTCGGGCGAGTCAAGTAAGTTGAGTGAAGGGCGAGAAGGTTGAAATAACTTTGTAGGAAGATACATGTGAACATCTGCAAGAAGTTGACATTTATGGGAAAAGTTAAGATAAGTAGGAAATTAATAAGATACATCCATCGTTGACCACAGCAAGAAGGTAACATATGGGTCATTTCTTTACAGAAGAAAAATGATGAAAATTTCCTTCATCGCCTTCAATAAAAAGAAATATAGGATATTAAATAACTTTTAAAATAATCATTGAATATTTCTATGATTTTGAAGATTTTCTGTAATTATGCCATCAACTAGACATGAGGTATTATGTTTACTAGTATGATCACTATCAAAAAGATGCTATCATTGATATCTTCATATAACAAAACACATAGAGAAAGAACTCTGTTACATTTTACTTTTTCTGGGCTTTCCTAGACTAATATTTGATTTGTAGACATAGGAACTGGAAGAATCTATCTAGGGAATCAAAAACATGTAGTGGCTGATCAACTTTGAGATGTTCCTAAGATGTTTTACTTACATAGTTAAAATACTTACCATAATCTCCAAGGAGAGACCTGCATGTCATTTCCACTATTTTATACAGAGAGACTACTTAGAGCTCAAATAACTAGTCAAACAAGTAAATAACACTTCTGGAAATTAAATTCTGGTTTTCTGATTCACAAATGATAAATGCAACTTAATTAACTTAAGTTCATGTCCTTGCATAAACCCTTTCTATAGGGAGCATAACCAAAGGGTATACTAAGCTTTTCCCTAACCTCAATGTTAAACAATACCCTTGTGCTCACATTTAGTATCTGGTTAGTAATGGTCAATGAAGATTTAGGTAGCCAGAACATGCATCCCAATCATTCTCATCCTTGTATAATGTAACATTCAAGTCATGTAGGTGTGGCCAAGGAGCCCTTCTCTTCCTCTACATGTAGCGACCATAGAAATACTGAACAGTTTTAGGAACCATAGCTACTATTCAAATATACAGAAGGTGTCCTCCTCTGAAAACACTACTAAAGGAAGGTACTGGTTATGGAGAGGACTGTGGCGAGTTACTGTGAAGAATGACTATTCTATTTGAGACAGCATGCCTAGAACAACTGGGTGCACAATTATAGTGGGCATAAAAGGAGAATTAGTTGTAGCTTAAAGAGAGTCAGTCTCTGTGCCTGTCTCTCCTGTTTTGTAGTATTCTAATGATGCTTTCTCTTTAAACAAAATTACTTTCAAAGAAGTAATTTCTCCAAATGAGAAAGCTCTTCTTTCACATCTTACTTCTTTATCAAAATTCTAGGTGCTGCCCAAGAGGCCAGGAACAAAGCAGTGAACAAACCCAACTTCCTGCTTACAATGTAATCAACGTCCTGTCCCATCTTGGGCTTCACGCCACCTTGTGTCTGACACTAGGGACTAATGGCATTACTCACTGTGTATATGCAGCTCCTTGGCCTTGGACACCAAGGACATTAAGTCGCAAGTTGTTTGCACAGCAGCTCGGAACCGACCTAGCCCTCCCTTCCGTGAGGTAGGAGCTAGTTTAGGATGGGGAACAGTGTGTGCCAAAAGGTGGTCTAAATAACGGGCAACTTCATCACCACAGCGAGCTGCAAGGTTAGTTGGGAAAGGGGAAGAGACAAAAATGAACATTTTAGTTATTTCAAAATCTATCCCAGCAGTCAGAACAACTGGCTCTTGTACTAAAACACTGTCAGAAGCAGGCTGTACTTAGCTCATGGAGGCAAAAAGAGCTTGTGATCATTATACAACCTCATAGATTAAGACTCAGAGGTTATGGCCATTTACCAGGACCCACCTGCTCTTCAAGTTTTCTGAGACACAGGAAAAGTTACTGAAAGCTAAAAGCAGTATAAGTTTGTTCCAGAACAAGGAGAGCAAGTATTTCATTATTTCTGGATGACAACAGTGGTGGCAGAAGGGGAACAACAGTGGAGAAGGAGCAGGACAGGCGTCTTCAAGTCCCACTACTAGAAGAGACGTTTGTGAAGAAAGGCCAGGAAAGGGAAAAATCTTCCACCAAATACTGAGTTAGTTGTAAACAGAGTGTACAAACACTAGTTCTAATCATTAGCAAAAAAAGCATCTATATATGCTATTGGTGAAATAGGACTAACAACCTTAAACTGCCTTTTAGTCAATATTTATTTATCTATATATTCACCAAATATGTGTTGTTAGTATGGAGCAGGCAGTGTCCAAGGCACTGAGAACTGTTATAGAAAGTATATATGTTCTGTATTGTCTTAGACTCACTCTCTTACAGGTATACATCTTACAAGGATCTCCAGCCCCAGGGCTTCATGAAGCCAAGGAAAGCTATGAAGAAGGCCTGATATAAAATCATGAACTTACTCAAAACATGAGGGTTTTTTTCTGTAACTCTATTGCTTAATTCTTGAGCAGGAACTTTGTAAATGATGACATCATGTCACCATGTCCAAACGCTGAACCTACCTAGAATCATCTCTGAATACAGATAATGGAAATGTCATAGTTTATGAACATTCGTAATGTTACAGTTAGAGAAGCACAGTGCTGGGATAAGTACCAAAGTCATGCATCATCTGGTTCTGGGCAATCTTCAGTGACCTCTCCAGAAGTCCCTCAGTGAACTGATGTAACTAATGGAAACTAGTAGAGTTGCACAACTGGAACTCATATTCAATGGCATCCCAGTGACAAGTATCTTAACCTTGAATATAATCCAAATTCTTGAGTAAAGAGATATCAGTTCTATTTAATTTTAAAAATGGTTTATGAAAAAAGAAATACTAAGCAAACAAAGAGGGATACATAGTAAGGGTTGAGCCGAAATTAAAAAAAAAGTAGTACTTAGTACTTCTAATGTGTTGGCTTTTATTATATATGAATTATGCTTGTTAGTATCTTAAGATAGATGCTAACAGTCAAATACCCAGACAACAAAACCAGGTCCACCAAAATTTAGATAGTTAGAAGAATCATTCTTTTATTGACCATTCTCTTTTGGGGATTCAAACAATATAATTCTTGTCTTGCATAGGTCAGTACTTTGATACTGCAGTCAGTGCTTCTCAGTCATTTTAAATACATGCTATCAGAGTGCTTTCTCATGGCATCATGTCCACATACTTGCATTTATTAAATACACATTATATGACTAGTTTGTCACATAAGGCAACAGGCATTTTGACTAGGCTTTTTCAAACTATACAGACCTCACAACTATCAATATATGCCTCTAATGATACATTCTGATTATCATAGTAAAATTTATCATTTTAATATGAGTATCAATGTATGCTTCTAATGATACATTATTAATATGAATTATGAGAAACTTTAAACATAACTCTAATCAAATTTCATATTTATTTATTCTTAATGCCAAAAGTAATATATACATATGCATGCATGTATGTATGTATGAATGATATTTTCAACTACACAATTGATTTAATATATTTTACTCACCATCGTTTCTTTCCATTTCAAATCTCCAGCTACTCCATTTGGAGTAGAAAGAAAGCTCAAGAAAGAAATCCTCCCTAATCTTAGTAAGACATAGTCTAACCCCACACTCCATAATCTGTCACCACAGAGTTATTAGACCAGAAACCAAAGAGAAGAAGAGGGAAGAAAAATGAAGCCAAACAACAATAGAAAACTAGATATATTAAAGAATAAGGATGATACAGCATGAGACTGTTGGGAGCCTGAGTTTTTAACAATGAAGTTAAACAATCATTTGTATTACCGTCCAGCCATCCAGCACCATTTAGAGCCTCCTTACCATTACTTGTTGAATCATAGCTATCCATCCAGTTGCCAGAGTCCAGATCATCATCATAGTCTTCATCATAATCTTCACTGTATAGCTTACCCTCAGGTCCAGGGTCCATGAAGCTTAAGTGTGTGCAGCAAGATGTTGTCAAAAACTCTGACAATTTACCTGTTTGGATCCTTACAATTACAGGGTACACAGAAAACAGAAATTTAGGGAATATCTTTTTTAACATAACACAATTTTATGAGTATAACTCAATTAGTAAAGCACATCCTAGCATGAACAAAACCCTTTGCTCAACTCCAAAAATTAAACAGATGCACAAATAAGCCACACTTGCCAACAAAGGAATGCTAAGAGTATTTTAAGCATGTTGGGCAGATTTTAAAAGAAAGGCCACTAATTAGAGTTTATAATTCTCCAACAAATTAGTTCTATACTCTCCCATTGCTGTACACTATGTTGAATGTCTGCTAAAAACATGTATTAGCTATTAGAGGAGTAGATGGAGAATGAGGATAAATCATACAAATCTATAACATCATTTAAAAATACCATCAGGCTGGAGAGACTACTAAGTGGTTAAGAGACTGACTGCTCTTCCAAAAGACCTGGGCTCAATTCCCAGCAACTGCATGGTGGCTTAGAACTGTCTCTAATTCCAATTTGAAGGGATCTGATACTGTTTGCTGGCCTATGTAGGCACCAGGCATGCATACAGTGCACAGACATACATGCAGGGAAAACTCCCACACACATAGAATAAAAAGAAAAAGAAAAAGAAATCTCAAAAAGTTTTAAAAATATCATCAAAGGACCATTTTGGACATAAGAGACAGTATCGAAAAATTGTGTACATTGTAATAAATTAAGTTGAACCATAGCAGTTTCTACTTAATAAGCCAATTACAAAACTCCAAATGAAGTTAGTAGTACTAATTTTCTTTTTTTTGTCTGTTTTTGAGACAGGGTTTCTCTGTATAGCTCTGGCTCTCCTGAAACTCACTCTATAGACCAGGCTGGCTTTGAACTCAGAGATCTGCCTAGTGGTATTTATTTTCTAAGGAAGTCAGTTTAACGGGGCTACCAATGGCTAGACCTTGGATAATTTGAAAAATAAAAGAAATAATGATGGGAATGGGCCATGATATGTTGAATAAGAATCCAAAGAATATATGTTAATCATAAACCACAAAATAAGTTAATTTTTATATATAAGAATTCCAATTCTAGATGTACACAAAGTGATAGAAACACTGTCAAATGAGCCTTGGTTTATATGTATGTATGTATGTATGCATGCAGACAAGTTTCTAGAACGCTATTTTATAACTCAGTAATAATTCTTCCATGCAAGAATCAATGGAAGCCAGCACCATTTGCTCAAAGCCTTTTGAGAAAAGGATATGAAGACACGTAGTGACCAGCACTAAAACTGAGATCATATCATTCTTAATGATTAACCCATCTCAAGTGCCTTCTAAAATGATGTCTTGGTAAAGACTACAGGGAATTCTTATAATTGTATGTGTTGTTGCAGCATTTATTTGGATCTAAATTTAACTTTGTCATATTATAAGCAGGGCTCAAGCATTACTGAGTTTCTTGTGCTCCATCTCCCCTGGTTCAGGGTATATGTCACTTACCTGGCCCCACCAAAATAGCCATCCTGCATTTTTCGGAGTGCTGCCAGGATACTTGAATTCAAGCTGGTTCCATCTTCATCTGTAAAAGGAAATGTTTAAAAACCAATTATTTGGGCTAGGGAGATGACTCAGCGGTTAAGAGCACCGACTGCTCTTCTGAAGGTCCTGAGTTCAAATCCCAGCAACCACATGGTGGCTCCCAACCTTGATGCTCTTGCAGACACAAGGTTGGCCCCTGGCACCTACATGTCAGTTCATAAACACCCACAACTCCAGTTCCAGGGGATCTGACCCACTACTGGCCTCCACACAGGTGGTAAACAAACATGAAATAAAAATAAATCCTTTTGCAGGGCGGTGGTGGCGCACACCTTTAATCCTAGCACTTGGGAGGCAGAGGCAGGTGGATTTCTGAGTTTGAGGCCAGCCTGGTCTACACAGCGGGTTCCAGTACAGCCAGGGCTACACAGAGAAACCCTGTCTCGAAAAACCAAAAACAATTATTTGTCATTTTATCTTAGAACTAGGGGAAAAGATTTCCATTATTTCACACTGTACAGGTTGTGCTTCAATGATTAATGTGAGAATCAACATCACTGCAGAATGGACAAATGGTAAGGATTAAGTTCTTCAAAGGTTTTATCACAAGTACCCAGCACTATTTATCAAATGTTTATGACACATACTATTGATGAACCAGCCCACCTCCATCTTAGGCTTGAAAGCAATCTTATATTAAAGACAAACTAGATTACTTCCTGTTTATAATCAAATCTTTGTTTCTCAAGGATTGGACTATGCCCACCCACCTGTAACCTTAACTACAAATGGTTCTGTACTGCCTGTTCCAGGAAATTGCAACCATGTCTTTGTTTCAAAAAGTTGTTATGACCATCTTGCAACCTTACCTTTGCTTTAAAAGGCTGTTATGACTACTATGTTATGCTCTTCCTGTAACCCTGTCTATTAGCCTGTCAAAATCCCCATTTGGAAACTCCCTACCCCTGATAAAACTCTTACCTTGCCCATGTCCAAGGCTGACCTCTTAAACTACACTTTAGGGGGAGGCAGCCCATTCACATGAATAAACAGAGCTTGCATTAATTAATTGCTTTCTTTCATTAATTTGGCCATGATGATATGGGTCAGTGTTTTTTCTCCCCACATCATTGGGATTATCATTATGGTAAGTATCTCATAGATGGTATCACTCACAATGAGCCTTGGTATGTGCAAATGTATGTGTAAATGCATATATATATATATATATATATATATATATATATATATGTATACACACACACACACACACACACACTTAAAATCATCTAGAAAGGTACTAATTACCTGCTTTTTATGAAACTGATGATAGTCTTGTGATTTGCCTTTTCCAATTTGTCCTTTCTGACAGTGCTCAGGATGCAGAGGTAGGAGGACCATGAGTTCAAGACCAGGCTGATTTATATACAACAGCCTAGGTATATTGTGAGACTTTGCTTCAAAATACAAAACAAAATAACACAAACCAAAAAATTCCAGGCATAGTGGTGCACATCTGTAATTTCAGTACTTGAGAGGCAGATATAGGAAGATCAGGAGTTCAAAGACAACCTTTGCTATCTATCAAGTTTGAGGACAGCTTATACTCTCTATGACCCAGTCTCAGAAATCAAACTGGTTCAGTGAGATGGCATAATGGGTAAAAGCGCTTGTGGCCAACACTGATGACCTGAGTTTGATCCCTGGAACCCACATGATAGAGGGAGAGAACCAACTTCTGCAAACTGTCCTCTGACTTCCACACAGGAGCCACTACATGCATGTGCATGTATAAATACAATAAATAAATAAATAAATATTTACAAGCATCCATACGTAAAACAAACAAAACAAGAATAAACACATGGGATAAAATAGCTTGATATAGTGGCAAATGCCTGTAATCTCAGCATTTGGGAGGCTAAAGCTGGAAGACTGCTATGAGTTCAAACCAGCTTGGAGAGATTCTAGGCAGCCTGGGCCATAGAGTAAAATTCTGTGTCAAAAGAATTAAAGAGCAAAAGAAAAGAAAGGAAACATCAACTAGAACAAAATAAAATGGCTTAAAATCTTTCTTCAATATCCCCAATGCAGAATACTATCTCCTCACCTCACATGTCACTAGTTTTCTTGATGTCAGTTTACTATGATAACAGAACTATTGTCAACAGCTAATATCCCCTAAATACAACCCTGTGGTGCTCCCTTCTCCCCAGGGGTTGTTGGCCACCAGTCATGAGGACAAAGAGCTTCAAAGAGGCAGCTCAACTTTATTTTGACTAAATCAAGGGCTGTATCTGGGTTTTTGGTTTGTTTGTTTGTTTGTTTAGAAGGCGGCAGGGATTCTCAGGGTGAGTAAGTTTCACTAGCTAGAGTTTAGGGTACTGACGAATGCCTCATTTGCCTGGAGAGGCATTCTAAGAATTTCAGGCGCCTGCTGGACAGGTTCTTATTGGGAGAAAGGAAGCTTAAACATGTACTCTCACCAAGGCTACACCCCACATTCTGCAGGGAGACAGTGTGGGGAATTTCAGGTTCCTCAGACAAGGTCAGAGAAGGGGAAGCCTAGCTGGTAAAGAAAATTCTCCATTTTGCACAGAGCTCAGAGGAACATCTGGACATGGTAGACTGTGACCTTAATTGGCAGGGTTTCCCCACATCATTCCTTACTCAAAAACTTTTGAAAGCTTCAACCTCTTATGTATCTTCTAATATAACTTGTTTTAAATGTCTCTGCTGATTTTCAAAGTATAAGTCTTCATAATCTGAGCCTACCTTACTTTGCCAGTTTTGTTCATTATAGTACTCTAATATGTTCAAGTTGGCCTGTCACCAGTCTCACACACAGGCTCATTCCTCTCTCCAAGCCTCACTCAAGAGAAACCCCAACCCGGTTAAGATCTCATTCTTCTTTCCTCCTCCTATGTGAAGATTAACAATTCCATGGTGTTGATGGCTCACGCCTTTAATTGCAGCTCTTGGGAGACAGAGGCAGGCAGATCTCTGAGTTTGAGGCCAGTCTGGTCTACAGAGTTCCAGGACAGTCAGGGATACACAGAGAAACCCTGTCTCACAATCAACAACAACAACAACAACAACAGCCACATCAGGTGCTTCACAAAACCATGGGATCTGATACCTGTTGTTTCAGACTCAGAAAAGGGGCTGAGGTGCATATTTAACATACCAAAGGGGACCTGACCTTCAGGTTCTCCCAGAATCCCTTAGTCCCTACCTGTTACAAGGCCTGACTGTTATACCCTGCCCTCTACCCTCAACTTTCCAACCAGGGGCTCAGGTCTTCACTATATACTTCAGACATTTTTGCCTTTACCTGCATTTCTCCTCTCTCTGTGCTGGTGCACCTTCTCTTTCTGCATCCCACCCCCTTTTCCGTTTCCCTGTCTGCAGAGCAACTTCCCTGACCTCCTCTAGTGAGATCAAATGCCCCCAATAAACTTGCTTTTACACTTCAATTTGGTTTGAATAGGCTTATTATCAATGCCTTCTTTTGATCTCTGTGGGCACATGCTCCTGTATGTACTGTCACATACATAAAAATAAAATCTTGTTAAAAAGAAAAAAACAAAAGCAATTCTAAAAGCTTAAGTCTCACATCAGCTGAAAATTTTTCTTTGGCACCCTGGTAATTTTCAGTGCCTCAGTTCTTCCTAATTTACTGTCTTGAATTCATCTTCTATTATTGTTATTACTATTATCCATTAACTTTGCCTTCTAAATTAGACTGTATACTATTTGAAGACAATTGTGAGAATACATTAGTTATTAAAGGGACACTTGTTAATCATCTCAAGTGAAAAAAAAGACAAAAAGAACAAAGACTACCCTACTTTCTCAGCTCTTGTTATTTTGAAGCCCTTTTCAGATGCGACCAAACTTCTTCTCAGTCTGTCTGGATTTTGAATGACTCATGATAAAGTGTCCTTTTAAATGAAAAGGAATTTTTTGCACTTTGGCAGTACACACAGACCTTTGGAAGTGATAGCAGAGACACAGAGAGAAAGGGCAGCCTCAGTCTTTTAGTCCTGCAGGAACTCAGAATAATAAAGCCTTTGCTTGTGAGGAAGCACCTCTCTGCCTCCAGTACAAACCAAAAGCCTCTGCACTTTCCCCATGCTAGATCTTCCTGTTTCTGTAAGACAATCTTCAGGAGGAGAACTTGGGGAGCTTGGGAACTTCCCTATAAATCTTGATGACCCACTGGGATAAAATAGATGTAGGTGTACTAGTACAATCTTTAAAAAGAATAGTAGAGAACCGAGGAATGACCGCTCATGGGTATGGAGGTGGGGGGGGGTGTAAAAAAAAAAAAAGAATAGTAGAAAACAGTTTCTGGAAAAAGTGCCTTAGAAATCATTATCAAAAGCGATTCTTCTCTGCTCCATTTTTAGATTATGGCTTTCAAACCACTTGAAATATTCCTAGGTATTCATTTGTTTCATACTTACTGTCTTTACTTCCTAAAACATAAGCTTAAATAGAGCAGAAACCATACCTGCCTATTGCCTACTGTGTCCAGAGCTTAGAAAACTGTCTGGCCCAGAGGATAAGCAGGTGAGTACTGCTGTAAGAAGTAGCTCTACATTGGGGTGCTGAAGAACTACATATGCGACTTATTTACCTGCTTCATTCAGCCCTTACCAAGCATGGTGTGTGAGATAGGGAAAGTGATAGTGGGCTGGCCTGTCATCCTCCAGCGGCTACAGAGGTAGGAGAGATCTGTTCTGAGCATTTCTACTATCATCTGGTTGTCCAGAGCCAGGTAGAACTGTTGCTGGTCTATAAACTGAGAAAAGGAAAAATGATCATTCAGAAAGTTTTCTCTCACAAATATCAAATAATGTTTTTCAATGTTCATTTATTTATAAGGCATGCATGTCACAGAAAAAAAAGTACTCTCAAATTTAATGGCTAATAATTCCCAAAGTACGTGATGGCCAATAATAGGCACAATAGTTTCTGATAATTCTGAAGTGTGTGAGTGCCTACAAATCTTTTCATATATATAATTTCATTTAATCCTAAAACTACCAGCTCCTCCCTTCCCTCTTCCTTTTCTCCCTAGTTTCTCACTCTGCAGCCTAAGTTGGTTTGAACTCATACCCCCCTCCCCCGCTCTAGAATTCCTGAGTCCTGGGTTACAATCATACACCACTATTCCCAACTGGCTGTTTTTCTTTTAATATGAAGAATAAGACTCAGAGACAGTAGATGGACTAGCACACACATCTCATTAGCAAATGGAAAAGTCACAAATAGAGTCTAGAATCACTTCATCTTTTGTCTATGTCTGTCTCAGCTGCACTGTTTTAGATATGACAAACAGGGAATTTAAATTTTCCTTCCAGAAAATATTTACTGTAGTACTAGTGTTAAATACTGGTCCTAGTGCATGCTTAGCGAATGCTCTACCCTGAGCTCTAGCTTCAGCTCTTGGGTGAGCCAGAATACTGAGGTGCTCATAATGACCTTTCTAACCATGTTGCCCAGGTTGGCTCTTGCCTCACCCTCCTAAGTGCTGGGATTACAAGCATGTGACACCATACATGGCTTCCTTCCCAGAAAAATCATTTCTAGCACCATACCCATATGCAATTGAACTTAGATCTATTATTATTTAGCCAACAAATGTCAGACCACCAACATGTATAATTACAGCTTGACAGTTCTGATACTTTTCTTTAAAGGACATTGAAGTTTTCCATGCAAATAAAAGGGCTCCTTCCCCACAGGAAACAATTTAGCACTTAAATAAAATAGACTATTTGTTCGTTCTGATTAGATACCCAAATACTCTGGGATAAAGGAGGTATTTGGCAGGCTAACCTGAAAAACTCCCATTCCATCCACCTCTACCCTAAGCCCTTGGTTCCCTTGCAGCTACATGTATGCTATTGTGATTGCAGTGTGCATATTAAAAGGTTTTATATTAAAAGTTTTGGTTGGTTTAAGAATTAAAACAAAAAAATAGACTGCGTTTCACTCATAAAGGATAAATACAGTCTTCGTTTAACTTCTGAGAATATGAAAAACTGTAAGGACCTGAACATTTAGAAAATCACAATCACAATTTACCACCTGGGACTACTGTTGGTAATAACAGTCACTTGTCAAAGGCCTATGCTACAAGTTCAATTTGGTTCAATTCAACAAAACCATTTGAGCCATTTAAGGTATGCAAGGTCCTGTGGGACTCTGACTAATCCAATTCCAGCAAATGTTTTTCTTCTGCAGTCTGTCTCCCTCTTATTTCTATCCATCTCAACGAATTTTGCAGTTTATCCCACTCACCTGTGGAGTGAAAGTAAAGATAGTTTTGCGAATGTCATAAAGTTTTGACGTTCCAAGCACACCCATGAGCCTGTAGGGTCGTCCACTGAGTTTCATTCTACTGTTGCATCCTGACATAGAATTGAGAAATGATTAGGAAATTCTTAGTGTACAAATTAAAGCAGTATTTGTCTATACAGATAACACAATGTATGTATATGCATAGAGCCACGTAGCCACCTCATTTCCTTCAGTTTGAGATGTCTTCCTTTTACAGTTTAGCTTTCTAAAATCAGAATCTTGCAATCCATATTTGTGTTAAATATATTATATTTATAACTATATATTATATATAAATATAAAACTGCATTAAATATTGTTTATGGTACAATAAGGGAATTGTTCATTCACTGACATGAACTTTTCCTATTATCAGAGGGGAAAAATACTTCACATATTGTTCTAAAAATGTTTTCCTCTGAGATACGTTGAATACTCTTTCTGGTCAGTACTGAGAGAACCCCTACTATATGTTTTGGCTACAACATATTTTTATGAGTACTTGATTTGTTATCTTCACCAACATGAACCTTCTCATGAACATGCATATAAGTATAACTAGGCTAGGCCTGACAGTGAGCTGCCACCTCACTGTTGGGATCACAAGCATGCACACCATTCCTGACAGTCTCATATATACTCAGGGAATCAAAGAAGTCAAGTCTTCATGATTGCAAGTGCTTTACCTATTAAGCCACCTCCCCCTGCACACAAACATTACATTTTCAGAGTTGCTTCAACTTGTAAAGGAACAGACCAGAGAATGCTCAATGCCTTGGCCATATTCCACGTTCCACTGAATAACTCCCATATTTGCTCTAGGAGTAATATCAATATTAGTTTTATTCACGAATTCTTGTTAGTAAAATCATTCATTCATATATATATATATATATATATATACAGAGAGAGAGAGAGAGAGAGAGAGAGAGAGAGCGCAAGAGAGAGGCCGGGCTGGCTCCTGGTTTTGTACATTTTCTTTACAAGATTGATTGATTGATTGATTGAATGATTTAATGTATATGGGTACACCATAGCTGTCTTCAGACACACCAGAAGAGGGCATTGGATCCCATTACAGATGGTTGTGAACCACCATGTGGTTGCTGGGATTTGAACTCAGGACCTCTGGAAGAACAGTCAGGGCTCTTAACCGCCAAGCCATCTCTCCAGCCCGTTAGTAAAATGTTAACTATTATTGTATATGCTATGTGGGTGTATGCATGCATACACACTCATGGCACATGGAGGTCACAGGGCAACCTTTGTGAGCTGGTGCTCATTCCTTTGGGTCTGAGACTGAAATCACTTTGAGTTTTTAGGATCAAATTCAAGTCATCAGGCTTAACTGACAAGTGCTTTTACCATCATGAGGGCCTTTGTTAATATTTTTTGACTACACCAAAATATGTGTAACATAAAATTTATCATTTTAATATTTTAATAGTACAGTTTAGTAACTTCCTTTAAATACATCACTGTGTAAACCACAGCTATTCACCTCTCCAGAACTACTTCATCTTTCCAAACTAAACTCTAAACCTATTAAACACTAAGTTCCCTTCTCCCAGTTTCTGACAACAAATTTCTACTTTGCATCTATGAATTTGACTACTCAAAATATCTCACATGGACTAGAATGATTATCTTTTCTTTTATAACTAACCGGTTTATTTCACCCAGCACAATATCTTTGAAGTTCATACATATCATAACACATATTAGAGTTTCCCTCTCAGGTCACATATTCCATCCCCTGTATATGCCACCTTTGCTTTTCTATTCAATTGTTGATAAACATTCAGGGTGTTCATATTTTTTGGCTATTGTAAACAATATTGAACAGTAATGTAGAAAATATCTATTCAGCTTTCTCATTCCATTACCTTTTGTGCATATACTTAGAATCCCCGAATCATATACCAGTTCTATGTTTAACTTGAAAAAAACATTTATTTTTGTTCTATGACTATGCATGTATTATGAGTCGAGGATCAGAACAGACCAGAAGAGGGGAAAATGGATTTCCTGGAACTGGAGTTACTGCTGGTTGTAAACTGTCATCTTGGTGCTGGAAACTGAATCTGGTTCTCTGCAAGTGCACAAGCACTCTTAACCATTGGGCCATCTCCCTAGGTCCTACCTATGCTTAATTTTTAAGGAACCATCACCCTGTTATGTACAGCCAACTTGCCATTTTATAATTCTGCCACCAGTTAACAAATGCTTGTTTCTACAAATCTTCACCAACATTCATTATAATACCTGTAAAGTGATTTGTAATTTTGGTTTATATATCTCTACTGATCTGTAGTTTAACATTTTTTAATTTTACTTTTTAGAATTTCATACAAGTACTGTATTTGCATAATTTTCACTTTCTTGAACTCCTATGCCCTCATAGTACTTTTCAAACTCATAGCCTCTTTATTATTATTTTATACCTGCACACACACATGTATATACATGAATATGCATATATAAAAGCATATCTTATTGAGTCCATTTAGTGTTGCTTATATGTATGTGTTCAAGGCTGACAATATGGGATGGGAAAACCTATCTGGGTTGACTCAGAGAAGGCTGGCTCTCACTCACTTACCAGCAATTAGTTGCCTGTAGCTCTTCATCCAGGGATGGGGCATTGTAAGATTTCTCCCATCCACAATGGAATGTCAACTGGCATTGCCATTGTACACATCTTAATTAGGCAACAGCAAGTGCTGGTGAGGATGAGGGGAAAGGGCAGCCTCATTCATTGTTGGTGTAATTGCAAACGGGTGCAGTTGCTCTGGAAATCAGTATAGAGAATTCCCAAAAAGATAAAAACAGATGTCAATATGACCCAGCTAGACTCCTTGGCATGTGCTACTACAGAGATACTTGAGCAGCCACGCTCACTGAGCAGGTTTTTTTTTAATCTAATTATTGGCCCTCTGTATCTCTTCTTTGAAGAAATGTCTTTTTTCACTTTTTAAATACTTTCTCTCTCTCTCCCTGCATGCCCGTGTGCATGTATATGTGTCTGTGTGTATATGTATATGTGTGTATTTGAATATGTGTGTGCTACAGTGTGCATGTGTATGTGTGTGTGAGTGCGTGTGTGTGAGCACGCGTGCATGCTTGCTCACGATACAGTGTGCATGTAAAGGTCAAAGAACAACTTTGTGCAGATGGATCTCTCCCTCCCCATTTACATGGGTTGTGAGGACCAAACTCAGTGAGTCAGGCTTATGCAGCAAGTTCCTTTACCAGCTGATCCATTTCACTGGACTTAAAGAAATTTAACTCTTTGCTCAATTTTGAATCCAATTATTTATTTATTTATTTATTTATTTTTGCAGTTTGAATTGTGGTTTATTTAGAAGCATTCAAGAGTTAGACTATAAATAAACATATCATGAGTAATTAAAATCACCATTTATTATAAATACCAACTGAGTTAAATAATACTATTTTAACTCTCTGTCCCCTTTGAGCCGGAGTCCAGATGCCTTCTCTCAAACTCTTACCGTGAATAAAATCTTCAGTGTTGTGTTGCCTTTTCTTCCACCATCTGTACCCAAAGCTCCCTTTTATAAACTAAATGAGACCTAGGACTCTGAAAGGAAGCTTCTTCCCATTTATTCTAATGGCAAACCAACCTTTCTGTGGGTTAGCCCCCAAGCCCTACTTCCTGTTCTTGGCTCTCTAGGGCTTGACACCTCGGAAGGGGACATTTCTGTGTCCCCTCCCCAACACCCACACCTTACTGAGATGAATATTTGCACATACCTGTTCTCCTTATGATCTGCTGTGACAGTCAGAAAAAGGATGACTGTTAACTTTCCCTTTCTGTAACAAGTGGGTTTTCCCCTCTTTACAGGATTAGCAAAATATTTCGCACTACCCAGGATTTTCCTTAAATAACATTTATGCAAGTTTACTTTGATGACACTGCTCAGTAGGTGCTGTGGGTTAACCAGCATGCCTTCCGTCCTCCAGGTTCCTGCCAGGTCTTCTGAAAGCAAAGTGTTACTTACTTACTAAGTCTTTTAGGAACATGACTTTCTTGATCTGGGAGGGAAGGGGGCTTATGGGACTTTCGGGGAGGGAGGAAACGGGAAAGGGGAAGTGATTTGGAATGTAAATTAAAAAAATAAAATAAAATTAAATTAAAAAAAAAGTAGCTGTGAAGCTTGGGATTGGTTATAGAAATTAGGAGAATAATTCTTGAAAACATTGAATCCAATTATTAATAGTTGGTGTTGTTATTGAGGTTTTCTGAAAATTAAATCATTATCATATAGGATATATAAATATTTTGTCCTGTTGTATAAAACTGCCTTTTCATTTTGTTAATAGCTTCGAGCACATAGGTTTTATTATGATGAAGTTTCATTTCTCTATTTTATCCTTTAGTTGCCTTTCTGCTTTTAGAATCATATCCACTCAAGAAATAACTATCAAATCCAATGCAAGAAGCATTTTTTGTTTTCTTCTCAGAATTTTACAGTTTTACGTTTTATACTTGATTGATTGTGTATATTGTTAGGTAAGGAATAAATCTCAATTTTCTGCATGTAGGCATGTTTTTGTAGAATTATGTACTGAAAAGATTGTCCTTTCTCCACTGAATGGCATCCTTAATGAAGATCATCTGGCTACATATACAAAGTTTTATTTCTGGGTTCTCCATTCTAGTTTACTGTTCTATATGTCCAACTTTATATCAGCACCATACATTTTGATTACTGAAGATTTGTAGTATGTTTTGACTTTAGTACAAGTCTTCCAGTTTTGCTTTTTTATTTTCAATTTTGTTTTGGCCACTTGAGCTGGATTCCCTTAATTTTCCATACAAATTTCATTAGCTTATTTAATTTTTTTGAGAAGAGCCTCACCATATAGTTCAGACTAGTTAAGACCTTTTAATCTTTCTGCCCAAATACTAAATACTGGGACTATACATGTTCTACCATATGAGTTTTTTTCTCTTTTTTATTTACTAAAGGATTTTAATTAATATACTGTTTAAATGACAGAAAACCCGTTAAGAATACCCATTATTTATAGCAACAATGCTACAAGACTTTGTAAATATATTCATTTACCCAAATATTATAGAAAAACAGACTTTAATTAAAATAGTCATATAAATTTAATCATACTCAAGGTGTATGCTACACATCACAATGATTGAACAAATTTAAATAGTCTTTCAAAGCTGGGAGGTGGTAGCACGTGCCTTTAATCCCAACAGTAAGGAGGCAGAGGCAGGTGGATCTCTATTGAGTTTGAGGACAGCCTGGTCTACAGAGTGAGTTCCAGGACAGCCAGATCTGCACAGAGAAACCCTGTCTTGAAAAACAAAAAAACAAAATCAAACCAAAAAAAAAAAAACCCCAACAAATAACAACAACAACAACAACAAACCCAAGCAACCAACCAACCAACCACCAAATAACCACTTTCAAAGTTTACCATAAAAGTCAGGTGCTTTGGTAATAAACCATGAAATGTTAGAGATCTGAGATATACCTCATATGTTTTAGATCCCATCAATGTCTTAAAATTTCTTGGAAGATATTGATGAAATTATTAGTTGCAGAATATACAGACATTAAAGAATTTCTTTTCATCCCTGGATTTACTTTGGGAATCCTAAAACTAATCCTCACAGTGAGTCTCTACTAGATAAATTTGACTTTTTCACTGGAAGGAGGTAACAAATGCCTACAATTTACTAGTAAATATAGTCTAGGATTTAAAACTACCTCTTTTAGCAGCTGTTTTCACAAGGCTAATTCTGAACTCTTTATTGCACTATAATTTTAATTTTTTTTAAAAAATCTTATTAGAATTTTAATAGTGACTGGATTGTACTCATTCATATGTTTGTATAATATTAACACAACAATAACATCGCATGCATCTTGCAATCCATAACCATTAGATATTCCATTTATTTATTCCTGATAGCCTTAATTGCTCCTGGAAGTCTTCATTAATTATCTACTCTCTCTTTCTCTTTCTCTTTCTCTCTTTCTCTTTCTCATTCTCTTTCCTCTCTCTTCTCTCTTCCTTCCTTCCTTCCTTCTTTCCTTCCTTCCTTCCTTCCTTCTTTTGGGACAGGGTTGCTATGGGTAATACAGAGTTGGCTGTCCGGGAATTCTCTTTGTAGACCAGGTTGGTCTCAAACTCACAGAGATCTGCCTACCTCTGCTTCCTTAGTGCTAGGATTAAAGGTATGCACCACCATGCCCAGTCTATTGTTCTGTTTTGAAACTCCAGTCATTACAGTTACTGTTAATACGAGGATTAGTCTTTAATTTCTTTTTTTTTTTAAAAGCAGGATGTTTTGTTTATCATTTTATTAAATTTTGTTTTGGGGTACATTCACTGGCACAGAAATGGGTTTTATAAAGATAATTTCTTTTAAATATCAAGTATTTTAACCATATTCAACCCCCATACCCTCCCTGTTCTCCTTCTCCATATCCCCTCCCACTATTAACACTGTTTCTACCCCAGTTTCTCTTTGATTTCATATCTCACAAACATCAATACATACAATAAAATTTTAAAAGCACAATTTCAGCTTCATGTATAATGGAATAGTTTGGGTTTTCTAGTCCTTATATTAAGAATAACCAAAACATGAGAAGAGAAAATATTATAAAACACACCAGGAGGCCTAAGAAACTAAAAGGAATAAATGAACAAAAAGCCAAAAAAAAAAAAAAAAAACCATCCAGACAAACAGCTGCTTCTCCTCCTCCTCCTTATGTGGCAGTAACCAATAGCTCTCTAGTTGAAATAAACCTGCTCAACAAAAGTGAAATTGTGCCTGGGACTGGAAATCTAGCCAACTACCCAGGGCTAGTGAAGTTATGCTACTTTATTAAACCTGCATAATCCCTAACTATATATAGTTTAAATACTTATCCTTAAACCCACAGATGAGTACAGTTCTTATAAAAACAAACTTCCTTGCAATGGACAGAGACCATTATATAAAATATTAACTGTTCAAACTGCAGAGAACAACTGGCTATCCAGACCTAACTGATCATCTGTATCCCAATTCCTGCACATAAGGCTCAGGGATCATAGGAAAAGCAGGGGATTAGGGATGGAAAGATTGGAAGAGCCAGAGGAAGTTTGCTGTGAGATGTCATCTCCTAGAAATGTCAGAGAAGCTTCACTCACAAAGTCTGACCAATGTGGCTGCGTAAAGACTTGAACAAGGATGACACCAATAGGCACATTAACATGGAAGGAGAAATCTCATAGGACCTCAACCCTAGAAAAAGAAAGACAGGCAACCAAAGAATGCTGAGAGCAGAAGAAATAGTGTTCCCCAGGGAAGAAATCCCAAATTGGTTATCCAATATCAGTTAGTCTTTTAATCTTTTTTTTCCTAACTTTTATTCTTCTCTCATGTTTTACATTCTTACAACAATTTCCTGTCCCTCCACTCCTCCCAATCTCTCCCGAGATCAATTCCTCCTCTGTTTCACTTACAACACATACACACACATACATACACACACAGACACACATAGACAGACAGGCAGACAGACAGACAGACACACACACACACACACACACACATACACACACACACCACACACCACACACCACACACACCCCACATACAGCAGACCTACCAGGGATATCCACTGAACATGGATAAGACTAGGTACAAACCCTCAAATCAAGGCTGGATGAGGCAACCTAGAAAGAGGAAAAGGGTACCAAATACAGGCAAAAGAGTCCCACAAGAACACCAAGCTACACAGTCAGAACATATATGCAGAAAACCTAGTGCAGAGCCATGCAGAAACCTTGATTGTCACTTGACAATCTGTGTGGATACTTTGTTCATTCTATGGCCTGTGATTTCATGGTGTCCTCGACCTATCTGGCTCCTACAATTCTTTCTCCCCATCTCCTGTAAGATTTCCTTAGCCCTTTAATCTTATGTACAATAAATTATATAGACTAAACAGGGTGTGTTCAAAAATTTAGGGGTATGTGTATAACAATTAAAGGAATAAAATCCATGTATTTGAGAGAGAGCATGGGGTTGTATGGGGAGATCTGGAAGAAGGGACGGGGGAAATTATGAAATTTTTTCTTAATTTCAAAAAAATATGGAAGTTTAAGATTAAGAAATAAAAAATACAGTATTAGGAAAGACAAAACAGTAGTGTATAACCACAAGGTAACATATACATGCGAGTGATATTATGCATGTAAACAATAACCATTAGAAACCAGTAAGAAATTGTAAAGTCTATTGCAGAAAAAGCAAGAGAATGAGAGACAATTTAAAATAGATGTAAAGTTATTATTTATGAAAACAAATTAATCAAGAACTTATCAAAAATTTGAAAACATTATACTAAGGTATGAAATAGGGCTGGAGAGATGGCTCAGACTTTAAAGGCTATGCTCACAACCACAATTTAAGGCAGATATGAAACTGGATTAAAAGAGGCTACTTACTAAAATGAGACAGGTTTCATCATATATTACTATGTTGCACAAAGTAGTGTCTTATTTATAAAATCTTAATATAAACAAAAGCTCACAAATAAAAATAAATGTAGTGGCTTCTTCAGTGGTTGAATTATGAATGTTTTCAAATCCTTTTCCTGGTTCTTTTCTGTATTTTTCAGTTTCCAGAAGTTAGTATGAACATGTCAGTTGGTAATCAGCTAACTTACAACTTCTAAAATTAGAGAGAACCAGAATAGCATATGTATTCAGATAAAACTAAAGATGTTCTCCCAATTCCCAAGAAAGTGAAAAATATCTCAATGAATTTCATATTTAAAAAGTTATACAAACGGAGGGCAGGAGAGATGGCTCAGTGGTTCAGAGCACTGACTGCTCTTTCAGAGGTCCTAAGTTCAATTCCCAGCAACCACATGGTGGCTCACAACCATCTTTAATGGGATCTAATGCTCAATTCTGGTGTGTCTGAAGATAGCAACAGTATGTATTCATATAAATAAAATAAATATTTTCAAAAAGTTATACAAATGAAATGTATACACATTACATATCCAAATATTAAAAGTTTGCCCCTAGCCTAAATTTAAAGAATAAGGGGAGCTAACTGTGATGGTGTACACCTGTAATCCAAGTATCTGGGAGGCTTAGACAAGAGGGTCATGAGTCTGCCGTTGGGTTATATATTATGACCTTGACTCAAAACAAAACAAAACAAAACAAAGAACAGATTTGGGATTTTAGTGGTATGGCATTTTAGCACATGTATGAGCCCTTAGGTTTATCCAGAAGCACTATATACACATATGTATTACGTGTGCATGTATAAATAGAACTTTTTGAGACAGGATCTCATACTATAGTTTAGGTTGGCCTGAAACTTATTCTGTAGCTCATGCTGGCTTACAACTTATAAGAATCATAATAATCCCCCTGCCACATGGTGATGCTGCCCGAAGCATTCTCTCTCTCTCATTCATATATATATATGTATGTATGTGTGTATATATATATATATACACACACATACATATTTGTGAATATCGCATTATGCATTGCAATCCCACTCATTTCCTCATCCCTCCATCCCATCCACCCTTGCAACATTCCCCTGAAAAGAAAAGAACAACAAAAACCATCTTGCCATGGAAGCTTTGGTATGTCATGGCGTGTCACATTATACCCTTTTGTCCACATATCTTTCCTTGCAAATGTTCATTGCAATGAGTCACTAGTCTGGTTCGAGGCCTCTGGCTCATATTATGCTATCAATACTGGATCCTCACTGGCCTCACTGGGACTCATCTCAGATATCCTGTTCTGTGTCAAGGAGATCCTGCAACTTTGGTTCTGTAGGACCTGCCCCTTCATATCCTCCACAGGTTCACAGATGGGGTAGATGTTGGGTGAGCCAATTCAAAGCCCTGGATGTGGGCCTGGATGGTAGCGGAGTTGGTCAGACCACCAGCTCCCCTGCACCTACCCCACCAGGACCAGCACTCCTGCTTTGCACAGGCAAGGCAAGGCCAGCTCTCTTCCCTGTGGCACTTTTAAAGAAGTGATACACACAAAAGTGGCATATACTTGTCACTATATAATCACGCACTAGTAGACAAAAAGTTTTTAAACAAAGCAAAATGGAAAAATGTGTTGTTGCTAGTAATTAAAGGATATTAAAATAATTTTGTATGTGAAAATTATTAATATAACAAAATAAATAATAAAACCCAACAGCTGGTGGGATAGTTAAAAACAGAAAGGTATATCTTATTAATTAAAAATTAATGCTATTAATTATTTGGTTTTTCTGAGGAATAATAAGACAGCATGTTGTAAATGCGAGGAAGATAATGTTATACTTACCCAGAATCCCTATTCTGAAAATATACTTCAAGGAAACAATGATCTACACATAGGCATTTATAGAAGGACAAAACCTTTGGAAACAACTCAGACAATCAAAACTAAGGGAATAATATTTATTTCAAAATAAGATGCATATAAAAAGTTAGGTAAACACAAACACAAGTTAATATGTACATACTTAATGTAACTATAAAAAGGAAGCTATGTGCACTTACATATTAGAAAGGAATTCATATTAAGCTTTGTGTTTAATAGTTATTAAGTTCAATAAATTCATAAAGCTGATCAGCCTCATAACTTGAAAAACAACTGAGCATGGTAGGTGGACACCTATGCTCTGCACTCGAGACTGAGGCAGGAGGGTTACTTGAGCCTAGAAATTTGAGGCCAGCCAGGGCAACATGAGACCCTATCTATAAATAGATAAACAAACAAATAAATAACAAGATAAAAAAAGAGCTGCTTATGAACTCTGAAGTATCTAAAATGAAGCAGAAGAACTATTTAGCTGTCATAGTTAGTGAGGAAGTAGCTCTATATTCTTAGTAGTATAACTGTTGTTTGATGTGTATTTAAACAATTTCGTTATTGTGAAAGTGTCACAATAGTAAAAAAAAAATAGTATTTTGAAGTGACAGGGTCTCCTTATGCAGCACAAGCTGGTCTGAAACTTGCACCACAGCCCAGGCTGAGACACATAATTCTCTTTTCTTAGCCTTCTTGGGGTTAACTGTAGACTTGATCATGAGATATTTTAAACAGGTACTTATTTGGCTGATAAGTTTTGAAACTGGCAATCTATGTAATTTTCATAAGATAATTATTGAATAGGGCCTTTTTAAATATGGCAGATAAGCATGCTACTATTGAGCTATATAGCTAATCAAAAATCAAATCTACAATTAGATTACAATATAACTTACAAATTATATTTTTGTATAATATACAAGTTATATTATAATCTAATTTACAATTATAACCTTTTCTGACTTGATTTAAGATTGTGTTAATTTCCTGTTGGAACTGTAATGAACTATCATAAATATAATAACTTAAAACAGTATAAGTTTGGGCCAGCGAGATGGTTTTTGAGGTAAAGATACCTAGCGCTAAGTCTGATCCATGGGTACCACATGATGGAAGGAGAAAATCAACTCCTGCAAGTTGTCCTCTGGTCTTCATACATACATCTTGGTGTCAGAACACACACACACACACACACACACACACACACACACACACACACACTCACACTCACACACACACACACACACACAGACACACACACTCACTCACCAAAATGAATAAATAAAATTTAAAAGGTTAGAAAAAACACAAATTTATACCCTTATTAGTGTTAGAAATTAGTAGTCCAAAATTAGCACTACAGAGCTAAAATTCAAAACCTAAGTATCCAGAGAGAAATCCATTTTATCTTCTAGCTTCTAAACTTCAGAATGTATATATTTACATTCTTTTTCTCATATTATCACTCCCATCTCCTGCTTCTGACATCATTAACTTCTATTTGTATAGTCTGATCTTCCTCTTGATTCCCTGTTACAGAGATAGGTGTAATCTACACTTTGGGCCGAGGAGCAGTGGACTATACCAGGAAACTTGGTAAGGTAGAGTGGGTTGGAAGCCCTGGAACCTGGAGAAGCCTGTAGGAGCTTCACCTGCTTCGGACCAGGCTCCTGTCACATGACCACACCCCCTACATAGTAAAGTGACCTATGTCATGTAGATCATCAGAACAGGGTTCTCCATGCTAATGAGGTACCTAGATGGGCCCTGAGGGTTTAGCCATGCGGTTTCCAGCAGAGACTGGATGCCTGGGAGTTTGGGGTCCCCAGCTTCAGTCTCAGCCTGTGCTCACTCGGGCTGAAACTCCCACCCAAGGCTGCATTCTCCAACTCTCTGAACCCAATGTTGGTGCTTCCCTCAAATTCAGCACACAACAGCGGTGAAGGGTAAATGCAGTCTAGCATTTCTGCATTTTGCCTGCCCAAGCAGGTTAGTTCGCACACAGCTGGGCAAAATGTGAAACCACAAGGGCCTACTTGGATAATACAGAATATATTTCCACATCTCAAAATTCTTAATTATATTTGCTAAGGCTTCTTTGACACACAGGATAATACTCATAGGTTCCCAGAATTATAAATGCGTGTTTGGGGTGAGATATTACTCATCCTTCTATAGTTTATCCTTTGGGCCCTGAGGATACACATTATCTCCAAAACTCTTTAACATATCATAGCATCAGACCAAGTCCAATATCTCTCCAATTTCATCAGCCCAAAGTCCAAATATTATTTAATATGAATGAGAATCTTGGTATTTGCCATCCTGGGACAATATTTCTTTCCATTTATGGACCATAAAAATTAGAAAATACAATTTCTGATCCTCAAATGCAGTAGTGGCACAAGATTGGTTATAAACTATAGACATTTCTTTTATAAAAAAAGGAGAAAATGGCAGGAAGACTTAGCAGTTACAAGCAATGTTAAGACCCAAATAGGCAAGCCATTAGATTTCAATGCTTAGCAGTAGTCCTCTCTAGTTTGAAGGTCCCTTCATTGAGTCTGAGGTTCACACCACTCAAAGTGGGGCCTTGTGAGTTAACCTTTTTACTTGGAAGGTAGCATGTATTTGCAAAAGAGCAGTTTCATTAGTCAGCTTCCCCACTGTAGAATTCTAGAAATCCAAAGACTTCTTTCAAGTTGTCCTATGCTTGTCCTCTGACTCTTTCAGTCTAAGTTGGCAGTATTTCTGCTGGCATGGGTAGAATATTCCTTATCCTAAGTACTAGGAACCTTAAGTGTTTTACGTTTAAAAATGGCTATATTCATATATTCTTCCCTGGTTGAGCAAGCATCATTTACCTAAAACCCTACATCTGAATGTACTCCAAAACCCTAAATTTAGAATTTAAAAATCAAAACTAAGGTATCAATAGCATTGGTTCCTTCTAGAGAGAATTTATTCCTTTGCCAGTCCTGACTTCAAAAGGATATAAGCATTCCTTGGTAATCCTCATAGCAATACAACTCCAATTTGGTGGTTTGAATGAGAATGGCTCCCATGAATTCATAGATTTGAATGTTTGGTAACCAAGGAGTGGCACTATTTAAAAGGAGGTGTGGCCTTGTTGGACAAAATGTGTCACTGGGGATTGAGCAATGAGGTTTAAAAAGCCCAAGCCAGTGGACTCAGGGTTGTCCCCTTGTCCTCACCACCTGAGACACTCAGGAGAGCTGGTCCCATGGTCAAGAGAGCAGCTGAGCTGGCCCTGCTCCTCACTCAGGAAAGTGAGCCTACAACTTGAAGGAGCAACAGAGTAGAGCTGGCCCTGATGGTAAAGGCCCAGATGAGCCAGCCCTGAGGGTATGAGAGCAGGAGAACTGACCCAGCCCCTCACAGGCTGCAGCACTTGGGAGAGTGGCCCCCTGTACTTTGACTGAGCAGTACAGTAGAGCTGGCTCTGGAGATGTAGGTGGCAGTGATCCAGCCCAGAGGGATGAGAGCAGGGGACTGACCCTGCCTCCTGCCTCCTGCCTCCCTGGTGGCACTGGGTGGCCTAGCCAGAGCAGTGCTGCTGGTGCAGATAAGGGAGAACTGGCTCACTGACCAGCTCAGTCATCAGTCAGGTCCTGGTCCAGGGCTTTGAGTTGGTCCACGCCAATAATTACGTCATCTGTGAACTGTTGAAGTGTGTTAAAGGGTCAGTCATGCTGATCCAAAGCTTCAGAAATCTCCATGACACCGGATAACCGGGAGGAATCCTAATGATGGTATGACAGAAGCCAGAGATCTTGAACCAGATCAATGACTCATTGTGATGAACATTTGCAAGTGAAGATGGTTGGATAGAGGGATATTCTGTGGGGCATACTATGACATACTTCAGCTTCCATAACGAGATGTTTTCTATGATTTTTTTAAAAAAGTTTTTGTTTGTTTTTTACTTTGGAGGAGAAAGGTACAAGGTTGGAGGGCAGATGTGAGGGGATTGGAGATGAGTGGGACTGGGATACATGATGTGAAATTCACAAATAATCAATAAAAAGTAAAAAACAAACAACAACAAAAAACAAAGCCCAAGCCAGGTCAGTGGTTCTCCCTTCTTGCTGCCTGTGGATCCTGAGGTAGAACTCTCAGCTCCCTCCAGTACCATGTCTGCTGGTGTTCTGCCATGATTCCCACCATGATGATAATGGACTAAACCTCTGAAACTATAAACCAGTTCCAATGAAATGTTTCCTTTATAAAAGTTGCCATGGTCATAGTGTCTGTTCAGAGCAATGGAACACTGTCAAAGTCAGAAGTTGGTACTAGGGAACTGAGAAGTATGACAGTGGGCCTACAATCCTGGAATCCACTGGTCTTACCATGTTCCCCACCATCCTGAAGCAGCTGGCCTGATAAAAAGATGGAATAGTCTTTTGAAGACAAAGTTACTGTGCCAATGTAGTGGCAGCAGCCTCAAGGGCTGGGAAAGTGTTCTCCAAAAGGTGATATATGCTTTTAATTAGCATCTAGAATATGGTACAACCATAGCAAGGATCCATGGGTACAGGAATCAAGGGGTGGAAAGAGAATAGTTCCACTCATTCTGACCCCCTAATGACCCACTGGGAAAATTTTTGCTTCCTGTTCCCGTGACCTCAAATTTTTCTGGCCTAGAAGTTTTGGTTCCAGATTGAGGGAGCATTCCTGCCAGGAGCCATAACAAATATTCCACTGAACTGCAAACTTAGACCCTGTACTGTCAACTTTGGGCTTTTGGTGTCCATAAGCTGACAGGTCAAGAAAGTAGTAACAGTCTTAGGATGGGTGATTGATCCAGATTACCAGGAGGAAATTGGATTGCTTCCCCAAAATAGAGCTAAGAAAGATTATGTCTGGAGTGCAGGAGATCCTTCCAGGGGTCTCTAGGTCCTACCATCTCCTTCATTGTCAATGGGAAACTCTAACCACCTAATTCAGACAGGATGACAAAGAGCACAGACCCACCAGGAATGAAGGAATGGGTCACTCCTCCAGGAAAAAAGCCAAGACCTGCTGAGGGACTTGCTGAGAGTGGAGGATGTACAAATGCGCAGTAGAAGAAGATAATTTAAATACCAGCAATGGTCACATGACCAGTTACAGAAATGAGGATTATAATTGACATCAGTACTTCTGTCATATTTTGCTAAGAACACATTTGTATAGATATTTGTGTTTTCTTTCTTCAATTTCTTCTTTATGTTTTTGGTTGTTTTTGACAGCATTTCTCTGTGCAGCACTGGCTATCCTGTAACTCACTCTGTAGTCCAGGCTGCCTGTGTCTCCCAAGTACTGGGATTAAAGGCATGGACCATCACTACCCAGCTCTTTCCTCAATTTATCAGGCAATGTAACATCAATTAAGAGAGTATCAATGGTTAGCATACTTAAGTTTGAGATACTAAAAGGACGGCCCTCAAGTGACTTTGCCACTTATTCTATATTTATGATGTGTTTCCAGTTGTACAATGGATAGATATATGATGTTAGGAGTTATAATAACCTGATTAAATACATAAAGAGTTGCTATTATTCATAGGATAGATATATAATATTATAATTATAACCTAGTTATTGTTTCATTTCAAAATTAAGTGTGGCATAAGGAGATAGAATTGCGTGTCAAGTTGACAAGAGGTGGACTTGTGATTGCTATTCTTGGTTGTCAATTTGACTACATCTGGAATTAACTAAAACCCCCAAAATGGCTGGGCATGCCTGTGAGGGATGTTTGCTTAATCATTTGAAGCAGGAAAATCCACTTCTAATCCAGATCTTTAAGGTGGGAAGACACCATTAATCCAGACGTTTTGAGGTAGGAAGAGCCATTTCTAATATGGGTCACACCTTCTACTGATAGCCTACATATAGGACATGGAAGAAGGAAACTTGCTCTCTTTGCCTGATTGCTCTTGCCTTCACTGGCATTAGAGCTTACTTCTTTGGGATTTCAGTGTATAATGAAGACCAGATGAGACAATCAGTCTTGTGAATTAAAAAACTACCTGGATGCTTGGACCTTACCTTTATAGGTAGTCATTGTTGGATTACTGGACCACAGCCTGTAATTCATTCTAATAAATTCCAAATATATTACAACTACTTTTGTAGCCTGTCCTGTCCCTACAATTGTATTTGAGGTCCACATCAATTGTTTTCATCTCAAGTTCCTTAATTTAACCACATTAGCAAAAATTTTTTTGCCATATAATGTAATGTTCATAGGTACTAGAGATCAGAACCTGGATATTTGAGGGAAGGATGGTTATTCAGTCTCTTGCAAAGGTAATTTAGAAATTTTGCATATCCTTTTCTTTTTTGGTAATAAGGCTGGAACTTAGTGTTAGTATACGCTAGGTAAGGGTCCTGTCACTGAGCTATAGCCTACCAGCACCCATGTCTTTTGTTAGTTAATAGTGTAGCAATTTGTTTAATATAAAATTCCATCATTAAATTTAATAAAAAGAATAAATATAAACATAACTATTTAGAAAAAGGTTTTACATTTATTTGCTAATAATTAGTTCATTATACAACAAAGTATAAAAGACCTAAAATAAGTTCCTTGATCACTACTCTACATAAAATTAGCATGTATTCAAGCCAGAAATATAGTTTCTAAGAAAGGGGAAAACATGCTAGTTAAGTATGCATTTACAAGAAGGATATAATATTGTCTGGAATCAAGTCTGTCCTACATATCAAAGTACACATAAAGCACACCTAAAATTATTAAGCCTGTTCATAAAAGATAGGTCAGAAACTTGGATTCCAGAGTCTAAATTCCTTCTTGAACCCAATGTAATAAAGCAATACAAGTTAAAGAAGTGGGGGTCAGGATGGGGAATGGAAAGAAACCAGTCAGCATCACACAACACTGGTCAATTTCCTTACCTAGACTGGAATAAATGTGGCTGAGAATACGAGCTGGCTGTACTCTTACGGGGTACACTTCAGCAATGGTCTCCACATCGATTCCTTTGTCCTTTAAAATGGCCTTGATTTCTTCTGTTTCAGCCAGAATGGAGACTATAGGAAAGAAAGAAGATGAGATCAACAGAAGGTTTTTAGTACAATAGAAACTTAAAAAATGATCTGGGCTGAGAGAGTGCAGAGCACACTCTGCCATCTTTGCTCCGGCAACAGGGCAACTGGGACCTCCAGACGCAGGGACAATTAAGCATAATATCCCTTGGGTCTCAGCCAGCTTGTATGCTCCCTGCTCCCAAGAGCTGGGCAGGTCTGCCGTGGGACATCTGCCCTGCAGAGGGACCTGCACTGGGAGAGAGCACACCCCCACAGGGCAGGAGCACACCAGCCTCCCCTTGGCGACCTCTGCTCCGGGAATCCACTACGCTGAGCCTTTGGATGTGCAGGGATTCCCCAATATAAGATCACTTGGGGCAAGGCACATCAGGGCTACCAAAGTCACTCAGGAGCAGGGCAGTCCCCAGAAATCGGTGCCAGGGGAATCCCAGTAATCCAGGGAGGTCAGAAATAGCCTTGCAGGCTCACAGGAGGTCCAACCAACAGCCTGTGACAGCAGGACCAACTAACACCAGAGGTAACCAGATGGCAAAAGGCAAACACAGGGACGTTACTAACAGAAATCAAAGTAATATGGCACCATCCGAACCCAAATCTCCAACAGCAGCAAGTCCTGGATACCCCACCACACCCAAAAGACAAGATCTGGATTTAAAATCACTTCTCATGATGCTATTAGAGGATTTCAAGAAGGACACAAATAAATCTCATAAAGAAATACAGGAGAACATGAATCAACGGGTAGATGCCCTTACAAAGGAATCACAAAAATTGCATAAAGAAATGCAGGAGAATATGGATCAACAGATGAGGAGGAAACACAAAAATCGCTTAGAGAAATACAGGAGAACTTGGGTCAACAGGCAGAAATCCTGAAAGAGGAAATGTAAAAATATCTTAGAGACGGGTGGTGGTGGCACACGCCTTTAATCCCAGCACTTGGGAGGCAGAGACAGGTGAATTTCTGAGTTCGAGGCCAGCCTCGAACTGGTCTACAGGGTGAGTTCCAGGATAGCCAAGGCTATACAGAGAAACCCTGTCTCGAAAAAACCAAAAAAAAAAAATATCTTAGAGAAATACAGGAAAATACAAACAAACAAGTGAAGGATCTGAGCAAATCAATCCAGGATCTAAAAAAGAAGTAGAAACAATAAGGAAATCACAGAGGGAGACAACTTTGGAGATAGAAAACCTTGGGAAGAAATCAGGAGTCATAGATGCAAACATCAACAACAGAATACAAGAGATAGAAGAAAGAATCTCAGGTGCTGAAGATACCATAGAAAGCATCGAATCAACAGTCAAAGAAAATGCAAAATGCAAAAAACGTGTAACCCAAAACATCCAGGAAATCCAGAACACCATGAGAAGACCAAACCTAAGGATTATAGGTATAGATGAGAGTGAAGATTTGCAACTTAAAGGGCCAGTAAATATCTTTAACAAAATTATGGAGGAAAACTTCCCTAACCTAAAGAGAGAGATGCCGATGAACGTACAAGAAGCCTAGAGAACTCCAAACAGACTGGACCAGAACAGAAATACCTCCCGTCACATAATAATCAAAACACCAAATGTACTAAACAAAGAAAGAATATTAAAAGCAGCAAGAGAAAAAGGCCAAGTAACATATAAAGGAAGACCTATCCGAATCACACCAGACTTCTCACCAGAGACTATGAAAGCCAGAAGATCCTGGGCAGATCTCATGCAGACTCTAAGAGAACACAAATGTCAGCCTAGACTACTATACCCAGCAAAACTCTCAATCACCATAGATAGAGAGACCAAGATATTCCATGATAAAACCAAATTTACACAATGTCTTTCCACAAACCCAGCCCTACAAAGGATAATAAGTGGAAACCACCAATACAAGGAGAGAAACAACACCCTGGAAAAAAGAGATAGTAACCTTCTTTCATCAAACCCAAAAGTAGATAACCACTCAAACATAAAGATAGCTTCAAGAATAACAGGTGGCAATAATCACTATTCCTTAATCTCTCTTAATATCAATGGTCTCAATTCCCCAATAAAAAGACATAGACTAACAGACTGGATACGTAAACCGGACCCAGCATTTTGCTGCATGCAGGAAATGCATCTCAGTGTCAAAGACAAACACTACCTCAGAGTAAAAGGCTGGAAAACAATTTTACAAGCAAATGGTCCCAGGAAACGAGCCAGAGTAGCCATCTTAATATCAGATAAAATTTGACTTTCAACCTAAAGTCATCAAAAAAGACACAGAAGGACACTACATACTGATCAAAGGAAAAATCCAACAAGAAGAACTCTCAATTCTGAATATCTATGCTCCAAACACAAGGGCACCCTCATTCGTAAAAGAAACTTTACTAAACCTCAAAGCACACATCGCACCTCACACAATAATATTGGGTGACTTCAACACCCCACTCTGTGAAATGGATCGTTCAGGAAAGCAGAAACTAAACAGGGACACAGTGAATCTTATTGAAGACTTGGACCAAATGGAACTAACACACACACACATATATATAGAACATTTCATCCTAAAGCAAAAGAATATACCTTCTTCTCAGCACCTCACGGTACCTTCTCCAAAATCGACCATATAATTGGTCACAAAACAGACCTCAACAGATATAAGAAGATCGAACTAATCCCATGCCTCCTATCAGATCACTATGGAATAAGGGTGGTTTTCAATAGCAACAAAAACAACAGAAAGCCCACATACACATGGAGGCTGAACAATGCTCTACTCAATGATAACTTGGTCAAGGAAGAAATCAAAGACTTTTTAAAATTTAATGAAAATGAAGGCACAACATACCCTAATTTATGGGACACAATGAAAGTGGTGCTAATAGGAAAATTCATAGCCCTGAGTGTCTCCAAAAATAAATGGGAGAGAGCATACACTAGCATGGCACACCTGAAAGCCCTGGAACAGAAAGAAGCAAATACACCCAAGAGGAGTAGAAGGCAGGAAATCATCAAACTCAGGGCCGAAATCAATCAAGTAGAAACAAATAAAACCATACAAAGAATCAACAAAACTAGCAGTTGGTTCTTTGAGAAAATCAACAAGATAGATAAGCCCCTTAGCCAGACTAGCCAGAGGGAACAGAAATTAACAAAATCAGAAACGAAAAGGGAGAGATAACAACAGAAACTGAGGAAATTCAAAAAATCATCAGATCCTACTACCAAAGTCTTTATTCAACACAACTAGAAAATTTGGAGGAAATGGACAATTTCCTAGACAGATACCAAATACCAAAATTAAATCAGGATCAAATAGACCATCTAAACCGTCCTATAACCCCTGAAGAAATAGAAGTGGTCATTGGAAGTCTTCCAACCAAAAAAAGCACAGGTCCAGATGGTTTTAGTGCAGAATTCTATCAGACCTTCAAAGAAGACCTAACACCAACACTCTTCAAACTATTCCACAAAATAGAAACAGAAGGAACACTACCCAACTCGTTCTATGAAGCCACAATTACACTAATACCAAAATCACACAAAGAAAATCCGACAAAGAAAGAGAATCTCAGGCCAATCTCTCTTATGAATATCAATGCAAAACTGCTCAATAAAATTCTTGCCAACCGAATCCAAGAACACATCAAAACGATCATTCACCACGATCAAGTGATGAATCCCAGGGATGCAGGGATGGTTCAACATAAGGAAGTCCATCAATGTAATCCACTACATAAACAATCTCAAAGAAAAAAAACCACATGGTCATTTCATTAGATGCGGAGAAAGCATTTGACAAAATTCAGCATTCTTTCATGCTAAAGGTCTTGGAAAGATCAGGAATTCGAGGCCCATATGTAAACATAGTAAAAGCAATTTACAGCAAACTAGTAGCCAACATCAATCTAAATGGAGAGAAACTTGAAGCAATCCCACTAAAATCAGGGACTAGAAAAGGCTGCCCTCTCTCTCCATATCTTTTCAATATAGTACTTGAAGTTCTAGCTAGAACAATTAGAAAAGAAAAGGAGGTCAAAGGGATACAAATTGGAAAGGAAGAAGTCAAACTATCACTATTTGCAGACGATATGATAGTATACTTATGCGACCCAAAGAACTCCACCAGAGAACTCCTACAGCTGATAAACAACTTCAGCAAAGTGGCCGGATATAAAATCAACTCAAGCAAATCAGTAGCCTTCCTATACTCAAAGGATAAGCAGGCTGAGAAAGAAATAAGAGAAATGATACCCTTCACAATAGCCACAACAATATAAAGTATCTTGGTGTGACTCTAACCAAACAAGTGAAAGATCTGTATGACAAGAACTTCAAGTCTCTGAAGAAAGAAATTGAAGAAGACATCAGAAGATGGAAAAATCTGCCATGCTCATGGATTGGCAGGATTAATATAGTAAAAATGACCATCTTGCCAAAAGCAATATATAGATTCAATGCAATCCCCATCAAAATCTCAACTCAATTCTTCATAGAGTTAGAAAGAGCAATTCAAAAATTCATCTGGAATAACAGAAAACCCAGAATAGCTAAAACTATTCTCAAGAGTAAAAGAACCTCTGGGGGAATCAGTATCCCGGACCTCAAGCTGTACTACAGAGCAATAGTGTTAAAAACCGCATGGTATTGGTACAGTGACAGGCATGTAGATCAAAGGAACAGAATTGAAGACCCAGAAATGAATCCACACTCCTATGGTCACCTGATCGTTGACAAAGGAGCTAAAACCATCCAGTGGAAAAAAGATAGCCTTTTCAACAAATGGTGCTGGTTCAACTGGAGGTCAACAGGCAGAAGAATGCAAATTGATCCATTATTATCTCCTTGCACTAAGCTCAATTCCAAGTGGATCAAGGACCTCCACATAAAACCAGACACACTGAAACTAATAGAAAGGAAACTAGGGAAGAACCTTGAACATATGGGCACAGGGGAGAATTTCCTGAACAGAACTCCAATAGCTTATGCTCTAAGATCAAGAATTGACAAATGAGACCTCATAAAATTACAAAGTTTCTGTAAGGCAAAGGACACTGTCAAAAGGACAAAGCGGCAACCAACAAACTGGGAAATGATCTTCACCAATCCTACATCCGACAGAGGGCTAATATCCAATCTATACAAAGAACTCAAGAAGTTAGACTCCAGAGAGCCAAGTAACCCTATTAAAAATGGGGTACAGAGCTAAACAAAGAGTTCTCACCTGAAGAATATCTAATGGCTGAGAAGCACCTAAAGAAAAGTTCAACATCCTTAGTCATTAGGGAAATGCAAATCAAAACAACCCTGAGATTCCACCTCACACCAGTCAGAATGGCTAAGATCAAAAACACAGGAGACAGCAGGTGTTGGTGAGGATGTGGAGAAAGAGGAACATTCTTCCACTGCTAGTGGGATTGCAAGCTGGTACAACCAATCTGGAAAGCAGTCTGGCAGTTCCTCAGAAAACTGGGCATGACACTCCCAGAAAATCCTGTTATACCACTCCTGGCTTCCCCTGCATTAAATAATATACCACCCAGAGGCTTCCCCTGCATTAAATAAGGACACATGTTCCACTATGTTCATAGCAGCCTTATTCATAATAGCCAGAAGCTGGAATGAACTCAGATGTCCCTCAACGGAGGAATGGATTCAGAAGATGTGGTGTATTTACACAATGGAATACTACTCTGCAATTAAAAACAATGAATTCACGAAATTCCTAGGCAAATGGTCATCCTGGAAAATATCATCCTTAGTGAGGTAACCCAATCACAAAAGAGCACACATGGTATGCAGTCACTGATAAGGGGATATTAACCCAGAAGCTCGGAATACCCAAGACACAATTCGCATATCAATAGATTGCCGAAGATGGAAGGAGAGAACCCTGGTCTTGGAAAGACTGGATGTATGGGAATGCCAGGACAGAGAAGCAATAGGGGGTTGAATGGGGAACAGAGGTAGGGAAGGGGGCTTATGGTACTTTTGAGGAGGGAGGAAACGGGAAAGGGGAAATCATTTGGAATACAAATAAAAAAAACTTAGAAAAGAAAAAAAAGAAACTTAAAAAATATCTTTTAGATTTATTTATTTGGTGCGTATGAGTGTTTTGACCACAAGCATGTCTATGCACTGCATAAACGGCTGCTGCCCATGGAGGTCTGAAGAGTGCATCAGATCCTCTAAAATTGGAGTTATAGATAATTATAAGCCACCATGTGGGTTCTCAGAAGTGAACCTGGGTCCTCTGCAAGAACAAGTGCTGAGCCATCTCTCCAGACCCCTGGAAATATTTTAAAGTACATAATTTCTTTTGGAGTGGGAAAGAGGACAGTATTATTGAGGAATTCTAATGAATCAGGGATTATTCTAGATTTTAAAAATTACATAGCTAGGAATGAAAAAACATAATTAGAACATAAGAACATATTTTGGTTAGGTATCTCTGTGTGTGTGTGCACCTACTGAATAGCTACTTCAGTATCAGATTCCATGTTGAAATGGGAAATTTTAATCATGAGTCTTTTTCTGATAGTGATGGTGAAAGTTGACTGTCCAGGATCTTCAATATAAGTACACTTAATGTCAGTGCTAGGAGTGCGAGGGCAATATAGAACATCTGAAACATTAGAGTTGCCTTATAGCTAGAGAATGGAAGGAGAGTAAACTGAGGATGAGGGTCTGAGTCAGCAATATACAGGTCTGACAGTTGTGGGTTTGCAGGGATGGTGGTTAAGGTACTAGGGATATAGAGATGAATAAAATAGTTTCTCCTGTAAGAAGCTCCTAGTGTTATGGTAGAGGGACATATGAATTCAATAGAAAACGACCTCAGTAGTTAAGAGCACTGGCTGCTTTTCTAGTGGAACCAGATTCAGTTACCAATATCTATCTATACATATGGCTTATAACCATCTGTAACTCCAGTTCCAGGGGATCCAATGCCATTTGAGGCCACCAGGCATATGTAGAAATACATTCAGATAAAACAACTATATGTATTAAATTAAACAATCAAGTAAAGGAAGCCTGAAAGAGCTGGTAGCTAACTGGACCTGATATAATGAGTAAATTGGTCAGGAGGACAAAAGGTGAATGGAGTGCTGGAGAGACAACTCATTATGAGTTAAGAGCACTAGCTTCTCATCCAGGGGACCCAGGTTCAGTTTCCAGTATCTACATGGTGGCTCACAAACTTCTAAAAGTCCAGTTCCAGAGGAAATGTGGTGGTTGGAATATGCTTGGCCCAGGGAGTATTAAGAGATGTGGCCTTGTTGGAGGAAGTGTTGTCATTGTGAGGGTGGGCTTGGAGATCCTCCTCCTAGCTGCCTGGAAGCTAGTTTTCTCCTGTCTACCTTTCAGTGAAGATGTAGAGCTCTCAGCTCCTCCGGGCCCATGCCTGCCTAGACACCGCCATGCTCCCACTTTGATGATAATGGACTGAACTTATGAACCTGTTAGCCAGTCCCAATTAAATGTTGTTTATAAGAATTGCCTTGGTCATAGTGTTCTATTCACAGCAGTAAAACCCTATCTAAGACAGGATCCGATGCCTTCTTCTGGCCTTTGCAGGTACCAGGCACTCACTTGCCACACAAACACACATGCAAACAAAATGCCCATACACCTTTTTAAAAAAGTAAATTGCAAGGGGGTAGTTATTCTAGTCTAAAGGTTGGGGAGGCAGCAGCAAACTATATAGGCTTCAATGTTATGGCATGATTTTACTAAGTAGTAAAAGAAATGAAAATGGAAAGGCAGACAGGGTTAGCTCATCATAGGTGTTACTTTAAGGTTTTGTATATTATTGTTGAGCACTGTTTCCCAAGCTGCATTCTATAAAACTTAAGGGTTCTACAGGGGTCAATAGACTTCGTTACAGTAATAAAAGGGACTAAAGGAGAATGAAGGTAAATAACCCTTTGAGTTCCCAGGAGTACATTCAACTCAAGCAACTAAATTCTTGTTTATATTTATAAAATATTGAGAGTATGATGTCAGATGCAAGGGGTACATACATGGACATAATGAGTTCTGATGGAGGGTAGAAATAAGTTAATCTGATAGAGGTGATGGGAAGAGTAAAGGAGAAACTGTTTCAGATAAAAGACACAGCATGGACAAAGCTACAAAGTTAGCTTTTACTGCTTTGCTTCCTGTTGTGCTGGGGAATGAAGCCAGGCCTTCACAGAACAGCCAGTCACTTGTACCACTAAGCTACACTCTCCGCCTGTGAACCAAGTTCTTTGTAATAGGAATAATGGTTGTGGAGGAGCAGTGAAAAGAAATAGAGTAAACTACCAAGAGTCTTTGTAAGTCATGTTAAAAGAACTGAAATAGGAAACCTTGCAGAGTAGTAATCAGAGGAATAATATACCCATGTTGCATCTTAAAAAGAGTACACAGAAGTTAATAATTAAAGAATGAATGGACAGTTCTTTGTGTGGGCCACAATGATTTTAAAAAAGCAAAATAATAAACTCACAGACTGAATTGGGCCTGGACTGGAGACAGAAGGATCAGTTCAAAATTAATGTAGTAAAGTAAGAGGGCGTGTGTTGGCAACTTACATTACAATCACACTTTTGACATTGTAAAAAACAGGATGGATTTTTAGAGTGACTTGAGAAGTAAAAGAGCCAGAACTTGTTATATAAACACAGGAAATCAGAGAGAAATAAATAGGAATTGAAAAGTGTTCTTGGAGTGTTCATTTCTGCCTGCTGGGAATATTTAATGATACAGACACAGAAGGGATAGCAGGATTTGCTGATATAGTAGGAGGAGCCAGCTGATCAGCTTTAGTTATGCTGAGTTTACAGTGCATAGACACATTCAAGTCAGAAGTCATTGGAAACAGATGAGATGGGAAGAGAATATAAAGTCAAGAAAAAAGGAACCGGAATATCACTTTGAGAAAACACAGGAATAGATTGATAAGGATAATCCTGGGACAAGGGGAAGTTCTTGTATCATATCTTATATTTTCTCTATAGCACAGGATGTGGGATCATCATGTGAGGGTGAGGGAAAAGTGAAAGGGTTTGGAATGAGGCTGGGAAAGGTGACCCATTTTTCAGAACAAGACAAATGGTAGGCTATGAACAGAACTCTCAGGAATACCAATAGCTCAAGAGAAATTAAAGAGAAAGCCAAGAATAAGGTAGAAAAATACTTCAAACAGATTGAAGGAGATCTACAAATACATATATCATCACGGACATCGTGGAAATTAAGTTTCTAGAAAGATATGTGACAAGTCAATCTAAAAAATGATCTGCTAATTTACTGATTATAAAATATCTAAGACCAACAATGCCAAGGCCTCTGGAAACTAAGTAAGAATATCTCAGAGTATTAAACCACACTATAAAGAACTGGAGAATTAATGGATCATAAAGAGGAAGAAACATCAACATGAAAAGAAGCCACTTCTGAAAGCCAGATGGAAATGAATATAACAACAGATAAAGAAACTGGAATGGGAAAATCTGAATACTTCAAAAAAGATTATTTGTAAAGATTATAGGATCAAGTCAAAAAGGGGAATTTGTCTTGAAGGTGTACAAACACCTTTATTAGAGACTAAAGAAAAGGAAGCAAGTATGGGTAAGATTGTTGGGGTGGGAAGAGTTGGGAAACTAAAACACATCAGAATATGAAAATGATCTGGCATGAAATAGCAGTCCAAATATTAGGTTGAAAACAAAGGGCAGAGCTGAAAAAAATATGAAAATGCTGTCTAAAAATAAGAACAAAAACTAACAAACGGAAGCTGAGTTGGAGACTATGGACATCCAATGCCACCACTCTGCTTATCATGTATTTTTCCCCATAATACCTTTTAGTAGGTTTAGGATCAGAAAGTGTAGCCTATACAATTGATCTTGAACTATAATAGTTCTGGTGGATATAGCAACAATATGATGCAATGGTGAATGGGATATTTAGATGATCAAAGATGAAGTAGAAAAGAACAGACTAGGAGGAAGTAGAGACAAATAGGAAGGAGGGAAAAGCTGAGATACACTGTTAGAACACCAGAATGACACAGCTATAAGGTCCAAAATTTGACCCTTGGTGTGTGTGTGTGGAGTTTTGAAAGTCAAGGGCCCCTATACCCTTTATTTAAGTTCTTAGTCCTCAGCTGGAGGGAAGGATTAAGAGATGTGGCCTCTTCAGACGAAGTGTGTCAGTAGAGGCAGCAAAAGCCTACAATATTCCCAGTTAGTTCATATAATCTCTCTCCTCTCTGTCTCTCCTCTCCCCACTCTGTCTCTGTCTCTCTCCCCCTCTCTCTCCTTTCTCTCTGTCTCTCTGTCTGTCTCCTAACTGCAGATAAGGATATAAGCTCTCACTACAGCTTCAGCATAATGCCTGCCTGTTGTCATGCTCCCTGTCATGGCGGTCATGGGCTCCACCCTCTGGAACTGCAAGCCCCAAATTAAATGTTCTCTTTTATAAGCTTCCTTGGTCATGGTGTTTTGTCACAGCAATAGAAAAGTAACTAAGACATGGTATGTAACCTAGAGATACAGAGAAAGGGTACTAGTGTCATAGATATCTAAAAATGTTAAGGATGAAAATATAAGATAGTATCTACACCAATGCTGAAATCTAGTTTTATGACAGAATTTTGGGAGGAGAAAGAAGACTGTGAGCTGAGCTTCAAAGTCATAAACATATTAATTAGATTAAATAGAAGATCAACATACTAAGAAGCTTTAAACCTCAGAGGAAAATATGCCTTTTTATGGGGGATGAAAAATAATTGTTTCTATAAAACATTTGCTACTAACAATGAGAAGCAAAGGCCACCTACATGATCACATAGAGTATCAAGTATAAGAAGCTTTAGAAAATAGGCTGATTTTCCAAACAGAATCAACCTGAAATCCAAATGAGTAGGAATATTTTAAAGAATCTTTATAGTAGGACTTAACACCATATTGAAGAGTGATGTTGAATGAAAAATCACATCACGATGTCTCCTCTCAAAAACAAGAATAATGGAAATATGGAAAGAAACAAGGAAGGTAAAAATATCAACACTTTTGGGAGAAGTAAGAAGGAAAGGAAAGAGACCAGCTTTGTGTTTTTTTGTGTTTAATACAGAGTTCATTCATTGAAATTTTGACTAGGATTTTTTTCAGACAGGATCTCTGTGATAGTTTGAATGAAAATGGAAGCATAGGCTCATAAGGCATGGCATTATTCGATAGGATTTGGATGTGTGGCCTTGTTGGAGTAGGTGTGGCCTTGTTGGAAGAAGTGTGTCACTGGAGGTAGGCTTGGAGGTTTCAGAAGCTTAAGCCAGACCCAGTCTCTCTCTCTTCCTGTTGCCTGATGATCTGGATGTAGAACTCTCAGCTACCTCTCTCGCATCCTGTCTGACTGCATGCTGCCATGCTTCTCATCATGACAATAATGGACTAAACCTCTGAAGTAAAAGCCAGCCCTAATTAAATGTTTTCCTTTATGAGAGTTGCCTTGGCCACGGTGTCTCTTGACAGCAATAGAAGCCCTAGCCTGGAACTCCTGATATAGAAGAAGCTAGAATTGAATTTAGTGGTCTGCCTGCCTCTGGCTTCCCACTGCTGGGATTAAACACATGTACTACTACACACAGCCAAGGACTTATATTCTTAATATTTAGAGAACTCAGTTCAGTGTTTGCATACTGTAGATACACTCATATTTAAGTTGATTCTTAACAGAAAATTTTTAGACATACACCCTAGTAAGAGAATGATTAGAAACAAATGTACTATGAGGGATGCAGGCCTAACAGCCTAATGCAGGGAGGATGTCAATGCACAGGAGGTTATGAAAAGAAAGGAATACTAGTGGGAAAAGCACAGAAAATGTGATTTAAGAGAACCTAACAGTAACAGAAAAGAATTCCCAGAAATGAGGTATATCAAATAGTATTTTATAATCCTCTGAGATCATCTTTCATTGATTTATTATTAACAGCAATTTTGAAACCAAACTAAACCAAATTTGTTACAGACTTGAAGCCTAACACAAAGCCCCCAGATCTCTTTGCCTAATCAGACCTTTAATATAATATTTCTGTTGCTAAGAGTAATACATACCTTGAACCACCACATCTGGCTTTGGCACAGTAGAAAACCTACGATTCAGGGGATCGATTTCTCCAGGAGCTAGAAATCCCTGAAGAAAACCCATAAAAACAAAATTAATAAGCCTCAAAAATAAAGCAGATTTAGAAACCCCAGCAATTCTCATAATTGAGAACAGTAAATGTTTAGTAGACATTTAAATATACTCCTGTCCAGGTTCCTGTCCTGTCATACATAACCATGACACCCCATTGAGAGGACTGTGACAATCAGTCATATAGGGGACAACACCTGAAGTCCTTCCACATGCAGATGAGGCATCCCTAACATCTCAGACCAAGCCAGTAGAAAGCACCTGCCTCTAGATCCCAACCCACCCCCAAAGGTTTATAAGGTCCTATCCATAGGAATAAAGTCCACAAGTTATTTCACCAAAGATCATCTGAGAGTGCCTGCCTCAGGTATAACACTCCAGGGAAGTTTTCTCTCCCAAAGCTGGTCCAACCAGACAGGTGTGTGAATCTGACCACAGCCACTTCCACAAGCTTGATGGCTCCAACCTTGTCCCTTAGCTGTCTACTGTATCCCACTGTCTGTCACCGACTCCAGGGAAGCTGTGGCCACAGAAGAGGCCCAGCAGCTCACCATGCTCTGGCTTCCCCTTGGAGAGCTGTAACCCTCTGGACTACTCTGGTGTGGCAAGAGTCCCCAGGATCCCCTCAGATAGCACCTTGCATGTAGACTGGCATTCCAGAAGATCTGAGTTCCATTCCTAGCACTGACCTGGAAGCTCACACTGTCTAATACCAGTTTTAGATAAGCTGATGCCTCTTCTCCCTCCACAGGCACTGTACACATATAGTATAAAAGCATCCGTACACATAAAATAAGTAAATAAAAATGATAAAATAAAATTTAAAAATAATTAAAAAAAAAGTAAAGTTAGTATTTTAGGGGGATATGACAGAAAGAAGACAAACACTTGCTCTGAATAAAAATTCTTGAAATCCCAGAATTCATATCCAAATTAATTTTGTCTGGTTTATATTTAGTAGGTGCCATAAATCCTTTTTTTTTTTGGAAGAAAAGCAGATTAAAAATTATAAATAGAAAGTTTCTTCTGGTTATTCCACTATCTTCTTTGGATATATTTATATGGCATAACACAGACAAATGAGGAAAAAAACTAATGTCTTTTTTCTCTTTTGGAGGGAAATGGAGAAAATGAGGTGGGAAGATTTAACTGGAAAGGGAGAAGGATGGCAAAGGGATAAATAATACTAAGGATGTTTGGAAAAGCCACAGGGAAACATTTTATGTTTATTTAAGCATATAATGTGTGTGTGTGTGTGTGTGTGAGAGAGAGAGAGAGAGAGAGAGAGAGCCTCCGCAGCATAAATGTAAGCTACTGCCATCTTCTTTGGTTGCCTCACAGAACTTGAAGGTAAGATCTAATAGCTGAAGGCACCATATCTTTAGACACAGAACTTGAAGGAATTAAGCTGGAACTGACCAGAAAGCTTCCTACCTGATGATTAGACTACTAACGACCAAAAGTGCTAAGCAAGCTGCCAAGGGAGAAAAACAATCAATAGTCCTGGCCAGTTCCGAAACCTATGAACCATAACTATGACTAGTATGGCAAGATTTCTCCAAGGGTCCAATAGTTGTACTTATCTCATAGAGGCAACCAACGGTTGTCTAGTTGGACTACTCAAAAGGAGGGAACTCATGCCTAATACTGGAAACCGAGCCAATTACCCTTGGCTGTTGGGGTCATGAAACGTAGAGGAGAGCCTACTACTACCACTTTCCTGAGCCAGTACTAATTCCTAACTGGATTCTAAGTACCCATCCTTATACACACAGGTACACACAGCTCTCACCCTTCATCAAAGAAGCTTCCTTTTGAAGCAGTCAGAGACCATTACAGAAACCCACAAGTGGTTAAAATGCAGAGAACAAATGATTTTGGGGTACCCAACCCCTATAGACACATATACAATACCCCTATACCTAAAGCTCAAGGAACATAATGGAAGAGCAAGTGGAAGGATTTTATGAGCTAAGGGACCAGGACATCTGCTACAAATATATTGTACTTTCTATATATGGCAGGGAAGCTGCATTCATGAAATTAAAAAAAAAGTCACCAATAGACACAGCAACATGAGTGGGGAAAATCTCAGGGGACTCTAGACGAAGATCTACAGGAAATTAATGGCTGCTGAGACAGGGAGAACCAGTCTTCTCCAGGAATGAGCCCCCTGGCAGGTTATTCAGCCCCAAGTGGTTAATCCTAAGTATACATATAAGCAACAGTAAATGGACTTGGCAGCCTCTGCATGTGAAAGGGAGCAAGATGTGAGAATAATATAAATGCAGCACACATGCATGGAATTTTCAAAATATATTAAATTTAAAAATTGATAATAAACCTTGTTCACTTGTTTGTCCATGTGTCCACTGTGTTTTTTGAGTAGAGGAAATCTTTTTACTTAGTTTCCATATGTTGTAAAATAAAATGAACTCACCCATCTTTTTCCTTAATACTAGTGAATTCTTCATTTTTGTCCTATTTCATTTACTGGTGGACAAGAAAGTTACTGGACAAGGATTACTGTGAAGCATTATGCCCATTATTGCTAGATCCAAGTTCATGTCAATTCAAGATTATCAAACAGTCATGGCCACAGAAAACAAAACAACAAACACAGCTGTAGAAAATAAATGACCATATAAACAGGTAGGAATCTTACTCAGAAATGTCAGCTAAGTTCCAAACTAGATTCTCTAAGAACTTGGGTCTCTCACTTCAACCATGCTAGGTGTTATAGAACACATTTGTAATCCCAGAACTCAGGAAACAAACACAGAAGGATCACTCCAAGTACAAGGCCAGCCTGGTCTTGTGGCAAGTTCAAGACCAGCTACTATTGCTACATAGCAAGGCCTTGTACCTTAAAAATAACCTACAGTGTTGAAAATAGGGTTTTCAGAAAGGACTAGAAAACTTTTTTTAGAAGAAATATCCTTCTATGTAGGCTCAAAATGCCACCCCCAGAAACTGGATACAAAATTGTGCCTCATTAAGAGCCATTTTAACAGAGTTTGATATAAAGAACATGTAGGGAGTTCCTTACCAAAAAGTAACAAACAAACAAACACAACAGAAAAATAACAAAAACCCATTAACTAAATGAAACAGAAAGACCACATCGTTATTACCAAGCACTAGTCAAAGTGCCCTGAATGGTCACTTAATTCAATTAAGGAATGAAATCTTATGATGCCTAGGAAGGCTGCCATTTAATCCATCACCAGTGATCACTAAGCCTACTGCATTGCTTAGTCACCAGGCAAGCCACCAAGGGAAGTTTTGAAAGGGAAAGATGCACAACTTGATTCCTGAACAGCACCAAGGACAATGCCCAAGGAGGGAGCTGTGGGCAGCAGAATAGACAGTTGCCAGGGAGCAAGAGCTTTTTGTCAAGCAATGGCCATAACCCCAAGCTGATGAGCTAGAGGAAAACTTGTAATTAAGTCAAAGTATAAAAGGATGAAGAAATTCTTTGAATTTAGTGAGTTCATTGCAAATCTGATTATTATGGTGACTATGATATAAACAAACAAACAAATAAATAAAAGGTGGGACAGCTTTGAAGTCTTCCCTTACCTCTGCCATCAAGCTTCCTAAAATGTATAGAGACTGACCCCACATGTGAGGCAATTTTCCCATAGGGACTCGATCCACAGTGTGAGGGTTTTGATATTCTTCATCAACCTAAATGACAAGATAAAGAGGTCAAATGAGATGCAATACTGGGAAGCTTAAGACAATAAAAGACGGGCATCTAGATTGTGATTTTGAGTTTATAGGCAATGGATTGAAAAGCTAAGAACAGTGTTCAAGCTATAATATGTGAACAAATCACCCAAGACTCTTATGAAAATGCAAACTGAATAGGTGTGATAGAGATGGATGAAACCTACTCATAATAAATTCTCAGGTGACATTGGATGCTGTCAGTAACTATTCTCAAAATCCCCATCGGAATGTAAAACTGTATCTCTATCATGTCTAATTTTCCTTCACAACAGCAAACAAAGACAGCACCTGCTTCATCTTTCTAAGTGTGATTTACACCAGCCATCTCAAGATTACTGGCTTCAGAGGATAGCAAGCTGACACAGGACATCACTGGTTCCATCTACTGATATCTGCATCATTCTCAGAATTGGTATATGTTTTCATTGTACAACAGCACCATAATTGAGACTGTTTTAACAAATCATTTCTGAAGGAATAAAATCATATTTCTGTTGTCCTATTCTGAAAATCAAAACTTTAGAATATTAAAGTCCCAAGATGTAGAGTCACAAACACTATGTGACTCAGATAAGTCAGTATCATAGAAACATGGTTCCTTTTCTGTCAATGGTCCAGCACTATCCAACTCACCTTGTCAGGAGGAACACTGTACAGCTCTGGAAGAAGCGGGACTCCATTTTTGCCCTTGATGAGGACTGCATCAAGAGCCTCTCTATATTCTTGAACCTGCAGAAAAAAGGAAAGCAGAAAACCAAAATTTTAGAGACTTTATGTAGGAATCATAGCAGAAGGATACAGTCAAAGAAAGCACTATTAAAACAGAGCTTATTTAACCAAGTAAAAAGGAGAGGAAAGGGGGAATGGTACTGTGTCAATCTAACACATACTAGAATCATCTGAGAGGAGGGAGCCTGGGGGCGGGAGGGAAATGTCTCCACTTTCTTAGTCAGTGATTGACAGGGGAAAGCCCAGACGATTGCAGAGTCTTCTAGAAAGGCATTATGTGCTCTTAATCATTGAGCTGTCTCACCAGTCCTTAACTTGGCTCTTATTTTCTTTCTTTTTTTAAGTTTTATTTTTATTTATGCACGTATATACTTCTCTGTGTGTATTTGCATGTATGACCTGCTGAGGTCAGAAGAAGGCCTAGCATCCCCTAGAACTGGAGTTGCCACTGGATATGAGCTTTCTGATGTGGGTGCTGGGATCTGAACTTTGGTCTTCTGCAGGAGCAGCAAATGTTTATAACCACTGAGAAATCTCTCCAGACCACTGACTAAAAATTTAAAACTACATTTTTATGAATTACTTTTATTAATTAGTATATAAAATAATGGATTTTATTATGACATTTCATATGTATATATCATTATGCTTTGCTTATACATACCTTACCATTACCCTTATCATCTCTCCTCTCTAGATTTGGCTGCTGTTATGTTATTTATTATGTTACGTTTATGTTATTTACTTAGCATTTGCTGAAACATAATAATACATTAAACTATATAAAAGGGAAGGGTCAGGATACAGCTCAGTGGGCCTAGTATATACATATACAAGGCCTTGGGCTCATAAAACAAAACCAAACACACACACAAAAACCAAAACAAAACCCTATTATTTATGGCAGAAAACATATTACATAGTTCTTTAACACAATAGCTTCGTCCCAGCTGCTTCATGGTATAAATAGGATATTGACAAAGCCACAAATTTGTTCAAATGTGTTTAATAGATTGGGGTACAGTTTGAGTATTGTGGAGGGATTCCTGGAGGCTTTAAGGAAGACAGTGAAAAATGATCAGGGTGAAGTAAGAATGAAACTAGGATCAGTCCAATTTTGGTAACCAGTCCTGGGTCAGGACTTCTGACCCAGATCATTTTACTTTAGCCGTATTTAAATACAGCTCAATTTTGGAAAAATAAAACTCAAATAACAATTAACTCAACCCTGTGAATACAATAAAGCTTAAAACGTGTTCACACTGAAGTTCTTTAAAAGGGCATCTGTAAGATGGCTTCTTCTTGACTTCAGAAACAATGCTCAGGATAAGGGTCTAAGGAGAGTAATGAAAAAGAACATAATACAACACAAAAGTCACTGAGGCTGTTATAAATTACAAATGACATCTCTCACAATGGTGAGTTTTATGGCCTAGAAGTAATGCTCAAGTTTTAGGAGTCTGAGATAAACAAACATAATATTCTGGGTGATATGGGAGGAGCCTGGCTCAACAGGTAGCAAAGGATTACCAGGCTGTAAACTACATTTTTTCCCCAGCACTTCAGGGGAACGGCCAAATATCTTCTCCCTTAGGAGGCACCAGCTGTGTGTTTAACTTTTCCTGGCTTCTCCAGTACTTATTTTTTGAACCAACTGCACCAGAGGGACAGCCTGGGGTTATGAAATTACTACCATTACCTTTCCCTGTGCTTCAATTGCAGTAAATTTCGTCTTTTGAAAAGAAATTGTAACCAAGCCACTAAAAGTCTCAGAGATCAAAATGGTCTGTATGTTAACTCTGAGAAATAGAATACTTTGTCCAGAGACACTAATGAGCCCTTTCTGGGAACAATGCTTTCTCAGTAAGAAAGCTGAGGCTTCCCAGGATTTGTAGCTGCTGTGGTAAGGAGTACCATTGAACAAGTGAGTGCAGGGGCAGGAGGGATACAGGATACACTATATAATCTTTTGCTATCAATCTTTTGCTCTGGGGCTCCAGCTCAAGGCTCAGCAGCAAGAAGTACAGTATGATAGGATAAAAGGTACATTATTGAATCTACTACTCTCAAGTATTTTATATTGGCATGGATTATTGTATTATTGATAGAAATTCAAGCTTATTTTGTTCAAATCTTGCTTAATGTATTGTAAATATGCAACTCATTTAAAAATGTAATGTAACATTCTAATCTTATAAAAGCTACTATTGTAAACTGTTCAGGATAATTAGAAATGCAAGTAAGTAAGTAGTTAGTCACCTACAAATAATCTTACTTTGTTAGAAACAATTCACATATCAAATGATGCCTAAGAAGAAAGAAGGAGAGGCCCCTGATCCTGGAAAGGCTCAATGCAGCAGTGTAGGGGAGTACCAGGACAGGGAAGCAGGAATGGGTTGATTGGGGAACAGGGGGAGGGAAGAGGGCTTATGGGATTTTCGGGCGGTGGGAATCCAGGAAAGGGGAAATCATTTGAAATGTAAATAAAGAATATATCTAATAAAAAAAGAAGAGATTATTTTAATTGCTTTGCCAAAAAGATATAATAAGGTTAGAATCAAGAATAAAATATGCCCACTCCTCAAAAAATAGTAAAGGCTACATAATAAAGAATACAATGAGCTTTCACAACTACACTAAAAAGAGAAATGGGCTTGGGACAAATTTGTAATCAAGGAAAAACATTCATTCTAGATCAGATCGAATGATGAAGCCACAGGTGTGTACTATGATAAAGTAAGGCCATGTGAAGCTGTTGCTTGGAACTTATAATGATATAGATTGAAACACTGCTTTGTACTATCAACGTCCTTCTGTAACTCCCCTTTTGTGTAACATTTTATCTATGAGGTAATTTTCTAAAGAACTTTTGTCTAAGAACGTATAAAAAGGCCAGAGAGAAGACATAAGATGGAAGCTTGGTGGGCTCTGCCCCATTCACTCAAATGTATGTGTATATGTTTGTTTGCCTATATGTATGTATGTATTTACATATATGCGTAGGTATATGTGTATGCATGTAAGTATGCATGAATACTTGTGAAGCTGATGAGACGTGTGGTGGAGCCTGACCAGAATGTGTGTGTGTGAGTGCATGTGTATGTGTGCGTATTGCCTATGTAAAAGATTTTCTTTCTTTTCTTCTCTTTTCTTCCTGGTTCATGAAGAGTTAAATGAGTCCAAGCCTCTTTCCTGGCCAGAGAGAGGTCCTTGAGCAACAGAGAGAGAGTAAGAAACCAGCACTTATTAAAATACAAATAGTAAGAAGCCAGTGCTTATTAAAGCACAAATAGTAAGAGTTACAGAGTAAGAAACCTGTAGTTATTACCACAAAACAGTAAGAAAGAGTTAAGTTTCCAGAGGCCATCAGCTTCTGGTCCCCAGAACAGTAAGAGAGTTACAAGGCCATATAGATCATTAGTTTTTTGCCTTTGCCCAACTCTGTTCATCTCCACTCATTCCCTAGCTGGAGCAGGCCTCTGACACTCTCCTACCTAGGGTTGGGAATCTGGAAGGGTGCTTACATGCAATTTTTTTTTCCTGAGAACATATTGTGTTGAATCATACTGTCTAAAATTACACAGACATGCACACACCTAAGAAGGTCAATGAACTATAGGAGTCCACATCTGTTGTTACAGTGTTCCATCCAACTGCATAAGACCTTTCTTTAAACACATCTTAATTTATAAGCTATGAGCCTCTGACAGCTACCCTGGTTGCAACATTCCTAACTGACCCCTTTCCTCTTGGCCCATTCTAATGTTTTTCTCTCTACTCTGTGTTTTTCCCCTCTAATTCTATCATTTATTTTATTTTATTATTTCTCTTTTGTTTTCTTCCTCTTACACACAGGCAGAGGTGCCATCCAGGTAAACTAGTAGGAAGGTCAAACATTTCTACAATCAAAATTCAAGTCTTCAAGGTAAATCTATCAGGCCTATTGTTACACTTAAGTATTTGAACCAACTATTTATTGAGACAAGATCTTACTATATAGTCTGGGTTTGCCTAAAACTGGCTCTAGCAGGCTGGCCTCAAACTCAAAGATATCCACACACCTCTTTCTAGTTCTGGGATTAAAGGTGTGTACCACTACACTCAGTCATGCAAACATTTTAGTACTGAGCTCCTTATCCCATTTTCCCATTTTGCAGTTTTTTAATTTCTTGAATATGCATTGCATGGTGATTTTTTTTAAAGGGATGATGTCTCATTATAGTAGAACTGACTGTATTTTGAACTTACAACATATCTTTATTTGTGAACGTGCAAAAAATTTTGGAAATATCTTTTTAAAAGATTTATTTTTATTTTATGTGTATGAGTAGTTTGTATGCATATATGCATATGAACAACCTGGGTGCCTGCTACCCACAGAGGCTAAAAGAAGGCTTTGGATCCATTCCCTGGAACTCATTTAACAGCTTGTGAGCTGCCATGTAGGTGCTAAGAATTATACCCAGGTCCTCTGGACAAGCAGCAAGTACAGTTAATCATCTCTGTATCATCCAGGGATATCTTTTTTAGAAATATTATTTGAGATGGTCTTGCTATTTAACCTACACTTGCCTCAAACTCATGAACTGCCTGCCCTAGCCTCTGAGTTCTAGGATTACAAACATGTGCCACTACACTAAAAAATCTTTTTTAGTATATAAATTTGTGGAGTATGATGTAATTATATATATATATACCATATAATAAAATTGGTGTAACTATTTTAACATCCTTTCTTGATAATCTTTAATAAAAAAAATGTTTCCTCACCTACAGAGACACTGAAACTGAAGAACTTAATGACAATACTTGAATTACTCAATGGTCAGGATTGAAGAAAAGAACAATCTGAGTCTCCGAACTCTTAATTCACTATTATAAGCTATAAGTATCTAAGTGACAATTCCATCTCTTCCCTAGTAGGAAGACTCCCATTTAGCCAGTAAAAACAGATACAGCCATTAATCCAAAGAAAATACAAGAGCAGCTTGCTAAGAGCTCTTCTCCCAGCTCATTACCTGTTCTAGGTTACCACTGAAGATCCCATCAAGGATAAAGTATGTCCAGAACAATGGCCATTCACATTCAATATTTTCAAATAACTTCAGCTCAGCTGGTTCATAGTATAGACGATTGGGATCCTGAACAAAAATATTATAGACAAAGTCTGTCCTGTCACTTTGAGAGTAGATATATATATACACACACACACTTAGTTTAGAGGTATTATAATAGGAGTTTTACTGCAGACCATACGTTTCAAAGACAGCATCAGGAAAGGCCGTAAGCACATACATACTCATACTCCCCTCTGCTGGCAAGTACTCTATGAAGAAACTTCCAACTAATGGTTTGGGGATAAGGACCATTGCCGTGATAAAGTATAATTAAGCAGAACTGCATTCTCAAACATCTACATCTATCACCCTCTCACCAACACAGACATAGTTCTCAAAACCAGCTCAGCAGCAGCAGCAATGTCCTTTCAAGCAAGAAATGCATTATAGGATCTTCCCCAAAGCAGCGCTGAGGATTCAATGAGGCCATTAGAGTGGAGACTGGAACTCTGATTTTATCAGGAGAGAGACCAGAAGAGGCACACTAGTGATTCCTATCTCTTGCCATGGAGTACTTGAACCATACTTGTGATTCTGTCACTAAGAAAGTAATCAGCAGATGTGGACTTTGTACCTACAGAATTGTGACCCCTGTCACACCAATCCCAGTAAAATCTGTGTGACAAGTTCTATAGACTGAGACATTAGACTTCAAAAGATAGAGGTCTCTTGGAACCAGTTGTGGAACTCTTGGCCGGAGCAAACATAGTGAGCCATAGTTCTCATGACAATTTTTCTGTTTTTTTTTTCATTTCTTTTCTTAATTACAGGTTCCTGGTAGCCTAGGCTAAGACCATAAGGAAGAATAATGGGTAAGAAACCATCCCTTGAGATGGGGTCACTAACATGACCTTATCCCCAGGGAAACCAACGCTTTACTTTTTAAATCATTTACAAAATTATGATAGATATAAACTTTCCCAACAATAAAATTTCATATGACTATACGTGTGTCATTGGAGGTGGGTTTTGGTATATGGTTAAAAAAAGCCTTAATTAAAAAGAATTAAAATAGTTTAAATTTATGCATTGAAGATTTATAAGAAAAATCAGACATTAGATATTAAACAATAATTGACCATATGGGGCTAGAGAGTTAGCTTAGCGGTTAAGAACGCTGACCATAAAGATTTACTAACCTGCTCTTAGAAATATGCCACTAAAAAAAAAAAAAAGAAATATGCCACTAGCACCACTAAATACATCTTTATAGAGTTGTTATGTTTAGATGATTTATATTAATAATGATATTATCTGTTGTTTGTGATTCACTAAATACATAGTTTCAGAGTTGTAATACTTAGATGATTTTTGTGCTTCACTGTGCAAAATTATTTTGCTAGTACTTGTGATTGTTTTGCTAGATACAGTTTCTAAGACTTATAAAATCCCCTGCTTGAGAGCTACAAAATACCCTCAGATTCAAATTGCCTCTGTGTTTGTTTCTGTTTGTCACTGCTGAATACTTACCCATCTGAACTTTGAGGACCTTTATCCCAGGGACTCCCATACCTGACTGGGGTGGTCCATGACAAACCCTCAAGTATTGAGTTGTGGTAGTTTGTGTCAGTCTGTGGTACTTTGTCACTGACAACAGAAAATGGACTATGACAGGTAGTCAAAAAGATGTACTTGATGAAAACATGCCTTTCCCTTTGTATTGAGTCGGGGTTGGAGATTACACAAATACTGTTTGTGTTTAAAACTTGTGTCCACACTAACCAACTGAAAGAAAAGACTGCCTTTCCTTTTTATATTTATTTTTTGACATTTTACTGTTAATTTATTTATCATCAATGTCAGAGCTTGGCAGCAAAGCCCAACAAATTCAGCAAACATTACTTATTATTTCTTGTAATGATCTGCAAAAATTCCATCAGTGAGGTAACTGTTATCTCTGAATAAGGCTACAAAGAGTAAGAGCAATTCTGCCCTATTTCCCTGTGGTGAAAAGAAACATACCTCTTTAGGAGTTTTATATCCATCTCGCAGAAAACGACAGCAACCATAACGACCCTGCGGACACAGAGAAAAAGGCCCTGAAGCTTGTACATCTGTATGACTCTATAATTAAGAAGAAACATCCTTGAACGTCTACACATATTGACCTCACAAACACAGACATAGTTCTCAAAGTCAGCAGCAGCAGCAATGTCCTTTCAGGCAAGAAGTGTGTTATAGGTTCTTCCAAAGCAGCGTTCCCAGCAGTATCTTTTTCCATGGCTGTCAGTCCACCTTAGGCCAAAGCTGCAATAAGCTAATTACTGCACAGTCCACCCCACAGTACATGCAGCTCCTAAGAGACCATATTTTACTTTTTAAAATATATTTAAAATTTTTTGAGATTGTTTTCAATTTATAAAAGTTATAAACACTAGTCTCACTATACCTATCAAAATCTCCTTATATTAACTTATCTCCTCTCCTTATATTAACTTATATAACTACAGAACATACATTGAAACTGAAAAAAAACCCTTGATAGACTGTAATGAGAATTTGAGAATTTTGGATTTAAAAAAAACCACTTGTGTCATGTGAATAAGTTTTTGTTTTAATCCCAGGTGTGGGATATTGGGTCTGCTTCAGATTGTGCGTAGCAGCTATGTTCTGTCTCATGCTCTGGTAGGGGTGTGATTAGCCCCGCTGAAGGTACTACTTTATGTTGGAACTCTGGGGATGCTTGTGAAAGTATAAAAATGTGAGAGCCCTCCGAGGCTGCTCCTCCTGCTGCCTCTTTTGCTGTTTTGCTAGTTGGTGATACCCTGACAAAGGAGGTTTGACTTGCCCCTAGGAACACTATTCAGCTGAAAGTAGTCTAAAGAGATTTATGCCCAGTCTACTTTCCCTCCCAGGTCCCTCCCTCCCTCCCTCCCCCCCTCCCTCCCTCCCCCTTTGTGATTGCTTTCTTCTTCCTCCCAAGTGGGACTGAGGCATCCTCACTTGGACACTTCAGCTTGTTGATCTTTTTGAGTTCTGTGGACTGTATCTTGGGTATTCTGTACATTTTTGGCTAATATCCACTTTTTAGTGAGTATATACCATGCATGTCCCTTTGGGTCTGAGTTACCTCATTCAGGATGTTATTTTCTAGTTCCATCCATTTGCCTGTAAAACTCAGGATGTCCTCATTCTTAATAGCTGAATAGTATTCCATTGTGTAAATGAACCACAGAGGCGGGGAGAGGGGAACCTGATCTGAAACTGGGGGAGGAAAAAGGACTGAAGCCCTGATGGCCAGCAGAAAGAATGGAAACAGGCAACCTCTGGAGATAGAAGGTTGGTGGGGGGGCACCCTCCAGAATACACCAGAGACCTGGGAGGTGAGAGACTCACAGAACTAAAAGGGAAGGACCTTAGATGAAATGCCTGACAGTAGGGAGAGGGAACTTATAGAGCCTATGTCCAGCAGGAAGACAGGGCTTCAAATGAGGGAGGGGGGGCATCCCACAGCCATAACTCTGACCCATAATTGTTCCTGTCTGAAAGAATTACAGGGATGGAAATGGAGAGGAGCCCAAGGAAAAGAAGGTCCAGCGACAGGCTCAAAGTGGGATCCACTGCAAGGGGAGGTCCCAAGGCCTGACACTATTATTGAGACTGAGAAGTTAATAACCCTATTAAAAATGGGGTACAGAGCTAAAAAAAGACTTCTCACCTGAAGAATATCGAATGGCTGAGAAACACCTAAAGAAATGTTCAACATCCTTGGTCATTAGGGAAATGCAAATCAAAACAACCCTGAGATTCCACCTCACACCAGTCAGAATGGCTAAGATCAAAAACACAGGAGACAGCAGTTGTTGGTGAGGATGTGGAGAAAGAGGAACACTCCTCCACTACTGGTGGGATTGCAAGCTGGTACAACCACTCTGGAAAGCAGTCTGGCGGTTCCTCAGAAAACTGGGCATGGCACTCCCGGAGGACCCTGTTATACCACTCCTGGGCATATACCCAGAGGCTTCCCCTGCATTAAATAAGGACACATGCTCCACTATGTTCATAGCAGCCTTATTTATAATAGCCAGAAGCTGGAAAGAACCCAGATGTCCCTCAACGGAGGAATGGGTACAGAAGATGTGGTATATTTACACAATGGAATACTACTCTGCAAATGAATTCACGAAATTCCTAGGTAAATGGTCAGAACTGGAAAATATCATCCTTAGTGAGGTAACCCAATCACAAAAGAACACACATGGTATGCAGTCACTGATAAGGGGATATTAACCCAGAAGCTCGGAATACCCAAGACACAATTCACATATCAATAGATTTCCAAGAAGATGGAAGGAGAGACCCCTGGTCCTGGAAAGACTGGACGTAGGGGAATACCAGAACAGAGAAGCGAGAGGGGGTTGAATGGGGAACAGGGGGAGGGAAGAGAGCTTATGGGACTTTTGGGGAGGGAGGAACCGGGAAAGGGGAAATCATTGGGAATGTAAATAAAAAAAATATAGAAAATAAAAAAAAAAAGCCTATTTAGCTTTTGCTGGGTTTTCCACCACTGTCCTTTATTATTCTACTCTAGGATCCAATTTAAAGTCCACAGTACAGGACTCAGGTGATGTCCCAGTGTAATGTGTTTGCTATGCAAGCATAAGAACCTAAGTTCAGATCTTCAGCACCCAGGTGAAAAGTCAGGTGAGGTGGCAGGTTTCATAATCCCAATGCCGGAGAGACAGGAATGGGAGGATTCCTGGGGGTTAATGGCAAGTCTAACTGAATCAGTAAACTCCAGGTTCAGTGAGAGACTATCTCAAAAATTAAGATACTGAGGAAGAATCAACTTCTGGCCTCTACAGCACATACATGTGCACATACACATGAACACTTATACATATATTCATTTAAATGAAAATAATTCCACATTATATTTAGTTGTCATATCTCCCTCATCTTCTCTAGTCTATGACAGCTTCACATTCTTTCCTTGATTTACATAACTTCACACTTTTGGCAGTGTTCATTAGTTGTTAAATTGTCCATAAAATTTAGTTTTGTCTGGCTTTTACATAATGAGACTGAAGTTATGTATTATGGGGAAGAGTGTTGCAATGGTGATGTGTCTTTCTCAGTGCACTGTTTGAGGGGGCACTTGTCCTATTACTGGTGATGTTAAGCCTAATCATTTGCTTAATGTGGTAGATCCTAGATTTCTTCACTATAATTTCCCCTCTTGTAACTATATTTATTGTTCTCTGTATAGACTTCACTCTTTTCTTTGAGTTATAAGATTTCTTTGAGTTTTAAGGTAAGTATTTTTTGTTCAATTAGTTTTTGCTCTGTGCATTAGGGATCCTTTCCAGTTGGTTTCTTTTTTTTTTTTCTTTTTTTTTATTTTCTAAGTTTTTTTTTATTTACATTCCAAATCATTTCCCCTTTCCTGTTTCCTCCCTCCCCGAAAGTCTCATAAGCCCCCTTCCATCCCTCTTTTCCCCATTCAACCCCCTCTCGCTTCTCTGTCCTGGCGTTCCCCTACATCCAGTCTTTCCAGGACCAGGGGTCTCTCCTTCCATCTTTTTAGAAATCTATTGATATGCTGATTGTGTCTAGGGTATTCTGAGATTCTGGGTCAATATCCCCTTATCAGTGACTTCATACCATGTGTGTTCTTTTGTGATTGGGTTACCTCACTAAGGATGATATTTTCAAGATCTGACCATTTGCCTAGGAATTTCGTGAATTTAGTGTTTAATGATTAAAAACAATTTTATTTTACATTTGACTGTTTATTGCTGATCAAATGGATATGCCTGCTTGTTTTTACATAAACAATGAAATCTTACCTGAATATTTGATGCTGCAGGATGTAGAGCATCAGTGTTGTTTTCAGAGTTGATGGATATTTTGATTTTTATCATCAATACTAAGAAAGTGACTTTGTAGAAATACATAGTACAAAATAGCAGAATTATATTTAAGAACATTTCAGAAATTGTTGTAAATTCTTTGCTAATCTAAAACCAAACACATTTAGCAATTTTTGAAATCCGAGTATCTCAAACAGCAACTTTAAAAACCAAATGTTTTAACACAATAAAATCCAAAGGAATACTCATTTAGCACATGCTGAGAAATGAAAGTACAAAAAAATACTGTCTTGTTTACTGTTTGATGGATGTTACAACCTTACTCTGCTCCAGGAAGCGGTATGAGCTCTGACTTATGACCTCAAAAGTTCCCAAACCTACACATAGTGACCAAAAACTACACCGTATTTGCCATCAGTGTAATATCCACTGGTAAAGGAGAGAGAGCGCCAAAAGGAAAAAGAATTTCTTGTTTGGGTTGTGGTTTGGCAGAGGATTGTTGTGGGAAAGATACTAAAGCTGTTTGGCAATTACTTTCTCTTTACTAAAAGCTTTTCTCATTTTTGCAGCAATTCTAAGTTATGTATAAGTCACAGTGTGAGTCAGAAGGGCCATTCCATTCCAGAAAGACTTTTGTCTTCTACTTGCTTTCTTTTCTTCTCATACTCATCAGTAACTAATCTATGAAGTGGAAACTTAAGGGTTCTTTGGAAAGTTGGTTGGATGGTGTTTTGCTTGGGCAAACAGGTGAAGGAACATTTTGTTAAAGAGGACACAGGTGTGAAAGGCTAAGGTGGACTCCTGAAGGAACGTTTCATTTAAGCAGACACAGGAGAGAGGATGTTCTGCTAAAGCAAACACGTGAAAGAACATGTGATGAAGGATTCTTTGCTAAAGACATGCATATATTTGGTCCACCTTTCATTGCATAGTTGAGCTGCATTTGTCAGGACTCCATAGAAAGAACTGCACCAAAAAACTTCTGGTAGAATGGGGCAGTTTCTTGCTGCTTTTGTGGACTTGCTGACTGAAGGCACATCCTGAGGCAAGACAAGTGCTGAGGCAACAGCCGTACTGACACATGATATGTGGAGGATATAAATAGGTCTCCAAAGAGTGATGGAGGCTGAGCTTGGCTTGCTTATAGAGCTAACTGTACAACATTTGTGGGTCTCAAGTCTTCACTGATCTTCTCTTTCCTGAGAGAGGCACAGTGAGAACTTCTCCTGCTGTCTCTCCTTGTCCCTCCTGCTGACTAAGCCAAGACTGAGGCCTGGCTGTCTCTGCTAGGTCATGCTACCATTGCTGATTCCTGTTTGCTAACCCGACTCTACTGAACTGGACTGCTGGTGTATCCGTGAAGTGTTTACAAGTGGATCAAGCTGCCTGCTGATCTGTAAAGTGAACTGCTGATTTCCAGACAACACAGACAGGAGTTGTTTCAAAGAACCTTTCTAAACTGATCCACTTTCCCTGTATCCTTTCTTTTCCACTACCTCTGGTGGGTTGTGGGCTACAAGGGAAGTTAAAGCATTTAAGAACCATCATTAAAAATAAGGTTTGAAAAAATTAAAGTTACAAATCTATTATATATTCTACTTTTCATTTAATTTTATCTTTCTCCCAAATATTATTCCAGAAGGGTAAAGACTGCTCTTTATTTGATTTAATAATGTTTTAAGACTTTGATAATTAATCTTTTACAATTATCTTTTGGAAATTTATTTTTAAAATAATTTCTTTTGAGATAGTAATATAAATATACCCCTTCCTGCTCCAAACTCTTTCATATACTCCTCCTTGATCTCTTTCAAATTCATGGTCTCTTTTTTCATTAATCATTGTTACATACATACATACAAACATGCACAACTATGTATTCTTAAATATATAAATTCAATCTGCTCAGTCTCTACAGTGTATATGTATGTTTTCAGGGCTCAGCACTTGGTCCTGGTATGCTCTTCCTTAGGGAAGACATCTTCTGTTTTCCACATTCCTTCGTTTACTGTAGTTCTTTGTATGAGGTAGAGGCCTTGTAGACTTTCCCCGTGTTTAGCTCATATTTAGGCAGACATGTCGGTAAGAATTTTTAAGTGTAGCTTCTGATATTCCTAGGAAACACAATCTTAGAGCAAACTCCCTGTTCCTCTGGCTCTTGCAATTTTTCAGGTGCACTTTTTTTTTCATACAGTATATTTTGATCATTTTCTTTGTTGTCCACCAACTCCTCCCAGATCTTCCCTACATCCTCACTACCCACCCAACTTCATGTTCTCTCTCTAAGAAAACAAACCAAAAAAGAAAATAAAAATAAACTTTAAAAAAAAGCAATAAAATAAAAAGTAGCAAAACAACAACAATAAAAAAAAACCCAAATTCCATTTTGTGTTGTCCTAGTGTTATGGTCTGACCTCCCTCCCCCCAGAATAGCTGTAGCCATTTTGCTCCATGCCTGCTAGCTATTTCATATTGTTGCTTTAACATGCCTGCAGGTCATTAACACAGAAGTGACTTGGCTCAAGGACATGCTGACCACATACCCTGTTTTGTTCTGTATGTTCTGAATGTTCTGTATGAGGTTTACTAATCTTAAGAAATTCCACAAAGCTTTACATAGGGCCCATTAAATCAAAGTTCAATATGAACTGTTATGTCTAAAATATCTTGAGTCAGAGCTGACCACCAGGCAGCCTGTCCTGTACCTACATGTGTGTTCACTATGGTATTTGTGGCTCACATGGAAGAATGCTACTAATAAGTCAAAAACTTATGATTACAATAATCATGATCTATTATCTCAAAGTTCTGAAATTCCCCTGTTCACCACCCATCCACCACCATGCCTACCTTTATTCAGGACCAATCAGTTTAAAGGTTGGCTGATAATACTTTGTCTAGTAAGCCAACTGCTTCCCTCCTTGCCCTTTAAACTTCTGAACGTGTTTTTTTCCTATAAAATGTCTGCCCTGAGAGGAGACTAATACTACGATTAGGCTCTAGAGTCCTTTTTGCGGCCCTGGAAGGCCAGTTTTATGGTGTGTGTTCAATAAACTATTCAATAGTTTAAGTGGCAATTCCTAAACCCCAACACTGGGTATGGAACCTGCCTTGGAGTGTGATTAAGATACCCCCTGCCACTCCACTGGAAAAAAACTGATTGTTCCTTTCCTAGCAGATATCAACGGCAAATAGCTTCTTGTTTAAGGACAGTGTACTGGCTGATTTTGTGTGTCAACTTGACACAAGCTAGAGTCATACAAGAGGAAGGAGGCTCAGTTGAGGAAATACCTCCATGAGATCCAGTTGTAAGGCATTTTCTCAATTAGTGATCAATAAGAGAGGAACCAGCCCATTGTGGGTGGTGCCATCCCTGGGCTGTGGTCCTGGGTTCTATGAGAAAGCAGGTTGAGTAAGCCATGGGAAGCAAGCCAGTAAGCAGCGCCCCTCCATGCTACATCAGCTTCTGCCTCCAGATTCCTGCCCTGCTTGAGTTCCTGTCCTGGCTTCCTTCAATGAAGAACAGAGCTTTGGAAGTATAAGCCAAATAAACCCCTTTCTCCCCAACTTACTTTTTGGGTATGGTATTTGTCACAGCAATAGAAACTGTAACTATGAAGGATGGAACTTTGTGTTTACTTTTCTTTCTCCATGCTAGGATTGTGTCTGGTTTGAACCTATGCAGGTCTTGTGTATGCTGTCACAGTTTCTGTGAGTTCATCTGTGTATCAGTCCTATCATATCTGGATGGCACTGTTTCCTTTGAGTCATTCATCATCTCTGGCTCCTAAACTCTTTCTGTGTCCTCTTCCACATAGATTCCTGGGCCATGTGGTGAGGGCTTTGACAAAGAAATCCCATTTAGGGCTGAGTACTACAAAGGCTCTCACTCTCTGCACATTGTCCAGTTATGGGTCTCTGTGTGAATTGACATCTACAGCAAGAAACCTGACATTATGCATCTTCTTTTGGGGTGGTCTGACTCTCTATGTAGCCCTGGATGTCCAGGAACTCACTATGCAGACTGCTGTTGAATTAACAGAGATCTGCCTGCCTCTGCTTCTCAGATGCTGAGATTAAAGGCGTCTCCCACCAAGCCCAGCCACACCCAAAGCTTTTTGAAGTTTTTACTTTCTAAAATTTTAAGATGCTTCAGGATCCTTTGTATCATCCCTAGTTTGATCCTCAAATCAACCATTTATCAAGGATTCCTGACCCACTTTTAAGACTGTTATTTAAAAATCAACATCTGGACAACCTCGATACATAGGTAGGCATGCATCCCTATATTAAACTGTCTCTGTCTCTCCCTCCCCCTCTCCCCCCCCCACCTTTACAACAATAGCATCTACTCTCATCCAGCACAGGAGTTCATTTTCACTTTCCCCATGTCCTATTTGGAACCTCAATAGTGATAAAGTCTAATGTACATACTATACATTTGTTTGTTCAACCCCTTTGAGAAACAATTTTATCAACTAGAGCAGAAGTGTACCAACTTCACGTTAAAGGGACAGAGAATAAATACTTCAGGCTTTTCAGGCCACATAGCCTCCATTAAAACTACTCAGCTTTGCAGTAAATGATACAGAAACATGGCTGGATTAATAAAAGCATACTTGTAGTTTTCTGCCCCATGAACTAGAGTACCATGTGTGTATATAGTTAATTTTCACTTGGATTTAGAGTATCCTGTCAAAAAAAAAAAACCCCAGTTTTCCAAAATTTAAGTCATTTTTTTCTTTACCCTTTTCAATGTGGTTATTCTAATCATTTGTAATACATTTAAGAGTCACTTTCTAGTCTGCATTTCAGTTTTCTTACCACATCATTTTTGACCATTTAAGTTCACTTTTTGTGGCATACAATTTCATGAGATTGGGCAAACACAGTCATTATCTATGGGGCAATTGTCATATCATGCTCAAAATTCTCCAGAGCTATATCTTTATTGATATAATTTTCCATCTAACTTTTTAATCACCAATTGTTTTCTTCCTTTTGTTTTGTCCTTTTACAGAAAGTTGCATAAATGGAATTGTATACTATGTATAGCCTCCGTGAACTGTTCTTAGCTCTTAGCAAAATATACTTAATCATTCACACTCAGAGCTCACTAGCTTGTTCTCTTTCACTGCTAAGTAATATTCAAGGGGATATAGTAAAATTAGTTTCTCAGTTGAAGGTTGTTCCCAGATTTTTGCAATTATGGCTGAAGCTGCTATAGATATTTGTGAACTTTTGTGTGAATATATACTATCATTTTTTGGGAAGATACTGAGGGGTAAGGATGCTTGGTGGATCATATGTTACATATATGTTTAAATTCCTAAGAATATACCAACTGTTTTCCTAAGTGGATGTACCATTTCCAACAGTAGTGACTGCAAAAGCTTTTGAGAGTCTTGTAAAAAACTACTTACAAGAGTGTAACCTAGGAAGAGGGAAGGTTCCTGGCATAAGTTATATTCCAGGGCCCTAAAAGCACTAATCTCCCTTTCAAGTTGCAGCCCTAAAGAGAAGAAAGTCACACGTGGATATACCTGAAGCTTGGTGATGATCTCCTGTTTGGTGAGCTCCACCAAATGGCTGTCCTCTACAGCAAATGCTGGGAAAGAGACCACTGAGAGCAGACTGGCATCAACTTCTTTGGATGTTGAAGCCCTGGGCAGTAGTGAATTCAGGATCGACTAAGAGAAAGGTAGCAAAATAGGGTTTATTACTAAATACCTTGGTTGTAAAGTGAAACGTTGGTTCTAAATGATTTATGTGGAACAAAGGCTATCAGAAGAATAAACCAAACTTTATTAAATAGTGAGACTCTTAAACAAGTAGCTTGTTGGTATGGCATCCCTTTCCTTAATCCTGTTTCCATACTTCCTCATCCTGATTGGAGAGCTGCTGCTCATAGATAAAGGCTCTAACATCTGTGGGATGCACACAGTTCTGTTGGTTGCTAGCATCTAGATAAAAAAAGAGGCTAGAGAGATAATCAGTGGTTTAGAGCACCGCCTGTTCTTCTAGAGGATTAGGTAGCTCACAACCATCATAATGCCAACATCTCTTTATGGTCTCATGGGCACCAAAAATGAATATGGTGCAGGTATACATTCAGGAAAAAATCCATACACAAAAATAATAGAAATTTCAAAATAACAAAACTAAGACAAAATACAGCAGTTAGGCAGAGTAGAGAAGGATAGCTATGCCTCTGAGATATTTTCTAATTAATTTTCAGCAAGTGTGGAAAATAATGGGATTCTTTATATTTTCAGACATGTATCAATGCACTTTGCTCATATTTACTCTCTATACTTTACCCTGCCCCCGCATTAGTCCCACTAGCCTTCCTATCTACAAAAGCTCTCCCTGCTTCTTCTATGACATACTTTATCCACAGAAAATATTTTCAAAATTAGAAGCTTAATTTATATTCACTAGGACATAATCAGGGTTTGAAGAAAGGGAGAAACTTCACATATCAGGGAAAAGAAACTTTCGATATAGGCAGCAATTATAAATAAAACTAATAATGAACTTTTTACCAGATATAGAACTCTCACCTACCTCTCCAGCACCATGTCTGCCTGCATAGAGCCATGCTTTCCACCATGATGCTAATGGAATGAACCTCTGAACTGTAAGCCAGCCCCAATTAAATGTTGTCCTTTATCAGAGTTGCCTTGGTCATGATGTCTCTTCACAGCAATAAAACCCTAAGACACCCATAATCTATCTTATAGCTCATGCTATATCATGCTATATCAGGTTTATCTCACTATAGAATGCTTGATAAAGACATTTCTGATCACATGGTAATAGTCACAAGATGGACTACTCTCTTTAAGTTAAATTGCATGCTAAGTTTGACTATGAGCAAGAATAAAATTTGCTATGACATGGTCTATTCTTTCTTTACCTGGCAGTGTTGTACTTCATCAGCCAGGACATGGATAACTGATTGCGGCCCACCTTTCACACCAAACAAGTCTAATTCATCTAGTGCTTCCAGGGCTGCCTGTAAGAAGCAATGGAATAAAGAACTACAGTGGCAGAACACATGCTTAATATATGCAAGGCCCAGGGTTCAAATCCCATAACTGAAAAAAAAGAAAATCAAGAATGAGATATATTATACATATTTTCTTCTTAATATCTTATGTTACATGATGTTGCTTTTGGACATATTTAATGAAGTAGAAAATAAAATAACATTCTTTATTCCAAGGAACTTGTAATTTGTACTTTGTCTCCCATAGCACCCAGGGAAAATAAAAATGGAGTTTGTATCACTGTCCAGTCAAGTGGCTCTCCTACTCTCACACCCTCAGGCCAGATCACAGGCAACCCCTGCAACCAGGGCCAGTTCTACTCTGCTGCTCAGGCAAGGTGCAGGCCCCTCTCCTGAGTATTATAGCTAGTGAGGGAAATGACCAGTTCTTCCAAGCTTTACTTCCTTGAAGTAAAATCAGTGGCTTAAACTATGTAAACAATTTTTGAGATACAATGCTAAACTGCTTTTTATGCATATTATACCAATACAACTCATCACTCATCACTATCACAGTACTCTTCTTATTAAGGTGTTTTAATTTTTCTCCATCTACTATCAATCGATCAACCTGTCTGTCTGTCTTTCTATCTATCTATCTATCTATCTATCTATCTATCTATCTATCTATCTACCTACCTACCTACCCACCCACCCACTCATCCATCTATTTTGGATTTTTGAGACTTGGTCTCTCTGTGTAGCCCTGGCCATCCTGGAACTTGCTCTGTAGAACAAGCTGGCATAGCAGTCAGAGATCCACCTGCCTCTGCTTGAGCCACCACCTCCCGATATCTACCTTGATTTTAAAAGGTGTATGTTTTTTATTCACTTGCATTAAACATCCAAGAAGGTTAGATATTCTCTCAAGTATATATTGGTTATCTATAATTCCTTAATTATGATGCCAACCTGACCTTGTCTTGGGAGTATAAAGCAATTCTGGATGGCTTCCCTGGAGAAATAACACCTAAACTGAGAAACCTAAAGGACAAGTAGAAGTTGACCAAAAGCACAAAACACTCATTAACAACAATTGCAAATTTACAGCAGATAAAGCTTGTAGACAACACCTTAATGAAGTGATCAAAGACAGAATCAATACTAATGGGATCAAATTTATACCATGCATTTCCTGATGTTAGTTGAAAGATACAGCAATGCCTTTGTGGTGGTCTCCCTAAAAACACACACTGTCAATCATGAAGAGGTACTACAGAAAATAAAAGTACTAGTCTGTAGTACATAGAATAACCAGTCTAAAGTTGTGTAGCCAGAAGGAAAGGGGGCATGGAATTGTGTGGGAAGCATAAAGTGGGGTGGCACACATGTAATCCTCAGGAGACAAAGGCAGGAGGACCGGTTCAAGGTTACCTCCAGAGGTAAGTACAGTGAGTTCAAGGCTATCATGGTCTATGAGAAACCTTACCACAAACAAACAAAAAAGTGGAGTATTAAAGTTACAGCTACACCAGTGGCAGAGTATATAGGCACAAGACTCCAGCCTGAAGACCAAACCAAACCAATCAACCAAACGAAAGCTACTCTGTATTTTTCAAAAATGTCAGTGTCATAAAAGGTCAAGAATTATAAAGTATTGCTCTAGATAGGCTGAGCCAAAAAATGTGACTTGTTACCTTGGTCTGGATACTGTGTCACAAGGATTTTTATTTTATCATAAATGACATTACTAGGATAATTTTTAAAACTGAATAGGTTCTGTGGTATGTGTAATCACTTAGTTCCTGGTTTTGATGATCATACCATGGTTACAAGAGTTTTTGAGGAAGTGCACAATGAAGTGTTGAGTAGTGGTAGTTCATCATGTCTGTAGTTTGTGCATTTTCAACTAGCTAAGGAAAAAGTGTGTGTTTGTGCACAAGTGTGCATGAGTGTGAATGTTTAACTAAAGCAAATATTAATAAACCTTGCATGAATGATGTATGGAATTTTCTCCTAACGTTCTTAAATTTTTTCTTTAATTAAAATTATTTAAAAATAAAAAAGGAAGGAGCAACAGATAGAACTCAGCAGTAGAAAACTTGCCTAGAACTTTTTATAATCTTATTTAGGGTTTGCTGCATATATCACAGTCTTACAATGTTTGCTGTTAAATTATTTCTTTATGCAATTGTATATGTTTGTCTTGTTTTTCTAATATATTTTGTTCTGTATTAATTGGAAGTACATTCCAGGCCATATTTTCTCATTATAGGTTGTGTCAAAACTTTATCATAACTGTACCCATTTGTCCACTTTATTCCATGTAACATTTTTTGCCTTGAATGTTTATTTCATTTTTTTTTTTTTTTGGTTTTTATACTTTACTTTTCCTAACTTGGTTTTAAACTTTCAGTATCATTATGATATAAGAAGTATATATTGTATTTACTTCTTCAAAAAGCAATCTGCATCTTTCCTTGTTTAATACAAGTGGCTGAGCCATGCACATTTAACATAATAATGTTTGAACTTTCTCCTGCTGTCCTATTTTATACATTCTTACTTTTCCTAGAGAAAATAAGAGCCAGTAGGCTGAAAAGACCTAGCCAAGTAGAAAGGTGCTGGCAATATGGGAGACAGAGGGGAGTACAGAGGATGGAGGACAGTGAGGTGACTATCTGATACTGAGCTTGGGTGACTGGACTATTTGAAGGGAAAGAGCTTCCCTTAGTTTATGCAATGGCAAAAATGGTGAATATAGTTTAAAATTTGTTGTTCTTGTAGGATACATAAACAGAGACATGCCACAAAGGCCATATGATATCAATTTTGAAACATAAAATGTTTTTATATTATATAGTCATAGTTTCATGGAGGAATCTGAATTTTGTCTGTGGTTTAAAAAACAATTTGATGGGTCAACATGGACATTGATTTTTATCTATGGCAAAGGTAAACTAAACTCCATTGACAAGACTTGGTAAAAATAAGAAAGAAAATATACCTTGGCCATTCCAACTGAACTTGCATTCAATTCCGAGATGCCTTGGTTGGTCTTATCCCCACGTTCCCATATCCCAAAGTCCTGGCAAAATATAATCAAGATATAACTATAATCAAACCATAACCACTAAACATTCATTAGATGCATAATCCTTGAGTAAAAAACATTAATAGCAGCAAATTTTCTACATACACACTCACACATGGATACCTCTGCATTGGCTATTAAGTAACAGATGATGGCCTAAATTTTTATGTCAAACATACATTCTAATCTTAATCTCTTGGTACTAAAAATGTACAATGCATGCATTATCTTCTTCAATGATTATTTTTTAAAAATATGCTTTTAATTTTTATTTTAAATATATTGGTGCTTTGCCTGCATGTATATCTGAATAAAGGCGTCAGATTCCCTGGAACAGGAGTTACAAACAGTTGTGAGCTGCCGTGTGGGTGCTGGGAATTCAACCTGAGTTCTCTCGGTTCTAAGTGCTCTTAACCACCAAGACATCTCTCTATCCTTAATCTTTACACTTTACAGATGATGAAACTAAGTTACAAGAATGACATAAGTAACTCACCCAAGGTCATATAGTTGATAAGTGACAGAATCCAGAGTACATTCTAAAGAATTTCACTCCAAAACCTACTCTTAGCCATAGCTATAAACATTCCCTTGGCAATATAAAAATATTTAGAATTTTAATACCTTTTTATTTTTTTAAAAACCTTCAGAATTACACAAAATTGAAAAACTAGTACGAGTCCCCTAACACCTTTGACTTAGTTTTGCCTAATATTAACATTGAACATAACCACAGTACAATTGCTAAAGCTAAGAACTCAACTAAGCAACTGAGTTAACTATAGACTTCATGCCTGTACCTCCCAAGAGCTGGAATTGTAAGTGTATATAACCATGCCTGACTAGTGCTTTTTATACATTCCAAGATTCAATTTCATTCCTGCCATGTCTCCTTAGTGACTTCCAATCCATAGTGCTTTCTCAAATCTTCTCCTTTGTGACCTTGACACTAAGTAAAAACTATTGAAAGTCAAACAGTTTGGTTAGCAATGGTATTTTCCATTTTACTTTTCTCTTTTTAATTAGTAAACACTTTGAGAGACAGTTCAATACTATATAAATAACACCAGGTAGGGTTGCTCCTGGTTGCAATCCTGAAATGAGACTCTATCTCAGAAAAACAACAAGATGATCATGCAAATAGCCTACTTCTCTTTAAACAACCATTCACTGATTCAGCATTCTGCCTTAATTGCTTACAGCAAGTGTAGTTTTGATGATAATTTTGATCTATTTTCCTTGCTACTTCTACGGTCATTAATTATAATCTTTGTCCAAGAAAAGTAGTCCATTATTCCTTGTTTTTTTTTTCTTTTTCAGTTGTTTACTTATTTGTGTGTGTGTGTGTGTGTGTGTTTGCTGGTTTATTATGGAATGCTATTATTATTTTGTTGCCTAAACTGCTAACTGTTTCAGGTTTAGTCACTGGTAGTCTCCTGTGCCTCTTTATTTATATTTTTCTAGTGTATTTTTTTTTGAGACAGGGTTTCTCTGTATAGCCCTGGCTGTCCTGGAACTCACTCTGTAGACCAGGCGGGCCTCGAACTCAGAAATCCACCTGCCTCTGCCTCCCAAGTGCTGGGATTAAAGGCATGTGCCACCACCGCCCGGCTCTAGTGTACTTTTGACATTCCCTGTTCCTCACTGAATACTTCTGCAAGATGCTTCAATCTCAACCTTGAATATGTTTTTAGGTGGGTGTAACAGCACACACTTTTAATCCCAGCACTCAGGGGAAAGAGGTAAGCAGACCTCTGAGCCCACATTCAGGTGGTGGTGCAGTATGCCTATAATCACAGTACTTGGGAGGCAGAGACGGATGAATCTTTAAGTTCCAAGCCATCCTGGTCTGCAGAGCAAATTCTAGGACATCCAGGGCTACACAGAGAAACCCTGTCTCAAAAAACCAAACCAAACTAAACCTACATTTAGATTTCATCTCACCCCATTCAGAATATCTATCATCAGAAAAATAACTAACAACAAATGTAGAAAAATGTTACACACTGCTAGTGGGCATGTAAATTCGTCCAGCATTATGAAAATCAGTATGAGAGTTCCTTTAAAAATTAAAAATAGATTTGCCATATGATTCAGTTACACCACTTCTAGAAATATACCCAACGGAATCTAAATAAGCATACTACAGAGACCTGCACACCCACATTTACTACAGCACTATTTATAAAAGCCAAGTTACAGAAGCAGACTGTATGTCCATCAAAAAAGAAATGGGTAAAGTTACATATATGCATGGAGAAATGAACATTATCAAAAGTGATAAATGTATTTTAAAAGTGGTATCTTAAAATAATACAATAATTAAAAGTGAAAAAGAATGCTGACTAGAGATACAGTTCAGTGATAGAGTACCTGCCAACCATGTGTAAGGTCCTCTGTTTAATCCTAGCACCACAAAAATAAAAGAAAAAGGTATGCTAAATACATGAAAACATAGTTAAAGCACAATCAGAGATGATTGGAGTATTTTTCCAGTCTTAGAGTGATTGTGTTCATCCATTTCACAACAGTAGTAAGTTTTATGTCTGTATTGATGTATAATGGTGTATATACACTGGAATATATTTAAACTATGTGGTTCCTCTTTTAAAATGTTTAGCACAGTTCTGTATGAGAGAGAGAGAGAGATCTCACTCAGAACATCAGTCTTGGCAGAGAGCACCTTTAACCACTGAACAAACTATCTGGTATCACTGTGATTAATTAATTATATTTATATATGTGAAACTATCATCACAATAAAAGATAGGTTCAAAGTCTTCTCCTGGCTTCCAAAATCTATCTCTTCCTCTTCCCCTGTTACAAAGCAATCACTGTCATTACAGATGTCTAGAATTTTGTTAGTATAATCATCTTGTATGTATGTGTGTAATATATATATACACACATATATCCACAAGCATGTACACACACGCACACACACACACACACACACATTTAGAGAGAGGCTCTTACTATGTAGTTCTGGCTGGCTGGGACCTTGCTATATAGACCAGGATGGCCTCAAATTCACAAAGATCCACCTGCCTCTGTCTCTCCCAAATGCTGAGATCAAAGGCTTACACCACCATGCCCGGGCTTGTGTATATTTTCTATGAGATTTCTTCTAGTAACCATTATGCATTTTAGATTTATTCATGTTTTTGCATGGCTCAATAGTTCATTATTTTTTATTGTTGAACAATATTACCTTTTATGAACACACTGTAATTGGTTTATTCATGTACTTGTTCATGGGCATTTGGATTATATGAAGATTGGAAGATTATAAAGAAAGTCTCAATGAATAACAGCAACAGAAACCTTCATATTAGACTAAAGGAAAAATGCATTTCTGTAGTGTCTAATGCAACATTTTATAGAGAAAATATTACTGATTACATTTAATATGAACCTACTTCATATGGCAGTTCAAAAGGGAAAAACATTTTTGTACAGTAGATTCTAAATCAATACATCAACAACAAAAACTGCATAAATTTTGTGTACAGCCAAATGGCCCATAACATTGCTCAGTTATGCTTCTTTTAAAGGTTTCAACTAAAATAAGACCTATGAGGCTGAGGATATATCTCAGTTGGTTGAATGCTTTGCTAGGGCTCGAAACCTAACACCACATAAAACTGGTCATGGTAGCTTATTTATGCCTGTAACTCCAACACACTTGGGAGGTAGAGGCAGAAGAATCAGATGTTTAAAATCACCCTCATATAGTGAGTTCAGGATCAGCCTGGGCTAGATAAAACACATTAAATGAAAATAGTAATATAATAAAATTACTATAGTTTAGTCTCATTGTCAAGCACACACCATGAAGTATAGAATTTGAAAGAAATGAAAGTACAGCATTTGGACCCTCTTATCTTTCTAACACATTCATGACAGGGCAAGCAGAGGAATGAAGACCTTAGTAAAGAAATTGAAAACGGTTTAGTCATGAGCCTTTTTGATTCGTTCATTATAAGGTTCAGCATTATAAGAAGAAATGAGTTGTTTGGTGTTTTGGAAACAAAACCATTCTGTGTTTAAGTTCATTCTAAAGTAAGTACTTACAGCAGTTTTATATGCAGCTTCAATGTAAAACACAAGGTTCTGTATAAAATTTACTTCATCTAGGCTGTGGATGATATGGAGTCCTGAGGGAAAAAGACAGTCAGTTGGTTATCACTGCAGGGCCCCCAAAATGGAAATGACTCAGTGAACTCTGCTTCAATCAACTTCATTTCAACTGTCTTTACTTACCTGCCCAGCACAACTGGCTTTTATCAGTCTTCCATGTATGTTTATAAACTGAGATAGACTTATCATATAACTTATCATGTAACTCATATAATGGTTTTTATTGTATGTACAGTATATATTCATTACTACAATCAATTTTGGTACATATTCATCACCACAAAAGGAATTCTTTACTCACTGGGCATTCATAAACAGAGAAGTATATCATATGTAGCTTTTATATTAGTGCTTGTTCACTGAACACAATATTCTGAAGCTCCCTTTGTGTTGTGGGATGCATCAGTACTTCCTTTATTGCCAAAAAAATATTGAATTGTGTAAAAGCACCATATTTTAATTATACAATCATCAGGTGATAGACATTGGGTTGTTTCTACTTTGTTGCTATCATTAATAATGCTGCTATAAATATTCATGTATATCTTTGTGTGTGTGTGGACATATTTCCATTTTTCTTGAGTATCCATATACTTAGGAGAGAAACTGCTGGATCATGTGCTAACTCTATATTTAAGCCTCTGAGGCATTGCTAGACTGCTCTCCAAAGTGGCTGTATCATTTTACATCAATTAATTTATTTGTGTGTGTGTGTGTGTATGTGTGTGTGTGTGTGTGTGTGTCTGTGTCTGTGTGTGTGTGTACACCATAGTACACAAGGAAGTCAGGACAACCTACGGTAGTTGGTTCTCTCCCTCTACCATATGGGTCCAGGTATTGCATTCAGGTTGTCAGACTTAGTAGCAAGCACTTTTACCTGCTGAGACATTTCCCTTGCTCTCGTTTTACATTTCTCAGAACAGTGGACAAAGGTTTCAATTTCTCCATATCTTCAGCAACACGTTTTAATCTGTCATCTTAATTCCTGCCATTCTGGTGTGGCTGAAGTGGTTTTTACAGGATTCAGGTCAGTATTCCTCTGGTAATTGATGATGCACAGCATATTTTAATGTACTTAATCGTTATGTATACAAACTCCATAGAGGAAAATCAGTTCATATCCTCTAGTCACTTTTTATAAAAATAAATTGAGTGTTTTTTGTTTGTTTGGGTTTTTTTTTTGGTGTTAGGAGTGTTTTTGCCTACATATACGTCTGTGTGCTTCATGCATGCTCTGTCTGTTGAGTCCAGAAGAAGGCATCATATTGCCTGGAACTGGAGTTACAAATGGTTGTGACCTGTCATGTGGGTGCTATGAATTGAACCCACATCCTCTGGAAGAGCAGCCAGTGCTATTAAACACTGAGCCATCTCTCTAGCCTACTCTAGCCATTTTAAAGGAGGCTATTCTTTTTTCTTTCCTTTCTCTCTTTTGTTTTGAGACAGGGTCATCCTATGGCCTTAAACTTGAGATCCCCACGCCTTTGCCTTCTATTTGGTTTATTAGCATGTACCACTCCAACATATCTGACTTAATTATGCCAGTATCTTCTAAATAATGAGTTGTAAGAATTCTTTCTACTAGATATAAATAGCTTATATATGATTTGCAAATATTTCCTTCTATATCTATAGATTGATTTTACATACATACACACTACACACATGATACACATACATACATACACACACATACTGAAAGAGGGTGGGTGTTTGTCTCATAGGTTAGCATCAAATTTGCTATTTAGCTGAAGATGACCTTCAACTCTGGATCTTCCTACCCCCACCTCCCAAGTTCTAGGATTACAAGTGGACATCATATAATACACAGATTCTTTTTACTTTCCTGAATGGGTCCTTGATGTTAATTTTGGTAAATTCCAATTACGATTTTTCTTTAGCTGTTTATACATTTGGCATCATATCCAAGAGAACTTTCCCTCCTGTTTTCCTTTGCTGTTATTTGTTTATTTTGTTTCTATTTTTTTAGAAGAGTCTCGTGTATCCTAAGATGGCTTTGAACTCACTATGTAGCCAGTTCTGGCTTTGGACTTCCAATCCTCTTGTCTCCACCTCTCAAGCACTGGGATTACAGGTGTGTTTCCCCCTGCCCCAGCTTGTCCTCCCTTCTAACCTCTCTCTTCTACTCACTTTTCAACCTTTTCTCTCTTTTCCTCTTCCCCTTTCTTTGACAGGGTCCTGCTATGTATCCCAGGTAGCCTCTAATTCATAATCCTCCTGCCTCTGCTGGAATGCTGAGATATAGGCGTGTACCACTATATATTTCTAATGTCTTGTTCCTTTGCATCTAAAATTTTAGGTTGAAAACTGGGTAGTATTATATAGTATGTTGTGATAATGCTAGATCCTGAGACTCTCTTCTCTGGAGACTGTTTTTGTTTATTAGACAAAACAACAGAGGTTTGACTGAACTAATTTAGTATCATCTATTCCCCCATAACATGTAGCCTCTGGTAGTCCTCAGAAGATACAGTCTTAGAAACATGCATTGTCACCCTAAGATGTTGTTGTTATTGGAGCTCATTAACAATTTCTTTCCAAGATCTTGTAAATGCCTGTTTCTGCTGATATCAAGCTAAGCCCCCACCCCGGATTTCAACTGATTGCATAATGGTTTTGTAGAACCCAATAAAATAAATTTCTCCATCATTTTAAACAATTAAACTCAGGTCCTTTCTGGTACAATCTTTGAGTCAAGTCATTGATACTTATTCTAACACTTAGAAGAACTCCTCAGCTTTCTTTGGATTTGTTAAAATTTCTAACTAATCTTTCTCTTAGTTTCTGGCTGTTACTGAACAAGTAACTTCACCTTAATTATTTAGACTCATTTTTACTAGACCTACTTTGATGTGTGTAGGTGTTTTTCCTGCATGATATCTGTGTACCATATAAGTGCAATGCCTGCAGAGGCCAGAAGGGACATGGAATCCCCTGGAACTGGAGTTACCATCATGTAGATGCTGAGAATCAAGCCCAGATCCTCTAAAAGAGCAGCCAGTGCTCTTAACTGCTGAGCCACCTGTCCAGCCCTTCATCACAATTACTGAGAACCAAAATTTAATTTTCTCACACTTACTTTGAAAAGGCAATTTTCTTCAGAAGAGCTAAGGAGCTTAGCTTTTATAGTGTGTTGCTACCCTCCATGAAATTTCTGTGTCGATGCTGTAGTACTGCTGGTGAGTATAGTGGCCCACTTCTTTTAGAATGGCGCTCCCGTTTTAGACACTAAGCTCTGGACAGAGTCGTTGCTTCTGATCTTCCCAGCTTGCATATTCCAGTGTAGGATGATGCTTGCCTCAGTCAGTCAAGAAGTAGATGACATAGTGGTCTCACTCTGTTCTGTCTAAGGGAGATTCTACTTCATAAGTGTCTGGGGATATGGGGGATCCCAAAGCAGTACTCTCCCGGACTAGGGCTTGCAATACAGAGCTTGGAAGAGTGATAAATGATGCCAGTCTGTTTTCTAAGGGACATTCAGGAGCCTTAAACTAGAGAAGCAGTTCTCAACTTGGGAGTCATAACCCCCAAAGACCATCTGAAAACACAGATGTTTATATTATGATTCATAACAGTAGCAAAATGAAGAAGCCATAAAAACTATTTTGTTCCAACATGAGGAACTGTATTAAAGAATCTCAGCATTAGGAAGGTTGAGAACCACTAAACTAGAGCTTAGGAGAGAGGAAGCTTGTGTTCTGCCTATATTCCCCTGGAATAGTATTTCTATTATCCTGAGTTGGGATAGGGGGTTAAGCTGAGACCAAATACCTCAATCCCTTGTTGTTCTTAATAACTAGGGGTTTTTTTTTAGAGTGCTTCTGTACTTACTACATATCCTTTTGAACAATATCCAATGAATGATTTCCAATCATTGGTTTATTCTTAAATTTTCAGCATTTTTGGCTGTTTTGTAGGAGCTCTTCATGCTACTATTCTGTAAATTACATTCAATTTCTGCCTAAATCTATCTTCACTAAGTATTGAAAAACATTCAAGCAATTGCTAGTTCTCTATGAAGATCTTTTATATTCTTTTCACCAGATATATATAACAAAGTTTCTTTTCAACTTCAATCAAAATGTATTATACAAAATTTGTATTATTTATTGCTAAAGTATTTCACTGACCTCTTTACTAGTCTTCTACCTTAATTTTGCTCTTCATCTAATCTATCTCATCCAACATATCTTCCTGCTACTAGAATGAACCATCCTTTGATTATCTACATCAAATGTCTCTACTGGTTGCAGAATATAATTCTAAAATATTTAGCATGCTATAAAAGTCCCCATGAAACATTTTAATCTATCTTTGCTTCCATTTTGAGGAATCATATTTAAAAGCCATCAGTGATATTTAGTCAGTGCCTGCTTTAAAGAAAAAAAAAAGCTAGGTGGAGGTGGTGGCCCACGCCTTTAATCCCCCAGTACTCAGGAGGCAGAGGCAGGCAGATATCTGAGGTTGAGGCCAGCCTTATCTACAAAGTGAGTTCCAAGACATCCAGAGCTATACAGAGAAACCCTATCTCAAAACATAGCCCCCCCACAATTTTTTAAATTTAAAAATTAAAAATGATAAATAGCTTTCAGAGTTGGAATGAAAATATTCAAAATGAAATTATAACTACCATTCTACTTAAAGAAATAAAACAAAATTATATTTATCGTGGAAGAAATTTCCCCTCCAAAAGGAGATTAATTGGATGGTCAACCCATAATTTTGCAGAAAGTTTATTCAGACTCTAGGCTGTATTCTAAAAGAAAAAAGTTAAGGAGTTTATCACCACATCAATTTATTTGCAACGAGAGAGAAGATAAGAAGAGAGAGGAGAGGAGAGGAGAGGAGAGGAGAGGACAGAATTCTAAAAGGATTCCCATCTGGCCTGGGCAATTTGGTGAGACTCTTGCTCAAAAAAAAATTTAAAGGGTTAAGATTTTAGCTTAGTGGTAGAGTGCTTGTTTAGCATGCATGATTCCCTGTTTGAAACCCCAGCATCACAGAAAGCATAGTATTGTAAATATATTAACTTACTCTGAATGATCTGGAAATGTTCTTATTAAGTTTAGGAACTCCATATAATAAAAATTGTTTCCATCTCCAATTTTACATCTATAAAGGATCTCACTATGTAGCTTTAACTGACCTAGAAATTAGTATGTAAATTAGGGCTGGCCTGTATCTGCCTCTCAAGTCCTAGGATACAGACAGATGTGAGCTATTATATTTCTTTTAATTTTCTTTTACATATCAGACATCTAAAGATTATCACAAAACTACTTATATAGAATACTGCTTAATAATGAAACATATACATTTAGATTCAGATTACACTAATAAAGAGTATATAAACTGGGTGGTTCTACAGCCACAGTAGCCACAGGCATACTGGCGTAGAGTATGAAAATAAGACAAACACCTTCACCCTTCCTTCCCATCTCCTGGCATCTGAGAATTAATAAATAATAAAACACCTAGCTAAATATCTAGCCAACATTTGTGGGTTCCCATTTCAAAAGAGTATTAATTAATACTGCAAATTTGATTCCCAATACAACAAGATATTGTCTAGACCTCAAAAAAGTTATCTAGATGTAGCAAACTCATAAACTATGGTTACTTCTAATTTGCTTCATTGAAAACCCTAAACAGATACTTTATTTTCTAGTAAATCCCTACAGAGAAACCAGATGAACTGGAAGAGATGATCCAAACATAGGAGCATACAGTAATTCTCTCCTTGTACTGACCTGAGGCAGTCATTTGTGCTAGGAAGAGCAGGTACACAGAAGTAGCATCCAACTGCAGATGTCCCCACTGGTCATCACCCACTACTGTGGCACACGTTTTGGTGTTGTACTTGGCGTGGAGGCTATCTTTAGTACTCTGACTGTACTTGAAGGACTCTACCTTATCCACCTGAAAAGAAAACAGTATAAAAAGGTCAATCAGAAAAAAATCAACCCATATGCCAAGCATCTGTAGGGTTCTGACATACACACATCACTGCACTCTGCCTTCAGGAAATTGTGAATATATGAAATATACTATTACCTGATTCTTTCCTACACTGGGGAAATCTGGCATTTTTAATGAAAAATAAGAAATGGTTAAGAAAAAACCCACCTATTTCTTGTTCGTTGCCTCTTTTCTATGCTTTTCAAATGGTTACTTTGCCATATTGTAGAGAAACTGGAAGCTCAAATGTATAAGAACAGTTTAGTAAGAAAACTCAATGCTATACATTTGTTCTTGAATTTAAAGTAGGGATATGCAGATAAATTGACAGGTGAGGATATTTTTATTAATGTGCCTGTGCACAGTTATTTGTGGGTGTGAGTACCCCCAGAGGTCAGAAGAGGGCATTTGAGTCTTTGGAGCTGAAGTTACAAAAGTTGTAAGTCACCCAACACGAGTGGGTATTAGGAACCAAACTCAGGTCCTCTGCAAGAACAATATGCCATTAATACACCATTAAGCCATCTCTCTAACCCCAAGAGGACAAATTTTGAAGATGCCATAAAGAGTTAATGAGAGCCATACATTGTCACAAAAAAATGGTATTACAGAAAGCTAAAATTACAAATTAGAAGAGAATCATTAGGAGCAGGGGGTATAGCTCAGTAGTAATGTATTCTGAGGATGCATAAGGCCCTGGGTCCAATTCCTAAGACACACACACACACACACACACACACACACACACAGCAGAAATACAGACAGGAAACCTTAGATAAAAGGCAACTAGTAGTTCCTGACCTAGTTCTTGATATGTAGCTGTGATTATTTATGTCTCTGACGTATGATAATCTTAAATATGGTTCATGATATTTGTGACTATTCCTATTTAATAGGACAAGGCATAACTATCTAAAATATAAATGAAGTATAAAGACACAGAGAAAAATTATATATGTGAGACTAGTAAAGAGATACATACAATAAACAACTTCATATTCATTTAAAAATCATGTATAGATAAGGAAATTTAGAAGTTGAGAGTTGTTTCTTTCTACTTTGATCTAATTAACTCAGGTTCAATATGTACATTTTTTAAGATCTCAGAATATAGGTTTCTTAGTAAAATACTTTTGTGTGGAAAAATGCTATGAACTCAAAATGTAAATGGTAGACTGTAAAAATATTTGCAATATGCAAATGATTAACATCCATAATACACAAGAAGTCAGTAAGCAAGAAACAGACAACCTACAAAGAGGCAAAGCTCTAGCAGGTAATTCACCAGTAAGGCACTGCAAATTTTCAATTTACATATAAAAGGGTGTTTAGCTACACACAAGGCCAGGGAAGACCAATTATTTGAAGTTCAAGGTTTCTTTGCCCCAATCCTAAAATTGAGAGAGAATACTTTGAAAGATTTTTTTCCACGTAAATTTTTTATCAAAACTCAATTGGTGTAAACACTAAATTCAAATCAACATCTTGTTATTTATAGGCCTTATTCCATTTAGTGTGTAAGGAATATTTCCCTACAAAGATTTTTTTTATTTCAGAGTATTTTCTTTTATTGTGGTGGTACACAGCTTTATTTATTTATTTTTAATTAAATATTTTATTCATTTACATTTCAAATGTTATCCCCTTTCCTAGTTTCCCCTCTGGAAACCCTGTATCTCATCCCCCTCCCTTTGCTTCCACGATGGTTGTCCCTCACCCACCCACCCACTCCTGCTTCCCTGTCCTTGCATTCCCATTTCCATATACTGGGGCAATGAGCCTTCACAGGACCAAGGGTCTCTCCTCCCTTTGATGCCCAACAAGGCTATCCTCTGCTACATATGCAGCTGGAGCCATGGGTCCCTCCATGTGTACTCTTTGGTTGGTGGTTTAGTCCCTGGGAGCTCTGGGGGTATTGAGTGGTTGATATTGTTGTTCTTCCTGTGGGGTTGCAAATCCCTTCAGCTCCTTAGAGTATTTTCTCTATCTACTGAAGACATGAGAAATTATATGATAATGCGCAGTGTGCTTATCTTTTTAAAAATCTGAAAACGTATTAGTTCTAGAATGGACCTGGACCTAAAAGTTTCAGATTAAGATTTTTTTTAAAAGACTTATATCATGCTTTATCTAATACACATAATTGCAAATAGGATAATGATTCTTTTTGAGAAAAATCATTCATAAGGGGAGGAAAAAAGACTGAAAGGAAAGAACTCTAGTTGTAACAGGGTGGTGAGTCTCTGTGTGCCATGCCCATCCCAGAGTTCCGAACCTTCTAAAATTAGAGACTACTATTTGTGATCTGAATAAAAGGCTATAAGCATCATTAAGATGTTATGTCTTATCAGAAATTGTTACCAGTGCCATACCTGTCTGATCATGCAGTGCAGCAGTCCCCTCATTAACTTCACTACACTCTGCAAAAATAAATGGAAACAAGACTGTTATAAACGTTCTGAGATCCAAGAGCACTTACTCAGCAGCTTCAGTCAGTACATGACCTTTTGAGAACTAGTAACCCTATCCTGGGCTCTACTTGCACGGCATTTACTTTATAGGCACACAAAACAGACTGCAGCTAAAAGTTGAATCAAAAGCCATGGTTTATTATTCCTTGAACTTAAATACTAATATAAAAATTCTAAGGCAGTTTTACCTAAAAATAAGCCAACCATCTAATAGTGGAGAATCCACCTAGAGAAAAGGGGCAAGTCAGCTCACTCCCAAGGCTGTAAGGATCCTCTAGTATATACCTTATAGCTTTGATAGCATCTTTTTATTTAAAATTTCACTTTATTTTTAAAGACTCATTTTTTTCATTTCATGTGTATGGGTGTTTTGATTATATGTATATGTGCACATCTCATGCATTCCTGGGCATGAGTAGGGAGTGTTTTAGAACATGTTAGCATGGAACAGCGTCTCCAATTCTCTACAAAGCTTTCTGTTTTACAGTCTAGAAAGATCTTAAGTCGGCTTTGTGTCCCACAGACCATACTGTGAGAAAATTCCTGAGTAATACTGTGAAGGTGGCTGTAAATTAAGAACACTGTTAAGAGAAACAGTGGCAAGTTACTACTGTTTGGTAGAGTGTTGTGTTTTGTTTTACTTGGAAAGGTGGGTTTTCAGACACACAGAGTTTGAAGAACCACAGGATACACAGGGAAAACTAGTAAGAAAACAAATAAAAACTGGAATTTGGATCTCAGCTGAGGTCAGGAAGAGTCTTGGAAATCATTCTCAAAAAGGTATTGGAAAACCCATAAAAAACAGATGAGAGACGGTACAAAGAGAAGAAACTGAGAAAGAACCAAAGTAGGGCAGCCAAAGAGAGATTGTGATCTGCCTAAGTGTTTATTTTTTTATAGCTATGAGACTTGATTTTTATCTATATACTCAAGAAAGGGGAATCTGTAAGTATATATTTGTGGATAAATCTATTTACGAAATAGACTAAGGAAGTTAGTAAAACCCATTTCTTATTTCGATCTGCTTTTCTCATTGATTCTATGATTTTTATGACAGAGAAGCAAAATGAGAGTTGGAAGAAAGGGTATATAAATGATTAACAATGCTTTGGGGAAAATCCACACAGTAATGGCAAGTTGGCAGCAGGTAGAAATTTAATCTGTGGATGTATTAGAGTTAATCTATATTCACTTATTAGTCTTATTATCTAGGCACATTATTAGATCTGTCTATATTAGAATCATCTAGGTAATTTGAAAAAGACCAGTGCTCATGGATATAATTTCTAAATTCTTAAACTGTTTTAAAGTGAGATCCATCCAGTTAGGCAAGCTGAAAAGCTTTCCAAGTAATTCCAATGTACAGCCAGAGGCGAGAATCATTCATGTAGGTCAGGGACAAATCCAGCCCATCACTGTTTTTGTAAATAAAATGTTATTGGAATGTATCGCCATGCTAAATCTTTACATATTTTCTCTGGTTCTTTTTTTGCTACACCTACCAGAGCTGAGTACTTAGAGACAAGTGACCCATACACCAAAATGATTTACTATCTGATCCTTTGCAAAAATGGGTGGGTTTCTAATCTCTGGTATAGATTAATGCTGACTTAGGGTTTTTAAAACATGGGACATAATAGCCAAATTTGTTTTGATTCATAAAACAAGTACATATAAGTTAGAATCCCCACAGGAGCTTTTCTTTTCTGAAGCTGATTCCTGTTTCCACAATGTTCTGAAACATTCCAAAGTTAGTAATGTGATGCAAAAATATTTTTCAGCTATATGAAAGATTATATAATAGAACACAAAAATTTTAGAACTGGCAATTCACCTTTTTCCTCATTTTTTTCCACTTGGGTCAAATAAGGAAAGATACCAACTCTACAGAATGATGGGACAACAGATTTATTCTAATAATATTGAAAATTTTTGATCAAATTATGTCAGGCATATAACTAAAGTTCTTCTGATATTAATGTATAGCAAATCAAAACAAGGAACAAACTACTGAGATCAAAACAGCAAAGCATTCAGGATAGGATATAGGACTAGAGAGTGGTTTGTTTGTTTGTTTGTTTGTTTAAAAAATACACCCTATGTTTTCCAAATTTCTATTATGGCATTATTTCTATAAAAGTCTGCGTTCTAGAGCAAAAACTCCAACAATGTTTTGTATCTCTCAGTAATGGGTTAAAAAAATTCCAAATGGCTACTGATGCTAAAGACAACACAGTGAGATTTGTCCCACTCCCAAGAACAACTTCTGAATATATTGCTGCTTTTAAAAATAACCATATCCCAATAGCTTGACTTATAAATTAGAACTGGAACTCGGATTTCCTAAGTTCAAGGGAGATGATAGGAAAAATAGTTGCTGTGGTAAGGCTCACTAATGGAAAAGGATCTATGTATACTTACAACTAACAGAGTACTTTATCATTAATAGTCTTGTGTAATCCAAATGATGCCAAATTATTGCCTTTTTAGTTCCTTTCTGTTCAGTTCTATAAAGTATGCTAATTTATTGAGGGGACAGTGACTTAAAAGTTGGCTTAAAGTCATCTGCTGACTCTGACCTCAATTTGACCCCAGGCAGGCAACAGCCTCTCTAAAATAGTGGTCATAGTTATAAAAATCAATGAAGTCCACCCATAGAGACACCACAATTATTTTTTTAAAAAATGAATAAAATAGTATATATCTGCTCCCAAATATTCCTCTCAATGAAAATAAAATGGTAGAACATGAAAATACACTTAGAGGATTATTAATCTTAGGAAATAGATCCGGGTAGGATTTTCAAAAATAATGAACATTCTGAGCCCTCTTCCCTGAATCTGTAGTTTTCAAGTTTCCACTGCAATAACCAAACCAGACCAGACCAGACCAGACCAAACCCACTTCAGGTACAGTATAGGAAAACCTTGTAGAATACAATTTCAGCAAGGTGGCACAGGGGCTGTTTTTCCTTCAATTCCTGCTCCCCACTATACCCACACATAGCTCCACATCTCTGTTAGTTTTGTTTTGATTACCTGCTCCAGTTCATAGGCCTTTGCCTTGTCCTCGTCACGGTCTGCATTTTTGCGATATGCCAGGCCCAAACCCCACACAGCCAGGATGCTATACACATTATCTCGAACCCAGGCATCTTTTTGATCATAGCTGGCTGGAAGCAAGCCTGTCACTGGATTCTGCAAGATCAATCAAGAGAGGGCAGACAACTAGCCTCAGAATGTTAAAGGGAACAAAATCTAGGGAATATTTTACTTAGAAAATTTAGTCTTTCTCCTACTTCCCCATTCTCAAGTTTTAGACCTCTCTTTCCTTTTAACCAATTGCAGGCAGATATTATCCCCCAGCTTTACTGAGTTATAACTGACAATAAAAACTGTACATATTTACAGTATGCAGCATGACAATTTGACATATACATGAATGTATTGTGAAATGACAATCAAGTTAATTCATCCATTACCTCACTTTTTGATATGGGGTTATCTACTCTCTCGGCAAGTTTCAAGTATATAATAAAATAGTGTGGACTAGTCAGTGTGCTGTTACTGCTGCTAATCAGCATCGTAGAACATCAGAAAGTTTGTTCTCTATCCATGTGCTATCTTAAGAATAAGAAAAGAGATAGCTGAAAGCTTACAAGTCCAAAATGTAGGTATTATTAAAATAAATGCATTATTAAGGGTATTATCAAATGAAGTACTAAGGATATTGCTAAGTGCATTTTAAAGGAAAAATATAATTTTTTCAGTTAAATTCAACTAGCAACGAAAACCCTTAAGTAAAGGAGTAGAAAAATATATTTAGAAATATATACAGCCAGGTGCAGTGCCTTATGGCCTACAATTCCTCTCAGACTGATGCTACTTCAAGACCAGCTACATAGTGAGTTTCAGGCCATCGTGGGCTACAAAGAAAGACTTGGTTTCAAAACCCAACAGCTCCAAAAAGCAAATATAAACCAGGTGCAGTGGTGCATACCTGTAATCCCAGCAATGGAGAAATGAAGAACAGGATGGGAGGATGGAGAGTTGGAGGTCAGCATGGGCTACAAGGCAAAATCCTGTCTAACTAAGGAAGAAACAAAACAAAAACGACCTGGGAAACAAACAAACAAACAAAAAAAACCCCACTGGCTTGTGGTCTGTTGTCCAAACTGTGAAGGCTATGGCAGGAGGATTCCAAGTTCAAGGCCAGCCCGAGCCAATGAGCAAAACTGTTTAAACAAAAGTATGCACAAAGTGCCTTGACCTTCACAGTAGTCTAAGTAGTCTCTTAGGATGCTATATGATCTTATACATCTTTTGGGGGAGTAGGGTCGAAATAGATGGCCCAAACCTGGGGTGAGGGCAATAAACAAGTGTTATTTCTTGCAACTCTGTTTCTGGAACCCAGCCATAGTTTGGGGGTTGGGGGGGAGAGATAGTGTTACTTCTGAGAAACCATCACACTGGAATCACTGCAGAGGGGTGGGGGATTGTGGTTCTTATGCCACACTTTTGATTTTACTCCAGGTTCAACAAGCAACTTTCCTTCAGGATCCTTTAGGGACTCCCAGAGACAAATGCATTCAGGGTTCACCCAGGGTCAGTGTCCCGCCACCGCTCACACTTCACCCTTAGGTACACTTACCTGATGGCACAGGATGGTCTGATGCACCAGCCGAGCATAGCCGTCCAGGCGGACCCCTGAGTTACTTCGGCTCCTCATCGCGCCAGGTCCCTAGTCCCCCACTGCACACTCGGGAAGCTTGGACGCCAGGCCTGTGGAAACCTATGCGGTCTTTTGCTTCTGTAGCCAATGGTTCCGTTCCCACGCGGCACCCCGCTCCGGCGGCCTCGGTGTCCACTTCAGGCCGCGGCTCAGCCTCCCACGGTCTAGGCTTCCGCCCGCAAAGACCCCGTCTCCACTCAGTCTCCCGTGGTCCCCGGGAGCCGCACCGGCATCCTCCGCTTGACTGAAGGAGACCAAGGTGGCCCGGAGACTCCAGGCCTGCGACGGCAGTGGGTCAGCGCCCCGGGCACCGCCTCCCTGGGCGAGCACGAGGGGGCGGGGCGAGGGTTCTGCAGCTGCGCGCTGCGTCCACGGGCCAGGAGCCCGCCACACTCCGCCCAGAATGTGTCGCCGTAGGCGATGTGCTCTCCCCGCCCTCCCCCCCCGAGGTGGGGGACATTTTCGAAACACTACCAGTGACTATTTTAATTTTGCACTGTTGTGCGCACAGGCTGTTGCTCTTACTTCTGAAGGACTAGGTTTAGGAAACCCTCGGGAACTCTTCAGAACTGAAAGGAGAGACCCGTCAGCGCTCCCGGACTGAACGATTCCATTTCCGGATCTTTGGGAGCAAAAAGTCGGATTAAGCGCCGCACTCTAAAACCAACCAACCAAACAAAAATCCCCAGCTCCCTAAGGAGCTCTTTAGTCCCTCCTTAGAGCCGCCGCGAATCCGCCGCCGTTAGGGAGCTTTGTGGAAGCAAGTGTAGCAGGCTGAGAGCAGGACAGAGCCGAGCAGCGGCTGAGGGTGGTCTTGATGGGACAGCTGACAGTGGACTCTCTGCTTTGGAAGGCTTCCTCCTAGAGTATAGGTGACTAGGCCAAAGGAACAAACGTTCAGCTGAAATTAAAGTGACAGAGGAGGGCTGGGGAAGAAGGCTGCAGAGGATACTGTGAGGAGCTTGAGGAATCTGCCTCTGGCAGGCTGTGGTCCCCAGGGCCTTTGCTTCTGCGCTCTACTGTCCCAAGCCCCAACCTTTACTTTCTGCTCTCCCAAACTCCTTCTGGGCTCAGCAGGAGTACCCGCCTGCTTTCTGGGTTGCGGGGTAAGAGATTAAGACCATCGCTTGACCTTTCCAGTTCTAAATCTAAGCCTTCCTTGGCCACCTCACTCTGGCCATAGTGATTTTGCATTTTGGTTCTTTTATTTTTTTCTCTTCTCTCTCTCTCTTAAGTTTCTTCTCTCCTCTGGGCCACCATTGCCTCTGCTTCAGCCTCTTCCTCAGTAGAGCCTATCATCAGGCACCTTGGAAGGTGACTAGCGAATATCTGATAACTGTGATGAAAGGTGAGTGCTCAAGAACGCTGAGCTGGGATTTTCAGGTTGAACAGCCAGTCAATGATGCAGTTCAACATAGTGGCACCGAATTCTCCAGCAAATAGTTTCCATTGCAGTCACAACCTACCTACGCAAATGCAATGACTGACCAGTACACCACTTCAAGTCTTTAGTACACTGGGAAAGAGAGTTCAATTTGGAAAGAATATTCCCCTGCTCATGTCCCTACCTCCCTGATATCTTGCCCTCACTCAGACTATAGCCTCAGAAAACTTTTTCTCTATCCTTGTCCCCTTCAAGTGTCTGTTCTCTAGTTTTTCTTTACTTTGATATTTAAGCACATTTTCAAACATTAAAGTAATATATGATCGCTAAAGAACAGTTGCAAAATACAAAAAGGTGAAATAAAATATTGAAATCATAATTCCCCACACCACTCCCTTCTACTCTTTATATTCCTTCTGCATAGCCCTCTCTTCACCTCATGGTAGCATGTCTGGATTAGGAATGGCAGAGGTGAGGTATCACTGAGAATGATAGCTAGCTGGCTATCAACAGACCCTGTTGGCTGGCATTGCCCTGGTGCTTTCATCCCTGGTCCAATTTAGACTTTCAGTCTTGTAGTCTTAGAAACTTGATCTGCTCAGTGTCCCAGAACTGGTGAGACATAGGAGGCTGAGTCATGCTGACTACCTCACAAGAGCTTGGTGCATGAAAACCAGGATGCTCTTTGATATTGAGAAACAAAACTATAACAGCTTACATTAACCTGAACACTACATTTTCTCCCTTTAATAAGTTGTAAATCTTATTATATGCCTTATATAACGGCCCTGTTAAGTAAATACTCTTCTGATTAGTATATATTGATTGTACAAAATAGTGTAAGTAAACTCTTCCTAAGAGTTGCAATATTACAAATAAAGTTAAATCCAGTTCTCTCTGTTTAATATCTTCTACCATGATCTTTTTTGTTCCCCTTCTGAAAGTAGCCACTATTATTGGATTGACTTGTATTTTTTCAACTTGATTTGAATATATTTATTTGGAAATATGCATATGAAAATGTACCATTGCTTTGTTTGTATTTTTAAATTTTTGCCATTTCTTTATTTTGTGTGTATGAATTTGTATACATGTGCATGTGCCTGTGCCTGTGTGTGTGTGTGTGTGTGTGTGTGTGTATAAGAGTGAAAGAGAGAGAGAGAGGGTGAAAGAGAAAGAGAGAAGAGAGAGAGAATAAACCAGAGATTGAAGTTGGCTGTCCTTTTCTTTCACTTGCCACCTTATGTATTGAGAGGAGCCTTCTCACTGAAGCTGGAACTCACTATTTCAGGTGTCTAGCAAGTATCCACCTTTTTCCTCCCCCCCCCCAAGTGCTAGAGTTACAATTGAACACAACCACATCAAACTTATACATGGGTGCAGGGGGTCTGAATATCTGAGTCATCTCCCCAGAACTCCCTTTTACTTTTGTTTTTTGTTTGTTTTGAGTCAGAGTCTCTTTACATTCTTGGATAGCCTGGAACTCACCAAGTAGACCAGGCTGATCTGGAACTCACCAAGTAGACCAGGATAGCTTCAAACTTGTACAGAGATCTGCTTGTACCAATACTTAAAATCTTAGCTAGAGAATTAAGACAACTTCAGGAGATCAAAGGGATACAAATAGGAAAAGAAGAAGTCAAAGTATCTTTATTTGTAGATGATATGATAGTATACATAGTGACCCTAAAAATTCCACCAGGAAACACCTATAGCTCATAAATACTTTCCATAAAGTAGTCAGATATAAAATTAACTCAGAAAAATTTGTATTCCTATTATACACAAATTACAAATGAACTAAGAAAGAAACAACACACTTCACAATCGCCTCAAATGATATAAAATATACTGGGGTAACTCTACCAAACAAGTAAAAGTCTTGTATGATTAAAAACATTGAAGAAGAAATTAAAGAAGATATCAGAAGATGGAAAGATGTCCCATGGTCATGAATAGATAGGATTAATATATTAAAAAATGGTCATCCTGCCAAAAGCAATCTACAGATTCAATACAATCCCCACTAAAATTCCAACACAATCAGTTTCATATGAAACACACACACACACACACAACAAACAAACAAACAAACAAAAAAGCAGGGTAGCTAAAGCAATCCAAAATAATCCAAAAATACATGCTGGAGGTCTCACTATCCCTGATTTCAAGTTGTACTACAGAACTATAGTAATAAAAGCAGCATGGTATGACATAAAAACAGACATATTGATCAATGAAATAGAATGAAAGACCCAGATGTAAATCCACACACCTATAGATACCTGCTTTAAAAAAAAATTATGAAGCCAGAAACACAGAATGGAAAAAAGAAAGCATCTTCAACAAATGGTGCTGGTCAAACTGGATGTCTGCATGTAGAAGATTGCAAATAGATCCATATCTACCACCCTGCATAAAACTCAAGTCCAAGTGGATCAAAGACCTCACCATAAAACCAGATGAATAGAAAAGTAAGTGGGGAATAGCCTCAAATGCATTGGGAGACAACATCCTGAACAGAACACTGATAATGTAGGCACTAAGAACAACAGTTAATAAATGGAAGCTCATGAAACTGAAAAGCTTCTCTAAGGCAAAGGATACCATCTGTATTAGTCAGGGTTCTCTAGAGTTACAGAACTTATGGTATGAATATATATATATATATATATATATATATATATATAATTTTTTTTGGTTTTTCGAGACTGGGTTTCTCTGTGTAGCCCTGGCTGTCCTGGAACTCACTCTGTAGACCAGGCTGGCCTCCAGTTCAGAGATCCATCTGCCTCTGCCTCCCAAGTGCTGGAATTAAAGGCGTGTGCCACTACTGTCCATATATATATGAATTTATTGGAATGACTTACAGGCTTCAGGCCAACAATAGGGCAGCTGTAAATGGAAAGTCCAAGAAACTAGTAGTTTCTCAGTCCCATGAGGCTGGGTGTTTCAGTTGGTCTTCTGTATAAGCTGAAATCCTGAAGAAGTAGCCTCCAACAGATGTACTGGCAAGTAAGTACAAGCAGGCAGAGAAGAGTAAGCCTTTCTTCTTCCAATATCCTTATGCAGGGCTCTAGCAGAAGGTGTGGCCCAGATTAAAAGTATGCCTCAAGATCTGGAGTAAAGGCTTGTGTGCCTTCCAGCCTCAAGATATGGGTCACACATGTGCCCTCCATTTCTGGACTGTAGTTCATTACAGATATAGCCAAGTTAATTCGGAATAGCCACCACACCATCACTTGAACAAAGTGGCAGCCTACAGAATGGGAAAAGATTTTTACCAACTCCACATCCAACAGAGGGCTAATATACAAAATGTGCTTTAAAAATAAAATAAAAATAACTAAAATCCCTAGATATCAATAAAACAAATAACCCATTAAAAAAAATAGGGTACAGATCTAAACAGAGAATTCCCAAAATAGGAAACTCAAATGACTGAGTGATACTTAAATGTTCAATAACCTTAGACATAAGGGGAATGCAAATCAAATCTGCTTTGAGATTTCATTTTACTCCCAGAATATCAAAGATCAATATAGCAAGTATCAGCATAGCCGGGCAGTGGTGGCGCATACCTTTAATCCCAGCACTTGGGAGGCAGAGGCAGGTAGATTTCTGAGTTCAAGGTCAGCCTGGTCTACAGAGTGAGTTCCAGGACAGCCAGGGCTACTCTCGGAAAAAAAAAACAACAAACAAACAAGTGACAGCTTATTCTAGCAAGGATGTGGAGTGAGGGGAACACTCATCCATCGCTGGTGAAAGTACAAACTTGTACAAGCACTATGGAAATCACAGCATTGTTTCCTCAGAAAGATGGGATTTAAACTACCTCAAGTTCCACCTATACCACCACAAACATATGACCAAACATGTTCATTGTGGCTCTATTAATAATAACCAGAAATTAGAAACAATCTAGATGTCTGTTGGGGTCCAGGAGTTGCTCTACAAACCACATGTACACCAATCTCAGTCACACAGTGATAGTTTACTGAGCATTCTCCCCTGGACTGATTGATCAGGGCTGCAGACCAGAATGAGGAGCTAACTGTGACTGTGAGCCAGAATCCTACAGAGCTTTTAAGCCTGAAATCCACAAACATCTGTGCCAAGTTATTTCACCAATCAGGATTTAGGGGTTGAAGACTTCTTTAGGAACATGTCTTTATTGTATATGTATCCTGTTCCCATTAGTTGAGGTTTTCAACTGTGGTAGGGGACTTACTTACCTTACCTAACATTCATATCTTAACTTGCCAACCAAGATTTCAGTTACCTGTGTACATGACTCTTTCTGCCAAGTAAGATGTTAATTCCCAGGGAAGTCTTCAGAACTTAAAACTTTTCTCAACCTCTAGTCAAAATGGAAATTTTACTTCAAATGGCTTCTTATATTAGTACAAATATAGTTCTTATGCTGGGGTCCATCCCAGGGGCAGTTTATCAAGGCATACACAGGTGCAAGAAGTGCTGCTGGATGATTGGATCGGGTCCAAGTTTATTGTAGCTGCCTATTTAGAGCAGTTCCAATTGACCTCTATTGTGATTGCTTTCCAAAAACATCAAAGCATAGAACATAGCAGAATATGCAACCAACTAGAGCATGAGAAAATTTCTTAGTAACAGCACAGGAGAAAGTTTTCTTATAACATTAGTAACTGTATAAGATGACTGGCAGCCATTACCCAGGCCTTAACAATGTCACACAACAAAAGAATAGATAAAGAAAATGTGGAACACTTATACAATTGAATATTATTCAGCCTTTAAAAGTAATAAAATCATGAAGTTCACAGGTAAATGGACAGAACAAGAAAATAACATCCTGAGTGAGGTAACCCAGACTCAGAATAACAAATATGGTATGTAATTGCTTATGTGAATATTAGCTGTTAAGTCAATGATAACCAACTATTGTCTGTAGAACCACAGAAGTTAGGTGCAAAATAAGGAGCTAGGGATGACAGATAGATCTCTCTAGGAAAGGGAAACAGAATAGATAGTTATAAATGGATGGGAGGGGGGATGAAATGGGAAGATCAAGTTGGGAGGGGAGAGAAAAATGAGGGAGTCAACAAGGGTAGAGATTGCTAAAATTAAGGGACATTCGGAGGGTAGCATGGAAACCTATTAGAGTAGAAGCTTCCTAAAATATATACATATATGAAGGTAATCTAAATAAAATCATCAAATAATGGAGGAGAACAAGCCATTTTTTGCTACCACAAGAAGCTTCAAGTGCCAGTATTGGGGTAAATTTATGGGAAACCCCTGATAATTAAGGCTGAAGTCTACCACTGAAAGGATAACATTTTGAACTTGACATATAATGGAGGACTCCTTTCATTTGCAGGGCTTCTCTTCTCTGACCTTGTCTGGGGAGTTAAAAAATGTCACACATCTCTATTTGCAGAATGTCACATAGCCTTGGTTAAAGATTACAGGTTCAACTTACTTTCTCCCCATAAGAACCTGTTGCGCTAGCACCTGAAATCCTTCTCTATGCATTTGGGTATCATGAGTCTTTAGTCAATGACTTTTGCCCATCCTGGATATTCTGACCCCTGTCCCCAAAATTATATAAGTCTTGAATCACCCCAAGCAAAGTTATTCCTCCTGGTCCAGATGTCATTTACCTTATGTACTCACTGGACTTGTGACCACTGTCCCTCCTCCACCATTGTTTCTGTTCCCCTTGCCCTTGTAGACTAATATCAGATGATGATTCTGAAGAGGTCAAAATAGAAGGACAAACTCCATCTTGCTCTCCAAACTCCATTTTAAGTTATTTGTCCTCAGAGTGACATGGCCCCCACCCTTGGGCCCCTAGAGAAAGAGACCACAAAGTGTTCTCAGCATTCGAAAATTAGACATAACAGCTGTGGTCAGTTTACAATAACAAGATAAACTGGTCACAATAACAGGATGAGTTAAGAAAACATGAGTTGTTCCCAGGTCAAGATGCCCCTTTTAGATGTGTGGTCTCTCCTAGTGGTTTGAACATATGCTATGTACCAATCAATTTAAAGGCCAACATTCCTTTACTCACTTACCCAATCATGTAATGCCAAGGCTTGGAAACCCCTGCTTGCAATTTTTTCCCTATATAAACCCTAAGTCACTAGACCCGGATTTCACTTTCCTAACCTGTTACATCAGGAAGGTTTATGACTCAAGTCCAAACTTAATAAAGACTCGCATGTGCTTACATCAGAGTTGTGGTCCCTAGTGGTCTGTTGGGGTGTCTCTCAGTCTGGGCATAACAATTCCTGGGGACAGGAAGGATCACATAAACCTAACAAACCTTTTGATTGGCAATGGTGTCTTGTATTAGTCAGGACTTTCTAGAGTCACAGAACTATGGAATGAATATATATATATATATATATATATATATATATATATATATATATATGAATGGAATTTATTGGAATGATTTACAGGCTGCAGTCCAATTAGCCCAACAACGGGCAGCTGTGAATGGAAAGTCCAAGATACTAGTAGTTGCTCAGTCCCAAGAGGCTGAGTGTTTCAACCGGTCTACTGTATAAGCAGGAATCCTGAAGAAGTAGGCTCCAATAGAGGTGCTGGCAAAGTAAGTGCAAACAGGCAAAGAAGGAATAAACCCTTCCTTCTTCCATGATCACTATATAGGCCTCCAACAGAAGGTGTGGCCCAGATTAAAGGTGTGCATCAAGATCTGAATTAAAGGTGTGTGTTGATCTGTATTAAGAGTGTGTGTCATTCCCAACTCAAGATCTGGATCACAGTTGTGCCCTCAATTTCTGGATGGTAGTTTTTTCCCGATAGAGCCAACTTGACAACCAAGGATAGCCACCACAGCAATGGTGGCACAAATCTTATGAGAGTAATCAACACTATTTGGGTGTCCAAGAACATACGACTGGATAGCTCAGGGAGTTAGGGCAAAACCAAGTACTACTCCTAGTGACATTCTATTGTACTCATAGATTGGTGCCTTGATCAGCCATCATCAGAGAAGCTTCCTCCTGCAGCAGATGGAAACAAATGCAGAGACCCACAGCCAGACATAATGCAGAGAGTGAGATGTTAGAACACTTAGTCCTAAACAGAATGTCTACATCAGGTCACTCCCCTCAGGATTCAGGGAGCCCTGCAGAAGAGAAGGCAGAAAGTGTGTAAGAGCCAGAGTGGATGGAGGACATAAAAAAATCAATGCCCTCTAAATGAACATAATGAAAGGACATATGAATTTGCAGACACTGAGACAGCATGTAAGGGCCCTCATGGGTCTGCACCAGGTCCTCTGTGTATATAACATGGTTTCCAGTTTACTGTTTTGATTGCATTCCTGATTGTGTGAATGGGTTGGTCTCTATTTCTTGTGCCTTCTCTTGGACTCTTTTCCTTCTAGCTGTTTCTTTTATCCAATGCTGATATGTTAGTTTCTGTTTTACCTTATTGCATTTTATTTCATCATTATACTTTAGGAGTCTGTTTTCTAATGAAAGACAGAAAAGGAGATGATCTGGATGGGACAGGAAATGAGAAGGGACTGGGATGAATAGAGGAAGGGGAAACAGTAATCAGGATATATTACATGAGACAAAAATCTATTTTCAATATAAAAATAGAAAAATAAATGGTAAGTCATATTAATATCAAAATATTGGCTTAAAATAAATTTCTGGGGTGATGGAGAGATGACTTAGCTGTTAAGAGCACTAATTGCTCTTCCAGAAGTCCTGAGTTCAATTCCCAGCAACCAACCGTGGTGACTCACAACCATCTGTAATGGGATCCGATACCCTCTTCTGGTGGGTCTGAGAACAGCTATAGTGTACTCATATACATAAAATAAATAAATAATATCTTTTTGACAATTCTGTATTATTTATTATCTGTAAAAAAAGAACTGGTTGTAGTGGGGCACACTGATAGGATATGCTTTTGTTAATTTTTTAACTGGATATATTCTTTATTTACATCTCAAATGTTATCCCCTTTCCCAGTTTCCCTCCCCCCCAGGTAGCCCCTATCCCATCCTCCCTCCCCCTTCTTTATGAGGGTGTTCCTCCACCAACCCCCTTCTACCTACCCTTCCTCGATTCCCCTACACTGGGGAATCTATCAAACCTTCATAGGACCAAGGACCTCTCCTCCTATTGATACAAGGCAATCCTCTGCTACATATGCAGCTATATGTGTGTACTCCTTGATTGGTGGCTTAGTGCTCTTGGGGGTCTGGTTGGTTGATATTGTTGTTCTTCCTATGAGGTTGCAAACCCCTTCAGCTCCCTTAGTCCTTTCTCTAACTCCTCCATTGGGAGAGACCCTGCTGTGAGCATCTGCTTCTGTATTTGTAAGGCTCTGACAGGGCCTCTCAGGAAACAGCCATATCAGACTCCTTTCAGCAAGCATTTCTTAGCATTCACGACAGTGTCAGGGTTTGAATGAATTCCCAGGTGGGACAGTCTCTGGATGGCCTTTCCTTCAGTCTCTGCTCTATACTTTATCTCCATATTTGCTCCTGTGACTATTTTGCTCCTCATCTCAGAAGAACTGAATCACCCACGCTTTGGTCTTCGTTCTTCTTGAGCTTCATGTGGTCTGTGAATTATATCTTGGGTATTCAAAGCTTTTGGGCTAATATCCACTTATCAGTGAGTGCATACCATGTGTGTTCTTTTGTGATTGGGTTACCTCACTCAGGATGAGATTTTCTAATTTTATACATTTGCCTAAGAATTTCATGGATTCATCATTCTTAATAGTTGAATAGTACTCCATTGTGAAAATATACCACATTTTCTGTATCCATCCCTCTGTTGAAGGACATCTGGGTTCTTTCCAGCTTCTGGCTATTGTAAATAAGGCTGCTATGAACTTAGGGGAGCATGCGCTCTTATTACATGTTGGAGCATCTTCTGGTATATGCCCAGGAGTGGTATGTCTGGATCCTCTAGTATGTCCAATTTTCTGAGGAGCCACCAAACTGATTTCCAGAGTAGTTGTACCAGCTTGCAATCCCACCAAAAATGGAGGAGAGTTCCTCTTTCTCCACATCCTCACCAGCATCTGCTGTCACCTGAGTTTTGATTTTAGCCATTCTGACTGGTGTGAGGTGGAATCTCAGGGTCGTTTTGATTTGCATTTCCCTAATAACTAAGGATGCTGAACATTTCTTTAGGCGATTCTTGACCATTCAATATTCCTCAGTTGAAAATTCTTTGTTTAGCTCTGTATCCCATTTTTTAATAGGGTTATTTGGCTCTCTGGAGTCTACCTTCTTTGTATATATTGGATATTAGCCCTCTATTGGATGTAGGATTGGTAAAGATCTTTCCCAAAACTGTGGGTTGCCATTTTACCCTATTGACAGTGTCCTTTGCCTTACAGAATCTTTGCAATTTTATGAGGTCCCATTTGTTGATTCTTGATCTTAGAGCATAAGCCATTGGTGTTCTATTCAGGAAAATTTCCCATGTGTCCATGTGTTTGAGGCTCTTCCCCACTTTCTCCTCTATAAGTTTCACTATATCTGGTTTTATGTGGAGGTCCTTGATTCACTTGGACTTGAGCTTTGTACAAGGAGATAAGAATGGGTCGATTTGCATTCTTCTACATTCTAACTGCCAGTTGAACTAGCACCATTTGTTGAAAAGGCTATCTTTTTTCCACTGGATGGTTTTAGCTCCTTTGTCAAATATCAAGTGACCTTAGGTGCATTGATTCATTTCTGAGTCTTCAATTCTGTTCCATTGATCTTCCTGCCTATCTCTGTACCAATACCATGCAGTTTTATCGCTATTGCTCTGTAGTACAGTTTGAGGTCCAGGACAATGATTCCCCCCAGAAGTTCTTTTATTGTTGAGAATAGTTTTTGCTATCCTGGGTTTTTTGTTATTCCAGATTAATTTGGAAATTGTTCTATGAAGAATTGAGTTGGAATTTTGATGAGGATTGCTTTGAATCTGTAGATTGCTTTAGGCAAGATGGTCATTTTTACTATATTAATCCTGCCAAACCATGAGCATGGGAGATCTTTCCATACTCAAGAATTTGCTTAAGGAGGTAGGAGGTTCATCATGTGTTTGAGGCTAGTCTGGGTTACACATTGCTGAGAAGTAGCAGAAGCAGGTGGATCTTTGAGTTTGAGGCCAGCCTGGTCTACAGAGCAAGTTCCAGGGTAGCCATGGTTACACAGAGAAACCCTACCTCAACAAACAAAACAAAAGTCAAAACAAAAACATTTTAAAAATCAGTAAAAAGAAAAAAAAAGAAACAGAGATGAATAGGTTTGCTGAGTGATGGCTCACAGTATGCATTGCTCTTGCAGTGGGCCTGGGTTTGGTTCTAAGCACTCACACTGTTAAACAAAGAAGTTTTAAAAACATCTTTAACTCCAGCTTCAGGGGATTAGATACCATCTTCTGACCTCCTTGGACACTAGACATGCATGTGGCATACATATATACATTCAGGCAAAATACCCCCCCAAAAAAGTAAAATGGGGAATGGGTAATAATACCCTGAAAGCTGAAAGTAGATTCTTGGAGTGGAATGATTCAAGAGAGTGCAGGGGATGGGTCAGCAGATTGAGGGAAGAAGATCAAAAAACCAGATTATGTATGAAAATGTCATAATGAAAATTGATACTTTGTGTACTAATTAAAAATTAACCAAAATTATTTTTTCTGTACTAATTTTAAAAAGATTTAGTTGTGGTCCAATTGGCAAATTTAATAGTTTTTATGATTTTTGTTTTCTATGTATGGTGGGATGGGCATACACATGGGCATGAGTACCAGATGTCAACATCAGGCAGCCTTCTTCAGGTGCTATACATCTTGATTTTGGAGACAACCTTGGAGCTCTCTGATTAGCAAAGGCTAGCTGATCTAGGAGCCCCAAGGGATCCACCTGTCTCCATGTTCCCAGAGCTGAGATCACAAACCATACTACCATGCCTGAAATTTGTTTTGATTCTGAGGATCAAACTCAGATCCTCATGTTTATGGGATGTGATGGTTTGTAGATGCTTGGTGCAGGGAGTGGCACTATTAGAGGGTGTGGCCCTGTTGGGGTAGGTGTGGCCATGTTGGAGTAGGTGTGTCACTGTGGGTGTCTGCTTTAAGACCCTCATCCTACACACCTACCTCAACAGGACAGTGTAGAGGAATCAAGGGCGGCAAGGTGGGAGTGGGGTGGGTGGAGGAACACCCTCATAGAAGCAGGGGGAAGGAGGATGGGATAGGGGGCTTCTGGGAGAGGGGGGAAACCTGGAAAAGGGATAACATTTGAAATGTAAATAAAGAAAATATCCAATACTACTACACTACTACTACTACTACTAGTACTACTACTACTACTACTACCCTCATCCTAGCTGCCTGGAAGTCAGTCTTCCACTAGCAACCTTCAGATGAAGATGTAGAACTCTCAGATCCTCCTGCACCATGTCTGCCTGGATGCTGCCATGCTCCCACCTTGATGATAATGGACTGAGCCTCTTAACCTGTAAGCCAGCACCAATTAAATGTTGTCATTTATAAGACTTGCCTTGGTCACGGTGTCTGTTCACAGCAGGAAAACCCTAACTAAGACATGGGACAAACACTTCATAAACTGAGTTTTCTTCCTAGTCTCAATCCTTTTCTTTTATGATGTTAATTGTATTGCAAAGAAAAATAAATACACAACACTTTTCTTCTTATAAGTGACAGTTCTCTTCTCTGTTTTTTATAATCTTTTTTCAAAATTAAAAAATATATTTATTTAGAAGCATTAAGAATATCTGTATTTGTCAGGCACTGGCAGAGCCTCTCAGGATGCTCTCAGCCAACCATCAGACTGAGCACAGGGTCCCCAATGGAGGAGCTAGAGAAAGGACCCAGGGAGATGAAGGCGCTTGCAGCCCATAGGAGGAACAACAATATGAACCAACCAGTATCCCCAGAGCTCCCAGGGACTAAGCCACCAACCATAGAGTATACATGGAGGGACCCATGGCTTCAGCTGCATGTGTAGCAGAGGATGGCCTTGTTGGACATCAAAGGGAGGAGAGGCCATTGTCCTGAGAAGGCTCCAGACCCCAGTGTAGGGCAAGGAAGCTGGAGTGGGTATGTTGGTGAGCAGGGGGAGGGGGATGGGACAGGGGGATTTTGGAGGGGAAACGAGAAAAGGGGATGACATTTGAAATGTAAATAAAGAAAATATATAATAAAAAAAACCAAAAAAGAAGCATTCAGAATTTCAACAAAACAACTGAGTCTTTTTTTTTTTCAATTACAGAGTGGTATTCAGTTAACTGAACAGTATTCATCTTCATATATACTCTGCACCAGAGATAACTGAAGATGAAAAGCAAAACAAAGACCAAAAGAACTGCCATCCCCATAGATAACTAATTTATTCTGTGCACTAACAAGAACCTACTTTAAATTTCTATGCCAATTTACAACCTGCAGACGGTATCAGGCAAGATTAGTGGTTATTCCACGACAATAGGGCTATCTAAAGATACATTGGGTAGTGTGTTAAGACACTGAACACTTTAAAACAACAACAAAAAACATTATGCAGCCTTGAATTTCAATTTTTTTCTTTAAAAGGAGTGAGTTGTGTATAGGGATCTTAAATGCTTTCTGGACAAGAAAAATCTAGAACCAACTTAATCATCTTCATCCTCATCTTCCTCTTCCCTTTGTTCCTCATTCTTTTTATTCTTATCATCTTCCTCTTCCTTCTTTTTTCTTTCTCTTTTCAGCCTTGACCACCCCCTTTTTCGCTGAATCAGGTTTTCCTTTAGCTCTGCAGGCAGCAATATCCTTCTCTTACTTTTCCTTCAGCCTGGCAGCCTTCTTCTCATAGGGCTGCTCGTCATCTGCTACAGTGTTGTTCCACATCTCTCCTAGTTTCTTTGCAACATCACCAAAGGATAAGCCAGGATGCTCGCCTTTGATCTTTGGGGCAGTACTCAGAACAGAACAAGAAAAAGGCCGAAGGAGGCCTCTTGGGTGCAATGGGGTTCTTGAACATGTTTTGTTTTGTTATGTTTTGCTTTGGTCTCCTGTTTAGGGGAGGATGTAGGTTTGCCTGACAGCATTTCCATGTCTTTAATTTTCCCTTTTCCTTAGCAGACATTGTCTTCCATCTTTCTGAGCACTTCTTAGAGAACCCCAAGAGCTGCTTCTTGTGCTTCTCCCTGTAGATTTGTACAAAAATGCATATGAAGACATTTTGCCTTTTGGCTTCTTAAGATCTCCTTTGACCATGTTTATTTGATTTTTTTTTCCTCTTTTAGGCACAGAATTGGTCAGTGGCCATCTTGTCAAGCCATGTCTCTGTGGAGTTCATACTCCTAATCTTTTTTTAAAGACAGCATCTCACTGTGTAGTTCACTATCCGGGAACTCACTGTGGTAGATTAGGCTGGCCTCCATCTCAGAGATCCACTTGACTCTGCCTTGTACACCAGGACCCATTTATAATCTCTTTATTTTCCATATTTTTGATGTGGCTCCAATTTTTTTTAACAAATGAGAGTCTGGAGCCTATATTATTGCCATGTTAGTTCTGTTGCTGCCACAGAGTATTCTCCCAAAAGAAAAAAAAAGCTTGCCCATGCCAGGCACGATGATGCAGGCTTTAATCCCAGCACTTGAGAATCAGAGGCAGAGTTTGAGGCCAACCTAGTGTACAAATCAAATTACAGGATAGCCAGGACTACATAGAAAAACCTGTCTGGAAAAATAAAAAAACTCTTAGTTTTGGACGGTTTTGTCTGGGGCCATCATGGTTAATCTTATTAGAATCCCTAAAAAGTTCTGCTTTTAAGCAATTATATGACCCAGAAAATAAGCTCATATTCTGCTCTCCTTTCCTACATCTAAACATCAATTTCTCCTCAGAGGTCTGTTGTGTTGTATGTTCTTGTAAGTATTCTATGCCCTGTCCCTACCAAAAGAGTAAACTTCTATAATCCTTAGAAGGTTACAACTTCCCAGCTCTCTGAATGGGATGACAAATTGGCTCTTAGCAGTATTGACTTTAGAACTCTAGCAAATGCTAGGGCTTTTGCTCCAGAGACACCCCAAATATGAATGATATGTATGTACTATGCTCCTAAGACAACAGTATGACAAGGAACATAGGCCAAAATTTGTGCCCCCATGACCTTGCTGCTTTTTCAAAGATAGCATAATAATAATTTTTCGCTGAAGTTTACTTTTGAACCCTGGGCAATGACATCTGTTATAGCCACCTACTTACAATCACTAGGCTGCCAAAATCTTCCAGAACATTGCTGCACCAGCACAGACCAATTTTAACCAGCGTTTCTTCAACTTGGTAACTTGAGACTAGCAAATACAACCAAGCTTCAGATCTTCCTTCCTCTCAGATATTGGCTAAATGTAGGACTATCTGGTTATTTTTCCTCTAGGCTTCTTGAGTGCAATCTGCTCTTTAATTTGATGCTTTAAAAGATCTTTCTGATGAACTCTGCCATGTTTCTAGTGCTTGTTCTAGGTTTTACTGAATAAAAAAAAATAGATCTCATTTTTAATTTTGGTTAAGTTCACCTATAGACGCCATGCCTCTACAGCGTTTTCCAGTAAATAGTTATCTTGTGGTCCAGCCCTTGTCCTATGGAGACTTGACAGAGAGAAGCCATTACCTTAACTTTTCTAGATGACATAGCTATAATACTGACACTAAGAGGTAATGCTATGGTAATACACCTGGATTCAGATCTGCTATTTCCACTATTTGTGTGACGTTAGCCATTAAAATAATCTTGGTAAACTTGTGTCTTTATTATAAGTAAGGATAATAAACCTGTCTCCCTGAAGAGAGGATCAATTTTAAATGAGGTAACACAAAATATGTCTCCTTTTGGTGTTATCAGCTAGGAACCCTCCACAATCCTGTTACTTCTATGGTTGTGGTTGCTTTCTGCCGATTCTCCTTCTACCCACTGTTCCTCTGAGGAACACAACTCATGAGGACAGGTACGACGAGTCTCAATAGAATACAACCAAGGAGCTGTGCAGTGAGAGCAAAAGACAGAAGTCAGAATGTGACCAGACCTGAACTAGAAAAAACGTTCTCATTTCTCTCCTCTTGAGCGCCACCATGTGGTTTAAAGAGGCATACACGATTGTACCTGGGGAAGAGATTGTCATTCCAAGAAGAGACTTGGAAGCCATCTAGAAAAAGGCAGAAAGAAAATTGGGTTGTTTTCTTGATGTCCAGTGTTTTGTTTGCAGTTTTTGTTTAGTATTTTCTTATTTATATATTTTAGATATGAATGCTCTGTTGGATGTATAGTCGGTAAAAATCTTTTCCCATTGGGAAGGCATGCACTTTGTTCAAGTGATGGTGTCCTTTGCTTATAGAAACTTTTCAGTTTCATAAGGTATCATTTATTAATTGTTAGTCTTAGTGTCTGTGCTAATGGCGTTCTGTTTAGAAAGTCTGTTCCTATGTCAATGAGTTCAAGACTATTTCTCACTTTCTTTTCTATCAGGTTCAGTGTATCTGGTCTTACGTTGAGGTCTTTGACCCAGAAAAGCAATTGGGTGCCAGAATGATCAACAAGGGAAGAAGAAGAAAAAGAAAAGGTATGAGGGTAGAATATTGGATAATAGAAGCCAAGACTTCCTCCAAAATAAAATGTCACCTTAAGAGTCATACAGCCATGGTGGGTCCCTTTAGAAATGATGCAATGAACAACTGTGTCAAGAATTACTTGGGGGGCTGGAGAGATGGCTCAGCAGTTAAGAGCACCAACTTCTCTTCAAAAGGTCCTGAGTTCAAATCCCAGCAACCACATGGTGCTCAAACCATCCGTAACAAGATCTGACGCCCTCTACTGGTGTGTCTGAAGACAGCTGCAGTGTACTTAAATATAGTAAATAAATCTTAAAAAAAAAAAAAGAATTACTTGGCTCAAGGAACCAAGCTGCTTCTTCCTCTTCCTCTTCTTCTTCCCTCCGTATTTCGCTTACATTTTCATTTCTTTCCTTTCCTTCCTTTCCCTATCCTTTTATTTCTTCCTCATTTATTCCTTCCATACAGTTAATCTTCCATCAGATACTCACTCAGCACTGGTACCAGGGGCATGCCTGTCTTAGTTTGGGTTTCTATTGCTGTGAAGAAACATCAGGACCACAGCAACTCTTATAAAGGAAAATATTTAATTGGGGCTGACTTAGAGTTTCAGAGGTTTAGTCTATTATCATCATGGCATGAAGTATGGCACACATGCAGGCAGCCATGGTGCTGGGAAAGTACCTGAGAGCAGAGAGAGAGAGAGAGAGAGAGAGAGAGAGACACACAGAGAGAGACAGAGACAGAGACAGACAGAAGAGACAGAAAACTCAGGCCTGGAATGGGCTTTTGAAACCCTAAAGCCCACTCCCAGTGACACACCTCCTCCAACAAAGCCACACCACCCAATCTTTCTCAAGTAGTGCCACCCACTGATGACTAAGCATTTAAATGCATGAGCCTGTGGGGGCTACTCCTGTTAAAACCACCACTCTCTAAGCTACACTGCAATGTATCATGAGGGGTGTTGCTACCGCACTTTACTGATTTTATTTTTGAGATTATAATATAATCACAACATTTCTCCCTTCCTGTTCCTTCCTCTAAACCCTTAAATATACCCTCTCTGCTCTTCTACAAATCCATGGCCTTTTTTTCCCACTAATTATTATTGCACATATATAATTATTATATGTAATATAGCATATAATATACATGCTACTCCACACATATAACCTTCTCAGTGCATATATTGTTACTTGACTCCAGGGCTACACATTAGACTCTGGACACTCTGAATTTCTTATGACCATGGCCTTGGGTAAAAGCCAAGCATTATGGAAGTTTTAAATTGAACAGCAGTTTTACAGAGCTTCCCATACAGCCAGAAAAATATGTTTAATTCACACACACAAACACAGTAGACTGTGAAAGTAGGGATGCTTTGCAGAACTGTAGACCGGACAATTATAATTGTCACAAGAATAGCTAATGTTAGCAATATCCAAAAGGATAGAAATAAAGAAGCAACTGTCTCAACTCTCCTATGAAAAACAGTAAGAACAACCTCTGTATGATTTATTTACTTCTTGTTTTAAGGTGTCTCTGAAATGTAAATTTTGTGTCCTGTTGAAACAGCCATAGAAAAACCATAGCCATTTAAAATCTTCTCTAGAGAGATCATACAAATGAGGATAGGGAAGGCACTTGTTAACATTGTAACAAGAAGACAGGAACTAAAGAGGTATTTGTCCTGGAAGCAATGCAGCTTTAGACGATAGGCCCCCATGTGACCAATACTATAACAGGATGGCACCTGTGCAAATTGTTATCTATGGAATTTGGTAGAAGGCCAATTATCACAGGTTAAGGACTTGGGGTGGGGGTGGGGTAGAAACAGTGGATTCTGGATGAGGGAAAGTGAATTGATTTGTTTTTTGAACATAAACACAAGGCTGGAGAAGTCTGGGTAAGCTTTTCATTGCCACTTGAGCAACAAAAGTCTAAGGGGCATTGCCTCTCAAGTCGGTCTGGCTCCCCAGCGCCAGTGCTCCCTTGAGGACAGAACTGACCTGGTGTTTGCCTCTTTCACCCAACCGACTATTTAGTCTCATGGATAAATGCCGCTCAAGACACTAACTACCTAAGGGTAGCTGTTAGAAGCCAAAGGAAGCATTTGACTTGGAACCACACAATTCTGGTTTCACACACACACATAAATCCTAAGGAACCTTAATCCCATGGGGAAAAATGAAAGCAACATTGAAGAGATTCAACAATACTGCAGGCAAATTCTGCATGAATTTCCACAAGTCATGGATCAGAGGCACCACCGACATGCAGAGACTAAGGGGTCTTGGACGTGCACCCTGTTACTGAGGCCAACACAGTGGGTGCTTCTGCTGACTCTTGGGACACTACCTTCGTGTGAATTGCTTTTACACAACGTCAGCAGAAGGCCACGTGTAGTTTAGAGCAAACCTGCCACAAAGGAAACGAGAGCAACGCAGTAGGAGCCTGGTTTGACTCTTTAGCTTTTACAAGTGGAACAGCTATGAGCATTTGTGTGGCTGTGATGGTAAAAGTGCGTGCCTTCATTTCTCACGGGTAGAGACATAGGAAGAGAATGACTGGTGCGGTAGGTGTACGATTAATTCTAAAGGCACTGACAACAATCTCTGTAGTTCCCCCCAGCCTTGCGAGGTGTAAAAATAACTTTTATTCGACAGATGAATCGTCATCTTGGAGGTGTACTGCTGAATAAGCTCACCCTTTCTAGCCCTTTCTGAACTCTGGCTGGCTAGCTCTGGCTCAAAGTCCTCTCCAAGATGACTGATTCAACCTGGCTTCTCTCAGCTTCTCAATGAATAGCTCTGCTTGGCCTCAAACTCTGGCAATTTGTTCTAATCTTCTGGCTCCTTCTCATTCTCTGGCTTCAACTGTCTCTGCTTCCCTGTAGGAACTCCATTCCACCTCACTGCACTCCCTGCACTGACTCCCCTCTGACTGCCTCTCTTTCTGTGCTGCTCTTAAATAGCCCCCTTTTCCTGTGTTGCTCAGGAGAGTTGGGCCTATCCTACCTGTGACTCATCTGTCAAGCCTTTCTCTCATTCATCACTATGTCTGCCCCTCAACTAGATGTCACTTTCAAACATGGCTGCTTCCTTCTACAAACTAAGTTTACCTTAAAGATGTATTCTAAGGGCATGTTTGTATTCTAGCCAGGGGGATTAAATGAGTGTGGTGTGTCTGCAACCCAACTGCATCACACAGACCAGGGTGTTTAGATGTGATCCCTTGCTGGAGCAGCAAGAGATTGAAATTCCTCTACATTAAGGGAGTTCTGGGGCATGCGCATCCTGGAATGCTATTGTAATTTTAACTGACATTGCCATAATGTGAGTCTTGTCATTTGCATACCTTAAAAATCCATGGATCTTCCTTGGTAATATGTCTCTTTAAATAAATTGCCCACTTTTTTTTTTAATTTAATTTTATTTTATTTTTTTAATTTACATTCCAAATCACTTCCCCTTTCCCGTTTCCTCCCTCCCCGAAAGTCCCATAAGCCCCCTTCCCTCCCTCTTTTCTCCGTTCAACCCCCTCTCATTACTCTGTCCTGGCGTTCCCCTACATCCAGTCTTTCCAGGACCAGGGGTCTCTCCTTCCATCTTTTTAGAAATCTATTGATATGCTGATTGTGTCTAGGGTATTCTGAGATTCTGGGTCAATATCCCCTTATCAGTGACTTCATACCATGTGTGATCTTTTGTGATTGGGTTACCTCACTAAGGATGATATTTTCAAGTTCTGACCATTTGCCTAGGAATTTCGTGAATTCATTGTTTTTAATTGCAGAGTAGTATTCCATTGTGTAAATATACCACATCTTCTGAATCCATTCCTCCGTTGAGGGACATCTGGGTTCTTTCCAGCTTCTGGCTATTATAAATAAGGCTGCTATGAATATAGTGGAGCATGTGTCCTTATTGCATGCAGGTAAAGTCTCTGGGTATATGCCCAGGAGTGGTATAGCCGGATCCTCCGGAAGTGTCATGCCCAGTTTTCTGAGGAGCCGCCAGACTGCTTTCCAGAGTGGTTGTACCAGCCTGCAATTCCACCAGCAGTGGAGGAGTGTTCCTCTTTCTCCACATCCTCGCCAACAACTGCTGTCTCCTGTGTTTTTGATCTTAGCCATCCTGACTGGTGTGAGATGGAATCTCAGGGTTGTTTTGATTTGCATTTCCCTAATGACTAAGGATGATGAACATCTCTTTAGGTGCTTCTCAGCCATTAGATATTCTTCAGGTGAGAACTCTTTGTGGAGCTCTGTACCCCATTTTTTAATAGGGTTACTTGCCTCTCTGGAGTTTAACTTCTTGAGTTCTTTGTATATCTTGGATATTAGCCCTCTGTCGGATGTAAGGTTGGTAAAGATCATTTCCCAGTTAGTTGGTTGCCGCTTTGTCTTTTTGACGGTGTCTTTTGCCTTGCAAAAACTTTGTAATTTAATGAGGTCCCATTTGTCTATTCTTGATCTTAGAGTATAAGCTATTGGAGTTCTGTTCAGGAAATTCTCCCCTGTGCCCATATGTTCAAGGTTCTTCCCTAGTTTCCCTTCTATTAGTTTCAGTGTGTCTGGTTTTATGTGGAGATCTTTGATCCACTTAGAATTGAGCTTAGTGCAAGGAGATAAGGATGGGTCAATTTGCATTCTTCTGCATGTTGACCTCCAGCTGAGCCAGCACCATTTGTTGAAAAGGCTATCTTTTTTCCACTGGATGGTTTTAGCTCCTTTGTCAAAGATCAAGTGACCATAGGAGTGTGGATTCATTTCTGGGTCTTCAATTCTGTTCCATTGATCTACATGTCTGTTACTGTACCAATACCATGCAGTTTTTAACACTATTGCTCTGTAGTACAGCTTGAGGTCCGGGATACTGATTCCCCCAGAGGTTCTTTTACTCTTGAGAATAGTTTTAGCTATTCTGGGTTTTCTGTTATTCCAGATGAATTTTTGAATTGCTCTTTCTAACTCTATGAAGAATTGAGTTGGGATTTTGATGGGGATTGCATTGAATCTGTGTATTACTTTTGGTAAGATGCTCATTTTTACTATATTAATCCTGCCAATCCATGAGCATGGCAGATTTTTCCATCTTCCGAGGTCTTCTTCAATTTCTTTCTTCAGAGACTTGAAGTTCTTGTCATACAGATCTTTCACTTGTTTGGTTAGCGTCACGCCAAGATACTTAATATGGTTTGTGGCTATCGTAAAGGGTATTATTTCTCTTACTTCTTTCTCAGCCTGCTTATCCTTTGAGTATAGGAAGGCTTCTGACTTGCTTGAGTTGATTTTATATCCGGCCACTTTGCTGAAGTCGTTTATCAGCTGTAGGAGTTCTCTGGTGGAGTTCTTTGGGTCGCTTATGTATACTATCATATCGTCTGCAAATAGTGATAGTTTGACTTCTTCCTTTCCAATTTGTATCCCTTTGACCTCTTTTTCTTGTCTAATTGCTCTAGCTAGAACTTCAAGTACTATATTGAAAAGATATGGAGAGAGAGGGCAGCCTTGTCTAGTCCCTGATTTTAGTGGGATTGCTTCAAGTTTCTCTCCGTTTAGATTGATGCTGGCTACTGGTTTGCTGTAAATTGCTTTTACTATGTTTAGATATGGGCCTTGAATTCCTGATCTTTCCAAGACCTTTAGCATGAAAGGATGCTGAATTTTGTCAAATGCTTTCTCAGCATCTAATGAGATGACCATGTGGTTTTTTTCTTTGAGATTGTTTATGTAGTGGATTACATTGATGGATTTCCTTATATTGAACCATCCCTGCATCCCTGGGATGAAGCCTACTTGATCGTGGTGAATGATCGTTTTGATGTGTTCTTGGATTCGGTTGGCAAGAATTTTATTGAGTATTTTTGCATCGATATTCATAAGAGAGATTGGCCTGAGATTCTCTTTCTTTGTCGGATCTTTGTGTGCTTTTGGTATTAGTGTAATTGTGGCTTCATAGAACGAGTTGGGTAGTGTTCCTTCTGTTTCTATTTTGTGGAACAGTTTGAAGAGTATTGGTGTTAGGTCTTCTTTGAAGGTCTGATAGAATTCTGCACTAAAACCATCTGGACCTGTGCTTTTTTTGGTTGGAAGACTTCCAATGACAACTTCTATTTCTTCAGGGGTTATAGGACGGTTTAGATGGTCTATTTGATCCTGATTTAATTTTGGTACTTGGTATCTGTCAAGGAAATTGTCCATTTCCTCAAGATTTTCTAGTTGTGTTGAATACAGGTTTTTGTAGTAGGATCTGATGATTTTTTGAATTTCCTCAGTTTCTGTTGTTATCTCTCCCTTTTCGTTTCTGATTTTATTAATTTGGATACTATCTCTGTGCCCTCTGGTTAGTCTGGCTAAGGGCTTATCTATCTTGTTGATTTTCTCAAAGAACCAACTCCTCGTTTTGTTGATTCTTTGTATGGTTTTATTTGTTTCTACTTGATTGATTTCAGCCCTGAGTTTGATGATTTCCTGCCTTCTACTCCTCTTTGGTGTATTTGCTTCTTTTGGTTCCAGGGCTTTCAGGTGTGCCATTAAGCTGTTAGTGTATGCTGTCTCCCGTTTCTTTTTGGCGGCACTCAGGGCTATGAATTTTCCTCTTAGCACTGCTTTCATTGTGTCCCATAAGTTAGGGTATGTTGTGCCTTCATTTTCATTAACTTTCAAAAAGTCTTTGATTTCTTTCTTTATTTCCACCTTGACCAAGTTATCATTGAGTAGAGCATTGTTCAGCCTCCATGTGTACGTGGGTTTTCTTTTGTTTTTGTTGCCATTGAAGACCACCCTTATTCCATAGTGATCTGATAGGAGGCATGGGATTATTTCTATCTTCTTGTATCTGTTGAGGTCTGATTTGTGACCAATTATATGGTCAATTTTGGAGAAGGTACCATGAGGAGCTGAGAAGAAGGTGTATTCTTTAGCTCTAGGATGAAATGTTCTATATATATCAGTTAGTTCCATTTGGTCCAAGGCTTCAATTAGATTCACTGTGTCCCTGTTTAGTTTATGCTTTCCTGAACGATCCATTTCAGAGAGCGGGGTGTTGAAGTCACCCACTATTATTGTGTGCGGTGCGATGTGTGCTTTGAGTTTTAGTAAAGTTTCTTTTACGAATGAGGGTGCCCTTGCATTTGGAGCATAGATATTCAGGATTGAGAGTTCTTGATGGTGGATTTTTCCCTTGATCAGTATGTAGTGTCCTTCTGTGTCTTTTTTGATGACTTTGGGTTGAAAATCAATTTTATCCGATATTAGGATGGCTACTCCACCTCGTTTCTTGGGGCCATTTGCTTGTAAAATTGTTTTCCAGCCTTTTACTCTGAGGTAGTGTTTGTCTTTGACACTGAGGTGCGTTTCCTGCATGCAGCAAAATGCTGGGTCCTGTTTACGTATCCAGTCTGCTAGTCTATGTCTTTTAATTGGGGAATTGAGACCATTGATATTAAGAGAGATTAAGGCATAGTGATTATTGCCATCTGCCATTCTTGACGCTATCTTTATGTTTGAGTGGTTATCTACTTTTGGGTTTGATTCAAGAAGGTTATTATCTCATTTTTTCCAGGGTGTTGTTTCTCTCCCTGTATTGGAGGTTTCCACCTATTATCCGTTGCAGGGCTGGATTTGTGGAAAGATATTGTGAAAATTTGGTTTTATCATGGAATATCTTGGTCTCTCCATCTATGGTGATTGAGAGTTTTGCTGGGTATAGTAGTCTAGGCTGGCATTTGTGCTGTCTTAGTGTCTGCATGAGATCTGCCCAGGATCTTCTGGCTTTCATAGTCTCTGGTGAGAAGTCTGATGTGATTCGGATAGGTCTTCCTTTGTATGTTACTTGGCCCTTTTCTCTTACTGCATTTAGTATTCTTTCTTTGTTTAGAACATTCGGTGTTTTGATTATTATGTGACGGGAGGTATTTCTGTTCTGGTCCAGTCTGTTTGGAGTTCTGTAGGCTTCTTGTATGTTCATCGGCATCTCTCTCTTTAAGTTAGGGAAGTTTTCCTCCATAATTTTGTTGAAGATGTTTACTGGCCCTTTAAGTTGCAAATCTTCACTCTCATCTATACCTATAATCCTTAGGTTTGGTCTTCTCATTGTGTCCTGGATTTCCTGGATGTTTTGGGTTACGCGTTTTTTGCATTTTGCATTTTCTTTGACTGTTGAGTCGATGCTTTCTATGGAATCTTCAGCACCTGAGATTCTTTCTTCCATCTCTTGTATTCTATTGTTGATGTTTGCATCTATGACTCCTGATTTCTTCCCAAGGTTTTCTATCTCCAAAGTTGTCTCCCTTTGTGATTTCTTAGTTGTTTCTACTTCCTTTTTTAGTTCCTGGATGGATTTGCTGAGATCCTTCACTTGTTTGTTTGTATTTTCCTGTATTTCTTTAAGGTATTTTTGCATTACCTCTTTCAGGATTTCTTCCTGATGACCCACGTTCTCCTGCATTTCTCTGAGCGATTTTTGTGTTTCCTCCTCATGGGATTCCATCTGTTGATCCATCGTCTCCTGCATTTCTTTAAGCAGTTCTCGTGTTTCCTTTGTAAGGGCATCTAACCGTTGATTCATTTCTTTAAGCAATTTTTGTGTTGCCTCCTTATGGGCATCCGTCTGTTGACCCATATTCTTCTGCATTTCTTTATGCAAATTTTGTGATTCCTTTGTGAGTGCATCTACCCGTTGATTCATCTCGTTAAGCGATTTTTGTGTTGTCTCCTTGTGCGCCTCCATCTTTTGATCCATGTTCTCCCGCATTTCTCTAAGCGATTTTTGTGTTTCCTTTGTAAGGGCTTCTAACCGTTGATTCATGGTCTCCTGTAACTCTTTATGAGATTTATTTGTGTCCTTCTTGTGATCCTCTAATAGCATCATGAGAAGTGATTTTAAATCCAGATCTTGTCTTTCGGGTGTGGTGGGGTATCCAGGACTTGCTGCTGTTGGAGAGTTGGGTTCGGATGGTCCCACATTACTTTGATTACTGTTAGTAACATTCCTACGTTTGCCTTTTGCCATCTGGATACCTCTGGTGTTAGTTGGTCCTGCTGCCACTGGCTGTTGGTTGGACCTCCTGTGAGCCTGCAAAGCTATTTCTGCCCCCCCTGGATTACCAGGATTCCCCTGGCACCGATTTCTGGGGCCTGCCTGCTCCTGAGTGACTTTGGAGCCCTAATGTGCTTTGCCCCAAGTGATCTTATATTGGGGAGGCCTTGCACATCTAAAGGCTCAGCCTAGTGGATTCCTGGAGCAGAGGTCGCCAAAGGGAGGCTGGCAGGCTCCTGCCCTGTGCAGGGGTGTGTGATCTCTCCTGGGGGGGGAGGGGGCGTCCCTCTGCCAGGCAGAAGTCCCACAGCAGATCTGGCGCGCTGGTCACTGCAGATCTGCCCAGCACCTGGGAGCAGGTTACACACAAGCTGCCTGAACCCGAAGCGATATTATGCCTGTCTGTCTCTGAGCCTGGTGGTCCCAACTACCTGGTCACTGGAGCAAAGATGGCGGAGGGCACTCTCCGTGGCGCTGCTCACCCTGTGGTCACGATGGCCTGCCGATCTGGCACCCAGACGACCACAGCGCCAACCCGCCCTCGGGCACAGAAGGAAGCCCCAACAGGCCGTGTCCCAAGTGATGTTATATTGGGGGGAGAGCCTGGGTACCGGTCTCTCCAGCGCAGTCCGCGGGAACAGAGGTCGCGGAAGGGAAGCTGGCAGGCTCCCTCCCTGCGCGGGGTCCCTCCACCAGGCAGAAGGTCCCACCGCGGAACTGGCGCGCTGGTTACTGCAGATCAGCCCAGCACCTGGGAGCAGGTTACACACAAGCTGCCTGAAACCGAAGCGATATTATGCCTGTCTGTCTCTGAGCCTGGCGGTCCCAACTACCTGGTCACTGGAGCAAAGATGGCGGAGGGCAGTCTCCGTGGCGCCGCTCACCCTGTGGTCACGATGGCCCGCCGATCTGGCACCCAGACGACCACAGCGCCAACCCGCCCTCGGGCACAGACGGAAGCCCCAACAGGCCGTGTCCCAAGTGATGTTATATCGGGGGGAGAGCCTGGGTACCGGAATTGCCCACTTTTTAAAGTGGATTCCTATCTTTCTTATGTCTGAACCATGAGTGTTTGGGAGATATTTTAAGTGCAATTCGTTTATCAAGTATATGTGCCAAAATATTTACCACCCATGTGCCTTACTTTTCATTCTCTTAACAAGGTCTCTGACAGAAGGTTTTAATTTCAAAAACACATAAGTTTTGATCTTTTTTGAATGAGACCTTTCCTCTGACCTTTTCGTTATCACATTGAAAGAAGTGTTTCAGTTGCAGAGTAGGTGTTTTTGAGATATTTGTTCACTTTTTTATGTGTATGAGCATTGTGCCTGAAGGTATGTCTGTGTATCACTTGTATGCGTTGTCTGTGGAGGCCAGAAAAGGTGTTGGTTCCCTGGAACTTGAATTATAAAAGGTTGTAAGCATCTATGTGGGTGCTGAAAATTGAACTGGAGTCCTACGGAAGAGCAGTCAGTGCTCTTACCCAGCTCCCACTCCACTGATGTAGAGGGTTCTGATTCATATACCCATGTTAATTTTAATTGCTTTTGTTCAGAGTATAATGACATCATTTCCCTTTTCTTCTCCTCCTTCCAAACCCTCCTCCCTTCTTAATACCCCTCCTTGCTCTCCTCCAGGTTCATGGCGTCTTTTTTTCATTAATTGTTGTTACACACACACACACACACACACACACACACACACACACACACATTTTATAAATATAACCTGCTTACTCTACACTGCCATTCAGGCTCTACATTCCCACCCATGACATCATGATCAGCCTGTGACTGCAAACGGTGGATTCTGAGTTGGCGAGCTGGGCTGGAACACCTGAGGGTCGGACGACCTTAGGTGAGAGTGAATGTGATGAGAATCTTCTCTTGGGAGGCAGCTTCAGTGAGACAGCTTGTTTAATGAGGGGGAACAAAGTCTATTTAAACCTTTGGGGTTGTGTAGTGGCTAGGGGGTGAGTGTACATCATTGGCCAGGGCCAGTGCCCTGGAGACGCCTCATTTTCATAAGAAGGAATTTGAGGTACTGCTGGACATGGCCTTATAAGGGGAGAGGAAGTTTAACCTGACTACCTGGCTATATGACGTCTTCCAGTGGGGCAAAGTTGAGGGCACAGGGCTCTGGGACACACAGGCCAGAGACAGTGGGGGAGAAATCCTACTCCTGCTAATCTCGGGAGTTTTCCAGGGTTTGGACACCTTGATTCCATTCTTGCTACAGGCCTGCTGCTAATAGCTCCATGGCTCCCCAGTATCACATATTCATATACCCATGGGAATGGATTGGTACTGAACCGGAACCTGGTCAGTAGTGATTTTGGCAGTTCTTTTACCTGCTGTTTTAAAAATTGGAACCAGGGGGCTAGGAGGAGGAAGCCACCAGATAAGGTTTGAGTACCATGGTGTGGAGGTACCAGGGGCATAGTGGGCTCAGAGATCCTTAACTACTACTATGTTTTATTCTGCTAAGCCAGATTTATTAACATAGAAACAACATTCCTCCCCCACTACAAGGTAAATCCCTTCCTGCTCAGCTGTCAGCAGGTTGAGAGCTCTCCTGTTTGTAAGGTCATGACATGGTCAAGTTTGTCCTGGAAGTCGTCAGCCAGGTCTTGTGTCTGTGCCAAGGCCACCACAGCAGCCCCTGTTGCTCCTGCTGAGATGGCTAGGACAAGCATGGGGATGACTCTCTCTCTCTCTCTCTCTCTCTCTCTCTCTCTCTCTCTCTCTCTTTCAGGTCCCCTCCTACCTGCCAGACGATTTCTTCAGACGTGCACAGGTACACCTGTGGGGTGACCATTACTGGGGTGCAAATACCTTGGAGTGAGGAGTTAGCACAGGGACTGATGATGTTATTGCACTAGAGAAGAGTGGGGGTGGGGCTAACACATGTAGGTTTGGTGTCAGTGATGCAGAATGGCACCCGGAAGAGGGCCCTGTGAGGCAAAAGGAGAAGGAAAGATTTTTGAAAAGGAATGTTTTGTAACTTTTGTGTATGTGAGGGCCCATGCAGCTCATGAAGTGGGATTTTAATGGGAGCAGCTGGCAATAATAACCAGGAAAAAGAGACCCGGAAAAAAGCATTGAGAAGAATCGGGGTGAGTTGTTAGGGGAAGAAGGTCACCCATGTATTGTAACCAGGAAAGAGCATCTTGGAGCTCCTTGGTGACTTTGATTTCCTGACTCATAATGCATTCATAGACTAGGACTGGTTCTGGAGCCAGAACAATGTTACGAAATGTGCAAACCAGCCACAGGGTATTGAGCACATGGATGGGAATAGAATTTGCCAATTCCTCCTGCCCTCCAATGTTACCTCCAGGGATCTGGGATATACAGTTTCTGGTGGGCTTGGTTTTTGGTTCGAGTATATTTCTACTTTGCAATTCCAATAGTGACAGCTTCCATAGGTGTTAACATCTCGGAGACAGGATTTTTTCCTGTTTGGTTGCTGTGTTCTGGAAGCAGGCAAAGAGGTGATAAAGGCCAAGAGAGTCTGATTGTATTGGGATTCACAAAGGCTCCTGGCACCCTTTTGGAGGGCTATCCCCTGTTCTTATAATGTTGTTGTACCTGAAATAGGTTTGTCTAACAAAAATCTCCAGGGGTGAGTATTGGAAAGATTAAGGAGCGGCTGGGCAGTAGCAGAGCTAGAATGAAGAATAACAAAAACAACCATAAGAATGGAGGAGAGAGAGGCCTCTCTTGTGGGACACATGATGTGGGCTTAGGTCACCAGGACATAGATGTCCTTCTAGAAGATCTTATTGTCCCATTGTGGGTGAGGTCTTTGTCAACCTCATGAGTCCTTGACCTGTCAGTGATAGACTAGCCATCTTCTTGGTTGGTGGGGTTGATATCAGACATTCCTGGCTAGGACCCATATAGGCCTCAGCATGTCCTGTGGAAAGACATAAGCAAAATCCCTTCTTTTAATGAGGAGAAGTCCCTTCCATATTCTGTCTAAGGGATCAGGCCATCATACCAGGAGGGTAGGAGTTACTGCTGGTGTGTGCCAGTGGAGAGAACTAAGATGTTTGCAGTCTTTGTAAATATTAAATATGTTCAGAGTTGCTAGAGCCTTTGCTAAGTGTACGTAAGGGGGTAGGTGATTGTTCTTTGTGTTTTTAAAGTTGGGCCTTTAGAGTTTGATGTGTTCTTTCTATGATTCATTGGTTCTGGGGACTGTGACGGGCAATCTCCTATTATGAACAGAAGGTTTTGAATTGGGAGCTAGTACAAGCAGGGCTTTTATCAGTTTTAATTTGTTGAGGAATGCCCATGACAGCAAAGGTGGAGAGTATGTTATAAATTAATCTTTTTGAGCTTTCTCCCATTTGGGCTGTAGCCCATATGAAATGTGAGTATGTGCCAGCAGAGATAAAGACATAGTTTTGGTGGCAGAATTGGGTGATGCAGGTGACATTAATTTGCCAAAGAGCATTGAATTTGAGGCCTCAGGGCTTAGTGACCGTAGTTTGTAAATTAGAGGTAGTAATAAGGGATGCACAAAAGGAGCATGTTTTTATTATCCTGCAAAACTGAGCAAGAGGGACATGGGGAAATGGGCATTAAGCCCTTTTACATTTGTGTGTGTGTGTGTGTGTGTGTGTGTGTGTGTGTGTGTGTGTGTGAATGAAATTAATCTGGTTTCTCAGCAGAGTGTGTGAATGCTTCTGTAGATGCAGTCTGATGAGCAAGGGTGTTTCCCTCAGATATTGGACCTAGTAGGGCGCTGTGAGATCTGATTTGGTGGATGTAAGGGGAATGGCTCTTCCCTGTAAGAGGGTGGAGACATGGATGGGCAGAGGGCATAGTGGGTTGGTGTCTAATTTGATAAAGTTCTTGATAACTAGAGAAGCAAAGTAACAACATATACACTGTCTTTAGAAAAGGTTAAAGAGCCCATTGATTTTTTTGAGGGCTAAATCAACAGCATATAGTTCCTTATATTAGGTGGAGTGATGGGCAACTCTCTGAATTGAATAATGGGGGGTTCATTCCTAGGGGAGCAGTATATTATTGCCATGGCTCCCCTCTTTCCTCATCAGAAAATACTGAGGGGGCCTCAGTGATGAGCTTCATTGCCAAGAGCTGGGGGTGGTGTAGCCATCATAACAGAGGTAGGGTAGAAACACATCTTTTGTTAGGGTAATGATTATTAATTTGTCCCTGGAATCCTATTAGGCTAATAGCAAAGAAGGTGTGATATCTGAGTAGCCATTGAGAGAGAGAGAGAGAGAGAGAGAGAGAGAGAGAGAGAGAGAGAGAGAGAGAAAGAGAGAGAGAGAAGTGACAAGATTATGAGGTTCCTAGTCTCTAAGGTTTGTAGGTAGGGCTCTATCTCTGCTATTTCTAAGCATAATAGCAAGTACATTAACCTCAGAACTCTAGGTCCACTGACCACCAGGATGTGGAGCCATTTCAGCACTCCCTGGGGCTGATAAAGTGCTCCCATAAGAGTAAGAGAGGAGTTAAAAATAAGAAGGTTGACAGGTATTGTTGGATCACACCTTGTGAGTATCATATCTTTTAGCATGCATTAATGACACCTAAAGCCTCAACTGCCTCAGATGAGAGAGCTCTTGGGGAGGGAGGATGGTTTTTTTAACCCTTTTCAGAAACTTCCAGAGCCTCCAGGATATCTCTTTCTAGAAGATTGGTGGCAATATTGGCCACAAGATGTGTATCATGCTTGTAGACCCACTAGTGTCCCCTGGGTTTTAGGCTTGTTTGGTGATAAAGGCATGAGAGTAACCTCCTACATCTAGAAGCTGAAGCCCAGGAATTGGTTCCCAGTATTTTGAAACCTCTTGTTGTCTTAATCATTGTTTTATCTGCTTTAGTATCCATAGGGAATTTGAGTGGTTTGTCACCTATTTTCATGGTTGTATTTGGGTAGGAGCCTTCTGAGATGCTGGAAACCCACAAAGTCTCTATGGGAGCAGTTTTCCCTTTTATTGGTGGGGCTGAAGGCTGCCCTGTTTTAAGTTGATAGGCTCCAGTGGCTTGCCATCCTTATCATAATGGGAGCAACAATCTCTCCTCCAGTGGAAGCCCTTAGTGTATCGGGAACAGACTGTCTTGGGAGTGTTGGCATTACTAGTGGAGGGAGCCCAATTCGGGCACTTGCCTTTCCAGTGTCCCTTTATTTTTGCCACATTTAACGCAAGCCCTTCTGTTTTTATTGCTTCCCTGAAGGCCCGGGCAATGGAAGAATCCTAATGGGATGCTGTCCTAATATCCTAATATCCTGAGAGGCCACAATCTATCATAGTGTTCATCTTTGAGGCCTTGGCATGTAAGCCTGCACTCAGAAGACATACCCTCCCACATGATGGTTATAGAAAAGAAGAGGTAGGGTGGATATTAACAGGGAATGCCTGGACCTCTGAACCCACAGCAGAGTCTTGGAAATCTCAGAGCTGCTGGTTAGTGGAGGAAGGGTGGAGGGAGGGCTGTCTTGTGGTGCAATGTATAGAGTCAAGGAGTGGGTACAGGGCAGATTAGATGGGGTCAGAGTATGCCACTGAGACTGAGGAAGCAATTTTTTTTTAAATCTCCTCTATGACCTTTTCTAGGGCTGCTAGGGCTGCAATAGGAAAGTTCTCTTGACATTCGTCATTATCAGAATCATCTGATGGAGAGGGTGAAGTGTCTATGCTGGAACTCTGGCTTAGACAGATTCATGTATGCATGGACCACAGCTATAATGAGCAGAAATCAGAGGGATGGAGGCCTTCCTTCCTGGCTGTCTTGGCAGTGAGTTAGATAAGTGACATGAGTCCATATAAGACCAGCTTTGATATCTAGGGATATCAAAGGCAGGCAGCTATCAGGTGATACCTGTGGCATCAGCTATCAGGGTCAGTGCTGAAAGCAGCTGATGGGGGTCGGCACTAATTGAGGCTGACAGATGTTGGTCCAGATAGTGACTGATGGGGCTGCTTCCTATTGAAGTCAGTGATTAAACAAATTACTCAGCAGATTTTCTCTGAGGGAATAAAACTTGATTCACTGGGGCTGGCACTCCCTGTGGCCTGTGAAAAGAAATTAGAAAATCAGAACTCTTTTAACTCTTAGAGGCCAGTGACAAGGAAAATGAAAGAGAAAACACACACACACACACACACACACACACACACCACACACACATACACACACACATACACACACACATACACCACACACACATACATACGCACACATACACACACCACACACACCACACACACACACACACACACACTGAGTGGATGAAACAAAAGATAGACTTCAATAACTTCCATACATATAAATAAATTCATACATGCATAAATACAGATGTATATATATTCACATATTGAATGAATGGTTACAGAGAGAGATTGTTATTTTATATTTATCTTTTAAAGTCACCTTATAAGAATATTAAAAGTATTCCAGCGAGCAGGAAGCAGAACACAAGCATTTCACAATACACACACACACACACATATATATATATATATATATATATATATATATACACATATATACAAATACCTGGTGGATGGAAAAAATTTCAACAAGCGGGCTCCAAGCATTTCACAATACACACACATATATATAGATACACACACACACGCATATATATATGTGTGTGTATATATATCTATATATACACACACATATATATATACACACACACATATGTCGTGGGTGGATGGAACAAAGTTTCATCTACTTTATTTTTCTCCCATAGATTATATATTTTACCAAAATCTTTCAAACACTATAAAATTACAATGGGATTACATTCTATTTTTCTTCTATGACAATGAAAAAAAAGTATATTCCCCAATACCTTTATAAGAAACAATATTATGTAGTACAGGTAAAGAAAACAAATTATTCCCAAGAACCCATGTACATTTGTAACTAAGCAACTTGTTATAGATTAGCAAAGTGTGAACAAGAAAGGTAGTTTTTTTTTCAGCCAGTTTCTCTTACTGTCAGTAATTTCTGATTACAGAGAGAGATTATTATTTTATATTTATCTTTTAAAGTAACCTTATAAGAATATTAAAAGTATCACAAATCACGATAGTGTCTGTGTTTGATATCTGTATAAGGGATGAATTCCCAGGTGGTGCGGTCTCAGGATGGCCTTTCCTCTAGTCTGCTCCATTTTTTGTCCCCACATTTCCTTTAGACAGGAACAATTCTGGGTTAAACATTTTGAGATGGGTGGGTGGTCCCATCCCTCACCTAGGGGCTATGCTTATATACTGGATATGGTCTCTACAGGTTCTATCTCTCCTTTAGGTTAGGGAAGTTTTCTTTTATGATTTTGTTGAAGATGTTTACTGGCCCTTTGAATTGGGAATCTTCGCTCTCTTCAATACCTATTATTCTTAGGTTTGATCTTTTCATTGTGTCCTGAATTTCCTAGATATTTTGGATTATGGACTTTTCATACTTTGTATTTTCTTTGACCGTTGTTTCAATGTCTTCTATGGTATCTTCTATGCCTGAGATTCTTCTGTCTCTTGTATACTGTTGGTAATGCTTGCATCTTTAACTCCTGATCTCTTTACTATGTTTTCCATCTCCAGGATTGTCTTCCTTTGTGATTTCTTTACTGTTTCTAGTTACATTTTTAGATCCTGGATGGTTTTGTTCATTTTCTTTGCCTGTTTGGTTATGTTTCTTGTAATTCTTTAAGGGATTCATGTGTTTCCTCTTTAAGGGCTTCTGCCTGTTTACCTGTGTTCTTCTGTTTTTCTTTCTTTCTTTTTTTGCAAACAAATACATTTATTTGAACAAAGTAAAGGTGTGATGTTCAAAGACAAAATACATTCTCTATCAGCTAGTTGCAAATATCTGTGGCCACACAACTCTGAATGGACTTAATCTCATCAAATACCTGGGACTTCACAGAAACTAATAAGAACTGTTTTAGGGGAATATAGGTAAAGACCAAAGTTATTTTATGTATGTGTCTGATAATGTTGTGGTGGGAAAGCAAGCCTTTCCTTCAATTTATTCCACTTGGAGTTCATAAGCCCTTTCTAGGGCACATTTATGACTGTAAATGTGATGGAGTAGGACTGGAAGATAGAAAGTTACCTAAGAACAGGAATAGATGGAGATGAGAACACATGCTCTTGAAAATCTTACTGTACCCATATATGGGCGATATATAACTTTAATCCCAGGACTCAGGAGGCAAAGGCAGAAGATCTCTGCGTTCAAGGCTAGCCTGGTCTATAGTGCAAGTTCTAGGGCAGGCAAGCTACACTGAGAAACCCTGTCTTGAAATGCAAATAAATAAAATAGGATAAAATAAGTCACATGGACCAACCACACAAATAAAATCCAAAACCAAAACTAAAAAGCTATCTCCCATAAGCAGTTTTGCCATCTCTCTAGTGATTTAACCAGTAAAGACAAATTACCTCTGGACCGAGGAGGTCTTCCTCTTCCTCTGTTGCTTTGTGCAACTTCACTTGCTTCTTCAAACCGTGGTGATAACATATCAGACATTCTCTACATCTATAACACATTGGGACTTTGATCTACTATTACAACAAAATTTTAATCATAGAAAAAGTCAGGATCTTTAATTAATACAAAACCCTAGATCTCAAGGCCTTTAAAATTCTAGAAATTAAGAATCAAATTGCCTAAGTAACTTACATGAACAGATAAAAAGTCATCAGAGGCCCTATCACATTTTATAATAATTATGACTGACTCTCCAGCATTTCTTTAAGGGAGTTATTTATGTCCTCCTTAAGGTCCTCTAGTATCTACATGAGATGGGATTTTAGAACAGAATCTAAAACCTGCTTTTCAGGTTTGTTAGAACTTGCTGTGGTGGGAGAACTGGGTTCTGAAGTTGCTAGGTGGCATTCGTTTCTGTTGCTTATGTTCTTCTGATTGCCTCTAGCCCTCTGGTTATCTTTGGTGTTAACTGTCCTTGCTGTTTCTGACTGAAACCTAACCCTCCTGTGATCCTGGTAATGTTGGGTCTCCTAGGGGCAGGCTGTCTCTGAGTGTGGGAGGGGTTCTGGAGCAACTGATCTGTGATCCTGGCTATGGCAGACCTCCTGGGAGTCAAGTTGACTCTGGGAATGGGTGGGTTGGGAGATGCTGAATACAGGATCTGGTCCTGGGGGCAGTTGAGACCTGTAAGGAAGGTGTGTCTCTGGCAAGGCGGGAGGTCCTGTGTCCTTTGGGCCCTGGGAATTCCCAGTTAGGTCAGGTATTGGAGCAGTGAGGGAAGTCATCTGTGAGTCTGGTGATGTCAGAACTCCTGGGGGTCAAGCTGTCTCTAGGTGTGGGCAGGGTGGGGTAGGGGAGAAGAGTTGCCTTTCTGAACTTCAAATTGTTACTTAAGATTTTCTACATCAGAGCCTATAGCAAAACCACTTTAACCTAGCTTGACTAATAATCTTATTTTCCCAAATGCTTTCTAAGAGTGGTGGTCACTGCTGACAATACATCTCTAAGTTCTTTCCTAGAGTAGTAATAGAATCATTAATCTGCTCCAGCAACAATGCCTGAAAGAGATTAAGCATTGCTATTGTGAGTGCCAGAAATACTGCCCAGTGAAGGGCTAAAGACTCCTGAGAGTTTTTATGCAATTCTTGGATCAAGAGGGATGTGAGGACAGCAAGCAGGGCTGAACTCCATAAGAGCATGAAGTTCTCAGGACACTTAGTCTTTAGGACCATGCCTCAAGGAAGGCATACCCGTCTTGATTGTGCTAAAGAGTGAGCTGCATTCCATGAGTTCTAAAGGAATTTGTCCTTCCTCCTGTATTACCCTTGGTATTCATGATCATAAAATATACACATATGATAAGTTGTTTCATTGTATACCTTAAGAATATACAGTTATCCATTCATTTTAAAAGGTGTAAAAACTGAAAAGAAAATGCAGCTGGTAGTAAAACAGACATGTTCAGTAGAGTAGAACATGAAGGAAGGAGACCAAAAAAGGCTTAGTATTAGGGGATGAAGAAGGAGTGCATGTATGAGATAGGAAGGACCATATATAAAGATAATTCCTTTTCTAGACTTAATTCTGTCATAGTGTCTTAGTTAGAGCTTTTATTGCTGTGATAAAACACCATGACCAGAAGCAACTCAGGGAGAAAATGGTTTATTTCTTTTCCACTTACATAACTCAGGCCATCATCAAAGGAAATTAGGGCAAGAATTCAAACAGGGAAAGAATCTGGAGACAGGAGCTGACACAGAGTCCAAGGAGGAGTATTCCTCATGGGTTGCTCAGCCTGCTCTCTTGTAGAACTCAGGACCACCAGCACAAGGGTGGCCTCATCCACACTGGGGTAGGAACTCTGACATCAACCATCAATCAAGGAAATGTACCACAGGCCAAAATAATGGGGCATTTTCTCAATTAAGTTTTCCTCTTCCAAAATTACTCTAGGTTGTATGAAATTGTCATGAAACTAGTCAGCACATGTGAATAATTTCTGAATAAGTGGATAAAATGTATTTGATACTGAAAGAAAAGATTTAATGTGATACTTCACAGCTTCCCTTTTGGATGCTGATTCTGATTGATTCTGATCTGTTTGTTCATTAAGCTGTGTAGACTTTGCAACTGGATAATTTAGGTGTGTGGTATTTTTTTATTTTATATTTTTTATAATAAAACTATATTTGTAAAAATGGAGAAAGATCAAATCTGTGATCATCTCAATTCAATATTATAATGTTGAAGTATTCCATTCAAGCAGGGAATTGTAAGGGCTATTATTGGGAATTGATGGGCTATTATTCCTTTTTTGGCACTAGCTTTGAATGACAGTTATCCCATTCCAAAATTGAATCAGATTGCATTTCCTGTGATCTCCTGGTTAATAACCTGGTGACTGCCCCTTCTGATCTCTTGCAATGGTCCTTCTAGAACACTGTATGCTCCAGACAAATACCCAATTCTCCCTCCTACATTTATGTTTTACAGACTCATGAGCAGATCACTCTGTCACTTTATTTTGGACCCATGGTACCTGAGCTTGGTTTGAAGGAACACCGAAGTTGTGCAAAAAGTCTAGCAGCTTCTAGGAGTTTGCTACTTTGGAATATTTGGAATACTTTAAGATATTCGCTACAGCTGGAATAAATGTTCTTTTGGCCTTAGGCAAGCCTACTAAGCTGCCTAGACAATGCACCTATTTCTGAGACCAGTCCTCAAAAAAAGTTCATCACATTGTACAAATGTAAAGGAGGAACTGCCTGGGTGATTTTGTTTGTTGGCCAACCATGAAGCCATCCTGGACTCAACTGCTTGCCGATCACAAACACAAAGTAACCCCTTTAAACAAACGGGTTTCTGAAAAGGTACACACAGATGCTCTTAGAACTCAGATCACCATATATCCCAAAAAAATCCTTTGGCACTAGAATGGATACCCCACACTGAGGCTGTTCCAACCTCATCAATGCCAGGAAAACCCTGTTTCAGAACTGCTGTACATCAGTGATTGGGCTAACCCATGATCTACAAGTCCTATTTTCTGGGACAAGCATCGGACATAAATTCCAAAATAGTCTTCCACCACATAGCTATTCTAACTTCCCCAGACTTTCTCAATGATACCATCTCTACATAACAAACGGGACCTCAGCAGTAACTCCATGTGCCACCTAGGGTCACTTGACCTTTGCACATTTGGTGGTCCATTGGTTCCTTCATTATGTGCAACACTTTTTGGCCTTAATTTTTAAAGATTTTCAAATCTCACGCATTTCTATGGATGCATCCTAGTTCAAACAGTGATGCCTTTTGCACTACCAGTGATTAAAGGCCACGTGAATAAGATTCTACAGCAATGCCTGTTATGGTTTAGACGTGATATTCACCCCTACACCTCGCAAGGCTCTTGTACTGAGAATTTGTTCCCAAGTTGGTGCTATGTGAAGAGCTTCTGAAAACTTTGGGAGAGATTTAGCTGAAGGAAATAGGTTGTGGAGGCGAGTAATTGGAGAGTATTTATTCTTGGGCCTCTTTCTCTCATATTGTTGCTACTTCCTATCTGCCATGAGGTGTTGTTCCTCGGCCTCATAATCCTACTGTGATGATGCTGCACTTTACCATGGACCCAGAAGCACAGAGCTGTCCATGATCATACGAACCTACTGAAACTTTGAAGCTTCCTTCCCCTGCTAAGATGCATCTGTAATGTACTACTTAACTGAAATGCAAAAGTAATAGACTACTCCAATATACTCCATCACCACCATTATTCTGTCAGGTTTCACAATGACCCTAAGCCCCTGAAAGTGACTACTGATAATATCTGGTGTTGATGTTCTAACTCAAAATGTAAGCTACGATAGATAAAAAAAAAAGTCACTGCTAAATATTGGGCAAGCCAAATGGGATATTTTACATTAACGAAATTTGAACCTCCAATAGACACATTTTGGACCTCCATGCTGTGGTGTCTGTCTTGTACACCACCATACCAGAATTCCACTACTTGAGCATGTATTCCACTGGTGGCTTCCTGACTATAGATGGAACTGGAAACACCTGGCAGTAAATGTCTAGAAAGTAGGTGCTACTAGTCTAAAACTTGCAACAGCTACGATGGGTCTAAAGGTTAACTGATGTCAAATCCTTGTTCCCAGGAAGTATTGATACTTGTACGTACACATATGTCTAACAGCATGCAAGTCTTAGAGAGAGGTAGAACAAACCCCAAGGTGGCCCTGATGCCAATATTTTATAATGGCATGCCTGATGGTACTCATTCACCACCCATAGTCCTAAATCTGGGCTGTCTCTCAGTGCCCCCAAACACAGAAGGTCTCTATCACTGTAGGTAGACACCCAAGATTCAAAGGAATCTCTAAAATCTTGTAAATATTCCTGCAGATCTTTTCAGCCAGCACTGGCCAGGTGGTGCTCACTGATTTATGGCTTGTATCTAGGGCCTGGTTTTCCTAATTTCTAGCCCACCAAGACTCTCCAACACTATCTCTGTCAATATGGTACAGCTCCACAGGCAGGGCACATTGTGATACTATCAGGCTGAACAAGAAATAATTTTGTTCTGTTCGTTGTCATTCTCTGACTTATCTTCATATTATGTTGATGATAGACTTTCTGGATTTGACCGTGTCCTGGATCTGACCCAAGAGTTGTACTGGCCTTCAAAGCCTATCTTCACAGCCCGCCAACCTTTGTATCCCAAGGGGTGGTTATGAGTCAGAAACACCCATATTCTAGCTGTTCCTCTAGGGTCTTGGGACACAACATTCCTCCATCCTGTTGTCCACATCACAAGCAGCAAACCACACCATGAGTGGCATGTGCACTCCCACAATAGGAATGAAACCCCATTAATTTTGGGGCTACAGCTTGCCCCTTGGACCTCACTGGAGAAGCTACTGCTTAGGCCTAACTGTGCCAATCAACACGTAAACATCACTGAAGCTGCATCTCCTAGTGTCAGACCTCCCACCTGCACTCAGGATCACATCACCCTCTTTGTTGACAGGAGTATGGGTCAGGCACCACTTAAATACACACGGTTGTTTGGTTTCTCCTGCTTACAGGCTGTGACTGGATATTCCCTTTCCCCCGCATATGAAAGGAATCCTAGCAATAGAATATTTGAGCAGGAACAGACTCCTATCCCCCAACCTCCGCCCCGGAAAACTCATGCCTGATATCCCACCTCGTTAAACTCTCTCTTAGCAACCTCACCCACAATCTGCTAACGTGGCTTTTCCTCCTCCATTTTTCCAGACTCTAATGATCTGCAAGAAATGGATACTTCCTTCAAACTATTCAAAAATCTCAGAGGTTTCCCTATCTCAAACGTTACCAAGCATCTCTGAGTCTTTCCTCCTTTAGGGACTAACCTCACATTGAATAATGAGCCTGGGTGAACAGTAAATATTGGTATTGTTTAGCCTAGTGCTAGGTTTATTATGTGGGTCGTCTTGACTGTGATACACATCTCCTGAGGACAGGGAGGCACAGACCTGGCAGCAGGCCAGAATAGTCCATCTTCACTGGGGGTGGGATATACTCATCGACATGTGGGATACCAGTCAGAAATAGGGAAGAAGATGTGGATGAATCTTAAAGTCACCATACTGAGAAAAAGAAGTCAGGTAAAGAACATCTGATGGTTCAGTAAGTAAGCAGGTACAGAATGGGTAAAACGATTCTAAGCTGATACAAAGAAGAAAGTTAGCTGAGCATGGGCAAAGCAGTGGGTACTGATTAGAGAGGAACACATGGGACTTCCTGGGAGTGATTGATGTTATCTGTATGCTGATCTGTGCTTTCCTACAAGGTCCAGTGCATTTTGCAATGATCAGCTATCTCTAGACTTACCAGCCGGACTTGTGCATTTTAGAGTATGTAATGGACACTTGAGTTTGAGTCACCTCAGTACAAAGTTACCCTCACACAAATCTGTACTCCAACTTTACTTTTCATTTTGTACTTCCACTCAAATCCTCAATCTCACTCTCTGTTTTTGATTTTCTTCCCTTTTGGGTATTTATTTATTTACTTGTATTTTAATGGTGTTAGTTGAACATGGGACTTTGCACATGGTAACCCTATGTTCCTAAAAGCCAAGCAAAGAGACTCTTTTCATTGCTGACTTTAGCAGACTTAACATTCTGTTTACAGTGGTCATTTTCAGTGAAGGCTCATTGGTGCCATACTATGCCATCACCTTTGGACAACACTTTGGATAACAGTCCTAGATACTTGGAGTTTCCCTGAAGAGAAGGTGGAGAACTCATGGATTGAACATTTTCTTGTAGATGGGAGAAAAATGCACATAAACCTGTTGTTGTGTCAGCGTGGAAGAGGAAGATTACGAGGGAAACATGCATTAATATAAACGGTGTTAAGATGCACCAGTAGAGGCCGTGGCTGTGTGCACAGGGCTGCAGCCGCAGACTTGGGAGGCAGCGGCTAGATGATGACCATAAGCAGAGATCAGCCTGGTCTACACAGTGAGTGACAGGTGTCAAACCCAGTCTCATTCCCCGAAGACAGAATGCCTAGACTAGGATTGTCTGTGTGGCATCAGGTAATATATACCAACAAGTTTCAGAAACCGTAGACATATAATTTGGTAAGTTTAGGTAATATTTCCACTAAGAGTCTAATTGTAGTCATGGATATTCAAAAAATAGGGCATGCTGCAAACTCCTAAGTCAAAGGTGTCACTAAAAATGCTCACTGAAGCCGGGCAGAGGTGGCACACGCCTCTAATCCCAGCACTTGGGAGGCAGAGGTAGTCAGATTTCTGAGTATGATGCCAGCCTGGTCTACAGAGTGAGTTCCAGGACAGCCAGGGCTACACAGAGAAAGCCTGTCTCGAAAAAAACCAAAAAACCAACCCACCCCCCAAAAAGCTCACTGAAACAGGCCACTGGGTATCCCATTCATGCACAACCATGTACTATTTGCTTTCTGCTTTAATTTACTCAGTGATATAAAATTTGAAATATTACTCCAGGACATGAAGTTTGAGACAGTCATCAGTAGCATAGGCCTGCCTAGAAATCATTATGTAAAGGCTTCTGGCTCTGAACTCCAAGCCCTAATATTTGTTGGAATGGCAGTTGCCTGCTACCCTGACCAGCTTTGTCATTCATGTTAATATATACATATATACATACATGCATATATATATGCATACTAATAGTTGTGTGTATATGCCCTATTATATACTCCCACACTTGCGCGTGGCATCTAGCCACAATGCAGATGTTCAAATATTCTTCCTATAAACATTTCTAGCTAACTTTGATTTCAACCTAAATAATAATTATTTAGAATTTGTAAGTTGCCTTCCTACCAATCTAACTCTCTATAGAGGAAAAGTACACACAAAAAACAAATCAAAGCAAAAAAAACAAAACAAAACAAAACAAAACAAAAACCTTTGCTGTGTCCCTGAATTGGCATCCTGTATTTTATCTGACATCCAGAGTCAGGGTCCACATCTACAAGTAAACACTTTCAGCAAGTGCTTATATGCTAAAACTGTCAGTAAATGTTGTAAACCCATTTCTAATCTTTTACCACACTTGACGGCCATCAAGTTGTCCTGGCTGATATATTGGGTCAAATCTGTCTCTGTGTTTCCAGTAGCATTTCCCACTGGGTTTGACCACTTGAAAAAAGAATTATCACCCTGTGTATTCCTGACTCAGAAGAGGATGTCAACGTTTCTTTGCCCTTTCCAATTTCTTTATTTTCCCAGAGCAGGCCAATATGAACAGTGTGTGGCAATGTGTAGTTTTGGAGTGCCTAAGTCTCAGCCATAGCACATAAAGCAGGACAGATGTGATTCCATCCTGGCACCATAAACATGCCTAGCATCAGGCTGCTGTCAGCCTGGGTCCTTGTGTGCTGATGCCTCTTCTGCAGTGGGAAGCATTCTGGCCTTGGCCTCTTGCCTTTTTGAGGACTACAGAGCCCAGTCTGGCGTGGTTGCGGACAGAGGTAAGTGGTAGACATCTTTCTGGGATGGTGTTTGGCTTTGTCGGGAGGACCAGAGAAGAGCTGGCATGCAATTCACAGTGGGGGTGGCAGGCTCCAGGAAACAAGTCTCCAAACCATAGGTTGAACACGTCAAGTGTCCAAACGCAGCCTTTAGAGGCAAATGAGAGCAGATTGTGTACGGCTGGGAAAATTCTGCAGAGAGTGTGCAGTCAGAGTTTCTGGAACGTTCCCTCTGCTTTCTTTCTCCTTCCTTCCTTCCTTCTTTCCTTCCTTCCTTCCTTCCTTCCTTCCTTCCTTCTTTCCTTCTTCCTTGTTTTTAAAGGTTAAAAGCCATCTGAAGAGAGAATCAATAATGAAACACCTTCAGGTTGAATTTGATACGCATGTGCAAATAGCATTCTACAGGGGTTAGTTTCATAAAACAATCTCTGTGGATAACTCCCCTGAAGATGATGGTTCAGTCTGGAGGCAGAAATGATGCTGTCATTTGGACTAAGAACACTGAATAGAAAGATTGCCTGAGCACTGCTTTTAAGAGTTTGAAAGTTATGGATGGAAAAAGACCTATTCTTACCTGTAGGGTGAGAAAGGACAGAGGATGAAGGAGTAAGGGAAGGCAGTTTCCCTCCCTGGCTGCCATCAGATCTGTTAGACACAGCCTGGATGTGAAAAGACCTTTTCTTTCAGCAATGGAGAAACTTGCCAGAGAAGAAGGGTCGGAATGAGACCTCCATTACAGAGTAGGGGAGTGCGGAGCCTGTGGAAGGCTAACACTGCCCAGAGGCAGCTATGGAAGTGAGAGCAGGGCCTGGGGGGCAGCTGGAACTTGTCCTTGTTGGCCTCTGACCTCTTTCAGTGAAGACCATAACCTGAATACTGGACTGGAAGGAATGCATTTCCTGCTAGGCCGTGCTGGGCCACTCCAGTGCCTGAAGCCTACAATAACTAGCACTCACTTCCTGGTACAGGGGAAAGGGAAGCAGGCATTAGCCTTGGACAAATCTGACTTGGACCTGGATTAACAGCAATAATTATTCAGCCAGCTCAAAGGACACCAGAAAGCTACAGCATACTGTATTTTGTTCAAAGGCACCAGAGTCCCTCCCATTTACCGCAACCACAGAATATGTCACAGGAACAACATTAGCTAGCATGGTAGCATGGTCCTAGACAGGGTGATAAGAAACAGGAAAATGAGCTCAACAATCACAGCATGCAAAGAGTAACCACTGAAAGCAACTAAGGACAGGTGTCGTTAAGATGGCTTTATAGCAGCTCATACGTATGACAAAGGTGGACCCCTGCCATGTCAAAAATAATTTGAATATGCAATGTGAAAATATCCAACCTAGAGCAACATTAGAATTAAAAAGGGCATTGATAAGCATCAGAATTATGCAATACGCACTGAAGGCATGGTATAAAGACAACTGAAGTACTCTGAATAGAAGCCAGGATCAATGGAAGAATAGTGTGTGTGTGTGTGTGTGTGTGTGTGTGTGTGTCTGTGCATCTGTGTGTGTTTCTGTATGTATGTGTGTGTCTCTGTGTCTGTGTGTCTTTGGTTGGAAAGCCTCCACATTTTCCAGATGTCAACCTTCCTTCTGGTGATCTCTATACAGCAGGCAATTCTAGTGCAAATCAAGCCAAGTGTGACTTGATATGGGCAAATTTTGACCATGATGTTTTTATAGAACACACAAGTTTTCAAAAGATTCGAAAAGAAAAAAAAACATGAGGAGTTATTTTACTCAGGTAATAGAAATGATGTTCAACTCTGCATAACAGGCCAGCAGAGGGAGAAATCTGAACTACAGAAGCATCAAAATCATGTGGAATTGCAGGAACCACTGTACTCGGATGTGGAGCTAGGCACCAATGTTAAGGCAAAGAGGCTGGATGGTTACTGTCTAGAAAGTGTAGGCTGGAAAGTGGAATTCTAACCTTTTGGACATGATGCCGAAAGAGTGGTGCTTGGTAGGTGGAGACAATTTCTTGTTCCTTATAGTCTCCCCAGGAGTTCTGATCCACCGGTTTATTAAAGGTCCCTGAAATTCCGATGAGAGGCATGGGGGTGGGGTAGAAAGCACTTTCTGGGGGCCCGAGGCCCATTGAGGTGGGAAGCATAGAAATGAGGAATGCAAGACACCATTAACTTTGGGAATTTAGTCTACAATCAGTGCCCTTCTGTACTCTATGGAGAAGTAGCATACCAAAAGGGCTTGCTATCACTCTGACCTCCCGATGTACAGGCCAAAAGTTAGGAAAGGAAACAGACCTGCACAACTCCAGGGAGGGTGGTGCTCCTCTGCCAGCCCTTTTTCTGTGGTCTAGGCCAAGCACTGCCTCAGGGCACAGCAATGTGGGTATGCTGTATGACGTTATTGAGACAGACAAACAGAAAGGAGCAATCACAGAGTGCTCTCTGTGGCCCAGGCACTGATGAGCAAAGGGGCTCTAAGTGGCACACTTGTAGAGCCAGCAGAAGGGCCTGCTGCTGGAGTAAGGCCTCTGCTCAGGGGCAGAGGAGTCTGCCTCCTAGGGAGCCTCCTCCTCAAGGGTCAGGGAGTGGGAGACACAGATGATCTCAAAGGACAGGAAGCTTCCCAGTGAGAGCCAACAGGGAGGAGGGTGTTGCTCTTAGTGGCCCCCAGGCTTCTGCTCTCTCCCTCTCTTTTTTTTCACGTTTTTATTGCATATTTTCTTTACATTTCAAATAATACCAATTCCTGGTCCCCCCCCCCCCACACACACACTCCCAGAATAATCCCTCTCCTATTTCCCCTCCCTGTGCTTCTATGATGGTGCTGCTCCCCCTACCCACCCACTCTCGCATCCCCTTCATCAATTCCCCTACACTGGGGCATCTATTGAGCCTTCATAGGACCAAGGACCTCTCCTCCCAAGGCTGACACCAGGGGCCCCAGCATCTGGGATGAGCGCCCCCACATCTTTCTGGCCCCAGGCTGCAGTATCGGCCCCGGCCGGCAGAGGCGCTACGGGGCGGGGCTAGCGCGTTCCCACAGCTTACTGGCGGCAGAGCCGGGCGGTGGAGGCTGCGCCCCCTCCCCTGCGCGCCTCCTGGTCATCAGGGTCAGACGGCCGCGGCTGGGACTCCAGAGCTGGGGACTGCGGGTGTTCTCGGCGGCCGCCACAGCGTCCGCGGCGACGTCAAGGTCCTCGCGGCCTCGCAGCAAGCGCTCGGGCCGGCCGCCGAATGCCCGTGGATGCGCATCTCCTCCCCGAGTTCCTGCTTCCTGGGCCAGCCAAAGCCGCAGGTGAGAACGTCCGCGGTAGAGGTGGCACCCAGGGCCTGCGGGTCTCAGAGGCCCCCTGGCCTCCTTCTGCTCTCCTCTTGCTCAGGAAACCCCGCGGGAGCGCCTGCAGCGGGGACGCTAAGTGCTCCCAGAGCCCCGAGAGCACTTCTTCTGAGGCACGTAGCCCCCCGCCCAGGCGCTTCTGCGAGCTCCTTTGTGGACCCAACAAGCCCCTAGGGGTTCCCCCGCCGAGCACCCCGCGCCCCACCACCCCTGGCGCGCATGCCTAGAGGGCCCAGGAGCTAGAAAGTAGCTGAGCTGCTGGCGCAGTACCTGCTGGTTAAGAACATGAAGACTGTGTGGATCAAAAGGGCAGACAAGCTGAAGTGTGCCATCCTAAAGGTGCAGGAGGAGCTTCTTCCCCGAGATTGTCAAGAGAGCCTCCGACCTCCCCGAGTTAGTCTTTGGTTTAGGTGAAGGAACTTGGCCTTCCAGAGCACTCCTATGTCCCGCACAGGAAAAAAAAATCTATCCTGCCCTGCCTCTGGGGTCTGACAGGAGACAGGGGCACACCAAAGACTGGGCTTCAGATGAGTATCCCGGACTTGATCTTCGTGCAGGCCAGCTGTGTCCCAGAGGAGGTGTTCGGGGAGGTGTGGAGGGTGTGGAGGTATGCTCGCCCCAAAGCATCCCATCCTTGGGGAGCCATCAGCAAAGCGCATCACCAGAGCTTGTGTGCAGCACAAGCATCTGGTGCAGGAGAGAGTAGGTGTCCACCAGCGGTCCCTTGCTCTCAGTATTCTTGTGGGGCTCTCAAAGGAAACAAGACAGATGGAAGTCCTGGAGTTTGTGGCCCAAGTGAATGACATCCAGCCCAGAGCCTTGAGGTGGCAGTAAATGAGGCACTGCAAGAAGAGGAGGAAGTGCCCGGTGCTG